>OY804550.1:10501783-11878033 GCA_963680865.1 Spergularia marina | reverse complement strand
CGGCTATAGTCATAGTGATCCTCCTATTCAACTACTTCAACCATTTCCGAGCACCTTATAGCATTTTTTGGAATTCGAAAATTTTGTTTATTTCTCGTACATTGACCGTTAGTTTAGCGATAGAGTTTCGAAAAAAAAATCCTTTAGTGGTTCATAAATTAACTTCGGTTAAACTAAATTCAATTTTTTATT
The DNA here is from genome assembly GCA_963680865.1 of Spergularia marina. Classification (NCBI taxonomy): domain Eukaryota; kingdom Viridiplantae; phylum Streptophyta; class Magnoliopsida; order Caryophyllales; family Caryophyllaceae; genus Spergularia; species Spergularia marina. Next base: position 11,877,841 of record OY804550.1, on the reverse strand, counting down.
CATTTTATAAATTAATTTTACCCAACTCTGAAGTTTTTGAAGAAAGAACTGTTCAAGGAAAAGCCGAATTTCCCCCCTCATTGCCCTTGATCTTCACTGCAAATCTCCCCTTTTTTTCGCAACGAATTAAGCCGATTCTTCCAGTTTGTTAGTAAAGTGAAGCCAAAGAAATAATATCTTTTTTTTTTTAATATGATTATAATATGTTTATTTTCTGTCTGTTTATAGTTAGTTATTTTTCCTTCAGATCAATCGGAAATTTCGGAGTCTATCTTTTCATTTTCTCCGGTCAAAGTAAGAAGGGTACTTCGAATATTTTGTATTTACTTTTTTTATGTAAAAAAATCGAGAATTCCCATTTTTGACTTAATTTAATTAAAATTAAATACAATATTCAATATCAATAAACAAAAAAATAATGGTAAACTTTGATTTCAAGTTTCCTTCCCGCCTGCTTTAATTGTCTGAAAAAAAAAGATGGGGATGCAGGGATATATAATTAGTTGGTACATGAAGCCAGACTCTCTCTAAATCTTATTAGATAGATAAGATCATAATAGTTTCTATTTTCTTTTTTTTGTAATCAAAGAAAAGAAAAGGTATTGAAAATGGCTTTTTATGTTGTGTTGTAATTTGTAATGTAATAAAAAAGTTTGATCCTCTTGATGAGGAAGAGAATAGCCAATTAATTCCAGTGTAAGAGCTAGGAACACAACACAAAGATTTAGTCGGAAATATCGACAAATTCATGCAGAGTTTAAAGAAATAAAGAAAGGGGGAGAAACTCTTCCAATTTAATCTCTATCACATTTTAATATCAGAATAGCGGATATAGATATGATTCAATAGGTCAGGTCCACTTATTTTTTCATTTGTTCATTTCGACTCTTTTTAGTCCAAAAAATTGGATTGAAATGAACGAATTTCAAATCGAACTATTTACTGATTCAAGAGTCCACTTATACGATTATTTATTGATTAATTATTTCGTCATTATAATCGAATGAAGATTCGTTCAACTTTAGAATTACTATAATATAATAATACCTTATTATACTTATAAGGTTGCTTACTTTAATATTTTAAAAAATATTAATATTAACAAACATTCTATTCATTGTTCAAATATGATGGAGTTTTTTTTTTCTGAAAAACCCCCAAGCCCCTTATCGGATTTGAACCGATGACTTACGCCTTACCATGGCGTTACTCTACCACTGAGTTAAAGGGGCCCTTAAATATTATATATATATATATATATATATATATATATATATATATATATATATATATATATATATATTTATAGTTAATTCTTGGCTGAGTCACCATTTATATACATTTATATACATAGACATACAAAATAGATCTATGGGTATATATGACATTAGGTTATTCGATATATTAGAACTTAGATAGACACATATACATACATAGACTAATAGCAGCTAGCTGCTGGTTTCGAAATGCGAGACTGGGTTTGTTTTGTTTAACTTAAACTTCCATAACTTCTATTTTACAGATTCTTTGAATTTCCTATTATAATTTATAAAATTAAATCTTTATCTTAGATTATGTATTTTTTTCTCGTTTTATAGTTTTATAGATTGAATATGGAATGGTTTGAATGAATTAGATATAAAAAAAAATGATGTAATTGTAATCATGTACGACAGAAAGATTCCTTGAATCTAAAATCGAATTATTGTTATATTAGATTATATTGACAATTTCAAAAAACTGTTCATACTATGAACATAGTATGATGGCAGTTGGGTACGTACGCCCTCATCGTCTAGCGGTTCAGGACATCTCTCTTTCAAGGAGGCAGCGGGGATTCGACTTCCCCTGGGGGTAGGGTACTTACTAAAAAAGGAAGTTGATCATGGATTATCAATAAGCCTCAAATTTAATTGATTCTTCCTGGGTCGATGCCCGAGCGGTTAATGGGGACGGACTGTAAATTCGTTGGCAATATGTCTACGCTGGTTCAAATCCAGCTCGGCCCAAAAACTCTCTCACCCACCATGAGATGAAGATATTTGTCCTCCCGAACTGGCCGCTACGTGGAATAAAAGAGTTAAAATTTCTGTTTTTACTTTGTGTGCTCTATTTTTTTGTTCGAGATAATGATCTATATTCATCTCAAGTATTAAGGAAAAAAAGAAAACCCGTTTTCGTTAGTTTTAGTTAAAGGTTTTCTTACAATTGAGTTATTTTGAAATAATAGGAAATAACAAACCTTGACTAATAATTCGTTCTCACTCAAGTACAAATTCATCCAGAGATCCATCTAGCACTTAGACCCCCCTCTCTGGTACAAGATACAAATTCGAACTAGACATTTTTTGAATCAAATCATAAAAAAAGGATATTGTATACCTTAGTTCCTTGGGATTGTAGTTCAATTGGTTAGAGCACCGCCCTGTCAAGGCGGAAGCTGCGGGTTCGAGCCCCGTCAGTCCCGATGGATCAAATAACCAAAAAAAGAAATATTAAACAAGTATTCTATCCTTTGTTTTTAGACCCCTTAATTACATTACTAAATTATTTTATTTTCATTAAAATAAAATAATTTAGTAATAATTCAATTTATAATTGAATTTAAGTTCTATCAAAAAAAGAACAAACATCGAAAAAAAAAACAATAATGAATTATATATATAATATTCTATTTTTTGTACCAAGACTGATTTTTGAATACTTTTATCATTAGTTTATATTAAAAATAAAATCTTGATTAGATCACGAATTACGAATTATATAATCTCTTTTTTTTTATTCAGTTTTGATTCAGTGTGTATAAAAATTTTTCCTATGCTATACTATTAAATTTGCGACGGCGAATTGATATGATAGTTCAGATATTGTTATTCATGATATTAATCCGATTAATACTCAACTGAAATCTGAATGTCTATCAAAATACATGAGACTATCTCACCTTATATAGGGTAGAGATATCTAGCTTATTGCCTTAATTCTAGCTATAATAGAATTAGGAAACTAACTTAAAACTTACTAAATAATCAGACTTCCAAAATAAATTAGGAAATACTAATTATCGGAAACAAATTACAAGACTCCCTAAGTAAATAAGGAAAACTCTAAGCTAGAATGAATTTAGGAAAACTCCAAAAATTGATTCTTGCTTGACTTCCGCATCATTCCCCTCCTCTTGAACAGGAATTGTCCTTAATTCTGAATCAACTACAATTCCAACAGGATCAAATATCAACCTAAAGAATTTTAGAACAAACAAACAAGTTGCAAAAGTAAGGCTTGTGTTCAGCAAGTCTTTCAACTCATCATCTTCAATGTACTCGATCATCTTTTTGACACTATGATCTTCAATCTCTGATCTCTTTTCTTCAATCTTCTCACGGTGCATAATGTTTTGGACATGAAGTCTAGAGCTGTATTGATCATCTATGACTTCGACATCATTGTTATAAGAAAGGAAAGACAAACAAGACTTACCTTTGACATCTTCATCAAAACTCTTATCAATATAGAGGTCAATTAATGATTTCTATGAACTCTTGTTCTCAAATTTCTCTATCTCATCTTCAATTACAACCTCACGTTCAATCGTACTCTTTATTTTGTATTCCTCAAAAGAATTTTGAGAGGAAATAGTGATTTCTTCCAATGAAGTATCAAAAAGGACCAAATTTTGAGCATCCTCCACTTTAGTCTCTTCATCCTCTTGGTTTTGTATGAATTTTACTTGTGAATCGTTCTCATTGCTTGAGATTGTAGCACCAACTATGTCATGAACATATTACACGATCACTTCTTTGGTTTCTTCTTTACCTTCACATGAATCACCCTTTTCAGATTGTGTGTTGTCAACTTTCTTTAAGCTATCTTGAATACGTTCAAGTAATATCATCAAACCTAATAAGATGTCATATTTACTTGCTTCTTCATGCTCACAACACTGCTCATCTGATTTTGAATGTTTCTTAGGCAACACATCCTCCATAAAGTTCCTTGGCAAATATTGTTTACGTAACTTGCACTTAAGCACTTCCCAAGAACGAATCTTGCATTTGCCTTCATGTTTGCGCGGCCTTTTTACCTTTTCAAACCAACGGAAAGCATCTTCCACCAAAACATGTTTTGCATAATTGAATCTCTCACGACAATCAAAGCCAAAGAGATTAAATTTACGCTCAACCTTTCTTTCCCAATATATGTAGTCGTTAGGATCACTACATCCATCAAACTTAGGAATTTCGTACTCCATTCAAGAAAATCCAAGACTAACAGACCATAGAAATTTGTTAATGCGTATGTTAATCTATAATTAACAAACTAAGAGTATTTGCAGTGGAATTAAAAACTAAAAGAACCTATTTTTGTGTTTTTGTGTTTATATAGAAATAAACTAAAGAAAAACAATAAAGATATGATTCAATACCCGCAAGCAATTAAATCTGCCGAATTCAAAGAGCCGCAACCCTTAATTCGATCCTCCGCAAAGGATTTAACACTCACGCATGAGTTTGTCGCCCGCAAGCAACCACACAAAGAATTTGAAGGAAACTCCCTTCGACTCTTCGATATTAATACTCAACTGAAATCTGAAATCTGTCTATCAAAATACATGAGACTATCTCACCTTATATAGGGTAGAGATGTCTAGCTTATTGCCTTAATTCTAGCTATAATAGAATTAGGAAACTAACTTAAAACTTACTAAATAATCAGACTTCCAAAATAAATTAGGAAATACTAATTATCGGAAACAAATTACAAGACTCCCTAAGTAAATAAGGAAAACTCTAAGCTAGAATGAATTTAGGAAAACTCCATAAATTGATTCTTGCTTGGCTCCCGCATCACATTGCGTATGAACCAAGGACGGCTATTAAGTCTCAGCCTTTAGCTGATTTCGTGGCCGATTTCAGCCTGAGCATCCAACCATGAGCAGAGATCGAGGTCCAACATTTAGACAAAAGTGATGATCCAGAGACGTGGACCTTGTTCACTGACGGAGCAGCAAATGTAAGAGGAACAGGGTTAGGAATCATGCTGAAATCACTACGAGGGGACATAACAACTCGAGCAATTAGCTGCGAATTCAGAACCACAAATAACGAGACCGAGTACGAAGTACTCCTTATTGGTCTGACATTGGCGATCGACTTGAAAATCAAGCATATCGAGGTAAACAGCGATTCTCTCTTAATTCTTAATCAGATAAATGGATCATATGCGGCCAAGGACTCCAAGATGTTAGCTTACATTGAAAAGACCCAAAAACTAGTAACCCAATTCCAAGATTTCAAGATACAACAAGTCCCCCGTGACCAAAATGTACAAGCAGATGCCCTAGCTGCCCTTGGGTCTAGTTTTAAACCCACAAACCGAAATAGCATCCCAATAATTCATATCCTAAAATCAAGTCTCGAAAAGTGTCCAACTCAGCCAGACTCACCTAATAGGATTTGGGATATACAATTGGATTTCACATGGACAAAACCTTACATTGACTGGCTACAGAACGAGACTGTCCCAGAAGGATTAGATAAAACCGAAACTTGATCATTTAGAATCAACGCATCCAGATTTACATTAAGAGAAGGGGCACTGTTTAGAAAATCACTTTCAGTATCATTGCTCCGATGCCTCGAACACGAAGAGGCTCAAACTGTTCATAAATCAATACATCAAGGCGAGTGCAGGAACCACACAGCTGGAAGAAGCTTATCAGGTAAGCTATTGACAACCGGATACTATTGGCCAACAATGAGAAAGGATTCCATCGAGTTTGCGAAGAAGTGTGATGCCTGTCAACGACATGCCCCAATGATTCATCAACCTGCTGAGTTATTACACCCGATAGAATCCCCGTGGCCCTTTATGAAATGGGGAATGGATATCGTAGGACCATTACCGAAGGCTCCCAGAGGACGACAATATTTTCTTGCCATGACAGATTACTTCTCAAAATGGATCGAGGCAGAAGCATTCACATGCATTAGAGAAGCATAGGTAATATCCTTCCTCAAAAGAAATATAATATGCAGATTCGGTACCTTCGTCTATTGTGTGCAACTATGGAAAACAATTCATCGGAGCCAAGACGACTAAATTCTATACCAAGTGGAATATAGATCTATTGAAATCCGCCCCGAGATACCCACAATCAAATGGTCAGGCAGAATCAAGCAATAAGATAATCTTAGAGAACCTGAAAAAGAACTTGACTGAGAAGGGGACAAACTGGGCAGAGCAACTACCATATGTACTCTAGGCATATCGGACTACTCCAAGAAACGCGACAGGTAATACACCTTATTCTTTAGTTTTCGGAGCAGAAGCACTACTCCCAACCGAAGTCATAGTCCCTCCCTTTCGGTACGGGACGATGAACGAGGAGGAAAACCATGGTCATATGACGGCATGTCTAGACACGATAGATGAACCTGGATTGGAGGCTAAACTACGAATGGCGACTCACCAACAAGTAGTATCAAGGAGTTTTAACAAAAATGTCAAAATCAGAATTTTTCGAGAAGGTGATTTAGTACTCCGAAAAGTGTACTATCAGAAGAAGGATGAGCCAGATAACAAACTCCAACCCAGATGGGAAGGGCCATACTTGATAGACTCACTAGTCGGACAAGGAGCATACAGGTTGTCTACGCTCGACGGCACCATGATCGAGCGATCTTGGAATGTCTCTAGCCTCAAACGGTATTTTTGTTGATGTTTTCAGATTAAAAAAAAAATATTACACTTACAATTTATTTTTATTTCATATTTAACATTACTTAGCATTTTCATTAGCATTTTCCTCCATCAATACTATACTAACTTGAGCATCGGAGGGCTGTTGGCTTAATCGCCAACGGTCACTTTTAGATTCTATGTCTAATCTTGCAGACACACATCAAGGACAATCCTACATATGCACACGCAAGTCGACTACAACACATTAAACATGATGCGCATCACAATACCCGATGACAAAAACACAACACGCTACGGATTCGATATCCTACACGATGGGAACACGCTTCCTATCTACGATCCAGGTACGGTCACATAAGCTAGCTATCACAACTACCACATGACGTCAAAACATACCAGCAATCAACATCATACTTGTTGAAACAAAAAAAACACTAATGCTATTATCGCGAAACACGGATGCACATCCGGATAGGCTCACTAGAAAAACATAGAGTGGCGTCCCCTTATTGGCGTCAGTTGTTCAAGAACTGATGCCAAAAGTGTCTATAGGCGTCGGTTGTGATACAAACCGACGCCAAAAGTTACTAAATATCCGCACATGCCTCCACTCGATACTTTTAGCATCGGTCGCTGGTACTACCGACGCCAAAAACGCATAATTTGGCGTCGGGTTGATTCATGTAACCGACGCCTTAAATGTCTGATATTATTTTATTTTTTTTTTCTTTCCCTTCTCTTATTCTCATAAAAACATGGAAAATTTAACAAAAATAATCCCAACTTTGAATAGTATTCCCAAAATAATCTCAACTTCCTATTATTTATAAATAATCCCAACTTTTAATTATTGTTCTGAGAATAGTCCCAATATTCCCGAACCTGTTATATCCATTATAAATTTACTCCTAACCTACTTTATTTACCAACCGAACCTAAATTTAACCCCACCCCTTACCATTTTAATTTTAAAATATATATTTTCTCTCTCCTTCCCTACCCGCCCCTACTTCCACGACCCTCATCACCACAGTACCGCACTGCCGCCACCATCTCCTTCCAACTCCACCACACCACCACCATGGGCAACAGAGGCCCTCGAGGCTGACCCCACCCTCCCCGGCGTTTCCTCCGTCTCATCCGTCGTTTCAACCATTAATCTACTCTTGCTATTCTTTTCTCTTTCATCCCACAACAAAAACGACGATGGTAGCAAAATTAGTGGAGTCTACGGCGATCAGAGAGTGGCGGGAGTATGGCTGGCGTCGGGTATAAGAGGGTCAAAGGGTGGGAAATTAGAGATTCGAGAGGCAAGAGAAGGTGTTGTGGGAGGTTATGGTGGTGGGAGATGACAGCCGGGTCGTAATAGGCAGCGGGACGCCGGTATCCTGGTGTTGACGTGGTGGCCTCCGGCGTAGTGGTTGTTAGGAGCGTGGGCAGGTGGTGGTGCTAGAGGAGAAAGAGAAGGCACATAAGTACGGGGTGGGGAGTAGTTTAATTTCTGGGTGTTTTTTTTTCTAGTCAGATTTTTGAGGGTCAAGATCAATATATGAAATGAACGGTGCGGTTTACTCTATTTACTTCGTTGTTGAATCACTTTATCTTCTAATAATTTTAAAAAAAAATTAATTATGAATTTGTAGGTTTGGAAAATTAGGACTATTTTCAGAAACAAAGTTGAGATTATTTTGAGATAATTTAAAGTTGGAAGTATTTTGGGAGTACATTCAAAGTTGGGATTATTCTTGTTAAATTTTGCTAAAAACAATCTTCATTTCCTGTCCTCTTCCTCTCTCTTCCCTCTCTTCCTTCTCTCTCTTCGTGCGACATCACACCTCCGCGTCTCCGTACCGTCTCGAGAAGTCCACTATGGAATATCGCACTATGAAGGCAGATCTGGGTTTCCCCTACATAAGAATGGATTTATTTTGGGTATGATTCACCCAATCACCCTTATTCTTTGAATTCATCTTCGTTTTTTCCCTATGTTTATCCTTCTAATTCTATTTCTATCGAATTTCCAGTCTCAGATCTGTGATTTGTATGGAGAAATCAGTACCTCGTGTTTCTATCTACCGAGATAAAGCTAGTCAAGTAAACCTTAATTTCTAAAATCATAATCTTTATCTTCTCTCTTTAATCGCAATATCAGTCTTCAGTTTCGGATCTGTGATTTGTTGCAGGTGTTTGATGAATAATTTTCTGTTATTTGCGGCAGGTTTTCGGATTTCAGTTTCGGTTTCAGTTCATGAACTATCACAGGTTTCTTTATTTTTTCTTCCCCTAATTTCTTAACAAGATTATGATTTCCAGTTAATTCCGCTTGAAACGGTGATTTTATGCATCTGTGTGTTTCACATTCCTTTTAATCAAATGTTCTGTTTAGACCCCTTTTAGTCAGGGTTTGATATTGATATGAGGTTGTGAACTTAGTTAGCTTTAGATACATTTAATCATTTCAATTTGTTTGACAGTTGTTCTAGACTCATTTTTGCTCTTAATTATAAATACTAGCAGTTGTCAAGTTGTTTTATGTAGGTCTGGGGATACGTATGAGTGTTCTTAAATTTATATGTACAACGCTCTGATGTTCTTCTTTATGTATCTAGACTTTGATCAATGATTGTCACTTATGCTCTAATCCATAGAAGAAGAAGAAAAAAACTGGGTTAGAATCCAACATCACTGTGCTCCAATTGCATACCCTCATATATACCGTCTCTCTGTACAGCTCAAAAAGCATATGATGAATGCGAAAATGAAGACGAACCCTGATATTGTGCTGTGTGTGAAAGAAGGGAGAGGAGGAGTGCTTCAAGCAGGTACCTGGCTATTCCCTCAAGTTTTATGGTAATACTTGCGTGTAGATTAAGTGAGAATTTTCTAGTTGTTCTGTTTTATAGCCTTGTCTTTGAAAATTAATTTTCACATGATTTTAAGTTCAAATTTGAAAAGTTTTCATGCTACCACAACACAAGGAATCTCTTAAAGCTTTTAAGGCCAAAATTTTTGTTCTTCTCTTGCCAGTTTATACTTTATAGTGTTATGTTCTTTTTTATGAACAAAGTGCCTGTTAGCTGCCATTTGATCAGTTGCTCTTTATGTATTTCAAAAAGCTTCAGTAGTCTCTGATTTCATATGAGACTTGAAAAGGGGATCTTCTAGCTCGACAGGCACAATTTAGGTGTTTCGGTATGGTTGAAGTCACGAATTTCACAGTTTACCTCTTGCTGAATTGGTTTATTATTTTCTTGCGATAAACAAAATTTGATTTACCTAACTGTGTTGGTGAAGATATAGAGAACATAAACGCAAATGAACTTAGACATGCATTTATAATGACGAAACACTAGTACTCTATGATAGACAGGCATAATTGAGAGAGCTTGACATTGAGTTTGAGCTGATATGTTATGTTTAGCATGTTTTAAGTCTTACTCTTCAGATATGTATATATGATGGATGCTATGTGTTGCCAATTTCCTTGTTTCAGGGTTACGATCATCAACATGTTACGGAACCAATGTTGCCGTACTCGTGGATATGAACGCGCTGACCAATTAAGCGTTGGTTGCCTGTGAAATCTTCATATACATCTACCGCTAGTCGGTCTACGAAGTATAATAAAAAAAAAGGTTTTTGAATTTGGATGTGGGTAGACTCTCGTTGTGCCGACTCTCGTTGTGCCGACTCTTTAGCTTTGAGGACAATAGTGTACATTATTTATCAGCGACAATCCTGATTCTTGCTGACCTTTAGTAATCAATAAAACAAGTTAATTGATAGTTGTACGTGTGGACAATTAAAAGCAATTTTTTTTTTTTAATTATTTGACCACTTATGGCGTCGGTCCTTGAGGAACAACTGACGCCTTAAAGTGTTGTTTTTTGTCTTTGATTTTAGACTTTAGGCGTCGGTCCTAGCTTTGGAACCGACGCCTAAAGTACACTTTTAGCGTCGGTTCCAAGGCTAGGACCGACGCCTTAAGTGCACTTTTGGCGTCGGTTCTAACTCTAGGACCGACGCCAAAAGTACATTAGGCATCGGTTGGCTAACCGACGCCTTTAGTATTGACTTAATACGTCCGTCTCAATCCGCGTCGACCAACACCCGATGCCAAAAGGGTTTTACGACCGACGCCACACTCGCCTTTTCTACTAGTGAAAAAATCCGACTGCTGCCTTATCTGACTCCTACACAATGGTACATGGGAACTAGTTCCGCGTCCTCGTGGTGCTAATATTCTTCGGTGTTTATGGTTATACCGTCATAAGTTTAAGGCTGATGGGAGCTTACAATGGTACAAAGCTCGCTTGGTTGCCAATGGCTCTAATTAGGTCGAAGGGGTGGATTGTGATGAAACGTTTAGCTCTGTGGTTAAGCCCGCTACCATTCGTACGGTCTTATCGTTAGCTATGTCTCGTCAGTGGCCGATTCATCAGCTAGATGTCAAGAATGCGTTCTTGCATGATGACCTTCGCGAACAGGTGTTTATGCATCAACCACCCGGCTATCGTGATCCCAAGCGGCCTCATCATGTGTGTCGTCTTCGAAAGTCCTTATATGGTCTTAAACAGGTGCCTAGGGCTTGGTTTCAGCGCTTTGCTTCCTTTGTTCTTCGCTCCGGCTTCACAGCTAGTGCCACAGATGCGTCTCTGTTTGTGTATCATCACGGGACTGAGTGCGCCACCTTACTTCTCTATGTCAATGATATCATCCTCACTGCATCCACACCTGCCCTTCTTCATCGATTGATTGCTCTTTTGTCTGGTGAGTTCGTCATGAGTGATCTGGGCCCCTTGAGTCATTTTCTCGGGATCACTGTGACTCGTGATTTCAAGTGTCTTTTTCTGTCTCAGCGACAGTATGCCTTGGAATTTCTGGGCCGTGCTTCTATGTCTGACTGCAAACCTTCCACCACTGATACGAGTGCGGAACCGTACTGAAGGTACAGAACTCGGATATGTACTATCTGATAGCTATAGAACAGAACTAGGTCATGTGCTCTCTAAAAGCGAAATACACAATCTTTATGGGGTTTTTTTTTGTGGTTTATATGAAACGAAAATTAGAGAACAAATATTAAAGATATGATTCAACACCCGCAATTAATAGAATCTAGCCGAATTCAAAGAGCCGCAACCCTTAATTCGATCCTCCGCAAAGGATTTAAGAACTTCTTCAAGAGTTTGTCGCCCGCAAGCAAACACAAAAGAATATGAAGGAAACTTCCTTCGACTCTTTCATTAATTTTCTTAACTCAAAATCTCTGTCTGTATCTAAACTATTACAAAGCATTGTTTAAATACTAATAGAAACTCCAGAGAACTCTCTAAACTCCTCCTAATACGATATGGAAAACTAGAATCTTAAGACATTAAGGAAAGTAATACTTTACCTTAAACTTATTTCAAATAATACTAAAACTATTATAGCTAATTTCTTACCGAAGATGATCCTAATTTGATGGGCAAGTCGTCCTAAAACAACTTCCATAAACGTTTTAAACAACATCGTTCAGCAGCATGGTACAGATTGCCATTCTGTCTCCTCTGTAGACTTTATTTTGTATCAACCACTCCGGTTGAAGTTGGCTCCAAACTAGCTGCAACGTCTGGTCCTCCGGTGAAGGACCCCCGTCTCTATCGTAGTTTGGATGATGCTCTTCAGTATCTCACGTTCACTCGTCCGGACATCACTTATGCTGTTCAGCAAGTATGTTTGTTTATGCATGAACCACGTGAGCCTCATTTTCATGCGTTGAAGCGTTTTTTGCGCTATCTACGTGGTACTCTCGATCAGGGTCTGTCTATTATTGCTAGCCCGGCTACTGGTGTCACTGCTTATTGCGATGCTGACTGGGCTGGTTGCTCGGATACTCGTCGTTAATTTGGATAGTTGGTCGTCCAAACGTCAACCCAATGTGTCTCGCCCTAGTGCCGAGGCTGAATATCGTGGTGTTGCTAATGTTGTGGCTGATACGTGTTGGTTGCGTAATCTGCTACTTGAGCTTCGGGTGCCTGTACCACGAGCTACTCTTGTTTATTGTGACAATATCAATGCTGTCTACATGTCTAACAACCCCGTTCAACACCAACGTACCAAGCATATTGAGTTGGATATTCATTTTGTACGTGAAAAGGTGCAGGTTGGTCAGCTTCGTGTTCTTCATGTTCCTGCTGATTAAGATACGATTCCTTCAACGATCACACCATCTAATACGATTCCTACTCGAATGCAGGTGTCTAAAGAGGCTCCCGTTAGGCAAGTACTCATAAGCCATTATCGGTATGTAAGTCTCGAGGCAACAACCATAGATCTTAACCATATTAGCATGGTTCATAACCATAGCTGTCGCGGCTTCAGTCAAGTAAAGACTGATCAGGCTAGGATTCAGCTGAAAATCTCTAGGGACTTTGATAGCTACAACACAATCATCGACAACTCCTTTATAGGCAGTCGATCGAACACTACCGATGATTAGACTCGGATCATAACCGTTTGTCGCCTTAGCAATGTCGTGGATCGACAGTATTTTCAGCTGCCTTGATCCTGTGTTCTACCCTCTGCTAAGAGCAAGTTCTTTCTCCAAGAGAATGCCTCTATTTTTTATGAAAGAGTCTTCATTACACTCTAATGGCTCCCTCTTACACTTTATCTTTGTTTGTGTTTGACCCATCAGCAGACTCTATTCTCCAAGAGTTTGGTTTTGGATTGTGTATAGAAGAAGAAAGTTTAAAATGTTCAGAGATCTGAAGAATGTTGGCAAATGTGGATATAATTGCATCAACAAAATAATGTCTTGATAAATCTGACTTGCCTTTGACAGTTGGCATATGTGGATATAATTGCGTCAACAAAACAATGTTTTGACAAATCTGACTCGCTTTGACAGTCCACAATCAAGGCTTGCTAAACACAACACAGTGATATGTTCACGAAACACGTGGAACCTGTTGATTTCCCTGTCCAAGTCTAATCCAAAGACTTTCAACAAAGAGGAGAAAAAGATGAAACAAAGAATTGAATTAAAGAATTTTGGGAGAAATAATACATAATTTGCAAATGCTGCTAACAAAATTGTCCCTAGCAGCAAGCATACAAGTCAGTATTTTGTATGACATTACATTACTATTTCTGACATAAGTGAAAGATAACGTCAATTACAATGATTGTAAATAAATATAAATCACCAAAGACGTGCTTTATTTAGAGTCGGCTAACATGAATCGGTTATTTATTCTACACCTTGTACAAGTTACCTGTCTCAGAGCAAGATTATTAAGCTTTGGTCTGACCTGATAAGCGTAAATTACCCCTCTGTAAATTTTCACCTGGTCTCTTATCAGCCAAAGCTCTTCCACAACACTGATCATATTCGGGCGTTCTTCCCCTTTCTTCGCTACACACATCAAGGCAACCTGTGAAAACCAATTTATGTCATCCATATAAGTGATATAACCCTCTTCCAAAACATTCCTGTCAATGATCTCCTGAACATCATTTCTGTCAACCGCGGAAATAAACTCATCAACCAAGTTTTTCCCACATTTCGCCATTGTATCAGGTTCCCATCCAGTTATTAACTCCAACGTCAGAACTCCAAAACTGTATACATCGCATTTATCAGTCACCTCACCAGTCTCAATGTACTCGGGATCAATATACCCCGGTGTACCCTCAACTGGCCATCTCTGATCTTTCTTTCCCGGAGTAAGGGCCACTGAGTAGCCAAAATTCGAGAATTTGGCGTGAAATGAACTGTCCAGTAAGATACCTACTGACATGACATCTCTGTGAACAACAGGCGTAGACAATGCATTATGCATATTGTAAACAATTAAGGATTACCACACAATAGAATGACTTGATATTATTGATAAATACATAGGTGTTTATATAGGTTACAAGATATAGTGTGAATGTAATATAAACACTAACCTAAAATATCGTGAGAATAATACAATTGTTCTATGATACCCCGGGTACCCCCAGTCTTTTTTTGATAAATCAGCCCATAATTATAATTTGGGCCTTATAAATTTCAGCCCAAATAAAAATAAAAAACAGAAAAATCACATTCTCTTCTACCTCGCCCCTCCCCAAACCTAACCACCACACAAACCACCCTAGCCGCCACCACCTCCATCACCAACCACCACCGTTGCATGCTCCGACAAAGCCAAACCACCGCCTTGCTCCGGCGACCCCATCAACCCACCCCCGCATCACCGCATCTCCCCCCTCCTCCTCCATTTTCTCTTTCTCCTCACATTTACTCACTTTTAGGTGACATAGAGTGGCTAGGGTGGTGTGCGTGGCCATGGGGGGACCTAGTGGTGTAGTTGGTGGTTGTTGTGCTGGCGGCGAGGTGGTGGCAGTGGGTCAGGTGGGGGTTCGGGGATGAGAGAGAAATGTTTCAAGATGAGAATTGATCGTGGAGGAGGAAGGAGGCGACGACGATGGGAATGGTGGCGGTGGTCGTTGAAGGGTGGCGAACGTGGTGGTGCAGTTGGTGGTTGTTGTGGTGGGTGGAATTGGTGGCTATGAGGTGGCTATGGGGGTGGAGTTGGTGGGCCGGGTGGGGTTTTGGGTGATGAAATTTGGTTGTTGTTTTTTTTTTTTTTTTAATGTTTTCATCCCAGAACAAAAACTAATCATTCCGAAACAAAAGTCATTCATTCCAGAACAAAAACTGATAATTAAAAATCAACCATTACGAAACAAAAACAGATCATTATAGAACATAAATATGTCATTCTGGAACAAAAACTGATCATTGTAGAACAAATATTTGTCATTCTGGAACAAACACTGATCATTATAAAACAAAAATATGTCAGTTTTTGTTCTATAATGGTGTATTTGTGTTCTATAATAATCAGTTTTTGTTGCAGAATGACATATTTATGTTCTATAATGATCGATTTTTGTTACAGAATGACATAGTTATGTTCTATAATGATAAGTTTTTGTTCTAAAATGACATATTTATGTTTATATGATCAATTTATACTTGAGAATAAAAGACTAATTTATGTTCTATAATGATCGGTTTTTGTCAAAGAATGACATATTCATGTTCTATAAGGATCAGTTTTTGTTCTATAATGATGTATTTATGTTCTATAATGACCAATTTTTGTTCCAGAATGACCTATTTTTGTTCTATAATGATCAGTTTTTGTTCCAGAATGACATATTTATGTTCTATAATGATCTGCTTTTGTTTCATAATGATTGATTTTTAATTATCAGATTTTAATCTATAATGACGTATTTATGTTTAATAATGATTAATTTTTGTTCCAAAATGACATAACAAAAACTAACCATTACATAACAAAAAGCAACCATCCTAGGACAAAAATCATTTATTCTATACAAAAAGTAATCATCCATTTTAGAATAAAAACTAATCATCCTAGAAAAAAAAACTAATCATCCTAGGACAAAAACTAACCATCCTAGGACAAAAACTAAGCATCCTAGAACAAAAACTAATCATCCTAGGACAAAAACTAACCACCCTAGAACAAAAACTAATCATCCTAGGACAAAAACTAATCATCCTAGGACAAAAATCATTCATTCTATACAAAAACTAAACATCTATTTCAGAACAAAAACTAATCATCTTAGAACAAAAACTAATCATCGTAGGACAAAAAGTAATCATCCTAAGACAAAAATCATCCATTCCAGAACATAAAGTAATCATCCTATGACAAAAACTGACCATTCTATAAGAAAAAGTAACCATTCTAGGACAAAAAACAACCATTTCATAACAAAAACTAATCATGCCTAGACAAAAACCATTCATCCCAAAACAAAAACTAACAATTGTAGAACAAAAACTAATTATCCTAGGACAAAAATTAATCATTTCAAAACAAAAAGTCAACCATTCTAGGACAAAAACCATCTATTCTTGAACAAAAACTAACAATTGCAAAACAAAAACTAACCATCCTAGGACCAAAACCAACCATCGTAGGACAAAAACCATTCATCCCAAAACAAAAATTGACCATCCTACGACAAAAACTATTCATCCCAGAACAAAAACTAACCATCCTAGGACAAAAAACAACTATCTCATAACAAAAACTAATCATTCCTAGACAAAAATCATTCATCCTAAAACAAAAACTAATCATTCTATAACAAAAACTAATCATCTTAGGACAAAAACTAATCATCCCACAACAAAAATTAACCATTCTAGGACAAAAACAATAACTATTCTTTGTTTATTTGGTAATGATTTAGTTTTGTTCAAAAATAATATATTTTTGTTTTATAATGATCTAATTTTGTTTTATTATAATCTGTTTTTGTTTAATTTTGTTTTATAAAAATAATATAGTGTTGTTGTACTAGGATGATTTGATTTTGTTCTAAAATGGTTAGTTTTTGTTTTGGGATGAATTGTTCTTGTTTAGGAATTGTTAGTTTTGTCTTAGGATGATTAGTTTTTGTTTTAGGATGAATGGTTTTTGTTCTAGGATGAATGATTTTTGTCCTACGATGGTTGGTTTTTGTCCTAGGATGGTTAGTTTTGTTCTGGAATGGATGAGTTTTGTTATAGAATGAATGAATTTTGTTCTAGAATGAATGATATTTGTGTTAAAAAGAATGGTTATGTAATGAATGTTTTTTTTGTTATAAAATGAATGATTATTGTTCTAAAATGAATTCTATTTGTTTTAGAATGAATTCTCTTTGTCTTGATTTATTTAATCTGAAATAGGTACTTTTTGTTCTAAAATGAACGGTATTTGTGTTAAATGAACGATTTTTTGTTTTAAAATGGATACCCCCAAATTAAAACATATTAGCAATAACTATTCTTTGTTTATTTGGTAATGATTTAGTTTTGTTCAAAAATAATATATTTTTGTTTTATAATGATCTAATTTTGTTTTATAATAATCTGTTTTTGTTTAATTTTGTTTTATAAAAATAATATAATGTTTTTGTACTACGATGATTTGATTTTGTTCTAAAATGGTTAGTTTTTGTTTTGGGATGAATGGTTTTTGTTTAGGAATGGTTAGTTTTGTCTTAGGATGATTACTTTTTGTTTTAAGATAATGGTTTTTGTTCTAGGATGAATGATTTATGTCCTACGATGGTTGATTTTTGTCCTAGGATGGTTAGTTTTGTTCTGGAATGGATGAGTTTTGTTATAGAATGAATGATTTTTGTTCTAGAATGAATGATATTTGTTTTAAAAAGAATGGTTATGTAATGAATGTTTTTTTGTTATAAAATGAATGATTATTGTTCTAAAATGAATTCTATTTGTTTTACGATGAATTCTTTTTTTCTTGATTTATTTAATCTGAAATAGGTAGTTTTTGTTCTAAAATGAAACGTATTTGTGTTAAAATGAACGATTTTTGTTTAAAAATGAATACTTTATATAAATGGTCAAAATTAAATCAAATAAATAAAAAAACATACCCTCCCTTTCCTTTTTCTCTCTCCTCCCCCAACACCCCCTCCCACTTCTCCCGACCACCCCTTCTCCGCCGGCGGCGTACCCCGACCACCACCATTTCTGGCGTCGACAGTGCCACCATTACCGCGCGGCTACCGCGACCTTCTTCCCGGCATTCCACGACGGTGTCGTCCCTTCGTTCTCCCCCATTATCCCCTCCTTTCTTTTTGATTTCCCTTTTTATCCCTTATTAGCGGCGATGATGGTGGTGATTGGGGTAGGCGGCGTACGAAGAGGGCCGGGGGAGGGTTTATGGGTGGTGGCGGTCGAGAAAAGGGGCTGGGGAAGGGAGTGAAGGAGGAGAGAGAAAATGCGAAAAAGAGGAAGTGGATGACGATGGGGGCGATGGCGCGAGCCATGGGGTCCGCCGTAGGGTCGCCGGAGCGGCGCCCACCGAATGGTGGTGGCGGCGTCGTGTGGGGTGGTGGTCGGTGAAGGTGGCTGGCGGTGGTTAGGTGGTTCGTGGTGGTGGTGGTGGGTGGGTTTGGGAGGAGAGAGAAAATAAAGGGGGAATGGGAGAAAATATGGGTTGGGTTTTAATTTTATGTGTATAGATTTCTGATTTGTGTTATTTTTAATTGGGCCTGTTTCTTAATTGGACTGGGCTTTTAAAAAATAGCTGGATTTTGTCAGAAGGAGGCCCAGGGGGTACCTTCCTCTTGGTACCCCCGGGGTACGATAGTATTTGTCAGAATAATATGTTTACATAAATAGAATATTTATACCTAAACAATATTATTAAGATATAAGATCATTATTATACTCTAATACGCCCCCGCAATCAAAGCGGTAGGAGGAGACGAGCGCTTTGATTGGAGCCAAAATAATTATAATCCAATTCGAGTCAGCCGAATTCATGCCAAGATGTGGGAGCCGTCTTGCCATACCGGTGTGGAGAAGAAAAGGAAAGATAAAAAATGACCCTTGTACGAGCACATGCCAGTAGAGAAATGGAGAGAAGATTGCATGATAAAGATAATAATCATGCGAGAATAAGATCGAAGAGTAGATAAAGAATAAAGAGGAAGAACAGATCAGATTAAAAAAGAAAATATATTGAGTGATGATATTCGCCTATCAAGGGGTGATCAGGCAAGTAAATCAAGATCGAAATTATGAAATATGGATATGATCATATGAAAAGTATAGGAGAAGTTCATGCAGGAGATAAAGAGTCGGAGAAGAATAAGAACACAACAATATCGTTATTGTTGAATTGAAAGATACTGTAAGTTCATATTATGGTAAGAACGAGAGCAAGATTGAGAAAAATATTGGAGAAATGAAAATGTGTAAGAGCAGGAGTAAGAAAGAATAGCAGCGGAAAGAAGACATGCATGAGAAGATCAAGAATATAAACAACTAGCAATAAGAGTCCGAGATCGTAAGAAATAAGACAAGAAGATAATTAAGGCCAGGGTCAATGAAGAAAGAACAAGATTTTCACAAGGAACAATGGCATGCCTCCATGATGATCGCAAATAGATCATCTCCGATGAGGGTGGTTCATGAGGCGGCGGCGAGTAATAAGGCTTCAAACACGGCGTCCAAAGAGTAAAAATGGATAAAAATTATAAACCTAATTTGTGTGGGTAGACTAGAAAATAAATTGCGGAAAGAGTTAAGCGGCTAGTGGTGGACGAAATAATACCAGGCGGAGATGGAAGAACAAAGGCCATCCCCGGCCGGAAGCAAGTGGATGATGAGAGGGCTCTTTTGTTTGTGTTTCCTAGGACCTTTTCCCGTCTGATACCATGTAAACAATTTAGGATTACCACACAATAGAATGACTTGATATTATTGATAAATACATAGGTGTTTATATTGTTGGAAATAATGGTATTAATCTGACTTATCTGACCGGATCGTAGTAGCGAAATTGTTGTGCCGAGATCACAAATTATCTCTGTACTTAAAGACGATTTCGCCGAGCCACGGTGCAAGCTCCTCATGGCGGTCGCCCTCCAGGTTACACAACACCGAACCTCTTTTGCACTGAAGAACCCAGGTTGATATAACAGAAACCGAATGCCTCCTCTATGCTCAACCACACGATCTAAACCTTTGGGACTTTTGTGAGAGAGATTATTAATCTTGTGTATTTAGGGACTGAATATAGCTTTGTATTTATAGCAAAGAAAGAGTCAGAGAAGAACTAGGGAACTAGGGCAATTAGGAAACCACGTAAACGCGGACTCACGGTGCTCCTCTAATACATATAAGATAGTGCATAAGCAATGTCAGTTGCAGCCCTCAAACGATCACTCCATTTGAAAAGCTTCCTGAGGTAAATATCACCGTGTAAGAAAGTGTAAAGGTCTTTATTTGGATAGAACTCATATACCATCATCGGTATACAGGTTTCGAGACAGCATCCCTGGATTTTCACCATATTGTTATGACATAATACCATTCCTAAGGACACATCAGTCAGGAATAAATCAGTCAGTTCAGGGTTTGGCTTACGCTCTTCTTGTGCAGTTTTGATGGCTACAATTATGTCATCAAGGTTGCCTTTGTAGACAATTCCACCGCGAGAACTGCAGACAATCAGGCTAGTGTCGTAGTTGTTTGTTGCATTCTTGATTTCAGCCTCGGATAAGATTTTCAGCTGCCCTGCTCCTATGTCCTGTCCTTGGCTTAAGGCAATCTGCTTCTCCAGCAAGATACCGCCATTTGTAGTGAAATAGTCCTCCTTGGACTCAAACTTGCGTACACCCTTGTCTTCCTCCTCCTTGTCCTTTTTTGTTTTGTATTGACTGATCAGATTCAGGAACTTTGCTAACATACCAAATTTCATTGTAATACCTCAATCTTAAAGAAGAAGATTTTTGTTTACTTAAATTATGCATAACATAGAGGAAACTTCAACCATTATTTATCTTAACTGTCAAATTTGTCCACACATAGGACATTGCATCAAAAGTCAAGCTTAGTAATTTAGTAAATATATTCAAGTGAATTTCAATGAGGTTAGGTCAGTGTCACCAATCACAATGAAACTTACAAATATAAATTTCACCCTTTATTTCATTTAACTTCTTTAAGTTTGCCTCGAATCCCTCCGACATATTAAAACAGAAAAAAGAATCTCATGGAACTAATGGAGTAAAAGTCAAGCTACAAATTATCTGACAAAGATTTCCCAGTTCACCTTTCTATTGTCAGGACTCAGGAGACTTTGCAACATTTGCTGTCTTGTTAACTAACCATTCTTAGGTTGTTAATTTGTTATGTTATGAAAGCAAATAGTGCGACAATTTTCGAATAGCCTTTAAGACATAATCAAATAGTACTGCTACATAGTAGCCCTTTTATATAGGGTCCACAGGATTGTCAAAAGAAACCAGCTGAATATCATACCTCAGCTTGATTCAGGGCATCAGCAGAATCTTGCTCAAATCTTGTATCAGCCAAAGCTTTTCGACAACATTCATCATAGTCGCCCGTTTTTCCCCTCTCCTTACATTACATTCCAATACCAGCCGCGTTTTCTGGTTGCCCTGCTTTTACTGTAATTTGTCATTTGTTACTAGAATGACTTTTTCATCAGCGCAAACAAAAAGCAGAAAAATGGATATTAAGGAATCGAATTTAAAAAAGTTTCAGCTGCAGTAAGTAAAAAAGTTTTCGATATTCTGCAAATGCTGCTAAGAACATAACAAAACTGTCCCTAGCAGCAAGCTTACAAGTCTGTACTTTGTATAATTCTCAACACTTATTAATGTAACTAGTTCTTTGACCCGTGCAAACTTGCACGGGGCGTTTCACATCTTTGCTTTTAGAATTGGTTTTAGTTTAGGGATGTTTTTACAGATATTCAATGATGTAGATATAAGATGTTAATACGTCCAATCTACAATTATGACGTTAGTTAGATTTTCGAATAACTTGAGTTTTTGACACACTACAATAGACTCGATACGCATTGGATAAACGAACCGTATTGTACAGTGAATAATTAACTTCACAAAAGAGGTAATTATCAATTTATGTTTGAATGTTACTCCACAGGAATTGTTAATTATAGATGTAGTAAACAATAAATTATTTCTTTCCTTCTACAAAAAAAACAACAAAATAAAATACCAATGTCACTTTCATCAACCAAAACCCTTGACCACAGAAAAGTTGATCATATTTGACCTCGTCCGCTTCTTTTGGTCATAGACCCGTTTTTTATTATTATTTGTCACCCGTGTTGAACCACGTATTTAATTTCAAAATCAACCTGACCCATTGATTAAAATGACCCATAATTAACACAAATCAGCCTAAATTCAAACTAAACCTCAAACTTTACCGTTTCATCTGTCTTAGACTTGCAATTTTTATACTCAGTCCCATTTTAATTTTTTTTTGTTTCAATTGCCACTCTTTTTTTAAATGTATCTCTATTGATTGCCTTCGTTTTGTAGAAGTTTCTTAGTAATTTTAATTAAGTTTAGGTCATTTAACCCGTAGGTGGTATGACATTAGTAATTTTATACTCTTCATAACACAATGGTATTTTGGGTTTCGAAAAAAAAATATTCTTACTTGTATATGTGTAGAGTACTTCATATTTAATTTTGCTTTAATTAATGTATTCTTAAAACTTTTATGATTAGCTTGCATTTTTCATATTTTGACCCATTTTTCTGTCTCAATTGCTATATTTTTTAAAACAAATCTTTATATATTGTCTTCATTTGGGAGAATATAATTAATAATTTAAATTGTGATCACTTATCCCGTAGGTGGTAGGACATAAATAGGTACAATTAAAACAATTGTAATTTCATACCCCCGTGCTAAAGTATATAAATTGATTATTGTCGTTACGATGTATGTTTTTTTTTGTTCTACGAATACTCGGGTAAAACTGACGAAAGTAATATCATATATTCACAGCGATGATAAGTTTATATTGAAAATTAAATCAATTGGATGTGTAGATTGGATGTCCAAACTTCTTTCCTTTTTGTACTCTACTTTTACGGTGCTACCAAATATCAAATAATGTAATAACATTGTTATTGATCGTACCATATTTTACTTTATCGACCCGTTGAATTATTACATAGTATATGTGAAATAATAAAAAAAATTACAATCATTAGATTGTATACTTCGCTTGTAGTAATCATCTACTTTGGCTTTTAATCCATATCCCGGCCTATTTATCGCAACCCTTATAAAATCAGGTGATTTACGATAACTTATTTTTGTAGGTATATTGAAGGTTGTTTAACGCGTAGGTATACTATGTGTAATTAAGATTTAACATGTTTATAAAAACATTGTTTTTTTAATACTATAGTTTATTGACCCGTGCAAAATTGCACGGGCTGTTATATGATATAAATATAAAAAAAGTCTTTTTATACTCCAATCTTAGATTATAAACGTATTTTATTGGTCAGTTAAAAAGTTTTTAAAAATAGAAAGGTATAGGCTTGTCAAAAGCTTAATTCATATAGTAATTGTCGGGATCCAACCCATTTCAAGGTAATAAACATATTTTTTGTGACTCGTATCCCATATTGATTTGAACCCGTTTCGACTCGCATATTTTTGGGTTAAATCTGACTCGAGTTGGAAAACAACTTGACCATTCACCAAGACAGATTTAAGATGGCTAAACCCAAAATGGCATATATTTAGAATTTTTTTTTGGAATAGGGCTCAAAAAATAAATGTTAAACAAAATGGGTCGAATTTGAACTTATTCAACCTTATGGGGTGCACGTCGACAAAACCGCCAGTGGTAATGGCGATTTTAAGTGTGTCAAACAGTACCAATCAGGCATGGGAGAGAAGCCATCGACCACCTAAAACCGCCATTGGTACTGGCGGTTTCACGTAAAGTAAAACTGCCAGTCTCACTGGGGGTTTTAATGTGGTGAGGGAACATGGGAAGGAGCAGGAGAAGGACCAGGTGAAGGAACAGGGGACGGAACAGTAGATACTCAATATACATATCGCCTCTCAGTGTTAAAGTTAAAGCTCCGATCTGGTATAATGACCGTCATATATCCAATACATCTTTCTCATTCCATACTCTTCAGCTGTCTCTTATCACTCTCCTTTACCCACCTTGGACGAATGGTGCTCTCTCACAGTAGGTCTTATTCAACCTACACATGAACCTGCTCCTGGTCCATCTACTGTTCCGTCCCCTGGTCCTTCCCCTGTTCCCTCACCACATTAAAACCGCTAGTGAGACTGGCGGTTTTACTTCACGTGAAACCGCCAGTCCCAGTAGCGGTTTTAGGTGGTCCATAACTTTTCTCCCTCGAGCCATATTGGTACTGGCGGTTTTGTCCCAAACCTGAAATGGGGTGACGTGCACCCCATAAGGTTGAATAAGTTCAAATTCGACCCATTTTGTTTAACATTTATTTTTTGAGCCCTATTTTGAAAAAAAATTCATATATTTAAGTATATCATATAACTAAATAATAAAATAAAGCTAATTATAATCTTATGGTTGTTATATATTTAAGCTTTAAAAATTATAAGTACGATTGAAACTTTGTTGGGAAATAAAATGGCCAAAGATTTATTTCCCCCCCCCCCCTATATTTTGACCCAACTCGATACGACTGGTTATGTTTCTACCTATTTTGAAACCAACCTAATCTTATCAGACCCACCCATTTGACAAGTCTACACGACATATGTACAATTGTTCACCCGTGTAATATCAACTATATATGTTCACCCGTTGACACGCATAATAACAATTATAGTTGTTCACCCATGCAAAATTACACTGATTACAGAATAACTTTGTTTTTTGCCGCTACTCCCTATGTCACACTTCAACCACCCTGTGCTAAATTGCACAACAAACTTTACAATCTAATGACCCAATTTGACATGTAACTCAGACAAAGATGAAGTCTAAAAATTTATTTTGAGGAATACATAATTCATGTTCAATTTTGTATTATACCCCTACGTATGGTAATTCATTTATCAAGTAAAGTGATGTCATGACTATTTGTGTTTGTACGTATAGAGTCTAAGAAAATTTGAAATGTACTTCGTACAATTTTGGAGCGCATTTCTCTCTCATTATGAGTATCTATTTTGAGACTCGATGCATATTCGAGGTAGCGCAACCCATTTTTCTCAAATGCTTTGATCAACGACCGCAAGAATTAATTATCATCTTGGATGACAAAAATAAAATATAATCATGCGAGCAACCATACGGAGCGATCTCAATTGAGAGGCAAAAATTGATATTGCTGATTTATGTTGGTATTGAAATTATATCATATCAAGTTTTTTTTTTTAACGATTTTGATACCTTTTTCGATTTTAGAAACTAAATGAGGAAAATTGTGATTTTGTTGCCTATAATAGTGTAGTCAACGAATTTGGTGAGATTTGCCTCCTAATATGTTTTGCTTTTTATCAAGTATTTTTCCTATCTATACTCTCAACTAATTTGCACGGAGTTATATTCAGAAGTTAATTTCCCCCAAATTTTTATGATAAGATACGAAATTATTGGGAAAAAATGTTGCTGATTAGTAAGGAGTATGTAGTACATTTTAATTAAGCTGATTAACACTTTAAAATCATTCATGTTTCAGCTAATTAATTGGTCAATTTTTGGGGAAAGATACTGCTAATTAATACCGAGTATGGGATATGTACTCAATGCAACGAACTAAAGTAAGGGGTCATGAAGCAGCGTCTAGGGCTGCCGTTCATACGGTGTGTAGAAATCCACATGACAAATATACAATACTTTACTTTCGATTTTAAAACAATTTGATTCCCTTTGTCGTGATATCTCTCTTTTTTAAGGGATATAATATCTCTTTTCTAGGTTTACTTTTTTCCAACTTTTTAAACATATTTTCCTAAATTAAAAACATAGTGAATAATTTGAATGGATTTAAATAAAATTTTATTTTTTTGCGACACATGTTAAAATAATTCAGCCCATATTCTATGGCATTTTTTAAATTTGAAATATTATCATTTAAGGAATATATTATTTTAGATGCTGTATTTTTTGCTTCCTCTGGAGGATGTAATAGGGAGGGAAAATGTAAATATATAAGGAGGAATATCATATATACAATTTTGTGTATTTGACTGCGGTCACTGATGTCTAGCTAAGTTGACCATACTTTTCTTTTACTTGTTTGTACTTTATATAAGCGTTTTCTTTTAATGCATTACCTATGGTAAGACCATGTTTGATAGGATTGCATCTTTCCGAACTGATCTGATCTAAATGATTTTGATCTGATTTAATCTGATTTGAATGACTCAGAACTGATCTGGTCTGGTC
Organism: Spergularia marina; assembly: GCA_963680865.1. Taxonomy (NCBI): domain Eukaryota; kingdom Viridiplantae; phylum Streptophyta; class Magnoliopsida; order Caryophyllales; family Caryophyllaceae; genus Spergularia; species Spergularia marina. The sequence goes on along the minus strand of OY804550.1, from coordinate 11,851,328 downwards.
TGAATTTGTTGAAAATTTGATTGAATTTCAACGAATTAGTTTCAATTATGGACCAAATACATTGATAGTTATTTGAACATTTCTAAGCTAATCTGTCTGAACTGAATAGTTATGATCTGATCTGAACTGATTTTGCTTTAATGATCCGTGACATATATCGATTATTTTGCTTTTACTGATTTCAACTTTATATTATTTATTTTGGGAACTTTATGATTTATCCAATATATAATATCTTGGAATAATGTATGAGCATAAATTGATATCTTTAAGGATACTTTTAATTTGTACAGATTATATTATCATTTCCATTGATTTTATTTTAGGATAATACCTTATGTTACACATTTTTATAAAAATTATATTTTGAAAATTTGTTGCTCAGTATAATCACGAAGATTTTCTTGCCTAAAACTTTGAAATTTACGCTTTTTACGCGGCTGATTTTTTAGGGTAATCAAATAATGAACATAAAAGAAATTGATAAATCTAATGTAATTTATGAACATTGAATTTCAATTTAATGAACATTGATTTTGTGATGAACATATAATGTTAAACTAATGACCATGAAAAGTCCGTAGAAGTAGGAATACACACAATTAAACAATATAACTTATAAGTGATAACGATTGAACACAAATACAGTGATTTTATTTCCATTGATCAAATGATGCAGAAAAAACAACGACCTTCAATTAATCTAATTACAATGTTACAGATGGCTAGAATTATTTTAGAATCAAAGAATAAAGATATGAACAAGATAAAAGGTATGTCCTTAAAGGATCAGTTATGTAGAGAGTGTATGAGAGTAGAAGATCGAACTAATAATAAGGATGATACAATCTTTGTTAGTATGAAATTATTGTTTGTTGTTGTCCTTTTATATTGGTAGGGTAAAGTGTGAAATTGGTATAACCCTAGAATCTTTGCGAAAAATATGCTACTTATTATTATTGCTAAGTTAATCATGCATAGTTGGATATTTTTTTGGGAATTTTCCAATATACCCCTAAGGTTACCAAAATTTTCAGGTGTACCCCTCAAGTTTCCGAGCTATCCAGCGTACCTCTAAGGTCTGCGAAATCGTGTTTTTTGAGATTTTTCACTAACGCCGTCTAACACCGTTAGGCCCTTATTGAGTTTGACTTTTTATAAAAAAGATTGAACCTTAATACCATTAATTAGTCATTATAAAAGGAGGATATCATCCATTGATTTTCTTAAATACAATCCTAGCCATTCAATATGTTGACCATATGAATAATCACCATTAACTAATTAAATTGAAAAAAAAATGCTAAAATTAATCAAGCCTTCCCTTTTCTCCACCCGCCCCTCCCCCCTCCACCCGCCCCTCTCCCATCACCGTCGACCCCATAATTAACCACCATCCACGCCATCGCCCACCCCACCAGCCACTAAAACCATCACCGGGCTCTCATCTCTGATCACAGGTGATCGACGACCTACCTCGATCTACCACCCGCTCGTTTTCTGGGTTGTAACGCCGCCAGTCTGGCTCGAACACCATCAACGTCGGCAACCAACATCTTGTAGGAGGCGTCGGTGATGAAGCAGGGTGCGGCAGCCGTGGGGAAGAGGGCGGCGAAGTAGGAGGGGCGAAGTTTAATGAGAAGAAGAAGAGGGTGAGAACACAACAAAGGGAATATGTGATCGTGGAGGCCAAAGGAAGCGCGCACGGTGGTCGGACATGGCCCATGTGGGGTCGCCGGTCATATAGTGGTCCTCACTGGAGCGCTGGTAGTGATTCATGTTGGAGGCGGTGGTGGTTGGGGGTTGTGGAGGTGGTAGTGTAGGTGGTAGGGAGAAGGGAGGAGAGAGAAGATCAAGGAGTTTTTTTTAATTAATGGTATTAAGGGTCAATCTGTTTTAAAAAAAGTCAAACTCTAGCAATCAAGGTAACTTTTTTATTTTCTTTCTTTTTTTCAAAAAATTGTAAAGATTTTGCCATTTTATTATTATAATTTCGGTATGATTTTACATAGTTTCTTAAATTACAATTTTGTGTAATTATATTTTATCGTAGATTAAAATTAGTTATAGAAAGTGCCATAGTTTCTGCATATTTTTTTTTTTTTGTTTATGGTAATTGATATTATTTGTTTCGTTATTTTTAAAGATTTGATTACTTTCCTCATAAATTTATTTTATTTGTTTACATTTTTAAATAATTTGGCCCATAATTTATGGCATTTTTATCGAACGTCAGTATATTTATTATATATGATTTTAGATTCTTCAGATTATATTTTCTAAAAAATTAAATGATTTTAGTTCATTCCAAAAATATCGACCACATCATATAATTTAAAAGATTTGATTCTTTTTTTATAAACAGAATATGCCATTTTGATGCATATTTATTTGCCAAATTTACCGGTGATGACGTCAGCTATGACATGGCGCTGATGTCAAATCAGATGTGGACGGCCTAATTTGCTTCTAAATTTACCGCTGTTGTATTTATATATAATATGATATATGATACTCCATATCATATATATGGTATGATAACCACAGATAAAATGCTGGTCAATAAGAAACTTTCCCTGATCTTTTATCAGCCAAAGCTCTTCAACAACACTGATCATAGTCGGACGTTCAACCCCTTTCTTCGCCACACATCTCAAGGCAAGCCGCGCAAACCACTGTATCTCATCCACATTACCTTCCTCCAAAACATTCTTGTCAATCATCTCCTTAACACTGTAAAACAGAAGAGATGGAAAGTGGGATACAACATCCCAGGTTGCAGAGCAGCAGCATGAAGCATAGTCAACCTCAGAATACACAAACCAAGAGTAAACATGTGAACGTGGTTGGGCATGAAACTCACAAGTCAAGGAGTTGCCAAAAGGGTGTAGGTTGACCAACAGAAGAGCATTCCTAGAATCAAGGATATGCTAGTTTAAGGAAACATCAACATCATTGTCACAATCAGATTAGCTGTATTAGAATTGTCTTTGTAATATATAAAGCTACGTAATCTATACATTATCATTATCAGAAATAATATACACACAAAAAGAATTTCAAGTCTTCTCTCTCAACTCGAGATTTGAATACCTTCTTGTCTTCATGAATCATCTTACTAGAAAGCTTCATGGTATCAGAGCCTGAAGACATGAGGAGATAGTTCTCTTCTCAACCATTCAAAAAAAAAAAAACAACAACAAAACAAACAAAACCAAACCAGAAAATAGCACTGTCATAACCATACATGACAGGAGGATCAGAATCAGATCAAAACATGAACCAAAATCAAAGGATGGACATGAGAGATCCACTTTACACCCATCCCTCAGAAATCAGTACTCCTCTTACCATAGAACCCAAGCTGGAAAACATGAGTCACTACTATGAGTGGAAAAGGGAGATGGAGCTGAGTTTGGCCACCAGAAGGAAGCTCGGCTTTGTTACTGGAAGAGTCAAGAAATCAAAAACAGATCCTGAGAAAGCAGATATGTGGGATATGTGCAACGATCTGGTAGTCAGCTGGTTGTTGAACAACCTAAAATCTGAAGTCAAGCCTGCTGTGAGGTTTGTAACCTCAGCAAAGGAGATATGGGATTACCTAAGAAGAACATATGGAGTAAGTAATGGTGCCAGGAAGTATCAGATTGAGCAAGAGATCCGACAGCTCACTCAAGGAAGTAAGAGCATTGCAGAATACTACAGCCAACTGATGACCCTCTGGCAGACTCTGGAAAACATGAGAGATTGGCCACCCATCACTGAGGTAAAGGAGGAAACCATTGCATTTGCTAATGCCATTCACAAAGAAATAGCTGAGAGAAAGTTGTTCCAATTCCTAAATGGGTTGGCTCCCCATTATGCAACAATGAGAAGCAATTTTCTAATGATGAAGAACCTTCCTACTGTGGAGGAGGTGGTCTCAACGCTTCAACAAAAAGAAATCCAACAGAAAGTGCTGAGCTCAGTCTCCAAAATGGAAATAGATAGTGGGAACATCAGCATTCTATGGTCAGCAACAACAATATGAGAAGTGCAGGGTGTGTCCTAAATGCAAAAAGCCAGGGCATAAGTATGAAGAGTGCTGGTGGGTGATTGGATTTCCTGAGGATAGAAAGAACCATGGAAAAGGTAAAGATCTCAATAAAAAAACCAAGGAAACAAGTGGCAGAGTAACAAGTTCAAGGGCAAGCAAAACTGGAACAAGGGCAAATCTGCAGGAAATGCCATGGTTAATGATGAGTCAGAAAAGTCTGGGGGAGTACTCTTGTCTCAGGACCAGTTTATGCAGTTGATGAATAAGGTATCAGGCTCATATTCATCCTCAAATCAGAATGTTGAGAGTGAAATGGCAGCTCACTTTGCAGGTAATGTCACTTGCAACTCTGTTTTCCTTAGAAATATAGATAAATGCTGGATTGTGGATTCGGGAGCCAGTGATCATATGACATCTGATCTAAGTTGTTTGATTGATGTGAAAGAGCTAGTTTATAAACCAAAGATAACACTCCCCACTGGTCAAGTGTCATATGTCACACATGTTGGTAACTGTAAACTCAAAAATGGGATGACCTTGAGGAAAGTGTTATATGTGCCTGCCTTCAAACATAACCCGCTATCTGTCCATAAACTTATCACCTCAGGGGGTTACTGTGTGTCCTTTTATAAGAATCTTTGTGTTATACACGACTCATTGAAGAGGATAACTAGAGGAGTGGGGCAGGAGCACAAGGGAGTCTACTATCTAGTTGATAGGGATGTTAATCTTGTTGGTAATGTTGTAGATGTGCTTTCAAATTTGAATAAGTGTCAACCTGTTGAGACTGATGATCTTAAGTCAGGACACATCATGTTAGGTGAAGATCCAGTTAGTGTAGAGCCTGAAAACTGTGTAACAGCAGGCACAACATGTACTGATAAGTTTTTATTGAATGACAAACATGATGTTTTTGGTCAATGGCATTATAGACTCGGTCATTGCTCTAAAGACAAATTAAAGCACATTCCTAGCATTTCAGAGGTTGTTAAACTAGATAAAGGACTGGTGTGTATCACTTGTCCTATGGCTAAGCTAACTCGACAACCATTCCCTATAAGCTGTCACAGTATAACAAAACCCTTTGAGCTAATTCATATGGATGTCTGGGGGCCTTATAAGAAAGAAACAAGGCTTAGACACAGATTTTTCCTCACCATTGTTGATGATTACAGTAGAGCAACTTGGATCTATCTCATGAGACACAAAAGTGAGGTTGGACAGCTTTTTCCTCAGTTCTATAGTCTCATTCATGCTCAGTTTGATGCTGCAATACAAAAGGTCAGAACAGACAATGCCATGGAAATTGTGGAAGGAGAATGTGGGAGATTCATTCAAAATCAGGGAATAGTTCACCAAACCAGCTGTATAGACACTCCACAACAAAATGGAACTGTGGAAAGGAAACACAGGCATCTGCTTGAGGTTAGTAGAGCTCTTATGTTTCAGTCAGGCCTGCCAAAGAAATTCTGGGGGGACTGTGTTCTTGCTGCAGTCTACATTATCAATAGAATTCCCTCGAGTGTGATTGAAAACAAAACACCTTACACTACAAGAAATAAGCTAAATTGAGACGGAAATTTGTGAAGGAAATCCGTCTCAAAGTGCATTTAGAGATGGATTTGAGACGGAATATTATCCGTCTCTAAAAGGCTCGTCTCAAATTTATTAGAGACGGATTTAGGATCCGTCTCAAATTGAGACGGACTTGTTAATCTGTCTCTAATATATTTGAGACGGATTTCAAATTCCGTCTCAAATTAGAGATGGAATTAATAATTTTCCGTCTCAAATTAGAGACGAAATTTCAGAAGATCCATCTCAAACTAGAATTATGAATTTTACATTTTACCCATTTTTCTTTTCTTTTTAAGCCATATTATAAGATCAAATATCACACTTTTTTTTCTCATAGGCTATATGGGATTCGAACCCACATCTTTATGCAAAATTACAAATGCACGTGCTCTTCCATCTTGAGCTAATAGCCTTTAAAGAATCGCTATCTCAACAATATACTTAGAAGTTACATTTATGAATCGTTAAATTGTATATCAAACATAGTAAGCATCATGATAGTCAAAGCCTTAAAAAAAAATCATATGAGTCACACCAGTTTAAGTAAACGTGATTAACTAAAACCAAAAATTATTTTATTTTCTCCCATAATCCTTTACCATTAATTGGACAACCTAAAATATTTGACAACTACCAATTTTCAAGAAATTAGAACAAGTATGCACTCAAAAACTTCACAGCACAGCCACAACAGATTATAAACATTAACCAAAAAAAAAAAAAAGGGTAGACCAACATAAGCGTTTACATAAAAAGTCCCAATATATATAGTCAAGAAAACCTTCCGAAACTTATATGACATTCCTACATCATAGGAGATATCAGGTTGTTTGCTCAAGCAGACATCATACAGTACCCCTTTATTTTTTCGGTTGTATGAGCGGTTCCAAATATGATACAGTATTCTTTACTCATTCCTTAAAACCGGTCTCAACTCTTGCAAATGATGCCTATTAGATAGCTTTAAGTCATGACATTATAAGACACCTCTTACCTAATTTTTTCATCATTCTGAATTTCCAATAAGTGAAAATAAGTTCAGTGATTCAGTGCTAAAATATTAAGTCGAAAGTTCCTATAATTCAGGGTTGGAAACTGGGATAGTTTAAACATGTGAACAGGTTGAGGTAGACATACAACGACTGAACAAAAAAATGAAAATCTAGCAGAGACAGAAAGAGGTTCCAAGGGTACATACAATAGAGTCTAATGTTTGAACTGTAATTCTCGTTAGCAGTGGTAGATTCAACGAGTCTGGAATAATGCAATTGTTCCCAAAAAATCTGCAATGAAAATTAAACAGAAGTTAACAGGACATCCCAGGAAAATAAATCATTAGACACCCCCACTCTAAAAGATACTCTCTCCGTGTAAGCCTAATTGACTAATTGTCGTTTAAGATAAGGCTTCTTGTCCAACATCATCTGACACTTTAGAACATAAATGCAAAAATGCAAACTACAGTCCACAAACTACCCCTGTAACAGTTAAGCAAGGAAATAAGTAATACTCGTAGCATTTAGTAAGGTTAACATACTACTGTATTAAACATCACCTTGATACGTGTGCCCCAGTTCAAAACATCAGTCGTCAGCTAAAGTGGGATGGAGGACAATAAGACTTAAAGTACGTACTTAGCTTGGTGATCCATCAGTTTATACAATACAGTCTACATATCCAGGAAAAATTGTAGGGTGCCAAAATGCGGGACTACTGTATAATCAAGAGTATGCAAAAGGTTTGAAGGTGATTTTCTAGTTCAGATTAGAAAGCTCCCCCTACAGTTTGAAAGCTCACCAATACCTAGCTACCATATGATGGACTCACCCAAAACTTATCGGAAACTAGGATCGATTTCAATTCTGAGAGAACTTCTATTAACGTCCTAATCAAATTTACTGATCACACTGCTGAAAAATAGCTAGCAATACTGCAACAACTTTCATCAAACATCTAGAATCAACACTTCAACAGTATCCTGGTATCCTTTAAAAAAAGAAGTCTCCTAGATGGTTTTCTCACTCGCACATTTTCAGCTAACCCAACTCAAAAGATCCCTATGTCGGTGTCTATTACAATTTACAATCAACTTCATGTGGTACATGTCGTATAGATGTACAATAACATACCCACTTTTCTCCTTAATTAGGTCATCAATTAACCAAAAACGTTGAACCCAAACAAAACCCCAATTCACAAAAAAAACAAAAAAACAAAAAAAAAAATCAATTCATAAAGCTCTGAATCCTAAAACAAATCAAAAAAAATTATATACCAACCATTTCTAAACCAAATTCAATAACTAAGAACCGATATCTAATAATAAATAACTACACACTTCTTTTAATCAACAACAAATTAATAAAACAAACAATAAAACAATACCTGGTCGCTGCGCCACAGAGACGATCAGAGGAGGGCGACGATTCCCTGACCACGAGGAGACGAGAGGGAGGCAAAGAGCGTAGAGATCTATCCCGATCCGCCAGAATCGAGGATAGCCACTAGAGGCGGCGAGAAGAGGACAGGTTCTAAGATGGCTTTGCCGTCGATGAGCTCAGCGGCATCATCCAGGGCCTCAACATCCAGGACCCGCATCCGACCGAGTGGATCGACCGCGTCGAGTCTGTCATCCAATCCGCCATACCCAAACTCGAGGACAAGTTGAAGCGGCTTGCCGTGTTGAACATGATCCCCTTGGACGCCGACCAATTGTACGGGTTAGAGATGTTTAGGGATAGTAGGGGTTGAGAGGTTGAGTATTGAAGAACTTCAAAGGATTGAGTGGAGTCGGAGGAAGACAGAGAGAAAATGAGGAGGAAGAACTGAGATGCAGATGTGAGAGAGAGAGATAGATAGATATTTGAGAGATAAATGATACGAGACAAGATTAATAATTCGGGCTTTGTATAAGGACCCTTGAGACGGATTATAAGTATCCGTTTCTGATTTAGAGACGGAATGTGTGATCCGTCTCTAAGTTAGAGATGGATCACAAAGTCCGTCTCTATTTAGAGTCGGAACCTCATTTTCCGTCTCTGATCATTTTTTGAGACGATTTAGTTTTAATTCCTCTCTAATTTGAGACGGATATTTTGCGCCCGTCTCTAATCTGAGTTTTTCTTGTAGTGTTATTCAATACTCTTTCACAAAGAACCTGATTACTCTAGACTCAAAGTATTTGGGTGTCTAGCCTTAGCTTACAATCCAAGCAGGGTCAAAGACAAATTCGAACCAAGAGGTTTGCCATGTGTGTTCATTGGATACCCAGCAAATCAAAAAGGCTACAAACTCTATGATCTATCCACACATCAATACTTTGTCTCTCGAGATGTGGTGTTTCATGAGCATATTTTTCCTTACAAAAGTTGGGCATCACACAAAGATACACCCCAACATTCTGCACCACCAATACCAGGTGCTACTGGACTGGTAGATACATCAGAGGAGGAGATACCAATTGATACTCCACCTACAGAGCATCAATGTGCTGCTGAAACTGTCTCCCCACCAAGATTACCCACACCAAGACCCACCAGAGTCAGGAGAGCACCTCTATGGACTCAGGACTTTGAAGTCGATAACCCTGTGATGGCTCAACAAGTTGCAAATCTGGCAGAGATTCACTCAACCACAAAATTTGCGAATTTGGTTAGGGCTATCACTTATCACTGTGATCCAAAACACTACTCAGAAGCTGTTCGGGATACTAAGTGGGTGGATGCCATGAATGTGGAACTCCAAGCTCTAAAAAGCAATGATACATGGGAAATCACCGAACTACCTGTCAATAGGAAAGCCATAGGCTGCAAGTGGGTGTATAAGACCAAGTACAATTATGATGGGACTATTGATAAGCATAAAGCTCGATTGGTTATTCAGGGGTTTCGCCAACGATATGGAGTTGACTACGAAGAAACTTTTGCTCCAGTCGCTAAGATGGCAACAGTGAGAACAGTCTTAGCGGTGGCTGCCTTAAAAGACTGGTATACCTCACAGATGGATGTCTCCAATGCATTCCTACACGGAGACCTTGATGAAGATGTTTACATGGAAATTCCACCAGGATATTCATCTTCAGGAGAGATTCGAGCATGTCGAAAGGAGGAGAATAAGGGATATGCAGCTAATCAAGTGTGTAAGCTAAAAAAATCTCTCTATGGTCTTAAACAGGCTCCGCGACAGTGGTTCTCCAAGCTCTCATCAGCCCTCAATTATTGTGGATATAAACAATCATCCTCGGATCACTCCCTCTTTAAAAGACAAACACAAGACTCCACCATAGTGGTATTAGTGTATGTGGATGACATGATCATCACAGGGGACAACTCAGAAGAAATACAAGCCCTAAAATCAAAACTGAGTGCAGTATTTCATATGAAAGACTTGGGAGATCTAAGGTATTTTCTGGGTATAGAAGTTGACAGGTCTGAAAAGGGAATATTCATATCCCAAAAGAAATATGTGATGGATTTGTTGAAGGAATTTGATATGGTGAATGCAAAACCACTGAAAGCTGCCACTCAATTCTCACGACAAATTGGAACCAGACAAGGGCACCTCTTTACCTAATCCAGATGTCTATAGAAGGCTGATAGGGAAGCTTATTTACCTCACAATCTCAAGACCTGATATTGCATTTGCATTTCAGTTACTGAGTCAATTTATTCAAGCACCAACCTCTGATCACATGCAAGCAGCTAGAAGGGTGTTGAGATACCTAAAATCCTCACCTGGGCAAGATATACTGTTGGCTAGCTCATCAGCAGCTAAACTCACAGCTTACTGTGACTCAGATTGGGCATCCTGCCCATTTAGCAGAAGATCGACCACATGATATTGTATCTTATTGGGTAATTCACCTATATCGTGGAAGGCAAAGAAACAATCCGTAGTGTCAAGGTCATCAGGGTACAGGGCTATGGCCTTGACTAGCTGTGAAATCTCCTAGTTATCGTCACTTCTAAAGGAGTTGGAATTGAAGAAATGTGGTTCAGCTGAACTTAAGTGTGATAATCAAGCGGCTATAGCAATAGCAGCAAACCCAATATATCACGAGAGAACCAAGCACATAGAGCTGGACTACCATTTTGTTAGAGAGAAAATTCAGCAAGGGACATTACACACTTCCTATGTTAAGTCTGCAGACCAGGTGGCAGATGTCCTAACCAAACCATTACCTGCGTCACAACATCAGAAGCTTCTATCTAAGATGGGAGTTTCATCAGGCTTACACTCTCATCTTGAGGAGGAGTGTAAAACAGAAGAGATGGAAAGTGGGATACAACATCCCAGGTTGCAGAGCAGCAGCATGAAGCATAGTCAACCTCAGAATACACAAACCAAGAGTAAACATGTGAACTTGGTTGGGCATGAAACTCACAAGTCAAGGAGTTGCCAAAAGGGTGTAGGCTGACCAACAGAAGAGGATTCCTAGAATTAAGGATATGCTAGTTTAAGGAAACATCAACATCATTGTCACAATCAGATTAGCTGTATTAGAATTGGCTTTGTGATATATAAAGCTATGTAATCTATACATTATCATTATGAGAAATAATATACACACAAAAAGAATTTCAAGTCTTCTCTCTCAACTCGAGATTTGAATACCTTCTTGTCTTCATGAATCATCTTACTAGAAAGCTTCAAACACCATTGCTTCCCACCCCGGAAACAAACTCATCAACCAAGTCCTGCCCACTTCTGGCCGAAACAGGATCCCGTCCAAAATCAAATCCAGCATCAGAACCAAAACTGTAGACATCACATTTGTAGTCACCTCTTGAGTCTACATATACTCCGGATCAATATATCCCGCAGTACCTACAATAGGCTATCTTCGACCTTTCTGATCTGTTGTAATGGCCACTACATAACCAAATATCGCTAATTTAGCCTGAAATGAAGTGTCTAGTAGTATACCAAATGACTTGACATCTCTATGAATCACAGGCATAGACAGTGCATTATGCATATAAGATAGTGCATATGCAATGTCAGTTGCAGCACTCAAACGATGACTCCATTTCAAAAGTTTCCTGAGAGACATATCACCATGTAAATAAGTATAAAGCTCTTTATTTGGGAAGAACTCGTACAACATCATCGGTGTACATGTTTCGAGGCAGCATCCATGGATCTTTACCATATTTTATGAAAAATTACCATTCCTATGGACACATCAGTCAGTTCAGAATATGACGGAGGGAGTAGTATTGATGGCTACTATTGTAAGTTTGTAACAGCCCGATCCACTGTCCGTGGCAACACAACCCAATAAAATGGGAAGTCACCAATAAGCCCATAAATCCTCGCTTGATAAAGGGCTTGTTGATAGTATGATGGTAGAAATTTATTATAAACTATCATATGAGTCTTATTTTCCCAATGTGGGACAAACCAACTCCATAAACCACTTCCAAATTCCGTAGTGTTACAACTATCCTGTCATCAAGGTTGCCTTTGTAAACAGTTCCACTGCGAAAATTACCAAGAATCAGGTTAGGATCATAATTGTTTGTTGCTTTCCTGTCAGATAAAATTTTCAGCTGCCCTGCTCCTATGTTTTGGCCTTGGCTCAAAGCAATATTTTCCAGTAACAGACCGCCATTGTTAGTGAAATACTCTCCTTCGACTCAAACTTCTTGTTCTTCTTTGTTTTAGAGGGACAAACCAAAATCAAGAACTTGTCCAATATACCAATTTTCATTGCAATACCGTATTTCAGGAAAGGATGATTACTGTTTACTTGGACTTCTCAATCTGCAAAAAATGCGAGAAATTCATTTGGAATTTTGCACAAGAATTTTTAGTATACAAAAGAAAATATACACTCTGGTTACTACTCTAACCCGATACACTTGCCACGCTCTCAACTGAGGGATGAGAGACATATGTTTCCTCACCCTACATTTGTAGTCAATGCTAAAAACGACTCTATGTACCTGCAGCTGGGACTTGCAGGTGCAACGTTTTCTACCGTATTATATAAGAGAAAGACTTAATGTATATTCATATACATTTCTAAATGTATATCCCCAATTTTTTATCCACATGTCCCACCATATTCCAATTCTCTCTCCTTAATCTCACCATATAAAAATACAAAACATACCCATACTACTCCCCATATATGTTTAGTAATGTATATCACATATACAAATAGCTTTACTCATTATATAAGCCAAGTAGCTATAAATTGACATTGCTATTCTTGGTCAACAATTCAAACCATGCTATAATATTCTTTTGGAATGAGATTCGAAGTCAATTTAGATGTTCAAGTCTTTAAGATTCAGAATGGCAATTGCCATACTAGAAAGGAATTATTTATTGTAATAGCTAAGCAAATGAGGATTATAATATTTACAAAAACGACCAATTTTCTTATTATAAAGAATACCTGCTACTGTTCTAAAGACAGCAACAACAAAAAAAAAAAAAAGGGGTTAAAACGACAACTCCCTCCATTCTTTTCGATCTTTAACACTTGACTTAAACATGCAAGAGTAACTTAAAACAAAAAGTAAACAATTTAAAAAACCAGACGGATTATAACTGAACATAAGGGCGTATTATACAATACAACAATACTTACAGTCAAAAGGAGATAGTGTAATGTCAGTGTCCGACCAGTAAGTTCTTCTATGACTCCTCAGTCCAGACGTTGAATACTTGATCAGTAATTACATCATTGAACCTGTATGATGATTCCAGTAGATGTCCTATTCCGAAAAACCCCAGACAGACAATGAACTAGTTCACTCATTTCCTGTGCACTCTTGTACAAGTTAGCATGTCTCAGAGCGAGCTTCTATCTGACCTAATAAGTATACCTTCCTCTTTCTGTAAGTTCTGATAAAATCTGAGAGAGAGATGTGTTTAGGGAAAAACTTCCGTCTATTATTGCATTGATTTGATTACAATATACTCCGTATACCACAATGAGTCTTGGAGCTTAAGCTAATAACCCTAAGAAATTACCATACTTGCAAGATTACAATAATATAATTTCCTAATCACAATAAGTTCTTCTGATCTCTAATCACCCAAAGCTCTTCAACAACACTGATCATATTCGGACGTTCCTCCCCTTTCTTTGCCACACACTTCAAGGCAAGCTGAGCAAACCACTCTATCTCATCCATATTACCTTCCTCGGAAACATTCCTGTCAATAATCTTCTTAACACCATTGGTTTCCACCGCGGAAACAAATTCATCAACCAAGTTTTTCCCACATTTGGCAATTGTAACAGGCTCCCACCCAGTTATTAACTCCAGCATCAGAACTCCAAAACTGTAGACATCACATTTATCAGTCACCTCTTGAGTCTCTATATACTCTGGATCAATATACCCCGGAGTACCCTCAATCGACCATTTCTGATATTTCTTCCCTGGAGTAATGGCCACCGAGTAGCCAAAATTCGATAATTTGGCATGAAATGAAGTGTCCAGTAGAATACCAAATGACATGACATCTCTGTGGATCACAGGTGTAGACAATGCATTATGCATATAAGACAGAGCATATGCAATATCAGTTGCAGCCCTCAAACGATGACTCCATTTCAAAAGTTTCCTGAGAGACATATCACCATGTAAATACATATAAAGGTCTTTATTTGGATAGAACTCGTAGACCATCATTGGTATACAGGTTTCCAGGCAGCATCCCTGGATCTTTACCATATTGTTATGACGTATTACCATTCCTATGGACACATCAGTCAGGAATAAATTAGTCAGTTCAGGGTTTGGCTTATGCTCTTCTGGAGCAGTTTTGATGGCTACAATCCTGTCATCAAGGTTGCCTTTATAGACAGTTCCACCACGAGAAATACCAACAATTCGGCTAGGATCGCAATTGTTTGTTGCATTCTTGATTTCAAGCTCACATAAAATCTTCAGCTGCCCTGCTCCTATGTCTTTTCCTTGGCTCAACGCAATCTGCTTCTCCAGCAAGATACCGCCATTTTTAGTGAAATACTCCTCCTTGGACTCAAACTTGCGTGGTACACCCTTGTCTTCCTTCTTCGTTCTTTTGGATTGACCCATCAGAATCAGGAACTTTGCAAGCATACCAAATTTCATTGTAATTCCTCAAGTTTGGAGAAGATGATAATTGTTTACTTGACTTGTGCAGTTGCGGAAAACAGAGGGAAAATTCACTTAAACTTTTCCACAAAGCTTAACTTTTGATGCTATATACTCCTATGTTATATGTCGCATTCATTTGACACTGAATAAAAATAATAATAAGGGTAATTGTGAAAGTTATGTTTGATAACCCACCAAAAGGGATGGGGTTAGGTCAATGTCTTAACAATTACATCAGCAAACTTAATAACTAAGTTCTCCAAAATACTCCCTATGTGACTTCCAATTCTTTATGGTGGGCTTCAATCCCTTTTAACATATGCCCACCCAACGCAAAGAAGTTAATGAAAAGGAGGTAAGGTAATAAAGCTACGAAAACGCTATCTGATAACCAAACATTATTGTACCTACTGGTGCAAATAACAGCCAAACAACATACCTGCAGCTTATTTCACGGCGTCAGGCACACAATTTCAATTTCACTTCATGCTCAAATCTTGTATCAGCCAAAGCTCTTCAACAACATTCATCATAGTCGGCCGTTGCTCCCCTTTCTTTGCCACACATTTCAAGGCAAGCCGCGCAAACCATTGTATCTCATCCATTTTCCCTTCTTCCACGACATTTCTATCAATCATTTCATTAAAACAATTTCTTTCCACTGCGGAAACAGACTCATCAACCAAGTCCTTCCCCGATTTGGCCATCTTTACAGGATCCCTCGAAGTCAACAATTCCAGTATCAGAACTCCAAAACTGTAGACATCGCATTTATCAGTCACCTCTCCTGTTTCAATGTACTCCGGATCAATATAACCCGGAGTACCATGAACCGGCCATCTCTGGTCTTTCTTGCCAGGAGTTACAGACACAGAGTGACCGAAATTCCCTAATTTAGCGCAAAATGAAGAGTCAAGCAGTATACTGAATGACTTGACATCTCTATGAACCACAGGCTTAGACAATGCATTATGCATATAGCAAAGTGCATACGCTATGCCAGTTCCAGCCCTCAAACGATCACTCCACTTCATAAGCTGCTGAAGTGCCAAATTCCCATGTAAACACGCACTGAGCTGTTTATTCGGATAGAGCTCATATACCATCATCGGTATACAGGTCTCGAAACAGCAGCCATATATCTTAACCATATTCTCATGTTGTATCACCATTGCTATGGACATATCAGTCAGGATGAAATCAGCAAGTTCGGGATTTGGCTCGGATTCTTGAGGAGTTATGAAAGCTACTGTCCTGTCATCGAGCGTGCCTCCATAGACAGCAATCCCAGGGCTAGTGCCAACAATTAGATCAGGATCATAGTTGTTTGTAGCATCCTTAATTTCACACTCAGGAAAAATCTTCAGCTGTCCTGCTCCTATGTCTTGCCCTTGGCTCAGCGCTATCTGTTTCTCCAACAAAATACCTCCATTTTTTATGAAATACTCCTCCTTGGTTTCATATTTCTGAACTCTACCCTTGATTTTCTTCTTGTTCTTTTTCTGAAGTTGACCCATCAGAAAAAGGAGCTTTGCTAAGGTACCCAATCTCATAGTAGTAACTTGTGACTTATGAGAGTGCAAACCTCAGGTGATTTTAGATGTATAAGATTACACAAGAACATATCATATATGACAGTTGCCCATTTGACGACCAGGACTTTTTTTTTTTTTTGCAGAATTGTTCTTAATAATAGAAATAACGAAGCAAATGAGGATAAGGCGGTTCTTTATGAAAAATAAATAGAAAGTAAAAAGTAGAAGTATCTTTTCTGAAACTAAAAACTAGTAAAAACTATAACTGTTGTTGAAACATTTGATTAGCATAAATGGTTTTATCGACAAGAACGTAACGTAAGACTGTATCACACAAACCTTACCGCCAAAGGAGCTAGTGTGATGTCAGTGTCAGACCAATTAATTCTTCCATGACTCAGTCTCAGACATTGAATACTTGATCAGCAATCACATCATTTGACCTGTAAGATGATTCCAGTAGATGTCCTAATCAGAAAAAAAGCCACACGCATCTCTTGGCAGAAAATGAACTACTTCACTCATTAGCACTGTCTTGTATTAGCCAAAGCTCTTGGACAATCTCAATCATGGTAGGCCTCTCGGCGCCTTTCTTCGCTACACACCTCATTGCAAGCCGTGTAATTCGCTGAATCTCAAGCATACTTGCTTGGTCCAAGATCACACCTTCTATCATATCCATCAAGCAGTCTCTTTCTGCGGCTGAAACAAATACATCAACCAAGTATGTACCTGACTTTGCCATAATCTTCGGCGCTCTTCCACTTAGTAACTCCAACATCAAAACTCCGAAGCTATAGACATCACACTTCTCAGTCACAACCTGTGTATCGATATACTCGGGATCAACGTATCCTAAGGTCCCTTGAACAGGCCATCTCTTGGACGTGTCCCCTGGAGTGATGGACACTGCATAACCCAAATTAGATAACTTGGCATGGAACGAGCTGTCCAGTAGGACGCTCCTCGATTTAACATCACGATGTACCACCGGCTTTGAAAAGGCATTGTGCATATAAGAGAGTGCATACGCAATATCAGCAGCAATCCTCAGACGATGACACCATCTTAACACCTCGTAAGGCGCAGGATCACCATGTAAATGATGAAACAGGCCTCCATTAGGCATGAGCTCATATACCGGAATTGGTATATCAGTCTCAAGGCAACATCCATAGAGCTTTGTAATGTTTACATGGTTCATAACCATCCCTGTTGCAGCTTCGGTTAAGAAGAGATCGACCCATCTCGGATCAGCCTTAACCTCGCAAAGGGCCTTGACTGCCACATCCTGATCGTCCAGTCTTCCTCTGTAGACGGTTCGACGAGCATCAGCAAGCATGAGATCAGGAGCAAAGCTGTTTGTGGCTCTCTCAACGTCTTTGATTGACAAAATTCTCAGCTACATTGTTCCGTTTTCGTGTCCTAGGCTCAGAGCAATCTGATTTTCCAGCAAAATGCCTCCATTTCTGATGAAATAGTCTTCTGGCTCAAACTTATGCTCTCCTTTCTTCTTACTCTTGTTCTTTGTCAGAGCATGACCCATTTGTTCAAGGGAATATCAGAAAAGAAAAAAAAAACATTTGAACTGAACCAAATGAAAATTAAACTGCAAAACAATCAAGAATAATAACTGAGCATTAGGTCAGAGACACTATCTGATACTGACCTTTCTCCCTATTGTGGGGCTCAAAGTTGTACATTTCTGACCATACATGTAAACTTTTGACCCAGGACAAGAGAAATGCATAATTGCTGTAGGTCTTCACTCTTCTATGAAAACACACAGGAGAATCCAAAGAAAAAAAAAATTATGACAACGTCTCATATGAGATCGTTTGAAAATAACTTTTCGGTTGCGGTGCTCAAAGTGTCACGGACAATAATCAGATTAGTCACAACTCCCAGCTATTTAACCAAATAAGAGAGGTAAAACTCTAAGTAATGTCTTAATCAGAATACAATCATAGAAAGGACTTAGGGACTAGTCTCCGAACTTTTAAGACCATCCCTATAAGTAAATTATGGCAGAAAACTTCATAAACCAACTGCAACACTTCAGCTACTAGCACTTGTAGATCATCGACGATTGGATGGAAAGTAGCGCTGAGATGGGCATAAAAACAAGATATTTCAGCTCAGCCTTCCAAATTCCCTCCGTCTGTGGAATCGGAAGAGGAAGCAAACAGATCACATTGCACAGCCTTGTCAAAGCATGCTTCTGGAACAATCACGGGAAGTATGGATCTGAAATAACAGGCCACCAATGGATTCATCTCTAAATCCGCATATAGTAGGTAGTATACTTTGACATAGTACTCTTCGGGGTCATAGACTTCGCATCAACTGAAAGGGCAAATCAGATTGCCTCCTGTCTATTCTTCAACTTACTCTGTAGCACCTTTTACCTCACGGGATCTGGGGGCGGCATCTTTAGAGCTTTGTATACCCAGAGCATGAGCAAACATCCTCTTTGCAGCTCCAAAGTTCTCTTCTCTCATGCTCTTTCTGGACATGTCAACCCCTCTTCCACTAGGTCCCAAACCCCCATCAGATGATTTGCTATTCAGTGCCTTACCTGAAAATTTCTCATTATGTTTTCTAGGTCGACCATTGTTGCTATCAGAACCTTTGGCTCTAAGAGATCTCTCACTTTTGTCTAGGCGGTCATCAGTAGCCAGATCTATGTCTGCATGAAATCTTCTCTCAATGTCATCCACATCAGGATGCCCATCGTGACGTCCAGTATTGTCTGCCTTGGCCTGCCCACACTGATTAACTCTTTGGCCAAGTGCATGGGCAATCATGCGCCGAGCGACAACAGGGACGGCTCTTGGCTTTTGTCTTGCAGCATCTTTCAATTCAGCTTCATCCGCACCAAATATACGTTCACGTGCTGCTTGATAAGCTGCTTCTCTATCGATGAAACTAGCGGAATGGGGTAAGTTCATCTTCAAAACTGAAACGAAAAGGGGAGATATTTAAATACAGGAGTGGTCAGAAACCGCTCTTGAGAAGGAAAGGTCCTAAAATAGTGGCAACTCATTACTCTAATTAAAAGGAAATTCGACAAACTTCAAACTCAAAGATTGAAATAAGTGCCCAACCAAGCCCTCCCTAGTTTTGCCCTAAATTTATTTTCAAACTAAGCCATTCAGCAATCACTTCTTTTTTTCAGACTAAGCCATTCAGCAATCACCATAACTTACTTGCTAGGAAGCACGGACTCGGACACGAGACACGGACACGACATGACACTGACACGAGGATACGTGATTTTCAGAAAAATCATAGATACGACACGTTAGTGATACGTAAATATTTTATTAGAAAAAATTACTATTGAGGTAAATCCGGCTGAGAAAGAATATAAAAATAAAAAAGTGTTCAGTTTTTCAAGGTCAAATACAACTTTATAGTTTATTTATTTATGGTATAAAACTATAAAACTATAAATTAAGCTAGAAAGTAGGTAGGTTAATGAAAAGTCTTTGTAGTAGACCTTTTTCAGCTCAACCAAACTCCCTTTATCACGTGAAACTGTGAAAGGCTGAAGCTCCAACTCCCAACAAAGAAGAATACTAGAAGGTAAAGTTAATCCACCAGTATTTTCTTATCCCCCCTACGTAGAGAGAGAAACCCTCAGCAGCTCAAAATAAGTTTCTATGGAGCTTGAGAACTACTCCGCATTGTTAACAGCCGGGTAAGTTTCTTGCTTCAAACAACCACACCACTTTGGGGTCGAAATTTGTTCTACACTAAAAGTCCCATACACAGCCTTCTTCTTCATAAATCTAGGGTTGAGAACTTGAGATCTATAACCAAGCCCAGCAGTTGGAAAGAACAAGCTGGATTTGAACGTGTCTTGCTCAGGAAGTTTGCGTGTCTTTAACGAGTCCACAGCGTATCCTTTTCAAATTTATTATTTTAATATTCCGACTCGTAAATGTGCGTATCAGACACGTGTCTACAACGTGTCGCGTGTCCGACTCAGATCACGTATCCGTGCTTCCTAGCTTACTTGTCTTATACAACTACCAATGAGAATCATTTAACTCATTCGACAAATATGAAAATGTTTTTTTTTTATCTATTTTAACTCTACCACCATTCAGTTATGTGCTGCAATGCAGCAAAGAATCGCGATAGAGTTTCTTAGTCTTTCGATGTCAGGTGCGACCAATTAGTAACATCACTCCAAAGATCCTTGCATGAGAGAATAAGATTCCAGTCGCGTTCGCAGCTCAACATATGAGCCAGCAAACAGCACCAAACTAAATGTATAGAAGATCAAAATCCAAATGATGAAAACAGCCATGTGGGAGGAGAACTTATATTAGAAATAAACTATGGCCCTATAAGATTCAATAGAGAACCCCAACAAAAGTGTAATTAGAAACATTTACCGCTGCATGTATCATCTCTTCTCAATAGCTGGTAAGGCATTGGTGAAGATTCACCCCCATCATGTTGCCACAGAATATCACTAACAAGGATTGAAGGTCTGTGAACAGGAAATATTGCCTTATTACTTGAAGAGCAATACAATGAGTTTCATTCCTTTCATATTCAAACTCATTCCCATTTTTTATACTTTATTTTGTAATCTTCAATTTTATATTTCATTTTTTTCCCCTTGAAGGGGAACAAAGCCAGCACTGTCCTCTCAACTCCAACACTCATGACCAGCTAGATAGAACAAATCATGTTAGAAAGTAGTTAATCATGAACAAATGGTGATCAAGCATGAATGTCTTCACTTACATTGAAGTCTCCAAACATTGCTGCAAAACCAAATGGCGATCATCGCCCTCACCAACAGACCCATGAGCAAATCTGGAACAAAGAAGCAACATCTTCAGAAGCAGCAATGCTGGACAGATATTCAATGAACACTTAGGATACCGATACACCAATATACTGATCAAAATTATACCCAAATATATCAGCAAGACGGTGCAAGATCAGGCGGTTGTATGAGCTCATGGGTTCTAGCTCCAAAACTCCATCAGGGCTGCAAGCAAGCACAAGTTCCAAAATGTCAGATGCAGGGGATAGCCTAAGTTCAATGAAAAGAGAACCAGTCGAAAAAGAATATCTTTGTTGCAAATGTGAATCACAAGCCACTATTCCTCAAGCCCAAAAAGTGGTCTCCTAGCATACAAATGATTCGCTGATTCTTTCAACTAATACTATTATCCTCTCTGTAATCTGCCATTCTAAATTAGTGTTCCCCTCTGATAATAGTATAGTGTGTAGGACACCTCACATACAGCAAATTGAACATCACCGTATACATTATACTACTCACAGTCATATAAAAAAAAAAACAATCAAAGAAGCTCAGAAACAAGTAAAATGAATATACCCAACCTTGGATCAGACTGAAGGTAGTTTATAAAAGCTTCTTCAACTGCAAGTACAAGATGCTTGCTTGGGTAGTTATCTTTTACAAGGGAAGCAAGTTCCTCAACCTGTCAGTTAAGCAAAGTCATAAGTATCGAAATCTACATCAAAAACAGCCCGCAACCACAACTCACAGCAAAATTGAAACAATTCAAAGCCTATTCAGTGATTCATCCGTCAATTTGTCACAAGACTCACAACCACATTATGCTAATGCGAGATGCAGATACCACTTAATCCGAAAAACCGAAATAACTCGAGCCAAATGAGTAATTCAACCAATTGACTATGTCACTACAACCATCTCCAGACGGGCCGCAGACAAAATACACATTGTACACCACAACCACGATTAAAACCGCGAAGTCAAGTCCGAAACAAGATATGTGACTTCCCTTGTACTTCAAGTACAATTACTTTGGCAATTATACTCCTAATTTTGCACACAGAACAACAAAACCAACCAAAATTAAGGTGAAACACCAACCAAGTTACCAACTAAGTACGTAAATTGGTCCTCAATTTCCAAATTATATGACTAATTAACACTACAATAACACCAATTTCCACATAAACGAGCAATTAAAAACAAAAATTATCAGCAGTGGGTTGAAAATTAAGTAAATTCTGTACAAAAATACGATAATTGGCAATCAAAGAGGCCCAATTCTGCAGAAAGCGAAAAAATTACAACTTCAAGCATGTTTAAAAGGAGCAATGACGTATAATTGAAGTAGAAAGAAGGAGAGAGAGAGAGGGGATACCATTGCGAACTGGGTAACGCTCATCTTCAATTTCTATGGCAGAATCAAAGGGGGGAAATTAATTTAATTGGAGAAAATTGATTTAATTTGAGAATAATTGATTTGGGGAAAAAAATTGTGTGAAAAGTTGGAAACCCTAAATTGGTCTTGAGTTTTGTGCTTTTGTCGGATTTTGTCTAACCTCCGTCTTTTTCCTTTCGTCAAAAAGTCAAAAAACACACTTTACCACACGTCCACACCCCTTGCTCCTTTACGCTAAAAATCCCTCTAATGTACAACCCTCACTAGCTAGTACGGAGTATAAGAAAGTTTTACTCGTATATTTAACTTGGTGAAAAACGCTTGCGTTGCATGGGACACTTTTATATTAACTAATTGAATGCTCGTGCGTTGCACGGACTCTAGATTTAATCTCAACTAGGATGGAAGCCCGTGCGTTGCACGGGTCTCTTAATTATCATTTCTATGATTAATGAGGATAAATTCGAACTCCTATGTTTATGTTGGATGGCAAAATTGGATATCCGACTAATTAGGTTTCGTAGTACTATTAAATAACGGTTTTTTGGATTCAAATCGTTTTTTTTCCTTTAACCTTCGTACCCTGGTTTCGGGAATTTGTTTTTCTAATGTGCCCAATGGGCAAACGTTAGAAAAACGATTTACTATATGCAAATCGTAATGTGACTTTTAATTGAAGTCACTTATTAAAGATCTCTATTAGACGTAACAAAATAAAATACTATGTCTATATATGTCTGTATAGTTTTTATTTTCTCGGAACACTCTCTTGCTTTTCGATTTGTTTATGAGACGCTACAAATGATGGGATTTTGGCCGAAAATGTTTCAGCTTTCCTTTTGACTTCTCTTTATGGCGTCATTGTTGCCCGTCAAAAAAAAAAAAAACCGTTGTACCACCCCCTCCCTTACCAATTATCATGTTTACTCCCTATTAATCTTTAACGAGATATATCTCAATGATTATATTTTCAATAAATAATTCATTTAACTAATAAGTAGTAAGTTTCCTTGATTTTATCAAAACAAAAGGTAACCAAAATTCAATAATTTGACCAAAAAGTTTTGTAAATTTGACCAACTTATTAATTAAAAAGATCTGTGATTTTAATTTACCTATGCATTTTTTAACACTCTGAACCCATTTGTCATATGTGTAAGTGTAGATTTTCTCATGATATTAAATTTGCGATAAAAGAAATTGGGCGAGAGAGAGAGATAGTGATTAAGAAAAAAATGTAAGAAATTGGGCGTATCGAGGTATGATGACATTGGAAGAAGTAAGGACAATATATGCAAATAAAAGAAGAAGAAGAAGAAGAAGAAGGTTAAAAGGAAGAAATCGTTAATGGTCCAACAATTATGTTGTTAAACCAATCAAGCATAATATTTGTTTTAATCTATAACTATCTAACATATGCGGCTCAAAATTGTAAAATTTGTGGTCAAAGAAAAATAACTTGTAGTACCAAATTCATTCGAAATAGATACTATCAGTATCCTTTAATAAAATAAGAAAATATTTTAATAATATAAAATTACTCAAACTCTCTAATATCATTCGGTCATTGTGAGACCTCTAAAAAAAGCCTCATTTAATAGTATAGAAGGACTTTAAAAAATTTGGTTTAAGCTTAAATTATTTTATTAATATACTATAATGTTTTCAATAATAGAAAAATCAATAATAATTTACAAGAAGTTGGTGGGGAAGCGAGATACTATCTGAGCCCCACACCCTTTGCTATGGAAAAACCAATCCTAGTAAAAATATGAGCTGCACCTTGCGCGCCGATATTCTGCGGCCTGGAGAACTGCTGGATCCGCTTAACCAGAGCAACAACTGTGGGCTCCAACTCCCCAAAAGAGGAGAAAGAGAAGGGAAGGAAGCCATAACCCAAAGCAGCGCACCTAGCCTCATACTTAGCACGCTTACGATCGGCCGCTTCCCGCATCACCTTACCTGGTTCAAAATCGGTCAATCCCGTCTGAGTCAAAGGCGACGACCCAGTCAAATCGACGAAAACGTCGCGCCCTCTGTCCCAAGAATAAAGCAACATGTCTGTTGGGCGAAGAGGTCGGCCATCAGCACCAACCATACCAATGTCAACCTCCTTTCCAGCTGAGATCTCTGACCGACAACAGATATCAACCAGCGTGTCACGAACAACATTATGCCGATGTTTGACGCCAACCAATCATGTACACGAAATAGCATGATCCCCGAATATATCACCTAAAAAGACCCGCGAGCAAGCAGAGCACGGGCGATCCATGGTGAATAAAGGCACCCCTGGACGGTAGCAAAGCACACAACGATAAGTGCGACCATTCATAGTCTGACCCAACCCTGAAATAGGGACCACTCTAAGCCAATCAGAACTATGCGCACCCCGCTGAGAACTCCACATAGCCAACTGTCGCGGTGTCAAGGAATAATTAGAAGCAGCATCCCTAGCGACCCGAGCGAAATACATATCTGCCAATCTTTTCATAAGTCTGGGGGCAGTGATCTCACCAGGATTACCCAAAATATCAACCTCTAAAGTCTGATTAAAAACACCAACAGCATCAGCAAACGCAGACCCCAAAGAGACGACACCAGCCTAACGAAGAAGTTTAGACTGCAGGTCAGCAGACTGAAGTCGCGACGCTAAAAAGGCATAATGGACAGCATCCCCGGCCGTATAAACACCAAGCCCTCCGAGCGAAAATGGCAAGGTAGCGAGCCTCCACTGCCAATCACCAAAACCAGGACCAGAAGCAACGACGATGCGCTCTAACGAATAGCGTAGAGCCGCATCAAAAGCTACCCGGGCCGACTCCAAAATACGCGGCGCACAAGTACACAGGGTGAAATATAGCTTAGAGACCCCAGTGCAAGCCCGAAGAAGCAACAACTCGCTCTGAGGATCGTTAAGCTTAGCAACCGCGTCCATGAGTTCAATGGTCTTAGCCACCCTCTGCATAACCAAAGAACTACAAAACTCAAAATCGACACTGACTGGCCCACCTAATAACTTGACCCCAAGGAGGGGCCTAGCAATATTAGGGGGGAAAACGCCAACAAGCCGGCTCCGCGGATCCTCCCTAGGCAAAAAAACCTCAGTTTTATCAACATTAAGGTGAACACCCAAACGAGGACCATCTGCCTGAATCAGCTCCAAGACCTGACCTACAACCAAGGTATCACCGACGACAGTGCCATCATCTAAATACCAAGCCTGCAAACACAAGTCAAAAGAGTCTCTAATCTTACACGCCAAAGGATGTAACACTAGAGCAAAAAGCAGCGGGCCTAGGGGGTCACCCTGCTGCACCCCCTGACACGACAAAAGAGTGTGGTCGCCATAATACAATCGAGCAGGGATAGAGTAACAGAACTCCACCCAACGAGCGAGAGCGGGGCAACGAAGACGAACCTCGTGAAGCATAACGGTGCGATCCACCATATTAAAGGCATTCCGAAAGTCAACCAATAACATTGAAAGACCCACCTCATCTCCACGACCCTCAACCAAGCGGTTAACAGCATGTAAGATCGCCTCACCACCCCCAGACACACCCACACCAAACTGAAGGTCCGCGAAATAATCACTCAAAGAAGTACCCAATAAAGAGGCACCCACCTTGGAGACCAAACGCCGCCACACAATTGGCACCTAAAAAACTATATTGGTGTACTAAATGTAAAAGTTAAGTAGATTTTGAAGCAATTAATGAACTTATATCAATGCACCCATAATGATTTATTTTATGCTTGACTTGCTTGTTGAATTTTAATTTGCGGGTATAAATTTGATTGTAATCTATAGATGATTTTTTTTTTTTTTTGCAAGAATTTTTGTTCTTCATTCATCCAAAATGGGAAAATAAAGATCTCCTTACAAAAACGCCCTGAAGCAACAAACACAAAACCGAAACATTATGAAACTATCAAATTTACTCTAATCTACCTATAACCTCTTCCGAGTAACGATAAAAACAATCGGACACAAATCACGAATTTGATTTGCTTCACAAGCCACTCAATATCATGCTGGTGAGACTAAAGTCGCGATTATCTACGAAAATCCTAAATCCTAACAACAGTAGTAGGGAAGTAGGGATCGTATCCACAGGGAAATGGGTTGTTTAAATGTAATGAATTAAGGGCCTAAGTAACAAATAATGGGGGATTGAGAGTTGTGTTTATCAAACTAACTAGAGTGAACAAAAGCAATTTGTGATCAATGTAATTCAATAGTAGAACGGATCTTGATCAATTAATTCCCACAACGCACTAACTAATCGGTCCTAGTTATCACTATTCCTCTATCAATCTCAAATACTCTATCGTGGAAACAGAATTCTCAAATCTCTCCTTAATATTAGCTAAAAGGCGTGATCGGCACTACCCAATAACCCTAACTATCAAATAACCTAAGCGCACGATTAGATTCAATTTGATAATGCAATACGGATTAGAGAAATATCGGTAAAGACATGCAATACTAACGCACGTTTCGTATTTAACATGTGAGTCAAATATTTGCCCTAATTCACTAACGATGATACAAATCAATGAATTCGGGTTGCTACAATGTAAAGATCAATCAAACAATAGATTCTTTTGACTAATCTAAACTAGCAATCAATCAATCCTAAGCAATTAGACTAGTTGTACACCTAGCAACCACAAAAGATAATTGAAAGAATTGAAAACCAAAGATAAGACGATAATTGAAAACAATAAAAGGAATAGATCGAACTCACAATATTGTCAATGCGATGTTTCGATAAATCGGTCAAGAAATAAATAAATTAGCTCCTCATACAATCCATTGAAAATCTTGATTTCTCTAAATAGTCTGAATGATAATAACCTAGAGTCGGGGTTTTTTTTATATAGTCTAGGAAAACATAAAATAGGATAATACGGAAATTAGGAAAACCCGGCCTTCGCGGTCCGCCATGAGCCATACGCGGGCGGCGGTAAGTCTCTGCCTCGAATTTCAAAAGGCTGCAGATTTTTTATCCGATGAAGACGTGTAACCACTTCCTGGAAAGCTAAGAACATGAAGAATCATCTCCAAGTGGTTTCACAGCAAAATTCTAAAAGATTTGGGAGATATGAAGCTCTAAAGTTTATCTTCTGTAAATCAGCTCCAAATCTCTTCCAAATGAATGGCCGCTTCCAAAAGATAGCCAAAACAACCAAAATCACATAGAAATGTTGTCATCATACTCTAACACAAATTAGAAGTATATTACATCATTTTGACAGTAAAAGCCGTATAAAAACCATTAATTCGATGCACACAAACTGGGCAGATCACATGCTCCTCATTTTGGAAAACTCTGCTATTCCTTTCCCTCCGAATGAAGTATGTTGTTGTTGTGATACCACAAACAGC
Organism: Spergularia marina; assembly: GCA_963680865.1. Classification (NCBI taxonomy): domain Eukaryota; kingdom Viridiplantae; phylum Streptophyta; class Magnoliopsida; order Caryophyllales; family Caryophyllaceae; genus Spergularia; species Spergularia marina. The sequence goes on along the minus strand of OY804550.1, from coordinate 11,823,489 downwards.
CCACTTGTGGCGCCAACTCTTCTTGTTCTTCTTTTTCCCCAACCATTCCATCACCTGGTTGATGTCATTGCTTTGAAGATTCATACCAATCCAGCTTTTGATTCTTCTCCATATTTCAGTCGCATAAGAGGATCGAAAGAGGAGATGTCTATGTGATTCAGCTGCAGACTTGCATAGAGCACACCTATTAACAATATACATCCCTCTTTTAACAATATTATCAACAGTGGAAAGCTTCCTCTGCATCGCCATTGCAGTAATGGAGCTGTTTTTAGGAAGATTTACACTGTCCCATACCACTTTGTGCCATCTCAGTTCAGGGAGTTTAAGCCGAAAGAAGTTGTAAGATGCTTGAATATCATACTTATTGCCTTTAGTCCAAGATTTGACAGTTGAGCAGAGGTCTTCTCCATTAAGCTTTTCAATCATTTCATCTTTCACCCTGATAATACTCCTCCAGTTTTCCGAGTCACTGCTTTTTGCTCTGGCTTCAATCAACGAGTTGTTCTTGAGTCTATAAGCCCTTATCCAATCTTCCCATAATCCACTGCTACCATTAGCCAATTTCCAAATCCATTTAACAAGTAGGGCCTTATTCCAAGCTAGGACTTCCTTTATGCTCAATCCTCACTCAGTTTTTGGGGTGCAAATGCTGATCCAACTTTTGTATTGCAATTCCTTTCCTCTTGCCTAATGTTCTAGAGAAAACCTTTGCTGATCCCGTGAATTATCTTAACTATGCCTTTTGGGAGCAAAAATCCAGCACACCAGAAATTTTCAATGCCAAATATAACTGAATTTATTAGTTGGACTTTTCCAGCATAAGAAAGACCTTTAGCAAACCAGCAATCTGTGGAGTGTTGAATTTTGCTTTTTAACTGCTCATACATACCACTAGTAAGTCTAGCAGAGTTCATAGGTATACCCAAATACCTGAATGGAAATGAGCCCTCGTTAAATCATGTAATCCTGATAATATCAAGTTTGATCCTGTCCTGAACTCCAGCAAAATATATGTCAGTTTTGGAGTGGTTTGCTTGCAGACCTGAGACCCTCGCAAACTTGTCAAGACAGTGCATAGCAGCAGCTACAGAGGGTAGATCACCCCTGGTGAAGACCATAAGATCATCAGCAAACACAAGGTGTGTTAATTTGATCTTAAGCATTGAGGATGATAAGAAAACTGAGGAGAGCACTTTATGTTTCTCAAGTATCTTGATAAAATTTCCATACTAAGGACAAAGATGTAAGGAGAAAGTGGATCTCCTTGTCTTAGACCATTTATACCCTTAAAGAATCCTTTATAAACCCCATTAACCTTCAAGGAAAACAAGGTAGAAGTAAGACAGCTGCAAGGAAAACTAGGTAGAAGTAAGACAGCTGCAGACCCAACTGACAAACAAAGGAGGGAAGTTGTAGATGTTCAGCATATCTCTGATGAACTCCCAACTCAGAGAATCAAAAGCCTTTCTTATGTCAATTTTTAATAGGCATCTAGGGGAAACATTTTTGAGAAAGTAACCTTTGACTAGACTTTGAGAGCTAGCTATATTATCAAATACGCTTCTCTCATAAGTGAAAGCTGCCTGCTCCTTACCCACAATCATCTCTAAGGTGCCTTTTAATCTATTAGCAAGAATCTTACTAATGATTTTATAAACTGTAGAGCAGTAAGCAATTGGTCTGTAGTCTGCCACAGTCGTTCCATTGAGCTTTTTAGGGATCAAGGTGATCATAGTAGCATTAAGCTTCTTTGGCATCTGATGCTTGTCAAAGAAGAACATAATAGCCTTGATCAAATCTTTCTCTACGATGTCCCAAGTTTTCTAGAAGAAACCTGCATTAAACCCATCCTGGCTGGGCTCTTGTCAGGGCTCATGCTGAAAAGGGCCTCTTTAATCTCTTCCTTAGTAACCCCCCTAATAAACTCCTGATGTCTTTCATTTGGCAGACAGTTGTTGGTTTTCAGAAAATCTGAATCCATAGCTTCCACAGGTTGTGTTGTGCCAAGCAAACTCTTGTAGAAATTTATAAAAGCATCTGCAATTTCCTTTTGCCCTGAACAATCCTTCCCATTCATATCCTTGATATCCATTATGCAGCTCTGATGTTTCCTTTCAGCTATTTTGGCATAAAAGTAACTTGTGCTACTATCAGCAAGCTGAATATGAGTTATTTTTTTATCTCTGTCTTAACATACTAAGTTCTGCATTTTTGAGTTGAGAGTATTTGCTATGAGCTTCTTCAACACAACACAGAAGATCAATGTTTCTAGGATCTTTCTCCAGCTTCTTCTGCATCTCCTCCAGATTTGATTTACAATTCTTCACTCTGGCAGTTAGATTTAAGAAGTCTTCTTTATTTATCTTGTTCAAAGCTTGTTTAGTGAGTTTAAGCTTATTATGCAATCTATCAATGTCATTCCCACCACAGTCATTCCTCCAAGCTGCATTAACTGTGTCCCGGTATTTAGGATGATCAGCCCAACAGTTTAGAAATCTGAAAGTTCTGGGAATTTTTTTTGTTTTCTGCAATTGTAACAACTATAGGTTGTGGTCAGACACCCCATTTGGCTGAAAATCAGCTTGGGGATTAGGATGCTCCATAACCCAGGCAGAATTAATCACAGCTCTGTCTAATTTCCCCCAAGTCCTATTATCACTCTCTTGATTGTTATTCCAGGTGAAGTCACAGCCAATTTGCTTCATATCCTCTAACCCACACCTTGACAGACATAAATTGAAGTCATCCATGTCTGTTTGTATTGGTTGAGACCTCCCGAGCCTTTCAGTAGTCCATCTGACTATATTAAAGTCACCCAAAGCAATCCATGGATACTGCTGCTGAGAACAATTTTCCATATGAGTCCGAAGTTGTTTCCTCTCATTGGCATCATTACTACCATATACAAAGGTAGCATAGATTTCAATTTTAGTAGACATATAACTGATTTTGCAGTGAATGAGTTGACTAGTGGTTTTAAGAATATCTACTCTTGCATAACTTGCATTCGAAATGATCCAAATTCTTCCATTGTAGTGAGAGCTGTAATTTGAAGCAGGTTGAAGATGCCCAAAACTCCTTTTGAGGATTCCTGGAGCTTTATTTTCCTTCACTCTTGTTTCAAGGACTCCTACTATACTCAACTTATTCTTCAGAAGGAGGTTTCTCACCTCTTGCTGTTTGAGGACCTCATTCAGTCCTCGAATGTTCCATGCTCCAATCAACATATTGGAGGAGGGTCTGGGTCTCCATCTTCCTCTAAAAAATGTTGCACCACATTTAATCCTTGTATTTCCTCCTTCCCTTTTTCAGCCACACCTGATGTCATGAAAACTTTAAAACTGTTGCTGAGTGCTGTAGGATGGACTGTCTCCTGTGGTCTAGTTTTCTGTCCTCCACTAATTTTCCTCTTCCTAAATCCCATTTCATCAACACTGTATTTCCCAAAATCCTCAGCAGGAGAAGTGGGAGGAGTAGTATGACAAGACTCATCCACTACTACTTGTGTTTGTGCACTAGGAATTTGAGTCACAGTTACTTCCTTATTCTCTACAGGTTTATAGATCTTGTCTGGCTTTGGATTATTTTTCCTATTCAGTTTGCAGCTTTGAGATAGGTGACCTAATTTCTTGCAAGATTTTCAATAATAAGGCACCCACTCATAATCAACTCTTTGAGAAATTTTTCCACAATGAGGCGTGCTTATGAACACTTCATTTGGCAAATCTTGTGAAACATCAACCTCAATTAGAATTCGAGCAAAGGACAACTTATCCTGGTGTGTTGTTGTGTGATCAGCACACATAGGCTTCCCTAACCTGCTTCCAATTTTGCTTAAAGCAAGATCACTCCACAACCATGGATCCAGATTTGGTAGCAAAACCCAAACAGGAATGCAAGTAATACTCTCTAGCTCCTGAGATATTGCTGGGTTCCAAGGTTTCAAAATCAGAGGATTTCCACCTAGCTTCCAAGGTCCAGCTTTCATCACCCCATTCATCTCATTCTCACTGAAAAACTTAAACATAAACCATCCTCTCCTCAGGTATTTCACTATTGGTTTACCCATATTTCCCCACTGCTTTTTTGCAAATTCTGTCAAATCCTTGACAGAGGGTTTGCCTCCAATCACATTTTCTATCAAAGTATGCTGCCATTTTTCAAGCTCATCCCAAATATCAGACTCTTCAATGATAATTTCATTATCCTTTCCAACACTTTCATCATAAAACAATTTCATACTCACCTTAGAATTAGTCTTAATAACATTATTCCAAGCTTTCTCTGCAGTTTTCGCATTACTCTCTAAACCATTCTTATCAATTTTCCCCACAATCACTGAATTAACAGCATTAGCTTTAGTATCCATGGAGGGATTGGGATTCTTACCAGCTTTGGAGAGAGCTGAGGTAAGCACATCCGCAAATAGCAGAGGATTTGTTTTTTCGCCCATCTGGGTTGTTGTTTTTGGCTCCGATTCTTCACCATTAATTTCTATACTAGTATCTTCCTCTTCCTCCTGAGCTGGGTCAATCTGCCGGTGGTGTATGTTTTTTAGGCCGCCCTAGTCCCTGGCCGTAAGCCATGAATCTAGTTTCCCGAGTTTGTTGTTCGTACAGTTATTCCTAGAGGAGAAGCTCTCCTTTTTTCATGACTTTTTACAAAGAGGCTGATAGATGATTTTCTTAATAGTAAAAGTTATGTTTTAACATAATTCTATTAGTTTAGATTTGCAAGATTTATTTGTAACGTAGATATGTGAAGTACGCTCATTCAGTTGATAAAGTAATGAGATATGTGCTTTGGAGTTTCATTGTTCGATTTTTAGTTCCCCCATATCTGCTCTAGAAATTACGGAGTAGAGTTTTAAGTTTTTATGACTGTGAAAACTGTTAACTATTGTGTAACTTCTTGATTAGCCTATATTCAATGGGATTTGTAAACAATGTACTCCTATTAAAAGGTCTACTTGTTTAAGCTTATTGTATATTCTCATAATTTAACAACAATTGACAAAAAATTCAATCGAATTTTTGTATTATTAGTTGTACTTTAGTCGAGTATATATATACATATTTCTTTAGTTGCCGATTTCTTGATACATAATTATGACTCTTATTATTTAGCTGATAGGAAATGAATTTTAAAAATAATTTGAGGTCAATTATATTAAAAATTTGACTAATTTTTGTATAGCATGACAATTAATGAATATGAACTCTATGTAATTTATTAGAGGGGTTTATTGTGGAGAACCACCTCCATCTTTAATGGTTTTTTGGGGAACCACCTTATACAATTTATTTTTTGGGGAACAACCTAATATCACCCAAAACTAATGACAGACCCACCTAGTCTCACTTGCTCAGCCAAATCTACTTGTGTTTGCTTACTTGTCATATCGGAAAGCCATGTTACACTAACACAATTAAGCTTTATATATATGGTCTCTTACCAGTAGTTGATTCACATCAAAACAAAACGTGTAGCTTAGTTAGGTTTATATTAGAAGTTTGGCATTGCAAATTAAACGTGTAACTTAAACTCTCTATTAGACATAAACTATATATCCTAAGACATGTACTGATTCTTCTTTATGTAGTTACAACAGAATTAGATAGTATACTCTAACAATTATCTAATTTTTTAGATTCAACCATATTGCTAGAAAAATAAATAGAAATTTGTGATTAATCAGGAAAATAAGTTTTTAATGTAGGCTCGTGAAATTATTCAGCTTCGTCAACTGAACCTGTGAATTCAAAATTAAAGAAAACGGTTAGAATCATTGGCAAAGCGATTAAATTGCGACTAATAAACATATCTAATTAATGATTCAAGATATACTCAAGTGTAAGAAAAACAAATGTTAGACTTACTAACAATAATAATCAATTATAAAAAACAAAAAAAAAAAACATCTATGTAGTTAGAGGAGGGGAGAAATAAATGCTATCATAATGCATGGGCACGTAAAATGTCCTTATTATAGGATTCAATTTTCTATATATTATCCTAATAAATAACTAATTTTGTAAATTGATTTTCAAAGTATATTAGTGAGCTTTAATTCTTTATATATACTACTTCAGGAAGGATTAGAGTAAACATTTAGACGCTTTATATCATGACCAAGAATGGACCAAGATGCACATAACTATTTATGCGTACATTAAGGCTTGTTTAATTTGCACACTAATACCTATTTTTATTTTGCATTAGGATTAGGAATATATATTGATCTACGTGTAGTTTTGATAGGATTAGAAATTATGAAACTTGTGGACTCTCTCACAAGCCTAGAAAAATAAATAGAATTTTGTGATTAATCGAGAAATTTAACGAAAAACGTAGGCTCATGAAATTATTCAACTTTATATATGTATGTACTAGGATGAAGGCCCGTGCATTGCACGGGTCACATGATAATGTTTTCTATTAAAAATAATATATATAAATTGAAAACACTGCGATAACGAAGCGACAATTAATAATGAGTGGTTAGTACGTACGTATGCGACAATTAATAATGAGGGGTTAGTACGTACGCATGATTAGATCGAAATACAGTTTTTGTGTTTAGATGGACATCAAATAATAGGCAAGGTTTGAACCTGTGATTTCGTGTTTATATGTTAACACTTCAACCACTACGGCAACTAATTTTGTTGATTTAATTAACAAAACTATATATAAAGATGTATTGCCTATTAATTAATATAATATATTTAAAAAAATACTTTCCCAATTAAATTTACAAAATAAACAATGGTTTCAATAAATAAAAAAATCTACCAATATATTTCCCTAAATAGTCGTTATTCATTATATTTTTTACTGCAATAATATAGCAAAAAAAAAAAAATACGGATGACATAACATACATGTTAGTTCTACACCTCCATTGCCAATCCGACATTCATGCTTTTACTTCTTTAGCATTTGCTTTAACCTCACAATAATATGTGATTTGGGTCATTTGCATGTTCGGATCAATGCGGAATCATGTCTGTCATCTTAGTATACGAGTAAACGGATGCAGGTCAATGCATGTCACGAGTCATAAAAGTTCAATACGGGTAAATGAATGCAGGTCAATTAATGTTGTATGCGAAATCATGTCCGTCAAATTAGAAGACGAGTAAACGGGTGCAAATAAATCATGAACTATTAGGATTCAATTAAATCCTTGCATGTAACATAATCGCAATACCCTATAATCTATGTTAATAAATCAGATACCAGAGTTCATGTTTTATTTCTCGCATCTTCGCATCTAAATTAGTTCTACTATTTCTTTGCAGACAATTGACGTATCGATGAAGTGTTGCGGGTGGTTGATTAAAACATTTTGGAAAATGAAGTTTGGATCAATGCAGACTCATGTCCATCAAGTTAGAACAGATGTAAACGGGTGCGGGTCAATACATGTCACGACTCATAAAAGGTGTGTTCATGACCTTGGATAAGCGGGTCAGAATGAGCCAAGTTACCGAGTTAGCTAAGGTTTTGACTGCTCTAATTACCATTGTATGCCCAGCTATTTTTGAGATTTTTTAATTTAAATACGAATTATTATCGTTGGCTGAATTAAAAGAAAAAACATCAATAAATTAAACATATGTATTAACAAAGTTACGGTGAAGCAATATCATTTTTATTCTTAAAAAAGAGTTATTGTAAATATCATTTAACAATCAATACTATTTGGCAAAGATATCAACTATCCAAAATTAGCTTTTGATTTATTATGATATTATTTTAAATTCCACTATTTCATATTTGTGTTGGATCCCATCTTTCTTTCATGTTATATTAATGGTCAAATTGGGTTAACGAGTCGGGAAAGAACCTGACCCAAAAATATGGCCTACGAATCACCAAAACCAGGTTCATGGCTAAAAAAAAGCGCATCGAGTCCCCATCATATCAATCTATCGGGTCAACATGTTTTTTGATAGTTTGGACGTCATGTGTTCTATTTTATACTTTAAGACGCATCTATCAATTTGCGTAAATTATTATCGTTGAAACCTATATTCGAACAATATTATATAAAGATATAAAATTAAGTAAATGATCATTTCATAACAAGTCATAAAAGATGTTCTTAACTTAAAAACGGCAAAATTATAGAGAGAAATCGGGCAACCCGTGCAATTTTGCACGGGTACTAAACTAGTTCTTATTTATTAAGTTAATCTCAAAATATATAAGTAAATCGTGATAACTAATTAAATGTTTGTTAGTTAAAATATATCCTGATCATACTCCATCGTCATTGTACATTTGTACGGAGTATTACTTTATAATTAAATAATACTCTTTTTTGTTTATTTTTAAATCATTTTTAATAAAAGTCTTAAACTTGTTGACTTATCTCTACCAAAATCATACTTAACTTTTCAAAAGTGTGTGTAAATGTTTCTTATATTGAAATATATTTCGACACGAACTCAATGATACATGTATAGTAATATTGTGATATACGCAGTCCAAGTTATAACAGTTTATATTATGTTTCATGGTAATAACTTTATTATGTAAGAGTTTTACAAATATTGAACTGTCTTCGCATGCATTTCTTAATGTTTAATGTAGATTATCTTAATATTTTATGTGAGAGTTTAACATATCTTGCACTCTCTATGTGTATTTCTTGACCTCCTGACCATCTCAATGCGCTCTAAATTATTAATATGTATCTTATATTGAAATACATTTCGACACGAACTCAATGATACCCGTATCGTAATATTCTGATCTACGTAGCCCAAGTTATAATAGTTTATATTATGATTCATATTGAACTTTATTATGTAAAAGTTTTACAAATATTGAACTCTCTCCACCACGCATTTCTTAATGTTTAATGTGGATTATCTTAATAATTTATGTGAGAGTTTAACATAGCTTGGACTCTCTCTGTGCATTTCTTGACCTCCCGACGCTCTCAATGCGCTCTAAATTATTAGTTTATATATATATATATATATATATATATATATATATATATATATATATATATATATATATATATAGGTTCTGGTAGGAACTTTATATATATAGGAACTTAGGAACCAATCTCAACCACTAGATCTCGCTAATCTAACGGCTGAATAGCGGCGCGCCTCATTAATGGCAATTTTCGTAATTTTGTTAATAAAGCTTTTAACGTCCCTTTAAGAAAAAAAGAAAAAAAATTACCACGTATTCCCATTTCCTACTTCCCCCCTTTCTTATTTTTTTCTCTCTCTTCGTTTCCACTACCAATTCCCCCAAATATGCGTATGAATGTTCATCTAATTTCATCAGTGTGTTGAATTTTCATAGTATGCTGAATTTTCTAGAGAGAGGGGCTCCCCCTTCTCTCTAGAATTTTCCTCTGCCTCTCCCTCCTCAGAGAAAAAAAAAAAATATTTTCTCTTCCTCTTCCTTAACGAGGAAGCTGTCCCTCCATAGATTTCCTATGGGTTTCACCTTCCCTTGTCGAGATCCTTTGATCTCTATTACTCAAATATCTTGCCATATTTGTTTTGTCTATCCCTTGAATTATCAATTGTACTTCTCAATTGAAATTGGGGTTTTTTACTTGTTATTTCTTCTAAGATGTCACGAAGGGGTTGAAAAAGAAGATGATAAAAGCTAATCACATCGAGTTAGCCATCAGAGGTGAGAACAAGCGAAATCCGACCTTCAAGGGTGATGAAGAACTAGTGATGTGGCATGCATGTATGGCCATCGGTATGATGGGTTCAAAGACCTTGGTTTTTTGGGCCTTACATGCATGGGAGGAATGGCGGTATGTGCACAACCGGCTCCGGATTGCATACATGTCGCTTCTTCTTGGTGTCTCTCATGTTTTGGTCCGATGGGCTTCCGCGAGGACGGCCGGTGATCCTCTTGGATCAGTCGAAGGTTTATAAGGCTGTTTGGCTTTATGTTTTAAGTTTAGTGTTTTGGTACCTTGTTATTTATACCGTAATTTCTCTTGCATGTACTTGGTTCAGTCTTTCTTTGGTCTTGGGCTACATGGTCTTGAGTTGTGTAGATCCGGTTCTTACCCCTAGCCCGTTTTTTGGGCACCGCCGGATTTTACCTTCTCATCCTTGTAGTCCCGTGACATTAGGGAAGACGTGATTCCACTTTATTTGTTGGTTATGTTTTTGCGGGCCGTGGTTGTTTTAGTTCATGACCGTGGGAGGTTTGGGTCTTGGTGGATCTCGGGTTTGTTGTGCCCTTAAAAATTGGGTTTCCGGAACCACTTTTCTCTCCCCAAATAACCATGGTCTTTGAACCGACCCCCGGCTTTGTATTTTCCATTCTCCCTCCCCCCCTCTGTACGGCACTTAGGGTTTGCAAGTTTTCCCCTGGTAGTAGGGGGCCCTAGTGCCTTTCTTTCACTTACCTTTATAAAAAAAAAAAAAAAATTTCATCAGTGTGTTCATCAAATATGTGCGTATGATTTTGACAAATTGATGGAGGACCCTGTGCTCAGGCAATCGCCATTGGTAATTCCTCCAATTTTTTATGTTATCTCAATTATTACTCGAATTTGTCTTGAAATTTTCAGTCGAAATTTGTTCGAATTTGTGATTTTTGCTTAATTAGTTGAATACAATGATTTAATGGCTCAACTTCAGTCTCACTGCGTCTTGTTATTGATGGATTATAGTCTTAATCATGACGCATCAATTTAGGCAAATTTAGGTATGAAATTAGGTCGAAAATACGATCTTGTGTTGATGAATTCTGATTACGGTCTGATATTAGGCTTGAAATTTTAAGTTTAGAACTGGATTCATCAATTTACAGGTATGTTCATCAATTTAGTCGGTATGTTCATCAGTTAACAGGTAGATGTTCATCAGTTTGTATGGTATGTTCATCAGTTCTGTGTCGTTAAGATCGGCGAGCTACTATAACTAAGTAATCCAAGCTGCAGAAGGTTATGGTAATAGATGTCGAGAGGGATTATTTAGGAAACGTTAAGTAGAGTTTGATTGATGTTCGAGTCTAAAATCCTCGCTAGCTGAGTACAATGGGAAAAATCAGCCTTCTATGAATTACGATAAAATGATGGACAAGCCGAAACGAAAATAGATAATTACGTAGAAATTTCAAGCATTGATCCTGACTTAGTTAGTCAACACCTTTGGGGAGCACGCAACCTTTCCTAGATTCTATAGGACAAGGAATTTGAGCAGTAGATTACTTACGACTAGGAATTTGAGCAGTAGATTACTTACGACTAGGAATTTGAGCAGTAGATTACTTACGGTTTATGATTGAATGTTCATCAATTTATGATTGAATGTTCATTAGTTTTGTGTAGTATGTTCATTAATTTTCTGTAGTACGATAATTGACTACAATCTAATCTATATATTTTATAGTGGCGTGATAAGCAATATTTTCCAATATTCAAAGTGCATGCTAATGAGCTACGGAGAGCAAGAAACATGGAATTTCCTATTCCAGGTGCTTCTTTTATGTTAAATGGTCTTTCAAGAAACATGACTGGATTAGTTGCCGAGTTCTTGTAGTGTACAATTACTTATACAGATTATTTCATCATTGTCTTATTAGGGAAACTAAGAAAAGATGTCAACTCGAAGCTGATGGGGATGGTGTTAGGAAGTTACGTAAATCGAAAACGATCCATGATGGAAAATACAAGAAACAACATGCTGTAGGAGGGAAGGAAAATATTCCTGTGGATTTCATGAAAAGCCGAGAGGATGGTGAATGTGCGCCTGATTGCAAAGTGAAATTTCGAACTAGAATGTCACTAGGCCCTTTCTATGATTTTTTGAGAAGCTTGAGTCCCGAACAATGCACAGCTGTGCAAGAAATCGGTTTTGGGAGTTTACTCCAGCTAGAAGTGAAGCGTATCCCTGGCAAATTATGCTTGTTTCTAGCTGAAAAGTTTGACTTTGTCAGCCACTCATTACTCCTAGACAAAGATGATCTTGATGTTTCGGAGGAGGATGTTTTTTGCACTCTGAATCTTCCATGTGGTAGTGAACCTGTGAAAGAGGCTAAAGGAGAACTTGACAGACCCGAGTATAGAGATGAGCTGGCGAGATGGAGGGCTGGATGGGGTCTTACAGCAGGTAGCCCTGTTACCACCGCTATGACAAAAATAATACTTGACCGGAAAGAGCATGATGCTGATTTTAAGAGGGATTTCATTGTATATTTGGTTTCAACTTTCCTGAAAGGTCATCAAAATTCAAGGTGCAATTACAAGATCCTATTGTCTCTAATTGACACAAATCACATCAAGCATTTGAACTGGTGTCAATACACATTTCAAAGCCTTGTTGAGTCCATTCAATTATGGCAAAGGAACAAGGATGGATTTTTCATTGGCCCGATGACCTTTCTTGTGGTAATTTTCCTTCTTATGAAGCCATTTCTTATTGTTGATCAGGATGACTTAGAGTTATTTGAATTCTGATGTGGTCTCTCCTAATTACAATTTTTTGCTTTATAGTTACTATATATGGACAAAGTTGAATTCAAATATAGGGTGATTGAGAGAAGATTTCCGACCTTATGTGGTTGGACAACAGAAGCAGTGAAAAAGAGAGTGATTGATGAACTAAATGCTGGAGGTTTTGGCAAAGGGAAAGTGGTAGGTCGCATGGATATTATGAAGCATGTAGGAGAGCATGAAAAGGGGAACCTGGAGAATGAACAAGGCCATGAAAAGGTGAATCCCAAAGTTGTCGGACCTTTGGGTTCTTTTCTGCTCTTGAGGATGTAAGGACACTTAGTTTTTGTAATAGTTTCTTTTAAACTTTGTCTTGATAAGTCGGGTTTTATTTAGTTGAGCTATTTTATGTTTTTATTATTAAGCTCTATCATATATTGCAGGTAAATATTGAAAAGGTTTACATGGTCGTCAATAAACTGGCTGGTAATGTTGTCGAGTTAGGAGAGGTGATGGCGGAAGTTGGTAGACCTGGTAACAATGTGTTAAAGAGGATCGTCATGGGTATGTCATCTTATATTGGCGTCTCCCCAAATAGCCAAAATCATGATCCTGATCCTGAAAGCATACCTCAAGATGTAGATTATCTTCATGCTGATTATCATGATCTTGATCCTGAAAGCATGCCTCAAGATGTAGATCATCTTCATGCTGATTATCATGTTCATGGTTTAACCCAAGATGATCACCTTTTTGATGATCCTGATGCAGTAGAAGCACTTATAGCGGCCGAAGAAATTGCAAAGACTAAAAATATCCCCAAAAGAAGGATATATGATGACATTGATGTGCCTTCATTTTGTCTTAACCTCACACCACCAGACGATGTGGACAACATTCTCGAAAAGTTTAGATTTTTGTACAGATTACATTCTTCTAATCAGAAACTTCAAATCTCAAGAGCATCTACTTCAAAACACTCTGCATGTGAAGAATCAATGCAACATTTTAGTGATGAACTCCATAACCCAAAAACACCAACGCCTGTTTCAAAAGATCAGAACCTGTCAGTCCTTTAGCGTTTCCAGAATGTGAAAAGTAATCTTCTTTCTTCTATCAATCATTTTGTGCCTAGTGCACCTTTTTAGGAGTTATATTTATGTCTGATGTCCTAACACCCACGTTTTACAGGGTTTTTGGTGAGTCCTCTGATCGGGACAGTGACGGAGATTTGAATATTAAAGCTAGCTGGCCTCAAAGAAAACTGAAGAACCTACCACTTTCATTGCGATCTCCATTTTGGATAAACTTTGGTGATTTGCTGGCTAGTGTGAGTACAAAGGAGAAATTAGTCTCCGAATACGCTTTTCGGGAGGTTGATAACCAATTTCCATTAAGGTCAGTTTGATTTGTATTAGTTTCCACCAAACATTGATTTAGAATTTAAGATTGTAGCTAGTGTGTTAGTTCATTAACTAAAACCCTCCTGTCTCTGTAGTGAAATGTTTTTCAGGTATAAGGAAATTTGTGCTAGTAGAGAGGTATTAAGGACCCTTTCTGATGGTGAGAGAGTCTTCACTGATATTATTGACATTTGGACGCTGATCTTGAATTGGGCTAACTTCGGGCGAGGTGTTGGAAAACCACATAGAGTTTTCTTCTCTACAATGGCATATGTAAGTGCAAAACCTATTACGTTCATTAGTCTGGTGCTTGGACATTTGGCATTTCTATCTATTTTTTGAGTACATTAGGTTTAGGCTACATGTTCATGAGACGGTATACACTTTGTTGATACATTAAATAGAGTGTTTTCATTATTGGCTTTGATTTTATGGACTCTTTTTTTTTTCAGTTGCAATTCACACCTGAGGTTTATGGCGACAAGTCTTCCACATTTGATAAAAATGTCCAGAGAGATTAGATGATGATTTGGCTAAAGCTTTGAACCCCTCATTAGAGGATGTTGACCTTGTAAGTGACTATTGCACCTTCCATCTATCTTTGTATGGGTGTCTGAAACTCTTACTCCCTTTTCTACCGAGTATTTACATGAGTACACTACAATGCAGGTTTTCTTTCCGATTTATCGTTCCGAGCATTATTTCAAGAACAAAGTAGTTGAGGTTATTGATAATAGACCACTTTCGAGAGGAATGTCAGCTGAAAAAAAATATGGAGATTGTTCGAATCTGCTGGTAAGTCATAGCCCCTTACAGGCTAACATTATAATGCTGGTGATCGTTGCAAATGCTGCTATAGTGCTTTTTTTTTTAGCTGAACTTTCAGTGTTTGATGTGTGTCAGACAATTATAATCAAGGACATGTGTGTTTCTGTGGGATTGTTTGGTTATTGTGGGTTATTGCATTGTAGGTTAATGCATTTTCAAGCTTTATGTTCACAAGGAAAGTTATGAGGAGTGAAGAGCTGTTGGATTATCCAGTGAAAATGCTTAAAATGCCCTGGAGATCAAGTGCGAATATCACGGATTGTGCTGTATACTCTATGAGGCATTTGGAGAAATATAGAGGTGAAGGTGACATGTGGGATTGTGGTCCAGTAAAAGGCAATGTAAGAACAATTTTTATTGGTTTCGTAATGATCTATGGACAAATTTTGAAGATAATATTATTACCACAATTTGTGATATAGGTGCTAAAACGGCTGTCTTTTTGTGTTTGCAGGATCTCCAAATAAAGTGCTTAAGGGCCAAATATTGTTCAAGCATTCTTCTATCAGAGATTAATGAACTAAAAGGCTATGTCAGGAAGGCTGCAAGAAGAATCATGAGATGAAGGAAAACTGCAAGAAGAATTATGAGATGAAGAACTTTGTTGTTTACAGTTTGTAATGTCAGTCAACAAATATTGTGCTGATTGTAGGATAATAGCAACGTCAGTCAGCAAATATTGTATTGATTGTAGGACATCTAGTATTAGCTGACAGGGAATATCCATACAGTGACAAAGTTTTGCCCGTACATAATGGTATATAAGCATTCGACACTATTGCAAGTCTGAAATGTGTGTCAATTGCTTGTTCATCGTTTATTTAGAAGATATTCATTCATTGGATCTATATGTTCATCAAACGTCTGGAACTTTACACAGCCAGTAACCTTATGAAAAAGCGCAACAACAACATTCATATGCATAGACATAACTTTACATCTGTCAAAAAAAAAAAAAAGACATAACTCATGAATCAATTTTGCCAGGTCGAAACCTGAACTTCACCATATTAGATTTAGTCCATCAGGTTCATCAACTATAAACTCAATGAATAACTTTACATAATGGAGATCATCTCCTAGTTTGAAACTGATATACCTCTTCCATTCGAAGGCAGAGGATAAAAAAAATTCTCTATTGCTGCCCAAAACTAAAAATATTATTGAGCGAACTACAAAATGTTTGGTTGATTCCTGGACCCTTTCCTGATCAACTTCATCGCCTTGTTATGCACTTTCACTGGCCAATTCCTGAACCCTTTCCTGCAAACATAAACAAAATAAATTGATACACAAAAAGACTTAAAAAAAAAAAAAACTGCACAACTGCACTAATACAGCAGGCCATGATTGTACTTTGTACATAACATGGATAAAGAAGACAACAAGAAGAAATGTTTACCGTTAAGACTTGCTTTGTAAGGTTGCAAGTGCGACTGTTATGCTTAGCATATAGCCCGCATATTTTGCACTTTCTTGACTTTTTATTTTTTTCAGCCATCGAGACTTCCTTTTGACTTGGGGTCCTCCTTCCAGTCCCCTTATTCTTTGAATTGTGGGGATTCCGGATATTAACTTCTTTTGGAGCTGTACACCCGAGAATCGACTCCATTTCTTGGGTTTTGCTCTGTGGGTTGCTGTCATACTTAGCTACTAACTCATTCTCATATATCTTGAGCTTTTCCACAAAGTCGCTGAGCTCTTCCACCTTATCTTTTATAAGTCCAACACAATTATAAACTCTTGTCCACACTTCACCCATAAGTTGTTTTTCGTCCATTTTTGCACAATCTTCTAACAAGTTGCCATCCATATCAAACATTGGCTTCTTAGTTGCTTCTTTTGTCCATCTACTAAGGACATAACAACTTGGCAAAGTCTGAATCCCTTTCAATTTCAGCACAAAAAGAGAATGTTGACATAGAATACCAAATTGTTCAAACATCTTACATGAACACGCTCTCTTGAGCGGTAAGGTTATACGTCACCTCATATCTCTTGGTTGGTTGGAATCCAGTAATGATGAGGGTTTCAATATCTCCCAGTCGTTTCATTTCAGAAACAGCACAAGAGTAACAAGCTGCACATATTTCATCTTGAAACTCATAGAACATGGTGTGTGTGTACACCTCAGAACCATATTTTTCTAAGGGCAGAAGGGTCTTCAATAGGGGCAATGAGTTTCTAGCACTTTCGAAACGCATCCAGAATTCCACGAGTGTCAGATAGCGATTCACAAAGTTGTTAAAGAATTTATTTTCACTTTCAGAACGAGAAGTGGTCCTTAATAACCCACCCAAGCGTGTACCTCTAAAATACGATGGTATCCACATCTCTCTCGTGCTGAACATGCGTTGAAACCAAGGATACCCCTGTAAGTTATATTCTTCCATTATAGACAACCAGGTGCTTTCAAATTCAGAGGGTTCGAGATCTCTGCTCCACACACAAGAATTGATCTTCTTTAAGAATGTGGAATCAGTTCGCAAAGCAGGAGGTAGCTTCTCTGGGAACTTAGTGGTGATATGCCACATACAAAACCGATGGGAAAACTTGTCAAAAACTCTCTCGATTGCAGTTTTTATAGCAGGGTCTTGATCGGTGATAATGGAGGGTGGTTGCTGGTTGTCCATTGCCTTCAGAAATGTTCTAAAGACCCATTCAAAGGGATCCATATCCTCTTTGGCGATGAAGGCAGCAGCAAAGGTAATACATCTTTTATGGTGGTCTACCCCAGTGAAAGGAGTAAATACCATAGAGTACGTATTTGTCCGATTCGTTGGGTCATATGAGACCATGTCACCAAACAGAGCATAGTTCTTCCTGCTTAATGGGTCTGCCCAGAACACCCTTGTGAGAGAGCCTGTCTCATCCACGTCATAGTCAAAGAAGAATGACTTTGACATATCTCTCTTTTTGTAAAAGTTTTCAATGAACATTTGTGCATCTTTCTCTTTAATGAACTCTCTTAAATCCCGATAGAAATTCTTGAAGTCATCTATCGAAGCCCCGACCATCTGATAGCTTCCCACTTGCTCTTTCCACAACCTAAAACTCTTAGTAGCGCCTACATTCATCTTGGAATTTGCTACCATGTAAGATTTCTGCCCTATTGTCAAGTTTCTGGAACTTTTCAAGAATGGGATGGAAGATGGACTGGCTAGAGGGTGGTTGTGCGCATCGATGAACTTAAAGACCTCGTACTTTCCCTTGTTCGTCAATCTGAAACCGATTCGAGCTTTGCATCCCACACAAGTTACTAGCCTCACACGCTTAGAGCCAATACTATTAACATTGGCTTTCAGTCTCTAATGCCCCTCTTTGTTGCACAGACAATATCTTATCCCGATTCTGCCAGTTGGTCTTTTTTTTTTTTTTGTCGTAGCTAACCTCATCACAAAACCAGAAATTTTCGAATAGTTACGATAGAACTTTGTCCCTTCATCTAAAGTCGAGAAGACCTGGCCCAAAGTAGGACAAAGACTAGGCGAACAAGGAGGGATCCATGAAGTTTCTTTCCCGCGCTTTTCTTGTGATGGTGTAGCATGACAATCCCCATCCTCTATGCTGACATCACTCAAGCTACAACGTACATCTTCATTGAAATCTGCAGAAGTAGAATCTTTGTTAACAAAAGACTTAAACAAACAAAATTCAATGAACATATACCCCAAAATAGATGAACATCCACTATAAAATACATGAACATGGATCCGACAGTCAAGACCTAACAAAAAACAATGTGTTAGAACCCAAGTCATCAACTTATTCAAACTATGTTGTTTCAATCAAAAGGAAATTCTGGTGGTCAATTACTTCAACTCTTAACCCTCTGCTTTCCAATTTGCATAAACTAGATTCATTACTCTACTCTTACTGATTCTGTAATAACTCTCAGGCTATTGTGAGTTCAATCTCAATGAACATACACTACAAAGCTGATGAACATAGCTGATGAACAAACCACACAAAAATTCATAAAAATCCACCTACATAAAATTAATGAACATGAATTACCTAAACTTCATCATACCTCAAAGCATTATACGTCCAAATTTGAGTATTTGAACTATATGTCTCATAACCGACTCCTTCCATACGCTTTAAAAATCGATGAACATACGCTACAAAATCAATGAACATACACTACAAAGCCAATGAACATGACTGAACATCAACGAGTACAAGCTCATGACCATACCACACAAAAATTCATGAACATCCACTCATAAACTGATGAACATCTACTCAAAAAAGATGAACATATACTCTCAAGCTAATGAACATGTACCTAAATCACAAATTTGGGGGAATTTTATATGATTTTTTCTATTCAAAACCCTTTTTGTGCAATTGAAATCTGCAACCTGTGTTTACGATAATATGATGGTGATTGTACCTGGTATGGTAGTTTGTCCCTCAATTTGATTAGTTGAAGGTTCAGTATCCCCAATTGCTAAATAATTCGTCATTGCTCTGCAAAATTCATTTATTGGATTCATATTGAAAAATTGGAGAGAAAAATAGGGTTCTAAAATCTGGAGAGAGAAAATCAAATTCAAAGACCAGAAATCGTACCTGAATAGTTGGAGAAATCTATGGCGCGATCGATGAACATTTACCATAAATCTACAGCGCGATCGATTAACGCAGAGCTGGGTGAGTTTGAAAAGAGGAGAAACTTGATGAACAATGTTTTTTTTTTCTTTTCTTTTAATTACGTCTTTAAAGGAGGAGGGCGAGTTTATTATGAGTTTATTATGAGTCGTTAGATTGGGTAGAATCCAATGGTTACTAATGGTTCCTAAAGTTCCTATATAACTAATGTAATATCCTGAAATTTTGTAATATTCTATATTAATAGTTTGGAATTATTAATTAGATTGTTTTATGGAAAAAATGAATTAATTGTATGAGTCGTTTTCGAAAATGGGTTTGGGAACGGGTTCTAAGCTTGGACTTGCGATTTGGGTTTTATAGTTGGATTTTCTATTTGAGTTTGTATTTTCTAATTGGGTCACCCTAACTACAACAACCATACACAGCCCAATACATTTTAGCCCAAACACAAAATCAATACCCTACCCAAAATAAAAAGAAAATCAGAAATTGTAAAAGAAAAACTAAAAAAAAAAAACAATAAACCCTCTCCTTCTCTCTCCTCAACCACGACAAACACCCCCCATCACTCCTATATAAAATCAGTCCCCTGCTTTCCCATGTCGTCTTCACGCACGCCCTTGCCTTACCGCACGAGCGCCGCCCATCTCGGGTTTCTGCCGCCCCCACTGCCGCTGGTTCTAGCCGCCCGTTCGACCACCGCTTCTCCGTCTCTCTCCTCACTGTGAGTAACGCCCCATTCGACCTTAGCTTCCCCTGTTTTCGTCTTTCTTCAAAATCATTATTATTGAGTTTATTTTAATGCTTTAAATTGTGTTCAGTTGGTACTATTAGATGTTATACTTAGTGGGTAATTGATTTGAGTTAGTTTTATACACAAAGAATTGGTTTTGATGCTTGATTTAAGTTGATTTTCACTAATTATGAATTTGGGATTAATTAGATTAATTAATTGAATTGTTCAATTAATTTTGAAGGTTATGATTTTATTATGCTTATAATATGTTAATTAGGGTTCTTGAATTTAGTTTAGATTTAAATTGGGTTTTGTTCAAAGTTTATAGAATTTGTAAATTGGGGGAAATTGGGTTTAAGTGTTTCTTAATTAGGTTGATTAGCTCAAAATTAATTTATGATAAATATCATTTCGAAATTTATATTATTTGGGGATTTATAAACTGATTTTCGTGATTTATATAACTTAATTCGAATTTGGGGATTTTATGTAATAAAACATTTTTTTTAATTGATAAAACAAATTTAAATTGTTAGAATAATTCCTAATTAAATTATAATAGTTAAGGGTTGGTTTTTATGAATTAAATTCTGTTTTAAAAGTAATTTTAAATCTTTGAGAGTTTTTAAAATAAATTGAGTGTTATTTGAGTATTAGAAGCTGATTATTGAATCAGAATTAGGATTGTTGGTTAATTATTGATTGTTGGGTTATAATTTAAGTTCTCTCGGGCATTGCATATAGAATAGAGCTAATATAAGTATTAGATGAATGATTGAGTGAGATTAATATTGATTTGGGATTATTGGTTGTATTATTGTAGCCCCTGAGTTCATAAACGAAGAATACTAGTGACCGTTGTGCTCGCTGTCGTATATTTGTGTGCATTGAAAAGGTAAGCTAGCATGCTCAACCTTTCTTAAACTTGTAGAAACCTTTTAAAACTATGTGCTATATGCGAATGGTGTGATGGACAAAAACTTAGTATCATGTTAGGTGGAGAACGATTCCATTTTTCTTTGTGATTATTATATCGTACTTGTGTGGTTATGTGTGATATTGGTTGTGAATGGTTCATGAATGATTCAAATTATGAATGTGGATTATGATGGTGATATGGAGATTTGACGGAGTATGGTGTTATGATGATTGTGTCGGAGCCTCGGAGTTGCTCCTAATGATTTTGTGTCGGGGCCTCGGAGTTGCCCCTAATGTGTCGGAGCCGAGTTGCTCCTAATTATTGTGACGGAATCGCATCGATTCCTAATTACAGCCTCACCGCATCGGTTTTTAAGTGGGCTTGGCTCTAGTACTACTCTATTAAGGTTAAAAATACTTAATAGGGGGTGTGCACACTTAAGGTCTAGAAGTCTTTGGTTTGATATGATACAATGAATTGACGAAGTTGTGAAGTAATACGTTTGATTGGATTGGAAGTTCGGGGTGGATTATTTATTTAATTAAGCCTTGATTAATGAATTTGAATTTGTGGAATTTGATCTTTTGTTGTTGCATTGAATTCATTTGGTTGATATAGTTATGTGCTAAGTGCGTTTTCGAAAATAAAACTAAAACGTTTTCAAAATCCAGGTAAGGGTTTTTGGTTTTCTACGAGTTGAGGTGTTAGCTTACTCAATTTTTTGACTTTTTCAACTGTGGTTTTTGTGTTTTAAATCCACCAGAGGTTTGCAGTGGTTGATGCATGCGGGAACGACGACTCATTAGATATTAGTTGGACTCTAAGCCACCAGACCATTTATTATATTTAGATTATTACATAGTTCATATTTCGGATTGTTGTAATTTAATTAATGGATTGTAATAGACTATTTCAGACCATTAGACATTTGTAGTTCGGCTTCTGAAATCTCCTTGCATTCGGGTCTTTGACTCGAGTGCGGAGTGACACCTCTGAATTTCCTTAATTTGAATTTTGATTCGCGATAAAAATGTTTTTAAAAAGGAAAGGAAATTTGGGGGTGTTACAGTTGGTATCAGAGCCCAAGTTAGGTCCCACGCTAAAATTGAACTAATAGGACTAGGGGAAAAAAAATGAACTAATTAGCAAAAAGAAATAAAATGAACCAAGTCATATGGGGGTATATGGGTATTGCTTTGTTTGTTCATGTGTGTTTAACTTCCATTTGTTTATGAATTGCTACTTGTTTTCACATGTGAGTTTTATATATAATCGTTATTGGATGATTTGAATGTTTTGATTCACTTATAAATATAAGGTAAATGTAATGTGGTATTGGAATTTGAAACTATGAAATTGATCTACATGTAGGAAAATTGTTGGTCCTCGAAGGTCAAACGTACCTTTTTTATTTGGAATGATATTCGTTACATTAGAATGACAAAATTGTATGTCTATTTTAAGTTGCTCGACATGTATACGTTTTCTTAGTTTCAAGGAATGTGCCTCAATTGAGAGATATATTATTGTGGTATATATTAGTGTTGGAATTGTTATTAAGTGGTTGATGACTAATTACCGCATCATTCTTCAAGGGTTGAATTAAACATAGAGGAAATATATCAAAATATAAATGGTGCCCTCCCACCCTACCCTTAGTAGTGTGACTGGTGACTAATCTGTTGAGTATTATTGATATGACCTATATTCGGCATTTTAGACATTTGTTTGGACACCGCTATGTCAATAAATTACATGAGATTTTTGGTCAAATATGAGATATATAGTGAAGGTTATATGGTGAAATGAACTTTCTGTAATAAGGAGATCGATTAATGGCTATAATAATTGTAGATTTTATATTATACGGAGGTTTGTTTCATGGTTGACTGGTATTGTTAGAAGGTGATTTTCACGAGTTTTGTAAGAAAATGTTATTATGGGACGTGGATAAGAAAGTTGATTGTGCCATATGAAATTGAGTTTGGAATTTGGAGTTTGGTTGGTTTCTAGAGAATAAAATTTGTTCTTGTGTGGTGAAATTTGGAAAGTTGAACTTGCAACTTATTAACTTGGCTATTTTGGGGTATATGACTGGATTGCTTAATGGATTTAGGTTTGTGATAAGTAATACTGTCACGGAAGGTTACAACTATTTTGGGATAATATGATTTTGGGATCCATTATCTTAATTATTTTCTTTGTATGGGTTTACCTTCAGGATTAGTGTGGTGTCTTAATTTGAGATTTTTGGGGTTTATATATAATGTACAAAGGTTGTATTTAGATGACGATCAGATTATATTGGAGATTTGCATGTGTCAGAATTTATAATTGTTATCATTATTATTTACGTGGGCCAGAATTAAGGTTTAACATCTCTATCATTGTTATCATGGTATAATTATTGCATTATTATTTAAAGAGTTGAGTTTATTGGCAAAGTGAACTTACGGAGTTTAGTTTCTTCAAATTTCATTTTGGGTTACTATGTGAATGAGGGAGATTTGATATATATGAGTAGTGGTGCTTGAGGAAATTGAATTCCTAGCAGTGATACTGGATCTTGGATATCTTTTGGGTTTTGATGTATACTTTGGCCGACTAATTTTGAGAAATGATTCTAGTGAGTTGATATGTGGTAATGACTACTCAATTTGTTAAGAGATTGAAAATTGTGGAATGTGTATTGGGTTTTCACTTACGATTAGGTGTTGTCTGATATTCGGGTGTTAACTTTGTTGATTTAAATGAAGGGATTGGTCGATAAGGTTTCTCGGTTTATATTTTGAGGATCAAGTATGTTATTCTAAATTCAGATTAAAATTGGGGAAGTTAGAACTATTGTTGGAGGTTGTAGTTTGGGATTATATCTTATGTGGGTTTATATTATTGAACATTATGATGGATTATCTCGATATATATGTTGTCATGAGGAGAATAGGAATTTAATTTTGACTCAAAGAGATTACCTTTTGAAATTGCCATTCGAGGAGTGATGAGTAAGTGTTCTTGGGTATATGGTTCCTTATATTTCAAAGTATAGTTGAAGTTTGCCAAACAGGTTAATAAACTATTTGAGGTTGGCTGTCTTGTTGGTTTCGACTCTATTACGAGCCTTGGTTATAGAGGAAATTTAAACATCTTGGCAATGCTATAATATTTGGGTTACGATAAGATTGATATAACGGTTTATCTTCTAAAGTGTATTGGTTTGATATCGCAAAATTGAGGAGAAGATTCTATATTTCAATGACATTTCTATATTAGCGACTCCTACATCAAGGCGTTGGGATTATTTACTTACATATAGACTTAGTTAACTCGTGAGTTCGAGGACGAACTCTTCTTTTAAGGAGGGTAGATTGTAATGCCGAAGTTGCATTAAACTTGGAATCATGCGTCGCATTACCTTTACATCTTGTGAATTGTTTATGACTTGGTACATGTTGTATGGGTGTCAGATGAGTTGATCTATTTAGTTTACGCTTCGGGGACTAAGCGTTCTCTTAAGAGGGGAAGGATGTAATATCCCAAAATTTCAAAGTATTTTATATTAATAGTTTGGAATTATTAATTAGATTATTTTAGGGAAAAAATAAATTAATTGTATGAGTCGTTTTCGAAAATGGGTTTGGGAATTGGTTCTAAGGTTGGACTTGCGATTTGGGTTTTATAGTTGGATTTTCTATTTGGGTTTGTATTTTCTAATTGGGTCACCCTAACTACACCAACCATACACAACCCAATACATTTTAGCCCAAACACAAAATCAATACCCTACCCAAAATAAAAAGAAAATCAGAAATTGGAAAAGAAAAACAAAAAAAAAAACAATAAACTCTCTCCTTCTCTCTCCTCAACCATGACAAACACCCCCCATCACTCCTATATAAAATCAGTCCCCTGCTTTCCCATGTCGTCTTCACGCATGCCCTTGCCTTACCGCACGAGCGCTGCCCAGCTCGGGTTTCTGCGGCCCCCACCGCCGCTGGTTCAAGCCGTCCGTTCGACCACCGCTTCTCCGTATGTCTCCTCACCGTGAGTAACGCCCCATTCGACCTTAGCTTCCCCTGTTTTCGTCTTTCTTCAAAATCATGATTATTGAGTTGATTTTAATGCTTTAAATTGTGTTCAGTTGGTACTATTAGATGTTATACTTAGTGGGTAATTGATTTGAGTTAGTTTTATACACAAAGAATTGGTTTTGATGCTTGATTTAAGTTGATTTTCACTAATTATGAATTTGGGATTAATTAGATTAATTAATCGAATTGGTTCAATTAATTTCGAAGGTTATGATTTTATTATGCTTATAATATGTTAATTAGGGTTCTTGAATTTAGTTTAGATTTAAATTGGGTTTTGTTCAAAATTTATAGAAGTTGTAAATTGGGGGAAATTGGGTTTAATTGTTTCTTAATTAGGTTGATTAGCTCAAAATTAATTATGATAAATATTATTTAGAAATTTATATTATTTGGGGATTTATAAACTAATTTTCGTGATTTATATAACTTAATTTGAATTTGGGGATTTTATGTAATAATTCATTGTTTTGAATTGATAAAACATATTTAGATTGTTAGAATAATTCCTAATTAAATTATAATAGTTAAGGGTTGGTTTTTATGAATTAAATTCTGTTTTAAAAGTAATTTTAAGTCTGTGAGAGTTTTTAAAATAAATTGAGTGTTATTTGAGTACTAGAAGCTAATTATTGAATCAGAATTAGGATTGTTGGTTAATTATTGATTGTTGGGTTATAATTTAAGTTCTCTCGGGCATTGCATATATAATAGAGCTAACATAAGTATTAGATGAATGATTGAGTGAGATTAGTATTGATTTGGGATTATCGGTTGTATTATTGTAGAAATATACACTACGCCAAAAATGAAGAAAGACGCCGCCACTTATGACATCGGATCGACAAAAACCGGTGTCAAAAACCTTTAAGACACCGGTTTTGGGCTAACCGGTGTCATATATATTAAAAAAAAGGAAAATTACCTTCGGTACCCAAAAGAAAAGGAAAAAAATTAAAAAAAAGGTGTAGCACCTTTAACACCGGTTTTAAAGACAACCGGTGTCAAAGGTGGATATAAGACACCGGTTTTTCTAGTAACCGGTGTCATACATGTTAAAAAAAAAAAGGAAAATTACCTTCGGTACACAAAAGAAAAGGAAAAAAATTAAAAAAAAAAAGGTGTAGCACCTTTAACAACGGTTTTACTTAAAACCGGTGTCAAAGGTGGATATAAGACACCGGTTTTGCTAGTAACCGGTGTCAAAGGCTTTTTTTTTTGTTAAGTCATCATTCAATCTCGCGCATGCCTCCTTTCACATTAATCAACTGCTTCTCCCCATCTTCCTCAATACGACTCGAGCGAAACCCAGTAAAAAAAAAAAAAAAATCAATCACTACCACCGTCTTGTGGTCGCCGGCGACTCTATCTGTCGCTGTTGGTGTCGCCGCTGCTCGTGGGTAGGAATTCAATCGCGTTTTTCGTCGCTTCTCATTATTGTCGTCGCTGCCCAAAACTTTTGTGTTACCACCGCTGTTCGTGGTTGCCGTCGCTGCTCGTTGTTGCCGCCGCCGCCGCAACCGCTTCTTCTTGCTCTTCTACTGCCGCCGCCCACTTCTTCCTCTTGGTGCATCTTCCACTTAATAAGGTCTGTGCTTATTGATTTTTCAATTAACTTTGTTTTGAGTAGTTAGATTGATATGGTGAAATACTCTTAATACGTGAATTGGTCCTATTAGATTCATATGGTGATATTGGCTTGATTACGTGATATAGTGAATTGTTCTTATTTGGGTGAAATTGGTCATTAGTTGTCGGGAGTAGAATATTCATATGGTACTACTTATATATAATTGACAAAGACACCGGTTATGCATTTGACCGTTTTCTTAAATGTTTTGTTTGGTTATGAATATTGTATTGTAGTAGTAGTGGTGTAGTTAGTTAGATTAAAACAAATACATTTTATATTATTGAATTGGTAGTTTTAATTAGCGTGTTTGATTTTTTTAGAATAATTGGTTACTAATTTTAGTAGTGGGTTTAGTTCGATTATTGAAACAATAGAATTGTAGATTATTGAATTGATAGTTTTAATTAGTTAGATTTAGACGTTTACTTTTGTTAGGATGTGTTTAGGATAATTTGTTGCTAATTTTGGTTAATATAGACATGGATCGGAAATGGATAACAATGTCAAATCAAGGTGACCATGATTATGAGGGGATTCGAAAGTTTCTAAAGTTTGCCGAGAAAAATCGTGAAGACTTAAAGCGTATGCGGTGCCCGTGTTGTAATTGTTATAATATGAGATTTCACTCTCTTGATACGGTAAAATTTCATTTGGCTAAGAGTGCTTTTGCTTCAACTTATACAAAATGGATTTTTCATGGGGAGGCAACACATGACTTGGGCATGGATAGTGAAAGTAATAGTGAATATGTCCAAGAAGATATTAGAGAGGATGTTGATGACTATATTGGAGAGGATGGTGAGGACTATATTGGTGAGGATGATGATGACAATAATATTGATGCGATTAGTGGAGAGGGTAGTGGAGAAGAGGGGACTGATGATCCGAATCAAGATGAAATTGATGTAGATGTAAATGGTGATGACCCGAATATGATGGAGAACTTGTTGAATGAAAATGAAGAGGTGTTGTATGAAAAACGCGAAAAGTACACTAGATTGTCCGCCGTTTTAAAGTTGTATAATTTAAAAGCGGCAAATGGTTGGAGTGACAAGAGTTTTACTAGTTTGTTAGAGTTGTTGAATGACATGTTACCAAGTGGTAATACTCTCCCTACTCGGAGTTATGAAGCCAAAAAAATGTTAGTTTCAATGGGTCTAGGCTACCAAAAGATTCATGCTTGTCCAAATGATTGTATATTGTATCACAGAGATTATGAAAATGATGTTGTTTGTTCTATTTGCGGTACCTCTCGATCCAAGGAGAATAGGAAGGGCGTTCCGGCTAAGGTTTTGTGGTACTTTCCCATAATACCAAGATTGAGAAGACTCTTTGTCAACCCAAAGGACGCGGAATTATTGACATAGCATAAATCCGGTAAAGATCGAAAGCATGATGGCAAGTTGAGGCATCCGGCCGATGCTTCTCAATGGAGAGTTTTTGATGCCAACAACCGTGATTTTAGCAAAGAACCAAGAAATTTGCGGCTTGCGCTATCAACAGATGGAATGAACCCATTCGGCAATATGAGTAGTGCACATAGTACATGGCCTGTTATATTGATTACTTATAATTTGCCTCCTGAGTTGTGCATGAAGAGGAAATACATGATGCTTTCTTTGTTGATTTCTGGCCCACGGCAACCGGGTAACGACATAGATGTTTATTTGGCTCCTCTTCTTGATGATTTAAAATTGTTGTGGGATAAAGGAGTACAAGTCTTTGATGCTCATGTTGGTCGTAAATTCAATCTACGTGCTATGTTGTTCAACAGTAGCCAAGATTTTCCTGTATATGGCAACTTGTCCGGATATAGTGTTAAAGGAGATAATGCATGTCCGATATGTGAAGAAGATGCAACCAAACTCTATCTTAAAAATTCTCACAAGAATGTCTATCTTGATCATCGTAGATTCTTGCCGTTCAACCACCCTTATCGTAGACTAAGAAAAGCTTTCAATGGAAAACCAGAATTGCGTTCGCGTCCAACGGTTTTGACGGGTGCCCAAGTGTATGAGAAAGTCAAGGATTTGTAAATCACATACGGCAAGAAATGTGGTTCTAAACTTCAATCCAAGGGTTACAAGAAAAGATCTATATTTTTTGATCTTCCTTATTGGAAAGAGTTGACAGTTAGAAATTCTCTTGATCTCATGCATATAGAGAAGAATTTTTGTGATTCTCTTGTTGGCACATTGTTGGATATTCCGAACAAGACAAAAGACACTGCGAAGGGAAGACAAGATATGTTTGATGAATTTCAACTTAGAGAAGAGTTGCTAGCGCAAAAAGTAGGCACACGAACCCGTTTACCCCCCGCCGCTCATACGCTCTCTAAAAATGAGAAAAAACAATTTTGTGAGTGTCTTAAGGGAATAAAGGTTTCGGAAGGGTATTCTTCAAACATTAGCACCCGTGTGTCTATGAAGGATTTGAAAATTGTGGGATTGAAGTCTCATGATTGTCATATACTCATGCAACTACTTTTGCCCGTAGCTATTCGTTCAATTTTACCAAAAAAGGTACGATATGCTATTACAAAGGTGTGTTTATTCTTTAATGTTATTTGTAGCAAGGAGATTAATCCGGCTGAGTTGGACAATTTGGAGGAAGGGATTATTTTCACATTATGTCAGTTAGAGATGTATTTTCCTGTTTCTTTTTTCGATATCATGGTTCATTTGCCGGTTCATTTGGTAAGAGAGATCAAAGAATGCGGTCCTATCTTCTTGAGATATCAATATCCGTATGAAAGATGCATGAAAATATACAAGGATTATGTGACAAATAGATCTCATCCCGAAGGTTGTATTGCCGAGTGTTATATCATAGAAGAGGCTCTTTCTTTTTGTTATGAATTTCTCTCCGATGATGAGCGGGTTGATCTTCCAAAACCACGTCATGCCGACAAAATGGAAGGCAAGGGTGTTAGGGGTCACAAGATTATCCAACTCAATACCGAAGAAATGGATTCAGTTTACTCATATGTTCTTCACAATGATGATGCTGTCGAATCTTACATTAAGATGCATAACACTTTTTTGAGAAATGTGCGTAGAAATAAGAGTGGCATGTGGATTGAGAATGAGAACAAAAAGAGATTTGGCACTTGGTTGAAGAACCAAGTGGTAAGTCAACCGATCAATAAATTCTCTGAACATGTAAGGATTCTTTCTTTTGGTCCATCTCTACAAGTTTCCTCTTACAGTGGATATGCGATTGGTGGATATACATTCTATACCAAAGAACAAGATTCAAGAAGCACTATGCAAAATAGTGGAGTTTGTGTTGAGGCCGTTTCATTTCATTTTTCAAGTGCTTAGGATAACAATCCAATTGAAAAAGGAATGCTTTACTATGGGCAAGTTGAAGAGATTTGGGAATTGTATTACCAAACTGTTCGGATTCCCATTTTTAAATGCAAGTGGGTTGACAATAACAACGGTGTTAGAAGAGATGAGTTGGATTTCACTTTGGTTAACTTTGATAAGGTTTCACATAAAAATGATCCGTTCTTGTTCGCAAGCCAAGCGAAACAAGTTTTTTATGTGAGTGACCCTTTGGATAAGAAATGGTCAATTGTTTTATCCGCTCGACCAAGACATAAGTTTGATTATTATGTTGAAGATGAGATTCTCGAAGGTTTGGGTGCTCCGACTTCATGTAATGATGAGATAGAAAATGATGATGATTCCTTATTATATGTTAGAGACGATCATGATGAGGGAATTTGGGTGCAAGATGATACAAATGGAGCTTCATCTTCAAAACTAACTAAAAAACGTTCTCGGACCAACGTAAGTCGCCTGTCAAGAAGTTTTTGGTATTTAGTTTTACGTGTACTTATAATTTTCATTATATTACTTGCACCTTTTCCTCTTAATTTTATTTGTATTACTTATGTTTAATTTTTAATTACTTGTACTTATTATATTTATTTTATTTTATTTAACTCTTTGTGTTTTTATAAATAATCATGTTTATATTTTGTGTATGTAGGTTGGATAATGTCCACTCGAAGAAGAAAACAGTCAAAGAGTGGCGGTGATGATAATGCCGATTCCGATAGTGAAAGAGGTCAAACTTTACTACGCGTATGTGCCAAAGCATTACAAAATGGTACTCCTTTTCCGCTAGAGTGGAGCACAGATGGGTTGTTAAATCCTATTGGCGAACATCGTGCCAAGTTTAGTAGTTGGATAGGTACCACCGCACGTGCACATGTGCCCATCACTTTGAGAGAGTGGAAGAAGCTTGACGAAGCCACAAGGGAACGTGTCTTACACGATATTGAGGTTAGATTTAATATTCAATTTATATCATATGTTTTTTATTTTATCTAAAAGTTATCTCCTTCTTTATGTTGTTTATATATATATGTATGTGTTTTGTTGTGTTGGTAGGGTGCATTTTATGTTCATCCCGAGCGTAGAGGATCTTGGGTGTTAAGGATAGCCGGGGAAAGATGGAGAAATTGGAAGACCAAGATTCACCTTAAGTATATGTATGTGGAAAACGAGGAGACCAAGGAAAAGTCAGTTGTAAGGAAGCCGCCGGTCGTGTATCCACAAATCACTCAAGATCAATGGGATGCTTTTATAGAATATCATTTGAAAGATGCAAAGTTTCTAGTAAGTTTACTTATAATTTTATAATTCTATTTAAACTTTAGTTTATTTTAATGGATGATCTAACTTTTTTTTATGCGATTATTAGTCATTTAGCAAAGACGGGAAAGAGAATGCGTCCAAGAAGAAGACTAAATACTTCGGCTCTCGGAAAGGATATATGGGCATCACCGAAGAAATTCTAAGTAAATATACACCTATTTACTTTTTTCTATTATTGATAATTCAAAAGTAATCGTATATTTTTATTACTAACACAAAAATGTATTAGGTTGAGGAATTTGCCTCTAAAGGTGTGAAAATCAAAGAAGTACCACGTCATGTCTCTTGGTTGAGAGCGTATAAATCTAAGAAAGATGCGATGACCGAGTATGACGAGGAAGTGGTGAAAGAAATTGTAAGTTTTTTAAATCATTTCACATAGTAATTTTAATAATTCATTTTACATATAAATTTAAGTATACTAAATAGTCTCTTTATTTCATTTTTAGGGGGTGTTGGAAGAAGCCGTGAAAGAGGGAACATTTGTTCAACAAGGGCGAGATGATATATTATCACGTGCAATCGGCAAAGAGGAGCACCCGGGTCGTGTTCGTGGTGTAACCAACATGGTGAATATTTCTGATGTTTTTGGTCGATCTACGAAGAAGATGTCCGAGGTAAAGTTAGAGAATACGGTGCGAACAATGCAATCCCAAATGTTCAAGATGAGTCAAATGTTTTGCAAATTCGTAGCCGGCGATACTCCAAGTCAAGAAGATATGAAAACATTCATGAGCATGATGAACAGTCACGATTCGCAAGCACCGGAAGACAATGAAGAGGATAGAGTATCTAAGGATTCTAATAATGTGTTAAGAAAGGGGAAAGCAGTGAGTTTAAATGAAGATCGTAACCCTCCTGCTTCCCATTCATCTGCGAGACAGGTTCCTCAAACGTCAACCTCATCAATTCAACATACAATATAGGGGGGGCCAGTTCAGGTATCTAATATAGTTATACAATTTTTTATATAAAAATCAAGTATATTTAGGAATTGTTGTATATATATAGTTTGGCCAAACTTTCATTATTGCTTTATCAATGCAGGGTTGGCATAAGTGTCAAATGTCACTTCCGAGCAATGCACAAGAGATAGTAGCTTTAGGAGAAGTATATGTGTCGGGCAATTCGGAAGTAGCCCTTCTACACAATAACATTGTACCTTCCGGTTATAGTAAAGTGAGTATCTCGAAAGATTTGGTGCCAAATGCCGAATTGCCAGTTCCGACCCCAGAAGCTTGTTTTCTCTCTTCGGCCGTTGGTGGTTATGTGTTGTGGCCATCTCCTTTTATATTTCCATTGACCCATACGGTAACTTATATTTCATAATAATTGAAATTGTCATATTTTTTTTTATTTATATTCACTTTCTAACAAGTGTGTTATGTTGTTTAATCACTTAGAATGACACGGACAACTCTACAAATAAGCACAACACACCACCAACCAACACTTCGACCCCTACATCAACTTCCATTTCCTCTTCTAAAGCCATAACCACGGAAGATAAAATGAAGATGAGGAGAACTGTGTTGATGAGGTGGCTTTTTAAGGAAGCTCGAAAGATGAAGAAATCCGGATCGGGAAAAACTTTGCATGTTCCCGAGCATGTGCTCTATAATATGCAAGACTTGTATGTGAGACCGGAAGAGATGGATCAATGGTATTATCAATGGCAAATTCAATCTACTCACATTACGGCATTTATCTTGTAAGTCACTAATAACCTTTGTTTAAGTAAAAAAATAATTCTAGTTTAGATACTAATCATATATTGCTTAATTCATACATGTAACACTATTTTTGTTTTGTTTTATGTAATAGGTATTTGAGAAAGGTGTGTGAAAAGAGCCGTGTAGAGGGTTTGTATGGTTTTTTATGCCCGGCATATTTGTCGCCTATAACACCTTTT
This sequence comes from Spergularia marina, assembly GCA_963680865.1. Classification (NCBI taxonomy): domain Eukaryota; kingdom Viridiplantae; phylum Streptophyta; class Magnoliopsida; order Caryophyllales; family Caryophyllaceae; genus Spergularia; species Spergularia marina. The sequence goes on along the minus strand of OY804550.1, from coordinate 11,790,238 downwards.
AATTATGAGGATGATCGTGGGAATTATGTTTATAATGCTTTTACTTGTACAACATGTGCACACGGGCAAAAAATATTTTTTGCACCTTATAATGAAAGGTAACTAGTTTTACCAAATCTTGTACTTTTTTTTTATATTTCATAACTTATATTTGTTTTATAATGTGTAGTGCACATTGGATGTTAGTTGTGATTCATCCACCGTCGGGAACGGGGTTTTGGTTAGATCCATTAAGAGGGACCAAGAAACCACCCGAATTTCTTCTTAATCTAATACAAGAGTATGTGTATATTATATAAGTTATTTTATTTAAACTCATTACTAGTTAATTATATCTTATATATTGGAATTTTGGTTTTATTTTGCTAGCGCCGTCACGAGAATCAGGAGTTTGGATCCTCTAGCCAAGTTTAGTAACACTTCGACGCTTGTGAAATGGCAAAATATAATGGTACGTTTGAATTTTTGTTTTTATTAAATATAATTTTGATATCCTATTTATACGTTCGAATTTTAGCTAACTTATTTTTTATTTGTTTTGTAGTGTCCCCGTCAACCATTAGGAAGTCAAGATTGTGGATTTTATGTTTGCCGTTACATGTTTGAGATAATCCAAAAAAAAGTTACAACTATTCCTACTGCGGTAAATATCAAAACATATGTCTTGTTATTTATCAATGTGTAAAATTTGGTAATCTAAATTCATTTTGTTGTTTTAGTATGTTGTGAAAGGTTGCAAACAATTTACGGATGAACAAGTGGATCAAATAAAAGATCTTTGGACTACATTTGTCTTTGTGGATGAAGATGAAGAAGAAGATGAAGATTTCAAGCTACTTTGGTTTGCTTAAAAGTGTTCAAATCTAATTTGATTTCTTTTAATTTTTAGACTCTCTTTAAGTTAGAACAGAGTAGTTGGTATGTTTTAGTACGGAAATTTAGAACTTGGAAAAGTTAGAGAACTGCATTGTTAGTTGTATTTTGGAGGAATGTTGTGGATCGGAGTGATTGAGATTCGATGGATTGTTTTTGTAGAGAATCGGTTTGAAATACTTGATAGTCGAAGAATTGGAGATTGGTATCTCGTGGCTTGTCAATTGTGTATATATATATTGTATGTGTAATGTGGGAATTGGCGACTAATCGGATCGTGGTCGCCAATTCCCTGGCCGTGGCAGAAGCAGACAAACCAAAAAAAAAAAAAAAATACATACGACACCGGTTATAAAGAAAACCGGTGTCAAAGCCTTACCAAGAAAAAAAAAACATACACCTATGACACCGGTTTTGCCTACAACCGGTGTCAAAGGTCTTCTCCAGTGGCGCTTCCCAGGTACACCTATGACACCGATTTTGCCGAAAACCGGTGTCAAAGGTCTTCTCCTGTCGCGCTTCCCAGGTACACCTTCGACACCGGTTTGACTAAAAACCGGTGTTGTAAGTACTCAATATGACACCGGGTAGAATTTGTGCAATCGGTGTCGTATATAAAGACACCGGCAGTCCAGATACCGGTTAGAACCGGTGTCGGGATCAAATTCAACCTGGTGTCTTTCGTCATTTTTGGCGTAGTGATAGAAATATATATAGAAATTACATCAAGTAAGAAGTGCTCTTAAAGTCAGAAATAAGAAACAATCTGAACCACACATCTTGATACTCCAGTAACTCTCATAACTTCAATTTCTGTATAACTTCAGTAACTCTATCACGTAACTCCAATAACTTCGTGACTTTACTTTAACACCATCATAACTCCAACTTAACTTTGGTAACTTTAGCTTAACTCCAATAACTTTAACTTAACTTCATCAACTAAAAATACGTCTTTTGATATAACTTCATTAACTAAAACACATAATTATAATAACTTCAATAACTATAACACGTAACTATAATAACTTTACTAACTAAAACACGTAACTGTAATAACTCTACTCACTAAAATTTATAACTTTAATTAAAAAACAAAACCACCCTTATTTTTCTCTCTCTTCCCCACCCGGCCACCACAACCACCACGCATCTCCATCCCACCGCTATCCACCTGCACCAACCACCACCTCGAACTGGCCGGCCACCACCACCATACTCTACGTCTGACCGCCAGCCCACCGGTGGTGTTCCCTACCCCGTCGACCACACCACCGCCCTCAATCGACCCATTGTCTCTCTCCTCAAACTCCTCTCTAACCACCACGATTCCGCCCCCCGCGGTGCTCTTCCGCGCCTCACGCATGTCGCCACCCCTCCCTCGACGCTCGCCGCCCATAGACCGACGTTCGCCGCCCCTGTTTCCCTAGTTTCCGCCTCTCCCCAGTTTTTGACGTGGAAAAAAAGGAAAAAATGGGGGTGAAGGAGGGGGAAATGGTGGCGCGGAGGGGCGGCGGGGAAGTCGCTGTACACCAGCGCTCCTGGTGGCGGGGTCGGGGCCAGAGTTAGTGGTGGTCGGGAACGGTGGCCGGCGGGACTGGGGTGGTCGGGGGAGGTGGGTGGGGGGTGGGGGGTTGGGGGAGGAGAGAGAAAATGGAAGGGGATTGGGGTCTTTTTTATTTTGTTTTTGTTTATTTTGTTTAATCTCAACCATTGATCTAAGATAAATGTGTGGCTCAGAATTGTTTCTTATTTCTGACTTTAAATTAGCTTCTTACCGGATGTGACCCCATAAGATGTGTTCTTAAGGTGAGAAGTAAGAAGTTATCTCATCTATCCACCCAACTTAAATCCAATGGTCAAGATTAAATCAAATAAACAAAACAAAAACAAAAAAGAAAAAAGAAAAACCCACTCCCTTCCTTTTTCTCTCTCCTGTGGCCGTCGCCGACCACCACCAACAGTGGCCCCGACCCAGCCACAATGATCGGCTCTCTCCCGCGACCATCCCGCCGCCCCTCCGCCCCTCCGCCCCTCCGCGCCACCATAGCCTCTTCCTTCTCCCCCAATATCCCTTTCACTTTTCGATCTCCTCAAAACCCTCCTATTTAGGCGATGGTTGTGGTGCGTGTGATCGACGGCGTAGGGCGAGGGGTGGGTGACGGTTTTTGGGCAACGACGGCTGACGATAAGGGCTGGGGAAGGGAGTGAGAGAGGAGAGAGAAAATGAGAAAAAGGGACGTAAAGGAGGATAGAAAAGGTGGCGCGGGCTCTGTGATGCCGCCGTGGGGTCGCCAAAGCGGCGCGCGTCGAATAGTGGTGGCGGCGTCGCGTGAGATGGTGGTCGGTGCTGGTGGCCGGCGGTGGTTAGGTGATTCGTGGTGGTGGTGGTGGGTGGGTATGGGAGGAGAGAAAAAAAATGTGTTTCATTTTTCTGTTTTTTTATTTATTTTAATTTTGTTTTTATTAAAGTGCATTTTATTTAAGGATAAGTGCATCTTTGTTACATTAGAAGTGCGTTTTGTTTGATTAGAAGTGCATTGTATAAAATTAAAAGACAAAGTGCATTTTGTTTGATTAGAAGTGTTTTTTGTTAAATAAAAAGTGCATTTTATAAAACCAAAACGAAAAAGTGCATTTTGTTAAATTAGAAGTTCATTTTATAAGAATAAGTGCATCTTGTTAAATTGAAGTACATTTTGTTAAATTAAAGTTCATTTTATAAGAATATTTGCATTTGTTAAATTAGAAGTGCATTCTATAAGAATAAGTGCATTTTATAAGAATAAGTGCATTTTGTTAAATTAAAAGTGCATTTTATAAGAATAAGTGCATTTTGTTAAATTAAAGTGCATTTTATAAAATTTGAAACGCGTTTTATAAGAAAAGTGCATTTTATTAAATTTGAAGTGCGTTTTATAAGAAAAGTGTATTTTGTTAAATTTTGAAGTGCATTTGATAAGAAAAGTGCATATTGTTAAATTAGAAATGGATTTTCTAAGAATAAGTGTATTTTGTTAAATTAGAAGTGCATTTTGTAATAATAAAATTTTATAAGAATAAAAGTGTTTTTTTGTTGAATTAAAAGCACAATTTATAATAATAATGCCTTTTGTTTAGATGTGTTATTGGTTGTGTAAGTTTCAATCGCAGATATTGATGTACTATATATGTATTTCTTACCTTCCTACCAATATATAACTTCCTACCGGATCGTGCCCTTATATATATATATATATAGAAATTACATCATGTAAGAAGTGCTCTTAAAGTCCGAAATAAGAAACAATCTGAACCACACATCTTGATACGTAAAAAAAACCAACAACACATCTAAACAAAAGGCATTTATTTTTATAAATTGTGCTTTTAATTCAACAAAAGTCACTTATATTATTATAAAATGCAATTATAATTACAAAATAGTTATTGTTATAAAATGCACTTCTACTTTAACAAAATGCACTTTGTCTTATAAAATGCACTTCTAATGAAACAAAATGCTCTTTGTCGTTTTTAGTTTTATAAAATGCACTTCTAATTTAACAAAATGCACTTATTTTTATAAAATGCACTTCTAATTTAAAACAAAATGCACTTTGCCGTTTTACTTTTATAAAATGCACTTCTAATCAAACAAAATGCACTTATTTTTATAAAATGCACTTCTAATCTATACACCTTCTAAAAGTTTCTAAGCCACATTAATTGTTCATTGGAACAGTATTGGATCTGACGGCTGTGGGCTTACCATGCTTTGAGCTGGGATCTGGCCCGTTGATGTGCAAGCCTTCAGACAAGGCTACGTACCACCTCTCTCCATCACTCATTCTCCTTCTTATCCTACCAGCTCACTCACTCTCCTCCACTCTTCATTCGTTCTGGTTCTTGATCTCTCCGCTCCTCCATCAGCTCACACATCCACTCTTACTCATCTTCTCTCCTCCTGTTTTGGCGATTTGTCTTGCTGGATCTCGCCCCTGGGTAAGCCTTTCTTTTAGCTCGTTTCTTTCGATTTGTTGGGTTTATTTTTTGACATGCTTTGCATAATAAGATTGATGGGTTTGACATAAATACAGTAATCAAATATACATTTTGGATCAGAATTTTGGGATAGATTGGGATATATTTTCAGCTCTGACAATCAACGACTTAAACCCCCAAAATGGGGAAATCGTGCGATAATAATAAGATTGATGGGTTTATTGATAATTAAGGGTGATCTTGCTTTTTGTGAGCTGATTGTTGTAGTAGGATTTCTGTTTGGTGGATTGTGTTGGGTTGATTGATTATTATAGTTGATCTTATTTGGTTCATTGTTTCATTCTTTAAGTTGTGTTGTTTTCCTGTTTGTTTTTTTAGTTTGCTTGATCTCACGATTTCCCCCATTTTGGGGGTTTAAGTGGTTGATTGCTAGGGGTGTTGGTTGTTTCGTTGATTTGTTGACAAATTTGTAGTAGTAGAAAACAAAAGCAAGAAGTCCAAAATCACTCAATGAAAATTTGACCATTGTAACAAACTTTTACCCCAAAAATTCTGGATTTGACGGATCATTAGAAAAATGTGAGCAAGTAAAAAAGGAAGGGGAGGACAGCAGAGTAAGTGGAGTAATCATCACTATAAAAATGGTCATACATGTCAGAAAGGTTTTCTATAGGCAGCTCGTGGATGAGTGTATGGATGGTCAAATATGCCAATTTCAGTACGCGAAGTAAAGCTCTGTTTGCTCTGCCTATTGTAGAAATTGTGGTGAAAACAAGAGCCCAAGAGGCATGAGGCTTCTAGCGTACAACTACTTTTTATATCCATGGTTTTCTCCTGCATCCCTTTTTTTTAAGGGTAACTGATTTTTACATTTCTGACTGCTATTTTCACTCTTCCCTCACGGGCGTAGATTCAAATTGATCTTATCTTAGTGTTTATGTTTAGTAGAATATTGCGAAATTTAATATGAGTAGCTCGATCACTTCAATAACTAACCCAATTTCACTATAACTTTTACTTACGGTAGCCCATCTAACTACTACCATTTGACCAGAAGCCAGCATTTGATTATGATCTGTGTTATTGCCTTTTTTTTTTGTTATATTCGATTTTGTAATTTGGTTGCAAAAAATAGGTTGTTCAGCTTCTTTTTGTGCAAATTTGTTAGCCGTGGATTTTGGTTTGCTCTTTGGTTTCAATATTAGGATTGGTTTGGGTTAAATGGTAAATTTTATGCTCCTCTTTCCAGATTCTTTTGAATTTTCGATTGGCCTTGTAGGATTTGTTTGCTTGGTCGTTGTAGGAGTTTGAATACAATCTTCGTTTGCGTTTGATTTGCATGATTTGCTTGCAATAATGGGTTGTCTAGGGTATAATTGTTAGCAACCTGGGTGATTAGGTGGCCTTACGCTGTGATGTTGATCGTAATTATGCCTGCTCTTGGGATTTAGTGCATGGCCTTTCGCTGTGATGTTGATCGTAATTATGTCTCTGCTCTTGGGATTTAGTGCATGTGTTGCTGCCTTACTATGGGTTGCAGAATTGTGGCTCAATGCATGTTACTCTTTATGGGATTACTCTTATGTTTAGAAATGGGTGTTTTAATGATTAAGTATGCTTTCTATTATCTTGTGATGGTGGATGTATAACACATCTTATATTTGTCCTTGTCAAATCATGTGTGCACTCGCTTCGGCTTAATGGAACGCTTGAGCTTTTACTCGACTACAAACGGAATGTTCGTCCACGGTATCCAAAAAAAAGTATCATGCAGCTCGAGCTCGACTATTATTGTGAGTGTTACGATTCACGTCTCAAAGATACTTGGGTAGTTTTATTTTGAACTCCGTTTTCGAATGCATTTCTCAGTTTTCTTATTTTTACGGCTTTTGTTTTCCCCTCCACATTAGCCTTCATTGTTGCAACTTAAATCCCCTGTGGGTTAATATTGTTATTGTCTTTTTTTTGAGGGGGGGGGGGGGGGCGCTGCAAATTTACCGCTGCGACACTGTCGCATTATATGGCATGCTTATATATATATGTTATTCCTCATTGTGGCTTAAATGCATGTGCAGTGCGACGCGCGCCTCCTTGTTCAGGACAGTTGTGGTGCAAGAATTTGGGTGTTTCTGAGGTATTGGTCCTTACTCTTTTTTTTAACGGGGGTTGCCCTTTGGCAAATGTGCTTGTGCTGCTGTGTCTTACTAGATTTTACGTGTTGCGGGGTTCATTGTCTTGGGGTCTAGAAACCTTCTTCAGCATGCCTTGAATGTGATGTAAAGCATAATTTTTGTGTTATCTTAAATTTGTAAATGAAATGCCTAAAGTTTCTGAGTATAGCTGCCAATAATGTAGTCATTTTAATGCTTTCTTGATGATGGCAATGAATAATGATTACCAGTTTTCGCCATGTCTTCACATTTTTCCGATCCATTCGCTTTATTATTATTTCTGAACATGTGCACTCATATGGAAAGTTGACCATAATCTATTATGCACTGTAAAATGAATATTTCTAGATTGTGCTTCACATGTTAGGGTGAGGTTTACTCTGAGGTGTTTATATTGTCTTTCTAAATTTGCAAATGTTCTATGTGTTAGGATGTGGGGGTTTAATGTGTCTTGTTAAATTCTCCTGGGTTAGCATATGAGATTTTCATGGGTTTGGTTTTTCGGTTGTGCAATTTTTCCTGTCGTAGCTTTTATATGGTGAGGGGCGCATGGTCCTGGAGACTATGTGGGGGTCATACGCCATTCTTTGGGGAGGAGTGAGAGCGCTGTTTCTTCGACTCTTGGATGATAGTTGGGGATTTGGTGCTTTTTAGGGACTCGTGCTATGTTTGAGGTTACACGGGGTTTGTAAGCATGTTTAGGGTTTACCGCATCTGTAAATAATGGCCTATTCATAGGACAATAGCTCTCCGATTAACTTGGGGTTCAACTTTACAGGTTATGGAAGGTGGCAATAAGGAGTTTGGGATCTGTTATCGGAGCCTTCTTGCAATCATAGTGGATGAGATTGGTGGTAGTAAGCCCGTTTATATTAAGCGATGTGAGGTTGGTGACTTGGCTGCAGTTGTTATACGTGTCAAAAAGGGTGGCAACTTGGCCTACTATTTTGAAGGCGGGGCTTATGGTAGGTTAGAAGAATCAGAAAACGCTGCTGCCAAAGAAGCTGTCTTGTTTCTGGTTAAGAAAAAGAAATTGCGAATTTTGGATTTTAACTTAAGGAAAAAAGAGGAAGTCCAGGCTTGTGCAGCTTATTATAGGGCACAGAGAAACAAACTTGATGGTGTGGTTGAGGGAGGGGAAACCGAGCAAAATGAGGGGTATTCTCGGTCTATATCTATTGAATATTGTAGGCTTTTGAGGGATGTTTTGGATAGCTATGGTATTTCAGTTACTGCTATAAAGTGCATAAGATTGTCAATGGCACAACATGTTTGCCTTTTTGGAGTTCGATACGACCCTGCTCAGGTGGAGTGGATTATGGGGTCGCCTGGTAAGACAATTTGCCTGGCACAGCAGTACTTAGCGAGGAAAGCTCTAAATTACTTGCAGCCTTTGCTGCACTTTGATGTCATAGACCTTAATTTCTGCAAAATGAAGACAGCACAAGTGGAATGTTCATTGGAGAGAGAACTTTACCTTTCAACCAGGGATAGTCTCGCTGGTGCTGCTGAATTGGGTCTCGACACTCCACCGCTATCAGTGAACACCTATAGGACACCCCAGAACCCCGAGGCTCAAATTGAAGCTCCAACCTCACCACCTCCTTTGCCCAAAAAGCGGAGGCTTATGCGTGGTGCTGGTTCAGAAGGGCCTGCTGATGATGGCCGTATTGGCTGTCTATTTGAGATCCCTGATGACCTCAGTACTATTTTCAAGGTCACAGGCCGCATGTGAAGATTCCTATTCTTTGTGCATCTGCATGGCCAAGCCCCCACTTGTGTGCTTGTTTTATAGTTCCCTGAGTTTTGGGGGGTAGGACAATCAAAGTGTTTTGGGTAGACTAATGTTTACGAAAGTGCCATGTATCGTTGTTATAGCCAGGGTGCCTTGTAGGTTACATGTTAGTAGGCATCCAGTGGCGGTGGCGGTTTGTATTGGTGCTTGTACTATTATTGTTGACTAATATATGAATATAATTTGAGTACGTAAAGCTGTGACCTCGTTTATTGAACAAATATTGCGCTTATATTGTTGAGTACATGATATATGGTTGTGAGGTTGTATGGTTAGATACTTGAGGACATATTTGTTATGCAATTACCATGTGTGTTTCAAGCCAGAGCTTGCTTAGGTGTTTAAGTGTCAATGATTTAAAGTTTATGCCTATGTGCAGTCTTAGCCGAAGCCTTTCCTTCTGAAGAAGTGTGACTGAAAATATACGGGCACTATATGACTCAGGAAATAATGTTGTTGTGTTTATGGCCATTGTAATAAGAGGCGTGATTTTGCTTATCAGGCTGTACTGTATGCCTGTGTTAATTTAAAACAGGGTCTTGTTGAGAGTTGAGAGTATGGGTCGCGTTGCTAAGTCTAATTATTGCAAATTCATGGCATCGTACATTGTCTTCGATTCTATGGTGCATCATTTCAGTTTCTCGGGGCTGATTTGTGTAGGTTTTTGCCCCTCTTCTGTGGTAATGGTTGCTTTGTTGGTTGCTTTTCCGTGCTATGGAGGGTTTGTCTTTGTTTCGTTTATACTGTAATTGATGGGCTTACGAATGTTATGTGTTTAAAGATGGTGAGGAGTTGTATTCTTGATATGGTGGGTAGTGCTTTTAATGGTAGGTTCATGTTTATAGGCTCTAACACCAGGTGCTCGTGTTTTTCTGCCAGGTGCTTCCAATACTTCTTCCTCACATATGCTCCCTAGATCGGCTTGCTTATGTCATGGGTATGTTTTCAACAACATACTATTGTTTTTTTGCCTTGGCTTTTTTTTGTGTTGCCTTGTGTTGTGTTTGTGAATAAATGTTTCTCATTCTATATATGTATGGGGTGGGAATTTGTGATTTATGGTCCTCTGTGTTCCATATGTTGGTTATATATTATGTTTTATTAGGATGTGCGCTAAGGGGCACCGTTTTCTCTCATTATAAAAAAATCGTAAATAAGACACTCCAAGCTCAATGTCAATGAATATATGATATCCACAACAATACGAGTTAACTCACACCTCAGTTTTGGCCTACGGTCCACTTTTGTCGTAGTGGTTTTGTATGGCCACGTGCTATGTGGATATCTCTTTTAAGCTTACTTTTCGCTTCCGCGATCAAGCAGACCCAAATGTGGGCACTTCAAGGTCGACAAATAAGCGACGACGTCTAAGTTCAACAAGCCAGGCATGCTTGTTAGGAGGGATTCCTGCATGTGTTCAGAAAAGAAGATACCAGCCTCGAAGAGAGAGTAACTTAGATGGTGGGCAAGGGCAAACTGTACAATTCCCACAAACACATGCAGTGTCTTCTATGAATGTCGATGGACCTTCTCACGCCCTTGCAAATGCCCAGCCTTCTGTGAATGTCGATGGACTTTCTCACGCCCCTGCAAATGCCCAGCTTGTACAAAGTAGGCGTTATTCGAATAGACGAGCCGTCAATTCTGATCATGGACATGTGTATCAAGCACATTCAGAAGGAAATCAGGCGGCCGTTTCTATGGACATTGATTTGCGTTCTACTGATGCTTCAAATACCCCGTCCACGTCGGGGATGCGTGAGAGGGGGGGAAACCGTATGCCTTTTCTTAACTTCCTCTGCCTTAGAAACTCTTAAGTCATGTCGACACTTCCTGCCGCAACTTACTTGTTAGGAGTGATTTTACAGTAACCTTGGTGTTGCGCAGGTATACCTGCAGCAATCGGAGGGAAACATGTACCCTCTCAAGCGTCTATGTTGGCCTCACCTACATTCTGTTCTATGTGTGGCGCGTTAAGATTTGTGCACGAGCCAAAGGGATTTTGTTGCTCTGATGGCCAAGTAAAGATTGCCAGGAATGAATTCCCTAAAAAACTTATAGATTTGTTTACCAAAGACGACCCTGATTTTGTTCACTTTCGAACTTACGCCAGGCTATATAACAATCTCTTTGCTTTCACTTCGCTTGGAGGAACTTTTGATACGATATCAGATAGCGGAATTTATACCTTCAAGGTTCATGGCCAAATGTATCACTTCATGCCCGACTTATTACCAACTAATAATATCCCAAAGCACTTGCAGTTATATTTCTATGATTTACAACATGAAAAAGAAAACCGTCTAGGATTGTTCCCAGAACTGAAATCTTCAGTAATATCGCAACTTATAGAAGTCATGACCGACAATCCATATGCATCGTTCTTCAAATCACTAAGCGAGTTCGATGTGGCAGAAAACACTCGAATCCTGTTGAACCAAAACTCTGGTCTGGACCAGCGTGTATACAACGCTCCGACCGCCGAGGAAGTTGGCGCTGTGTGGCTAGACTCCTCTTCTTCGCAAGAATCAGGAGGGCCACATATAATTGTGCATGGGAAATCAGATAGATCGCATAGAATTATGCATTACTACGGATGTTATGATCCATTGCAATATCCTTTACTATTTCCCAAGGGTGACTTTGGGTGGCACCAGGGCTTGTTTAGGCTCCAACGAGGTGGTGACACCGCACCTATCAATGCACACGCACTCAGTTGTGCTGCTTTAGCACAAACAGCCGGAGAGTTACTAGGCGCTCAAGCTGGAGGTAATGCATTCTCGTTGCTTAGGCCTTCAAGATTATTATAGAACCCAAGTTCATTATTTTTCAATCTAATCTCCCTTTCTCTTAGTTGATGTTGAAAGACCGGGGAGGAAAGGCAAGCAAGTGTCGTCCAAAGAGTACTATGCTTACACACTGCAAATACGGCCCGACAACTATATTTTGAGAGCTGGGAGGCTTTTCCAACAATATCTGGTTGATATGTATATCAAGCTAGAAAACACACGCTTGGATTATTACCGGAAGAATCAAGATGTGATTAGGGCAGACGTGTATCAATGCATTATCGACAACGTAGCCCAGGGTGGAACTGATGCTGCCAATGTGGGACATAGGGTTATACTTCCAGCCTCATTCATAGGAGAGCCACGTGATATGAGACGGAGGTATCTAAATTCCATGGCCCTTATTCAGAAGTATGGCAAGCCAGATTTGTTTATGACAATGACTTGCAATTCATCATGGCTTGAAATTAAGAGCCAATTGGCTACAGGGGAGTTAGCACAAAATAGGCCAGATGTGGTTGCTCGGGTATTCCGTGCAAAGTTAATTGAAATGAAAAAACAAATTATGGAGAAAAAGGTTTTCGGGGAGGTGGCAGCCCTTATATATGTTGTGGAGTTCCAAAAGCGTGGGTTGCCTCATGCGCACTTCTTGATTATTCTCAAACACGGGCACAAGATAAGAAGTCCGGAGGAGTTTGATAATTATGTTAGTGCTGAGATCCCAACAACTGAGCATCCGCATCTATGGGCTGTCGTGCTTAAGCACATGATGCACGGCCCATGTGGAGATGACCATCCGAACTGCCAATGCATGAGGCTTGAGGGTCATGTGAAGAAATGTAAATCTGGGTTTCCTAAGAAGTTCACTGAATTCACAACAACTGGGACAAATTGCTATCCTACATATCGTAGGAGAAGGACGGGGGAGACGCTTCGTATAAGGAGATCACAACTCGACAACATATGGGTTGTTCCTTACAATCCATATCTCCTTGCGTTATTTGACTGCCACATTAACGTTGAAATTTGTTCCAGCATAAAGGCAGTGAAATATCTTTACAAATACGTTTACAAGGGTCATGATCGTGTTTCTCTTTCAGTTGTCAAGGGAATGGAAGATACCCCTGTAGATGAAATTAATAGATACCAAGCTGGCCGTTGGGTGTCGCCACCAGAAGCAGCTTGGAGGATTTTCGGGTTTGATTTATTCGAGATTCACCCCGCTGTGATGCCTCTTACAGTGCATACAGAGAATATGCAATATTTGCGCTTTGCAGATAAAGAAGAACTCCAAGATGTGGTGGACAGCGAAAAGAATTCCAAAACTCCACTCACTGAGTTCTTCGCACTAAATGCTCAGAGACCTACTGGCCCAAAGTACTTGTACTCGGAATGTCCAGAGCACTTTGTATGGGATAAAAAAAATAGGTCATGGAGGGATAGGAAACGAGGATTTCTTGTGGGTAGGGTAGAAACAGTGATGCCAGGCGATGGAGAACGTTACTACCTCAGATTGTTACAAATGTTCGGGGTCCTAAATCTTTCAAGGATTTGTTGATTGTTAATGTTTATGAGTGTGCAACATTTCAAGAATCGGCATTGAAACGTGGTCTTCTGGAGTTCGATGAAACAATTGAAAGATGCATGGACGAGGCAATAGAGATACAAATGATGCATGCTCTAAGGCGGTTATTTGCAACAATCCTTTGTTTTTGCACACCAAGTGACCCCAAAAAGTTTTGTGAGAAGTATTATGATGCAATATCGGAAGATTACAAGCACCATTATCCACAGGACACACGGAAGGTCCTTCAGCTAACCTCTCAAAAAGTTGAGCAGTACTTAGAAGGGATGGGGAAGACATTTGCATTTTTCAAGCTCACTGATTTGCATGATCTCCAAGACGAGGCCATCACAGCGACTCGTGATACAATTGATGCTCTAGAAGCTCCTGTGCCTCTTGAGTACATGCGTGCAATCAAACAACTTAATGCTGAACAAAAAGTCGCTTATAAAGCCATAATTCACCGGGTCAAGGCCAACCTACAAGGAGCTTTCTTTGTAGATGGGCCTGGAGGAACTGGGAAGACTTTCTTGTATTGTGCAATCTATGCAAAGATTCGGGGGATGGGGAAAATCTGCTTGCCAACTGCTTCTTCCGGAATTGCTGCATCCCATATGCCTACTGGTCGTACGGCTCATTCGAGATTTAAAATCCCCCCTGATGAGGAGGGGTCAATCGCTTGCACAGTCTCAAAACAGGGCAGCCTTGCGACTCTTTTGCAGCAAACAACACTGATAATCTGGGATGAGGCGTCTATGGCCAAGAAAGATAACATAGAAGCACTTGATCTGCTTTTGAGGGACATATGTGATAGCCATGTTCCATTTGGAGGCAAAATAGTCATTTTTGGGGGTGATTTCCGTCAAGTCTTGCCAGTACTACCTCGTAAAACACAACAGGAGGCTGTGGAAGCCAGCCTTTTTAGCTCATACATATGGCCACAGCTCGAAAAGTTTAGATTGACTCGCAATATCAGGGTTATGGAGGACCCCGCGTTCTCAGCATTCTTGTTGCGCCTTGGGAATGGGGAGTTGCAGACACATGGTGATGGGAACATACGTTTGCCAGTGAACTTACTCATGCGTTGTCCCCCGGGCACGACAAATATTACGACCCTGAGCAAGTCCATCTTCCCCGAGCTTGAGCAGTATCATTTCACGCCTGATATTTTCACCAAACGACCTATTCTGACTCCCAAAAACTGTGATGTTGATACAATTAATGCCCTGCTTATAGAGGAGTTTCCGTGCGATGCTCATGTTTACGAGAGTTTTGACACTGTGGCAGATGATACTCACACTTTGTACCCAATTGAATTCTTAAACGCTTTATGCCCAGGAGGCATGAGCCCTCATAAACTGACTCTTAAGGAAGACTGCCCAGTTCTGTTGTTGCGCAATTTGGATCCTGCTGCTGGGCTTTGTAATGGTACCCGTCTAATTTGCAAACGATTTAATTTCTACCACATCTTATTGAATGTGAAATATCAACAGGGTCCTACAAAGGGGAACATGTTTTCCTGCCAAGGATCATCCTAAAGCCTTCCGTGTCGTCCAAGTTCCCTTACCCATTTCAAAGGAAGCAATTTCCAATAAAGCTAAGTTTTGCTATGACGATAAACAAAGCTCAAGGACAAACATTAGAACGAGCTGGCGTCTATCTTCCTGCTCCGTGTTTTTCACATGGCCAACTATATGAAGCACTCTCAAGGGCGAAGACAGTCGAGCAGATGAGAATAGTTATTGGGGAGACTCCTGAAGAGACTGAATCTTCACATTCTGTTAAAAATGTGATATCTTTCGAGGTTTTGAGGCGAGCCGGTGTTATTGCGCGCTAGCAAAATTAGCTTGTATGTTACCATGTTTTTTTTTCAATGTGTGTTATTTCTCTATTATATTTACTTACTTTATAGCTTGTCACTCCTTGCCACTCAGTGTATGATCTACTCTAACATTCTTTTCCATTTGGCTTCTGTAGGTTAACTTTCGAATCAACTACCTTTTGAATCAGGTGCACTTGAGCTAGCAAGCTATGATCTAATGGTGCAAGAGCTCATCTTGTACAGCTTATGTAAGACTTACTGTAGACAATGTGATGTTCACTTTTTGGCTGCTAGATTCTACAGCATGTGAAATGCCCTGTGGCTGTGTGTTCTAATTTGTATGGTGCTATGTTTGAGATGTTTTGAGCCTAGCAACGAGTTCAGCTCAAACTCTTACTAATTGTCCAAAATCAATGTTTTTTTTATGCCCATTTCATTCTGGTGTTCCTTAATTTGTTACCCATCAGTGCATGACAGCCAAACTGCGACCATCATGAAGTGTCACAGTTCTAGATAAATTTATGTTATGTGCCTAGCATCACAGTTTAGAATTCAAAATCTGTTTCCATAGTCTTTTTAAGTCCTACTTGCGCTATTTTTGTTAACAATGATATTTATTGTATTATGCACAAAGACGCTCTTAGGTCATTCCAACAAGATGGCCTTCAAAATCCATTGCTATAATTAGGCTCTGGCTCGTAAAGGCTGAATTTAATGAAATGCTCAATAGTTGATGGTCAAAATTGAAGAGTGACACATGCCTATATATATCACACACTCTTATCTGCTTTGAAAATGCTACATTTGGACCTTTCCATGTATATTAACATGAAATAAATAACTTAGGCTACACATTTGGTCTGGCAAGTGCTACAACCGAGCATATTGAATTCCTACTCGTATTTTGTACATCCTCCCATTTCATTCTTGTACAATATAAGGACATCTTGTAATGTACAGCCATGTAATTATATGTACGGGTCCCATAGGGTCTTTGTTAGAACGCATGCCATAGCTAATGTGAAACTTTGTTGTGCTGATGCCTTAATAAATTAGTTTATGTGCTACCAGTAAACTTATAGATTTCCAGTTCAGGTTACATAACTACTCTATTGTTTGGAAGTTGCATTTGTCCGGGCCAATTCACTTTTGTCTGAATTTTAGAATTTCTCACAGTATGCTTGGTCATGGTGTGCGTAAGTAGATTTTTGCTTGTGTTGGGTGCTCGGGGGGTAAAAAATTTATCATTATACTTTATAAGCTTACATATATTTTGTTGCTCGCCACTTTCTACAAAGCACATGCAAATAATTTCCCTCTTATGATCCTGTATGCTAATTTTGTCATCTATTAGTTTTAAACTCTTTCTATAGGACACCTTTCTTTTGGATTATGAAATTTGAAGGCAACTTTAGCGTGTACTCGTTTTCTATCTAAGGTAGTGCACTGTGCGGTATATTTACCTTTCCTTTCTACTCATAATGTGTAGCAATTCTTCAAAGATGACCATCAAATCCCTCGAGACAATGATGAAGAACCATTATATAGCCCCAAACTGCATACTTCCCCTTCTCCCCATTGTTTTAAGACTTCTTTTCTTGAGGCCTATTGTGTGTTTTCACATGATAAAAATTGATAAGGGAAGTTTTGAAACAATGGGTGGAACGGGAGGTCTTTAAATAACATGATTATAGAGTCGGTTCTTAAATATGCCTCTTCCTGATTATTTCATCAAGGTTCTTTTCTTCAGTTTTTCCTAGCCCTTGTAATTTACTATCAGGTACGAAGCAATTTCGCCAAAATGGTGGGGACTGAGTGAAAGCTTCATGCTAATTATACAATATTGGTAAGAGAAGTAGGTTGTATGTTTACACTTTTGGCTGAAATGTGTAGGTTTCTTTTACTTGGGTTTGAGTTCGGGTGCCGGAGGAATTGGCGAAAGTTTGGTTTCAGCAGCTTTTAAACTTATTAACAGATATTTGATTACTATTGCTAAATATTGTAATGTTTGCAGGCCTATGCACGCCAACCTTAAGCAGGAAATCCATGGGAGCTGAAAATGCGTTCAACATCTATAAGCTCGGATCAAGGTAACTAAATCTGCTATATGAATGACATGTATTTTTCATGTATGATAGTTGTGTAAACTTGATCAGTACTGTAACATGTTTTAGTGTCAAGGTTGCTATGTAAAATCCGTCTAACCTAAATTTTGTCCAAATATGTATGCAACAATTCAATACTAATAATGCCTTAAGCTTAAACCATGTAGTCAAGCCTCTCAGAAAATTGGGGGTATTTGCGTGGGATAAGCATAGGCAGGCATGGGCAAACTTACACCCAATGTGATTTAATACATCAACCACACTCACAGTTACCCCACATGCCCCTCCTAACAAAATATGTCACCATACACACAACATCCCACTTGATTTATGCACCTTACTTATAACTGTAGCAGGATGTGCAGCAGAACCACACATAACACACCAAGGACAACACATGTTGAAATGAAAGAGGTATGGGTTAAGCTAAAAAGCAGATATTATCTCTGTCTACTGAGGACAACAAAGAGGAAGCCCACGTGAGGCCCTTATTTTCTGCACTTTTTATTCTCTGCACTACTATACACATATATGCATATAAATTATATCACATTTATACTCACAAGTATTCCAAACTCCCCTCCTGCAGAAGATAAAGACAGGAGAAATACAACACCCCAGCAGTAAGAAAATGTCAGCTTCCTTTCATTCCATTTATTGTTGTCATTTATTGTTGCATATTTGCCAATAATATTCCCAACAAATTTAGTTGTTCACACAAAACTTGTTGGTTTCAGGAGGAGATAAGGACACATAGGACAACAAAGAATCCAAACATTTAAGGTCAGGTTTACTTACATCCATATCAACTTTTAATGCAATGATTGCTAAATGATGTTTCAAAGCTCCCTCTTGTATAGTGTATCTTATTTAGCACTAGAGTTTATTATTACCCAGAAGTGTTGTGCTTTTTTTTCCTATAGATTGCATGATCTAAAACTGAGTGCTTTACATCATAATAGCTGGTTTTTTACATCTGAGCGTCATAATATTATGCATGATAAATATACAACCTTGTGCTCTTGACGTTTATCAAGCATCTTACACACTTTCACTCTGCATCATTCTTAAAATGCGACTTCACATAAAACGTCACATGTATTTGCCTTACATATATCAGTGATTAAGTAAGTAGTGAAGACTAAACTTACCCACAATCCATCAGGTTGTATTCATGATAATCCTGAATATAAAAATGCCTCTATTTTTAATGTTAGTTTTTCGTGATGCTCAGATGTATTATGCCCTCGCTTCCGTCTTAAGATTGTCATTTCACATTTAATCTTATGTACACATGCACATACTATCATCTTCGTAAAAGAATAAAGAATGTGGCATATACATAGAGACTTACTATAAATGCCTTCCGTGCGTGCTTTTCATGTCACATTTCTCTCTGATGTTTTATGTTTAGCAAATCGCAATACATTTCTCTTGGAGTTTTTTATTTTTTGAGTAAATACAGTGCTTTACCAAAAAAAAATCGAATTCCTGCCTTATGGCAGTAATGTGATTCCAACGCAAAAAATGATACACTCGATCATAAGAATTTGACTCAGTTGCAATGATCTCCTCAATCCATTACCAATTAGCCTGCCATTTTAGCTTCGCTTACTACTTAATCCTCTTTGCAAAATACACTATCCATACCACTAACATTTCACCAAAAAAATAACATACTACTACATGAACATGAACAAACATTACGTTGCTCCTTGTACATATGCAGCTCCTACAAGATGAAACTCGAGAAAAAATTCCTCAGTCAACTCCCGATATTTGTTGAGCCAATCTGAACAGTGAAGGGAAGGAAAGAAGAGGAGACACCAGTGCATGAAATAGTGGTGATGGACAACAGGTATTGCATCCGACTGGTTAACCCCTTCGAAACTTTTGAGCATTCGCACTTTCATAGATGCCTTTGTCCTTTCGCACTTTCCGTTAACAATAAACTATATTGGAATACACAGTCTATTTGCTAGCGTCATAGTTAGGCTATAATCTCATGCACGACCAGTAAATAAACATCTAACAATCCATTATCTCATGTGTCGCCTGTGTAATAGCTCAGACCAAGCCTTGGTGTTATCAGCTTGGTCAGACTTTGCCACTGATGCCTGCGCAGAGATAGAAGCAAACCTCCCTACCTATCATGTGTATTTTTTTACACAACTAAAGCCTACAAAATACAAAGGTAGCTTCAACTAACCCTGCCTTTCCATTCACACAGCATCAACAAATTCAACATGTCTGCTTGTCCTTTTACACAGTCCTTTAAATATATACACAGGTTTCACCCTTGCAACTACGCCATCTACCCTGCTGAATCCTACTCCAAAGGGACCTAAAGCTGACGCCCTCAGAGACTGGTAAGCAAATGCGACTGTAAAAGGCTGAACGCTCTACACATGCATATAGCCACATCTATAAAATCATGCAGAGTTACACCATAGATTAATAATTACAGTGATATAATATATTACTCTCTTTTTTTCGCAGGGCAAGGGAGAACCTGGCAATGCTATTTGCCAAAGAGCAGCACATTCAAAAGGCTAGGGACCCTGGCGTCGAAGCGCAGGTCATTACAGTAGCCGAGCTCAGAGCTAAAAAGGTAGCTCCACCATACAAGCACAATTATTCATTCTTCTTTTCATCTTCTAGATATTTTTACAACAATAATCTGACATAACAAATTCTGCTGCAGTATAAGGATGTGGTCTTGGAAGACAGGTTCCGCCTCAATGTCTCTGTACCAAGGCTCGATCTCAATGATGCTCGCTCATACCTTGGTTGCAGCAACTGTGGCCGCACCAGCACTCGGCCCAAAGATGTACTGTATGAGTGTGACAAATGCTTCAGGAAAGATGTGAAGTCAATTCCTAGGTAAGGCAACCAGAAAAATTACCCAAATTATATCTTAAAGAACTACAAAGTCCGAGGTTAATTATTTTTTGATGGATCACAGAATTGGGTGCAGTTTTGAGGCTGCCGATCACACTAGGTCGATGGTGTTCCAGGCTTTCACTGATGAAGTAGAAAGCTTGCTTTCCATAACGGCTGCCGAGCTACATGGCATGAGCCAGAATGTAAGTACACTCGCCCTTATACACATCTGGTGGCGTCTATCCTGATACTACTAAAGCATGATTTAACACCACACCTCAATCCATGCAGGCTCAAATTCAGTTTTTATAAAAGCTAGGGTGGAACTCACAACCGCAAAAGTGAGGCTAACAGTAGGACCAGCCAACTCCCTCACCACCAGCAAAGTCCTTAGGTGGTTAATCAAAGACATCGCTCTTCTCGAATAGGCAAGGAAATATGGCCTGCACATTTTGCAATCGCTACGAGCAAACAAGTATAACACAGCAAGCGATCCCAAATCCGCTTATGGCATGTGTGGAGCTACTGCAATTTTAAGATATGTCTTGAAGTTGTTGTATTTTGCAAAAGCTCCAGCGTTATCACAAGCACTACCCATCATCTATGTAATGTAATCAAGACTTGAACTCTTTTGTTTGTTTTCTCTTTTCTATACTAGGCAGCCAAAGTTATGTAGAATTGGCACTGTGTTTTTAGCCTTTCTCATAACTGAACAATCTAGCCATGTGATGGCAACAATCATATGTACTTATCCTATGTTCTTTGTTTATATGCATTTACGTTAAAAGACGACAATTTTATCGTGCATGTTGACACTCATGTTGGGGGACCGCGCGCCCCGCGCGCGGGGCAACAACTAGTGAAACAAAATGCACTTTGTCATTTTAGTATTATAAAACGCACTTCTAATCACAAAAAATGCACTTTGTCTTATAAAATGCACTTCTAATTTAATAAAATGCACTTGGTCTTATAAAATGCACTTCTAATTTAACAAAAATGCACTTATTTTTATAAAAAAAAACACTTCTCATTTAACAAAATGCACTTTGTTGTTTTAGTTTTATAAAATGCACTTCTAATTTAACAAGATGCACTTATTCTTATAAAATAGACTTTTAATTTAACAAGATGCACTTATTCTTATCAAAATGCACTTCTAAAGAAATGCTCTAAGTCCAAGGTATGCGACTACTCTTGTGGTTACATCATTTGGGGATCAATTGGCTTAACGAGACAAGTTAAGGTTGGGTTTATCGCTGGTTTTCAAGTTTCCCGCGAAGAACAGTTTTCCCGCGATGGAGCTGTGCAGAGTCGGATTTTTGGTGACATAACTTCTTCGATACTTATCCTTTGATAGTCATTCAACATCGAGGTGATAGAATTCCTTCTAAGCTTTCCAATGACTACTTTTGGGCTCCAAGAAGACGTGTTATCAAGAAGTTGTGATAAAAACTCTCAAGACTGTCCAGAAACAGTGTATTGCGCGAGATTCATTTAACATGAGTCTTCACCTCGGAATTAGGTTCATTATTATTTGTTTTTCTGTTCTATTCAAGCATAGGGAATAATGAGATTCATTATATTGGATTTCCAAAGTTGTTCTAGTCAATTTTCATTTTCAAGAGTAGTTGAAAGCAAGTGTTGGCTTTCCAAGTCCTAGGAGTCTTAAGCTTAGAGTCACTCCTATGTAAAGGGGGTTGTATCTTCATTTTATGATATCGTTGAATTTTAATCTGAATATTGAGCTTTGTTTTGTCATAAACAAACTTGTTAAACTTTGAGAGTTTTAGCGGAACAATCTTGGTTAAGGGCTATAAAGGCAGTTTAGCTATCGTTGGTTTGCCGATCGTGGATTGGAAATCTAAGATCAAAACTAGGCGAGGTAGTCTAGGGATTGGTCGAGTTTGAGTGAGTTAGTGGCTAGCTTGTTCATCCATATCTTGTTTTCTTTTATTTTCTAAACACATTGAGACAAAAACACAAAAAGAGTTACATTTTCCGTCGCATCAATTCAAGTTGATTAAATCATATTCTCTCAAGAATTCAAGCTTCCAGGATACTCGTATCATAAGTGGTATCAGAGCTTCAGTTCTTGATTTTCCAACAAGTGATTATGGGGGACGAAAACTTCAATGATTTCCTTCATCAATTGAGAGCAGCACTTGATGTTTTTCCCAACGAAAGACCACATATGGGTGCACGACGTAACCTTGATTTTCAGAAATCTAATGATGATTTCAAAGTCACGGAGTTACCCGAGTTTGATGGTGGAACTGATCCCGAAGATTATTTGGAGTAGGAGAGAAAAACCGAACGTATGTTTGATTTCAAAGAAGTTCCGGACGACAAGTATTGTAAGTATGCAGCCCTAAAGCTTGTTAAAAATGCTACTCTATGGTGTGAGAACATGAAGGCTCAACGAGCGAGGGAGGGCAAGGAAAAGGTGACTTCATGGGAGGATCTTAAGAGGAAACTTCATAAGAGATATGTGCCCAAAAGTCATAAGCAAGATTTGTATCGAAAGGTGGCTGAACTTTCACAAGGAAGTTCGAATATCGCTACTTATATTGCTGAATTTGAGAAGCTTACTCTTATGAGTGAGATGGATGAACTTGAGGAACAAAAGATAGCTAGGTTTTGTCGAGGGTTCAATCAAAACATTGCCAATGTTGTTGATTTGCAGCCCTATGTTTCATTTGATATGCTATGCAACTTGTGCTTGAAAGTGGAGAGTCAATTGAAGACATGTCGTTCTAGCACTAGTTACACACCAAAGACTCTTACATGGAACCAAACGGATGGGAACAAGGATGGTGGTTCTAAGACGAATATGGGTTCAAGTTCCATGAACTCTATCAAGTTTCCAACTCAAACCAAGGCCGGAAGCAGTGGCACAAAACCCGAAAACAGTAACAAGGAGAAAGAACTCGAAAAAGTACGTTGTTTCAAATGTCAAGGCTTTGGACACTTTCAAAAGGACTGTCCAAACAAACGCATTGTTACTTTGAGGGAAGCAATCAATATACGTGATGATTTGTATGATGAGGCCATTGAGGAGGAGGGTTTGTTCACCACAAACCAAGAGGTGGAAGAAGAGGAGTATGCTGAGATATATGAGGCCCCGAATTATGATACTAGTTTGGTTTTGCGTCCGACACTTCATGCAAAAACCGAACCTGTTGTGACTGAGCAAAGGGACCAAATATTTCACACCAAATGTCAGGTAAATGATCGATGGTGTAATGTGATTATCGATGGAGGGAGCTGCACCAATGTCGCCTCTACTGATTTGGTAAGCAAGCTATCTTTCACGACCATTCCACATCCTAAACCATATACTTTGCATTGGCTTGATGATGGGAGTAAGGTGAAGGTGTCAAAGCAAGCTAGAGTTAATTTTGTGATGAGACCATACAAAGATGAGGTATTATGCGATGTAGTACCTATGGATGCATGTCATATTCTGTTGGGAGGTCCTTGGCAGTTTGATCGCGATGTTACTCACAAGGGACGCTCCAATGAGCATCTACTTACATTTGATGGGAAGGCAATTGTGTTGAAGCCGATGTCACCAAAAGCTATTCGTGCTATGCATGTGAGTCAGAAAAGAAGCCTACCTTGACCATGTTTGCTAATGAAAAAGAAGTGGAGCAAGTTCTTGAACAAGGAGGGCAAGTTTATGCACATGTTGCTACTAATCAGCCTCGCGATGAAGATAAGCTCCAAATTGATGATCGATTGAAGTCATTGATGGGTGAATTTGCGGATGTGTTTCCGGAGGATTTGCCTCATGGATTACCTCCAATTCGAGGCATAGAGCACCAAACTGATCTTGTGCATGGTGCACCATTACCCAACAAGGCAGCCTATCGTAGCAATCCGGAGGACACTAAGGAATTGCAGCGACAAATTGAGGAGTTGATTGACCGTGGTTATGTCCGAGAGAGCATGAGCCCATGTGCAGTACCGGCTCTTCTTGTCCCTAAGAAAGATAGTTCATGGCGCATGTGCATCAATAGTAGAGCGGTAAACAATATGACTATCACATATCGATTTCCTATTCCTCGACTTGATGATATGTTGGATGAACTTCATGGTTCTATTATCTTTTCGAAGATTGATTTACGTAGTGGGTATCATCAAATCAAAATGTGTGAAGGGGATGAATGGAAGACCGCCTTCAAAACAAAAAATGGTTTATATGAGTGGTTAGTGATGCCTTTTGGTCTTACTAATGTACCTAACACTTTCATGCGACTTATGAACGAGGTATTGAGACCCTTTCTTGGTTTATTTTTGTCGTTGTTTACCTTGATGATATATTGGTGTATAGCAAGAGTATGGATGACCACATGGATCATCTACGACAATTGTTTGAGGTATTGAGGGCTCAAAAACTCTATGGGAAGCTAGAGAAGTGTAGCTTCTTGGTTCCTAGTGTTGTGTTTCTTGGCTATGTTGTTTCTAAAGATGGTGTTGCTGTGGATAATTTGAAGATTGAGGCTATTCGTTCGTGGCGTACACCGACTAATGTGATGGAGGTCAGATCTTTTCGTGGGATAGCTTCATTCTATCGCCGATTTATTCGTAATTTCAGCACTATCGTGAGTCCTATTACTGAATGTTTAAAGAAGGGATCATTTGTTTGGAGTGATTATGCTCAATGTGCTTTTGAAATTATCAAGGAGAAATTATGCAACGCCCCAGTCCTTGCATTACCAGATTTCTCTCAACCATTTGAAGTGGAGTGTGATGCTAGTGGAGTTGGTATAGGAGCTGTCCTTATTCAAGGAAAGCGCCCTATCGCGTTCTTTTCGGAGAAATTGAGTGGAGCT
Source organism: Spergularia marina (assembly GCA_963680865.1). Taxonomy (NCBI): domain Eukaryota; kingdom Viridiplantae; phylum Streptophyta; class Magnoliopsida; order Caryophyllales; family Caryophyllaceae; genus Spergularia; species Spergularia marina. Next base: position 11,765,414 of record OY804550.1, on the reverse strand, counting down.
AGATGCAATTATTCGACCTATGACAAAGAATTGTATGCCATAGTGAGGGCTCTTGATCATTGGAGTCATTACTTGAGGCCGAGTCATTTCATCTTGTATTCGGATCATGAGTCACTAAAGTACATCAATGGACAACAAAAGCTCAATCCTAGACATGCCAAATGGGTGGAGTTCTTACAATCCTTTCACTTTTCCCCAAAGTATAAGGATGGCAAAAGCAACGTGGTGGCTGATGCTTTGTCAAGAAGGTACACTTTGTTACCTACACTTGAAGTAAGATTGTTGGGATTTGAAATGCTCAAAGGTTACTATGAATTTGATCTTGACTTCAAAGATGTGATTGATGAGTGCAAAGTTGGTCCATTCAAGGAGTTTATGATACAAGATGGGTTCTTGTTCAAGGGGAATCGCTTGTGTGTTCCGAAATGTCCAACTCGTGAGTTGTTGATTAGAGAAGCTCATGGTGGAGGCATCGCTGGTCATTTTGGTGTTGCTAAAACACTAGAGATCTTACATGAACATTTCTATTGGCCCAATATGTTAGGAGATGTGCAAAATTTGGTGGCCAAATGTGCTACTTGTCAAATGTCCAAGAGTAGGTTCAACCATGGAGAATACTTGCCTCTACCGATACCACATCGCCCTTGGGAAGATATTTCTATGGATTTTATTGTTGTTCTTCCGAGGACACAACGAGGCAAAGATGCAATTATGGTGGTGGTCGATAGGTTCTCGAAGATGTCTCATTTCATTGCTTGCCATAAGACGGAAGATGCTTCTACTGTTACTGATTTATACTTTCGGGAGATCGTTCGTTTACATAATGTGCCAAAGACTATTGTTTCGGATCGAGACTCAAAGTTTTTGAGTTAATTTTGGAATACTCTTTGGAGGAAATTGGGTGCCAAATTGCTCTTTAGTACTTCTCATCACCCTCAAACCGATGGGCAAACTGAAGTTACTAATCGAATTTGGGGTACTTTGCTTCGTGGATTGGTGAGTAAGACACAGAAAGATTGGGATTTAAAGCTAGCCCATGCCGAGTTTGCTTACAATAGACCGCCTACCTATGCTACAAAACACTCTCCGTTCGAAATTGTCTATGGCATTAATCCTTAATTGCCACTTGATCCGATTCCATTGCCTAAAGATAAATTGTTGCATAAGGATGGCGATGCCAAACTGAAGTCAATGATGAAGTTACATGAGGAGGTTCGCAAGAGGATAGAAAATGTCAATGAAACTTACAAACGAAAGTTTAACAAGCATCGTAAGCCTAGAGTTTTCAATAATGGTGATTTGGTTTGGTTACACCTTCGCAAAGAGAGGTTTCCAAGTAAGAGGAAGAACAAATTGATGCCTAGAGCTGAAGGTCCTTATAAGGTTGTTAAACGAGTGAATGATAACGCCTAGAAGATAGAGTAACCCGCAGACTATGGTGGTCATGCTACCTTCAATGTTGGTGATTTATCTCCTTACATTGATAATGATGATCTAGCAGTATTGAGGACAGTTCCTTTTGAAGAAGAAGGGGATGATACGGGAGCAATAGATGATATCACTAAGCCTACACTTATCGATAAGGAAGTCTTATTGAGTATGAATCATGACGTTCACTTGTGGGGAAATGCTCTAAGTCCAAGGTATGTGACTGCTCTTGTGGTTACATCATTTGGGGATCAGTTGGCTTAAAGAGACAAGTTAAGGTTGGGTCTATCGTTGGTCTTCAAGTTTCCCGCGATGGAGCTGTGTAGAGTTGGATCAATGGCGTCATAACTTCTTCGATACTTATCCTTTGACAGTCATTCAACATCGAGGTGATAGAATTCCTTCTAAGCTTTCCAATGACTACTTATGGGTTCTAAGAAGACGTGTTATCAAGAAGTTGTGATAAAAACTCTCAAGACTGTCCAAAAATAGTGTATTGCGCGAGATTCATTTAACATGAGTCTTCACCTCGGAATTAGGTTCATTGTTATTTGTTTTTCTGTTCTAGTCAAGCATAGGGAATAATAAGATTCATTATATTGAATTTCCAAAGTTGTTCTAGTCAATTTTCATTTTCAAGAGTTGAAAGCAAGTGTTGGCTTTCCAAGTCTAGGAGTCTTAAGTTTAGAGTCACTCCTATATAAAGGGGGTTGTATCTTCATTTTGTGCTATCGTTGAATTTTAATCTGAATATTGAGCTTTGTTTTGTCATAAACAAACTTGTTAAACTTTGAGAGTTCTAGCGGAACAATCTTGGTTAAGGGCTATAAAGGTAGTTTAGCTATCGTTGGTTTGCCGATCGTGGATCAGAAATCAAAGACAAAACTAGGCGAGGTAGTCTAGGGATCGGTCGAGTTTGAGCGAGTTAGTGGCTAACTTGTTCATCTATATCTTGTTTTCTTTTATTTTCTAAACACATTGAGACAAAAACACAAAAAGAGTTACATTTTCCGTCGCATCAATTCAAGTTGATTAAATCATATTCTCTCGAGAATTCAAGCTTCCGCGATACTCATATCAAAAGCCCTGCAGGATTCAGAGAGTGACATTGTCCCTATTGGCCTGTCAAAGGAGAGTAAGATAAGCATCATGGATCAAGTGGTTATTGATGATGGAGAAGACCCTAGAGGGGGTTTCTCTGCTTGATGATAGTCTCTACTTGGAACATCAGGCTGTAACAAGCCTCATAAGCAGCAGGAGGTCATACACTACCTTCAAAGACATAAAACAGACTTCCTGGGCCTGCTAGAAACTATAATAAAAGAAGCTAACGGCATCCTAGCCCTAAAAAGGAAATTCAAGAGATTTAATACTCATAATAACTACTCCTCCCATGTGAATGGAAGGATTTGGTTGATTTGGAACCCATTGACAGTTGAAGTAGTAGTGCTTTGGACTGATGCTCAGTTTATTCATTGTAAACTGACCTGCAAGAAGTCCCACTTCAGTTGTATTGCCACTATTGTTTATGGTTATAATAGTGGAGAAGGCAGGAGAACTCTGTGGGATTTTATCTCCAATGAAGCAAAAAGAAGTGCTTTGCCTTGGATTTTGGCTGGAGATTTTGATGTTGTTTTGGAGAGCAGTGAAAAGCTAAGTAAAGGGGCCTTAAACAAAAAGGATGTTGGTGACTTTTACAACTGCATCTATGACTCGGAGCTAATAGATCTTCCTGTTACTGGCTGTCAATACACCTGGCATAATTTGCAAGAAGGAGACTGTGCAGTGTGGGCAAAATTAGATAGAGCTATGGTTAATCCATGTTGATTGGCAAAAAGTATTAACACCTCTGTACAATACATGCAGCCTGGGCTTTCAGATCATTCACATGTTCTTGTAGATATACAGCTGGGTATTGTTGATAGACCAAAGTGCTTTAAGTTCTTGAATGCTTGGGGTGATGATGAGGGTTTTGATAATGTTGTCAGGACAGCTTGGGCTCATAATGCAAAAGGCACAAAAATGTATAGAGTGGTTGAAAAGCAAAAAATTCTGAGAGGATTGCTGAAGACTCTACACAAAACTGCATATTCAAATATTTAGTGGACATCAGTAGGAGGAAGCTCCATCTGGCTCAAGAGAATTTACTCAATTCCACTGCTACACTTGATGAGGTGAGGAAGCTTAAAGATAATTTAGTTAAGTTGGAAAACATTGAGCTTTGCTTCACTTATCAGAGAGCAAAAATCAGAGATATTAAAATGAATGATGTTAGTACAAAGTTTTTCCATGCCAAGGTGAATGAAAGAAGGGCTCTAGCTTACATTGGAAAAATCCATGACATGGACAATAAGCTCCATTTAGACACTGATGGAGTTAATAATGCTTTTCTAGCATATTATAAGAAGTTGTTAGGCACTGAGCATCAAACTGAGACATTCAATCCAATTCTTATTCAAGGGAATAGGATTTCTGAGGAACACCAAATGCATCTGCTTAAAGGGTTCACTAAGGAAGATGTCAAGGCTGCTCTATACACCATTGATGACATGAATAGCCCAAGCCCTGATGGTTTTACTTCAGCTTTCTATAAGAGATCGTGGGACATTATAGGAGAGGAGCTCAACAGTGCACTTTTGGATTTTTTCCACTCTGGGAAGATGCTAAAGCAAATCAACTCCACCTTAAATCACTCTTATTCCAAAGAAAGCCACCCCCCACTCTGTGGCTGACTCCAGTCCAATCTCTTACTGCCACACAATCTAAAAGATTATTAGCAAGATGATGGTAGCAAGAATCCAGCCTGTGCTACACACTATCATTGGCCCTGAACAATCAGCATTTGTCTCCACTAGAACCATCTTTGATAAAATCTTATTATCACATCTGACTTGTACATTAATATTTTAATTTTCGAGCCATGAACCCCCTTCTCTCGAACTTTTCTCGCATCGTGTTACCACTTAGCAGAGTCCTGTGTTTTTAATAACTAGTTAGGAAATATGATCGAGTAGGCATCTCTCCAAGGGCAACCAACAAGGTTGACATTCAAAAGGCTTTTGACTCAGTCTCTTGGTCATATTTGGAAAATCTCCTGAAAGAGCTGGATTTCCCAAGCACCTTTATCAAGTGGATCATGGCATGTCTGAATTCTGCTCACCTCTCCCTTAACATCAATGGTTCTCAAGTTGGCTTCTTTCCAGCAAAAAGAGGATTATGGTAATGAGACCCCTTATCACCTTACCTATTTTTCATTTGTATGGAGGGCCTGTCTCGAATTCTCCGAAATCTTAAACAGTAAAAAAGCTTCAAGCATCATCCCAAATGCAGCAAAATTTCTCTCAACCACCTGCTATTTGCTGATGATCTCCTTATTTTCTCAAAAGGAGACATCAACTCAATCATGATTGTGGCTGATACACTTAATAAATTTCATCAGCAATCGGGGTTGGCTGCAAATCCTATGAAAACAAATATTTATCTGGGAACCATTAAGAATCAGGTGAGAGATGAAATCACAAAAAAGACAGGATACTCAATGGGTTTATTTCCTTTTTCGATACTGAGGTGTTCCTCTGCATTCTGCTAAACTGAAAGCCTCAATGTATCTTGCCCTGCTGGATAAGATCAGAGCTAAGCTTAAGCACTTGGCTAATTCTTTCATCTCCTATGCTGGGAAGTTGCAGCTGATAAACTCAGTTATTCAGGGCCTTCAGACATTCTGGCACTCAGTTCTTCTTCTGCCAAAACAGATTGGTCGACTCTACAGGGAGCTTTTTCTGGGGCATCAATGATACAAAAAAGGGAAAATTACTTTCCTGAAATGGAGCTTCCTCTGCTCCCCAAACATTGAAGGTGGTCTGGGTATAAAGGAGGTTTTAAGCTGGAATAAAACCTTATTTGCCAAATCGTTAATCAAAATCCTACACCAGGTACGAAATATTTGGACAAAATGGATTGCAGCTTATTATTTGAAGGGTAATATGATTTGGAATGTGAAGGCTCAAATTGATTGCTCAGCAACTTGGAGGAACATTTTGCATATAAGAGACAACCTCTTAGAGGTATATAATGATAGTGATGCAGCTGCAACACAGGTCAGGAAATGGTACACAGACAAGGGGAGTAAGTCAGCATACGACATGTTCAGGGCCTTGAGAAGCAGAGTTGCTTGGGCGAAAACAGTTTGGGATCCCTATAATCTACCTAAGAGTGATGTTATTGCTATGCTTGCTATTCATAGCGGTCTCCCCACAATTGACAAGCTCCAGAATAGAGGTATGCCTATGCCAAATTGGTGTTGCCTTTGCAAAAAAGAAGAAGAAAGCGCCTGTCATTTGTTCTTTAAATGTGAGATGTCAAGCGAAATCTGGGAAAACATACTTAGATGGCTGGGTTATAAGAGGAAAGCTTGGGGACTACCTAGAGAACTCCAATGGTGTAAGAAGAAGATTAAAGGGAGAGAAGGAAAGTATCATATGATTAGATGTGCGTTTTCTTGCGCCATCTATGAAATATGGCGGGAGCGAAATTTTCGAATCTTCCAAGATAAGAATAGGAATTGTTTGCAAATTGCAAATCATGCAAAATTTCTAGTCTGTGTTAGAGATATTGATAGGGTAAAAGAAATTATGTCGAGCTGCTAAATTTAGTAGCTTAGTGGCTTGATTCAAGAAGGGCGGTGCCTTACTACCCCTTATGGGACAGCTTGTAATTATTCTCCGTTTCCCTATATGGAGAATAAAATGCTAATCTTTTCCAAAAAAAAAAAAAAAAAAAAAAAAAAAATTTAGACTATAGTTTTTGAGATTTGGGTTACCTTGTTAGTCTTGGAATTTATAGGCATGTGTTGATGCTTGATATTGACCTTTGGTATATGTGCGGTTAATTTTGATTCCAAGTTTTGATGGAATAATATGTTATATGTTATAGAGTGCAGCACATCGTTGAGTCTTGTTAGTTGACTAGTTGGCGATTTAGTTTTGTTGACGGTTTGATTATCCCAAATCTTGTTATTATATGTTGTTTTAAACAATAGGACTCAACTAACCTCAAATGTGTGTTTTAATATGAGCTTTGTATATGCTAGGAGTTCAGATTGTCTTTAGCTATAAATTGTTAGTGTTGTTTTTGGCTCTTTTTGCTACACTCTTGTTTTGATTGACTATATGCTAAAGTGTGCACTCCTTTCTTGATAAAATTATTATTGTGAAGCATATATGTGAACTTTATAGCCCTTATTCTCACATTTGTATTGGCTTAGATTAATATCTATGGGACTATTTGATACAAAAAATTCCTAGAGATTGCATGTCCTAAATACTCCTTGATGGGTGTACCGATTTGTGGGGGCTAGTTTCATTTTATTTTTGGCCAATGAAATAGTTATAGTCGGTCGCTTTTTGTTTTAAGGAGGATATACGTGGAAAATCGGAAGTTTTGTGTGTATGTCTCATATGCACTTTGTGAAGAATACTTGGAGGGAATGATTTAGACTCTTTGATCTTGAACGTAGTGTTATCGCTTGTGCCTAGTGCGACAACATGTGGGGGAAGTTGTTCAAGTCGTTACTCTATTTATGCATTTATAAGCTTGTTGCTTGGAGTTGTAGAGTCTAGCTAATTCGTGAGTAGCATCTATGAGTGTGTGGGGGTGAATAGCCATGATTGGTTTAGCTAAGTATAAGGGATGCGACTGAGTTATCATATGTCGTTATGTGGATGACATTTGATTTTTGAGAATAATTTGACAATTTTGATTGATGCTAAACTAATCTTGTCGTCCAATTTTGAGATGAAGGACTTAGGAGAAGTAGATGTCATACTGGGACTTCGAGTTAAGAGAAACTCTAGTTTCATTGCGTTGAGTCACCTTGTCTCTTTGTGTTTATTAAGAAGTTTAATTTTCTTTGAAGTTGTGCTTGTTAGTTCACTATATGATCCTAGTACCCATTCGACTAGAAGTTAGCATAGAGGGTCTCCCAAGTTGAGTAAACTAAGATCATAGGTAGTGTTATGTTGCTCACAAACTATGTTCGGCCTAACATAGTGTATGTGGTGAGTAGAGAAAGTGGTTGTACCCATAACCCTGCTAGTGATTATTAAAGTGCGTGTCATGTCTTACTTGGATACCATAGAGGATTAGTTGACCTTTGTTGCATTACCGTTATATTCCAACGTATGTAAGGAGTTTGGGAATTTGTTTTGCAATCTGGGTATCATGTATTGACTAAGATTAGTATCACTAGTGGATGAGTGTTTACTTTAGGAGGTGGTGTTATTTTGTTGTAGTCTTTTAAATAGACTTGTATAGCTTAGTCCACCATGGAGTATGAGTTTATGTCCTCGAGTTGGCAGGAAAAAAGGCTAAGTTGTTGAGAAATTTGTTAATAGACGTGCTTTGTGGCGGATATGAGGTTCCTCTGTCTCTTCATTGTAATTTTCAAGTGACAGGTGTTGCTAAGAATGGCGTGTACAATTGGAATAAGAGGCATATACGCATAAGGCACAAAGTTGTTAAACAACTCTACAATTGAGTGATTTCTTTACACTTCTACAAAATCTCTTATAGACATCAGTACTTAGACATCGGGCATCTATAAAACCGATGTCTATAAGGAACCGGTGGCATTTTTGCAATTTTGGCCAAATAATAGACATGGGTTTTTTTAGAAAACCCCATGTCTATTAATAGACATGGGATTTTCTAAATAAACCGATGTGTATTATTGTTCTATAGACATCAAATTTTAAGCAAAACCCATGTCTATTAGTGCCCGATTTTTTCTCTAGAAGTTGAGTGCATACACCAAGTTAAAGATATAGAAAAAAACCCATGTCTATTGTTTCTAATAAAAACCTAATTCTAACTCTTTCTTCCTCTCTCTCTCTCTTCTCTCCCACTTAGCCCCTTCCTGCCTTCTCTTTCCTCTTTATCTCTTCATCTTTTCTTTATCTCTTTCATCTTTTCTTCCTCTCTCCCACCTCATTTCATCACCCTTTCACCCAACAGTATCTCAAAACTCATACCTCTTATGTTCTTATAATTCGTAGTCACCACAGATACTCCGCTAAGCCACAAGTGCATCAATTTTTTCGAACCAACACACAGTTGTTCGTTGGATGTACATCAGATCTCAGATCGTTATGGTGTTAAGGTATGTTTTTTCCTTTTTATGTTGTTCAAGAATCAAACAATTCAATTTATGTTTTTTAATCGATTAAAGATTTTAAATCTAATTTTCGTTTGTCATTATATTGCTGGAAAAAAAAAAAAAACTTGTTCGAAATTTCGGATTTAGATGGTTTTTTTCATCAAATGACAGTTATGCGTATGTATTGAATTCAATAATGGTATGTCAAATAAGGCTCATCCTAAAGTCAATGTTCTTTTTTTGTTTATCCTTCTTCTCAGGTGTTATTTTAGACATTGGTATACAGCTGAAGGCTTGAAGCAGCATAAAAGATTGAGGACAACAGTTTTGTGAAGTTCTTTTTATCCAGATCTTGTAATTTTTATCAATTAGCCTGCAAGATCTGCTTTTAAATCTTTGGTTTTCTTGCCCTCTTAATTATTAATGTTTAATTAACTTGTAATCTTGTTGAGTTACAATAGTTTCAGTGATTTAAGTACACAATGTTTTTTTGGTCAATTTGAGATTTTAATTACTAGTTGAATTTTTGTCATAAGCTCTATCTTTCAATTTGTATGGCAGATGGAATTTATGCCCATGTTAGCTTCGGAACCAAAAAATATGGTTCGGAACCAAATTTTTTTTAAATATTGGGCTGAACAATACACATGGTGTTTTTTTAAAAACCTGATGTATAAAGTTCCTATAGACATGGGTTTTCCACAGAAATCTGATGTCTATTAGAGCGCATAGACATGGGTTTTCTTAAAAAAAACGATGTCTATACTTTGGAAGCACGCCACACTTAAAACCGACGTGGAATAGACGTCACTCAACTTAACGTCGAACCCGAATCCGACGTCTATGTCCAAAAAAAGTCCCATGTCTATGTAGGTTTTTGTAGTAGTGTTAGACTATGTGAAATGTGTAAGAAATCTGTTTGATCCCTTTATAGGGGATTACATTTAATTGTCGAGGAGGATGGGGTAAAGCCCATGATTTGAGGTTGTGTCGTGGATACCCGCTTGTGGTCAAACGAAACCACACGACTCTTAACTTTGCACTACATTTTTCATCCCTATGGCGGGTGGTAGTGCTTCACATAATCAATAACCTACTGGTAAGTGCTATTGAGATGCACTTGATGGGTTCATGTTGAAAAGGTTTAGCGTAAACTCTTAATGATCTTATTCCCCAATTTGGGTGGTCCTAGTGAGACGGACTTGATGAGATCACCGTGTTTGGAGGTTGAGATTTAGTTATCTCTTAATGAGCCTAAATCCTTATGTTTGATGGTCCTGTTGAGAAGGATTTGAAAGATTCACCGTGTATTCGTGAAAGGTTGAGCTTTGCTTTTAATGGTTACGTATCCCTTTGTGGTGGTGTTTAGTGAAACACTTGATGGACCACCTATGTGAGTGTGAAGGTTTGAACACCTTCTATGAAAGATTGGGATATCTTTCTAGAGCACTGATCGATGATACCCGAGGTGTGCGCCTGGCTTTAAAGAGCTTGGATCGCGGAGTTTGCATATTCTTTTAAGGTAAATATGTGTTGTGAGGGTCTCAACCGAACTTAAGTGAGTTCAAGAAGCAATTCACTCACTAGAAAGTAAGTTGTTGCCTCATTCCACTATGTGTCAATTCAAATCGAAAGATATTGATGCTTAAGTATTTCCTTACCTTTACCCAAGATTTGTTTCTCTTATTGGCTTTGTTCGCCCTTAGTGGGGGATTGTTGGAGTAATGGCTCCAACGCCATATTGATTTGAGCATTGGATACCTTTTGGTAATAATCCTCATTACTACTATGCTTATTGCACCTATTAAACATCATTTTTATTATCACGTTAATTGTGTGATTATGGGTGTCTTTAATTTCATAATCAATCCTTGATCATTTGGTATCCATAACATCTTTTTCACCTATATAAGAAAGCCTATTGTGTTGATTTTGATATCGAACGATATACACAAAACACATCTCCTGATTTTTCGGTAATTGTATGAGTGTGCAAACTCCAACTTTTGTACGTGAGTGGTCGCGTGCCAAAGTAGTTGTTTTAACCTTGGGGAGCATTCCGGCCAATGACAATGACCACCAATGTCGGGTCGTAATCTCTTTCAAGTCAGTGGTCTCCTGCCGCGGTACAACTCGAAATCGTTCTTTAATCTTCCTTATACAACCATTGTTAACCCTTATTTCCAACACATTTGATCCTTCTTGTAGGACTTGAGCATCTACGATCGAGTACACCAAAATCCTCAATATGGGTAAGAAACCATGATGTCAAACTTCTGTCTACCTCAAATGTAGAACTTATGGCATTCAGTCATGTTAATAGCTCGACCAGAACAATTCTGAAGCTGTAAACATCACTCTTGTCAGAGTGAAAATACTTGGGATCTAAATAGCCGAATGTTCCCATAACACGAGTGGTTACATGGGTTTCATCAAGTGCTACAGATTTGAAGTTCTCAAATCTGATAACTTTGCCCTGTACTTTTCATCCAAAAGTATGTCGGAGGACTTGATGTCTCTGTGAAAAATCGGAATTGAAGATGATGAATGCCGGTACACGAGTACTCCAGTTGAATTAGACGCGATTTGCAATCGCATTTTCCAAGTGATCACAAATTCATCACTAGGATAATCAATTTGGTGAAATAAAGTTCTGTTTGGTATGAACTCATACACCAATAATGGCACCTCTGTCTCCAAACAGCATCCGAGTAACTTTACTATGTTCACGTGGTTAAGTTGTGATAAAATTACCATTTCAATGATAAATTCTCCTGACTTGCGTTCATCAACCCTTTAGCCTTCTTAATGGCAACAGTTCGGCCTTCACTCGGCATTCCTTTGTAATTAAACAATCCCTTGACCACCTTGTCCGAGAATCACGTTCTCATTGAAATGGTCTGTTGTAACAGCCCGATCCACCGTCCGTCGCAACACAGCCCAATAAGATGGGAAGTCACCTCTTAGGCCTAAATTTCCTCTCGTGGGCTCTAAAAGGTGAAAGTCTTGTTGGTAGTAAGATGGTAGGAATCTATTATAAACTGATCATATGAGCCTTATTTTCCCAATGTAGGACAAACCAACTCCATAATCCACGTTCCATATTCCGTAGATTTACAAACTCCCCCACTTAGAGAACCCGACGTCCCCGGCGCGCCTCAAACATTCCATACTAACATCAACACAGGTCCAAGATCTCCCCCGCTAGACGGCTGGTCTGGGCCTCGCCCCAGCACCCAGCACGTGGTCGCAGGGTTGCTCAGATACCATCCCGTAACAGCCCGAACCACCGTCTGTCGCAACACAACCCAATAAGATGGGTAGCCACCCATTAGGCCCAAATATCATCTCGTGGGCTCTAAAAGGTGAAAGCCTTGTTGGTAGTAAGATGGTAGGAATCTATTATAAACTGATCATATGAGCCTTATTTTCCCAATGTGGGACAAACCAACTCCATAATCCACTTTCCATATTCCGTAGTGTTACATCTGTAGCACTGTCCAATTCATCAGTAGTGAAGAGTTTCACTCTTTCTGCAACTGTTTCGTCTAAAGACATTTGCTGTTCGAGCAACAAGCCACCATTCCGTTCAAAGTTTATAGCTTTTTGCCTTATAATCTGTCTTTTGATGATTGAATTCAACCACCAGCCTAGCAGAAGCATGAGTGTTAATCGTAATGATATTCCAAGCCCTGTTGCAGGAAAACAAACACGAGCTCAGGAACAGTCTAAGTTATACCAGTGGAAACAGTAAGAACAACCAAGTATACGACATAGTGTCACAAGAATGTTCTGGAATTGGATATGAGACAGTTCTATGCATGAACAGAAACATGAGCATTCGTTGAGTTCATGCTGAGGTATATGTATAACTACTGCCAAAAACCAAGAAAGATTACCAAGAGCAATTTTCCCGACAGATGAAGATGTTGATGTTTCCGCAATATTCAAGCAACCAAATTCAGATTTCAATCCGTCGCTAGAAAAACCACCAGGGCACTTGCAGGTAGCTCCCTCGAGTGTTAACACAAATCATAGTACAAGGACTGTCTGAACCAGCAGCGCACTCATCAACATCTACACAGCGAAAACAATGTTTTAATTTGTACCTTTAGATCAGATCAGATCATCGAGCTGTTAAACCAGCCAGCAATAACAACAACCAACTAGTGCCCCGAAGACTCCCGAGTCTTATTCTTTAAGTTTTCCATGAAGTAAATGCATGGTGTCAAGAATTGTATCAACCAGCAGCCACAATAATACAGATGAATGAAGCAGAGACTAATCTTTGCATCCTGGCTGCAGATAAGGATTACCCTCATAGCCTGACAAACATCTACAGTTATATCCACCCGAATCAGAATCAACACATTCAAAATTGGACCGACAAAGATAAGTTGTAGCATTCTTCTTTGCTTGTCTACAGGGCACATTACTTCCGTTATCCAAATGCTTGATAGACCAATCAAGAACAAGAGGGACGTGTTCTCTAACTCTTTTAGCAACTACACCAGCATTCAAATCAGAAATTCCGGAAAAATTAAAGGTGTCATTTCCTGCAAGAAATGCATACGCACAAGGTTGAACAGCAGATATTCCCGCTAAGTACGATTTTTCAAGCTCATCAAATCAACTGAGAAATACTGAAACCGAGGAGGGATTGAGGTTTGACAACAGCCCAAACCTGAACACGATCCTGGGATCACCTTATTCGGGTTAGAACACAATGCAAGACAACTTGCCGGCGTGCAATCCCTTGCTCCACCTACGTGTGTCAGAGTCCCACTAGAATTATAAATGAGTACATAACCATCACAGCCTACAACTGTGAGCTTGTTTGCAGTGCTTAAGTAAGTAAAAGGTGTACCCTCAAAAAAAAAAATTAAAACGTGAACCGTAAACGTCCATAGACATCTGATAATCTGATAAGACATTTCCATGTGAGTCATAACACTTGGAGAAAACCTGTATATTCCTGATCATTATTTGAGTCTCAGTTATCAGTAATATGTTAGGGTTTTCAATCTCCGAGCCGAGATGAAATATAGAGAAAGCTCTAGGAGGCTTGAAGGAGGTGTTACACACGAGACCAAACCAGGAATTCTGGAAGCATTCAGGACCAATCCCAAAGGGATATGGGATGGTCAAGTCACCACATTTTCGCTGGCAACCAGGTTTTGTGGTGTTTTTAGCTTTCAAAAGGTTAGCTGGTGTTACACAAGCATTGGTTTGATCAACCAGTGTGGCTACTATTGTGCAAACTACAAGAAAATCCCATGGGAGATAATCCATCCATGTTTAAACTTCAGATGAATTTCGGCTAGCTCGAAGTGGGGGCATACGTTAATAAAGGCACTGGTAATAACATTAATCACGACTAATTCGATTATAAGTTATAACAAAAGATTTTTACGATTAACATATGTCATAAACTAGCATTGACTGACTTGAGATCTTGGACATGTCAAAATTATGGAAATTTAGGTGGTCCAAACCTACGTCCTGCATTCCAACATCCAATAAGTGCCTCAGTTTGCCTCTTTCACATGTTGTTACTCCGTACCATTTACATTTACAACAGTTGTTTTCCGCTCTTGTCCCGCAGAAGATATTTGCAATTATTATATGGTCCATAAGCTATAATAAGCCTAATGTTCTACCCTCACAAATGAAGAGTAATGATTAGTTAAAAAAAAAAAAAAAAAAAAAAGTAAGTGACGTGATAGTATTAGTGGTGTCTAAGTAGTGTATTTTATCTCATTTTGGTGGTCATTTTAGTGTGATTTATATAGGATAGCGAGTATTCTCGTATTTGTTGGTTTGTGTTGTAATTCAAAGAGTATAAGCTGCTTTTGTATGACGAGATATAATCACTTCATTTGAATTAGTGTTCACATGTTGAAGACAAGAATGACCAAGCTAAGACCATGGAAGATGCCACCACAGACCAATTCTACCTATAAGTTGAATCGAGTTGAAGAGTTGAAGTTTTGATAGCCAAGAACACAATGTCAACTTCTGATCGCCATAACTTTCTTTGTAAATGAATTTTTGCAGAAATTCTACTTGGAGATTAAAGATCATGTTATGAGCTTTCCAACAATATATTATGAGCTCAAAACTGACTTACAAGGTGAGAGTTATTGGCGTTTGAATATCGGCATGCGGAGCAGTTTCTCGACTCGAGACATAACACTGCCTCCACTCGAGGTTCCTTCTTCTCAAGTCGGGCATCCATTGTCCAGAAGTATTTTTTGACGGGTTAAATCTCGAGTCGAGAAACATCTGTCTCGACTCAGGACAATCTGTCTCGAGTCGAGAATCCTTTCTCTCGGGTAGTATTTATTTTTAGCATTCTCGACTCGTGACGGTTTTCTCGAGTCGATACAGTCATTTGTGGATATTTTTTTTATCTTTTTCTTTTATTTATATTTTTAGTTTTATTTATATAGGGTAGGAGAGAGAGAAAACAGATCATGGGCAGCCTCCAGCAGCCTCTATTTTCTCTAATTTCTCTATCTCCTCTCCTCTCTTAGCTTCCCCACATTTTCATTTGTTCATCTTTTGTAATATGGAAACTAAACTCTCCCAACTCTTGGTGAAGCACTAATCTTTCGTTTATTAATGTAAGTTATCATTTTTATGTCCTTTACGTACTTGTTTGGTTGTTATTCCTTGCGTTTATTTATAATCTAATCTCGTTTTATCTAGGTCGCTACTATATTTAGGTTGGTTTGATTATTAGCTTGTTTTGATAATTTGGTGGTATTCGATTATCTGGATTTGTGAAGCAACCTTCGTTATTAATGCGTGGTCGCGGTTTTTAGAGTTAGGAGAAATTAACACGAAGATTGAAGGTTAGGATTAGTTAATGCGCGTAGGGGTTAATTAGTTACTACACTTGTTATTTTTGATCGATATTAGCTCGTTGTTATTTCTACCACTAGGTTGAATTGAAGACGGTTGTTTCGGTTATCTACAGTGGTTAGGGTGAATTTAGAGCGGTTGCTTAAATTCACTAATCTTAAGAACTAATAGAACTTTGTTCACGATTAAGCAATCAAAGTGACGGAATAATTCGATTTCTTGCGGAAATAACTCGTTAGTGATAGTTGCGGATCCAAGACTTGTCTCTAATTATAAATCCCCTTTATTTGCTTATATTATGTTCGTTACTTTGTTGCCAAAACAATTCAAAACTCCCCTTTGGAATGTTACTTTGCATATAAACAGCGCTAGAGTTAAGTTCCTCGTGGATACAATCCCGACTTCCCTAACTACATTAGTTAGATAGCAGGGTTATTTGGTGGATATATATCGCAACAATATCTTCGCACCAAATAGTAAGGATTGCGATTAAAATTCTATTTCGTCAACGATAGAACGTTGATTACTTGGTTACTCAGCCTCAAGAACCTTGAGATAAGCATCGTCGAACTAGAAGGTTGATCTAGTTCTTTCTTCCACTATTTCTAAGTATACTCACGACTACACATACACCTCAAATGTACCAGAAGTAGCTGTCAACATACATGTCAACTAACTTAACTAGTAACGATGTTCGGACCTTTGGGGGTAATAGAACAACTTGATCACGATAATTTTGTCAAATATATCATCATTTCAATCTACTATCGTGTGTTAATGATGTCTAAGAGACCCACGAGTCCACGACCAAGGTTGGACATAAAATGTGGTACAGTATTAAATATTAAGCCACGTGTCAAACTAGGATAGACTAGTTTCTTATATCTACTTGTAAGGCTATTACAAGATATTTGTTGGGGCACCAAATTTGTATCATACGAAGTACGGATCATCAACGTTTGAAAACAAAGGAGGTATCATTTATACAATACTAGTATGGATTAAAGAGACTACCCAGAATCATTTTCATGTAGCCTGATGCATTGTAATTTGCTGAATTAACCAGTCGCGGATCCGGTTCACCGATGAGCGTCGTGTACATAGACTGTTTCCACCTTCAACGCATGCCTTCACATCCAATATCACCTTATCTTTTCATTATTTGAGCAGAAGCGTTTTCTAGACTAATCACGAGGGAGGTTCAAAGGGAAGCGCTGACAGGGGCGCAGATTTGCAGATGGCGGCCTCGGATTTCACATCTGTTTTTTTGTAGGTGACACAATTATTTTCTGTAAGGCTGATGTTTCCAGTGTGATCACGGTGAAACAGATTCTGGAGGAGTACCAAAATGCTTCAGGACAGAGACTTAATATGCTTAAGACGGAGACCTATTACAGTGCCAATGTCAGTCAGGACAAACGCTCGGAGCTTATTGGTATTTTGGGTGCACGTATGGTCAGTGAGCCTGGAAAGTATCTTGGTCTGCCGGCTATGGTGGGGCGCAATAAGACCGCTATTTCTCAACTATCCGAGAAAGAATTTGGCAAAAAGTGAAAGGATGGAAAGAGAGGTTGTTGTCATTTGCGGGTAGAGAGGTCTTGATAAAGGTTGTAGGCTAATCGATCCCTACCTACCATATGGGACTCTTCAAACTTCCGTCCTCTCTATGTCATGATATTGAGATGGATTTGGCCATATTTTGGTGGAGCTTTGGCGAGGAAAAACGTAAAATTTACTGGGTGGCGTGGGATAAGTTATGCAAGACGAAAGGTGAGGAAGGCCTTGGGTTCCGTCACTTGTCGTCTTTCAAAACATCAATGCTTGCTAAACAAGGTTGGCATCTTATGGAGTATCCTAGCTCGCTCGCTGGCTGCTCGTCTAATTAAAGCAAGATACTATCCTACTGGTGACTTTTTAAATGCAGAATTGGGGCATCATTCGAGTTATATATGGCGTAGTGTATGAGAGGGACAGGATATTCTGAAGCTTGGGTGGAGATGGATGTTGGTAAAGGACAGAAGGTGCGGGTTTGGAAAGACAACTGGTCTGTGAACCCTCCCTGTTTCCGAGTCATTTCCCCAGTGAATTCGTATGAGGAAGAGCTTGTGAGTAACTGGATTGATGCTGATAGTGGGAGGTGGCGAGAAGAAGTTGTACGCAGCAGACTTCTGCCTTTTGAAGCCGAGGACATTCTGCGACTGCCAATTAGCATACAATCCGAGGACAGGCTTGCTTGGCATTTCGCAAATGATGGTGTTTACTCTGTTAAGACAGGCTATCATTTCATTAGGTGGTGAGAAGACTTGATTGCAGGTGGTGCGAGCTCCAGCTCATATAACTTGAGTAAATTCTGGAGGCATCGTGGGAAGCTTAACTTACCTCCGAAGGTGAGATCTTTTCTTTGGAGAGCTTGGAATATGGCTATTCCTAGTGGTGTGAATTTGCAGGTTCGTCTTAAGGAAATTGATCCTACTTGTGCTCGTTGTAACGGAGGTGTTGAAACGGACTTGCACGCTATCCTATTTTGCCCATAAGTAAGTGTGGTGTAGGAGGAACTTGGTATTCAAGTCGCAGAGGAGTGGGGTGCCAGTAGCTGCATGTGGGACTGGGTCTTGCTAATTTTGTAGGATATTAGAAGAGATGAATGGAGGGGAAAGGTCTTTCTGGTGGCCTGGGCTTTGTGGAATGAAAGAAATGTTGTTTTTCACGGGAAACAAAGTCGTGCACCTTGGAGTATTGTTGCAAGGGCGTCTAGTCTTTGGTGTGCGTATATGGAAGCGAATGCGTTGTTTGAAATGAAGGGGCTTGGTACGAAGATTGTCGTTAAATCCTATCAAATTACCACAAAATACTACCTAAAGTAGATAGGATAAGTGGGTGTCGAACACAAGGAAGAGAGGGAAGTCTAATATGCAATTCTAGTGCGGAAACGAAATAAACAAAGGAAATAATAATGAAAATGGGGGTTTTTGATTTGGAAGTTGATTAAAAGTGAAATAAACGAAATATCAATTTGATTAAAGCGACTCTCGGTGATAATCTTATCTAACACCCCAATATAGTAAGTTTTACCTCTCTCTAATATTACCAATTCATTAATAATCCCGATTTAAACCAATTAATCCTCTTTTATGGGGAATTTGAGCAACCGCTACCAAATTCCCCCTCGTTTTAGTCCTAATTTTTCTAGTGACCACTCAAACAAATCACAACCAAAGGCATGAAGAGCAAGGACTAATAAAAGATTAAGAACAACCCAAATTAGTATCTAATTAGCCGCAACCGCGACACTAATCACACTACGTCAAAAACGAGCTTCGAGAACCCCCCTAAGAGAACGTATTAAAGCGAAACCGTTCTCTTAAATTATAAGAGAACGGTTCCATTAAAAACCGATCTTAAATGTATTTTCCGAAAAAAACTTTAAAAAAAATTTCACTTACGTTTCTTGATAAAACCGTTCTCTTATATCCAGTCAAAATAAGAACCAACAAAAAGAGAACGGCTCTCTCTAAAACCGTTCTCTTAGGCCCACCTACAAAAACGGTTCTAGACTAAACCGTTTTACTAACTTTAGGTAAATTAAAAAATAAAAAATAAAAAAAATGAACTTCCCTCACTCTCTCAACCTCGTCATTTCCGCGCCCCCCCCCCCCCCCCTAATTATTTTCTTCTCATACTCTCTCTCTCATCCCTATCTCATTATTTTCTTCTTATTATTTCCCCACTCCATTAACTTATGTTATTCTTGCTCACCATATCAACCTCATCAATTTCTTGGTCGACCAACCCCTTTTTTCCCGTAGATCTTGTCCTGCTAGTGTGGCTTTCGTCCCCTCTACCTTACGCCTTTCCGATGACCGATTTCCAGCCACAATACCGCCGTCGTTCGTTCATTTAGGTATTAATTTCTTAAAAGCTTAATGCATTGTAATTTTTTGTTGGATAAGTGTTTCACTTGATATGAGAATTCATGTTTGGGGATGATGAGGGTAATATAAGTTGGAGTTTTCAGATCTACATTTTATTCAATTTCAGATTTCAGGAGTTTCAGACTTAGAAGAGATGAGAAGGTTTTGCCGTGTATCAGGTGGTTTTTCTAATTATTTTTATGCATTGATTTCTTATTTTAATTATTTAATCTGTGATTTTTCTTTCTTGTGTTTAGAACGACGAATAAAATCCAGATGTAAAGTATGGAAGAAGATGAACAAGACGATCGCAACAAGATTTAAAATTAGTGTTAGGGATATATCTTGGGTTAGTGTTTTTATCATTTCTGCAACTTTTGTACATTTTTCGCTGTAATTTTTTGTTCTACTGATTTGTATGAACAAGATCTCGTATAATCGATTTGATGGGAGTTATTATATGCCCAGATTTTTTGAATTTGTTAATGTTTGTTGGTGTTGGTTGGTGTTAATGTTGTTGTAATTTGAGTTATGGGTTAAGGCTCGTGTATTGGGGGTTGGGAAATGAGGAATTTGTGAGATTTTTTTTTTTTTTTTTTTTTTTAAAATGGTACCTATTAGAACGAATCTGATGAGAACCGTTTTCTTACCCATCAACATACTAGATCGGTTTCTTCATAAATCGTTTTCTTACACCAAAGAGAACGGTTTTTACTGAAACCGTACTGGAAGAGTTTAAGAACGGTTTGTAACCGTTCTCTTACCCTTTAAGTACAGTCGTCTAGAGAACGATTGTCTCTTTAGCTTTAAACAAACCGTTCTTGTAGGCCAAATTTGACGTAGTGTCAAATCTAATTTATTAGTTGCCGAATTAATTCCCAAATCACTAATTAGCCGCAACAGCGACACTAATCATGTGAAAGTCGCTTCTTTTTAGATTAATAATTAATGACCACCAATTATCAACGAAGCATATGAAATACCCAAGTCTAATCTAGTAGCTAATTAGATAAAACAAGGATAAATCATGCATTAAAGAACAACGAATTAATTATAATGAAATTAAAGCCAAATTAGAGAGCCCTTTATTTAATCTAAGTACAAAGCACTAAAAGACGAATTAGATATTTTGGCAAAAAGAAACCGTCTAAGCCTCTAGGAAGCTTCCCGGAAGCTACCTTTCTCGACTCGAGGAAAAAAATCCTCGAGTCGAGCGTAGAAATCCTCGCCTGGAGGAACATCCTTCTCGAGTTGAGCGAGGCAATCCTCGACTCGAGGAGAACAACCCTCGAGTCGAGATGATCTTCCTCGAGTCGAGGGACTGCGCAAGGCAATCTTCGAACGGCCATAACTCTCACCTCCGAACTTCATTTTGAGCTCATAATATAATGTTGGAAAGCTAAGACGATGAAATTTCCTCTCTACTTGGAATTTCTGCAAAATATCTTCTGGTTAGAGTGTTATGATCCAATGAAGTCGGAGGTGATGGTGTGTGGTTCTCTGAGTGTGGTCAAACTATCTTCTCCTTGAATCTCGCTCCAACTCGTAGCTTGATCTTCTAATCTCATCCAACTCTCACCAAAAGGGTCTTGAGCCACCAAAATATCATAAAACCCACGTATAATCTCCAAAACTACTACGAGTGGTGTGGTATACGAATCACAATAAAAACATGCCCAAATAAACCCTAAGGCGCCTAAATCGTGCGAATTATCACACTACAGTTATGCCACTTCGGGGCTGCAGACTAGTGGGAGTAGTGATTAATGTTGCCCACCAATGGAGGGAGTGTGGAAGTTAAATGTCGACAGGGCACTGTTTGGAGACAGGGGTTGCGGTTTGAGCTTTGTTTTGAGGGGTAGCCAGGGTGAATTTGTTCTTGCGGGTTGCCAGCAATTGCGTGAAGGCTGGGAGCATGTTGATGTGGAAGCCAAAGCCATCGGTTTTGGTTTACGAATGGCTCGCCAACACGGGTATAAGAATCTTGTAATTGAGTCTGATTGTATGCAAGTTGTTTCTTTACTAAATCGTAGAGTTTTGCCTTTAACTTATTTGGGCAACATTTGAAAGGAGTTATCGAGTTATTTAGTGATTTTGAGTCCATAGTTGTTTTTCACATTAGGTGGGGCAGTAATCAAGCGGCTCATTACGTTGCTCATGTGTTGCCGGTTGATTACTCGTGCCAAGTTTGGGTTCATGGAGGTCCGGAAAAACTCCTTGATGTAGGTTCAACGGACTTTTTGTACACTTTTTTAACGTAATATATTACCATAGATTACCTTAAAAAAAATCAGAGAAGCTGACTACTACAATACAACAACTATATCAGCATTACCTAGCTAATTAAGTCAAAAGGCTCCCGCACATAACGAGATAGACTCGAATGTAGTAGAGGTGATCATGCGCCGGGTTCGGGTCGGGCTTAGGGTGAAAAAAGTAGGGCCGATGTGCGGGCTGGGCCGGGCTTTTCTTTCGGGCCTAATCGATCGACCCAAGCCCGGACCATTCGGGCCAAACCGGGCTTTCAGGCCGTTTCGGACTTTTTTTAATTGAATTACTTATTACCTAATTAATACGTTTTTTATCACTTTACACATTGATATTATCTACTACTAGAGGTGATCATGGGCCGGGCTTAGGGTAAAAAAGTAGGCCCGGTGTGTGGGCTGGCCTTTTCTTTCGGGCCTAATCGATCGTCCCAAGCCCGGGGCAAAGCTGGCTTTCGGGCCATTTCAGACTCGTTCGGGCTTTTTCAAAAAAAAATTATGTATTACCTATTTAATGCGTTTTTTACCACTTTACACATTAATATTATCTACTACTTGCATATTTAGGCCCAGTGCGATTCAACTTATTCAACGGTGTTTTCAAATCAAATCAGATTTATTCAAATTAAATCAAACCAGATCAGAAGTTTCCAAATAACAATCAATGAATCTAGTCTATTTCTAGTTATTAATTAGTCTAATTGCAGTTAATTTATCAATTAATTCAGTTCATATCAAATCAAATCAAATCAAGTTTATTAAAATCAAATCAAATCAGATCAGTTCAATTCAAATCAAATCAAATCAAATCAGAAAAATGCAGTCCAATCGCACAGGGCCTTAGTTTAATAATAAATCCTTCTATACTATTAAAGGAGGCTTTTTTGAATCTCTCACAACGATGGGGCATTCTTAGAGTGTTTCAGTAATATTATAATATTAAAAGTTACAATCTTAATCTCACTCAAATATGTAACAATTATGAGCCAACTAATACAATCCTACGTTCAACTAATTCTAATTCTAATACTAATTCTACTACTATATGATGAATGTCCGTACAAATTAGTTTGTTTTGCTTTTTTTTTTTGTTACTTTTTGTATAATATGTTTGTTGTTGTGGATGTATCATAACGTGTGCTAAATGTACTACAGAATACTTTTAGTATTGATATTTGGTTTTTTTTTTTCCTTTACTTTGTAGATCAAACAAGTTGAGCAAAGTACAAGTATCATAATGGCGAGTAGCACGAAGAAAATTACTCTTTCTAAGTTTCACTTGAAGTCCTAATGTACATGACGTCAACATTCTAATGCAATGTTACCGACCTTTTAGAATAAATAACGACATTGTATTCTCTAAAATGTTGTACTTTTGCAGTTTGAATTGCTGAATAGGGACTTTCGATGATAATTTTATGCAATCCATGCATGATAGAATTCATAATGGTTGGTCAGTTCTCTATTAATTTATGACAGGATCATGGACTCAAGGTCAAGGGTCGTCCTTTCCGTTCGTAGTTGGCTCTTTATAGTCAATTTTTTAAATGTAACAATTAGGTAAAAAACAATTCTAGGAAACCGTTCTATCGCAGTGGTGTATATGTTTACTTGGTTCTGAGAACTTGTGGTTAGGTGATTAGATATAATCATGAGTCAAAATTTTGATCATCTTATCATTGTTAGTAAAAAAAAACTCTCTCGAAATTCCATACGATGAAGTGCACACAAAACTATTGTTTGTGATATATATTCTTTTACTCATTATCTTACCATATGTTTTAGTTAGATGACTTAGGTCAACTATACATATTTTTCATGTGCATATGTTGAAAGTTGATATTTTGAAGCTACTACATTGTGTCTATAGCCAAACAACTATTTTGGTGAGGCTCCGGTATATCTTAAAACTCGAGACTTTTCTAATTGAAAGAAAATTCGAAAATACATTTGAAAAACAAGTTAATAAGGTTATGACTACAACTATATTAGGTCAGTGTCATAAAGTTCATACGAGTCCTATGACTGTTAGCAAACCTACAGAAAATAATACATTTAAATAAATATATATAAAATAGTTCTATGATTGAAAGCTTATTTAAATTACCGACAAACAAAAATTAAGCTAATAAAGACTTTGATGAAAGTCCTAAAGTTTCTCCTATATCTATTCAAAAACAAAAAAATATTCTCCTATATAGGTAATAAACACTAATTAAAATATAACATTACAATGATATATGTTTACGTACAATTCTATGTTTCACCAACACGTCCTAAAATGAACCGATTTTGAACCCATGTTAAAGAGGACACTTTATCGTGAACAACTTATTATGCATCCAATCTAATGATCTTGTAAACCCTCCCCCATTTATTCAGGTGTTCTTTGCTGATAACGGCACCTTTGTTCCCCGTTTTAATCTGGGAGAAGACATTGACCCGGGCGGGATTAGTAGGACTTAACTATGTTGTACTACTCTAAACATTCTTGTAACTCTCTTTTTTTTTTAAAGAATTGGCATTTTTATTCCTCCATTTTGGGTAGAAGAACAAAATAGATTACAATTCTCACCAAAGGATAGCAATGAGCTACCCTAAAGAACCACTAAACCTCACTCCTAGCTACCAAATACATCACTATGTTTCTCCATTGATCTTGCACATATTAGAAATTTTATACTAAGAGAAATTTGCTCTATATTCCTAGACTTATCACTAAAAATTCTAGAATTTCGTTCCCTCCAAATCTCATATACTGTGCTTGAAAACGCGCTCCTAAGAACACGTTGCTTTCCGGTGTTCCCTTTGAGTTTGAACTTTAGCCAATTGAGCTCATGCTCCATACTTCCAATCCTTCTCCTATATCCCATCCAACACAAGATACTCCTCCAAACAGCCTGTGAGA
Organism: Spergularia marina; assembly: GCA_963680865.1. Taxonomy (NCBI): domain Eukaryota; kingdom Viridiplantae; phylum Streptophyta; class Magnoliopsida; order Caryophyllales; family Caryophyllaceae; genus Spergularia; species Spergularia marina. The sequence continues at coordinate 11,740,880 of OY804550.1, read as the reverse complement.
GCGTACACTTGAAGAACAGATGACCCCTACTCTCCTCCTCTTTCTCGCACAATATGCACCTATTAGGGATGCTCATACCTCTTATCTTCAAGTTATCAGTAGTAGATAAGGCATTCTGGATGGCCAACACTGTAATTATAGAGCATTTGGGGATATTGCAGCATTCCCACACAACTTTAAACCACTTAACAGCCTCCTTACTTCCTCTGAAAAATCTGTACACCAGATTACTGTCTGGTGTGCTAGACCAGCAGTTTATTAAGGCTTTTGCTGCATCCATAGTACCAGCTCTCTCTATTACTTCATCTCTTAAGGACAGTAAAGCCTTCCAAGCTGCTGAACTATCCACTATTGGTTTTACAGTCCAAAACTCCCCCTTCTTTAACTGATAAGCATTTGTCCACCTGCTCCATATATTATGAGTTTTACTTATCAGCTTCATGATCCATTTTGTATAGAGAGTCTTGTTCCAACTTAGCACTTCTTTAATACCAAACCCACCTTCTCTTATGGGTGAGCAGATTTCTTTCCATTTCATGAAAGTTATTCTGCCTTTCTGATCATCAATCCCCCAGAAAAACTCTCTACATAGCCTGCTTATCTTCTTGAGGACAACTAAAGGCAGACATAAGACTGGCCCCTAGTAAGTTTGTATGCCTAGGATTACTGAGTTGATTAATTGAAGCTTGCCTGCATAGGATATAAATGAGTTTGCCCAATTCATCAACTTAGCTTTTACCTTTTCCAGAAGAGGGAAATACATTGCAGCACTGAGTCTAGAGGAATGCAGAATTCCCAGGTATTTAAATGGGAATGTACCAATCACATAACCCGTCTTCTCTGAAATCACTCTGGCATCCTTATCCTTTACTCTCCCCAAATACACATTAGTCTTGAGCGGATTGGCAGCCAATCCAGATTGTGCCTCAAAATCTGTGAGTATCTGAGCCACTACAACAATTGAATCCACATCCCCTTTTGCAAATATGAGAAGGTCATCAGCAAACAAGAGATGGTTGAGGCCAATTCTGCTGCATTTTGGGTGCTGATGGAAATTCACCTTGTGAATAAGCCCTCTCAACATTCTTGAAAGCCCTTCCATACAAATTACAAAAAGGTAAGGTGATAGGCGATGACCTTGCCTCAGTCCTCTCTTGGCCTCAAAGAACCAACCTGCGACCCATTGATGTTTAATGAGAGATGGGCTTCTTGTATCTCTCTTTCTATTCTATGCTATGCTACCGATATTCAAAAAAACTTATTAAGTTTATAAAATGAGTCAAATAAGTAGCTTAGAATACAAACATTTTTTTTATTTAGTTTAACTATAAACCTATAAACCTTTTTTTTAAGGATTATAAACCTATAGCTTTGTTCATAACTTATGAGATACTCTATCATATCTTAAATTAAGTATTTTCTTTTGTTTTTGTATATTTTACCTTATATTACCAGTTTTAACTCTATCATGTTTATTAGTGAACATTACTATGTGACCGTGCAATACACGGGCCATCATCCTAGTTATTTAACATTTTTAAAGAGGTTTTTAATGTTATTTTCATAATTTACATTATTTTATCGGAAATATCATGTCGTGCCCCTGTGGTATGCCATTTTGCACATGGTGCCCACACTTCCAACTTTCCGCACACGGTATCCTCGAGGTTTGGATTTTTGCACGTGGTGCCCTATTTTTAACTGACGTTAGAGAAGTCCTGAAATTTACTATTCAACGTCTACAAATCATCAACTTATCATATTTATGAATTAAAAAAAGTTAGCTAGCCTCTATATTCTCTCCCCCTCATTACCACTAATCCCACGACCCAACCCCACCGTACCTCAACCTCCACCATCACCGTCGCCGGCACGCCACCATCACGTGCGATCATGACCGGCGACCAAACCTCAGATGTCTGTACCCGCCTATGTAGCCCCCTAACCCCGGCCCGCGTCATCTTCTCTCCCTATTACGCCCCCTTTTCATATTGACACTCCCTTAAACACCCCCTCATGATCTGCAACCCGATACACCACAAACCTCAAATCGATTTCTAATAGCAAAAAATCGAGCCTTATAAATTGAAGCAGAGAAAAGACGACATTCACACAAAAACTCGTCATTCTTACTACTAGTTGCAACGCCAAGCCTTTCAAAATCAAAACCAAAATTCTGCAGAAATCCCATATTAAAACAAATCTGATTCGGGCACCCTGCAAACATTACACATATGCAAAACAAATCAAGCCAATTCATCCATCAAATTTGCACAAAAATTTCGCCCAATATTGCTCACAAAAGTTGCTCAAAAAAAAAATCGCCCAATATTTGGAAATTGATTCAGAAAAAATTAGGACACCAAAGGCGCTTAATTCATGATTGATTTCGGGGTAAAGAGAGAGGTGGAAAAAATCGAGGGAAGGAGGGTTAAGTCGTACTTCGAGAGTTAGCAATGGTGGCTGGGTTCGTCGGGGATTGGCCATACTAGGACAGTGCGTGGTGAAACAGGTTGGGATAGGGTGGATAAAGGGGAAGAGAGAGAGAGAGAGATGGGGGTGGAGTACGGTTAGTTTTGGTTATAGAGAATTAATAACTGTGTAATTAAGATTTGTAATTGTTAAAAGTGCGAATTTAACACCGTTATAACGGTAAATCAAACACATTTCGAATTAGGGGCACCATGTGCAAAAACCTAAACCTCGAGGGCACCGTGTGCGAAAAGTTTAAAGTGTGGGCACCATGTGCAAAATGACAAACCACAGGGACACCATGTGAATTTTCCGAAATTTTATTTTATTAATAGTAATATTTTTATTATTTTAATATGTTTTATTCACTACATTTAACCTAATTTTGCTACATTGAATACTTTAATTACCAAATTCGTCATAATCCGAAATCATTTACACTAGTTTACATAACTTAAGTTTATAAATTTAAAAAAAAAAATTGAGTTTATTTTTAAAAGTGGGCCGAGCCGGGCCATTTTTCGGGTCACGAGCTCGGTCCAAGCCCGGCCCATATTATTGCGAGCTTTTTCGGGTCGGGCTTTGGGCCATTTTTTGGGCCTTGTTGGTCGGCCCAAACCTGGGAAAAGTCGAGTCGGGGCAGGCTTTCGGGCCTGGGCCATTTGATCAGCTCTACCTACTACTTGCATATTTAGTTAAATAATAAATTATTATACATTTTTAAAGAAGTTTTTGATGTTATTTTCATAATTTACAATATTTTATTTTATTAATAGTAATTTTTTTATTATTTTGATATGCTTTATTCACTACATTTAGCCTAATTTTGCTACAATGAGTAATTTAATTACCAAATTCGTCATAATCTGACATCATTTACACTAGTTTACATAACTTAGATTTATAAAATTAAAAAAGTTTGCGTTTATTTTAAAAAGCGTGTCGGGCCATTTTCGGGCCACGAGGTTGGCCCAAGTCCGGCCCATATTATTGCGGGCCTTGGGCCATTTTCGGGCCTAGTTGGTCCGCTCAAACCCAGGAAAAAGTCGAACCTGGGCCATTTGATCAACTCTAGAATGTAGCTCGTAAATTAAAGAGAACCAAACTGAACTCGTAACATAAAGGAGATATATCTATATAATAATATTAATAGGCTAATATTACTAATCCACGTGGCGTGAGATGGTTGATTTCGAATAATTGTTGTCTGCAAATGCCATGTCACAATACTACGTGTCGCATTAAAAATACTAAACATTAAGATATGAAATAAATATTTTATGATAAATGAAAATATTTTAATTAAAAATTTAATTAATAAAATTCATTAATCAACTTACTTATTTGAATAAATTATTAAGAATTTTTCATCTTTCACATCTAATTTTTTTTAATTGAAATATGTGCTTCACCTTTTTTTTCAAGTTGTCAGAATAATGATAACTTTGGCAGGGAAAAAAGTGGTGCAGAAAAGGGAAAGTTTAACAAAAAATTGACGGTGATAATGGCCGTGAGGCTAGACCCTCAAAATATTCGAAACGCAAACCTCTGGATTAGAAATGTGGAAACCTTGGGGGTATATTAGAAAAAAGTTGAAAACCACAAAGGTATTATGAAGATATACGTTTAAGAATTAGAATGTTATATAATTATTGTGATTGATTTAGGGTTCGATAATTTGGCATGGTCAACAATGATCAGACCAAGTTCAGTTAAGGTCTAATGGTCTATATGGTGTCAAGTTAAGTTCGGATCAATTAAAGGAAAATTATTGTAATACGAATTATTTCTGTCCAATTAAACTTACAGTGAAAAAGTTGGGAATAAACATTGACGACCCATTGAAATTAAGGTATCTCATACATATCGTTTTCTTTAATCAAGGAAAAGAGGCAGAGAAGAGATGTATAACAGTCCCGTGTCTGTCACGGGCGCAAAAACTAGTTATTAAGGAATCACACAGATATAGAACCCTAACAACAGAATCTTTATATGTTGAATGTGCTCTACCAGCAAGAAGATACTATATGCTTATGTAACATACAAAGGTTGAGCCGAGAAAATTCTTGACCAGTATTTAAACGAGAATCGTCCTGATGTGAAGAAAACGCGGCTGAGCTGAAACTCTTGATTAGCGTTCTTGTCATCTAGGATTAAACAACAAAGACATTTCAGCAGAACTTGAAGAACTAACTTCTTCATAAAATGTCCCAGAACTTGTAAGACCATCAATGTTTTTGTTTTGGGTTGTTCCAGGCATAAATTCCTTAGATTTTGGCCACTTAAGTTCATCATTTCCCGGCAAATGTTGTGATCTTACTGCTTCAATCTCTGATACAACTTCTCTCATGTATGGCCTCTTCTTCCCATCCAAGTTCAAGCATCTCTTTGCGAGATCCGCAATGGCGAAGTAGTCTCCATTTGATCATTCTTGCAGGACTTGAGCATCTACGATGTCGAGTATACGAGAATCCTCGATATGGGTAAGAAACCATGATGTCAAACTTCTGTCTACCTCAAATGTAGAACTTATGGCATTCAGTCCTGTTAATAGCTCGACCAGGACAACTCTGAAGCTGTAAACATCACAAACATCACTCTTGTCAGACTGAAAATACTCGGGATCTAAATGGCCGAATGTTCCCATAACACGAGTGGTTACGTGGGTTTCATCAAGTGCTACAGATTTTGAAGTTCTGAAATCTGATAACTTTGCCCTGTACTTTTCATCCAAAAGTATGTCGGAGGACTTGATGTCCTCTGTGAAAAATCGGAATTGAAGATGATGAATGCAGGTAAGCGAGTGCTCCAGCTGAATCAGACGCAATTTGCAATCGCATTTTCCAAGTGATCACAAATTCATCACTAGGATAATGAATTTGGTGAAATAAAGTTCCGTTTGGTACGACTCATACACCAATAATGGTACCTCTGTCTCTAAACAGCATCCCAGTAACTTTACTATGTTCCTGTGGTTAAGTTGTGATAAAATTACCATTTCATTGATACTCCTGACTTGCATTCATCCAACCCTTTAGCCTTCTTAATGGCAACAATTCGACCTTCACTCAGCATTCCTTTGTAAACAACCCCTTGACCACCTTGTCCGAGAATCCTGTTTTCATTGAAATGGTCTGTAGCACTGTCCAATTCATCAGTAGTGAAGAGTTTCACTCTTTCTGCAACTGTTTCGTTTGAAGACATTTGCTGTTCTAGCAACAAGCCACCATTTCATTCAAAGTTTATAGCTTTTCGCCGAATAATCTTTCTTCTTTGGATGATCCATTGCAACCACCAGCCTATCAGAAGCATGAGTATTGTTCCTAATGAAATTCCAAGCCCTGTTACGAGAAAACAAACAGTAGTTCAGGAACATTCTAAGTTGGATCAGTGAAAACAGTAAAAACAACCAAATATACGACATATTGTAACAAGAACATTCTGCAATTGGATATGTGACATTTATATACATATGTATAGAATTATGAACAGGAACCTGAGCGTATCTTTATTACTTTAGACTAAAGTTTAAAACTACTGAGAAACAAAAAAAGGATTACCAAGAGCAATTTTCTTGACGGATAATGATGATGATGTATCCGCAATCTTCAAGCAACCAATTCCAGATTTCAGTCCATCACCAAAAAATCCAGCAGGGCACTTGCAGGTGTAGTTCCCTGGAGTGTTAACACAATTCCAAGTACAAGGACTGTCCGAATCAGAAACGCACTCATCAAAATCTATATGAAAGTAAGGTTTTTGGACATTCAGATCAGATTATGAAACTATGAAACTAAATAACAGCATCAAGAACATCAACAACGACAATCTGATATGGTGGCATAAGGGGAGGTTCCTAATATGCAGTCTTACTAATACGCCCTTTTGTTAATTGGGTCGAGAATTGTATCAACAAATGCTACAATGAACAGAACAACGAAGAAGAGACTAACCTGTGCAGATAAGGGTTACCCTCATAACCCGACAAACATCGACAATTATATCCACCCGCATCAGAATCAAAACATTCAGAATTGGACTGACAAATATAAGTTGTAGCATTCTTCTTCGCTTGTTTGCAAGAAACAGTAGTGGCATCACCCAAACGGCCTACAGCCCAGTCAAGAACAAGGGGGGCTTGTTCCCTTACCCTTTTAGCAGCTACTCCTGTTTTCAAATCAGCAGCTCCAGAAAAATTAAAGCTGCTATTTCCTGCAAAAAATGCATAACCACAAGGTTGAATAGCTGATAGTCCTCCTATGCTACGATTTTGCAAACTTGTCAAATTAAATATGAAGGATTGCAACCCAAGTGGGATTGAGGTTTAACAACAGCCCAAACCCGAACACGATCCTGGGAGCACCTCATCCGGGTTAGAACACAATCCAAGGCAACCCGCTCTGAAATTGTATCCTGTATTCCCCTTTGTCAGTGTAACACCAGAAGAATAAATGAGTGCATAATCATCACAGCCTACAACTGTGAGCTTGTTTGCAGTGCTCGAGTAAGTAAAAGGTGAAGCGTATATGTCGAAAGACACCTGATAATCTGATGTGACATTCCCATTTGAATCATAACATCTGGAGGAAACCTGTGTATTCCTGATCAGAACTTCGGTCTCAGTTATCTGTAATATGTCAGGGTTTTCATTCGAGCCGAGACCAATCATAGAGAAAGCTCTAGGAGGATTGAAGGAGGTGTTGCACACAAGACCGAACCAGGAATTCTGGAAGCATTCAGGACCAATACCAAAGGGATATGGGATGGTCAAGTCACCACATTTTTGCTGGCAACCAGGTTTTGTGGTGGTTTTAGCTCTCAGAAGGTTAGCTGGTGTTACAGAAGCATTGGTTTGATAAACCAGTGGCTACTATTGAGTAAAGAATAAAGAAATGCCATGGAAGATGATCCATGATTGAACTTCAGATAAATTTCGGCTAGCTCGGAGTGGGAGCATCCGTTATAGGCACTGGGGTAATGACGTTGATCACGACTACTTCAATTATAAGTACTAACAAAAGATGTTTACAGTTGACATGTGGTATGACAAGTGAACAACCAGCTTTGACTGCCTTGAGATCAGTGATCATGTTCATATTCATATTCTGGAAGGAAGGTAGAAAGCTCCTTAGTTTGTAGTTTAGGTGGTCAAAAATCATATCCTACGTGCCTATAGATGGCTAAGGCTTGACTCTTTCACAAGTTGCCAACTACCTACTGCTTTTGGTCATTATCAATCATCATTTCATCATGCTTTCCCCTTTTGACGCGGAAAAACTATTTCAAATTATATTACAGCCCATGAGCTCTAATAAGTCTGGTGTTCTACCTTTTTTTTTTTTGAAGGGAAGTCTGGTGTTCTACCTCGCAAAAGTGGAGTATGGATTATGATTGAAAAATTATTTTCATTGACAGAGTACGCCGATTATTACGCCATATATAAGTACTGCGTAACCAGAGTCGGCTCACTCCGTAGTTGTTAACATGTCAACTAGCTCAACTACTAATGGTGTTTCGGCCTTTAGAGTAAAATAGGGCAACTTGTCCATCGATGTCAGCATTTTAAATGCACGATTTCGTGCAGCAGTGATGTCTAAAGAGACCCATGAGGTTTGACCTAGTAGTATAGTAATCTACTTGTTATACCACAAATACACGTGACCTAGTGGAGTACTTAAAACGCTATAATCAGAAGATCAGATATACTTGGAGCAACGAAATATAGATTCATCATTAGAAAACAGAGGAGATAACATTATATAAAGAGATTACCCAGAATAACTTTCTTGTAGCCTGATTCACTGTAAAATGCTGTCTTCGCGTAACCAATCCAAGATCTGAATCACTGATCACCATTGTTTACATACTGTTTCCACCTTCAACGCATTCCTTCACATTTACCAAGTAAGAAAATCTGACTACTCTATACTACAAAAAACAATATCGGCATTACCTATTTGCGTCAGACTACTTCCAAACAAACCTGATGACGCTTCTCCTGCACCGCCCAGAAGGGTCATAATAGGCTGCAGTTTCACCATCCCAGATTCCCAGATCCTTTACAGCATATAAGAAATGGGTAATTATCTGATTTGAGGTTAGCAACTTCAATTAAACCAGCCAGAATTCAATTAACATATACTAATCAGAAGCACAATCAACCACAGCCAACAATTCTTACAGTAACAATGCTCCTGTGCTTGCAAAGTTGGCGCCCAAGGCTCACATGTGAACAGCTGACCATTAATATGGGCCAGTGACCACTCGAGCGGGCCTGTCACATAGTAAGACAAACATCTGAGAAAAATAGTTAGTTCTGGAACCAGAAATTGAACCAGCTGGGATCTTATAATTTCGCCAACATTAACCACGAAAACAGCCTATTTGTACCCCAAGAGAGCTCCAATAGATGGATACAAAAGAACAAAAAGAAAAAGGCATCAATAAGATGAATGTCAACAAAATGGGGTAACAAGTAACTTTATGAAATGAAATCTGCTCATAAATAACTGTGACTGTTATAATGATGAGGCTCCTTGCCCATTCAAGAGGAAACTGATGTGTCAAAAAAACTCATGGAGCCCTGTCGAAAGGCTGTGTATCGTTGTAACAAACATCCCAAACAGCCTCCATTGCATCCTTAGCAGCCGCTTGAGAGCAATAAGGATTATTCACCAGCGACATCATGACTCTTCTCTTCACACAATCCTGCTCATGACCTCTGAGCTTCATATAACCACGTAACAGCTCTCGTTTAAAGTGGCAATCACCACTAAGATGACCTGCGCGAATCTCACTACAAGCATGATGAGCACAATTGGTCCATTCCATGTTTCCAGCACGACAATCATCATATGCATGAATCAGCTCATGGATAACTACTTGATTGACCTCATCCTGAAGCTCAATATGGTTACTACATACCATAATTCCTAGACCACGGGCATAGCCACCAGCAACCTTTTGTTGGCAATCAACAGCTTTGATGAAGTTACTCCCAATAATACACCCAGAGTTCCCTAAGTGTTCAATAAGAAACTTCGCCATGGGAGTTCGCAAGCTCTTCTTGATCATGTTCTGGCACTCTTGCACACTTACACCCTGTCTCATGGATGATGAAGAACTATCTGAGGGACTCTTTGTATCAGCTCCTACACCCTCCATTTCAGATTACAGCTGAAAAAGAAGAAAAAAGATCCCTTCAGTCGACAGCAAATTCAGATAAACATTACTGTTTCATGAAAGCTTGACAGTGACTGCACACAACTTACAATTACAACAACTGAATAGAGCTAATTAAAAGAGTTAAACAGCCTGAAAATTCAGTACAATTTGTAAGTTTGCTGCCCAACGCAAACCGCAAAACTCTTATAACTAAGGCTTCAATTTACTCCAAGTGTACTGGGGTTGTACATAAAACAGCTACTCACTTACTTATCAAGCAATTGTACTGGAAAGTCCCTATAACTTGCACTTACATAATAAAACACAGTGCACCAAATCTTAACGTGTTCCTACTACGCAACCTCACCTTTTAGTCAGACGATAAACCAGCTTTTATAACGCAAACCAAAGACCAAACCAGAAATGTATCCTGTCAGAAATCATGGAAATTCAACTAACAAAAAACCACTACAGTTTCTATCTCATTGCGCCCCCTGATACATAGCTAGCAACAAAAATGAATCGTGTATTTCTAAATATATCACTTCTGCTATAATTCACAATTGAACTACATAAATCAGGAAAATGAACTAGCATAGTAGCATCAACTCTAAGCCAGTTAAGAGAGTGCGAAAATCAGCACCAAACGCCACACGACCTTACTCGTATTCAATCCTCAATACTAGACCTGTCCAACGGGCCAGGCCGGGTCGGGCACGGGTCAAACTGGACATGCCGGGTCGGGCACGGGTCAATAATAAATGGGTCGGGTCGGTTTGCTTGTTTACACCCAGAATTCATACAAATATTTTGACAACATTGCATTAAACCTAAAACAGGAAGCTAATTACGCTTCACAAAATCACACTGCCCAACCCCATATGCAAACATTCACTATATAACCAAAATTACCACACAATCATACGAGTAAATGTTTCATATACAATCAAAATGTTTTTTTTACAATGAAATTTACTCTTCTTTTTTATCCTTGATTTCAATTCACACCCCAAATCTACGAAACTCATGATTCAATTTACCCAATTTCATCTTGTATCTCTGCAATTTTCTTTTGATTTTATCTCCCCAATCAAAATTTGAGATTTATTACCTGGTTGAATTTAACAGGTTCGATTTGATACGCTGCTGCTCGTCACATTCCGAAGAAATCTTCGATTTTTTGTTCAAATGGGATGATTTGATTTGTAAATTAGAGGAGAAACAGAGTTTAGATGAGAGAATGCAATTTGACCCGTTCTATCCTCGACCCGCCCCGGTTCGTCTCTTGGAGGGTCAGGGCCTAGTTGCCCCCGCGGCCCGCCCCATTTCAGTTGCGTGACCGATACGAATTCAAGACCACATAATCTTAAACTGCAACCCAATAAACTCCACAATAATTTCATAACAAACGACAATTGGTATATGGTACCCCGGGGGTACGTAGCTCTACGTACCCCCCGTCCTAATTAATCTTCTGTTTATGTTTTCATGTCTAGCCCAGTTTAAATGACAACAAATCCGGCCCAAATTTTTATTAGGCCATAACATCAAACATAAAGCCAAAACTTCATTCTCTTTCTCTCCCTCTCACCTACCTCCTTCCTCCACCGCCCAGCCAAGCCGATGCCACCCAGCCACCAGCCACCTGCACCAACAACCACCCCGATCAAGCCAGCCAGCACCACCGTGGCCGCCGTCGTGGACCACCGGTGGTGTTTACTCCCTCCGTCGACCATTCCACAACCCTAATCGACCCATTTTCTCTCCTCAAACTCATCTCTAACCACCACGAATTTTGCCCTCCTCTGAATTCACGCCGCCCCTCCCCGACCTTCACCGCCCCTAACCTGCGTTCTCCACCCCTCCCCTGACGTTCAGCGCCCCTCCTGGCCTTGTTGCCACCTCTCCCCAACTTTTCGGAGTGGAAAAAGGAGAAATGGGGGAGAAGGAAGGGGCGGCGGCGTGTGGGAGTGGCGGAGGTAAGCTCGCGGTAGATCGGCGCCTATGGTGGTTGGGTATGGGCTGACGTCGGTGGTGGTCGGAGATGTCCTCAGGCGGGCTGAGGTGGTGTCAGGTGGGATAGGGGGGTTGGGGGAGGAGAGAGAAAAAGGAAAGGGGGTGGATCTTTTTTTATTTTGTTTTGTTTATTTGTTTTTATTTATTTGGGTTTTATCTCATCCATTGATCTAGTTTGGATGTGTGGTTCAAATTATTTCTTAACTTCAATGAGTGAAAATTGAGAAATAATGAGTGTAAATAATTAAAAAATTGAGAAATTAGTGTAAATTGAGATATAATGAGTGAAAATTGAAAAATAATCAGTGAAATTGGAAAATAATGATTAAAAATAATTAATGAATATAAAGTAACGTATAATGAGTGAAAATTGAAAACTAATGAGCGAAAATTATAAAGTAATGAGTGAAAATTGAACAATAATGAGGGAAGATTGAAAAATAATGAGCAAAAGTTGTGAAATAATGAGTGAAAATTGAGAAATAATGAGTAAAAAATGGGAAATAATGAGTGAAATTTACAAAATCATGAATGAAAATATATAATGACTAAAGTGGTAAAGAATGACTGAAAATTAAAAAAAATGAGTCAAAATTGAGAAATAATGAGTGAAAAAATAATGACTATAAAGTGATGTATAATGAGTGAAGATTGAAAAATAATGAGTGAAATTTGAGAAATAATGAGTATATAGTGATATATAATGAGTGAAAATTGAGAAAAAATGAGTGAAAATTGGAAAATAATGAGTAATAATAGAAATTTGAGAAATAATGAGTGAAAATTGCGTGAAAATAAATAATAACTATAAAGTGATATATAATGAGTGAAATTGAGAAATAATGAGTAGATTGAAAACTAATGAGTAGAATTCGGGAAATAATGAGTGAAATTTGGAAAATAATGATTGGAAAATAAATAATTACAATAAGGTCGTAATAAAAATAATTAATTAAGTAATAAAAAAAATAAGGTTGTATATAATGATTGGGAATTCAGAAATAATAACTGAAAATAAATAATGACTATAATGTTATATATAATGAGTGAAAATCGGAAGATAATTAGAAAAAATTGAGAAAGAGTGAATAAAAAATTTAAACTAATGAGTGAAAATATGGAAATAATGAGTGCAAATTAGAAAATAATGAGTAGATTGGGAAGTTATGATTGAAAATTATATTTCTCAATTTTCACTCATTATTTTATCAATTTTCAGTAATTATTTCTCAATTTTCAATCATTATTTCTCAATCATCACTCATTATATACCATTTTATAGTCATTATTTATTTTTACTCATTATTTTTCAATTTGCACTCATTATTTTCAATTCTCACTCATTATATATCACTTTACGGTCATTATTTATTTTCACGCAATTTCACTCATTATTTCTCCATTTTCACTCATTATTTCTTCATTTTCAATCATTATATGTCAATTTATAATCATTATTTCCCAATTTTCACTCATTATTTCTCAAGTTTCACTCATTATTTCACAAGTTTCACTCATTATTTTTCAAATTTCACTCATTTTTTCTCAAATTTCACTCATTATATACAAGTATCACTTTACAGTCATTATTTATTTTCACGCAATTTCACTCATTATTTCTCTATTTGTACTCATTATTTCTCAATTTTCACTCATTATATATCATTTCAAAGTCATTATTTATTTTTACGCAATTTCACTCATTATTTCTCCATTTTCACTCATTATTTCTCTATTTTTACTCATTATTTCTCAATTTTCACTCATTATATATCACTTCACAGTCATTATTTATTTTTACGCAATTGCACTCATTATTTCTCCATTTTCAATCATTATATGTCAATTTATAATCATTATTTCTCAATTTTCGCTCATTATTTCTCAAGTTTCACTCATCATTTCCCAATTTTCACTCATTTTTCTCAAATTTCATTCATTATATAACATTTTACTGTCATTATTTATTTTCACGCAATTTCACTCATTATTTCTCTATTTTTACTCATTATTTTTCAATCTTCACTCATTATATATCATTTCACAGTCTTTATTTATTTTCACGCAATTTCACTCATTATTTCTCTTTTTTACTCATTGTTTCTCAATTTCCACTCATTATATATCATTTCACCGTCATATTTATTTTCACGCAATTTCACTCATTATTTCTCCATTTTCACTCATTATTTCTCAATTTTCACTCATTATATGTCAATTTATAATTATTATTTCCCAATTTTCACTCATTATTTCTCTATTTTTACTCATTATTTCTCAATTTTCACTCATTATTTATCATTTCACAGTCATATTTATTTTCACTCATTTTCACTCATTATTTCTCCATTTTCACTCATTATTTCTCAATTTTCACTCATTATATGTCAATTTTCACTCATTATTTCTCAATTTTCACTCATTATTTCTCAATTTTCACTCATTATATGTCAATTTATAGTCATTATTTCCCAAGTTTCCCTTATTGATCCTCAAGTTTCACTCATTATTTCTCAATGTTCGTTCATTATATACCATTCTATTGTCATTATTTATTTTCAATCATTATTTTCCATTTTTCATTCATTATATACCACTCTAAAGTAATTATTTTCAAATTTTAACACTCTTTAGTCTCCAACATCGACATACGGCGGGCGTCGATCTCACATGTAATCTGAGGCACAAATCTACCCAAAATCAAGGGATGAGATTAAAGCAAATAAATAAAAACAAAAAATAATAAAAAAAATCCACCCTTCCTTTTTCTCTCTCCTCCCCCAATCCCCCCCGTTACCCACCCGACCACCCAGCCCCGCCACGATCCGTCCCAGACCTCCACCATTGACGACCCCCGACCGGCCACCTTGATCGCCTCCCTACCGCGACCCTCTCCCCGCCAATTAACGACGCCGCCGCTGCTTGCTTCTCCCCTATCACCATCCGCGATGCCCCGCCACCACCTCCTTCATTTCCTTTCCTTTCTCTTTCATTTTTCTCCATCTTCGTTTCGCCCTCTGAACCTTCGGCTACAGCAATAACCTCCAATCCCGCCTAACACTAGGGTCTAGGGGATTGCATAAGGAGAGAGAAATAGGGGAAGAGGGATATGAGGGAGCAAGAGATGGTGGCGTCAATGGTGGATGGTAGGGCGGTGGTCGCAGGGATCTTGTCGTCAAGGAGCTAGTGTCACTGGAGGATATGGTGGTGGCTCGGGTCAGAGGACGACGGTGCTGTGGCGGGGCCAAGGGTGTTGTCGACGGGGGTGGGTAGGAGAAAGAATAGTAGGGTGAGTATTGTTTTTATTTTTTGTGATTGTATGATTATGATTGACCTGGGCTGACTTTTTTTACATGTAAACAGTGGGCTTTTGGAAACAATTGGTATGGGCTTATAAAAGGGGGCCGGGGGGTACATAGCTCTACGTACCCCCGGGGTACCTAATAATTTGTGAACAAACGAAATCATAATAACTTATTAAACACGCCGCACACGTGCTACCAATTGAACAACTGTAAACTTAAAGCAGCAGTGCGGCGGCGCAATGGCGATTAATTAACTAATTGAGTGCGATTTTCTAATAGCATTTCGATTGAATCACCAAAATCAGATAAATTTACAGCAAAACTACTCCAATAATTCATGATTATGTGTACAATTAAGGATCAGACGAAACCCTAAAATGCTAATCAAATAAGGTAATTAGGATATTATTGATATAAAAGCAACAAAAGTTGAAGTCAACATACCAAAAAAATTCGGGCAGCTTGTTCAATTCTTCGGTTTCCGGTGGATATACAAATACACTAAAACGTAAGGAAGAAATTATCTTAAGTTTTGCGACTAGTGAAAATTTGTTATTAGTGGCTCACTAGTTTACTTATTTTATTTCATACGAAAATGCGGTGACATAAATTTGACCTACTTGTGTTCGGAAAAAAATTGACTTCTGTCGGTCTTGAATTTCTACTTTATAAGACCGTAGATACTCTAAGTAGGATTTGGCCGACATGAGAGTTATGTTTCGTCGGGGCGGGTTTACTAGAAAAGGTACCTAAGATTGTTAGTTTGTCTATGCAAAGCCCAACAACAAAGGTTCCTAGAAATGTAAAGAGTACAAAATATTATATTCGATCTTTGGAACATGGATACATTCATCTACCTTCGACATATAACTTCACTTTTTTGCCAAGAGCAATATAAGTAAAATACGACTGTGTACCTTTTCACAATACTTTCGTACTTTGACATGAAAACATATCTTTATAAGTGGTTTTTTAATACTTTTGTACTTTGGCGGATCTTGGTTTCGAATAAAAAAAATTTCTTAGCTGAGGGAGGTAACACACTAACACGCATCCCTCTATCTAGCACATTAGAAACTTTAACCTCATTGAATTTCTTGTATATATCTCCTTTATAAAATTTCCTAGTCCTAAGAACCAAAATAAAAGAAACCAAACGTCCAAAAAATGGAACTCCAACAATAATAAGAAAAGTAAGCTTATAACATTCTACATAAACACATGACAAATGTTCTCCTGATTTTCTTGCCAACCCCTTAGCCCTTAACTGCTTTAACCCCACTCTATCATATAACTTTCCGGTGAGCATAACGTTGAAGACATAGGTTCCAATGGGGATGGCCATGGCTCCGAAATGTTGAAGTGTGGAGCAGTGTTTGAGCCCAAAATTTTCGGATATGATGGCATGGACTAATGGACATTAGGCTCCAAAACAGAACCCAATAATGACCGAGGCCATATACAGTGTGTTTGTGACTCCAAAGGCGATAAGGAGGTGACCTATACAAGAGAAGAGTAGAAGTAGAGTCATAACCATAGGTCGCCGGAACTTGTATTTTGATAAGACAGCCTCGGAGGCTAACCCAGACAAGGCTCAACCTAAGTAGTTCCATATGCTTGTTAAAGAGACGAATGTGTAAGATGATGATAGTCTAAATAATCGACTTGTCTATTATTGATAATATTATGAGATTATATAGTACATAGCATAAGCAAGTGCATCACCCCTAACCTAATGGCGAATACAATGTACCTTGTAGGTACAAGGTACATAATAAATTACATACTCCGTATTCACGCTCTAGACTATATTCATCCTCTATCACTTTCCCCGGCAGTCGGAACGACAGTTGTACGAAAGTTGCGACTGGATGCAGAAAAATGGATGGCACGGCATGATCAATGAGGGAGCATTACCACAACCACATGGCACGGACCACTGTGAAAAGAAAACAAACAAAAATGCAAATACGGACCCGTATGCGAGGCCATGGGCTCTCGATCGACTAGCCTATGTAGGGAGTCATGGTGCGTAGAGTCAACTATCCCCATAGGGTGATAGGACAAGCATGAAAACAAAAAGAAAAAGAAAAATAAAAGCAATGGTGATAGAGCCGTGCAGGAAAAGGCCACTACGGAATCGGCAAAGAACACGGAATGGAGGCAGCGACGGGGATGACGGCTGAGAGGCGGCACGAGTGTCCTGGACTACTCATCATGCGGCTTGAGCGGCGATGGCGGCTAGGCGTCTGACCGTGGGCTGCACTACGTGGTCTTGGCGATCCGTGGGCAAGGATGACAACGTTGGTCGTCAGGGGCTACAAGAGCCAGTGGTGTGGTGTGGCGTCCGGATGTTGGTCTCAACAGAGGCTGCTCAATGAGAGGGCCGTGCCTTAGTAACCTCCTAAATCTGATCATCGCAAAACCACGAGAGGAGAGAATTGTGGTGAAGCAAGGAATATGTATCCATGGTAGGGGTGAAGTAGTTGCTATTATTCATAAATGCTAATCGAATGAAAACTAATAGGAAAAAAAAAACACTAATATGGAGAGGCCTGGCCGGAGATAGTTAGGAGAGAATAACCATCTCCGGCCGGGAAAGCGGAAGCAAGAAAAAGTTGTTTAGGATTTGTAGTTTGTGATTGAACCCTCTGATACCATATGAGATTATATAGTACATAGCATAAGCAAGTGCATCACCCCTAACCTAACGGCGAATACAATGTACCTTGTAGGTACAAGGTACATAATAAATTACATACTCCGTATTCACCCTCTAGACTATATTCATCTTCTATCAACTTTAAGTCGTTACCATATAAACATGTTGTACAGCCAGTAAAGATCCATTCTAACCAAATATAAGCGTTAAATATCAAGCTGATCCAGGCGCAAGAAGCTGCAAAATCCAAATGAAGTGTTCATGTGAGTTGAAGGATTCAGATTTGCGCAGTCGGGTTTGAAAGGCTTTTAGAAGGTCCAAACGAAGCTCATTTAAGGTGTGCCATACCTTTCTGGAAAGCTAAGAGACCAATCTAGATCATGGAACTTGAATTAAGGAAAAATGATTTGTGGATCAGTCGCAGTTTAATATTTACTACAGACGGGCAGTAGGGGTTCTCAGAAAAGTACATTTTACATGGTTAAACTTTGAGAGGTTATATCTCATAGCTCAAAGATCTGTTTTGAGAAAAATTTACATGCATATTGATGTTTGGAAAGATAGCTATCCAATGAAACCTGTTAGAGCTTCATCAAATGAGTTTTGATATGTCTGCAAATCAGTTCTGCACTGGCACATCTTCTGAAATGCTCTGTTTCAGTGAAGAACTGTCAGCTGACTTTAAAGACTTATATCGCATAGCTCCAATGTCATTTTTTACTAGAATTTATGTTCATTTTGAAGTTTGTAAAGTCAGTTTTGCTATGGAACAAGTTTCATCCTCATATCATAAGTGGTTTTGATTCTGCAGCAAAAACCGTACTGTGTGTCAGATTCACAAATACGTCAAAAACATTCCTTCATTTTTGTTTTACGCAGTCAGTTTCTAGAGGTCATTAAAGGGTTCATATGGAGTCCAAAATATACGTACTATACCATTTCTGAAAGCTCAAAGACTCATATTGATTATGGTTTTTGAAGTAAATGGAAATATATTTTACTTTAGTACCCGTTTAAGTTTTATAGGAGCACTTGTGCAGGGTACATGGCTTGAAAATTTGCCACTGTCAGCTGACTTTGGAGGCATATATCTCCTGGTTTTCCGGTGTCCGTTTTCTCTAAAATTTGTGTGCAGTTTGAATTTAGGGAAGCCAGATTTCTCATGGACCAAGTTTTAACCTCCTATCATAAGTGATTTTAATTCTACAACTAAATCCACTGTGTGTCATATTAGTGCTTGCAATATAGTGTAAGGATACAAATCTATGGTCTCTGACTTCTTTAAACAAAACAAAAGACTCTTAAACATTACATTTTTGCATCTAGATATATAAAAAAATAAGATGAGTACACCAAAACACTGCTTCATAGTTAATACCAAAACATTCTCTCATGGAACAAGATTGACACATGAAAAACACTTCACTCACAATAACCTAGAGGCATAAATTAAAGCTAGCATATGAAACCCCAACATAAAAATGAAAATAAAAAATAAACCCTAATACTTTCACCATGTATATAAATTCCATCAAAATCGCAATTACAAGTTAACGATAATAATCATCAATAGTCACAATAACAGTCACATGATATGTATTGATAATAATAGCATGAATAGGGCAAACGATCCAAAGAAGGGAACTTGAGTGACGAACCTCAGTGAAATCAACCGCACCGTGTTTCATTCGACGCGGAAACAGAATGGTGGAGCGGCGTGAAGGACAAGTAGCCACAAGAGACAGGATCACAGGAATGAGGGTCGACGTATTGACCGCTGGGTATGAGGGATTGGGGGAGATGAACAAGCGTCAGTTAATCACGTGATATCCTCTCTTTTTTTCTTTTTCTTTTTTTTAATTTTCCTTTTCTATGTTTTCTTATTGTTGCTTTCACCGAGGGGTCGTTTGGATAACCTCAAAATCCATATGAATTTCATTTTCCTAGGAATTGAGTTTTTGTGGGGTTGTTTGGATAACCTATATTTGTAGAAGTGGAGGAATTCGAAATGTGAAGAGTTATTCGTCGCCGTTTTTTACTAATGTCGCCCAATTTTTTACAACTTTTGTCTATTATACCCTTCCTTCCATATATTACATAAACAAATTTTCATTTATCACCCATTCCCTGTACCATTTATACGACAATATTTGTAACTTGTCTTTAATTCTCATCACCACCATAACCACCCACCGTAGTAATCACCACAACCACCACCTTAGTTGTCAACATCAAAAACATCTCAATGGCATGATATAATTCATCAGCTACTCAAAAGGTACAATACGTGAGATAATTGCAAAGATGACAAACCTCGTCACCGCTCTTATGTACCGTGTACGCATACTTAAACCCGTAAACGAAGAATAATTTCCAAACATGTTTCGGCGTACGTACATCGAAATGAATCTAACGGCGAGGGGTGAATTTCTGCAATGAATTTGAATATACTATAATAGAATCTCAACTAGCGCAACATCAATTCGATCGAAACTGGAAAATTGAGAATCAAGTATGTATGCTGGTGATATGAGTTGGAGAATGGGAATGGGAGTGGGTTAACTTGTTTCAAGACAGCTGTATAAATCAAACTTAGTTATTGAAAAGTGGATAATTAGAATTGAAATGGGCATTAAAGGAATATAGAGGGCGATATTAGTAAAACAGCGGGCGACGAATAACACCTCTCTTAGAAATTACTTGGGAATTTCTAATTCCTATGAATCATAGGAATTCAATTACCTAGCCCCCCATGGTCATTCACAATTCCTATGGTGTAAAATATATACAATTACTACTTTACCCTTTAATTGCTTATTTAATGTTAATTTATCTACATTAATAGAGGGTAAGTTAGTCAATTCAATTACTAAGCAAATGAATTGTTGTATGGTAACCAAACAAAACATGGGAAATTAATTCCATGGAATTCTAAATTCCTGGATGGTATCCAAACGTTTTAAGGCAAATTCCCGGGAATTTACCATAGGAATTCATTTCCCGGGATATTCTATTTCCTATAGGAATTTAATTCCTATGCTATCCAAACGACCCCTCAGAGTATCACTTGCCCGCCCATATTTTTTTTTTTTGAAATGGTAAGCGTGGTACAAGAAAACAAGACTAGGTCACCCTTCTGGGCAGGATGTCCCCAATCTTATCAGAATTGAGAATTACAACAAAATCAGAAAAACATGACCAAAAAGGAGGGTACTCATCCTGCTGATTAAGGATAGAGTGACCCAAATTAGCTAGCCAATCATCTGCCCTATTGCCTTCCCTAAAGATGTGGTTAATCTCCCAATAATCAAAAGATAACAGTGAGGCTTTGATATCTTTAATGAGAAAATCAATGCTTCATGGGGCCTAGTAAACCCCTTGAACTGCCTTGATGACGATCAAATTATCACGTTCAATAATCAGACTACGAACACCGTTTGCATTAGCAAGCTTGATACCGGCCCTCAATGCTTGAGCCTCGGCCATCAGAACCGAACAATTGCCTAAATTAAAGGCTCTACCATCCACCAGGTTACCTTGGGAGTCGCGAAGAATGCACCCTGCAGCAGCTGAATTATTAGCGACGGAGCCATCAAAGTTGATTTTGAAACACTTTGTTGGAGGATGAGACCACCGAACATGAATTGAGTTTGAGTAATGGGAGTCAAGAGCAGAAAGAGAAGGAGAAGAAAATGAAGAAGAAGGAGAAGGATGACCTCTCCTAGCTTTCCATTCAAAAATAGGCTCTTCTTTTCCGTTTTGAAAGATAAGATGATTTCTACTCTTCCAAATACTCCATAGCACAAAAATCCGTTTACAAAGGAGCGCCTTGTCACGTGATTATGGGTATTTGAACATTGACCAGATGGACGAGAAGACTGTAAGCGGGATCCAATCCCGCATTCGCTGAAACTGCCAACAAAGGCGAGAAAACGAGCATGTAAGAAATAAATTGTTCTCGTTTTCCGGGCTCGCCAAACACCAAGGACAAACGTTGGAGACATTTGGAACTCGATAATAATGAATGTTATTTCTTAGCGGGAGACCTTTTCGAAGAAGTTGCCAAGTAAAAAAATTTAGCTTAGGGGGAAGATCTAACTCCCAAATCCAACGGAACTCCCATTTTTCCGAACGCATCGAAATACCATGGGCAAGCCAAGTCGCGGATTTAATAGTGAATTCTTCATTAGAAGACAGACCCCAGATAGGTTCGTCTTCTAAATCAAACGACGAGATAGGGATAGCACGTATAATCTCGACGATAAATGACGGGATGTGGATCTTAAAAAATCAGTGTTCCAATGACCACTAATAAAAAAACTCTGAGACTTTAATATCTTTGTTTGTGATGTCATTATAAGATAACTGCAAGATTTCTATTAGACTTTGAGAGCAACACCAATTATCTAACCAAAAACATATCGATTTACCATTACCAACTTTCCAACGAATCCCTTTTCGTATCAAATCTCTTTGCTTAAGAATTTGTTTCCATATCCATGAATCTGTTTTTTTCGATTCATAATCGAAAAAATTAGAGTTATTCAGATACCTTTGTCGAATCGTCTGCCTCCACAAGTTTTCTGGTTCTTTAATGATTTTCCAGGCAAGTTTACATAAGTAAGCTTGATTTACTGGTTTCATTTTTCTCAATCCAAGACCCCCGTATATTTTGGGCTGACAAACAATGCCCCATGCAAACATAGGTAGTCCTTTTTTATACTTATCAGTTTACCAAAAATATTTGCGATTCGCTTGATCAAGAAGGTTCGTAATCTTGTTTGGAATTGACGCAGTCGTCATTGCAAAAGAGGGCAATGCTTCAAGATTGCTTTGGATGAGGACACACCTGCCCGCTTTGGAGTGAAAGGATGAAGACCAAGCATTAAGCTTTTGCTCTATTCTAGTGATAAGATGATAGAAATCATCGCCCTTTGGATGTGGCCCGTTAAAAAAGACCCCAAGGTAGCGTCCCAAAAAGCTTTTACTCGTCATATTTAAAACAGCTGCTAAAGAGGCTCGTTTCCTGATTTGGAACATACTCACTTATGGAAATTAACCAATTGCCCTGAGGCTGTCGTGAAATGGGTAAGGACACTTTTCAAATTTTGGCAAGCCTGAGTAGTTGCTCTACAAAAGACCAAACTATCATCGGCGAATAGCAAACAAGGGAGCTTAGGAAGCTTGGGAGAGATTTTCACTCCTATCCCTGATTTATTTTGCTCAGATTGAATAGACATAAGACGGCAGAAAACTTCCATGCAAATAATAATTGTCTGCTGTAGATTCCACGGATGGTCTCTATCGCGGCGGACGCGCGAGTCGTGCGATGATTGCACTAGGATAGGAGTCGCCACCAAACAATTGTGGGGTGTTTGAAAACCATGCAATGCGATCTTGTTCCTTGTTACCGAGGGACTACGTAAACGCTAGGTGAGTCTGTACCCATTGAGCATAAACGCTTGGAGAAGTGAGTCATGCCAAGTACAAAACACGTTTGCGAGTCGTTTACCGAAAGGGACAAAACCGAGGGATGTAAGGAACAAAATGCGCATTGTGCCCTACGCCAATATGCAGCCTACGGACCGCAAGACTGGGTTCGGGGGTGACGGTACGTGTTAGGAAGCCATAAGACACCCAACCCCGCCCGCGTATAGCGGCCTCTACTAGTTGAATTATCGTTTACAAGTCGTTGAGAAGTTAAGCCATGCAAGTTTACAATCATTTACAAGTTATATACAACCTAGTAAAATTAGCTAAGTCAGTTATTTAACAAATAAACTAGATCTTAGGTCGCAACGTCGTTAAGATTGATTAACGGTCCCTAGCTACCAATTTTTCCAAGCGCTTTACGCTATGTGTGTTAGGCGTGATTCATGTAATTCGTTTTAGATCTAAATCTTGGTTCGGCAAAATAAATCTATGTCAAAAACAATAAAATGCGCACGTAAAGAAGGGTTAGAAGATGAGAATAAAGTAAAAAGACAAGTTTAGAAAAGAGGGGGTGCCCTCAGAACTTATAGGTGTCCGCGATACCACTACTTGCTCTACTATGCTTCGAGATCGTTGCGTTGATCCTTAGTATGCGTCATAGGGGCTAGATGTGTTCTTGGAGCGATGCGTAGCTATTCGAACGTGGTGTTTAAGAGGGGCTTTGCTTGATTGTGTTTGATTGTGTTGTGTTTATGGGTGCCCTAAAGTTTAAGGGGGCCTTAGGGTTTTGGTGTTGTAGTTGCTAGGTATTTATATTGTAGTTAGGGTTTTTGTGAAAAGAATTGTAGTGAGGGAGGAGCAGAGTTTGGGGGTGGAAATGATGTGTGAAGGTGTGTAAAATTAGGTGGAAAGATGGTGTATTTATAGGTGTGGAGAACTAGGGTTTTGAGGTGGAGAGCTAGGGCAGCTGGCCACCCTAGGGCTACGTGCGTTAGGCGCACGGGGTGGTGCGTCTAGCGCAACAGGGGCTGCGTCTGACGCACGGTCGGCTGCGTCAGGCGCACCATGGGATGCGTCTGACACACGGTAGGCTGCGTCAGGCGCATGTGTAGCTGCATCATGCGCGGGTGGTGGTGCGCAAGGTGCACGCGCATGCGCGCCAAGGCATCTGTGCGCGCGTACAGGTGCGCCTGTACCCCTTGACGCACCATAGGCCTTATTATGACATGAGTATTGTACATGTGAATTTGGGGGGGCAAATGACGTACAAAAATATGTTTTCTTGATGATTCTTGGCGATTTAGGCTCGCGGATCATTCCTGAGTTAGGTCAGGTGTTTAAGAGAAGGAAAATGGTTGTTTTTGGCCTTGTTTTAGGTGAAGACGCATTTGCTAACGGATTCACGACAACGATGGTTCACATAGTAGAGCAAATAGACGCAATTCACTATAAAATGTCCTTTCATATCGGGCATTTGGGTAGGGACAAATGCAGGTGTCTACAGAAGCCCCCACTTTGACTGAGGCTTGGACAAGGCGAAAGTCAAAGTATATAAATCGTGCAAACGGGATGCGAATGCACGTGGAGGGTCGTTTAAGGTCCATTAGACCGTCGGCGCGCTTTTAGAGGTTCATCAACCAATAAGAAGACATACCTGATGTTTATAGTCAGTGTTACTGTGCAAGATGTTAAGGTCGGTGCGACCGTTGGATAACATTGTGGAACTTGCTGGTTGTACTTGTAATGACTTCTGAAGGTCGGAAGTGGGTCCGATGCTAGTTGGTGTTTATGTCGATGTTTACGGTCAGTGCGACCGCTGATTGTTTGTTGTGATTGTTTTTACTTCCATCGGAAGTGGGTCCAATGTTGGTTGATCATGCTGGAGTTAGATCCACTGCTGTTGATGGTATTTTACTTGAGATGTCGAAAGTGGGTTCGACGCTGCTTGATCATGGTGGTGTTAGCTCCACTGATGTTGATGGCTTGAGATGTCGAAAGTGGGTCCGACGTTGCTTGATCGTAACGGAGTTAGGTCCGTTGGTGTTGAATATAGAGTTTTGCTAGATGCTCGAGTTTAAAGTCGTTGCGACTGTTATATGACTTGAAGGCGTGTGATCTCAATTGTTCAAGGGGAGCCCTCATTCTTGCATGAAAGAGGAGATTATGGAGCAATTAGATGTCGCTTGTACCTCTTGTTTTCCAGTTGATTATGCATGTTGAAATTTCTTGTTGTGCTTTTGTCTCGCTTTTGTGCGAGCAAGGAGATCGTAGCGCAGAGGTGTGTGCTTTTGACCTCGCGGTGCCAATGCTTGTAGAGTTGTAGTGGCAGGCGATTGAATCTTGCCCTGAGAGTGATGAGTGCTGCCTAGTTCTCATGCAAAGGTTTATGCAAGTAGTGTGCAAATATATGTAATGCCATGAAAAACAAGTGACGCCTAGTGCTTGTGTAAAGGATTGTGCAGGTGGTGTGCAAGTGTAACTGACTCGATGTAATGCAATGTGATGATGTTATGCAACTCAGATTAATGCAACCTAGACTTGAGCTACATGCAGATGTGAAATGCGAAAAAATTTGAGGTTTCCCCCAAAAGAAAAACAGGGTGAAAATGGTAAAGTTTTGAGGAAAAAAATTTGAGGTTTCCCCCAAAAGAAAGAAAAAAAAATGGTGAAAAAGGTGAGTAAAAGTTGTGATTGTCCAACTTATGGTGACGGCGCATAGTGACATTCCCACTGCTCGAGGATGATCTTCGTGCTTGCTGCGAAGCAAGGCTTTGTATACATGACGGCGTATACATGTAGAGACACACGGCTTGATGCTTGAGGTGGCTCAAGGCTGAGTAGTGGTGGCGCAAATGTTTGATGCTTCATAATGAACGAGACGTGCTGCTCGTGATGACGATCGTTCTTGTCTTGGGTCGACGAAAGATTCCATGCGTGGGCAAGGGAAAAGAAGAGTCCAAGGATTTGGAATGTGGAGTTCGTTAGTTGTGGCTGGCTCAACTGGGCCTTGATCCTTGAGGTTGGACCAAGTGGGATATAAATTTTGGAGGCATATTTGATCCGGCTGGCCAAGGGTTATGGCTTGTAATGTGGCTGGAAAACAGGAATTCAGACCTATGCGTCGGCCTAAATTTGCAAAGGGGTAGGTTGATAACATGGGTTCAGATTTCCATGTCATTTAGCACTAGGGAAAAAAATCAGAGAATGCATGCATGGCGAGCTTGATGAGCGATCGTCAAAATTCCTAGTGTCTTACCTTCGCGCATATTATCCGTCGTGCGGAACAACTCTCGCGGTGAATCATCAAATGTCAAGTTCTTGAATAGAAGTGTGGCCGATTGCGGTGGCGTGATTTGCACGATCTCAAGGACGAATTTTTCGGTACTTTTGTAGCTGGCTTGGCTGACAAATGACGGATGTGCATGAAGGCTCTGACCCATTTTACCCCCAATCGTGTTGACTTGACCATGTTTGTAGAAAGACACATTTTATTTGATGTTTTCAATTCTGTCCCTATTGAGGGATGCTTTCACTTGTTCGTGACACTTGTTATTTATCTTTGTTAGAGTTTGACTGTAGATTCAGAAGTTTTTTATTGTTAGACATATTTCATCTGGGCTCCACTTTTTTAAGTCTTGCCGTTTGTTAGCCAAACTTGTTGTTAGTGGCTCCACTTTTTTAAATCTTGCCGTTTCAGTCAAATCAACACCCCATACCCAGGTTAGGAAGATGTAGGATAAAAATGAAAAGGCTATCTGCATGGAGGCTCTGCGGGCTACCAAAGAAAATGGATTCAATCGTTAGGGATCAAAATCATTTATGTAGTTACAAATTTTTACCTCCAGTCATTAATCGTGCAGTGTAAGACAGACTAGGTTTCGTCGTTGGATGCTCATGAAAAATATGGTAAACCAAAAGCTCATTTATTCCAGCAGCGAAAAAGAGAAATTACAATCTGTTGGAGGTATCTATGCTAGACATGGAAAAGAGGTAAACAAAACATGCATGAAACCTTTTGTCGTGTGGTTGTGTCTCGAAAGACTGCCTACGTATCCACTAGTGCGGGAAATCAAACCAAACGTAGTTCGGAAAGAACGTTCGTTGTTGATGTCGTTGGAGGTTGCATCGTTGTAGTGGTAATTGTTCTTCTCGTCTTGTGTTTCCGTGCAATGTAAGCTTTAGAGGTCACGACATTGTGCATGTAGTTTGTTACCCCTTTGATTTTCGGGATGGTAATGTCGAGAACTTGTGGAAAAAAACTTAACATTGACGAGAGAAACGTGCGACCAATCTCGACGTGGATTGTGGATCCATAGAGAAGTAGTAGTCGTCCCTCAAACCATTGGCGCTTCAATTGAGTTTCTTGAAAATGTGGGACGGGGTCACCGAGTTGGACAAGGTGTTGACGATCGTATGTAGAGATCGAATGGTCCTGAAGTGTGGGATTCAACGACGGAAATGAAGGAGGTGAGGAGTGGGCCTTGATGATCCTAGGTGGCTAAGATCGAAATAAGTGCAATGTGTGTGATGTGTACGCATACAGATGCACGTATGGACGAGATGCAAAAATTCAATGATGATGTGAGTGAGGAGTGGGCCTCGGTGATCCTAGGTGGCTAAGATCAAGTTATATGGTTCGTATTTTCATAAGTTGTACGGAATTGTTGAAAAATGGGTGAGGAGTGGGCCTAAAAAATCCTAGGTGGCTAGGGTCGATGATACGGATTGACGTATGAGACAGACATGATGTGTTTGACATGATGCATGACGTAACTTGTTTTTTTTTGTAGGTTCGATGCATGGGTTGTGATGCATGTGATCATACAAGTCGTAGTGCAAAAACGCGTGCAATGGTTCGGGTTCGTAGGATGCATGAGTTCGTAGTTAGGTACAAACTTGACCCTACATGAGACGGTTTGTCCTAAGAATGGTATGTACTAGAATGATTCATGATTTAGATGACTAGGGGTGGACCTAGATGATATGCAAATGTATGGTGCAACACACGACACTATGGACATGACGTATGTATATATGTATGTATGTATGTATGCAGCAAACTATGGTTGTGTATGCATGACACGACGATGCGGTATTCAAGAATGCAGCACGAAGTGCAATGAGTTTGACTCAATTTTGTGAGTGCAACATGTGGGTGCGAGGTTTATAGGTGCATGGTAGTGTACGCAAGTGTTGAAAATGAATCAATCAATGGGAAACATGCAGTGGGGCATGGCTAGGAATGGGAATTTCACCATTCAAAGGCAAATGCATGGTGCGTGTGAGTAGGCAGACGCACCGGGGTGATGCGCACAGGCGCGCGAGCGCACGGTGGCGTGCGCACAAGTTCATGGACGCACACGCCGAAACATCACAAAAAAGTGACGTGGGGCACGGGAAAAGTATTGGTGTGGTTAAAATTCGATTTGACAAAGTTTTAGGGTTGAAATGGTACAAATAAGGCACAAAAAGCAACAAAAAGAAGCAATGAAGGCACGTTGCAACGAACATATACCATGCAAATGTAATAGAGCTTAGGCTTTGAGGTTTAACTTTAGGGTACCACGTTATAGGTAGCTATATCTCGATTTGTGGCAGTCCATGCTCGAGAGTATAACATCCTTACACCAGAAACAATGTTTCATTGGAAACGAAGTGTCGATGATGCGAACGTGGGTGGTACAACCATTATTCAGTCCTACACGAGGTAGAAAGAGATGGATGTACCGAAATGACAAGGGTTCCTATGGGACGTGGGTCGCGTTCATGCAAATGAAGGTGCTAAACTTCTCAGAAAATGTAACGTGATAACCAATCTTCGAGTCTCACCCACTTTGACAATAAGTCCCCAGCGGAGTCGCCACTGTAGATTCCACGGATGGTCTCTATCGCGGCAGACGCGCGAGTCGTGCGATGATTGCACTAGGATAGGATTCGCCACCAAACAATTGTGGGGTGTTTGGAAACCATGCAATGCGATCTTGTTCCTTGTTACCGAGGGACTACGTAAACGCTAGGTGAGTCTGTACCCATTGAGCATAAACGCTTGGAGAAGCGAGTCATGCCAAGTACAAAACACGTTTGCGAGTCGTTTACCGAAAGAGACAAAACCGAGGGACGTAAGGAACAAAATGCGCATTGTGCCCTACGCCAGTATGCAGCCTACGGACCGCAAGACTGGGTTCGGGGGTGACGGTACGTGTTGGGAAGCCATAAGACACCCAACCCCGCCCGCATATAGCGGCCTCTACTAGTTGAATTATCGTTTACAAGTCGTTGAGAAGTTAAGCCATGAAAGTTTACAATCATTTACAAGTTACATACAACCTAATAAAATTAGCTAAGTCGGTTATTTAGCAAATAAACTAGATCTTAGGTCGCAACGTCATTAAGATTGATTAACGGTCCCTAGCTACCATTTGTCCAAGCGCTTTAGATCTAAATCTTGGTTAGGCAAAATAAATCTATGTCAAAAGAAATAAAATGCGCACGTAAAGAAGGGGTAGAAGATGAGAATAAAGTAAAAAGACAAGTTTAGAAAAGAGGCGCTGCGTCTGGCGCACGGTATGCTGCGTCAGGCGCAGGTGTAGCTGGTGGTGCGCAAGGCGCGCCAAGGCATCTGTGCGCGCGTACGGGTGCGCCTGAACCGCTTGACGCACCATACAAAATTGCATTTTTGGTCTTCTTATGACATGAGTATTGTACATGTGAATTTGGGTGGGCAAATGACGTACAAAAACATGTTTTCTTGATGATTCTTGGCTATTTAGGCTCGCGGATCATTCCTGAGTTAGGTCAGGTGTTTAAGAGAAGGAAAATGGTTGTTTTTGGCCTTGTTTTAGGTGAAGACGCATTTGCTAACAGATTCACGACAACGATGGTTCACATAGTAGAGCAAGTAGACGCAGTTCACTATAAAATGTCCTTTCATCATCGGGCATTTGGGTAGGGACAAATGCAGGTGTCTACACCTGCCCAAAAAATTCACTTGCCTGCTCATATTAAGTGAGTTTTTCGTCTTTTTTTTTTGGAAATTATCCAATATACCCTTGAGGTTCCCGAATTTTTCAGGTATACCCCTCTGGTTTCCGTGCTATCCAGCGTGCCCCTGAGGTTTGCAAAATGACATTTTTTGTGTTTTTTACTAACGGCGTGTAACACCGTTAGTCAATTAGTTAGTTTGACTTATTTTAGAAACAATAACCAAATTACAATGAAAAAAGAAAATTAAAAAAAAAAATCAACCCAAATTCTCTACCGTTTTCTCTTTCTTCTCCCCTCCCCCTTCCCCCCACCTTGTGCAGTCACCTCACCACCACCGTATCCACCACATCAACCATAACCATGGGGTCACCTCCGCCACCAACTGGAGCGCACTTCTCCGTTGACTCCGAGGGGTGGCCTGTCGTCACCCACGCCCGACACCCCTGTCCTTTCCACCTCTATTTTCTCCTCCTTTCCACATTCTCTCACCTTCCCTCCACCCCTAGCAGCCGCCTACCCCCACCCTGTTGACACCAAAAACCGATCAAAGGAAAACTTGACGTCCTCGGAGCCCCACGTAAGGAATTTCGAGTGAGTGAAAGGGGTCGATGCGTGAGGGTGGGAGTCACGATGGAGGGAGGTGTGGTCGCGGGAGGGACCCGCGTCTGGCCGGCGTGTGGTCGCGGGAAGGACGCGCGTCTGGTGGTGGTGGTGGAGGTACCCCAGGTGGTTGTCGGTGATTGGATGCGGTGGTGGGGCGGTGGGGAAATGGCGGTGTTGGTAGGGTGGCGGGGTTGGGGAGGGAGGTGAGAGAAGATTTTTTTTTTTTTTTAAAATTATGTTATTTTGGTTAATTTGTTGAAAATAATCAATTTTCATCGAAATGGTTAACGGTATTAGAGTCCGTTAGTGAAAAACACACAAAAAAACCCCATTTTGCAAACCTCGGGGGCACGCTGGGCAGCTCGCAAACCAGAGGGGTATACCTGAAAAATTTGGGAACCTCAGGGGTATAATGGATAATTTCCCTTTTTTTTGGGTAAGATTGTAATTGAATCTAGGGAAACTAGGTATACGACTTAAATGGTATCTAACTTTTAAGTAAATATAAACGATATATGATTGGAAACAAATCACTACCGGAGCAAAATCGATTTTTATTGATATTATAACAACAACAACAACAACAACATACAAGCTTTATTCCCAAAATTATTCGGGGTCGGCTAACATGAATCGTCGTCTAAGAACCGTCTTATGCGCCATAAATTTCAAAAACGTTGTGAGCCATTTTGAAACATTGAACACTTTCGGAAATAGTTTTAGAAAGTCCTCAAAATAAGTAAAAAGTTTGAAAATGAGAGCAAAACATATAACTTTGAACACCAAATAATGAAAAGTTTGGAACAAGTTAGGAAAACCAAACAAAGAAACTAAAAATAGTCAAATTTAGTCCTCCACATGGATAGCGTCTCTCCACGCCATCCTATTTAACACCATACTCTCTTCAAACCTTAGGTAGCTCATATCACTTCTAATCACCCTCATCCAAGTCATCTTGGGTCTTCCCCGACCCCTACTAATATTATCACTTCCCCACCCTTTTACTCTTCAAACCGGTGCGTCACTAACCCTCTTTCTAACATGACCATACCACCTCAATTGGTTCTCCCTTGTCCGCGATGGGCGCAACCCCTACTTTCTATATGTATATCATAAAGGTGATCATGGCCGGGCCGGGTTCAGGTCAGGCTTATGGTAAAAAAAAAGTAGGACCGGTGCGCGGGCCGGGCCGGGCTTTTCTTTCGGGCCTAATCGGTCGGTCCAAGCCCGCCCATTCGGGCCAAAGCGGGCTCGTTCGGGCTTTTTAAAAAAATCACGTATTACCTAATTCATACGATTTTTTTTATCACTTTACCCATTAATATAATCTACTACTTGCACATTTAGTTTAATAATAAATTATTATACATTTTTTAAATAGGTTTTTGATGTTATTTTCATAATTTGCAATATTTATTTTATTAATAGTTTTATTTTTATTATTTTAATATGGTTTATTCACTACATTTAGCCTAACTTTGCTACATTGAGTACTTTAATTACCAAATTCATCATAATCCGACATCATTTACGGGCCGGCAAAATTTTAAAAATTTGTTTTTATTTTTAAAAGCGGGCAAGCCGGGCCAATTTTCGGGCCACGAGCTCGGCCCATATCATTGCGGGCTTTTTCGGGCCGGGCCGATTCGGGCTTTTTCGGCCTAGTTGGTCGGCCCAAACCCGGGAAAAGTCGGGCCGGGTCGGGCTTTCGGGTCTGGGCCATTTGATCAGCTCTAGTATATCCCTAATTTTTTATCCACATGTCCCACCATATTCCAATTCTCTCTCTTCAATCTCACCACATAAAAATACAAAACATATCCATACTACTGTTGGAAAATATAGGTTGGTTATTGTATGGGGCGGAATTAATAAAAGAGAATAGGAATTGTAATCGTTGTGTCATGATCAATGATGATTGAATGAGAAACGAAATTCGCCCCGACCACGGCACAATCGCATGGACGTCGTTCTCAAGGCCACACCGCACTCCCCTAAGTTGTGTGCTCAATCAGGGGGAGATGGAACTCTCAAAGGCATGCTCAGAGTAATGGAGAAACATTGAGAAGGAATATAAGATGTATCTAAAATGTTTCTCCCACACCCAATTATATAGCCATAACAACTAGGGGTTATGAGATAAAACCTCCCCTAATAAAGGCTAAATAATGGTGTTAGTGGGGTGATATAATGGCATATTAATAGGATTTATGGGGGAATCCTAAGAGATATAAGTGACCTCTTAATATCACTCATAACCCCCACTAACCTTTAACATACCCCACTAATCAACTACCCATTAACTTAGCATTATTTCCAACAATCCCCCACTAATGCTAAGTTAACAACCGATTCTGAGCATGTGGGAAAGGCTTGACACTTAAGTGTGGGTATCTTTCGATTTGAACCCCCACGTAGTGACACAGAACGATTCTTTCATCTAGTGAGTGAACTAAGTCTTGAACTCCTAGAATGCAGGGTAAATTCCGGACACAAGTCTTACCTTAAATCCCATTTTGAGTTCCGCGAAGATCCTTCATCCACAAGGACCTATAGCTATAAAGCAAATTCGGCAAATGGTGACCTTCTCATGAGTGCTTCTAGAAAGACCGTCCAAGTCTTTCATAGAAGGATGCCAACCCTTCTCACTCACGTAGGTGATTCCGACAAGTCTATCTCCACATACACCACAATAGGGCTATAGAATCATTAAGAGCAAAGGCTCGACCTCACAAATTAAAGTAAAGCGGTGAGTCCAAATCCTTCTCAATATAGGACCATCCAACATATGGATGAAAACTCATTAAGAGATAAATCTCAACCTCCACATACGGTGATCTTATCAAGTTCGTCTCACTAGAACCACCCAAATTAGGGATATAAGATCATTAAGAACACAAACGTGTTCAACCTCAATCACATTCGGTGAATCCATCAAGTCCGTCTCAATAGGACCACCCGAAAGCTATGGACTCATTAAGAGCTAAGCGCTCAACCTATCAAAGTACACATGTCATAGGAATTGGAGGTGTGTACTATGTGAGTCTTTCCATGGCTTCGTTTGACCACCCTTGCAAAAGCAAGTTCGGGTATCAACCATGAATTCCTCACCCTATGGGCATTAGCCCCATTCCCCTCGACAACTCAAGAACTAGCCACGTATCTAGTTTTCCTTGTGATAGATCAACAATTAAGTTCCTGTCACAACTCATAAACACAAACACGTGGGTTTCAATCTCAATCATTACCTCGATATATCGTGTACAAAATATGTATAATACCGATCACAATATACATCATTCTCAATACACGAATTTATATTTACTTGAGAAACACCACAATAATAGAGAATTAGGTAAAACTAGTTTGTAATTACCCCCACAATGGTGTACAAGCTAGTAAACCTCTCAACAATTCTCTCAACCATTCTATCAATGTCAACCAAATTTTGAGTGTAACACCGAAATAGCGAACCCCCACAACACAAGACTTTATCGAAAAATTACCCTAAGGTAACTCATCAACTCAACGCACAAAAGCGTCTCAAAAGCTCAATTTAAAGTCCATACCACACAAGATAAGGGTTCTTGGTAAACCATTTAATTACACTCATATAATTTAGGCAAAGTATAGAAATTCTCATTAAGCATTAACATATTTTTCTACAAATTATGATTGAGATAAGTCAAAATCACACATATTTTAAACCACTCAAGCGGAAGAAATTTCTCGTATTCATAAAATTAATGTATATGACATAACACTACCTCAAGTAGATTGTTTTCTCAAAAAATAAATTTAGTGTTCATATACACATAAGGGCAATTATCAATAGACAAAACTTCTTACACCACCACTAGAGTTCTACTAGCCATTTAGACTTCACAACGAACACATCTAGTTCACAAAGTTTGTCTAAAACAAATTTTACTATATAGTAGTCAACCCACATGAATTCATAAACAACGAGCCCATACGAGAAATACACAAAACTGGCAATTTATAAGCAATAAATTGAGCTCTAGTGATAAGGCCAACAATACTCAACACTTGAAAACACAACAATTTAACCGTCACTTTCCCCCACATTTTCAAGTTATCGAATGTAACATCAAGTAACAATAATTGAGGGACTATTAAAGGACTCACAGCATACAAGAGTTCAGGAATACTAACTCTTTGTCTTCCAAACACAACACCACTGAGGGTCGATTAATAGCATTGGCCTTATACTTTACGTACCACTAGAAGTATTAGCGATAAGACTAAAGTCACCCTCTATTAATGATCACATGTTGCTCCTCAAAGATTAATAACAAAATCACATATAAACGTTCAAGGATCTGATCTCAATATTCTCAATTACTTTCTATATCTATGAGGAGCACAAAGGGTTAACGTAAGTCACCATATATAGTCATAACTAGCCTTAAGACTTTACAATTGTCAAGTCAACACTGATAAGGCTCAAAGCAATTAAACGCTTATAACCATACTCCATTAATAAAATAAATACGACAACTCAAGCCTAAGAGTATACGGCATAAACCAAGTTATCGCTAATAATAGGCATAGCATCAAAACTGCTAAAAACCGCATAACCAATGAAGATCATACGAGGTAATCGCAACAACGCCTAATTAATCATCGGCTTGACTATTGAAATATCAAATAAGAATTACGCCTCATGACATGCTCATATTACATACTTCATATGAACATAAATAAGTTGAGTCGCGTACCTTAAATCGCGATATATAATACCTCAAGTCTGATGTTGCACAACTCGATTAGTTAATTAACAATAATAATGACACGCCGTTATAGCGACCTCGAGTCGCAGTATATCCTCGTGCGAAGTAATAATAATCTACGTCCAGATTATCTGGCGTACACAAGACGGTTACTAGATGACGATTCATATTAGCCGACCCCAAATCATTTTGGGAATAAAGCTTGGTTGTTGTTGTCCTGATTATCTGCCGTATACTTCGTGATAAATCTTATACCTTGATTTCCCGTGACACCAAATCCTAAGATGCGCGGTCCACGTCTGGAAAAATAAGATAAGCAATGCACGACTATCCAGCGCTAATATCATTCGGACTATCATCATTTGATAATTCAGAATCTGATCTCCATGCTTTTCTAGGATTACCAAATCCTAGTGACACCTCATTAATCGTTGCATACTGCATACATATGGACGAATACCATACTGGCATTCCCGAAAGATATGATGCCCACATCTCCTCTAATATACATCGAGAAGAACAACAAATACAATAGCCTAGAATTTCGTTTCTCAATTGTTGGAAAATATAGGTTGGTTATTGTATGGAGCGGAATTAATAAAATAGAATAGGAATTGTAATAGCTGTGTCATGATCAATGATCATTGAATGAGAAACGAAATTCGCCCCGACCACGACACAATCGCATGGACGTCGTTCTCAAGGCCACACAGTACTCTGCGGGGCTCGCAAAAAATTGGGTTTGGATTCGCAGGTTATTGAACTAACCTAGGTTTGATGGTAGAAACTCAGAGTCGCCACCCTGTCTTTACCCCGACAAGGAAGGGTTTCGAAACAAGTTTTAAAAGCACGAGTTCGAAAACAAATGAAAGAATTTTAAGGAAAACCTTTCGAAAACCAAAAATGACTCCATGCGCCTTAAAGGCAAAATTCCGTCTTATTGTTTATTCACAAAATTAGGAAAACTGGTCTACGAAATAGAGAAAAAGGGTTCGGGGCCTTAGTTAAGGGGTGCGAACATTTGGAACTCGTCTCCTCTTCCGTCCTAAGGACGGGCACTTACTAATACATCATTTTCTTCTAAAGATTTTCGGTATATTGGTTATGTTAAAATCCATATAAACAAGTAGAAATAGAAAAACACATATATTCACATTGTCATTCACATGCAGAAGTTTGGAAAAAGAATTTACGAAAGTTCCCGAGTCTTTTTGTACTGACTTGGGGGGTTTGAGCACCAAAGTTGCCCTACGTACCTTTCATTGTGGGATTGGAATCCACTCGATGATCAAAACCCTACGTAGTTCTGACGGGCAGCCCCACGACAACGACCTTTTCCACTGGGGGGTAGCGGCTAATATCCGGTAGGGTAGGTGGATGGATCCACATGGTAGATATCATTCCACTGGAGAAATGATCGGGTTGATTCCACTGGGGATATCACCCATGTGGAGGTAGAGAAGGGTTTTACTTCGCTTGGAAGGGGTAGAAAGTCGATCACTCAAAGTCGTGCTATTGAGAGACTTTATAGATGACTCACATTAGAGTCAAGTCGATCCACGGTAGAATAAAGCAAGGTATACTCCGCTTGCATCTATGTGTCTCACATCGAGACGGTGATCGCCATTGATCACCACGCCTCCTGAACGAGGTCTTAAGTGGATGACTCGACCTCTCTAATGCGAGTTTAAATATTAGACCTCTCAATAGTTTGACTAGGCTTGAATAGACTCTTGCGGGGAGATTTAATGAATAAGGATTGGGTTGTGTGTTTGGGCTCGGTGGAATTGGCCGTATCGTTAGAACTGCCCGTGTAGGCCCTACAACAATATAAGGAAAATAAATCGCCGATTCGATTATGTTCGATCAAGTGCTGTTCCACTGGGGTGTTGGTGGAATAGATGGTAGAGGTGAATGTAGATCGACCTCATGATCGCGCATAAACGAATTGGCAATCCTTGCCTAGTGTTGGGGTAGGGCCCCGTCCAAAGTCCATACAAAGAACGGGAAAAGAAAACTTTCCATGCAAACATATCGAAGAAAGTTTATTTACATCCATGTACAAAAAGTTTTGAAAAAGAAATGGAATTTCTTAAAACGCTGAAGAAAAGGGAGAAAGCGACTTAAACTGAGAAAAAGACGTTTCAAAACAAATAAGAAAACATTTTTAGGGGTTTTTGGTTTTATTAATTACATTATTTACAAAGGAGGTCAATTTTAGTCCTTATTGACTTCAATTGACTCGGGTTGACTTCGGTTGACTTGCAGCTATTTGCAAAGTTGACTTTAGTCGGTTGTTGGGTAGAGTCGGGTTGACTTGGAGAGACGTTGATTGACGTTGCTAGATTTGGGTGGACTTGGGTAGATTTGTTTGACTTTAGTTGACTTTGGTTAACTTTGATTGACTCGAGTGGACTTGGGTAGACTTGGGTAGATTTGTTTGACTCGAGTGGACTTTGGGTTATTTGTTGGATTTTAGTAGACGTTGGTAGACTTGGTTGTATTTGGATTGGTTTTAGACCGTGGTTGCCTTTCATTGAATTGACCTCGGTTGACGTGACTTAGGTCGACTTGACTTGGATTGACTTGACTTGGACTTAGATTCCATTTTAAGTGATTAAAGTCATCAAATAAGAGGTTGATTTTAGACTCCCTATTAAGTCTAATTATTTATAAATGGTTTAAATAGACTCCTAATTAAGTCTAAATTGTTTTTAACATTTTGACATCTCAATGAGGTGGATTAATTAGACTCTCTATTAAGTCTAATTATTTAGTTAATTAAAACAATTAATTTGGGGGAGAAACTTGTCATTTATGACCCTAAAAACAGCAAATTGATGGAAATTGAATGGTTTGAAAGATCAAATGAAGTCTTCAAATTTTTCTGGGTTGAAGGTGGGCTCATGAACATCTTGAGATCACACATGAATTTTTTCATGATCCCAAAAGTCCATTTACTCACAAAAAAAATTTAAGATTGAAATTCGAATTTCTGAGAAAAACAGGGTCTGTTTTCAAAAACCCATAACTGTTGATAGAGAAATGACAAAATTTTGACTCTTAGCTTTCTGGAAACCTGGGAGTCTGCTCTTCAACTCGCATGAAGGAGACGTACCCAGAAAAGGTCGTTTTCAATCCTAAAAACCTTGTTGAACACAGTTGGTCTGAGTTGGGACCAGTTTTGAGCAATTTCTTTGCAAAACATGTCATAAATATTAGGTTTTGAGTTTGGATCCGAAATTTTTCAGGAATTCATTTAAGACTCCAAAGAATCAGTGTTTATAAAATCACGATTTTTATCCAAAAGGAAGGTTTTGTACAAATTTTGTAAGTTGGACTAAAAAAAACAGTTTTCAGTGAACGTAAACCGGGTTGAAGTTTGGATCGTTTTTGTACATGGAAAAAATAGTAGAAAAATTTGTAAAAAATACCAAATCACCAAAAAAGGCTAATAAAACAGTAGACACAAGAAAATCACACAAAAGGGCACTCCACTTCTAAGAATCTCGCATCTAATGTTCCCCTCAATAAAGGGAACGGCCCCCGTAAGGCCCTAGAAGTTGGCTTATGGATTTTGGTGTGGCTCAATAAACCACACTAAACCCATTACCAACCAAGGCTAGAAAAAAGAAAATGTTAGTAATGTATTGGAGGAAAAAATTAAATTGAAATAACAATAAGAGAGGAAAGGAAGAAAGTATACTACCTTTGAAGCTCAATGATGATGGATCCTCCAATGGTAGGGTATTAAGTTCTCTAAATTGATTTTAATTTAGGTGAGGTTGATTAATTTTATTATTCCTATAATTTAGAGTGGGCCTAATATTACTAGCTTATTAGTAGAGATTTTAATTTTAAGGTGAAGTTTTGTGTGAGAAATAAATGAGAAGATGATCAAAATGTAGGAGTAAATGCTCTTTTTTTCTCTCTCTCTTGGCCAGCTCTCTCCTCTTCTCTCTTTTTTTTTTTTTTTGCTTTGCTTTGTGTTGATGAGTGTGTGTGTGTAGTAAATGAAAGACAATAACTTAAGCATTAAGAGAAGATAAAAATAATGGGTGAAGGAGGTTAATTGCATGAGATAAGTATCTCATCAATTCACTAAAAAAATTGAACAAAAATCCTTGCCCACACTCTCTTTGGCCGGCCCTTCTCCAAGCCACACACATCACCCTTTTTTTTTGTCTTTTGCTATTGTATGTTGTTGGGAGAGAATAGATGAGTCACTAATTAAAATAAAAGCAAATTCAATTAGTTAGCATCTTTCTAGTGTATAGTTAGTGTAACTGTGAGTGACATGGGCATGACATATGTAAAACGATGTCATTGCCTATGTGGTTTAGTAGCACAAAAATGAAATCGAGTTTAGCTCGTTTCGAACAAATTTATCTCGGTTTGCGCGAAAATGAAAACCGGGTGGATTAAAACAATGAATTAATGAAATTAAAACTAAGAGGGATAAAAATCAAATTTTTACTATTATTTACACTATTTTCGAAATTTATATAAATAATAGAAAAAATGGCGAAATTGAAATTGTTGAGAAATCGTTTTATTCACAAATAAACAAATAGAAATGGGTAAATAGAAATGAATAGAACGAAAATGAATTAGAAAATAGAAATAGATCGATGAAAACGAAAGTGGAAAATGGTGAGAC
Source organism: Spergularia marina (assembly GCA_963680865.1). Taxonomy (NCBI): domain Eukaryota; kingdom Viridiplantae; phylum Streptophyta; class Magnoliopsida; order Caryophyllales; family Caryophyllaceae; genus Spergularia; species Spergularia marina. The sequence goes on along the minus strand of OY804550.1, from coordinate 11,700,827 downwards.
AAAATTTGGTGTCTACACACTCCCCTAAGTTGTGTGCTCAATCATGGGGAGTTGGAACTCTCAAAGGCATGCTCAGAATAATGGAGAAACATTGAGAAGGAATATAAGATGTATCTAAAATGTTTCTCCCACACCCAATTATATAGCCATAACAACTAGTGGTTATAAGATAAAACCTCCCCTAATAAAGGTAAATAATGGTGTTAGTGGGGTGATATAATGACATATTAATAGGATTTATGGGGGAATCCTAAGAGATATAAGTGACCTCTTAATATCACTCATAACCCCCACTAACCTTTAACATACCCCACTAATCAACTACCCATTAACTTAGGTGTCGTTTGGATACACTCGAGAAGTCGGAATTCCCATGAACTTGACAATCCTAGGAATTTAGAAAGTATGCGAATTGAGAAAAATTGTTTGGATGGACAAGGGAATTCAATTCACATGGGAATTTCTACTTACCTAGCCCCCCCTAGGTAATTAAATTCCTACACTTTGGAGGAATTGGAAATGCCTAGGAATTTCCAATTCCTACACTTTAGGGTAACCAAACAACTCATGGTAATTCAATTCCTAGGAAAATAAAATTCCTATGCATTTTGAGGGTATCCAAACGACCCCTTAGCATTATTTCCAACAACTACCCCCCATATATGTTTAGTAATGTATATCACATATACAAATAGTCTTACTCTTTCTCTTATTTCTCGCATTACCTGTACACTTCTCGCTCGAATCACTACTTCTCAGTACAAGTATTATACCGAAATGTTAGTTGCTGGTTTTTTGCGGATTTTAATACCACAAATTTTGTTCGATTCTATAAGGAGAAAATTCGATAATTGTTACAGTGCCAAATACCCTTGCATAACGACTTACATACCAATTATATTACGGTACTTTTCTAATATTTCGATTTTAAATTGCTCGTGTATTTACTAGTGATTAGTGAATCTAGAAACTGGTGAATGTCGATGGAAAAGAAACATGGAATGTGACTAGAGTCTAGTTCTTGTTGTACGCGATGCATGGCAAATTGAAAATGACATTTTGTATAGACCATTTGAGGTGGTCTACTTGTGTAATTGAGGAGAAAATGCTTAATATCTTAGATGGTTTGTAAAATTATAATTTGTGAATAATGGGTCTTTATGAATTAAAGTCATCTTTATCAAAATAAAATTTCTGTAGTTTGTTATGCATGTGATCTTGGCGCAATAATGGTGCATGAACATGATGAGTTTGGTCCTGTGCTATTAGTCATTTTCAAGTTTTCAATGTTGTGCACGGTCGATTCCGAGCGTTTTCTATACTAGGAGGAAATGACATAGTCGTATAAGTTGAAACCAAGTAATTTCATTTGATATGTGTGGCCTTTTTCAATTTAAGGTTTAATCTTGAGCATGCTGTATACTAGGAGAGTTAAGTACTAAAATGGTCCCTGAACTTTGTCTTGAAGGTAAAATTGGGGACCGTTAACTTTTTTTGTAAAAATCGGGGACTGCAGTGGATGGCGTTAACGGCAAGCTGACGTGGCTAGCAAGGGGTCTGAACTTCCTGCAAATTTAACTGACAGAAACAGAATTATGGGAAAAGCAAATTTTAAGGGTCTGAACTTCTATTATCCTACAGTTAAACGACTACAATCCACAGTCCAAAAAAATAGTCGTTGTTGGCCATTGTTATAAAAACAGAGTAAAGCAGCTCCTTCTTCACCCCAAAAAATCATCTTCTTGACAGTCTTTCAACAAACAATCCGCAAAAAATCATCACCCCAGCGGCTCATATCTTCATTCTCTACTTCCAAAAAAATTGTTGCTTCTACTATAAAATAAACACAATGCATACAGGTGAGGTACGGTGCTACCGCAATCGTAGAGCAAAAAGGAGTCTTTCAACAACAATCCGCAACCCATTAAGAAGGTTTTATATTTGCCAAATATACAAGATGAAATTTGGTTGTGAGTTTTTTGAGTGGATTGATCCACCACATGTGGAAGAAATACACTCAGAAATCGTTCACATGATGAGAAGAATAGAATACCTCGAGAAGCAAGTTCAACCTTCGATGATAAACATGCCAAGCTTTAAATCCATTGTTGTAATAATTGCTATTGTAATTTTTTTGGCTTATGTAAGGAATTGATCTAAACTAAGTGTTGTAATTAAGTTGAATGCAATATGAATGAATAAATGCAACGAATTATTTACCTGTTGGTTTCATTGGCAATCAAGTGCGCTTATTCTTCTTTCCAAACGCATCAGCTTTGTTTCTCGCTTGTTCCTAAATTGCAAATAAAGTTCATTAGAAGTCTGTTAATAATTAATTGCAATTTTACTCGTGGTAATTGGATCCCTACCTGCAATACTTGGCTTGAAATTGAATGCCTCCCCCTTGTATCAAGAAATGGAGTTGAACTTGAACTCGTTTGCGACATGTTCATGGGAGCTTGAGACACAGATTGTAATGTTTGTTGGCCTTCAAAATCAGTGTACAAGGCAACATTCCTTGAATGAGGTTGCATCTGTATGTAACACAAATAAGAAGTGGTATAATATGAATAATATCTAATGGAAAGTAAGAGTTTGTACACTTACACTGCTTGGGTTGAATATCCATTAGCATAGGTAAGCATCCCATATCCCCTGTGGTGCAAAGGAACTGATTGTTTGCCTTGGCGCTGAGTTTTTTGTTTAGCAGAAGCTGAAACCTTGGTTTGTCTAGACTTGGCTTTGTGAGCTTCTTTTTGCTGCCTCCTAGCCGTTGCAACATCCTGCTTCTCTTGCTAAGCTTGCTTTCTAAGCTCTTTTTCAGCATTTTTCTCGTTCACAATTTTAGACTTTCTCGCATCATCAAGCTTGCAACTCTTTTTGTTGTGTCCAATTTCACCACAATAAAAGCATCTAATGACAGTGCCTTTCCTTGACCTCTTGGTAGTTTCTTCACCAACTGAGGGCGTCCTTTTGGTCTTAGGTTTGTTTGCCTTCACCTCCTTTAGTTTGGGTGGCTTGATTTCATCCTTCTCGGACTTCTCCCACTGCTTGGCACCTCTTAAATTAGGCACTGTCAACTCATATGCCTTGAGATAATAATGCTTTCGATAATAGTCAGAGACATACTTCTCTGGCTCTGAGCTATTATGCCAAATAGCACAAACTGCATGCACACAAGGGATTCCATTGAGCTGCCATGAGTTACAAGAGCATATGTGCAGCCTCAAATTGACCACATACCTCTCTTGATCCATGCCCTCTTTTACACCATATGTGAAATTGCCATCAAAAGTACAAAACCATGGTCTAGCAGCTAACTTAACTTTCTCTAACAACTTTTGAATCCTAGGACAAATTTTCATGTTACTCTCAGCCATTAAGTCTCTTTTCTTGTGGTGTCTTTGCATCACAGATTCTCGAATGTCTTCCAACATTGTTATGATGGGTTTGTGCCTTGACCTTAATATATACGCATTAAAGACCTCAGCTAGGTTATTATCAACATTGTCACAACGAGACATTGTTGTGAAGAATGCTCTTACCCATTTCCGATAATTCCTTTCTAACAAGTCATCAGCTGCACCAACACAAAACGTACTCAACAGTTGCAGGTTAGCCTTGAATTCAACCTCGGTTGTTGATTTGGCTATCCTCCAAAAACACCTCCTGTAGTCATTATCACCTCCAAAGACATCCTTAAAATTCATATAAACATGTCTTGCACAACACCTCTTTTCTGCTTGTGGAAATACATCATCAGAAGCTTTTAATAAGCCCTTTTGCTGATCAGACATCAGCACAAAACCTGCCCCATCAGTAGTATCCAAGTCAGTAGCCAATAGTTCTAGAAACCAGGTCCAAGAATCAGTGTCCTCATGTTGTACACATGCCCAAGCTATAGGGTACATTTGGTTGTTACCATCTCTCCCAACAGCCACAAGTAACTGACCCCCATATGGACCCTTCAAAAAGCACCCATCAAGTGAAATAGAAGGCCTACAACCAGCTTTAAAACCCTGAATTAAGGCATGAAATCCAATATACATGCTATTGAATACACCACCATCTAAGTGAAACTTGACAGTGTTGTTGATGTCTGCCTTTTTAATCTCATTAGCGTACTCATTCAGCAAGCTGTATTGTTCTTTATGCTCACCCACAACCAAGTCAATAGCAAGTTTTCTGGCCTTCTTTGCTGTGTACTGAGATATAACATAACCCTGCTCGATCTGTACTTGATTTATTATCTCTTGTATTGGCACATAAGGGTTAATCTTGAACCTAGTAGCATACTTCTGAGCAAGCCAATGATGTGAAACCTTCTTCACTTTAGAAACTCTACCATGGGAATGTTCACAGGTATAGGTTTTAACCATAAAAGATTGTGTTTCTCTATCATATGATGCCCAAATCCTCCAGTCACAACCCTCAGTCTTACACTTAAGACTAACCCTTTCCTTGTTGTTTTTTTTTATATTGCAAATCCACTCCATTAGTGCCACAATAATCAACAATGGCCTCTCTGAATTGTTGTGCATTATCAAACCTCTGATTCACATGAAAGTCATTCTCAGCATTAGACACACCTACTCTATATACCCTGCCTCTCTTTCTTTTAACCTTAGGCTCAGGAGGACAAATGTACCCACATTCTTCCTCCTTCTCAGACTGCACAGGACTGTCAAGTTCAGACTCACCCTCATAATCACCGTGACCATCTATCCCATCTACCCCATCCCTCTCCAGCTCTATTTGTAGCTTGTTTAGCTCTTCACCTATATATGTCTCTATTTAAATTCAAAGCTTGATTATTAAGTTCTCTAGCATCAACCAATTCCTCATCAGAAAAATCACTACAAAACTTATCATACTCCACAGCATTAGTATCACAATTAGACTCATGATCAACATACTTCACAATTTGATTATTATCATGATCAAGATCAACACAATCAGTAATCCCCAACAAATCAGTGAAAGTAATCTTAGGACCCACATCAGAATCTAAATCAACACAATTGTATTGCTCAAACTCATGCTCAGTGTAAATGTTCACATCTGCACCATCTTTTCAAAGCAACAACACATCCTCATAACTACCTTCAGTAGACAATAACCTCAAACCATTAGGTAAACCTACATTAGGCACTTCAAAATGAACCTTGATAATATCCTGGTCACCTAATGTAGCAATTATCTGCTTTAGGTAAAGCGTGTCAATATCAAAAGGGAGGTTGTCAAATGTAATAGACTGACCTCCCATATATTTGAATTTTGGAGCAAGTTTCCAATATCCACCATGATGCAGCCATATGGTAGGATTTAAGCTCATCTGATTCAAAATTGAACAACTTTAATACAATGCAAAATGAACTTCAACAAATAGATGAAACTTGATTCCATAAATCACCAATTTCATTACATATTGATAAGTCACAAATAAAAACATTACAGAGGCATTACATAAAATGCACATAAATTAGATCATTGTCCATACTAGAGAACACTACATAAGGTTTTGGCTTAATGACTACATTAAACAACCAAAGGCTCTAATGGCTACATTAAACAACTCAAAATAAAGCCATAATGCCTACATTACACAAGCCAAACCCAAAAGATGCTACATTACAATACCAACATCCCAAACCCTCTACATAGCTTCATTACCATCACCAAAGAGCAGAGGAAAGCCATCACAGTAGTAGAGATAGTCTCCATCTACAATGGCTCGGTACAAGCCAGGTTCATTGAAAAATGCAGCCACAAAAAATCGGTAAGAGTCCTCATGGTACCTCTTCACATTATATGGAACATTGTTAGTCCAGTAGCACCACTCCCTCCACTTTCGGCAAGTCATACAACACATAGACCTATCATCCCTTTCTAAATTAACCCAAATATGGTTGAGCAAAATCTCTTCCATGCTAAGCAGAGGATGAGCATCCGCAAGAGCCTCCATCTGCCACAACATACAAATCCAAATCCTTATATTCTACCACAACTACAAAAAAAAAAAAAAAAACAGAGCAAACTAGAGCAAACTATAACGAGATGAAAATTAAGAAAAAAAACCGCCAAACCCTAATACAGACAACACAAATATGTAGATCTACCAAAATAAAACATAAACAGAGACAAATAGAGCAAACCCTAATCTGAACAACATCATATTCAACCAAATAAAATAGTAAAAGCACCAAAATTCAAATCTGCAAACCCTAATACTTAAAAAAAATAACATTAATCTAAAAAAACGAAATCCCACCAAACATAAAACTGTCAATATACGATATATGGAGATCAAACACAACATGCATGAGACAAACGAGATCATCAAACCACTTTTCATGTTCAACACTATTCATCAACACAAAAAATTTATAAAAAACCCCCCAAAAAATAGCAGATCAAGTTGAATTTTACATACCTTATGATGATGATCAGGTTTTGTTGATTTTGTTTGATGGGAAACAGAAAAAAAAAAAATGGATCGAAAATGGAGTGAAAAGGGATTTTTTGGGGTGTTATGGAAAGGAGGAGAGAAAAGCAGCAGTAAAGTTGGTTGGGGAAGACGAAGAATTGCGCCAAAATGGTCCAATAATGCAAAAGGAAGGGAAGTACAGAAGGTCTTGTCTTTGGGAAGGGAATTGAGCCGTCATTTTGTTCCCAGCATTAACTCTCCTTCGCCACGTCATCTGTACACTAACGGTGATGTAACGCCATCCACTGCAGTCCCCGATTTTTACAAAAAAAGTTAACGGTCCCCAATTTTACCTTCAAGACAAAGTTCAGGGACCATTTTAGTACTTAACTCTATACTAGGAGTACCTATTATAGTCTTGACCGAGATTTTAGAACACTTTTTTCCCCCTCGTCAATAGTAAAGTGCCTGATGGAAATTTGATCAATTGTAAAGAAAGTATCAAGAATTCAAAAATACCTTCACTTAAATCTAAAGCATCCGACTCACTTGTACGAGTGTATCTTAAATCCGAAGAACATAAACAACCTTTTGAAACTGAGATCGGAAAATAGATGGAATTAAACCCAATACGTCAAACCTACTTGTGTTTTAATTTGGAAAGGAGTACGTTGGACCCGCTTACTAAGTCCGATCACAAATGTTTCGTATGTTTCACAGTTCCTCTTAGCTTCAGGATGTTTCCTACATTTCCTGCTGTTGGGTAGACAGTAGACTGGAGTTTCTGATCATCAGAGATGATGGCCAAAACTATGCTTATAATGTCGCGAAAGAGTATGATTTTCTGTTCTTGCCCTTGTTTTCTTTTTTCTTTTCAATTGCAATTCAGGCATAATTACTCTTATGTAGCTTTTAATCACAAAACCCATCTTTTATCTGATACTTCTGATTATGGGCATTTGAATTCTGATGATAAAGTTTGTAACTTTGATTCTGAAAAGGTAATAATTTCCCATTTTGATAGGCTGCTTCATGCTGAAGCCACTCCTCACATTACCGCTTTCAAATCAATTTTAAGACCCTTTCGAAATTGAGACATGATGCCACCGTTATTGCCTTGTGTAAGAAGCTTGATTTTTTGCCTATTTCCCCTGATTTCTACATGTTTCACATGTTAATTTTGATGTTATTGCAACTTGGGTCGTGCTGATTTGGGTCTTTCGCTTTTGGGGAAGTCCATGAAGCTGGGTTTTCAGCCTAATATTAGAACTTTCACCAATTTAATTCATGGGCTGTGTTTGAGCCATAATAATGTGAATGCTGCTATTGCGCTATTCCGCAAGGTTATTGATCAGGGTTGCCAATTAAAAGCATTTACCTATGGCATTTTGATTAATACTCTTTGTAAGGTAGGTCAGGTTGATGATGCCCTTAAGTTGCTCCGCATGATGAGATTTACGGGCGTTGAGCCCAATGTGATCCAATACAATGGTGCTATTGACGGTCTCTGCAAGCAAAAGCTAATGTCTCAGGCTACAACACTTTTTTCTGAGATGATTAGCAGAGGATTGACCCCTAATGTAACCACTTACTCAACCCTGATATGGGGTCATCGTAACATCGGGTAGTTGAAATGTTGAATGATGCTTGGATATTGTTCCGAGAAATGGTAGATGCCGGAATTGCACCTAATGTAGTCACCTTCCGTGTGTTGGTTCATGGGCTGTATAGAGAAGGGAAGGCAATTCAAGAAGATCAGGTCATGGATTTGATGATCAATTCAGGTTCAACTCCAGATGTTTTTTCTTGTAATAGACGGATTGATAGATTTTGCAAGAAAGGTCTGATGGACAAAGCCTTAGCATTTCTCGAAACTATGGCCGCAAAGGGCATTGCTGTTGATGTTGTCACATACAACACCTTGATCAATGGTTATTGTAAGCTTAAAAGGATGGATGCTGTTATGGCTTTGGTCAAGGAAATGTCGCAAAAGGGACTGACTGCAGATACTGTCATTTATAGTATATTGGTTGACATGCTGTGCAAGGAAGGGAAGACAAAAGAAGCAGAAAAAATCATCAAGTTTATGATTGATAGAAACCTGGATCGAAATGTGTTCACATACACTCCACTGATCAATGCATATTGCAGGGTTGGATTGATTGGCAAAGACAGGAGACATTAGAAACCATGGTTTCAAAGGGCTGTGCTCCTGATGTTTTAGTATTCAACTGCTTGTTTCAGGATTTCCTTCAGTGGAGAAGGATGGAGGATGCTTTGGCTGTTGTTGAAGAGATGTTTCGAAATGGATTGGTTCCGGACAAGGTGACTTCCAATATACTAGTTGGCAATGCTAACTAAACAAGGGAAGAGGAAAGAAGCAAATAGTATTATGAAGCTGATCACTGATGGTGAAGAGAATCCTAAGACTGTAATCGAGAGTACTCTAATGGCTCTAATTGGTGAAGACTGCAAAATAACCTGACAAGATATACATTACATGTTTGTTGTTATGCTCACCGAATGTTGAAAATCGACCACTTCTCCGATGGGTTTGGTAAGCCTAGATTTTTGGATGGTCCCGGATAATTTAGATCTCCCTCTGCTCTGATAAGTTCTATCTCTCTTGAATGGGCTCTTGAGTTTTTTCTCCTCAGAAACATCAAAGCTTCACTAGCCTTCCTGTAGTCCTACTTATTGCTGGTTAGTGTTGATCTTTGTTCAAATTTATCCTGTTTTCTCTCTGACTTATAGTCTGTGCGACATCAGTAAAACTCAGTATGAAAAGTTAAATAATATGAACAAAAAATATGCGTACGTCAAAATATAGGTACCTTCAACATTCACTACATTTTGATGAAGTACTTGGTTTGATGTGGATCCAATCACAGTTCTTTTCTTGTTTACTTGCATAAAACTTTGTTCTACATTTCCTTGAAAAAACTTTGTTATTTCTTCTACTGTATCATCTTGCTTTCTATGATCTCATGTCTCTCTTGTTTCCTCCATTCAGACACTTCTTGCATGTCCTGTATGTCATTTACCAGCAGACGAGAGGTGAAACCTGTAGATCACAGATACGCCACGTTCAGAATCAAAGAATGGTTGCCAGAGGTAGTACACACAAGGAAACTGCAAAGCGAATTGACTCTAGTGGAGAGGAAACAAAGAATATGACTAGGTCTTATATATACTCTCTATAACTTTTTTTAAATTTTTTTTTTTTTTTGGTGGAAAAGCTTTAGCTCTTATTAGATGCTCTCTTACTTGTAAAATTAACTAACCAACAATAGATATTTGCAAGCCATGAACGGTACATGATGAGCTTATGTTCTATATAACTCAATTCATGTTACTACAGATTTGCACAAATCTGTAGTGTCCTTGATTTTGGCATATAGATTCCATGGGTCAGGGTCATACTGTGTTCGTACTAGTCAACATCCAGTTGAGGTCTTAACTTGTGTAGGTCGGTGTGGGGGGGGGGGGGGGGGGTATGTGGGTGTGGGTGTGGGTGGGTGTGAGTGTGGCCGTGTGTGTATTTCACTTAAACCGATTTTTATGGTCAAGCTGGATTTGGCGATATATCAAAACATCTCCCAGAGTGTGGCTTGTTTGGCTCTTAATCTTTTATTTTAAGGAGGTGTTGTACTCCCATAATCGTTCTACGTTGTATTATTTGATCTTAACAACCTTTTTATACACTAATTAGGTATTTAAAAATTTAAATGCACTAAAATGACCACCAAAGTATAATAACCAAGAATGATAAAAATGACCACCACAGTACAATAACATTATTGGTATAGTGCAAGTTTTTTTAAGCCACAGGTGTAATTTTATTTCCCCAAACATGACCTGCTTGTCTCATCTAGACACATCAAGTGTCTCAACGTTCAAATTCAAATACACACATGCAAAACGGATGCTCAACCATGCAGGAAGCATGTGGAATCAAATTGCATATGTTGGCTTCAGCACTTCGCAGAGAACATGAGCTTATCATCAACAGCAACAGCAACAGAGGTGGGTATACTGAACATAATTTACCAGAGATGGCTATGATTAGGTCGCAAAAGGGTATGAATTTCTGTTCTTGGCCTTGTTTTCTTTCTTCTTTTCGATTGCACTTCACACATTATTATTCTTATTTATCGTTTAATCACAAAACCCATCTTTTATCTGACAATTCTGATCATGGGTTTTTGATTTATAGTGATAAAGTTTGCAACTTTGATTCTCAAAAATTAATAATTTCCCATTTTGATAAGCTGCTTCAGACTGAACCCACTCCTCATATTTCCGCGGACAATTTTATTTTAAAACCCCTTACAAAATTGAGACATGATGCCACCATTATTGCCTTGTGTGAAAAGCTTGATTTGTTGCCTATTTTCCCTGATGTCTACACGATCCATTGGACCACCACATTTCCCCACATCCACCACCACTCCAATTACTATGGCGGCCAGCCGATCACCCACATGGATTCCCACTTTCCAAAATGGACCCACATCAACTGCCAGCATTAGTGGTGGTTCATTGATTTTAAGGCAGTAAATTGGGCGAGGAGAGATGATGGGTAAATCGAAAGAGGCAGGAGGGGAGGAGACCCAGGGAGATTGGAGGAGATTGCTGGACGGGAGGAGATTGTGGGAGATAGGAGGAGATTGGGGGAGGAAGGGCGGAAAGCAAGGGAGAAAGGAGAGGAGGTCAGGGGTCAGCGTTGACCTGCAGCCGTAGTTTCATGGTTGGCGTCGATTCTTGGACTGCAGCGGTGGGCACAGCGCCTGCCTAAGGCTTTTGCAGTAGTTAGGTAGGTGAATGGAGGGAGCTGGGAAGGTTGAGGCTGGTTGGGAGAGAGACGGAGAGAATGATGGGGGTGGGGTTTAATTATTTAGTTGAGATTAAGGCTTATCAAAAGCGGAGACAGGAAGAGTGAATCTCCCAAGACGGAAGATAGGAAGAGTGGAAATGAATGGGGGGTGTATTTTTTTTTTCTTTTTCCGGTTGTATTCAAATATTCGTTATATGTTCTAATCAGACGCTCAGTGATCAGTTATCATTGACATTTTTGTACCCTTGCTGCAGTTTTAATTTCATCCTCATGCTCAACGGGTGAGACTGTGGTAGCATACTCTGATGCAGAGACAGAAACAGAAACAGCTACCTCAGAGCATCTAATTACCACCAATGTAGTAGCTGTAAAAGCAAGTGATGAGAGTAAAATGTTCCACAAGAATGATCATATGGTTCGCCAAGGCGAAGCTGATCAGAAATTTGTTCATATTCTCCAGAATAACAGAAGTTCTACAGGTGATAAAGTGGTTTCTCAATATGACCAGAAAGAGAGGAATGATAATAAAAGTTATGCTTCTGCTCAGGGAGTTGACAAAGTTACCCATTTCGTGGAGCGGAATAGAGCACTTGTTGCTGCAAAGGATGAAAATCCGGAAAGTGTGAACCTGGATATTCTGTACAGCCAAAGTTTAATTGTCCGAGATACTAAACCAGTCTCAACTGATGGAATTTCACAGGGTGGAGTTGTTAATTTCAAGCATTTCGGAAAGGTATGTAAGTCGCATATAATTTCAGGGCCTTCCAATTTCCTGTTGAAATTATTGAAATTTGAATTTGTTTTATTCCTGCTATCCTTCCAATATATTCTCTGGCATTATAACCGAGACTTACCCAAGAAATAAAAGAAGGCAGACAGCCTGAAAGTCACTAGCTTCGGCCATGGACGGACAACTTCTGTCTTGTCCATTGTTCCAGTGGAACTCAAGTACTTTCGTGTTTTAATCTTGCTCTCGCCTCTCCCTATGTTCACTGTGCGTTTTAGTATAATTATCAGGTCTTGAGACATGAATTTATCCTCTGAAGTAGCTGTAATTCTTTAATGTTTCCCCTATTGAAGAAAACATTTTTTTTTTTTTTTTTGGAGGGAGGCAGGAGAGCAGGGTGGGAAAGGGGGTGGGGTTAATAAGGCCTAACAGAATACCTTAATTCAGTACACCCAAATTTAATGAGGCAGGAAGAAATGGAGCTGTGCCTGCATGAGCAAGGAGATGCAAAAACCTGTACAATTTCATTTATGTGCATTAATTGATCTTTTTCTGTAATTCACTAGACTACTTATACCTTAATAAGAGAGGATGAATCTAGTCCACTCATTCTATATAAAGCAACTTAAACGACTATAGTTGCACTGAACTGCTGTGCTGGCCCTTTAGGCTCGATCCAATATGAGGCATGAGGATTCTGGAATAGACCAGCTGTTCATGTGTTTTCTGCACTCACAGCCAAAGGTTACAACAAAGATTATCTGAACTTTATCTGGCTGCGTTAGCTACAGGGTGTTCATGGAGCTTGCCCGTAAAGTGCCCACGGCCGATTGCGTATTAGCTGCTTGATTTATTTAAGTCCAATATCGTCTGAGGAGTTGGATTGCAAGATATTACATAGTAAAGAAGAGGGAATGAAGGCACTTGAGGGACTTCTCTTACATTTGGCCAATTCGATATTGTGGCCCTTTTTGTTTACCCCCGCCACAACATGGTTCTCAAGTATTATTTTCTTAATGTTTTGTATGTACTATAGCATTATATTTGGTGTGCATGATGTGCTTTTCTTCTTCAGTTACCTTCTTATGTGTGATCACAAAATTGCAGGTTGTTGGGATATGTTTTTATCTGCCTGTCCTATATGTTAGTATGATATGATATCCCATCATTTATAAGCCTTTGCTTGTAATGTGCCATAAGCCTTTCACTGAGAGCCTGCAAACCATGTTGCTCTTCATTTCTGTCTATCTAACCATTTGCTTACATATAAGGGTGCAGGTTACAACCCAATCTGGCAATAGCTTAGTAATCTTGTCCCGTTTTTTAAGCACCCGTACTCGTAAGTTTGTCATCACATTTCCATTTGTACGATTCCTTCAATCGATCTTATATTTTTGTTCGATCCAGTTACATCAGTATTGTGTTGTTATTTTTATCAGAAATTTCTGTCAGTCCCGAAAATTATAACATACGCCCGGAGGTATTCTGCTCTTCATACCCCCTTCTGTTGTTGTGGAGCCCATGCTACAAAATTAAAAAAACGAAGAACATTATATTTAAATAACTGGAAAAGTAGTGCAGGTAGTTGGGAAACAACAGAGAGGGAGTAACAAGAAATTGTTGTACACCTGGGTTACCATATAACCATTTGTCAGTCTCTCCTCCCTTTGCCCACTTTTTCTTACTGGTATATTGGCTTTGATTTTTCAACTCTGTGGCAGTGATTCCGACTACAATAAGGAAGTAAGTGATTATGTTAAGGAAGAGAAAACGAGGAAACAGATGGAAGCTATGGCAGAGGATTTGTTTAACACTGAAAAGGTGCGTTAGACTCTATGTGAAATTATCTTGTCTGACACACTGGTGTAACGACTGTTCTTTTTTCCCTTTGGTTTGTTTTCTCTTTTGCATGACAGGGACGACGCCGTGGAATTGCTGGTTCTCTTAGTGGACTGCTTGGTCATAGTTGACAAAGGTAGGGTCCTTGAGCTGCTATCGGTCCTCTGTCTCCAGACCAGAGGGCTTTAGATGTAGTAATATTTGATTCTGATTGTTGGAAAGAGTAGATCTGATTTGACTTTAAAGTGTCAGAAATCTTGTTTTCTAGAATCTTAACCTATTCTTGGGAGCATTTTATGGTAGAAGTTGTATTCCGTTTTGTAACTCGTTTGTCCATCATTTCTAGTTACCCAAGTCACGATATTTGAGTGGTACATGACACCAGTTAGTTTGTTACTTCTCTGGTGTCCTTTAGAAGATGCCAGGTTTCTGTTAGATTGTTTGATGGCTTTTCAGTGACGTACTTCGCATGAAAAATTTATGTCTTTGCATGCTCATTATTCGGGCATCTTCACCTGTTAAGTTATACTGTTGCTTCAGTAGTGGTATACCTTCTCTCTCTCCCGGGTCTCTCATCACTGATGGTAGCATAGCTTATTTTAATGTTCAGCAGAGCATCATGACTCTCTACAGAAAGTTTATGTTCACATATGTTCAACTTTTGTTCCTAACTAATAAAAAAGCATGCACTAACCCATTGCTGTTGTTTGACAGAGGAGCTCAGTTTGTCTCAAGAGACCTGCAGTTTTGCTGGTGTTGCCATAGATATTCACATGTTTAGCGGTGTAGCAAAGTCTATGGTTTTTACTGGCTCTGACTCGTACACGGAGTCTGTTTCCACTGTAAGAGCAAAATGATGTTCGAGCAGAAACAATGCGCTATAACTAGGTAATTTGGCCAAGCACTGTAAATTCATTCTGTAGTATACTTCCAGCATAAGTTATTCTCTTACTGTATTCCCTGGTATCCAGAAGAGAAAGTCTTAATGTATATTCAGAAAATCAGAACCTCTATCCTTTTCTTTCTTTTTTGACATCTTTAGAACGTCCATATTACTATTTTAGTCATACATTCATACTTTGTTACTTAATGGTGCCTAGGCGAATTTTTAACATTTGAACACAAGTTCTTCAAACTAAAGCAACAACCGTATATTTCGATTACTATGATGGAACAATTTCGAAGCAAAGGACAGATCGAAAAATGGTATCAGCATTCTTCAGGTATTTTCTTAGAGTCACGCAGGGAACAATATTGGTCGGACTATAACTTATATTTGTCATGTGTCGCTATACTTGACCCGAGGTACAAGGTGAAATTCGTAGAATATTGTTTCACAAAATTATTTGGTGTTGATGAGGCTATGGAAGGGATTACTGCCATGTTGGGTATTTTGAGGTCTCTGTTTAATGAGTATAAGCAAACTGGAAGTTCACCTTTGGTAGTCTCCCCTTCTCCTCCCACATTAGGTCTTGGCAGTGGTAGCTTTTTTGACGACTATAACACTTTTCAGGCCAAAAGTATTCCGACTCAAGTTAGAAAGTCTCAGTTAGACTCATACTTGGATGAGCCACCCCATGATTTGAATGAGGAAATAGATGTTTTGGACTTTTGGTGTAAAAGTTCGACGAGGTTTCCCGATCTTTCAAGAATGGCACGAGATCTGTTGACTATTCCGGTAAGTACAGTAACTTCAGAATCCGCTTTTAGTCTTGGCGGAAAAATTATATCTTCTCATCGTAGTTCATTGATGCCCAAGACCGTTCAAGCATTGATATGTCTCCAAGATTGACGACGTGGTGAGTATGATGTACCAATAGAGTTAGAGATTGAGTCAAGTGATGACTCTGATGAGTATGCCCATGAGGAAGAAAACGATGACGATGATGATGTGTTCATCTAGCTAACATGGTATGTTACTAAAATTTCTTTTTAAAAAAAAACTATGATTGTTTGGACAACTATATTATAGTGTTCTATTTCAAAACTAGTTACTAATTGTGGTTTGTTCCGTGAAATTGCAGAATGGATTCCGAAATTAAGGCAAAGTGAGCATGCGCCTGCACTTCAAGGCAAGCTAGATACATGTATTTAGTACCACATGACCTCTTCAAGGCAAAGTGAGCATGCGCCTACAGCAGTGAAATCATAGTGATTGCACTTCTTACTACAGGATTAGTTTTCAAGGTCATGTATTATTGTTACGATCGCTAATTCGCTACTGTTATGGAGACAGAATTTGATGTTCCATCATCACATTATGTTGGTATTGCAATATTGTAAAAAAAAACAAACTTGTTTTTAGGATCTGAATCATTTTGTGCAGCCCATAGGCTGGCCCAGTCCAGGCCGTTAAAAAATGGCCCAGCCCAACCCAGCCCATATTCATTTTTACTGTAGCCCATTAACAGCCCAGCCCATTAAGGTCCAGCCCAAACCCAACCCACCCAGCCCATTGCACAGGCCTAGTCACAACAGACGGAGATACAAAGGCAAATGTTGTTGGTATGGTCGTAGATGCCATTGATGTAGCGGGGGTCCGAGGCTTTGGACATATATCTCTTATTGCATTCTGCCAAGCATTTTGGATCCTCACAGTTTTGATACCCGAAAGACTGCCCGCATGTTTTTGTTAATGCTTCAGACACTGCACAATATCACCAACACATCTTGGTTAAAAGAAGAAAAAAAAACGAGGACACTCAACAACGATGTTTGCGTAGCCTGTTGCTCCTACGTTCTATCGTATTGTTACGCTTGGTTTAAATTCTTCTAGCATATCCAAACGAAAAATTAAAATAGTTAAATTATGATTTATTACCGTAATTTGTAGCATGTTATACGGGGGTTGGTGGGGTATTTGAGATGAGTGAAAGTTGTAACTAGCTACTTGTGTAGTGCAAATGGAAAGTTAACTACATCAAATGTTGATGGAGAGTTAACTCTTGATTCTCTTGAAACACATCACTCTGAGGTTATAGTTAACTTCTCTCTCCTCTCTCCTCTCTCCTCAAAAGTTAACTCTCCATTTCGTTGAACCACACCAGTGTACGTGCTTTTACTACCGAGATTATCTTACTTTTATTTGAGATTTTTTTGTTATACCGAGTAATATTGCGTGATTGTTACCGAAAATGCTTGATAGATCCAATACATTTATACAGAAAACACAAGGGAATACTCCCTCCGTCCTACCTCAAACGCCCCATATTTCATTTCCGAACGTCTCACCTCGAACACCCCACCTATTTTGGGACATTCTATTTTTTTTTAATTGGTAAGCGAGGGCCCCTCGGCGTGGGCTTCCTACTGCTAGGAATAAGCCCACCCAAGGATCAGGCCCAACCCATGGGAGAGAGGGGGCAAGGTTAGGGGATCCCTCTTCCCATGGAGGCGAGAATGGAAGCCTGGTATCCGGGTGGAAGGACGAAACCTTCACCACCGCAGGGGGATCCTCGACAAAGGCCACATCTTGCGCCAGAAGAAGATATGACTTCGTACTGATATCTTGATAAGTCGACTCAAACAAGTTCATAAATGGACAAATTTTGCATTTATATCTAAGCCACTTATCGAAGAAGAAGAAGAAAAAAAAGGCCACCACTATCAAATCCAATAGAACCAAACTAAATAACCCGTACCCGTTGCATCCAATTGCTGAAAAAAGTTATCATAGATTCAAAACCCCTTTGCTAGCAACCAGACTTTTACGTTACAATGTTTTACATATCAGACGCGATTGCTGGCAATTGTAAACCCCTATTATTTACTAAGCAGAACACACCATTACCAAGAAGACCCTCACAAATAAAGATATCCTAATTTACAAACAGCATACCAAAACCCTTAAGGCTGTCTCAAGTGAACTCACATATCCCCCCAATTACACATTATTTACAAAGCACTGTTTATGGCGAAATCCGAGTATTACACGCAACTTACATGAAATCCAAGAGCCTCCACATTACCAAACAGCACGAGCAATTACACTGACACTTGACTGCAAGTTTTCACTCTTTCACGGTGATGTTAAACTCTCCACTGGCGTGCACCTCCTTCACTGTTTTTTCATACTCATCTTCGTCCTCTTCCTCTTCTTCCTCATAACTAGCTTCTTCCTTTTCGTCAGCATCCTCTTCTACACCCCAACCAAAGGCCCCAAGTGACCGCGACACTGGAGGTGGCTTCTTGGCCTCTTCAACAATCTTCATAATCTCCTCCACACTTTGAAGAGAGAATGTTGGATTTTCCCTACGATAGTATGTAGCTTGATGTGCTTCCGTAAGCTCCCTAGGCAAGTTCTTTAAAAACCACGGATGGCTTTTGATCTCTCTGATGGATACTCTCTGCAGAACACACACATAACAAATATACTCAGGCGAAGCCACAATGGACAAAGATATGAAAACAATTCAACTTGAGCATGTGCGACATCTAATTTCATGGGAAGGTCAGATCATGGACTCTTAATTAAACCACCAAGGTAAAGCCAGAAACCGGCAACTAATAGATTACATTATTTTTCGGTGAACGACCAAATAAAAAAGTATGTTAGAAGTTAATCTAGTGAGTGCCACCAAAAAATGACATGGCAAATAATGTTTTGGATACCAGCACCAAAGCTCTACGCAGCAATTTATCTCAGCCACAAAAAGGTCAGTAAAAGCCTGAGTCTGTTCTTAATGATTGACCCCATATATCTTAAGTTTTCAACTTAATTTTCGGCTTTGCATGAAATCTAGAAGATGGGAATTCCACTGGTTTGAGTGGTGGGAGATTCAGTAGTCAGCGTGTCCATAGGCTCTTACATTGGATTACAGATTACTGAAGCCTGAACCTAACCTACCCTATTAGCAGAACCCTTCATTCCTTGCACCGTTGGTAACATAACTAACAGAAGAGACAATTTGTACGTATGGCAAGCATCATAGTCCTACTGCTGGCTCCTGTCATTGAAAAAGAAGCAATTCCTTGACACTTTAATCAGCAACAGTAGCCACATAGCATCCGCATATCAAATTACTTTGAATGCAACCTGTTCACCCCCTCGTTCCCTTCCCCCTCCCCCCAATCCCCCTAAGGGAAGGGGGTCATTCTGCCATCAACCAACCCCCTTACATCTAAGCCATGAAAACATGAGTCTGCGTTGTCTGCAGAAAGACTTCAACATAACAGATCTGAGTGTCAAAGACATACGAAGTCTTAGTTTCACTCCCGATTATTCAAGTCCTTAAAATTTCTTTGATAATCAACAATGGTGCACCAGTAGTCAGATGCTTCCACACAAACAGAACAATGAAATCCATTGTTGTCAATTGATGTGTTAAGTACCATAAAATGATATTTCCTGCGCAATTCCTCAACAAGACCTATCTCAATAAAAGAGGCCAAAAAGTTGGCACAGACGACACTAAACAGGGAGTCACAAGAAAGTATCATCTCATACTGAAATACAGCATCAGCCAATCGAGCCTCCACAAAAGTCACAGAGCATATGGCACAATAGGTCATATAAACTTAGTTGAACACGCAAGTTTGCATAAGCTTTTCACATATTTTAGCAATTTAGCTCTGACAATGACAAAATCATGGAAATAATATACTACTTAATCCTAAACATTTCAATCAGTATGATACAACCTACCCTTGATGGATTTGCAACAAAAATACGAGCCAGAAGCTGTCTACAGTCCTGAGATACATGAACATAATCTGGAATCTTATATTGAACAGCCATTATCCTCTGCACAAACACAAGAACAAAGAAGAAAATCATGAGGAAATATATACACTCCTCTCACACCAAAACATATAAAGAATTTCAGTGAATACATTGATAGTCTTCCTGAAGTTCTTTGGATCTTCTTGGTCTTCAAATGGATAAGCTCCAACGAGCATGACATATAGTGTAACTCCACAAGACCACACATCAGCCATCTGCAAAGGCCAACAGTTCCTATGTCATTAAAGAGCATTCTCAAATGTTCGTTGACTGAGTATAAGCTGTTCATTTGGTTTTATGACGCTGTGTCACTCTAAAAGTTAATATGGCATCAATAGATGAGGCCATAAGAGACAAATAGTAGTACTCAAGCTCGCAGACACATAGAGATAAGAAATTAGCTTGGACTCCATACCTAGACAGTGTGTTTAGATTTGTGGTACGCCTATGATCCGTGAAACGGATTCGAGTTCGGAATGCACTATCGATTCCCTCGGTAAATGCTAGTTCGTATCTAACCTCAAAAAAAAAAAAAAAAAAAATCGTTTCTGGCTCAATCTTTGCTTGGATATTGTCACTTCTCTTTGGGCAGACTATTTTTTTCATTATCCATGGGATATGCAGAAGTCAAGTTACTGGTGGCTTCTATAGATTCTTGCCAAAAGCCAAATAATGGCACGCAGGCTGTCACTTCTTTTCATGTGAGGTGAGTGGAACACTAAAACAAAAGAAAACAAAAAGTAAGAGAAGCCGTGAAGATAAGGGCATAAGGCTTTAGATTAAACTTCTACATAATTAGAAACACCGCTCAGAACATCGCTGCCGCAGGACTCCACATCTCAGCCAGAGAACATCTACTCTTATTTTCTCTCCTCGTAATAGCTGCTAGGGTGTGCTAGAAAGTCTACGTCTGTGGCTGAGAACACATTCGCGTATTAGCTTGACAACTAGTTTCAGATTGTAAGGGGGCATACAAAGAACCAAACAGTATTTGGCGAATCATTTTAAAAACAAAACCAATTTTTGGTACGAATTTACGTGTGATGCGAATTAGACAAACACATAACACCTGTAAACTTCTGCTTGATATATTTCGCAATCCTAATCACAGATGATTAATGCCTAACCAAACAGTAACTGATACCAAACATACTATAACACAAGGTTCACCAATTCACATGATAGCAAAAGTCTGCAATCCATGATAGCTCACTGTTACTCATTAAACAATTCACATACTTTAACTCATACTCACCTTGCCATCATATTCTCTACGAGAGAGAACTTCTGGAGCAATGTATGCAGGAGTTCCCACAGTCGATTTGGGTCTTGAATGCAAAAGAGAGGACTGTCATCAACCACAATCTTAATTCAGTCAGTCCTACAAATAAATTCTCAAGACTACACTAAGTCAAGCTAAATAGGCCTCACGCATTAGCTCTGATTGACTATACTCACCTTTGAGTAGCCAAAATCACATATTTTCAAACGAGGTGCTGGGCTACCATCCAAAAGAGTATTTTCCAATTTCAAATCTCTATGACATATTTGCTGAAGAGAAAACAAACATTGACATTTCAATAAACAAAGCAACAACGAAAAAAAAGTAAATCATCCCGAAAACAGAAGCACTATAACCACAAGGAAAACGAACATTACCATTGTATGACAATAGCTGACACCAGATATAAGTTGCTGGAAGAAATATCTAGCCTGCAATTGCCACAATTTAGACAAAATTACGACATTTTCAAATACCCAACACCCAAAATTCTATACAGATACAAATTTGTCCAAATTAACTCAACACTACTAAGTTTAACACTTGGAGTGAATGACAATATAACAATCCTAGTCGAAAAAACGCGCATATAAGGTCGAGAGTACCTCATCCTCACTAAACCTTCCAGCATTACAAATTCGTTCGAAAAGCTCACCACCTGCCGCATATTCCATCACAATTGCAAGATGGGTTGGCGTCAACACTACCTATCAACATTGTATCCCAAAAACACAACCAATTAAAACAAAAAAAAAGACACCCATTTGAGCTAACCTTAAGTTAAAACAAACATTCCAAATAAACTTTGACAAAATTCTTAGAAATGATGACGAAGCTGACCTCCTTGAATCGAATAATGTTAGGATGACGAAGCGATCTGTGATTGATGATTTCTCTAGCAACGTTCTCATCAATCTAATTTATCATAAAATTAAAACAACAAAAATAAATGAAATCATAACAAAATAACAAGCTCATTAAAACAAAAACGAAATAAAAATAGAAAATATAAATGAAACCTTTGGACCGCGCTCGATGTATTTCATGGCAACAAGTTCTTTGGTTTCTTTATTTCTCATAAGACGAGCAACCCCGAAATTCCCAGATCCTATATCCTTCATCAACTCGTATTTCTCCATTTTCTCTTATTCTAATTTCTACAACCCCAGAATTTATTTTTTTGTGAGTGTTTTTTAGTTAAATAAAATATGGGTAATTAAATTTGAAGGGTGAATTTCATGCTGGAGGGAAGAAATTGATGAAATTTGAGTGAAATTATGAGCTGACAGAGAGAGTGTACAGAGAGAAGAGGGATGAAGAGGTGGAGAGAGAGAGAGAGAGAAAGAGATTCTTTAATTAGATGTTTAATGAGAATGAGAAGAACAAAGTAATATGGGTAATGATTAAATAAAGGGGGTAAAGGTAGAGTAAAAGAGACGGTAGTGTCGTAAAAGGAGGATGATGAGAATATCTGTTCTTTGTTTAGGCTGTTTTGTTTCTTGCCACTGCTGCTAAACTAAACGAACCTTCCTCTGTGTCTATAAAGTAAAAGAATGTCTCCCTTCCCCCCATGTGTTTTGTTCTCCCCCACGTACCGAGACATCACAAACGGATTGTTTTGATAGGTTTCAGGCAGGTAGGGCTGGCAAACCCGACCCGACACGATTCGTTGACCCGAAAATTTGACCCGATAAGAACCAAAATTGTGGTCAATTAAACCCGATGATGACCCGAACCAACACAACCCGATATGACCCGACCCGAAACCGACCCGACCTCCTGTAATCCGACAATGACCCGACTCATAATGCCAAAAATTGAACTGACGCCCATAAATGGCCATAAGTAAGTAAAACCGATTGTGACCCGACCCGATCCGACACAAAACTTCCTCGATAAAACCGACCCAAAACTGACCCGACCCAACCCGAAGGTTCATCTGACCCGTTATGACCCGACCCGATACGAACCGACCCGACATAACCCGACCCGGAACCGACCCGACGACCCATTTGCCACCCCTACAGGCAGGGCTCTTTTTTCCGTGGGAGAATGAGAATTCGAATCCAAAAAAAAACGTTTAGACCAGCTAACTTTCTAAACAGTAGGCGGAGTTAGTTTAAATCGAATATTTGAGTTTATGAACACTTTGAAGATTGAACCCATGAAGACAAAGACGGATATTTAGCAAGTAGATTATGCAAATGTAAATGTAAATGAGAGAATTGTAATAGTCTTGAATTTCTGGTTGTATTTCTGATAATTATAAATAATTTACAAGTTACATCTTATATAATACAATTCTACATTTTGTCCTACTACTTTGATTGAGACAAGTGGTATTGATCTTTCCCTTAACCAATTGGAACACCTCTATTTCACATATTAAATCTTCTTCTTTCACTAATTTAGCAAGTCTTGGACTCGCAAGCCCCAAGCTTCACATGTCTTGCATTGGCTCCAGCAACCCGACATTGAAATTGCTTGTTGTTGCTTGTTTGACCTGGTTCTAGTTGAATTCTTTCAACAAGTCTAGCACATACTTTTTTTGTGACATGAAAATCTCTTTGTCTAATCTATCCACTATTAATCTAAGAAAATATCTGAGTTCACCCAAGTCTTTCATGTGAAACACTGTACTTAGCTTGTTTTTCAGTGCTTGTATCTCTGTAGAGTCATCTCCTGTGATGATCATGTCAACAACATATACCAGCACCACTGTAGTTGATCCATTTCCTGTCTTTCGAAAAGAGAGTGATCATATGATGCCAATGCACCAGAAAACTTGGAGAACCACTATCTAGGTGTTGTTGCAATCAATAAAAAGATTTTTTCAACTTACATAGTTTTTTATTCTCCCCTTCCTCCAAGCTTGAATCTCATCAGGGTGGGATAACCTTGAGGAATTTCCACAATTTCCGTGTAGACATTCCTCCTCTAAATCTTCATGGAGAAAGTCATTAGAGACACATCCAACTGAGTAGCATGCCAGACCCTCACAACAACTACAACTAAAATAGTTCTATTAGTTGTCATTTTAGCTATTGGTGCAAAAGTTTCATCATAATCTATCCGATGTCTTTGTCGAAACCCCTAAGTAACCCGTTGGGAAGTTGTGACTTGTACTCTTATTTATTATATTTGGCTTTGACTGTAGTCGTGCCCGAGGAGGGAGCTCCGGGCATAATAGACTACGATAATATGGGTGTTTGGGTTATGGGTGATATTTACTATATGGGTAGTAGGAGATAGACCCGTGATTTGATGTTCGTAGAACGAAATTGGAGAAAACGAACTACGAGGCGACCCGAGTCCCCACGTCCGCTTTTTTGCGCCCGCTCCACGGACTACGAGGTACGACACTGTACGGATGACTACACTACGAGTCTTTTTTCGTCCATTTGTTTTGCTAAGTGGGGTTTCCTAATACCATTAGGTCACCCAATTACATCTATTATGAGGGGACTATATTATTAAACACCCTAACCCCCTCATAGCCTCCCTATTGAAAAAGACCCGAAGATCGAAGACACAAGATGGAGTTATTCTCCACCTATTATGGGTACACCGAGTCATGATAGGGGGTTTTCTCTATGACAGTGATTTCATTGGTTAGTGAGATTAGAAAGCGTTTGTTAGGTTCTTAATTGATCGCAAGAACGTTTGTGTCCCTAGATCGTGTTCCTATTTAGTAAGTTCTTTTTAGGTTGAACTCACAACTTTGTATTAGTTCTCCACATAGTGAAATTGGTTTCTCCTCTGTTTGGTGGACGTAGCTGGCAAATTGTTTGTGATCCACGTTAAATATGTTGTCTTTTATTTACGTTCATATTGTTGTATTATTGTTTAATATCACGTTATTCATCTTCTCGCACCTATCGAACAAGCATTGATGGGACTGGACGGCTGTGTTCCAACATCACCAGCTTGCTTTGTACTTATTAATTGTTCCATCAGAATTGATGTATTTGGTTTTTATACACCCATTTGGAGTCTATATATAGCTTTTCTATTTCTTGGTAGCTCTGTAATCTCCCAAGTATCATTGTCTTTCCAGAGATTTAAGTTCCAAATTCATGGCTGCAATCCACTTAGGTTCTTCAGCTGCCTCAGAGTGTGAGATCAGGTTTCTGAGTAATGGTCTGAACGAACAAGATTAGCAAATTTGATAAAAGAGTCAACCAAATTAAAGTAAGATTTGTTATCTGTTGAGCCATGACATGATTAGATACTTCGAAATCATGTGTCCACACATGTGCTCTTCTGATTCTTTGTGGCATGGGTGAGGGTGGTATAGTTATTGTTTCCTCCTTTGTTTGTGCTAGACTCTCTGGATGCGTAGTATTGTTTTCTGCGATTTCCTTTTGAGGAAATATATCATCAACCAATGAGTTATCAAAAGAATGGTGGGTTTGAGTATTCTCAAGTGCCTTTCTAGAGGGCCAGTCTTTGTATGGGGAGATGTGCTCATGGAACACTATATCCCTGGACACAAAACATTGCTGAGTAGCCAAATCATTTAACTTGTAACGTTTTGATGTGCTAGATAGCCAATGAAAACACAGGTACACCTCTGGGTTCAAATTTATTTTTGATTTTGCTCGGATTGTATGTCATGGCTAGACATCCAAAAATCCTAAGTCTAGAGTACCCTGATCTGCATCCTTTCTAAAAAGCTGTGTAGGGTGTTTTATGTTGAAGAACACTGGAGGGAAGCCTGTTGATTATATAGGCAGCTGTAATAACACAGTCTCCTCAAAATCTTGTAGATAACCCTGATTGAAACTTCAAAGCTTTGCCGACTTCAAACAAATGTCTGTGTTTTCTTTTGACTGTCCCATTTTGCTGAGGAGTATCAACACAACTTGTTTGATGAACAATTCACTTACTAGCAAAAAACTTCCCACACTCTCCCTCGACAATTTCCAAAGCATTATATGTTCTGACCATCTTTATTGAGCAATCAAACGGAGTTTGAGCTAAACTGTAGAACTGAAGAAATAAATGCCCAATTTCATTCTTGTTTCTCATCAAAGAAATCCAGGTAGCTCTATTGTAATCAACTACTATTGTGAAGAAGAATCTATGCTTGACTTTGGTTTCTTTCTTATAAGGCTCTCATCCATCCATATGAATAAGTTCTTGCGGTCTGCTTGGTTTATTCACACTTGATGAAAATGGTTGTTGATGTAAAACTCAGTCTAATTTTTATGTGTTTTGAGTTTATAAGGCAGTTGAATTAAAACAGAAAAAAATGATATGAATTAGGTTAGAATCCTCACAAGAATACCCGATTAAGACTAATTTGTACCAAGATAAAAAAGAAACAAAGCACAAACAAAAGACAAGCACCAAGATCACAAATAAACAAGGCACAAACCAAAGGAAAGCCTCGCAAGGGCAAGATTTGAAGGATACTCCCTTCGACTCTTTGATATTAATTCCCAAAAGCTGAATGTGTGATCTAAATGAATACAATAAACTCTCTATTTATACTAAGTAGACACATCTAGACGATAAGGATTAAGGTAAGTATCGATGATGAATCTTTCCTTAATTTCGACTCACCAATTAAGAACTTTCCTAATTACTTCGACAACAACTTGGAAACCTAATAGGCTCCTTTATTAGTAGGCAACTAAATAATAATAATAACCATCTACCAAGAACTTCCTTAGACGTGCATTGCTTGGGGAGTATAGTAGATTCGGTCATTCTTGTGTACTCCTGTAGAAACTGGACAATCCAACTTAAAACATACATATCTACTTCGTCAGTTAACCAATCAAGGCGTATGACCACTTTTCTGAAAGCTTAGATCATGAAATTTAATTTCCAATTTATTTCTCTTCGAAATATTGAGTAGTTCAGAAGATATTGAGGTTGGAAGTTGTCGTGACATTCTTGAGCCATCCATTGTTAGCTTTGACCCATAGCTCCCATGTATCATTCTCCCCTCTTTAAAAAGATTCGTCCTCGAATCTGAATTCCTAAAGTAGAGAAACGCGTTCTCATCACGACCATGCGAATAATATATATACAAGGATCAGAAAGAGAAGTCTAGAACTAACACAAACACCAAACATATGCACAAGTCCTTTAACGCATCATATTCAATGTGCTTGATGAGTTTTGAAACGCCATGATCTTCAATATCAATCCACATACCAATCATTCCTTGATGCATAATCTTTCGATCATCGTGTCTGTATTCATGTTGTTCATCTTTGAATGCGATGCTATCTTTGTAGAGACACAACAACAATCTTGATTTACCTTTAACATTTTCATGAAATCCCCTATCAATATAAAGATCAACATAATATTTGTATGAACTTCCATCGACAGTTTTGTGGTAAACAAACATGTGATCTATCTCATCTTCAATTATAACCCCATGTTTATTGGAACTCGTTATTTTCTCTTCCGCAAAAGATTTTTTTGAAAAATCAATGCTTTCCTCCTTAGAGGTACCATAAAGATCCAATGTTTTGGTTTGATTGCTAATCTTAATCTCTTCATACTCTTGGATTTGTATGAATTCATGTACTTGCGATCGTTCTTCCAAGATCACTTCTTTGACCTCTTCTATGTCTTCACATGAATCCTGTTTGTCAAAATATGCACTCCTAATGTTTTTCAAGTTATCTTGCATACGGTCAAGTTCCCTCATCATGTACAACAATACAAGATCTCTACTTGATTTTTCATGTTCACTTGATGACTTCTTGGACGACACATCTTCTATAAAGTTCCGTGACATATATCGTTTACGAAGCTTGCACTTGAGTACTTCCCACGAACGAATCTTGCACTTACGTTCATGTTTGAGTCGCTTCTTCAAAATTTCAAACCAATGGAACGCGTCTCTTACCATAATAAGTTTCACATAATTAAATCTTTCACGATCATCAAAACCAATTCGATTGAATTTATGCTCTATCTTTCTTTCCCAATTTATATAATCATCAGAACCACCATTCCCATTAAACTTAGGAAATTTATAATCCATTGATGAACCAAAAACAACCACACCAAGACTAACAAAGCATAGAAGTTGACACATTATTAGGTACCCCGGGGGTACCTAGAGCTACGTACCCCCGGTTAACTGTTCACTCATTATATACCACATTATAGTCAATATATAATTTCACTCATTATTTTAATATTTTCGCTCATTATTTCTCAATTTCACTCATTATATACTTTCACTCATTATTTTACAATTTTTACTCATTTTTTCTCAATTTTCACTCATTATATATAACATTATAGTCATTATTTATTTTCAGTCATTATTTCTGAATTTCCAATCATTATACAACTTTATTCCAATCATTATTTCCCAAATTTCACTCATTATTTCCCGAATTTCACTCATTAGTTTTCGATTTTCACTCATTATATACCACTTGAAACGGGGGGTACCTAGAGCTACGTACCCCCGGGGTACCATATACCGATTGATAGAAGTTTGTTACAACCCAAGCTTCGATATATACCAATTTGATGTATAACCTAGTCTAATTTTTATGTGTTTTTGAGTTTATAATGTAGTGTAATTAAAACAGAAAATAAAGGATATGAATTAGCGTAGAATCCTCGCAAGAATACTCGACTAAGACTAATTTGTACTAAGATCACAGAGAAACTAAGTACAAACAAAAGGCAAGCACCAAGATCACAAAGAAACAAGGTACAAACCAATAAAATACCTCGCAAGGCCAAGATGTGAAGGAAACTCCTTCGACTCTTCGATATTAATTCTCAAAAGATGAATGTGTGATCTAAAAGAATGCAATAAGACTCTCTATTTACGGTTGTTATACCGTGGTCCCGAGACCACGGATAACACTGTGGTCCGGGACACATGGCACATTCCCAATGGACCTAAAAAATGAACCTTTGTTTCCCATAAACCTCACTAATCTCTCTCCTCGCCAGCACCACCTCCCCACCTTACCCAACCACTAACCACCAACCCAACCCACCGCACCACCACCGCACCGCCAACGATGACACGCAACACCATCGCACGACCACCAACAATAATTTATGGATCTTACCATTAGAATCCATGGATTTTATGGGGTAATTTTATGGATTTTACCACTACAATGCATGGATTAATGTTTCTCACCCAATTGTTACTGTAAATAAGTGCCACCACCACCACCATCGAGACGAGTGGTGCACCACTACCACCAACACATCCAAATTCTATGGTGAATTAAACGAGCAGTGGGCCTCGATGATCCTAGGTGGCTATAATCAACTTATATGGTTCGGATTTACATAAGTTGTACGAAATTGTTGAAAAATGGCTGAGGAGTGGGACTCAAAAATCCTAGGTGGCTATGTAACAACCCTAAAATTTGCTCAAAGATATATATAGAATTGTCAAGCCGCACTTGACTATCGAGTCAATTGCTGGGTTATAAATTCAGATACGACAAACTAAACAAGAAGAAACAGCGAAAGTCTTAAAACTGTCGAACTACAATTCTCAAAACCAAACTCAAATTACATAATCCAAAAGAAATAAAGTTTCAATAAATGTTTGTGAATCCCCAACATGCAAATCGACTCCGTAAGCAAGCATCAAAGCATCAAGACCTGTCAACTACGCCATCGAGAATAACGTAGGTCCCAGAACATGGTAGGGAACGAACCAGAATAGAGAACGTCAGCCTACAGGCTGAGTAAGAAGCACAAAGATACAAGCGAACAAAGATACGCGCCTTGAGGCGCGTAGCTAACAAATAATAGACAAACTTTATAATAGACAATCTTTACAATGATAGTACAGTGCGATAATCCCCATATCGCTACAAGATCCGACGGTCTTGCTACATACGTTTAATCAAAGCTGGGCTCCTACCCCACAGCCACCACAATCTCGACACTGCGCGAGCTAGAATACTATAAAACAGATCCTAACGACTTGAAGTGTGCACACCCCTCTCTAGAGGGCCAGGTAGGATGCGAATCCTCTAGGAGGTAAGCCTATTAGGAAGTCGGTAGCTAATCCGACCCAAACTACCTTAATCAGAGGTACAGAGGTGACCGATCCGTGTCGCGTCACCTTACTCTAGGTGGTAATCATCATCATTCAGTCAGTAGTGTACACTTACGCGCGCATTAAATAAAACAATAACAATACATTCAACAATCGACAACACAATCATTAAACATACGAAATCATACTAGCGAATCACAAGAACAACAAACGGAAGCACACTCGGCCGAGAGCAACAAAAGGGCCGAGTGGCCGAAAATAGTGGAAGCCGAAGGGCTGCAAAATGGTTAGAAATTCAAACAATAATACGCTCATGATATGAAATTAAATAGATATAGGCGAATCAATAATCAAGATTGAGCGAATAAACCAAAGGTATGTAAGGCGATCATATGAATAAACATGATTGTGAACCAAACGAGAGTAGAGGTTAGCCAACGGGTCATGATCAACGTTCTTACCTTCCAACGCTAATCCTTAATCATACAATTATAAACTCAATCCACAATTCCCTAATAAAAAAGATGTAACAATAAGTCTTACAACTCACAACTATCACTAATATGAAACGGATCCACAAAGGGACAGTGGTAAAGAACCACGAATAACGTCTACCTCCAATATTGGATGACCACCAAATATTAGTATGTTGTAGAAGGGTATGTCAGATACCTCTCCTCAAAATTTCGTCCACAAAATCCAAACGGATCGACGGGAATCAACTTCACAATGAACCACAAAAGACAATTAGGGTTTACTCACGAAAACCAATGTAACTTTTGATACAGAAGTCTAGGCTTTACCAATTTTGGATATATTGTCAATTATAGAGTAAGGGACATCTCCACAAAATATTGTCCTCGAATTCTTTAGGAGTCGACGGGAATCCTCAAAACACCGAGGGGCGGAATAGATTCTCGGGTAAATAGACACAGCTCCTCTAAAATACCTCCACAAGTAGCATCTGATTGAATCTTGGCACGATCTACATGTTTCTGGATTTGTATTGAAAGCACGGTTCTAACTCCACCAACCATGCTCTAATCAGAGGTCGTATGAGAGAATTGTGTGTGTTTGAAGTCAACACAGTGATGCTGGGAATTTTCTGCGGGTGGAGGTTACGAAAAGGAGAGAGAGAGAGAGAAAGAAGTTAGGGTTTCCTTTTATTTATGTTAATGGGTAAGGGGTTAGACTCGGGTTCGGGTTTTGTTAGTCGGGTGAGATAAATGATGCATCAACCCGATCCAAGTGCAATAACCAATGATAGAACTTCCCAAAATAGAATTACCCAATTAATAACATAGTCTATAATTCACCAAATTCCCAAAATGACTCTTATTAATTCTCTCAAAATGATTAATAAACGTAACACCCTAATTAATTAAAATCTCAAAATTGTGGGGTGTTACAGGCTAGGATTGAATGATACGAATTGACGTGTCGTAAAGTTGTCAAGTTTTGGGCAAAAAAAAAAGTAAGGGGTGGGCCTCGGAGATCCTAAGTAGTTAAGGTCGTTGATACGGATAGACGTATCGCTAAGGTGCGGATTTTTTGGTAAAAAAAAGCGAGGAGTGGGCCTCGGAATCCTAGGTGGCTAGGGTTGATGATATGGATTGACGTATCGGAAAAGATGTGAATTTTTGTGTAATAAAGAGCGAGGAGTGGGCCTCAAATATCTTAGATAAGGATGGTTTCGGGTTCAGTTCATAATCGATTCGGGTTGATTCGGGTCATGTAAGCTTTCGAGTCGGATCGGGTTGGGTCGGGTCATGCCGGGTTGAAACTGATAACGGAACTCGGGTCACATAGAGTCGGGTTAAATCAGGTGTTGGGTGACCATGGGTCGGGTAACTTCGGTTAGTGGATCTTATCGGTTCAATGTATATAATATAATTAATTTTGGTTCATATAATAAAATTCACTTTTTAACGTTTTGGATCCAAAATGAAGCACTTAATATCTATACGGAATTATTTGTTTTCCCTCCATGATTAAAGCTAATTATGCGATATCCCTCCAAGATAAAAATTTCATATTTTTTCAATTCCCTCCATAACACATATTCAGAGTAATTTGCCAAATTCTAAACAATAGAAATGTGAATACATGCATCATATGATTAGTTTGTACTTGTGAATTTTGAATATAGTTGTCAATAAAACTTTAGATATATTGGTGTAATCAGATGATCGGGTTCTAATCAATGCGGGTACTATTCGAGTCAGGTTTTAATCAGGTCGTGTGTTGTCGGGTTCGGGGTATATCGGTTATGGGTATAGTCAGGTATCAGGTTATGACGGATAAGAACAGGCGGTTACGAGTTGCATCATTTTGTCATATAAGCGGGTGTCGGGCGGGTCGGGTTTTGCCACCTCTAATCTTATGAATATTCATGATAGAAATCAAGATCCATGACACAAACCATAAATATCCATAACTTACTTGATCAAGATCCATGACACAAACCATGAAAATCCATAAGTTAGCAGTGGGGTGGTAGATATGGCGACATTGGAGGTGCACTGATGTCGTCGCTGGCGAGTAGGTGGGGAAGGGAAGGACAGAGAATGAGAAAGAATATTTTGTTGGAATAGGTGTCCTCCGACAATAATGCGTTGACTAATTAAATCTAATTAGGAATAAGCCTGGGATATATTATATATACTAAGTCAGTTGATTAACGTAAATCGATAATGCTTGGCTGGCTAGAGTTTGACGTTATTGTCGTTTGACGGCGATAATCAACTGATCCCTCTCGGTCACACCGATAAAGATAGTTTCTCCAAAAGATATTATATATGTATTTAATACAAAATAATATAAACCCTAATGTATCAGTTAAAGAGTTAACTGATTATGTCGGATAGTGTTTTATGTGTTCGGAACTCTGGTCGAACAAATTATGCTTTTTGTGTAAATCTCAAAATTATCAATTAGCTATTTAAATTTCCAAGGGTTGTAATTTTAGCTTAAAATGATGTAATTAGTAATTATTATATAGAGATATAATAATCAACTAACACTTAAAGAAATAAGTGTACAAATTATACCCAAATTGTAACATAAGATGTTAAGGGGTTGTAGATTCCACGGATGGTCTCTATACCGGCGGACGCGCGAGTCGTGCGATGATTGCACTAGGAAAGGAGTCGCCACCAAACAATTGTGGGATGTTTGGAAACCATGCAATGCGATCTTGTTCCTTGTTACCGAGGGACTACGTAAATGCTAGGTGAGTCTGTACCCATTGAACATAAACGCTTGGAGAAGCGAGTCATGCCAAGTATAAAACACGTTTGCGAGTCGTTTACCGAAAGGGACAAAACCGAGGGACGTAAGGAACAAGATGCGCATTGTGCCCTACGCCAATATGCAGTCTACGAACCAGAAGACTGGGTTCGGGGGTGACGGTACGTGTTGGGAAGCCATAAGACACCCAACCTCGCCCACGTATAGCGGCCTCTACTAGTTGAATTATCGTTTACAAGTCGTTGAGAAGTTAGCCATGCAAATTACAATCATTTACAAGTTATCTACAACCTAATAAATTAGCTAAGTTGGTTATTTAGCACATAAACTAGAACTTAGGTCGCAACGTCGTTAAGATTGATTAACGGTCCCTAGCTACCAATTTGTACAAGCGCTTTGCGCTATGTGTGTTGGGCTTGATTTATGTAATTTGTTTTAGATCTAATCTTGGTTAGACAAAATATAAATCTAGGTCAAAAGCAATAAATTGCGCACGTAAAGAAGGGGTAGGAGATGAAAATAAAGTAAAAGATGAGTTTAGAAAAGAGGGGGTGCCCTCAGGACTTACGTGTGTCCGCGATACCACTACTTGCTCTACTATGCTTCGAGATCGTTGCGTTGATCCTTAGTATGCGTGTAACAACCCTAAATTTTGACTGAATTATAAATAGAAATAATTTAGAATTGTCACGCCGCAATTGACTACCAAGTCAATTGTTAGGCTAGAAATTCAATTAAATAACCAACGAAGAACAAAACAGCGGAAGTATTTAAATGTCGAACTACAATTCTCAAAACGGAATTCAAAATTACATAACCAAATGAAATAGTCCAATAGACGATTAAGAAACCCCAGCATGTTAACGTCCCTCAAGCAAGCATCCAAACTCAACAAGACCTGTCAACTATGCCATCAAATAATGACATAGGCCCCAGAACATGGTAGGGAACGAACCAGAATAGAGAACGTCAGCATACATGCTGAGTAAAAAGCACAAAACACAAGTGAACAAAAGATACACGCCTTGAGGCGCGTAGCTAACAAATAATAAACAAGCGTTATAATAGACAAACGTTACGATGATAAAACAGTGCGATAATCCCCATATCGCTACAAGATCCGACGGTCTTTCTACGTACGTTTAAACAAGGCTGGGCTCCTACCCCACAGCCACCACAATCTCGACACAGCGCGAGCTAGAGTACTATAAAACAGATCCTAACGACTTGAAGTGTGCACACCCCTCACTAGAGGGTCAGGTAGGATGCGAAGCCTCTAGGAGGTAAGCCTATTAGGAAGTCGGTAGCTAATTCGACCCAAACTACCTTTATCAGAGGTACAGAGGTGACCGATCCGTGTCAGGTCACCTTACTCTAGGTGGTAATCATCATCATTCAGTTAGTAGTGTACACTTACACGCGCATTAAATAAAGCAATAAAGATGCATTAAACAATCAACATTACAAGCATTAGACATACGAATTCATACTAGCAAATCACAAGAACAACAAACGAAGACACACCCGGCCGAGAGGCCGAGTGGCCGAGAGGAACCTAGCCGGCCGAGAGGCCGAGGCTGTCCACAAACGAGGAGGCCGAAGGGCCGGTTAATGAGCCGAAAGGCTTGTTGCCTGCAAGGGTTATTTTCAAGCAATGATAGGCACAAGAATAGTTGAACAAGATACATGAATAGTCTATGAACAATGGTTATGGAAACAAGGTTAGGTTCAAGAAAGGTAGTCTTGAATGATTAGATCGCAAGGTTGGGAGTATAACCAACGTTCTTACCTTACTAGTACAATCACGGTTCAACTCAAGACTTTTAGAACGGTACTTCCTCGAACACACAACCTAAAACCAACAACAATACACCAATTACAAATCATCACTCTACTTGTGCAAACAAGGCAACTCTACTTTAGATTTCCGTACTCAAACGATCTCCAAACGACACCAAATTCGCACAACAGCCTCCCAAGTATACTAACAACATTAATCCACCATTAAATCACCAAAATAACAATATAAACATCCAAATTAGGCAAAATTCAGAAGTGGGCAGAATACTTATTCACAATCAAAACACCATAAAACGTTCCCAAATTAAAACTAAGGTTTACCCATCTCATAATAAGCATCCCCTCCAAATTTCACATAAATCCACCCATTAAATCATCCCCAACTACACATGAACCCTAATTTCAAAAGCCCTAATTTAGAAACTAATAATTCATGCATCAAAACTATAATTAAGCATGAATAAGATTAATCAAAGTCATCCCATCAATACTAGTATGATCAAACCATAATTGAGATGAAATTATGAAAGCCCTAAATTGAACTTTATGAGAGAGGGGTTCAAACTTACAACTCTTGATGTAGAAATCAAGAGGGAGGGACAAGGTGGGCTGCGTGGTGGTCGGTCGGTCGAACGGCGGTAAGGGCGGCCGGCGGTGGTGGCTCGCGGCTGCTCTTTCTCCTCTTCTTCTCTTCCCTTTTTCCTTCTGTTCTCCTTCACGTCGTGCTCTCCTTTCTTCTGCTTCTTTTCTTTTTTTTTTTGTTGAATGTGATGTGAGAAGAGGAAGGGAGGGTTTGGGTTTTATTTTATTTTTTGTAGAAAGTAGTATGGGTTTAGTAAGGGTATTTTGGTAATTTTACCAAATAGTTGCCCAATTAGGAAAGCGTCTCCAAACGAAAAGTATACCCTAACTTCCCAAAATAGATTTTCATATCCTTAAAATGAGATTCTCCCAATACTTTACACAATTCAAGTAACCCAAAAATATGGGGTGTTACATCTTCCCCCCCTAAACAAAGATTCGTTCCGAATCTTTAAACCCATCCTTCAAAAGACATGCTCTTAACTAGTAACATTGATCACAGGGTAAGACGAGTATTTGGAAAGGTAGCATAAGATCATAAGAACATGCTCGAGGGAAAACAATAAAAAGGGTATTTGAAAGAGAATTTAAAATGAGCTCGGCTGTTGTACTCGAGGTACGAAGCAACAATTCACATAGAAGAAGAGTCGAAGAAGAATCGGCAAACATATGAATCAAAACACATAGATCACATCAAACAAGCATTTAGAAACAAAGCGCGCGAGGCTCTCATCCCCCTTAAAATAAAGGTTCGTCCCGAACCAAATATACCTTAAGTAAACAGATGAGGGTACTTCTCACGCATAACCGACTCGACTTCCCAGTTTGCTTCCTCAACGTTGTTATTACACCACAGAACTTTTCACCATGTGTGTCTCCGCTCGTCGAGTTTTGCGCACCTTATTGTCCAAAATTTTCAATGGTGCCTCTTCATAAGTCATGGTCTCATCTAACTCGATGGTTTCCGGATTGAGTACATGTGACGGATCACTAACGTATCGTCTGAGTTGGGAAACGTGAAACACGTTGTGAACCTTTTCGAGATTTGCTGGCAAATTTGACTCATAAGCGACTTCACCAACTCGCTTGGTCACCTTGTAGGGTCCGATGAACTTAGGACTCAGTTTCCCTTTCTTCTCGAACCTCATTACACCACTGGTAGGTGACACTCGGAGTAGTACCACGTCGCCCTCATTAAACGGTACTTGACTGCGTGTCTTACCTTGCATAGCTCTTTTGTCTGTCCTGCGCAGCCTTGAGTCTCTCCTGAATTAGTTTGACTTGGTCGGTCAGCTCTTGGATGTAATCTAGACCCAAAACCAACGTTTCACTGATGTCATTCCAACAGATTGGACTCCTGCACTTCTACCGTATAGTGCCTCATATGGGGCCATCTTGATTGAGGTTTGGTAACTGTTGTTGTAGGAGAATTCTATCAAATCCAGCTTGTCCTCCCAGCCACCTTGGTACTGTAAAGCACAAGCTCTTAGCATATCTTCCAAAGTCTGATTTGTCCTCTCTGTCTGACCATCAGTTGCAGGGTGGAATGCGGTACTCATTAAAAGTTTTGTTCCCAAGGCTTCTTGTAATTTCTTCCAGAACCGAGAGACAAAACGTGCATCGCGGTCGGAGACGATCTCCTTTGGAGTACCATGAAGTCTCAACACATGATGTATATAAGCATCGGCTAACTGTTTCTTTTTCCACGTGTCCTTCATTGGTATAAAATGTGCAGATTTCGTCAATCTATCCACTACCACCCAAATCATGTTGTTGCCCTTTGGCGTCCTAGGTAATCCAGCAATGAAATCCATGAATATGGAAGTCCATTTCCATTCTGGTACTGGTAAGGGTTGTAATTTACCTTGAGGTCTCTTGTGTTCGCTCTTAACCTTTTGGCAAACTAAACACCTAGACACAAAATCAGCCACATCCTTTTTCATTCCTGGCCACCAGAACACTTTCCTCAAATCCTGGTACATCTTGTCTCCACCTGGATGTACCGAGTATTTGCTTGCATGAGCCTCAGTTAGGATTCTATCCCTCAATGTGGCGATGTTAGGTAAGCAGACTCGATCCTGAAATCGAATTATCCCATCTTCACCTCTTTTGAACAATTCTGGCTCCTTTGCTACTTTATTTGTTATTAGCTTGTCAGTCCTCTGTAACTCCTTGATCTCCTCAAAGATGTCATTATCAATCGCAGTTGTCCCCGTGGTTACTCCTGGTTCTGTCAACTGAACCCCGAAATTGAGAAAATCATTTCTTAATCTCTGTCTTTGAACAACCAATTGGACTGAATGTAGAGACTTCCTGCTCAGTGCATCAGCTACAACATTTGCCTTCCCTTCGTGATACTGTATCTCCATGTCGTAGTCTTTGATCAACTCTAACCACCTCCTTTGTCGCATGTTTAACTCCTTCTGGGTGAAAATGTACTTTAAACTCTTATGGTCAGAGAAAATCTTGAATGTAACTCCAAACAGGTAGTGTCGCCACAGTTTCAGTTTAAATATGACAGCTGCTAGCTCCAAATCGTGGGTCGGGTAGTTTTCCTCATAACTCTTGAGCTGCCTAGACGCATAAGCGATTACTCTCCTGTTCTGCATTAAGACATAACCCAAACCATTCTTTGAAGCATCAGTGTACACCTCGTACGGTATGTTCTCATCAGGTAGTGCTAAGACCGATGCCGTTGTTAACCGCCCCTTTAGAACCTGAAAGGCTTTCTCACAAGTCTCATCCCATTTACACGTGTTGGTTTTCTTCATCAGGGTCATCATTAGTTTAGCAATCTTTGAGAAATCTTTCACAAATCTCCTGTAATAGCCTGCAAGTCCCAAAAAGCTCCTAATTTGTTACATTCTTAGGGATCGGCCAATCCTTTACCGCCTTGATCTTAGTTGGGTCTACTGCAACTCCGTCTTTGGATATCACGCGCCCCAATGCTACCTTATCCAACCAGAACTTACACTTTGAGAATTTACCGTATAGTTGTTTTTCTCTCAAAATCTCCAGTACGATCCTCAGGTGGTTCTTATGTTCCTCTTCAGTCTTGGAGTAAATTAGAATATCATCAATAAACACCACCACAAATTTATCCAAGCAAGGTCTGAAAGTACGATTCATGAGGTCCATGAACACCGCTGGTGCGTTGGTCAACCCAAAGGGCATCACTGTGAACTCGTAGTGCCCATATCTAGTTGAAAATGCTGTCTTTGGTACGTCCTCATCAGGCACTTTCATTTGGTAGTATTCAGACCTTAAATCGATCTTCGAAAACACACTAATACCTTTCAGTTGGTCAAATAGGTCATCAATCCTGGGTAAGGGGTATCTGTTTTTTATCATCACATTGTTCAACTCCCTGTAGTCGATACACAATCTCATCGACCCATCCTTCTTTCTGACAAATAAGACAGGTGCTCCCCAAGGTGAAACACTCGGTCGCACATAACCTTTTTCCACCAACTCGTCAAGTTGCTTCTTTAGTTCCTGCATCTCAACCGGTGCCATTCGGTAGGGTGATTTAGCAATAGGGCCTGTTCCTGGAACTAAGTCAATCTTGAACTCAACCTCCCTTCTAGGTGGCATTCCGGGAATCTCCTCAGGGAAAACATCGGGGTATTGGTTTACTACCTCGACGTCGCCTATCTCAGGGTATTCTACTCGGGTGTCCCGTACATGACACAAGAGTAGGGGTTCATTCTTAGCTAGATGCTTCTTCAGATTCATGGCAGAAACAAATTTTATCCTTGGTCTTTTCGGGAGTACCCGATAGGTCACATGAGCATTTTTCTGTCCTCTAAGTGAAATCTTTCCTATCCAACAGTCTATTCTCGCCTTATATCTACCCATCCAATCCATTCCCAATATTACATCAAAATTGGTTAAGGGAAAAGCTATCAAATCAGATTTGAACTCATGACCACAAATTACTACATGCACGTCTTTAAACTGACTCTCACATGCAACACTAGACCCATTAGACATTGAAAACTCGAAGTCTACTGCTGAACTATCACTAAGTCCACATTTCCCCACAACCTTATCTGCAATAAACGAGTCGGATGCACCACTATCAAACAAAACATTTGCAATTACTGAGTTAACAGGAAATTTACCCGATACGACATCGGCGTTTTCAGCCTCTTCCGGATTCATGACATATAGCTGTCCCGTAGCTTTCTTAGCTGGGGTGGCCACACTGGCCGATCCTGCTTGCTTAACTGGTGCGGAATAAGTTGTTCCTTTGGTTGGTGCCGGATTTCTGTAAGTGTTATTCGAACCAGCATAACCACTCTGGGCTCGGAAGTTCTGAAACCTATTCGGGGCTACAGACCCTCCTGTAGACACCGCTGGTGGGTATCTCCGCATCTTAGAGTAGCATTCGGCAGCCTTGTGCCCCAGTTTACTACAATGGAAGCAAGTAATCGGTTCGCTTGTGCAGGTCTTTCCTGTATGGTGACGCTGGCATCTCCTACAGGGATTGTTCTGGGCCGTCCCCGAACTTTGAGCTCTGTTTGTAGGGAAGTTCTTAAATCCTGAGTTTCCAGTCCCAGTAGACTGTGCCTTCCCTTGGAAGTTACCAAAGTTTCCCTTCTTATTGGGTATGTTCATCAAATCGAAGGGGGTCTCCTTTCTTTTCCCTCCGATTTCTATGCTCATTGTCTCCATGTTCTGCTCTGCTGTTGTGGCTGTCTCATAAACATCCTTTACAGTGTGGAATCGTTCAGAGGCAAACCATCCCTTAATGCTCCAAAGTTGCTTCTTCCTAAAGCTAGTAGCTCTAGAAGACTCTGTTGGGGTCACACTCTCAGCAAATCTATTCAACTCTTCAAACTTTTCATAAAAATCCTTCACAGACATCCCCTCAGTCTTTTGAAGTGCCTCGAATTCAACCACCTTCTGTTCCTTCAAATGCTCCGGAAAGAACTCTCCTTCTAAGATATGTTTGAAGACTCGCCAATCCCTGAACCTCTTAACAACAGTGCCGTCAGCCATCTTTTCTGGTACTGGTTTGAAGAACTCCTCTTGGATTTTCATCCACCACCTCTCAGCTACCTCCTTTAGGTAAAATGCAGCAACTTTTACCTTCAAGTTGTCCGGAACACCGACAGCTGAGAAGATCCTCTCCATATCCTCCACCCAGTCTAGTAGGATACTCGGTTCTCCTCTCCCAATGAAATTGTCAAGCCGTTTCTTCTGCACAACGTCCGACATCTTAGCCAACAGCATATCGTCATCTCCCCCTCCATTACCAACACTATTCCCATTGCCGTTGTTTGCAGCATTGTTGGCAGCATTGTTTGCAGCGTTATTTGCAGCAGTATTTGCAGCAGCATTTGCAGCATTATTCTGTGCCATTTGCTGCATAGCCTCAACCATCACCTGTTGTTGTGCTATTTGTGCCAGAATAGCTGTCAGATCAGGACCATTGTTTTGCACCATTGTCCATAAGGTAATAACGATTGAATCAGTTGTGACCAATTCTATCTCATACTTACTCGAATACTAAATAGCATAAATCAATAAATATCAAGCAATGCACAAATCAGGCGCATAGTCAGCGAATTAAGACAAGGAAACAACTCAGAAGTATAAATACATCGTAATAAGCATCCGACTATTCGTCTCGTCCGAGTTTAAGTTTTCGGAACCTTTTGAATTGTTTTTTTTTTTTGGAAACACAAATCGTGTTTATTGTAGCACGAGTCGTGCCAGGGTCAGCAGCAACGGACCCTCAGATATGCACATTTAAGCAAGCCTCAGATATCAACTAATTTCACCAATCTTAATAAATTAACGAATATTATAATAGCATTGGGGTATTGTCCCCAATCTAATGTACTTAAATAATGAATGCTTGACAAAAGTATGACATAAAACTTAACACTAGAGTTTAGTAAGAGAACACAACCAACGAATAAATAGAAACTAGGCCTTATGCCCTTTTATTTATGAGCTCCCATTTACTCTCTAAGGGTGTGTTTGGCCAAGCTTCTGAAATGTTTCTGAACTGTTTCTGGGTCCTAGAAACTGAAAACTGGCCAAACACCCAAAACTGAGAAACTGTTTCTGGTTTCTGAGAAGCACTTCTAGTGTAAATTTGTTCTTCAGAAGTAGAAGCTCCAATTTTGAGCTTCTCCTCCAGAAACTGTTTCTGAGAAATAGTTCTGCAGAAGTTGGAGCTTGGCCAAACAGGCACTAAGTATCACTACTCGGGTCGTAATCCTCGTCATTTGGGACTTCCCCTCCATCATCTGTATCTGAGTCGTTCGTCTCCTGACTCGACTCCTCACCGGAGCTAATTGTAATTATCTCAGTGTCATTAGGTCCAACAGCTTCTTCATCCTAATCACTCGTGGGGACTTCCTCAGGTTCCTTCTCCATGTC
The DNA here is from genome assembly GCA_963680865.1 of Spergularia marina. NCBI lineage: Eukaryota > Viridiplantae > Streptophyta > Magnoliopsida > Caryophyllales > Caryophyllaceae > Spergularia > Spergularia marina. Next base: position 11,658,944 of record OY804550.1, on the reverse strand, counting down.
TACTGGTGCATTATCTCCAATAGGCGAGGATAGGGGATTAGGAGTTTGGTGATGTTCCTCAACTTTAACTTTCTTCTGACTTAACTGGCTAGGTGACCCATGCTCTTGTAGCTAGACCTTCTTCCCTTTCATCATATAAGCTTTGTGAGGTTCCGGGATAGGGTTACCGTTACCAGGGTTCGAGGGTACAGGTGGTATGTAGATTGGGTGATCCTCAGGTATCTGTATAGGGCTATGGGATATCTCATACTCCCAATCCAGAATTACCTCCAACCTATCAAGATCTATCAGCCTGCCCGATCTGTCCCTCAAGTAGTTTGGATTCCCTGTGAGACATGCATAATAAGCATTCCTCTCTAGTCTAGCTCGAACCTCCTCCCAGCGGGGGTGTAACCTCAGATTAACCAAAGTCACAAAGACTTGAACTTCAGGTCTAATCGCCCATGGGAACCTTTCGGTTGCCTCAGTCAGTTTTACCCTCATTCTGGTGACGAACTCCTCTATAGTCCCTCCAATTCTCATACGATCCTGGAAAGTTTCAGACGAGTAAGCCATATGATCCGGTATCGTCCATGGACCGGCAATTGACCTTACACCAAATGGTCCGAACTCCAAAACATACGCTCTTGAGCTTGCCATTCTGCCAGTATACCAAAGAGACTCCAAATGCATTAGTACCCACATTGTATATTCAAACCATAGAATCCGCAGGTTGAATCTTGTTAACTTTTCTCTAGTATCACATAGCATTTAACACATAGCATGCGAGTGAATGCACCCATCCCTTTCCCAGTTTGAAAATTTCTTTAAATCAAGTTTTGAAATTTTTTTGTAGACTCGACGAATCAGAACCTTTTGCTCTAATACCAACTGTAACAACCCTAAATTTTGACTGAATTATAAATACAAATAATTTATAATTGTCACGCCGCAATTGACTACCAAGTCAATTGCTAGGCTAGAAATTCAATTACAATAACCAACGGAGAACAAAAGAACGGAAGTCTTTAAATGTCGAACTACAATTCTTAAAACGGAATTCAAAATTACATAACCAAATGAAATAGTCCAATAGACGATTAAGAAACTCCAGCATGTTAACGTCCCTCAAGCAAGCATCCAAACTCAACAAGACCTGTCAACTATGCCATCAAAGAATGACATAGGCCCCAGAACATGGTAGGGAACGAACCAGAATAGAGAACGTCAGCATACAAGCTGAGTAAAAAGCACAAAACACAAGTGAACAAAAGATACACGCCTTGAGGCGCGTAGCTAACAAATAATAAACAAGCGTTATAATAGACAAACGTTACGATGATAAAACAGTGCGATAATCCCCATATCGCTACAAGATCCGACGGTCTTTCTACGTACGTTTAAACAAGGCTGGGCTCCTACCCCACAGCCACCACAATCTCGACACAGCGCGAGCTAGAGTACTATAAAACAGATCCTAACGACTTGAGGTGTGCACACCCCTCACTAGACGGCCAGGTAGGATGCGAAGTCTCTAGGAGGTAAGCCTATTAGGAAGTCGGTAGCTAATCCGACTCAAACTACCTTGATCAGAGGTAAAGAGGTGACCAATCCGGGTCGCGTCACCTTACTCTAGGTGGTAATCATCATCATTCAATCAGTAGTGTACACTTACGCGCGCATTAAATAAAACAATAACGATGCATTAAACAATCGACATTACAAGCATTAGACATACGAATTCATACTAGCAAATCACAAGAACAACAAACGAAGACACACCCGGCCGAGAGGAACCTAGCCGGCCGAGAGGCCGAGCTTGTACACGTAAAAAAAAAAAATAATCCAATCCAAACTTCTAATAAAACAAACAATAATAATGTTTAAACTTGCCAATCAATACTTTAGCAGATTATTATAGCTAGCCGAGTATATATGATCATGCATTATGATTGTGAATGTTGATTTGGGACTTCAACTATTTATAGCTGGCTGATTGTGTTTAACTTCGATTAGGATTAGAAATATGATAGAGCAAAATCAGGAAAATATACCATAATGATAGATTACTTATATAATTTGCCAGTTTAACTTCGATTAGGATTAGAAATATGATGGAACAAAATTAGTTGTCACAAATTACTCCCTCCGATTCAAAGAGATTTTCCTCTTTCTTTTTACAGTTTTAAGGTGTCATGTTAGGGACTACATGTAGACTAAATGGAAAATCCATTTGTCGTAGAATCAAATGGAATTGGTAGACTGCATTGCAGAATAAAATATGTACTAATTTTTTCAAATAGTGAATGATTCATTTGATATAAAAGTAGATCGCAATATGGCACCTCAAAATTGTAAGTAAAAAGAGAAAAATCTCTTTGAATAGGAGGAAGTATATAATAATCAACAATCTATAAGAAACCGTACTCTCTAATATCACTCGGACGTTGTGAGAGCTCAAAAAAAGCCTCAAATAATAATATATATATCGATATTGATTGATATGAGATTTTAGTTGACCGTGGATTGGGCCGATACCCATTCGATCCAATTAGATCGTTCAGACCCTGTGTCCCCTTGAACCGAATTGGAAATGCAACAACCCGAGTATTTGGAGCTTTTTTAAAAGATCTCCAATAATAGTGTTTGTGAAACTTACATTTTGGAAAATCTCTTTGAATAAGATGAGATTATTAATACATATTTTTATTTTCAAAAAAATAAATAAAATAAATAAAAATAAAGGAAGATGAAAACCTGATTAACTATTCACCCGGGTTACAGCCAAACAAAAAGAAAAAAAAAGAATTTTTTTAATATCCAAACCTAAGCTCAAACCCAAACCCAGTTAAGAAACCCTGATATTGGTTCCTCTTTAGTTTTTACAGCACCTCTTCATCAAGTTTTTTCCTTCTTCATCCTTGGTTCATTGTTCTTAGACGTTCCTTGTCGGTCTACGCTACCCTAAGCTTCCCAAGTAAGTTTCTCATCAAGACTGTTGCTCATTTTTTAGTAACTTGGGTGGTCTAATTATTCATTTAATATGGTGGAAGACGGAGAAAACATATTGTTTTGCAAAGGAATAAGCTTTTGAATTGTTAAGTTTAGGGTTCATGTAAATATGTAATCCATGGCTTTAAATGGTCTTTGGTAACATGTAAATCTGTAAATATGTAAATCTGTAAACATTTAATTAGATGTGATTCGTTGTGGGGTTGGAAGTTCAAAAGCAATAGGGTTGAACTTCTTCTACCATGTGCATTAGTTTCTATCTGCATTGAGTTCTTTTGTTGTGTCTCCATGATAGCTTGAGTAGAGTCTTGTTTATTTTGAGTGTTTTTGGCAAGCTGAGTTCTTTGGTCTGCTCTTCTTACTTTGTTATGTTATTCTTTCCCTCCTCTGTGCCTTTCTGTATGAGTTGATGGTATGAATAGATTGTTTTCAGAATCGTATAACTTGGGCGGTCTAAAGATTCAATTAATGCGGCGTAAGACAGAGAAGACATAATGTTGTGCAGATGGAATAAGCTTTTGAATTGTTGAACTTTGGGTACATGTAAATATGTGATCCATGCCTTTAATTATCAGGCTAGTTTAGTTCCAAATTATAGCGATGATGACTGTTATTAGATAGTGAGGGTTAAGGTAATTAATTAAATAAGTAATGTTGATGTCGAAACTTGAAAGCACAAGTACCCAGTATAAACTTGATCTTAGAAGTTAAGAAGCGTCCCTCATCGGCGAGGATGATAGATTTGTTTGGCTAATTGGGTATGAATCATGCTGCTTTAGTTCATGAGAATTTACATGAAGATACCTCTTTTTATTTAATGGTTGTACATTTTTCTTTTGTAGAAATTTAGTCTTTTAATCATCCATTAAGGGAAAAAAGACAAGATTAGTACAAAAAAGATAACCACTAGAGGATAAAAACTAATGAGAATTTAATCCCTCTATGATTTCCTCATGGAGATGGCTATGAGCTAAAGCTACTAAACGAACTCTAACTACATACTTAACTTGATCAACTAACCATGCCATACTATGCTCCAAATCACCAAAAATCCGCGAATTACGCTCGTACCAAATCATATAAACAGTGGCCGAAAGACTTGCGCAAAACCACTTATATCTCCAATGCCTCGACCTTTTCTGCTGAGCACCGCAGCACAATTCCCTCTTCAAGCTCCAACTGTTTCGATTCAAAACAATCCAATCCAATATTGTCTGCCAAAGATCTTTAGAAAAACTACAGCCAAAGAATAGGTGACTGTGATTTTCAGAGTCTCTCTTGCATAACACACATCTATTCACAATAATCATGCCTCTTCTCATCAGGTTGTCCACTGTGGGGAGGTTTTTCTGAGCTGCCATAGCACATATAAAGCTGTGCCTAGGGAAGCAAACTGAACTCCAAATCACTCTATACCCCTGCATTCTCATCCTACTACCTTTGAAGTAATTGTAAGCTTCCCTAATCCTGAATTTCCCGCCTGCATAATCCTTTGAAGAAATGAGTTTATTAGCATTATCAGCATTACCTGCAGCCTGCATAATCTCATCTCTGATTCTGATGATGCCCTTCCAGTTCTCAGAGTCATTTTGATGCTTACTCACCCTCCAAACATCCATCTTGTCTAGTTTATAGGCACTGACCCACTTGGGCCATAACCCTTCTTCATGAGAACCGATTTTCCATATCCATTTTGAGATGAGAGCTTTGTTCCATGACAACAGCTCCTTAATACCAAAACCCCCCTCGGATCTTGGAGAGCAAGAGCTAATCCAACTCTTAAAGGTAAGCTTTCTCTTACCCTCCCCTATGTTCCACAAGTAGTCCTTACAGCTCTTATTAATCTGCTCAATTATGTATCTCGGGAGCAGAAAACTGGCACACCAATAGTTTTCAATTCCAAAAATTATGGAGTTTATAAGCTCAACTCTGCCTGCATAAGAAAGCAGCTTTGAAGACCAGTGCTGGATTCCCTTTCGGATCTTACTTATAAGGCCAGAGTACATATCATTAATTAACCTGCTTGAATTCAAAGGCACACCTAGATATTTGAAAGGGAAGCTCCCTTCAGAGAATTAAACATGAATTAAAGCAAGAAAAATGACCCAATAATTGTGTTCGATTAAAAGAGCGAAACAGGGGAAGAAGAGGGCGAAGGGCGTTACCCAACTGACGCGAAATAGAGAAAGGCGGTGGTGAAGTGATTGGGCAGCGAGAAGAAGCAGAGGTTTGGGTGGCAGAAACTCGACCTAGGCGGCGTGTGCGAGGGCGGTGCGGCGTGCTTGAGGTGACAAGCAGAGGAAACTCTGTTTTATAGGGAATAAGGGGGGGGGGGGTTGACGTGGGTTAAGAGAGAGAGAAAGAGAGTGTTTCTTTTTTTTTTTTCTTTTCTTTTCCTTTTTTTTCCTTTTTCTGATTTTCTCTTTTCTCTTTTTGTTTTTCATATGTTTTGTTTGGGTTGGGTATATGAAGTTTGGGGCAACATGGTGTTGGGTTGATGTTTGATTGTTGCAAGTAAAAGTGACCCGATTTGGAAATAGAAAATCCAAATCGCAAGTCCAAATTTAGAATCAATTCCCGATCCCGTTTTCGAAAACGATTCACGAAATAACAATTAATTCATTTATGCTGGAATAACTTAGCTAATGATACTAAAATAATATTATTAAAATATTCCGAATTTTTAGGATTTGGAAAACGTTTTTAGTTTTATTTTCGAAAACACACTTAGCACATAAACATATAATCATCCAATAATAATTCCAAACCAGTACTTAAGAGTCATATTTCACAATCCACCACCCAATTCATCACACACTCATAGTATAAGAAACATTCCACATTACATATCCAACAAATCAAACACTAACGATAAATGAGAAATTCATAAGTCATAATCCATAATCCATAGTTCACAATCCACAATCCACAATCCATCGAACATTAATTTGATCACGAGTAAGAATTTATAAGTCACAATTCATAATTCACAATCCATAATCCATAATCCATGATCCATAATCCATAATCCATAATCCATAATCCATAATCCATATTATTTAGTAATGAACTGAATCTTTTGCCAATTCATCATATCAACCATAATCCATAATCCATAATCCAAGACTACTAGACCTTAAGTGTGCACACCCCCTACTGGGTGTTTTTAACCCAAGTAGAGTAGACTAGAGCCTAACCCTCTTAAATACCGATGTGGTGGGGTAATAAATAGGAGTCAATGCGACTCAATCTAATGAATAGGAGTTCTTTTGACTCAAGCAAATAAATAGGAGCTCTTTTGGCTCAAACGAATAAATAGGAGTTCTTTTGACTCAAACGAATAAATAGGAGCTCTTTTGGCTCGAATAAACAATTAGGAGTTCTTTTGCTCCGTCTCAGTAACCAGTATCTTATTGAGAGAATTGATGATCACAAATCATATGAAACAATATCAAACCAACATCATAATATAAATTGGCTATGCGCCCACAAACCAAACCAATTCAATGAATTCAATATACAGTCAATCTTACCTTTCAAAATCACATTTATATCACAAGCCAAACCATATATCAATATCAATACAATAATTCCAACCAATCATGATAATGAAATTAAATAAATTGAATCGTTCTCCACCTATCATGATACTACGTTCTCATTCAATCACACCATTCACATCTAGCACATAAGTTTGAAAGGTTTCTACAAGTTTAAGAAATGTTGAGTATGCTAGCTTATCTTTTCAAGCAAACGGAAACTCAATAGCACAACAATCACTAGTATTCCTCGTCTACGAACTCAGGTTCTACAATTACACAAACGACACTCTCAAATTAATATTAGTCCCACTCAATCATTCATCTAATACTTATGTTAATCCTATTCTATATGCAATGTTCATGACCTCTTACATCTCTAATCCAATAATCAACAATTAATCAACAATTACAATCCTAATTCCATAGTTAACTACTATTACTCAAATAACACTCAATTTGTTTTGAAAATTCTCAAAGACTCAAAACTTCTTTTAAAACAGAATCCAATTTATAAAAACCAACTCTTAATTATTATGATTTATTTAGGGTTTATTAAATCAATTTATATGATGTTTTAATTACGAAAAACATGCTTAAATTACACAATTATATATATAAAAACAAATTAAATCAATTAAATTTCGAAAATCAGATTATAAGTCTCTAAATTATCACAATGTCGAAATACTAACCATCCTAATTAATTTGAGCTAATTAATCAAATTAAGAAACAATTAACCCAAAATTTCCCCCAATTTACAATTTCTTCAATCATGAACAAAACCCCAATTAAATCTCAAGATAATAAGTGAGGGATTATAAACATGCTAGAATCATAATTCACAAACTAATTGAACTTAATTCGAATAATTACACTAATTACACCCAATTCGTAATTAAAGAAAATCAACTCAAAGACATCAACAAAACCAAATCGTTACGCATAAAACTAACCCTAATAGATTACCCACTAATCATAACGTCTATTAGAATCGATTAAACATGAATTAAAGCAAGAAAAATGACCCAATAATCGTGTTCGATTAAAAAAGCGAAACAAGGGAAGAAGAGGGCGAAGGGCGTTACCCAGCTGACGCGAAATAGAGAAAGGCGGTGTTGAAGTGATTGGGCAGCGAGAAGAAGCAGAGGTTTGGATGGCAGAAACTCGACCTAGGCGGCGTGTGCGAGGGTGGTGTGGCGTGCTTGACGTGAGAAGCAGAGGAAACTCTGTTTTATAGGGAATAAGGGGGGGTTTGACGTGGGTTAAGAGAGAGAGAAAGAGAGTGTTTCTTTTTTTTTCTTTTCTTTTCCTTTTTTTTTTCCTTTTTCTGATTTTCTCTTTTCTCTTTTTTTCCCCTATGTTTTGTTTGGGTTGGGTATATGAAGTTTGGGCCAACATGGTGTTGGGTTGATGTTTGATTGTTGCAAGTAAAAGTGACCCGATTTGGAAATAGAAAACCCAAATCGCAAGTCCAAATTCAGAACCAATTCCCGATCCCGTTTTCGAAAACGATTCACGAAATAACAATGAATTCATTTATGCTGGAATAACTTAGCTAATGATACTAAAATATTATTATTAAAATATTCCGAATTTTTAGGATATTACAGTAAGCCCAATTCTCGAACATTTGGGATGATAAGAGAAATTTGCTTTTCGATGAATTACCCTCATATATCTGGAGAAGACTTCCATGCTCAGCACAAACAGGTAAGGTGATAAAGGATCACCATGCCTGATCCCACTTCTTCCTCTGAAAAAACCTTGAGTGGAGCCATTAATCTTAAGAGTGGACCAAGTGGTACTAATACAACTCATGACCCATTGAGTGAAATCAGTAGGAAAATTCATGGCAAGGAGCATATCTTCCATAAATTTCCAATTAACTGAGTCAAAGGCTTTCTTAATATCCACTTTCAAAAGGCTCCTTGGAGAGATATTTTTCCTGCTATAGCCTTTAATTAGAGCTTGAGAGACAAGAATATTATCAAAAATGCTCCTATTCTTGACAAAAGTTGTTTGCTCATCTCCCACTAGGTCGGGACCTTTTGAATTCTGTTTGCTAGAATTTTACTTATGACCTTGTAGATAGTAGTACAACAAGCTATAGGCCTATAATCCATCACTGTGCTAGCATTAACCTTTTTGGGGATAAGAGCAATAACCATAGTATTCACCTGCTTTTCCATCTTTTTTGTGCGGAAGAAATGCAGCACAGCTTTGGTAATGTCAGCCTTAATCAAACTCCAAGAGTTCTGAAAAAACCCAGCTGTAAAGCCATCTACTCCAGGGCTTTTGTTAGGATGAATGCTCTTAAGGGCTTGCTCAATCTCCAAGCTTGTGACAGGCAAGGATAAATCATTTCTATCAGGAACACAGGCCCCTATCGTGATAAAATTACTGTCAAGCTTATCCACTTTCCTTTCAGTCCCCAACAAACTCTCATAGTACTCCACAAAAGCTTTAGTGATGCCTTTTTGCTCAGTATAGGCCATTCCATCCATGCCTATCACCTTCCCAATGATGTTGTGATGTTTTCTTTCCGCAATCTTCGAGTAGAAGTAGCTACTACTACAATCAGTTTCTTTCAAGTCTCTGACTGTACATTTAGGTTGTCTTTGCTTAGCATAAATTTCTTATGTAGTTGGAGTGAATGAAAATGTGTGCTGGAAGACTAGTATCCTGGATTCGCCCCTAAAAAATGTCAGGGTCAAGCTTATACATATGTCAATGCATTTGTATTTGGATTGTATACTTTAATGTTCATTTAATGTGGCGTAAGACAAAGAAAACATAAGCTTTTGAATTGTTGAAGTTTAGGGTTCATATATTTGTGTAATCCATGGCTTTAATGAGTTTGTTCTACTTCTACTTGGTTTCTCCTTGATCTATACTATCATGATCATGATTTTATTTATTTTATTAATGATAGATGTGATGTATAGAATGATTTATATGAACTAGGTTTACATTTCTAATGAAAAATCACCAAGATCAAAAAGTTGTCGAATAATTCCATGATTAATCAATTTACGATTGTTTGGTTGGCCAACATGAGTAAAGGGATCAGATGCCAATCTTGAGCTGTTGTTTAGTTGACCCAGTACATAAGAATCGTTGATCCAAGGAAAAATTGAACTCACCTGGATGACTGTAATTTCCTTGTCCATGCTTAAAATCCCACATGAAAAATCAATCTTATTATGTAGATGTTATATGATATAATTGTAAATGATATTCCTTGGTCATAACAACTTTGCCCTCTGTTTTCCTTTCAAATCCTTCCAGCATTGTAAAGATTTGATTTGTTCCAAGAAGGGATGTTTGAATGAATGTAACTAAACATCTTTCTCTTGTTCACTAAAATCCAGGTACCTGTTTCAATCAATATGGATTACGATACCATGATTGAAGTTTTCAGGATTGTACTGAAAACACTTGGGGTTGGGATAATTTATAGGGGTCACACCTCACCCATGCTTTTGGATGATGTTCATGAAGATGTAGTTGATGATGTAAGATCATTTCCATCTAGTGTTATAATACAAAAAATTGATACTTTTATTGCCAACAGCCGAAAACAACAACTAGTACAAAGAAAGGTTAATCTTCCTAATCGAAAATTCGGTGGTGGTGGAGATAATGATGTCGTGTATGTTAAAGGATCTGAGAGGTTTGCATATGGAGGTAGACGTAGGGATGTCAGTGAAGTAAAAATGGCGGTTGTTTTGTATTTGTTGGGTCTTGTTAAGAAGAATTTAGTTGAGGGTCGTACGACAACTACACGGCGGTATTTCTATTTGATGGAAAATAGCAATAGTGATGTATCAGGGATGGTCACACACGAAATTGTCTATGGGCTGTTAATCGACTTATGTTGTAATTGGAGGTGCGATACGTTAGCTGTGAATTATGCTACTTCTAAAGATAGCTTTGAAGGTTGTATTAACTACACTACCATAACACTCGTGAATAACCTTCTTGCTCTCTGTAGTTATGGTTGTGTAGTTAATACAACCTCCAAAGCTAGATTTAGAAGTAGCATAACTCACAACTAACAACCGCCGGTTTTGCTTCACTGACATCCCTACATCTACCTCCATATGCAAACCTCTCAGTTCCTTTAACATACACGACATCATTATCTCCACCACCACTGAATTTTCACTTAACGGTTAAGTGAAACGAGATAGATGAATACTTAAAAACCAGAAGAGAAGTCAGGAAGACAATCCAAAAAAGTCTGAGATCAATGAAGAAAAATGATAAAAATGGTGGACTAAATCCTGTGGTGAGCATGCTGAGGGATGTGGAACAGGTAACAACTGATGTCTTTAAGTCCTTGCTGATACACATAGCTGGGATAAAGGCAAAATCAAGGAAGAGCAGTTGGTTTCTGGTAAGCAAATCAGATCATCAAAAAGATGAGACAGCAGCAACAACTACGGGCGAATTTGAAGAACTTGACAGTGCAATGATCAGTCTTGTGTCACAAAAGAAGAAAACCAGCATCAACATGGTGCAGGTTGACAGGTTGAAGAGACAAATCTGGGTCTGGAATTCAAGAACTTGATGAAGCATTAGAATGTTTTTTCAGGCATATGGTTAAGACCAAGCCCTTCTCAACATCCTCAGTAACTAGCATATCCACTGTCAATTGCACAGGAATATCAGTAGTTACTTCTGTAAATTTCCAAAACATTCATGTATGACATCTCTTTTGACAAATTCTTTTATTTCAATTTATTCGACCCCAAAATCATTTTGGGATTGAGAGAATGTTGTTTTTTTTTTAGGTCAAAAAGCTAAAAGATATATTAAGTTATAAAAGTGGACATAAAATCCGCAGATGCTACATCAAGAAGCCCATCCGGACCACCATACACCCAAACCCTCCAGGAATAGTCGAGCGGCCCAAAGTGGGCAATAAAATCAGCCGCTTGTTTTCACCCACGCCTAATATGAACAACAAATATAGACTCAAAAACCTTAAATAATTAAGCAAAACCTTACCTATGTTACCCAAGGAAGACAAGGGCATAACACTATGTTTAACCATTGACACTTATTGAAGATTATCATATTCCAAAGTTATATTCCTAAAGCCTTGTTGTCGTGCCATTCGCAAGCCAAATTCCTTAGCTTTCGCTTCGACAATTATAGGCTCGCGCTGCTCGCAGAATTGATGACACCCTGCAAGTACAATGTCCCCCTGACAGCCGCGTAACACAAAGCCTAACCCACGGACACTGTTGTTTTTGTTATTGCAGCCCTATAACGATTAATTAGTGATCCATTGTACATGATTATTCATTATAATAATAAACAAGTTTTTTCCATCTTCCTCTTCGACATTGATATAATTACGTTTCATAGCACAATTTGGACATAATAAATATTAAAACCGATTGTAAAAAGATGCTCAACAACTCACTTTTATAGTCTTACAGATAGGTAGATTGAAAGACAAATTTAATCTACTCTTATTTTGTGAAAATATTACAAATTAGCGTTTATTATTGTTATAATGATCATGGACAGATCCATGGACATGGGGCGGGGTAGGGGAGTAGCTCTGAGAGGCACTAGCTACCCGCACACGTACACACGAGCGATATCAATCAACATTTGCAAACACAAAAACAAAAATTGGATTAGATGTTAGAGTTTGTAATTTTTACTCGTTTATACACAAAATATATATATCGCTCCGTTTTAATTTACTTCCCATAGAATTTGAAATCCTTTCACATAATACAATTACATGGTAAGTTTAATTTGGGACGAAGTAATATTTAGTACTCTTAGACATAAGGGTGTTAATCAGATCATCACGGTAAATTTAGAGACGATAATCTAATACTATATATTAAAACTTGAAAGCAAGTCTTTCCTAGGTTGACACTTGGCATACATTAATTGGATAGAGCATAAAAATAGTATTAAAATAAAATTATTGATTAACATATGGTAATAAATTATCATATTAGCTAATTTATGGAAATAATAAATATGGTAATTTAGTTTATAACATGAGATATAAGAGACAATATTATGGTGGTTGGCTAATTTATGATAATAAATTTGAATATGATGTGATATAATGGGTGACGGAATAGTAGAATGACATAATGTAACATGCGACGAGATAATGGGATTGAAACTGTAAAATGGGTGACATAAAAATGGAAATATGATAATACGATGAGTGATTAAAAATACTCCGTATATAATAATAAAATATGACGGGGGGCAAAAGTTGATTATAATACCCTACTACCCCTTCATTGTAAAATTAGAACAACGATAAAATATGCCGTTATTTTTACAAAATGAGTATAAACATTATAAATAGACAAAGCTCGGACGTGACACAGGCATATAAACTAGTTTGTCATAAAAGGAGAGACCTTCATCTAGCGAAATCTACCTAACGATGATATACAATAGTATAAGATGATACGATTGATGAGTTATCTAAAATTGTAAATCTTGCCGTGACATTTAAGCTTGACGTTTATGCCTAGGTGAGTTGGTGCGTATGGCAATTTGAATTGGGATGTTGGCACATAACAATGCATTTGTACGACACATGATAATAACACGTAAAGTTCACTTTCTATCAATTGGCAATACTGATCTTTTTCTAATTTTGGTCAAATAATTATCTAGCAATGCTAGTACTCTTAACTCTAATATTATTGGCTATGTTTGGCAAAACTACTTGAAATAGTAGGTGAACGCTTAAATGCAAGCTGAATGTTGAAATAGTAGCTTAAAACTGATAGTAATACGAGTGTTTGGCAGAATTAGCTAGAATAGAAGCTGATATATATAAAACTAGTTTCACACCCGTGCGTTGCACGGTTGAAATATTATATCGTAACGTATGTAATAATTATTTTTGTTTTTTTGATAAAAGTTGTAGTGTTATCTTTATTTTTATTGGCTCCCGTAGCCACTCCATTTACTACTGCTAAAGACAACATTGGATGGGTATGGGACATAAATGAGGGCGGAAGTTGGTATTTGGTGTAATGGTTGGACAAAAATAATTATATTAGGTGTGGTATGATCAATTTTTTTTTTTTTGAAATCAGTGGTATGATCAAATTTTACTACATGTAGTTCAACAAAAATCCTAAATTATATTAACTAATTAAATGTTGGTTATTTAAGATGTCTCCTCGTCTCATTGAATCACTTACGGAGTATTACTTTATCTTTACCTAATTTATTTATTTTTGTTTTTTTTACGCATTATTTTTCACAAAAGTCTAAGTCTTGATGATATATTTCAACCAAATTCATACTTCACTTAACTTTTCAAACATATATGTGTATGAATCTTATATTGAAGTACATTTCGACACGAATTTATTGATACATGTATCGTAATATTGTGATATATGTAGCCCAAGTTATAACAAAGTAGTTTTAAGCCCGTGCGTTGCACAGTTCAAATATTATATCATTCTTAATGATTTTTATGTTTATAACCTATTATGCTATCATTTCAATAAAATTAATTCATAGCAATTGTTGTGATGTTTCTTACATGTATTTTAAAATCTTGATTGATTAAAAAAAACTACAAAACTGTCTAGATTGTTCATTTTTAAATTACACAAACAACATTTCTTATCTATACTCTTCACAAATACCCTGTTTTTAATACATATAGTATAGTCGATTGTAATCATTAAGCATTGCTCATCGGAAAATGTATAAATGGATCTCAAGTCAAAATTCATTTTAAATCAAATAAAATGATGTATGTTTCAAAAGTTTCTGATACACATAACCAATTGTGTGATCAATCATACCGCGTTTCTATAATATAGTGTGAATGGTTAATAATTAACCGTGTAATTTATCCTCTCATTTTTTTCCCTATTTCACCATACACTAAGCTCTTCGTTTTTGCTCTCTCATCATACACTAAACTCTTTGAGTAATTCTTAAATGTTGGACTCTTCTTTTTTATCTTTTATCATACACTAAACTCTTTGAGTACTTCTTAAAGGTGACTCTTCGTTTTTGCTCTTTTACCATACACTAAACTCTTTGAGTATTTCTCAAATAATGGACTCTTAAATTGTTTGCATATAATAAAAATGTGTAAACGGATCTCAAATTGAGATACATTTCGAAACAAATCTAATGATATATGTTTTGAAATTTTCTGATACATGTAACCAATGTTATAAGTGATTATGTTGGAGTCTCACGAAAATAAGGATTCTATATGGTGCATTATTAACAATTGTCTGTGTGAGTTGTTAATAATAAAATGTGGGTATTTGTCATTTTTTAAACTCTCTTAGTATTTCTCCTATGTTAGACTCTCTCTCTATGCTCTTCAAAATTCTCCCTTTTATATATATAATACTAGTTTATTAGCCCGTGCAAAATTGCACGGGTTTTTTTTATATGAAATTGGTTATAACTCTATTTTAATACTCATACTTGACGCAAAATATTAGAATTGTAAAAAATTTAACCGACCAAATGTTACATGTTGTTCAAGGTTAATAGCCCATTTTTTCCCTGATCAAGTTCTGGCCATAAATAATTCGAACCCGTTTACACCATTATTCTTTTCGATTAAACTTGAGATGACCCGTTGTCCCAATTTTCTATAATTAAGACGAAAAAAACATATTTAATTTGGTATCATCTTAGAAAAGTTATGTTTGATTAATGAAAACAATTAGTAAGTATAGCGAATTTATATCAGTACTTTATGTTTATGTACGAATTACAATTTTTGACCCGTGACCCGTTATTTTTGGGTCCCGGTTTTGTAAACTGTAATTCATATTAACCCCGATTACTTTTTAACACACTTTTTTTTAACTCTGACCCCACCCATGGACCCGTATTTTGAGTTAAAACGAAACACACGCAAGATGTGTTATTTCCTAATATATTGCGCCTATATATATTACTTCATAAATTATCTCCAAAAATGAAATGATTTGATTTGATTCAAATTATCTCGTACAAAGTTGTATGCGAAATTATCACCAAAAATTTCAAATCATTTATATATAACTTTGTTAATAAAAAAATCAGAAAATCAGTTGGCATGGTGGTTGAAGTGTTAAACTTGTAACCCTGAGGTTACAGGTTCAAGCTTTCACAAGCTCATTTTTTATGTGTGTCAAACACATGCAATAATGAGGTGGCGATGACATCAGCAGTGATATCATTAAATGAGTGCTGATGTCATCGATGACATCACTGTTGATGTGGATAGTGTAATTGAAGGCTAATGGGGTGGCTAATGGTTAAATTAACTAGTTTATTGACCCTTGCAAAATTGCACGGGCTGTTATATGATATAGATCTAAAAGGTCTTTTTTATACTCTAATCTTGGATCATAAACGTATTTTATTGATCAGATTAATAGATGTGTATAAAAGATTTTTAAAAATAGAAAGTTATGATGTTAGGCTTGTCAAAAGTTTAACTCATACTACTCCCTCCGTCTGAAATTAAACACCTAATGCCCAAAATACCCCTCTGATACGGAGAGTATACACACTAATCAATTAATCAAAGTTACGAAAAAATTACATAGTGTGTTTAAACTCGTACGGAGGAAGTAAATGGTAACTCGTCGAGATCCAATTCATTTCGATAAGTCAATTAATATGTTTTTCTCTAACCCATATCCCATTTTTGAAACGCATATTTTTGGGTAAAACCTGACCCGAATTGTAGACCCAATTTGACCTATCATCAAAACAAAACTATGATAGTTTAATCCAAAAATGCATCACAGTGTATACTCCCTCCGCCCCCAGTTTACTTTTCGGGGTGTTTTTCGTAAACACCCCATTTCAAAACTTTCTAAATGAGATAAGTTTCAACCACACATCAACCCTCCACAATCTCCAAAAAACAATAAACAAATCATCAATTATCTCCAAAAATAATAAACAAACCACTCATTATCTCCAACAATAATAAACTAACCACCCACTATCTTCAACAATAATAAATAAACCACTCATTATCTCCAACAGTAATAAAGAAACCACACCATCTTAATCTGCGTGAAAAAATGAGCGAGATGTTTAAAGGGGGGCGGAGGGAGTATATATATAATATAATATAATATAATATAATTAAATTAAAAATATATATATAATATAATATAATTATATTATATTAAAAATAATGATTTTTTTTATATTTAAGCTTTGAGATTAGAAGTTTTGTTACGGCGAATAAAATTGAGCAGAATGTATCTTTTTACCCATAAAATGACCCAACTGGATATGATCCCGTGTTTTCTTTACCTGAGTGAGAACCAACTCGTATCTCACCAGATCCACCCGTCTACACGACAGATGTATAGCTGATTACCCTTGTAATATTAACTACAACTGTTGACCCGTGTAATACCAGCTATAAATGTTCACCCCTACAAAATTACACTGAGTAGTGTAAAAATCAGTATGAGGCGTGTTATAATCAACACCCAATATAATAATTCAAAATCTATCTTTAGTATTGTGATTGTTTAAAATTTAAGATTAGAAAATTAATTAGTCTCACTACGAAAACTTTACAATATTACAGACATTTTAAGAATGATCTTACTTATTGAATGTTTTTGTATGTGAAATTTAAGGTCATCAGTTAGTTCGTCCACATTTAAGGTGATCAGTTACCGATACAATCGTTAATAATATCGAAACTTATTTAACGTTTACGACATGATCACTCTCATATAAACTTAAATGTTTGAACAATCCGGTAATTTGGCCCGTAGCTCGCATCGTCTCAATCCATTTTATATCCTCATATTTCCGTAAGCTATAAATATGCCAAATATCATCGATTTTGGCAAAAATATCATTGACCATATCATAATGTTTTGTTAATGTTCTGGATATTTTATATCAATGAGGTTTATTCACCTTTCCTTGCGAGTCTTACGCTACATGAAAGCCTATGCCATGCTGTAGACAATTAGATAATTGATTTTTCCATGGCTTTAATGTTAACCATTCGGAGTGGATATATGGATGAACGACCATAAGCTATGGGTATGTAATACATTGATTAGAATTCGTCCATAATTACTAACTTGAATCTATCCACGTGCGATTTAATGATTTGTCAAAAAGTTAATCTTCGTACCTATGGTTTGTAGCATTCGGATGTGTGATTAGAAGTGCGACTTTTGACAAAATGTATTGATACTTTGAAAACCAATTTAGAGTATTGTGTCATTACCGTATTCAAAAATATATCGTATTATTCATGATAGTTGATAAAAAATAATACTCTAAATAAATATTATAATATAACAATGCTTCTAATGTAATTAAACCATATATAGTACATAAATCAGTTTTAACTATAAATAAAAAAACAACGGAGTTATCGGCACAACATCGTCAAAAGATGACTGGCGTTAACTCTAATATATGGTATTATTCATGATAGTAGATAAAAACTTATTATAATGAAATAAATATTATAATGTGACAATGCATCAAAAGTATGAAACCAATATTAGTACACATATCAGTGTCAACTATTAATAAAAAACAACGAAGTTATCTAATCAATATTGTCAAAAGATGACTGCCGTGAACTTTCACCATTGTTGTGTCCCGAATTGTTTGCAGAATCATTGATATTATTGATGTAAGAGATGATTCGCTCGTGATACATTATACATCCACGAAGTAGAATTGCTCTCCTATTGAGTCTTTTAATGATCATCCCAATCTTGATTTCATTGTCTAAAAGTACCGTCGTCTTCTCTAGGTGATGCAAACTGAGGATTTAGATTTGCATTCAACCCGTAAATGTCATGGGGGCAGGCAACATTTGGGTTTTTCGATGGAAGGTTGGACAGTTGAAGGGCTTGTTATTTTTTGTTTCATCATTTTTATTGTGTCAGCAATGACTGGCTTTCATGTCGTATTCTTCATATATATATATATATATATATATATACGGGTTTTCTAACGTGTGCCCATAGGACACATGATAAAAGTCCATTTATTTCCTTGATTAAGGGATATTCTCACTTGAAAAAATAAAATATGGAATCTAATTGATATATTCAGGAGAATATCACTTAATTAAGGTAGGAAATCAAGTCTTATCATGTGCCTTATGGGCACATGTTAGAAAAATCCATATATATATATATATATATATATATATATATATATATATATATATATATATATATATATATATATATATATATAGTCTTGACTATATACTGTATTTTGCATAAATGAAGAAGGTATATATTTTGAAGAGTAATCGATTTAACATAATTAGAGTAATTATAGTCGTGAATCTCGTGATTTGATTGTATTAGATTTGTTTCCTCTTTTTGATTAATTTGAGTTTATATTATTGTTATAATTGGGATAATATTATACCAGTCAAGATTTTTCGGCTCTGATTGATTTTAATTCAAGATATTTACGCTAAAATATATGATTCATTTCGTTTTTAAAATCCGACTAAATATCATGACAGAATTTTTGATTGTTTGCTATTTTTATAAAAGATGTCACAGCGTATATTTGGAATATAATACTTAATTAAGGTAATTAGCATTTATGTGGAATGATTTTGTTGCCGAAAATACTAAATGATGACATCAGATTTGATGTGGCGCTGATGTCACCGCTGAGGTGAATAGCCTAGAAAACTGTGAATTGTACCGGTAATTATATAATATATGATATAGATACGGATAATAATCGTCCGTCTCCACTTAGAGATGAAGTTACAATCCGTCTCAAATTTGAGACAGAATAATTAGGTTCGTCTCTATTTAGAGACGTAAGTATGACATCCGTCTCTGATGAAAATTTGAGACGAAATATAACTATTCCGTCTCTAACTTAGAGATGGAACTATAAAATCCGTCTCTAAATCGAGAATTTCTTGTAGTGTTGAATATCTTGGTAATTTGAATTTTAGTATTATTACTTGTATTTTAGTAGAGTGTACATATTTCTTTAGTTGCTGGTTTTAATTTCTTGATACATAATTATTATGATTCTTATTATCTAGCTTATTGTAAATGAATTTTAAAAAAATCTAAACTTAATTATATTAAAATTGTACTAATTTTTGTATAACATATACCAATTAGTGAGGTTCTCTAATTTATGATGAACTGTATCTAGCTAATTGATTAGGATACACATAGATAATGAACTATATCTACGCCGTATGATTTAACATAAGAGAGACCCTTCTTTGCTTTTTTAAGATATGGAGTACAATCTACAAATGTTTTGTTTTTTTTTTTATCTTGATCGAAATAAAAAGGAAATTTATTAACAATTGTATAACTATTAGGACTTTGACTTTCTATGAACATTGGTTTAGGTCCTTTAACAAAAAAGAAAAATAAAAAGAGAAAAAAAGAGAAAAAACAAATTAGGTTGTTGTCACATAGATTGATCATTACTAATTGACATTAGTAGTAGTAATGTAGAATATACAACATGTAATTATTCAAGTACACTACTTATGATTTGTATAGTATTTATTTTCTTTCTAGGAACACTTGGCATAGCTTATAGTTTTGGTAATGCCTCCTATTCTCCTATCTACCAACGTGGGATAGCAAAACTCTGAACTTCAAAATTGTCCCACATCGAAGTGTTGAAGGGGGTTGAGCTTTGTTAAATTGTTGATCTTACAAATATTTGGAGTTACACTCTTACTGATTAAGTGCTTGTTATAAGTTTCTTAATCGTTTAGTCCAATATTATTAATTGATCTTTATATAAAAAATTCTAATCATACGAAATGTCGAACTACGGGATCAAATTCAATTTCGCAAATAAAGATACATACTTTAACACACTTTATATCCTAGCATAACTGAATAGGTTCAACTATTATTCCTAATCCTTTAAAGCTTAACTAATTAAGTTTTCTTAATATAACCATTTTCAAAATCTTGAGGTAGTACAATTTTAATAAGATTTATTGGTGATAATTATTTTTCAAGATTTATACAAAGAAAAAAAGAAGCGATAAAGATTGTGATAAGGTGCCACAAAAAGAAAGCGTTAGCAACATGATCGTCATGTAAAATGTTTTTAACCATAGTTAAGAAATATCAAATGGCAGAAATTTATGTTATCTTAATGGTCCCGATTTAATTTCTTATCCTAATTGTCATATACAGACAACTATTATAGATTTTTTTTGCTATTTCTACTTCTACTATTATACTACATACTACTCCTACTCCATCCTACTGGTACTTCAATAGTGTATACGATCCTCCTACTCCTACTCCTCCTCCTCCTCCTCCTATCCAGGCACTGCTACTAAAAATAATTTCTACTCCAACCTCTACAATCTCCTACTTCGATCTACTTCTACTCCTATTACTCAATGCTACTCCTACTAAAAATTCAGTTGCACGACATTATGTACGTCAAGCTAGTCAGACTAATGTTGAGCTAAAATATCGGAGGAAACACATACACTTAGATGTCAATTCGACATTGATTATGTATGTGTACATATGATCAAGCTAATAAGATGAATAGAAGATTGACTATTGAAACACTGACAATCTACTTGTGTTGCTGCTGCCGACAATCAAATAGGTTAGATTTCTTACAATTGCAAACGTTCGTTATTGTGCATCGCTGACAAATTCTAATACACGTCGACTTATCACTTATGGACTCTCTATATCGCTCGAGAAAAAAATTAGACTTTCGTGATTGCACGAGAAAATACACTTTGAACTTAGCTTCCACGATTAGATGTACTATAGCCTATAGGAGCGTATAGGATTAGCGTAGATGACAAACTCTCACTTATTTTCCTTAAAAAATTTAGCTTATTCGTAGTCCCGTAGTGCTCAAAATCTTTAAAACTACCTCTAGGAAGTCAAAAGCTTTGCAAATTAAAAAGGCAAGAACAGTACAAAAATTAGGGGAAAAATTAGCAATTCAGTATGGACAAAAAGATTGAAAACGTTGCATGAGACATGATAAAGCAAGCTATGTATATAAACGATGTGGGCAATTAATTGTGAAGCTAATAAGCTATTGCATGCATTGTATATATAAGGGTACGGTGATAGTGCAATCCATGAACACTAAATGATGAATTTAGCAATTCTGCAACACCCTTCGCTTAGTTGTTTAGATTTAATTCTATGTCTTTGATTTTTTTTTCCTGTCCATTTTAAGTATCATTAGTCATATAAAAAAAAAGTTAACAAAATCAACTTTTAGCGCTAAACTTAGTAGTAGGATTAGACTTCTGTTAGGAGTTTATAGTAAAAGCACAACGTGAATATATAATTGTAATAGGATTATGGTCGATCTTAAACTTCTACAATCCTATAATAGTTGGACTCTCTGTATGAGCTCCAAAACCTCAACTTTCGACGTAGGCCCCTGAAAAAACTCTCCTTTATTATTATGTATTGATTGATTAGATTATATACGTTTCATGTAGATGACTTTATTGGAGAGTTTTACAAATATTGGACTCTCTCTGTGCATTTCTTCATTTCTAGTGCGTCGTGGAAATTTCTTAGTTCAAGATGCGTTGTAAAAATTGCTTTAATACTTTAGAAAAAAGCCTCTTATATATATATATATAGAGGCGGGTTCAGATGAGTCCGCCTATTTAGATGAGTCCATGAGTCCTCATCTAGGCCGTTGGATCTAATGAGATTAAAGGCTAACATGCGTCCTAAAACCAGCTTTGAAAAACAGAGGAGGGGGTCATGAGATCATCAGTAATTCTTACCAATTCTATTTCTCTATCTACTTCCCAGCTACCACTCTCTGCGTCTTCTCTCTCTTCAGAAAAAAAAAATCCCCAAATGAAAACCCTAGAAAATTTTGATTCGATTATAACCCAAATCACGCCATTCTCTCTCCTCGCGCCACCACCGCTTATGTTCTTCGTCGCCGCCGCCATTGCCGCTGTCGTGCTCTTTCTCCCTGTCTTCTACGGTGAAGTTTTTCCCCAAGTCAAAACCCTAGAAAAAAAATCGTTTCGATTATACTTTAAAAAGATAGAAAATGAACACAACTGCAAATCAGGTAATCTCGTGATATTTTTATGTAATTTTTCTAGTTTAATTTTCGTTTAAACTAGTTAACGATCTAATTTAGTATAATCGAATCCCCAAATTTGTTCCTTTCTCAATTTATATCTGATTTGTGTTTGTAGCAGCTTCAATTATACTCCATTGATTTGTGTTTTTAGAATAATTTTTTTCCAAATCCCCAAATTCGTTCGTTTTTCAATTTCGGTATGATTTTGATTTTAGTAATGGAATTTACAATCACATTGTATTGTATATTGAATCACACAACTCTTTTTTTTTCGATTTCGATTTTATAGTGGAATATGCAATCACACTCAATTGAGTTCAGTACCTAGTTTGATGTGGCTGGAGAAACTTAATCATGCGAAGCATATAGTTTCTGTTCAGCACTCGGATGAAAGTTCTGGCTCTTCTGAAGTACTGAATGAAAAAACCTTATTGTCAAGCTCTGAATTTATGGCAAAGATCTTATCGTGTGTGATTCAATTCTCATAGTGAAAGTATGTGTGATTCAATTTATTATCGTGTGTGATTTAATGCGTTCGTGAGTGTGATTCAATTGGTTATCGTGTGTTTCAATTTTGTCACTGTGTGATTCTATTAGTTTGTGTGTATGATTCTTTAGGTTAGTGTGTGTGATTCTGTTAGTTCGTGTGTATGATTTAATAGGTTAGTGTGTGTGATTTTATTTGAAGTGTGTGTGATTCTTTCTTTTAGCGCGTATGATTGTATTTCTCGAGTGTGTATGATTTTATTGATTAGTAAGTGTGTTTAGTGTGTGCGATTCTATTTGTAAGTGTGATTCTATGTATTGGTTACTATGATTCAATATGTTAGGGTGTGATTCTATTTGGAGGCGTGAGTGATTCAATTTCTAAGTGTGTGATTTTATAAGTTTGCGTGTGTGATTCTATGAGTTCTTATGTGTGATTCTATTTGATAGTGTGTGTGATTGTATTAGTTAGTGTGTGTGATTCATATGAAATCATCGATTCATATGTTAGTTAGTGTTATTGTTTGTTATTGTGTCATTAAATCTGTTTGTGTATGATTTTATTTGAGATCGTATGTAATTCTATAAGTTTAATTGTAAGCGTGTGTGATACAATTCGTAAGCGTGTGTGATTCCATTAGTTACTATGTGATACAATTTGTGATTCAATGATTTAGAGTGTGTGATTCTACAAGATTGTGTGCGTGATTCTATTTGTTGGTGTATTTCATTGGTGTGATTATAATATTTGGCTTTGATTATAATATTTGGCTTTGATTGTAGTCGTGCCCGAGGAGGGAGCTCCGGCCATAATAGACTACGATAATATGGGTGTTTGGGTTATGGGTGATATTTACTATATGGGTAGTAGGAGATAGACCCGTGATTTGATGTTCGTAGAACGAAATTGGAGAAAACGAAGAAGTCGGGCAGAAACTACGCGGCGATCCACAGACTACGAGGTACGACACTCTACCGGATAACTACACTACGAGTCTTTTTTCGTCCATTTGTTTTGCTAAGTAGGTTTTCCTAATACCATTAGGTTACCCAATTACATCTATTATGAGGGGACTATATTATTAAACACCCTAACCCCCTCATAGCCTCCCTAATGAAAAAGACCCAAAGATCGAAGACACAAGATGGAGTTATTCTCCACCTATTATGGGTACACCGAGTCATGATAGGGGGGTCTCTCTATGACTGTGATTTCATTGGTTAGTGAGATTAGAGAGCGTTGGTTAGGTTCTTAGTTGATCGCAAGAACGTTTGTTTCCCTAGATCGCGTTCCTATTTAGTAAGTTCTTTTAAGGTTGAACTCACAACTTTGTATTAGTTCTCCACATAGTGAAATTGGTTTCTCCTCTGTTTGGTGGACGTAGCTGGCAAATTGTTTGTGATCCACGTTAAATATGTTGTCTTTTATTTACGTTCATATTGTTGTGTTATTGTTTAATATCACGTTATTCATCTTCTCGCACCTATCGAACAAACATTGATGGGACTGGACGGCTCTGTTCCAACATCACAAGCTTGCTTTGTACTTATTAATGGTTCCATCAGAATTGATGTATTTGGTTTTTATACACCCATTTGGAGTCTATATATAGCTTTTCTATTTCTTGGTAGCTTTGTAATCTCCCAAGTATCATTGTCTTTCCAGAGATTTAAGTTCCGAATTCATGGCTGCAATCCACTTAGGTTCTTCAGCTGCCTCAGAGTGTGAGATCAGGTTTCTGAGTAATGGTCTGAACGAACAAGATTAGCAAATTTGATAAAAGAGTCAACCAAATTAAAGTAAGATTTGTTATCTGTTGAGCCATGACATGATTAGATACTTCGAAATCATGTGTCCACACATGTGCTCTTCTGATTCTTTGTGGCATGGGTGAGGGTGGTATAGTTATTGTTTCCTCCTTTGTTTGTGCTAGACTCTCTGGATGCGTAGTATTGTTTTCTGCGATTTCCTTTTGAGGAAATATATCATCAACCAATGAGTTATCAAAAGAATGGTGGGTTTGAGTATTCTCAAGTGCCTTTCTAGAGGGCCAGTCTTTGTATGGGGAGATGTGCTCAGGGAATGTAACCTTTTGATGTGCTAGATAGCCAATGAAAACACGGTACAGCTCTGGGTTCAAATTTATTTTTGATTCTGCTCGGATTGTATGTCATGGCTAGACATCCAAAAACCCTAAGTCTAGAGTACCCTGATCTGGATCCTTTCTAAAAAGCTGTGTAGGGTGTTTTATGTTGAAGAACACTGGAGGGAAGCCTGTTGATTATAAAGGCAGCTGTAATAACACAGTCTCCTCAAAATCTTGTAGATAACCCTGATTGAAACTTCAAAGCTTTGCTGACTTCAAACAAATGTCTGTGTTTTCTTTTGACTGTCCCATTTTGCTGAGGAGTATCAACACAACTTGTTTGATGAACAATTCACTTACTAGCAACAAACTTCCCACACTCTCCCTCGACAATTTCCAAAGCATTATATGTTCTGACCATCTTTATTGAGCAATCAAACGGAGTTTGAGCTAAACTGTAGAACTGAGGAAATAAATGCCCAATTTCATTCTTGTTTCTCATCAAAGAAATCCAGGTAGCTCTATTGTAATCAACTACTATTGTGAAGAAGAATCTATGCTTGACTTTGGTTTCTTTCTTATAAGGCTCTCATCCATCCATATGAATAAGTTCTTGAGGTCTGCTTGGTTTATTCACACTTGATGAAAATGGTTGTTGATGTAAAACTCAGTCTAATTTTTATGTGTTTTGAGTTTATAAGGCAGTTGAATTAAAACAGAAAAAAATGATATGAATTAGGCTAGAATCCTCACAAGAATACCCGATTAAGACTAATTTGTACCAAGATAAAAAAGAAACAAAGCACAAACAAAAGACAAGCACCAAGATCACAAATAAACAAGGCACAAACCAAAGGAAAGCCTCGCAATGCCAAGATTTGAAGGATACTCCATTTGACTCTTTGATATTAATTCCCAAAAGCTGAATGTGTGATCTAAAATAATACAATAAACTCTCTATTTATACTAAGTAGACACATCTAGACGATAAGGATTAAGGTAAGTATCGATGATGAATCTTTCCTTAATTTCGACTCACCAATTAAGAACTTTCCTAATTACTTCGACAACAACTTGGAAACCTAATAGGCTCCTTTATTAGTAGGCAACTAAATAATAATAATAACCATCTACCAAGAACTTCCTTAGACGTGCATTGCTTGGGGAGTATAGTAGATGCGGTCATTCTTGTGTACTCGTGTAGAAACAGGACAATCCAACTTAAAACATGCATATCTACTTCGTCACTTAACCAATCAAGGCGTATGACCACTTTTCGGAAAGCCTAGATCATGAAATTTACTTTCCAATTTATTTCTCTTCGAAATATTGAGTAGTTCAGAAGATATTGAGGTTGGAAGTTGTCGTGACATTCTTCAGCCATCCATTATTAGCTTTGACCCATAGCTCCCATGTATTATTCTCCCCTCTTTAAAAAGATTCGTCCTCGAATCTGAATTCCTAAAGTATAGAAACACGTTCTCATCATGACCATGCGAATAATATATATACAAGGACCAGAAAGAGAAGTCTAGAACGAACACAAACACCAAACATATGCACAAGTCCTTTAACTCATCATATTCAATGTGCTTGATGAGTTTTGAAACGCCATGATCTTCAATATCAATCCACATACCAATCATCCTTGATGCATAATCTTTCGATCATCGTGTCTGTATTCATGTTGTTCATCTTTGAATGCAATGCTATCTTTGTAGAGACACAACAACAATCTTGATTTAACTTTAACATTTTCATGAAATCCCCTATCAATATAAAGATCAACATAATATTTGTATGAACTTCCATCGACAGTTTTGTGGTAAACAAACATGTGATCTATCTCATCTTCAATTATAACCCCATGTTTATTGGAACTCGTTATTTTCTCTTCCGCAAAAGAGTTTTTTGAAAAATCAATTCTTCCTCCTTAGAGGTACCATAAAAATCCAATGTTTTGGTTTGATTGCTAATCTTAATCTCTTCATACTCTTGGATTTGTATGAATTCATGTACTTGCGATCGTTCTTCCAAGATCACTTCTTTGACCTCTTCTATGTCTTCACATGAATCCTGTTTGTCAAAATTTGCACTCCTAACTTTTTTCAAGTTATCTTGCATACGGTCAAGTTCCCTCATCATGTACAACAATACAAGATATCTACTTGATTTTTCATGTTCACTTGATGACTTCTTGTACGACACATCTTCTATAAAGTTCCTTGACATATATCGATTACGAAGCTTGCACTTGAGTACTTCCCACGAACGAATCTTGCACTTACGTTCATGTTTGCGTCGCTTCTTCAAAATTTCAAACCAATGGAACGCGTCTCTTACCATAATAAGTTTCACATGATTAAATCTTTCACGATCATCAAAACCAATTCGATTAAATTTATGCTCTATCTTTCTTTCCCAATTTATATAATCATCAGAATCACCACTCCCATTAAACTTAGGAAATTTATAATCCATTGATGAACCAAAAATAACCACACCAAGACTAACAAAGCATAGAAGTTGACACATTATTAGGTACCCCGGGGGTACCTAGAGCTACGTACCCCCCGGTTAACTGTTCACTCATTATATACCACATTATAATCATTATATAATTTCACTCATTATTTCTCAATTTCAGTCATTATATACTTTCACTCATTATTTTACAATTTTTACTCATGATTTCTCAATTTTCACTCATTATATATAACATTATAGTCATTATTTATTTTCAGTCATTATTTCTGAATTTCCAATCATTATACAACTTTATTCCAATCATTATTTCCCAAATTTCACTCATATTTCCCGAATTTCACTCATTAGTTTTCGATTTTCACTCATTATATACCACTTGAAACGGGGGGGTACATAGAGCTACGTACCCCCCGGGGTACCATATACCGATTGATAGAAGTTTGTTACAACCCAAGCTCCGATATATATAAATTTGATGTATAACCTAGTCTAATTTTTATGTGTTTTTGAGTTTATAATGTAGTGTAATTAAAACAGAAAATAAAGGATATGAATTAGCGTAGAATCCTCGCAAGAATACTCGACTAAGACTAATTTGTAGTAAGATCACAGAGAAACTAAGTGCAAACAAAAGGCAAGCACCAAGATCACAAAGAAACAAGGTACAAACCAATAAAATACCTCGCAAGGCCAAGATGTGAAGGAAACTCCTTCGACTCTTCGATATTAATTCTCAAAAGATGAACGTGTGATCTAAAAGAATGCAATAAGACTCTCTATTTACGGTTGTTATACCGTGGTCCGGGACACATGGCACATTCCCAATGGACCTAAAAAATGAACCTTTGTTTCCCATAAACCTCACTAATCTCTCTCCTCGCCAGCACCACTGATGTGGCGTTAGAGTAGTGTGCTAATCCGCGTGATTTATACGCCTTAGGGTCTATTTTAGCATGATATTTTCGTGATTCGTGAACCACACTACTAGGAGTTGTTTGGAGCTTATTTGGTGGTTTTACGGGTTTTTATTCGCTCGAAACCCTTTGGAGTGAATTAGGAGGGAACGTGGATCGAGTCGGAGTCGGATCGGGGTTCGAGAGAGGCTAGCTAGGGTACACTACGATAATCACAAGTGTTCGAGCCACGAAGAAATGAGAATAACAAGAGCTCAAGCCACGGGAAGAGAAGCAAAATGAAGAGGAATTCAAGTTCCTCGACTCGAGAGGAAGGCGCCTCGAGTCGAGGATTTCCTCGCTCGACTCGAGGAGAGTGTCCCTCGAGTCGAGGATTCCGTCGCTCGACTCGGGGATCTCTTCCCTCGAGTCGAGGAAGCTACCTTCCGGGAAATTTCTCGAGGCTTTTGGACGGTTTCTTTTTGGTTAAGAAATGTTTATTTTCGTCTTTTACTGTTTTTCTTTGGTACTTATCTTTAATAAAAGGGACATGTAACCCCTCCCTAGTAATAATCACCTTATCACTTTTCATTTTATTTTTCATCTAGTTTTTTTTTAGAGAGAGAAACTCAAGAAGAACTTATCTTTTTTATTATGAATTTCATCTCAAATATTATTGTAATAATTAGTATGGAAGGCTAATCCCCTTCTAAACTCTTGGTGTAATCAATTTTTCATCCTATGTATTAGTAAGTATTTTTCTCTCTATTTTACCTTTATTTTCATTATAATTAATTTCTTGTTCTTTAATGCATGATTTATCCTTATTTTATCTAATTGGTTGATTGGATTGAATTGGGTACTTCATATGCTTGGTTTTTAATTGATGGTCATTGATTATTAACCT
This sequence comes from Spergularia marina, assembly GCA_963680865.1. Taxonomy (NCBI): domain Eukaryota; kingdom Viridiplantae; phylum Streptophyta; class Magnoliopsida; order Caryophyllales; family Caryophyllaceae; genus Spergularia; species Spergularia marina. The sequence goes on along the minus strand of OY804550.1, from coordinate 11,629,443 downwards.
TAAAGGAAGCAACTTTCACATGTTTAGTGTATGGTTATGACTAACTTGTGATTGGGGAATTAATTAGGCAACTAATAGATTAGATTTGATTAGTGTCGCGGTTGCGACTAATTAGATACTAATTTGGGTTGTTCTCAATCTTTTATTAGTCCTTGCTCTTCATGCCTTTGGTTGTGATTTGTTTGAGTGGTCACTAGACAAATTAGGACTAAAAGGAGGGGAATTTGGTAGCGGTTGCTCAAATTCCCCATAAAAGAGGATTAATTGGTTAAAACCGGGATTGTTAATGAATTGGTAATATTATAGAGAGGTAAAACTTACTATAGGGTGTTAGAAGAGATTATCACCGAGAGTCGCTTTAATTAACTTGTTATCTTGTTTATTTCGTTTTAATCCAACTTTCAAACAAAAAATCCCCCATTTATTGTTCTTATTTCTTTTATTTCTTATTTTTCCGCACTAGAATCGCATATTAGGACTTCCCCTCTTCCTCGTGGATACGATACCCACTTACCCTTGCTAGTTAGCTTGATTTAGTGGTAATTTGACTAGGAATAACTTAGCTTGTCAAATTTGGCGCCGTTGCCGGGGAGGAGGCGTTTTTAGTCTTTTTGCTATTTTTGTGTGGTTTTTGTTTTTAATTATTTCTCTTTTCTTTTTATTTTTATTTTCTTTTAAGTGTGTTTGAGGCTTGTTCTTATATCTCCTTTGCGGTGCTTGGGCCACTAGCCTATGGTCCAAACCCGTACTACTAATCCCGACTTGAGTTGTTTTGAGATAGATTGGGAGCTTGAAAGAACTTTGAGACAAAGAAAGAAGTTCTCACTGGAGCAACTTAATCAAGTGGTTGTTGAGGAGGAAGGAAACATTTTTGCCAATTTTGGGTTGTTTAGAGAAGAAGGATCTTGGACTTCGGCCTCTTCCGAGTTTTTCGAATCACCACCTAGAGTCATGAGTATAAGAGAGCTCACCGCCCCAGATCTCACACAACAACCCTCATGCATTGTCTTCCCCGATGATGAGGCTACCTCAAGAATCGAGATCAAGGGAGCTCTTTTACATCATCTACCTACCTTCTACGATCTTAGCACGGAGGATGCTAACAAGCACATCATGGGGGTGCATTTGGTGTGTAACAACATGAAGCGCCCCGGAGTAGACTTGGATACATTTTTTCTCAAGGTATTCCCATTTTCCTTAAAGGATCGGGCGTCACTACAAGAAAATCGATTTTTAGCCACAAGCAATTTTGTTGCCAAAAATATTTTTGGCAACGACAAGCTATATTTGACAACGAAAATCAGTCGTTATGGGACATGCCGTAACTAAAAAGTGCCGCAACAATAAGACGCCGTGGCTAAAGATACTTTTTTTTCGCAACAACAACTGCCGTTGCGGAAAATTCTTTGTTGATGAAGATCAGAAAATATGGCCACGAAACACGTGTTGCCTTAAATGTGTGGTTTTAATTTTGGCAACAAGTTAATCGTGGCGAAAAATCATCTTGTGCAGTAGGAGGCTGCACATTTTGCAACAAGCTCTCGTATTTAGCAACAATGCTGTTGTTGCAGAAAACCAGCTTGAATATACGGAATTCTGTTTTTGGCAACAAGCCCCTTGCCACAATAAACAAGGAGCATGAGTATGATAGTACGCCTCTATACGTTCTTCGTGCACCCCTTGACTTCATATTAATAAGAACAATAAAAACAAATTGGGAGTGCAATAGCCAAAAAATATTTAAATTAAAATGTAATAGAGTAAAGCACATACAAAATTATGGGGAAGTAAAATTCCACCCATCAAGTCTTGACTGTAAGAGTACTAACTCAAAATACTTCCCAATATACAATATGTTACAATAGAGAGAATGAAACAACACTTGTAGTTGGTCAAAGACTTCATATTTTGATGCAACTTATTCAATCCTTCAAAACAATAGAATAACGTAGTATGAGTAAAAGTTTACAACAACCACGAATAACATTTAAGTGCAGCTACAAACACTAAACACAACATATGACACTTCGTGCAAAGAAAGCAGGCAGGTCAGGTTGTAAGGAAAGTGATCAAATTAATTAATTATAATATTATTATGTCCACCTCCGACGTGACAACATGCATCATATGTTCATAAGCTTCACAATGAATACACGACCTGCACTATAGCACTTAGGATGCAAAGAAGGACAATAGTTTACCGATTGCTTTGGCCATCCAAGCGTAGATGGAAACATTTGAAGCATGTCTATCTTGCATTGACACAGGTTGAGCGGGTAAAATAGCAAGTAGAAAGTATTTCTAGTTATGGCACATAAGTCTTGTGTACTAATTTCATACTTGCACTATATCATATCTGTGAATATATCACTATAGACACTCTTACAATAAGCAGGGGAAATTGTTTTGAAAAGTCAAATTTTCGAAATGGTCGTTCAAACTTCAAATTTTTGTACCTTTTTATTTTATAACTCAAAATTCTGTACCATTTTCCGATCTTATTCCTACGAATAGAGTTAATAGGATGCCTTATAAACTACTTCTCATCTAACACAACTATATATTACTACTGTCCAAACGCAATATCCACTAGCATAATCAATACAACCACCAGCTAAATCAATCATAACCACCAGTAAACCACCTAAAACTACTTGTAAGAACCCACAAAGCTAATTTCTAAGAAAATTTTGACAGGGTTTCATTGACTGTGACCACCTATTAAGCTAAAATTATGTCAACGTGAATCCACATTTTGGTTATGATCAATCACCACCACCACCACCACCACCAACACCAAACCCATCACATGTCACAAACCATCCAACACGAACAATAACAAAATCACAACCACTATTCTAACTATCTAAAATACACCTGACCATGTTAAAGATTAGAAATTTACCTAAGGGTTACGACCTTAGATAATCAGCTAACACAATGTTGTTGGGCAAAAACTGTTTATTCTGGTGTAACTTTGTCTAATCCTGCAAAATCAATACATACATGCACATTATCAGTAAAAATTATAAAACATCATTATTTCTTACATTGTTCATGTAGGGACACAATTTCAAATTCATAAACCATGAAAATATACACTTAGCTAGTGAATCAGTGACCAAAACAATTTAACATAATAGAATGTCATTCATCTTAAAAATGAGTATATACCCTTCTTTGTTGATCAACCACTTGATTAAGCACTAGACAAGCTTGTATACAAATCATGCAAAAAAATCAGAATGTATGCAGCAAGATAATAAACTTTAGAAAGTCTCTTAATATGACAAATGACAAAAGAAGAACACAAAATCGCAAAACACACATTCTAATCATTGCCATCACACTAAAACTCTACGAAGAGGGCATTCCTACCATTATGGACGAAGAAGAATAGCCAACAAAAAATACACATCACTTCTTTAATTATAAGAAACGCTCCACATAAAAGCCTCCCTGCAACTTTGCTTCCCTCCTCCCGCGAATTTCCAACTTTTCTTGAAACACAAATGTGAAATTAAGAACGTCATAATGTAAGAAACTACCATACAACGCTTAACAATAACAAGTTAGTGAAACTTAAAAGAGTAGGTTGGACATCTTTAGCTTCAAGCTATGAAAAAGGGGTACATTGGAGCTGATCTTGAGACGGTAACGACTGCATCAAAGAATCGCTACCACAAAAGCGAAAGAAACTATATTGAAAGAGGTACAGAGGTTGACCTTGAATAGTCCTATTAATTTGCTCTTGAGCCAAAATATCAATTCCATATGCACAATGCCAAATCAGTTATCAATCATGTAATAAGCTACCTCTAACCCACAAAGCACCAATCAACAAACAATAGTAGTTCACCAAGAATTACTATTTAACAAAGTGTAAGCATCAAAATTTTAAAAACAAAAATGTGGGGTTAAGTATATTATAGGGCAATTGCTAACATATCACCATAACGACCAACAATGACGAACTAATGAAGTGTAATTTCGTTATTGGATAAAGACATTAATTTTTTTCATCTGCATCCTCAAGAATGTCACATGCCCCAAAATTCTCTAATATCTACTCATTGAAGTTTATATTTTAGAGTCAACAAAGTTAACAATGAACCTTACTCGGAGATAATAAAAGTGGAAACAAAATTACATTACCTAAATCAAGTTCGTAATGCGTTGTTCCTAATTTTAAACTTCATTCATAAACCAATCAGATGAAAACATGCCTAAATCAACCGAATTGAATAAACCTAGAGCATAAATCCTATTGCCTAATTCACAATCCCCAATTTCAATCTCGGACTAAACCCAAACCAAATTCACAAACCCCAATTTCAATCTCGAATTAATCAAACCCCCAAATTTTCAAATTAGGGTTTGAACATTGAATATAGTAAAATTAAACCTAAGAAAACAATCATATCATCATTAAAAACATATTTAAGAAGCAAATTTAAGAATTAAACCTCAAAGAAAGTTGAATTCAGATTTGAATTTTTAGCCAACCTACCACAGATGAAACCTAGGGAGATGGACTCGCGTATAAGAAGAACACTCAGACCAGAGATGTCTGAAGGCTTGACGACCGACGAGAGAGGAACACGCGAGAGTGACGGCTGAAGATGGAGACGGTGATGAAAACTGGAGGTGAGAAAATGGAGGGAGAAGGGGGATGCGTCATAGCATAGCTAATGTTTTACTGAATGGACGACATTCTCGATCTGAAAATAAAGTTGTTTTGTTTTTTTTTTTTTTTGATTTTTTTTATTAAATCTACTTACTTTTTGGCAACAAATATATTGTGGCAAAATACATAACATTTTACTGCAACGAAGGCTAATTGTGGCCAAAGGGTCAAATCTTTTCGGCAACAACAACCTTCTGTGGCTAAAAATAGATTTCTCTTTAGCAACAACATGGCCTTGTGGCCTTAAATCGAAAAATTTCCAAACTCCCGCGATGAATTTTTTTTTTGGGGGGAAGTGAATTTAGATTATTGGCAACATATTTTTGTGGCCAAAAACAGTATTTAGCAACGACGTGTAAGTTGTTGCCAAAACTTGTGGCTAAAAACCTACTTTCTTGTAGTGCATTAAATTGGCTATACACCCTTCCCCACAATAGCATCACCTCTTGGGAGGGTTTGAAGTAGGCATTCATCCACAAGTGCTTCCCCAACACTAAAGCTTCGGCTTTGAAGAAGGAAATTTCAACAATAGAGCAACGGGGAGAGTCACTTGCTTCTTATTGGGACCGATTCCGAGAGTTGATTGCTAGTTGTCCATACCATGGGTATAAGAAGCAAGATCTCATCTTATTCTTCTACCACGGACTTGATGATCAAGACTATAGGCATGTGGTAGCCGCGAGTAATGGTGGGTTGGACAAGATGACTCCCATTGATGCTTGGGACTTGCTAGAGGAATTGGCGACAAACTCACGTGACCGGGAGTCCAAGAGGTGTGTGAGGAGAGTTAATATAGTTGAGGCGCCTCCCAATGACAATCAAGTGGGCGAATTGACAAGTATGATGAAGGAAATACTCCGAAATCAATCAAGGAACTCACCACCTAGGGAGTATGAAGAGGTCAATGCCGTGGGTGGTTTTCAAGGAAATTGTACAAGAAGATATGACCCATATTCAAACTCATACAATCCGGGTTGGAAAGATCATCCTAACTTGAGGTATGGCAACAATCAAGAAGTTAACCGTGGCTACAATCAAGAGAATAACCGGTTCCAAGGCCAAGGAAGTGGAAACTACAACTCTCAAGGGCCTAGGGACGGGAACTACAATCAAGGAGGTCATGGAAATTTTAATCAAGGTCAAGGGGGTGGAAATAACTTTCAAAATGCTCGTTTCCAAGCTAAACCACCTCTCTCCGGCCAACAATCTCAAGGTGGTCCCTCTTCAATGTCCGCGGAAGAAATGATCAAGGCATTGACTCTCAATGTCACGAATATGCAAGCTTCTATGGTCCAAAATCAACAAGAAACGAAGGCAATAATTCAAAACCTTGAAGGTCAAATGAGCCAACTATCAAGTGCGGTGAACTGACTAGAATCAAGAGGTTCCACCAAATTCCCATCTCAAACCGAAGCCAATTCCAAGAATAATGTGAGTTTCGTGAGTCTAAGGAGTGGTAGGAAGCCACTTGAGCCGGATGATCGGGGAAAGGATGAATCCTGGGTTGAGGATGTGGAATATGAGAGCAACAATGTGTCGCAAAATGAGCAACCTCGGCTAGAGGAGCGTCCAGCTCGAGCCGAGGGAAGTAGGAGTGGAGAACACTCTACTGGAGTGAATCTCGAGTCGAGGGAGTCTTTGCCACGACTCCAGAAACCAAGCCGAGGATATAGCACTGTTCCTCACCCTCGACTCGAGAAGAATGCCCCTCGAGTCGAGGAAGATGATCCTCGAGTCGAGGGTGAAGGGCCTCGAGTCGAGGAAATGCCCCCTAAAAAGTACCTGACTGATCTCACGCCTCGAGTCGAGGACACTTTGCCTCGAGTCGAGAAAAATCCGCCTCGAGTCGAGGTACCCTCTCCTCGACTCGAGACGACTACTCCTCGAGTCGAGAAATTTCCATCTCGAGTCGAGGATTCTGTTATCGGGGATTGTTTACTTGGCCCTTCTCCCGTTTCACAAGATGAGGTTATAGAGGTTGATGTTCCGTTTCCCGAACCACTTAGGGATAATCGGAAATACAAGCACAACTCCGACATGTATGCCCTCTTTCAAGATTGTAAGGTAAACATTCCATTTCTCAACTTTGTTAAGAGTGTTCCTAAGGTGGCGAAATTTTTTAAAGATATAGTCACACCTAGACGATCACCTAAGCAAAAAGGAAAACAAAAAGTGAAAATGTGTGAGCATGTGTCGGCGGTTTTCCAACATAGATTGCCTAAGAAGTGTAGGGATCCGGGAATGTTTTCTATCCCTTGTACATTAGGGGGTGCTAAGTTTGATAGGGCCTTGTTAGATCTCGGTGCTAGCATATATGTTTTGCCTTATTCTGTGTTCGAATCTTTGAAACTTAGTGAATTGCATGACACGGATATCATAGTTCAACTAGCCGATAGATCAAATGTGTACCCTAAAGGAACAATTGAGGATGTGTTTGTTGAAGTGGATAAACTTGTTTTCCCGACCGATTTCTATGTGATTGAAATGGAGCACGACTTGCATGCGGCCCCTATTCTTTTAGGGCGGCCCTTTCTAAAAACGGCTCAAACAAAAAAGTGATGTTGCAAGTGGATCATTAACAATGGAATTCGAGGGTAGAGTTGTCAAGTTTAATGTTTTTAACTCTATGAAATACCCTTCCGATGTGCATTCAATCTCTTCTATTGATGTTTTTTATCCTATTGTACAAGACGTGTTTGACTCACATGCCAATCTTCTTGATGACGTGCTTGGTCAAGTTGAATGTAGTAGGATAGAGAATTCTTTGCTTGATTCTTTGTCCACTAACCCGCGGGAAATGGCTCATGAGATCGGTAAACCGTTTCGGATGAACAACAACTCCAAACCGATCACTCTTGAGAAGCCGTTTGCTCGACCTAAGCCGTCAACCGTTGAGGCCCCACAAGTGGAACTTAAAATCCTCCCGGACAAGCTCAAGTTTGTGTTCTTGGGGGACAAGGAAACTCTCCCCATTATAATTTCGAATCAATTGAGCAAAAGTCAAGAGGAACGATTGATTGGGGTTTTGGCGAAGCATAAGGAAGCTATCGGGTGGACTATTGCCGACATTCGGGGTATTTCCCCCTCCACGTGTATGCATCATATCATGTTGGAGGAGGGGGGGAAACCGGTAAGGCAACCCCAAAGACGGCTCAACCCACCAATGATGGAGGTAGTCAAGAATGAGATTTTGAAGCTTTGGCAAATGGGGATGATTTTCCCCATTTCGGATAGCCAATGGGTGAGCCCCACACAAGTCGTGCCAAAGAAGGGTGGGTTCACTGTGGTTGCAAATAAGGAGGGAGAAATGGTTTCTACAAGGCTTCAAACGGGGTGGAGAGTTTGTATTGACTACCGTCGTCTCAATGCCGTAACAAGAAAAGATCATTTTCCCTTGCCGTTTATTGATCAAATGTTGGAACGACTAGCGGGGCATAAGTTCTACAACTTCTTGGATGACTACTCCGGGTATTTCCAAATAGCAATAGCCCCGGAAGACCAAGAAAAGACCACATTCACTTGTCCCTTCGGTACATTTGCATACCGAAGAATGCCGTTTGGGTTATGCAACGCCCCGGCTACGTTCCAACGAGCCATGATGAGCATATTCTCTGATCACATAGAGGAGTTTGCAGAAGTCTTTGTGAACGACTTCACTGTGCATGGAGACACCTTTGAGCAAGCTTTGGATCATCTAGAATGGGTCTTAGATCGGTGCTTGGAGTCTAATTTGGTCCTCAATTCGGAGAAATGCCATTTTATGGTAGAAGAGGGAGTGGTGCTAGGCCACGTGGTCTCGGAACGGGGAATTGAGATTGATAAGGCTAAGGTGGACGTGATTTCTACCCTCCCCTACCCGACTAATGTGAGAGAGGTGCGGCCTTTCTTGGGCCACGCGGGCTTCTACCGCCGGTTTATCAAAGATTTTTCGAAAATTGCCGCTCCCATGTGCAAGCTCCTTCAAAAGGAGTCGGATTTTAACTTTTCCATGGAATGTCAAGCTTCATTTGATGAGCTAAAGGCTCGACTTATCTCCGCTCCTACCATTAGAGCATCGTGTTGGTTGCTACCTTTTGAGATTATGTGCGATGCAAGCGACTACGCGGTCGGAGCCGTGTTGGGCCAAAAGGAGGGGAGGGCGAGTCATGTCATACATTATGCCTCTTTGATGTTGAACGAGGCGCAACGTCACTATACAACCACGGAGAAAGAGATGTTGGCGGTTGTGTTTGCTTTATAGAAATTTCGACCATAACTCTTGGGAGCGAAAATAATTGTTTATAGTGACCATGCCGCCATACGTTACTTAATATCAAAGAAAGAGGCTAAGCCACGGCTCATCCGATGGGTGTTGCTCTTGAGTGAATTTGAGGTGGAAATACGGGATAAGAAAGGTGCGGAAAATCTAGTTGCGGACCATCTAAGTCGTATTGTGCATGATAAGGAAACCTCTTATGCCAATGATAAAATTCAAGAGAGGTTTCCGGATGAGGCATTATATTCCTTGGGCACTAAGAGGATTGCGCAACCGTGGTTTGCAAATATTGTCAACTTTCTCGCGTCTAGCCAATTCCCTCCCGGTTTCACTAAAAGTCAAAGAGAGAAACTTCGGAGTGTTGCACGGTTCTACATGTGGGATGATCCGTACCTTTGGAAACAAGGAGCCGATGGGGCTATACGTCGATGCATTCCCGACGATGAGGTACGTTTTATCCTAACTTTTTGTCATTCTTATGCGTGTGGTGGCCACTTTGGTTCCAAGAGAACCGCGCTTAAGGTGCTCGAATGTGGATTTTATTGGCCTTCACTCTTCAAAGACGCTCACGAATTTTGTCAAACATGTGATAAGTGTCAAAGAGTAGGCAATAATTCACAAAGAAATGAAATGCCTCAAACTCCCATTATCTTTTGTGAAATTTTTGACGTTTGGGGCATTGATTTCATTGGCCTTGTTCCAAATTCCCACGGCCATTACTATATTTTACTTGCGGTGGATTACGTCTACAAGTGGGTGGAGGCGAAAGCCACTAAAACTGATGACTCCAAAGTTGTTTCAGGTTTCCTCCGATCCCGTATTTTGTCCCGTTTCGGTATTCCAAAGGCGTTAATTAGTGATAAAGGGACGCATTTTTGTAACCAGACGATGAGTGCTCTTTTGAGGAAATTCTATGTTGTTCACAAGGTCTCCACTTCATATCATCCCCAAACTAATGGGCAAGCCGAGGTGTCAAACCGGGAAATCAAGTCTATTCTCGAAAAGATGGTCAACCCGAGCCGCAAAGATTGGAGCTTGAGATTAGATGATGCGGTTTGGGCTTACCGGACGGCCTATAAAACTCCAATTGGGATGTCTCCCTACCGATTGGTGTTCGGTAAAGCATGCCATCTTCCCGTTGAAATTGAACACCGAGCATATTGGGCTATCAAGAATCTTCACATGGGAATGAGTGAGGTTGGGGAGCACCGGAAGCTTCAATTACATGAAATGGAGGAGATACGGTTGGAATCCTACGAGAATGCGGCAATTTACAAGGAAAAGATCAAAGCATGGCACGATAAATTGATTGCAAGGAAGAGTTTTGAAGTGGGGGACAAAGTTTTGCTCTATCAATCAAGGTTGAAACTCTTCCCGGGCAAGCTAAGGTCTCGATGGATTGGCCCATTCACCGTTTCTAAGATATACCCTCACGGAGCGATCGAAATCTTTGAGAAAGAGGAGCATAAATCTTTTAAGGTGAACGGTTATAGGTTGAAGCCGTATTATGAAGGATTCAAGGTGAAAACCGTAGAGGAAATGGCTATCTTTGAGCCAATTATTGAAGAATGAAGCTTTGGAGTTCTCATGTCGAGCCAACGACTTTAAACAAAGGCGCTATTCGGGAGGCAACCCGAGCCATTTGTGTATATATGGGTTATTTAATGTATTTCATTTCGAGGAAATTTTGGTTTCGGTTTTTGAATCAAGCAAGAGATCGAGGAAGTAGAGAAAAAAAAGGGGGATCCTTGACTCGAGGAAAGGGAACCCCGACTCGAGGAAGATTTACAGAAGGAACAGTTTTGGGAGAAAATCCTCGAGTCGGATGAAGCATAGCTCGAGTCGAGCGAGGCTCTCCTCGAGTCGAGGATAAACTCCCTCGAGTCGAGGCGAACGAGCAGTAGGAAGGATTTTTGGGGTAATTCCTCGACTTGAGGATTTTTCATCCGAGTCGAGGCTTACTTTCTCGACTCGAGGATTTTGAAAAATCTGTTTTTTATCAGATTTCAAGCCCGACCCCCCCTCTCTCTCTCCTCACTTCATCTTCTTCAATTTTTTCCCCCATTTTCGAAACCCCTCTTCTCCCAAACTCAAACTCACTCAAATCTTCACCAAATCACACAAAATCACTCCCAAACTTCTAATTTCTTCACAAAAATCACTCCATAAACAACAAATCAACCACAAAATCTCTTATTCCATAAAAAAATCATTCAAAATTTCCAATTTCTTTTCAAGAACCCTAGAAATTAGGGGTTTTGTTTTTTGGAGAGTTTGGGTCGATTTCTACATTGGAATTGCATCTTGGGACGGTAGTGGAGCTTTTGGAAGCGATTTGGAGGATCGACTTTGCTCAAAAATTTGTTTTTGAGCCCAATTTGGTAAGAATCACCCCCAAATTCGATTTTGGTCCTTGTAGGTGTTTTAGTTGTTTGTTGTTGGCTTGGTGAGGGCACTTTGGATTGATTGATGTTTGTGTAAGATAATCGTGGTTTGAACCACGTTGGTTAGAGTGAATTTTGGCTTTGTAGTGTGTTTGTGGGTGTTGGATTATTTGTGCAAATTGTGTGATAAGTGGTTGTTTGGGATTAGTTGGAGAATTGCGAATTAGAAGACGATTGTGGTGAATTTGTGTTTGTATTACAATGGGTAGAAATGATGGTGAAGCCGGCCCCTCCAAGAAGCAAAAGAAAGTTAAAGACCCTAAACATTGGGAGACAATGGGGGTTGAGGGCCTGGACGATACGGAGAACGCTCATTTCAATGACATGGTCGAGCGCAAGAAGCTCGTAGTAACCAAGTTTTTCGATGCGGCCACACTTGACCAGTTAGGCTTCCTCGAGTCCGTTCGCTTCCATTTGGGTGTAGGCGGTATGTTAGGCTTCTTGGGCAAGTCAGCTCCCACCTATGAGAGGTGGTCCTACGAGTTTTTGTCCACTCTCAAGCATGAGCGGGACAATGAGAGGATCCTTTTCAGCATCGGAAATCGCATCGGAAAATGGAGTTATGGCGACATTGATCAATGCTTTGGGTGGCACACTCTGGAGGAGGAGGGTAAGGCGTACAATTTGTAGGGGTTATGAGACGAAGGTGTTGTGGACAAAGCTCACGAGGGAGCCAGTGGTCCCTCCCTCGGGGAAGATTTCGATGGTTCCCCACCCGGCTATGAGGCTTATTTACCGGGTGATCGGTATGTGTGTTTTTGGGCATGAAGAGCCCAATAACATACAATTTATGGAGATGGGTTACCTAGCCTCATTCATACCGAACGAGAATGGTAGGCCGCGGTGGGCCCAACTCTTCGCCGAGGCGTGCATGGCATGCCAGATGTTTCCCTCACGATCTATCGGGTTGGGGGGCATGATTACCCTCATCGCCCGTCGGTGTCAGGTAGCGTGGGTTGATGAGGAGGTGGCTTTGAAGGGGCTCGCGACTCTGAACATCCAAGCTCTCCGGAAGATCAGATGGATTACCCCTGTGCTGAGACTGCGAGAGTACGCGGGGCGTTACCACTGGACTTTGGGGACTGACGCGCAGAGTTACATGTTGCTCCCCAACCCTGACCGGTTGAGGATTGAGGAGAGTCACGACGCGGAGGAGCTTTTTGTTGAGGGGCTGCGACTTAGTGTCGCTCAGGGGCTGTTTTGGAGGAGATCCCGGGACCCCCACGTGTGCATGTGGGAGGACCCGGATTTGCGCCCCATGTGGCGTTTCCCCCTGAGTACGAGGCTTGGAGGACGGGAGTTAGCCATCGGTTGGATGGCCTGGACCATAGGATGATGGTCCATGAGGCCCAGATAGAGCGCCTTATGATGTTTATGGAGGATATCACAACCTCCACATGAGAGCCCAGACTCCGTTCTACGAGTCTCCTGACTTCACTGAGATCGACGAGCGCCTCCGGCATCTCTCCATTCGTGGGCAGCAATTCCGCCCACCCGGCCACCCTCAGTGAGTTTTCTTGCCACCCTCCCTCTTTATGCCTTGTTTTGCATTTATTGACCTATTTTGAGCATAGGGGAGGATTATTGCTCTTGCTTGTACAATTGTATCATATTGTCTAACCAATTTCCGTGTGTTATTTGTTTTGTGTGTTTGTTTTTCGAGTTTTACTGTTATTTCAATCGTGACATTTGCCATTCAGTTGGAGAAGCCAAGGTATGAATAAATTCTTCCCTACACTTTCTTCTTTTCTCATCTCTAGCCAAGTCGGTCCATCGCCCTATTTTGTCCAATATTTTATACCATCTCTCTTGATATTGACCCCCCGTTTGTTCCACATACTTGTTGATCCTTAAACCATTGACATTTGGCCCGCAACTCACACAACATTCACAAAATGGCCTCTTTTCGGTTTTTGGACTACTTTCGGTGTGGGGTCATTACGCTCCAACAAACACAAGAGGGGGATAGGAGTTTGTAAGGTGATAGGAGGCGACATATCTTGAGGAAGACGGGGTTATGAGGTGAGAGAGTGGCTCTTCTGCCGGTCTTTGGACCATGAGCCACTTGCATTGATGATTATTGAGGGAAATGGAGCTGTCACGAGGTATGATTTCTTTTCCCTTAACTTTTCTCTCTCAATCTCGATTCTAACCTCTACTACCCCACCCGTTTCACTAACCGTTTCTAGACCATCTCTCTTTGTGCCCTACCGCGTTTGTTCCCACCGTTATTCTTGTTCTACCCACCCCATTTTACCCTTTAAACCAATAAAATAACCTTGTTTGGTTCATTGTTGGTTGGGTTGTTTTTGGATGGTTAGTTATTATTGGTGGAAGACGTGTTTTTGTCATTATTCATGAGGGAGATGGAGTAGTGAGACGAGGGAGGACTCTTTTTCGAGGAAGATAGGGGAGTGAGGTAGAGAGGGTGTCTCTTGAGCCGAGAGCCCGTTACTTCTTCACTTGATGAGTTGAGACGGTTTCTCTTGCACTAGTTGTATGGGATGCTTGCGGATGTTTTGTTGGTTCTCCCCCTCCCTTACTCGTAGTTGCCCAATCTTTCGGTTGGTTGTTGATGTCATTGTGGGCAATGACGAGGTTCAAGCATGGGGGAGACGCTTGCCATAATTATGTAATTTTGTTTGGCAATCTGTCACTTTGTAATATAAGTGTGATTTTATTTTCCGTTTGCAAAAAAAAAAAAAAAATTGATTGAGGAAATCCATGGCGGGCGACATAAGATGAGGAGTTTGGGGCGTAAAGGGTTAGGATCACTACGGGAGTCATAAGGAGGTTCGGTGATAGGATTGGTGGTCCTAGGTTAGAAATCCTCTTGCATTGTGATGATACGGGCGCCGGTGGATTGATTGAGGTGAGTCGTGCTCGATAACTTCTTTGGGAGCATGGCTTTGAGGGTCTCGTTGAGCCAAGCATGGGGGAAATGTTGTGTGTTAGTTCCCCCTAGCTTAGAGTGCATGAGAAGGGAGTATAAGATGGTTAGAGTTGGGGTGTCGAGCATTTCATCCACTCCAACTCTAACTAGCACCGTTTGGGTGTTATGTTGCCTTGCGGTTCTTTGTTTTGGAGGAGTCTTGAGTGTTGAAACTTACCCCGTGCTTTAAGAGAGACCTAGGTGTTAGTGTGGAGGATTGATGAACTCGTGGACGAGTAATGGTCTAAGCATGGGGGAGTTTCATGTGGCGTTAGAGTAGTGTGCTCATCCGCGTGATTTATACGCCTTAGGGTCTATTTTAGCATGATGTTATCGTAATTCGTGAACCACACTACTAGGAGTTGTTTGGAGCTTATTTGGTGGTTTCACGGGTTTTTATTCGCTCGAGACCCTTTGGACTGAATTAGGAGGGAACGTGGATCGAGTTGGAGTCGGATCGGGGTTCGAGAGAGGCTAGCTCGGGCACACTACGATAATCACAAGTGCTCGAGCCACGAAGAAATGAGAATAACAAGAGCTCGAGCCACGAAAGAATGAGAATCACAAGAGCTCAAGCTACGGAGAAGAGAAGCAAAATGAGGAGGAATTCAAGTTCCTCGACTCGAGAGGAAGGCACCTCGAGTCGAGGATTTCCTCGCTCGACTCGAGGTGAGTGTCCCTCGAGTCGAGGATTCCGTCGCTCGACTCGGGGATCTCTTCCCTCGAGTCGAGGAAGCGAGCTTCCGGGAAATTTCTTGAGGCTTTTGGACGGTTTCTTTTTGGTTAAGAAATGTTTATTTTCGTATTTTAGTGTTTTTCTTTGGTACTTATCCTTAATAAAAGGGGCATGTAACCCCTCCCTAGTAATTATCACCTTATCACTTTTCATTTTATTTTTCATCTAGTTTTCATTTTAGAGAGAGAAACTCAAGAAACTCAAGAAGAACTTATCTTTTTATTATGAATTTCATCTCAAATATTATTGTAATAATTAGTATGGAAGGCTAATCCCCTTCTAGACTCTTGGTGTAATCAATTCTTCATCCTATGTATTAGTAAGTATTTTTCTCTCTATTTTACCTTTATTTTCATTATAATTAATTCCTTGTTCTTTAATGCATGATTTATCCTTGTTTATCTAATTGGTTGATTGGATTGAATTCGGTACTTCATATGCTTGGTTTTTAATTGATGGTCATTGATTATTAACCTTAAAGGAAGCAACTGTCACATGTTAGTGTATGGTTATGACTAACTTGTGATTGAGGAATTAATTAGGCAACTAATAGATTAGATTTGATTAGTGTCGCGGTTGCGGCTAATTAGATACTAATTTGGGTTGTTCTCAATCTTTTATTAGTCCTTACTCTTCATGCCTTGGGTTGTGATTTGTTTGAGTGGTCACTAGACAAATTAGGACTAAAAGGAGGGGAATTTGGTAGCGGTTGCTCAAATTCCCCATATAAGAGGATTAATTGGTTCAAACCGGGATTGTTAATGAATTGGTAATATTACAGAGAGGTAAAACTTACTATATTAGGGTGTTAGAAGAGATTATCACCGAGAGTTGCTTTAATTAATTTGTTATCTCGTTTATTTCGTTTTGATCCAACTTTCCAACCAAAAACCCCCCATTTATTGTTCTTATTTCTTTTATTTTTTATTTTTCCGCACTAGAATCGCATATTAGGATTTCCCCTCTTCCTCGTGGATACGATACCCACTTACCCTTGCTAGTTAGCTTGATTTAGTGGTAATTTGAATAGGAATAACGACTTCTTAGCTTGTCACATAGGGCGGAAGGGTGTGTTGAAGGTCGTGTCTGGGTAGGTCTCTCTTGGTTGATATAAGGAGGTTCGGTTGGATTGCTTAGTTTGGATGATAGGCTAGAAATCCTCGTTCCCTTGGTTGTTTTGGGAAGTTGGTGGCTATACGAGGTAGTCTTTGATCCGTTGTATTATTTCGGACCTAGGCTCATGAGGTAGTTGTGTGTGAGCGGCATTGGGACACTTAGGGCATTTTTAGGTCCCTTTGTCATTTGGTTTCTTTGAGGTTTTGATTTGTGAAGTATAAGTGATGCGCGCTATTTCGTTGTGGTTAAAGTCGGGTTTTTGAGGTGTTTAACGTTGGTTTTTGTATCATTTGACTGCTAATTATGTTATTTGGTGTGATTTGTGTTTGATACAAGAATTAATGTTATTATGACCATTTGAAATCTCAGGAATGCCGAAATTCGATCCGGTTATGCAAGACAAACTTTGGAGCTTCATATGTAACAGTCCGAACCACCGTCCATCGCAACACAACCCAATAAGATGGGGAAGTCACCCATTAGGCCCAAATATCCTCTCGTGGGCTCTAAAGGTGAAGGCCTTGTTGGTAGAAAGATGGTAGGAATCTATTATAAACTGATCATATGAGCCTTAGTTTCCAAATGTGGGACAAACCAACTCCATAATCCACTTTCCATATTCCATAGTGTTACAAACTCCCCCACTTAGAGAACGCGACGTCTCCGTCGCGCCTCGACCATTCCATACTAACATCAACACAGGTCCAAGATCTCCCCCGCTAAACGGCTGGTCTGGGCCTCGCCCCAGCACCCAGCACGCGGTCTCAGGGTTGCTCTGATACCATCTGTAACAGCCCGAACCACCGTTCATTGCAACACAACCCAATAAGATGGGGAAGTCACCCATTAGGCCCAAATATCCTATCGTGGGCTCTAAAAGGTGAAGGCCTCGTTGGTAGAAAGATGGTAGGAATCTATTATAAACTGATCATATGAGCCTTAGTTTCCCAATATAGGACAAACCAACTCCATAATCCACTTTCCATATTCCGTAGTGTTACATCATATCTCTCAAAATATTTGCAATTTAGCTTTTAAACCAATTGGAGATGAAAGTTCATGATCTTACCTTTCCAAAAAGTGGTTACACGCCTCCACCGGATAAGTAACGAAGAAGTTATGCGAGTTTGAAGACGGGACCAGAGAGCTGGCAGCGGTCCGCGGCTTATTGAAGGCGGTCCGCGGGTTTCTTGAGCGCGGTCCGCGGTTGGCGTCGAGAGCTACTTTCCCTATTTCTATATTTCCGTATTTTATTGTTAGACACTATAAAAACCTAGTTTGTACGTTTTATTTCATAACTTTGCAACTCAATACTTATTTTGGGATTATTGAAGAACTCTATGGAGAACTAATTCCTCCATCTTGGTTATTGTGAATTGAAGCCGTCAATTATCGTCAGATTGTGAGATTATCGTCTATTCAATTCCTTTGTGAGTAATTTCAATTCTCTTGCCCTAATATTGCATGATTCATACTTGTTCTTGCTATGAGCGCTAATAGTATAGTACTTGTATGTTTCTATCGCTAAATTCGTAGCAACTGCATCTTTCTAATTGATTGCCGATTCAACGTTAGATTGTTGTAGAGAGAATTGATTTATATTCGATTTAAGCCGCGTGTGTTTGAATTGATTATCTTCGTTGAAATTCTTCTAGACCTTATTGCTTCTATTGAAATATATCAAGGCGCGTGTTCTAGGTTGATTAATAGTTAGAATTAACTTTGATACGTTGATTTGTTCGAGTTAATTACTAAAGCAAGAATAGGAATTTTGATTTCGCAACGATTTGCTCACAGGATTGAATTAGGTGAATATCGATGATCAATTGATAATTGTTGGTGGATTGAAACATAAACCAAGACTTCTCTTTAATTGAATCCGACTCGTTTGTTTTATTAGTTGCTTAGTTAATCAACTTTCAATCAAACCCCCCCTAATTGGTTAACCAATCGGCGTTACATACATAAACATTAACTGATTCCCTGTGGATACGAAATTGCTTCCCCTACTACATAGTTTTAGGATAAGTATTGAATTAATTTGGTGCAACCCATAACAATTGCCTACCAATAAGATAGTTTGGGACCGTTGCGTCGAGGTTACATCCGTGACGGCCCCTAACTTGGAAGACGAAGGCCAAATACGGAGTAGAGGAGATAGGTATGAATCTTATTCTTCCCGTGCTGCTTGCTAAAAGGCCTTGTAGACATTTTGGTGGTTGTTTGTAATACTCGAGGACGAGTAAAGGTCTAAGCATGGAGGAATTTGATATGCTCGTGTTTGTCGCTATATTTCGCTTGTTTTTAATGCTACTTCGGGTTGTATTATTGGTTTTTATGTTATAATTCTCACGGAATTGATTTATGTGACTTATATGAGAAAATGGCTATTTAGAGCCGGTTGTTAGAATATTCAATCCCAAGGATGAAATGCCAATGTGATGCGAGGGTGTTAGTTGGAATTCGAGGATTCGTGCAAGAGGAACAAGGCAGACCGCGGAGGAAAAGAGGCGAGCCCCGGCACGAATTGCGACAGAAGCTGAAGATGGATCCGAGACGAAACCACGGTCCGCGGATGTTGTTGGCGCGGTCCGCGGAACTGAGGCGCGGTCCGCGGCCCACTACGACGGATGTTTTCCGTATTTAGTTTATTTACTTTATTCTAATTCAGGAGACTATTAAACCTAGTTTTGTATGTTTTATTTCATAACTTTTGCAACTCAAGGCTTATTTTGGGATTATTGAAGAACTCTATGGAGAACTAATTCCTCCATCTTGGTTATTTTGAATTGAAGCCGTCAATTATCATCAGATTGTGAGATTATCATCTATTCAATTTCTTTGTGAGTAATTTCCATTCTCTTGCCCTAATATTGCATGATTTATACTTGTTCTTGCTAGGAGCGCTACTAGTATAGTACTTGTATGTTTCTATCGCTAAATTCGTAGCAACTGCATCTTTCTAATTGATTGCTGATTCAACGTTAGATTGTTGTAGAGAGAATTGATTTATATTCGATTTAAGCCGCGTGTGTTTGAATTGATTATCTTCGTTGAAATTCTTCTAGATCTTATTGCTTCTATTGAAATATATCTAGGCGCGTGTTCTAGGTTGATTAATAGTTAGAATTAACTTTGATACGCTGATTCGTTTGAGTTAATTACTAAAGGAAGAATAGGAATTTCGATTTCGCAACGATTTGCTCACAGGATTGAATTAGGTGAATATCGATGATCAATTGATAATTGTTGGTGGATTGAAACATAAACCAAGACTTCTCTTTAATTGAATTCGACTCGTTTGTTTTATTAGTTGCTTAGTTAATCAACTTTCAATCAAACCCCCCCCCCCAATTGGTTACCCAATCGACGTTACATACTCAGACATTAACTAATTCCCTGTGGATACGAACTTGCTTGCCCTATTACATAGTTTTAGGATAAGTATTGAATTAATTTGGTGCAACCCACGACAATTGCCTACCAATATCCAATTATGATGATAAAGTCGAACCGATAAATATTTGGCCCTTATATAGGAACTATTACATGCATTTTATTTAACCTGTGTAGACAATTATTTTCATCATATGAACCTCATTTAGGGAACTTATACTTTCAAATCAACAAGTTAATGTCACTGCAACTATACTTTTTTTCAAAAGCATTACCTTAAATATTGTTACTAAACCTTTTGAAAAAGGTTATTATCTAAAACATTCATATGGTACCATTGTGTTTCTATTTTAACTGATTTCCACATTTTCAAGTTTCTATATAATACGCATCATAATTTTTGGCCCTCGAACACATAAAGGGGAGAAAAAAATCAGACAATATAATCTAAAATAAGATATTCGTTCATCTTTAATTGTACAATTTTAAATTAGCACCTTCTAATAGATTAGAACTAAATTAAAGTTTTGTTCAAAAACACTATCTTAAATTAATACTGAGGAACATTCACTCGGTACCCTTGTTGTTTTATTTTCTCATGGTTTCACGTTTTAGTGTTTGTGTATATCTTTGAGGTTTCATTTTTATCATCATGTGTAATATATTTTTTCCAAGCACTAAACTCTAATTTCACATTGCTTTCACTATTTAAACTTGTTATTGATGCATGGATAGATAATAACTTCATAATTGGACTTTTAATGCTAACATATCTTATATATAAAAATTTAGCAAATGGGCATAATGTTCACAAAAATGAAACAATGTGGGTACCATTTACACAAACATACATGTGAATGCAATACCTCTTAAAAGGGAGCAAAGAGATAGTAAATTTCATTTTCAACAAATTTGCTTATAACGTACTACCTTTATATGTTTTAACATACGCTCCCACAAATGGCAACATGTATCTTAAATTTTTTACTCTTACATCTTATCATGTTAGATAACATCTGAATGCTAATTAAGTCTAATACGATAGTGAATGACCAAGGAGTATATAACTACACTATCATCTAATTAAATTAATCAAAATATAAATTTGACTACTAATATGATGAAAATAAAAACACACATGAATAATGGACTTGGCTCATATGTATTTGTGTTACTTTCCGTTTCCTAATCTACTTGTACAACTCTTATCCATAGTAGCATATACAACAAAACATATGCTTACTGGATCGTTAGAACTGATTACCTTCATGCATATTATGTTCATATAATTTTAGTTTAGTTATGAATCATTGACAAATTATTGATCTATTGTTTCAATCCTTCACCTCTATATCCACTTCTCTAATAAATTTCCTAATGTACGATTTTTAGTAGAAATATTATATATTCCACTTAGTCTTGTTTCAATAATGTGGGACAACTTTTTAGTACTGTTCTTTTTTTTTTGCCAAGATTAGAGATTGTCCTACATCACCCAAGAAGTAAGATTACATTATTTAGGCACACTATAGATTAGGTTATTTTTGTCCCACATCGTTGAATCAGAAGATAATAGTCTTATTCTACTCGGTATTGTAATCCTAACGGGATTAGTTCTTATGTTTTTAAAAAAAAAGTTTATTAGTCCATACATATATTTCACTTGGTCATGGTTTGTGGGATAATTTTTTAGTAGAGGAATTATATAATCCACTGATCATAATTCAACAATGTGGGACGATTTTTCAATATTCTTCTTTTTTTTGGCAAGATTAGAGATTCTCTCACATCGTCCAGGAAGTATGATTACAATATTTTGCCACACTATATGTTAGGTTACTTTAATTTTGTCCCACATTGTTGCATCAGAATAAGATAGATTAATTCTACTCGTTATTGTAATTCTAACGGGATTAGTTCTTATGTTCTTAAAAAAAATTTATTAGTCCATACATATATTTCATTTGCTCATGTTCACGTGTGATAAATTTTTAGTAGAGGAATTAGTACACGCGCATGAGACTTAGTGGGGTGGAGCAATTCAGATGAAATCTGGAGATATCATAGCCATAAATTTTATTTTTTTACGTGGTCATGATTTGACAATGTGGGATGACTTTTTATTGCTCTTCTTATTTGCCAATATTGGAGATTGTCCCACATCATCTAATAAGTAAGATTATAGTATTTTGACACACCATACGTGGCTAGATTACTCAAAATTTTATTAGTATGTTGAATATGAAGACAAAGGACAATGTTTAAACTTGCTAATCAATACTTTAGCAGCTTATTACAGCCAGCCGAGTATATGTGTTCAGGCTTATGATTGTGAATGTTGCCCTAGGATTTCAACTATTTATAGCTAGCTGATTGTTTAACTTCGATTAGGATTAGGAATATGATAGATCGGGATTAGGAAAATATACCAAAAACCTTGCCCGGTAAATTCCTCTTTTATTGATTGATATGGAGTTTCTAGAATGTTCCATTCTTATTTAATTATTTTTTACTTACCATATCATGTACAATTCATATTAATTTGAGTTTCTAGATGTTCTATTCTTATTTATTTGTTTTTTACTTACCATATCATGCACAATTAATATTAAATTGAGTTTCCAGAATGTTCCATTTTTATTTAATTATTCTTTATTTACCATATCATATCATATACTACTCATATGTCATACACATCATCAAGAGGATTGATAAAGCATTTTAATTCAAAAATGCGTTTTTTTAAACTAAAATAGAATAATGTGCGTTAATTTAAAAAAAGCGTCTTGCTAATATATATTTTTTAGTGAAATTATGACGTTACTAAAAAAACTTATTATGTTTAATTTGCATCAAAAATTCTAATAAACCAAAGAACAATGTTCAAACTTGCCAATCAATACTTTACCAGCTTATTATAGCCAGCCAAGTATATATGAATATATGATCAGGCATTATGATTGTGAATATTGATCTAGGACTTCAACTATTTATAGCTAGTTGATTTTTAACTTCGATTAGGATTAGGAATATGATAGATCAGGATTAGGAAAATCTACCAATAAACCTTGCCCGATAAATCCCTCCTATATTGCTGAATATGGAGTTTCTAGAATGTTCCAGTCTTATTTAATTATTTTTTTACTTACCATATCATGTATAATTCCTATTAAATTGAGTTTGTAGAATGTTCCATTCTTATTTAATTATTCTTTACTTACCATATCATATATAATTTGCATTAAAGTTTTTGGTAACTTACCATACGTAAGATTTAAATATATTTTTAATAAAAAAAATATGGAAATATGGACATTCTAGAATGTTCCAATCGTTGTGGGAGCTCAAAAAAAGTCTGCTTTTATAATATATATTGATTACAATAATATTTGAGAAAGAATTCATAATGAAAATATTAATTCTCCTTGAGTTTCTCTCTCTAATAAAAACTAGATCAAGCATAAAAATGAAAAGTGATAAGGGTGATAATTCCTAAGGAGGGGTTACATGCCCCTTTTATTAAGGATAAGTACAAAAGACACTACAAGACGAAATAGATATTTCTTAAGCAAAAAAAAACCGTCATTAGCTCCTCGGATATTTCTCACGAGCTAATATTCTCGACTCAAGGAAAGAAATCCTCGAGTCGAGCGACGGAAATCTCGACCCGAGAAAGTGATTCTCGAGTCGAGAGAGAGAAATCTCGACTCGAGACAAGTGTTCCTCGAGTCGAGCGAGCGAATTCTCGACTCGAGGAAGCACCTCTCGAGTCGAGGAATTCGACTTCCTCTTCTTCTTCTCTGCTCCTAATCTCGAGCTTCCGCGCGAATCCGCTGTGCACCCAAGCCGTCTTCTCCATGAATCACGATCCGAATCAAACCTCGGTACTCCAATTCCGTCCACGGCCTACCAAAAAGTGCGGAGCAATAAAATCCTCGTAAAACCCACGTATAAGCTCCAAAACTACTACTACTGTTGTGGTCCACGAATCACGATAAAACAATGCTCAAACACACCCCAAAACGCCTAACACAAGCGGATTAACGCACCATCATCACACCACATCACTATACTATGAGTCAGCATGAGATTTTTAATCTCATACTGCTTGAGGCCTTCATTTAGGCCTCAGATATCCAAGTTGCAGCTTTCATGTGGAAAATGGGTCAGGTGACCTGACTTTCTTCCATACCTTCCTTAGCTAACTCAATGAATGCATTGCTTAAGCTCCGTTCTTGGAATTTCACTGATAATCATCTGAGCAATTTTCCCTCCCACTGTATGACCTACACTTGATCCCTTTCTTGATTCCCTCCTTTGGGTCCTACTTAGAACAATTCTGAAACCTTGATCATCAGCTTGCTCAGTAGGCGGAGGTGGGGTGTTTGGGTTAATCATTGGAGAGTCAGGCTCAGTCACAGATTTTTCATTCATTCTGTCAACATTCTCTACAATTTTATCCTCATCCCCCTTCCCTTGGTCTACATCCTCAACATCTTGCTTAGGCCTATAGACTTTAGCCTGTTTTTCAGGTGCCTTAACTTAGGGTTTCTGCTGTTTGCAGCTCTGTATCTGGTGCCCCAATTTCCCACAACCATGGCAGTAGTAGGGAACCCACTCAATCATAATCCTCACGCTGTAGAATTTGGCCACAGTATGGTGAGTTAATTATAAGATAATTTGGAAATTTCTTAGAAACATCAACTTCAATCATTACTCTTGCAAATCCCAATTTATCCTGAGTTGTTGTTGTATGATCAACATACATTGGGGTTCCAATTTTACTAGCCAATTTGCTAAGAGCTTCTTTTGACTAGTAGCATGGGTCAAAGTCATGGAAGAGCACCCATATACCGGAATGTTTGAAACCCTGTCAATCTCCTGAGAAAATTGCGGACTCCAGTGCTTAAGAACCAGGGATTTACCCCAAACCTTCCACTGCCCTCCTTTCAAAATTTGGTGCATAACATCTTGAGAATCAAAGCGAAACATGAACCAACCTTTCTTATAGTACTGAACATTAGGTTTTTCTACCTAATTCCATGCCTTATTGACAAACCCTTGCATCTCAGACAATTTTGGTTTACTCCCAATCACATTTCCAACCGGGGTAAATTCCCACCTTCGCATAAGCTGGGCAACATCATCCTCAGTGATGGTAACTTCCTCAGCCTTAGCTGCATCCTCATCTAAACACAATTCCATACCCAGACGAGTCTTATTTTTAGCAATTTCAGACCATTTTTTGTCACCTGAGTTCTTAGCTGGGATAACAGGGTTTAGTGTATTACCTTCAATATCGACCTTCAGAATCTCCTGAGCTGGGTGCAGTTCCACCACTGGTTTACTCCCCGACTTAATGCCACTCTGTTGGAAAGCTGATTCCTGGTGATCGCCGATCAAATTTGCCGTCGGAGTCGACTTTTCCCGTTGTGGGTTTTGAGATGAACCATCTCCATTTCCTGCGAAACCACTACCATTAGATAGGTCTTCATTTTCTGATTCCGATTCTATAAGTTTTTAAGGACGTCCTCTCTTCTTTTGCTTCGGCATGATCAAACTAAATCAAAGGTTTGTTTAGCTTGTGGGAAAAGTTTCCCCTTTTTTCATGACAATATTTCTTTTCTTGCTTTAGATTCAAACAAAGTTACTGAAATGAGGGAGTATTATTTTAGTTACTTTAAGAATGAATTATTTTGAATATACGCTTAGATAAATACAACTATTGGTTTTCCGAAAATTGAAATATGTATTACTTGAAAAATGTTCGTGCATGTTAGACCTACTTAATTTAAAGCTTAATCAACCTAATATATCGACCAATCTGACCCGTTTTCCTAGGTCATGTACCCGTTTCTAAGAGGCGTGAAACTTATCGACTAAAAATACTCAGGAGTACATATATAGGTAAATGAATTAATAATTTAAAGACTAATTGGTTCGTAATTCTGCCCAATGAGCAGAGGTAATACAAAGGCTTAGTTGTATATTCCATCGAAAGCTGACAATCTCTAAAACTTTATAAGGAACTAATAAACTCAATGGTACAAATTGTGTCCATTTGGCGTACATGAATTGAGAAAACTCATACTCCGTATATCACAATGTTCACTCGTTAAAAAATATAGTGAAAAAAAAATAGTATACGGCTAAAGAAATTTGTGAAATTTTTTGAAATAATGCTAAAAAAAAAATGTTAAACAAAATGGGTCGGAAAAAAACTTGTTCAACAAAATAGGGTGCACGTCACCTATGTGTAAAACTGCCAAGAACCATGGCGGTTTCATGACTTGTGAACAGTAACCGAAAAAAAAATCTTGTGAACTGTAAAACCGCCTGTTCACAAAAAAAAAATTCCTAAAACCGCCAAGAACCTCAGCGGTTTTACATATGGGTGACGTGCCCCCCATATTGTTGAACAAGTTTTTTTCCACCTATTTTGTTTGACAATTTTTTTTGGAGCAAACGGGATGGTTTGTGGCTAAGATGGGTGTTGGCTTACAAAGTAAACAAGGAGAGCATATGGCAGATAACTAGAAGTGTGAATGACCCTGAAAGCTGGAAGGGCATTCTGCAAGTCAAGGATGAAATTCTGCAAGCAAAAGACAATTCTTCAAATGCTAATCAGCTGGTTCTATCTTGAAGCAAGGGAGGTAAGTTTTGTCTCAAAGATACATACAATTTTTTCAAAACTCCTCAAAGAAAGTTGAAAGGTCACAAGGTCATTAGGAATTCAGTGAATTTTCCCAGGCACAGTTTCATCTGTAATTAGGCAGCTCAAAGTTGCCTTTCGACAGTGGATAATTTTGCTAGAAGAGGACTACATAGCATTTCTCGACCGTGTCTCCGAGGGACAGAGATTGTGAATCGATGCATCCTCTGTAAGGAAGATGCGGAATCACACCATCACCTCTTCTTTAGCTGCAAGTTTAGCAAGGAATTGTGGCAGCATATCTTGAAATGGATTGGTATATGCAGAAATGGGTGGAGTTTGAGACGTGAAATACTCTGGGGAGCACAACAACGGCATGCTAGAAGCTAAAAATTTAAGTGGTTTTGTGCAAGTTTAACTGCTATGGTGTACATGATTTGGTATGAGAGGAATTCTCGTACCTTTGGAAATGATGAGCATGATATCAAGTGGATTCTAGAGAAGGTGAAGTTTACAGTTAGTGTTAGATTGTTAGTAGCCTCTAAAGATCATCTACATGAGGAAATTGTCGAGCACTTAAATGCTAGCTAGAGTTTTTTTTTCGTAGTGGCTCCTTTTGTAAAATCTTGTCTTTTCTTTACCCCTTGGTGGATGAATAAAAAAAAAAAAAATTGGAGCACTATTTCCTTAAATCGTTTAATTTGTTGTAGCTATCACCCGTCGAACCAGTACATCTACTTCCCCCTTTTCTAAAATTAGCATCATCATTGACAAATTCTAAATCATCGGCTCAAACCCCATATTCGTTGTTAAAGTCTCAATCAACGGCTCAAACCGTTCTTAGAGTCTCTTAATAGACAAAGTTTCAAAATTTTGCGGATCGATGGCAAAACAATATATAGTGAGAAATTTAAAAGTACACGAATAATTAAAATACATAAAGTATTATAAAAAGTACATAGAAACCTTCTAAAGTACATAAAACAATGCACATTCGGGGGGTACGTAATGTCTGATACACATTTTCACATAAGTTATTATTTCAAAGAAATGTAGAATATAAGAAAATCTACTCTAATCACATTCGTGACTACTACTTTGTATTCAAATTGATGGGGATCCACTCACATATATCTGGAACTCTCACTATAGGCATGTTTTGTGCGCCCTTATGAGAAACTCGATGGTGAAGTTAAAACAAAAGCTAAAGTACTGCCAAATGGGAAAAAGTCCAGAAGAATAAACATAGGAATACAAAATTATTACTCCCTGTAACCAAAAAAGTAATCACTACTCGATCAAAGTGAGTAAGGAGCAAAACATTTACACTAGAGAGCAAAAGTTTAACTTCGAGTCGGCCCAATGTCGAATTGCAAAACAATTTCATGAACATAATAAGGAACATTTAGAATGAATTATACCATATGATGTAGAAATCAAGATCATCAATCTATTCATTTGAAACTTTACAATGCTTAGAGTATAAAAATTACGAAATGTTACCGTCTCCTAATTGAGAAAAATCAAAGTGAATGGTTCATACATTAAGTTAATGGCAAAATCTGTAGAGTCAAAACATAGAATTTGATGACTCCAATACAAAGGCAGGGTTGATATTGCCATCAATCACCCCGTAAAGTAGTTAAAAGGAAAATTACACACAAAAAATAAAAGAAAACAAAAGATTTGTACGTTCCTCAATGTTGTGCCGCATAAATCATAATAAAGCATTAAAATAAGGGAAATTTTCCAATATACCCATGAGGTTCTCGAAACTTTCAGGTATATCCCTCAGATTTTTGAGCTATCCAACGTACCCTTAAGATTTGCGAAATGGTATTTTTTACTAACGGGGGTTAACTCCGTTACTTTATTTGACCCAAATTTGCAAAACTTGACCCTTAAGGCCTTAATCAAATATATTCAATAAAAGAAAATAAATAAAGAAAACTCACCTAAATTTCCCCCATTTTCTCTCTCCTCTCCCTTCCCCCACCCCCAGCTTGCCCAGCCACCACCACGCCTACGCAGCGACCACCCCTCATGACTCTTTCACCACCACCGGGAGCGGGCTGATAAGGCGGCTCCACGAGGGTAACGTTCATCTCGCCACACCACCACCGCATCTCCTCGGAATCGCCGTCCTCGTAAGAAATATTGTAAAACCCAGTTGAGGAATCGTAAGATTCAATCAACCCTTGAAAAACCCCAAATCCTTTGAAGGTGGGGGGAGGTCGACACCAGTGATGGGCCGGCGAGCATGTAGGAAGGTGGAGGAGGAAGGATGGGGGCGTGGGAAGGAGTGAAATGGAGGATGAAGAGAGAGAGAAAGAGGCGTGGTTAAAGAAGGAGCGGGGGTCGGGGAGTGTAGTCGTGGTAGGCGTGGGGTCGCCTGAGGAAGGCGTGTCAGGCAGTGGTAGTGGAGCCTGTGCTCGTGGTGGGTGGAACGAGCGGCGGTGGGGACGGGGGCGAGCATGGGTGGCTCGTAGGTGGGGAAGAGGGAGGAGAGAGAATGTGGGTTGGGTTCTTGGGTATTTCTTCCCTTTTTTTTTAGTTAATGTGATTAAGAGTTAATTCTATTAAAAAATGGTCAAACACTAAGATAGCTAACGGTGTTAGACGCGGTCACTAAAAAAACACCAAAAAATCACATTTTGCAAACCTCAGGGATACGCTGGATAGCTCGGAAACCTAAGGGGTATACCTGAAAATTTTGGGAACCTCACGGGTATATTGGAAAATTTCCCTTAAAAGAATTTAATTAAACAAAAAGAAATGAATTGACCTTTGCTTCCTCAAACTATGGGAATTGTAGATAACTCCATATTTCATACGGAGTATCTACCGAGCAATGTCATCTAACAGAGAGATTAGAGCAAAGAAGAAAAATAATAAAAAAATAAAAAATAAATAAAACATTGGTAATTTGATTAATATAGGCCAAAATCAAGAATAATGTTATTCTTTCCTATTTATCATGTATGATCTACACGGCCTATAATATTAGTTCTTTTTTTAATTCATTAAGATCAATTGATTATAAATCATATGTGATGCACTAATATAGGAACAAAAATATTTTCTAAAAAAATCAAAATCAATTTTATATTCAATAATCACATTATCTTTCCTATATTGTAGCTTGACTTGGTTTTGTTTCCTATTTATTGGAATAAGTTTTCTGATATAACTAAAAATATATGATATAATATAATTTAGGGAAATTTGTGATTTTTTCGTGATTTGATTTTTTTCAAAAATTTGTTGCCTTTTTGGACCGAAAACGTTTTGTATTATTAAAGCCTTAACTCTAGTTTAGGAAATCATGATAATTATTGGAGATATTAACATATATGTTTTGATTTTAAAGGATATAATCAAATTTTAATTATTTCTATACATTTTTTAAAAAAGTCGGCCATACATGGATTTTTTTTCAGAGATTTAACGGAATATATTCAATTGTTTCCTCATTCTAGAAAAGATTTCACAGCTTTATTGACTGTATTGTAGGTAATATGATAAATTCTCGGAATATTTTGATTTCTTTCTCTTTGTTATCAAGATTCCACATAATTGATTGAGATTAATTATGGAATGTTATATATTTGTATGGAATATTTAATTGTGAAAAATACATAAATGGCCTCATCAATGACGTGGCATGACGTGTCAGGTGATGTGGACGGCTTGATAGGGTTGGAAATGTACCGATAATTATATAAACTAGTTTAATACCCGTGCAAAATTGCACGGGCTGCCATTTATACGGTGTATACAAAGTCATTACAAAACAGATGTTTGCCACTCAACAAACTGATATTTATCTTATTAATAATTTTTTAGGAAAAAAATACGTGTATTTCTTCCTTTAATTATAAAAGGATAAAGAGAAAAAGAAAATTATTCAATAAAATACAGCACCACCATAATTCAACAAAGAGAAAGTGATAATACTATTTGGGCTATGATGTGGCGTAAATGTGGTGTGTTAATTCGGTTGATTTAGGCGCCTTAGTGTCTATTTAGGCATGGTTTTATCGTGATTCGTAGACCACACCACTCGGAGTAATTTTGGAGATTATTCGTTGGTTTTACGAGTATTTGGTGGCCTTAGACCCTTTTAGTGAGTCTCGGACAATACTAGGGGATCAAGCTACAAGTTGGAGCAATATTCGAGGAGAAGATCGCTTGACCACATTTCGAGAACCACACACCATCACCTCCAACTTCATTGGGTTATAACTCTCTAACCAGGAAATATTTTGCAGAAATTCCAATTGGAGAGGAAATTTCATCTTCTTAGCTTTCCAACGATATATTATGAGCACAAAATGAAGTTCAGAGGTGAGAGTTATGAACGTTCGAAAACTGCCCTGCGCACAGTTTCTCGACTAGAGGACTACTAATCTCGACTCGAGGATGGTTATCTCGACTCGAGGATTTATTCCCTCGAGTCGAGGAGAGTTAACAGGAAGAGTATTTTGAAGGACAATATCCTCGACTCGAGGAGGTTGTTCCTCGAGTCGAGAATTTCTTCGCTCGACTCGAGAACTCCTCTCCTCGAGTCGAGAAAGGGAGCTTCCGGGAAGCTTCCTTGAGACTTTTAACGGTTTATTTGTGCCTAAATATCTATTTTGTCTTCTAGTGTTTGGTGCTTATCCATAATAAAAGGGGCTTGTAACCCCTCCCTAGTAATTATCACCTTATCACCTTATCACCTTATCACCTTATCACCTTTCATTTATTGTTCTTATTTCTTTTATTTCTTATTTTTCCGCACTAGAATCGCATATTAGGACTTCCCCTCTTCCTCGTGGATACGATACCTACTTACCCTTGCTAGTTAGCTTGATTTAGTGGTAATTTGACTAGGAATAACGACAATCTTGCTGTCAGGCTACCAAATTAATAAATGCGTATGATAAAACATTAGTTTGAACATAATTAGACCACTTAATTGAAAGTTTAATAAACCTAATTTAATTTATCAACCCAATTCGACCTCGGTTTTTCTAAATCATGAAACCACTATATAGGACTCGTACGTGACCTCTACAGCTGCATATTCAATTTTACCTCCATATTTTGTCTAACTCGACCCGATCTATTTACCGATTTGACCCCTAAATAAGATAAAGTTACTTGAAGCCCTAAAAAAATGGCACGATTGGTTGTAATAAGATTTTATTTGGATATAAGCAATGTGCACAAAAATGAAGAATGAAAATTGGTATTGTACTGTAAACTATCTTTTGGATTTTGGGTAATGGACCCACTTTTATGGCCCGTAACCGGCATTATGGGCTATGACCATGTTATTTTCGGGTCATGAACCCGTTAATTATGAACCATAAACTGTATTAACTCAAATCGTTTTGATACACATACTTTCGGGCTTAAAATGATCCAGCCAATTAACCCGTATTTGAGTTATAATATTAAGTCTTCCTGAGTTTCATGGCTCGAACCCGACTCTGTTTGGATACACATATTTTTTAGGTCATGACCCGCTTTTTATATACCCAAATTCTTAGTTATAATACCACTTTATACGACCGATGTCCGTATTAACCTGAATTCATTCAGATGCATGTACATTTGGGTCTAATCTACCGACCATTGATCTCTAAGTTAAAGAACATATATAGGACTTATTTCTGAATTAATTTGTACCTTATTTCCGAATGCCCAGCCCCTATAATTTCCGTAAATTAAAACATTGGATTAGATTTTATATGGATGTGATTTCAATTAGTTGCTATTTTTTTAGTCTTTTCAATTGATTGATTATATCACTAATTTATTACTATCCTGTTTAGCACCGTATTCATGGGGGAAAATTATGTTTGTATATTTTTTTTATTTGATGAATATTCTATTTCGTGAATAATATCAAAACTTTAGGAAATTGCAAGTTATTGTTCATATTTTATTGCCTTAAAATCCGGAAAAAAAATTGCAATATATTGTTCATATTTTTTAACCTTAAAATTTATTTTTTTTGCCGTAGGAAATTGTAACTTTTTCCCAAATTTTCGATTTTGTAGTATTTATTCTGAGAACGTTCTGATTTATCCCATATCTGATAGGTTGGAATATTGCTGGAGCAAAAATTGATATCTTTTAGGATAATTTTAATTCGTTCAGATAATTTTATCATTAATATATTTTTAAAATTAACCTGATTTGATTTATCTCGTATACCCGCTTTATATGACTTGTGATCCTTATTAACCTGATTTGATTTAGTTACACGTACTTTTGGGTCTAATGTAGCGTACATGTTGATCTCTTAGTTAAACAAAATATATAGGATAACTAATTAGTAAACATGAGGTGGAATAATATTGTACTTTATTTCCGAATATCGAGCGCCAATTTTTTTTGTAAATTAAAAGATTTGATTTAATTTATAAAAGAAATGATTTCAATTAGTTGCACTTTTTTTACATCACTAATTTTTCTATTACCTGATTAGCACCGTTTTCATGGGGAAAAGAAGTACTTAATACCTTGTAACCAATTTGCACAATAACCAATTTGCTCCACGATCTCTATATAACAAAAGACCAATATGCACAATAATCTTGAGTCTCAAAATTAAAAGTGAAGTGTTGAAAAAAAACATGTCACAATCATTGACTTATGTCAATAAGCGATACTTCATTTACTGTAGTTTCCTTCAGTAAACATCGATTTCCTTCGGTAAACATCAAACACTACTCCTTATTAATTTAAGGACTTCTCCTTCATCACGACCTTTTTATGTTTTTCTCATTATAGAACAACTTTATCCTGTAAAAAGTACAACCAGAGGCGATTTTCAAACAATCGCTGAAAATACGATAATTCCCTTCACATTTTATTTCTATGACACATCTAACACCAGAGGCAGTCAATGACTCAAATCTTTACCATTATGCTGGAATCCAATTTCCATTCGATTATAATATGAGTAATTGATTGATCATGCGAATCAAAATCAATCAATGACTCAAATCTTTACCATTATGCTAATCAAATCCAATCAAAATAATATAATTAAATTATTATCACACCTTTCATTTCGTTCTCTCTTCTCTGCCAATTTCTCTACAATACACTCATCTTTTACAGCCCATATTCCATTCTCTAACCTAATTCCACTCACCAATACAATATCACTTAATTTTTTCCCCAATTTAAGAAACTATAGAATGAGTTCCTAGGTTTATTGGGGTATTTTACGATGAGTTTCTGGGTTTATTTGGGGAAACTTTGGGATGAATTTCTGGGTTCATTGGGGCGAAATTTGGGATGAATTTCTGAATTCATTGAGGGGAAATTTGGGGCGAATTTCTGGGTTCATTAGGGGAAATTTTGGGGCAAATTTCTGGGTACATTAGGGGAAACGACTTTGGGGCGAATTTCAGGGTTTAATGTTGGCTTGAGTTTGGTTTTCTGTTGGTTTCTAATAAAATGAAGTTTGTTCATGTTTGTTTCTGTATAGGGGCCTGATAGGGGACGGACGGACAGTGAATCAAATTTGTTTTTCGTCACCACCGTGGGGGATACAATGTTGTGTGGTGATGGTGTATCAATTCATTTGAAGACACTATTTATAGTAGAAGAATGCATTGAAAGTGTGAGAGAACCATTTTGTAGAGCGGCGACGAATTTTTCAAAAATCTTCGCTCTTAGTTGCGTTATGAATCTATTTTCCCAGTTTTACCGATTTCATGATGGTTTTGTATAAATTTAACTTTAGTAATTAAACAATTTGTCCAGTGTATTAATGGTTAATATAGTCCGATCACAATTATTAGGTACCCCGGGGGTACCTAGAGCTACGTACCCCCCGATTAACTGTTCACTCATTATATACCACATTATAGTCATTATTTTACAATTTTCACTCATTATATTACAATTTTCACTCATCACTTCTCAATTTCACTCATTATATACTTTCACTCATTATTTCTCAATTTTCACTCATTATCTTCCGATTTTCACTCATTATATATAACGTTATAGTCATTATTTATTTTCAATCATTATTTCTGAATTTCCAATCATTATATACAACTTTATTTCAATCATTATTTCTCAACTTTCACTCATTATTTCCCGAATTTCACTCATTAGTTTTCAATTTTCACTCATTATATACCACTTTAACCGGGGGTACCTAGAGCTACGTACCCCCGGGGTACCATATATACCGATTGTAATCCGATTTGTAGTTCTAGCCAAATTATATTTTCCTAAATCATAAATTATGTGTATGAAAAGTTACAATTGACCGGGATATTGTATATTTCCTTCCTATATTTATTTATTATGCGTGTTTTTTTTCAATTCGATTATACCGGCTAGGATTTGTTTTGGAAGTATTTTGATTTTTTTATCCATAATTATAAAGTCATGTATATATTGCAACATTTTTAATTGCTTGACAATTTTCGAGAATCTTTGTTTATTTCAGCTGAATTCTAATTTGGAAGCAATTTGATTTTCCAATATAATTATGGAATATTGAATATATTTCAACGTTTATTTATGGTATGATTTAGCTTGTTGACATCAGCATTTGACGTGCGTTGATGTCAAATCTGATGTGGACTATCTTAGAGGCTTCTAATTCTACCGCTATTGTATTTATATATATAGTTTTTGGGCCCGTGAATTCACGGGACTTGTGCGGACAATCATTTGAAAGAGGAATATCGGGCAAAATCTTTGAAAAATTGCATCATGTCAATACTATTTGGATAATACATTGTCGCGCTATGATATTTTGTGCCATGGTTAGGACCTTATAAGTGGAAATGAATAATGCATTTGGAAATGTGATGAATATCTGAAATGAATAGTATAGAAATGTGATTAAAATTTGAAATGGGCGTCCGAAATGAATATGTGTTGCCCTGTGATAGAATATGTTGTTTGTAGGAAATAAAAAAGGATGCTTGGGCTACTCTATTCTAGCCTTCCTCTAGCAGATTCAATAATTCAATTCGTCAATTGAGAGGGAGGTTGAGAAACTTAACCGAGTTCTTATATCAAACAAAATACAGATTCTACTATGAGTAGGCAAAAAAAAACCATAGGAAAATTACACTGACTTAATTTACCGACTTTCCTTAGAAAAGAATGAAAAGATTTAATTCATCGACATCCCTTGGGCGTGTTTTGTAGCATTGGATGTTTTCTCTTGCTTACCTAGAATAATTCATTACATCCAATAACTCAAGTGGCTAATCCCTAGACACCCTCGTTTTGGGTATGGAGACCATTCGTTGCCATGTTGGGCTAATTAGTTGTAACACTACGGAATATGGAAAGTGGATTATGGAGTTGGTTTGTCCCACATTGGGAAAATAAGGCTCATATGATCAGTTTATAATAGACTCCTACCATCATACTACCAACAATGCCTTCACCTTTTAGAGCCCATGAGAGGATTTTCGTGCCTAAGGGGTGACTTCCCATCTTATTGGGTTGTGTTGGTGACGGACGGTGGATCGGGCTGTTACAGATGGTATAAGAGCAACCCTGCGACCGCGTGCTGAGTGCTGGGGTTAGGCCCAGATCAGCCGTCTAGCGGGGGAGATCTTGGACCTGTATTGATGTTAGTATGGAATGTTTGAGGCGCGACGGGGACGTCGCGTTCTCTAAGTGGGGGAGTTTGTAACACTACGGAATATGAAAAGTGGATTATGGAGTTGGTTTGTCCCACATTGGGAAAATAAGGCTCATATGGTCAGTTTATAATAGATTTCTACCATCATACTACCAACAAGACCTTCACCTTTTAAAGCCCATGAGAGGATTTTCGGGCCTAAGGGGTGACTTCCCATCTTATTGGGTTGTGTTGTGACGGACGGTGGATCGGGCTGTTACATTAGTAAGATGATTTTGATGATTTAAAATTATCTTACGGGGAATCGCCAAATCACAAATCATGACATAGCTTTAATTGGCAAAGTCATAAACATTCAAAACATTGTTGCTCAAGCAACTATTTCTAGCTCGAGAGATAACCAGTGTACCACTTTCACGCCCATTTTATGGAGTCCTTATTGTGCAAGTCGTATACCAAAGCCCCTAGCTGCACTTCCCTCGGCCATGGTCACCTTCCACTTCGCTTGGAACCTAAGGACATCACCACCAATAATCATCCTTTCAAAGTTTTGTGCAACAACACCTGTCTTTAGCAATTGTGGCACCACAGTTAATATCTTAATATACTGACCACTAAATGACTAATGATTGTAGCCGTGGTTGACCAACATAAGAGAACACGCTTTCCTAATCCGAACGGAGGAGTAGGTGGTAATGAGCCTTTTATATATTGTGCCGGAAATTGTTGAGTAGCTTGAGCGAAAAGGTTATGTGAGGGTGTACCCTGTAAAATTTATTGAGGAAAAGAGCAAGCAGGCTATGCAATATGAGATTAAAAGGCAAAGGAGGATATGTCGTAATCATGGTCTGGTGGTCGAAACAAAGCAAGTAGGAGCATAGGATGCCATATTTGAGAGAACTTTCTGCAATGCTCCGGCAGTATATAGATAAAGCAATCGTCTTTGACAGAATTAGAATGTGACATTATTACCAATGAACCACCGTTCCAATAGACCAGGTTTGTAGTCTTCGAAGAGTTGTTTTCCCTATTTAGCTTTGTCCAGATAATTCAAACGCATGTCCCTCTTCTCCTCATGATCCTTTTCTTCTGCCAAAACCAATTAGAATCAGAAGACAACAAATGCACAGTAAAAAATAGCTGAAGAAACTCAAGGTTATATGCTCTTATATATGCAATAAGTTTATGAGAGTGTATCTAAATATATTTGAAATCACCTTCGTTCAGGGATGATAGGGGAAACAGAATGTAATGTATTTTTGTGACCACTATTTTTGGTAAGCCATGTTCCTCTCGACTTCACAAAAGTCATCAACAGTGGCATCAAAATTTGTGAAATCTAAAGTTTCAGTCCTTCGACCTCATCTGAGAACCTGGCAATTTACAATCATGTTATAGACTTGAAAGAAACTCACTACATAATAGCAACTCAATACATAATATATGTAGAAAGTCACCCTGATGATGCCTGACTTTGAGAAGCAAATTAAATTAAAAAGGTTGATATTATGGTGCTTTAGAGTCACAACCACGTATTGATGAGATGATATTGATCTTGCGATCATAATAAAAACCAATTAGTGGGACATCAAAGATCTATTGAATAGAAAACATTTTCATTGATCAAACTACGATATAGTTCTTTTGAAGTTTTAGAAGTGGTTCATAAATGTCTACTATCCTAAAGACTTGTCTCGGTGCACACAAAATAGTCCATTATGACATAATCTCATACTTCTGCAACCTGACAACTCGATATAAACTCGTATGATCCTATCTGATAGTACAATATACTCGTAAATTCTAATAAAGCACAAATGTCTTCAAACCTTAAATGCTAGTAACCGCAAATCCCAAACCAATCATAATCAAACCTATTCCAACATAAAACATCAATAAGAACACATGCATATATGATCCCAAACAGTTGATTAATCATCGTCAAACAAAGCTGTGACCTCCAAAAATAAGAAGGCAGGCAAGAAAGAGAATACAAGAAAGGAAAAGTCAACTTTCTAAGAGTGGTTCTTATATATTGCTGGAGACGGTATATATGTTAGAAGAAATTAGCATCTTACTCACTACTCCCTCCGGTCCAGATTAAACTTCACATCCTCTTTTTTAAGGTCTTGACTTTGTTTTCCCCAATTCTAAAATATTACGTTTTTTGTCGAGTGAATAATTATGGAAGTAAGATAAATATGTTGGTTATAACTAGGTTTTAAATTTATTTGCTAAATTAGTTATTAAGAATTATTTATTAGCTTTCCTTTTAAGGTGCACAAAAGGGAGCGAGAAGTTTAGTCTGGACCGGAGGGAGTATAGACCATGGCCCTTGTTAGAATTGTATTTCACTTGTCTCCACATGCCTCTTCATCATCCCGCATCAATGTGCCTTCTTGATTCACTATGTAGATCCAAGTGCCCAAGATTGATAAGTTGGCTTAATTATGTACTCGTAACACATAGGACACCCTAGCTTGAAAGTAAAAATCCCTCTAAATCAATTATCTTTCTATTGTAGTATAGATTCTCATATTTAGAATTGGAGTTCTCTAGCGTCTTTTTTCTAAGAATGTAGTTGTGCGTTCTTAATATGTGCTGTAGAGTACAATTAGTGGAAGGCCTTAGAGTA
This sequence comes from Spergularia marina, assembly GCA_963680865.1. Lineage (NCBI taxonomy): Eukaryota > Viridiplantae > Streptophyta > Magnoliopsida > Caryophyllales > Caryophyllaceae > Spergularia > Spergularia marina. Next base: position 11,590,962 of record OY804550.1, on the reverse strand, counting down.
TCCGATGTAAAGCCAATTACTTGAATCATGCAATACGACTTCTCTTTTCATCATATCAAGTTTTAATACATGCACATACCAAGCACCAGATTAGTGTAAGCTCACTGCCATATTGTGTAGGAGTTATTGCAGAAAATAAAAACAACAACAACAACAAAAAATCCAATGACCAAAAAGTTGCTATTCTACCAAATATAAATTTAGGTGTCCGTAAATCAGAACCAAAATCATATGTTGCCAAATTCACAAATAGCCAGCATATAAAGCTAGCTTTAGTGAACGCAAGACAATTGGATTGAAAGAAAAGAGCATGTCACTCACAATCCTGAATCTAATTAGGTGCAAATGCAATTTAAATTTTGAAAATTATGCACAATTGTAAATAGTTGAATTGTCCAAATTAACACTCTACAAGTGTGAATTTCACGTATGAATAAAGACGGTATGGTAAATATGTAATACCCCAGATTTCAGAGAAGATTTCTAAGAGATTAAGGGCTCTCATGAGGTGCTTAAGAGGATTGATAGTGCTACTCATACCAACAAAGTCGACTTTCCTTTTAGGAATCCCATGTGATAAGCACTCCAAAGTTAAGCGTGCTTGACTGAGAGTAATTTCAGAATAGGTGACCTCCTGCGCAGTTTCCCAGGGTGCGCACTAGTGAGGTCAAAGTGCGCCGGAAGGACTCGTGTTGGCCTGTGAGGTCAGTACACGGCCTGGCAAGCTGCCATAGGCGACTACTCTCGGCTCAGCCGATGAGTCGGGGTGTTACAAAATATATGCGATTGTGTCATGATACCAATGAAAACTGTGAAATGTTATGTCTGTAAAATGAGTTGTACGTAGTATATAATCCCATTCGATCATTTATATATGATTAGAAGCACTGCTAACAAACCATCAACCTCATCATTATTAACATTGAAGTTGTATTAGTATAATCAGAGAGAACCATTGCAATAATGCATCATTCTGCCTTTATTCGCTTGAATTGATGACGTTTGATTTTGGATCTTACTATATATTGATACGAACATTTACACTTCGAAAGAACGAAGGAATATAGATAAATTTAGGATCAACTTTTAATAAATTGAGCTTTCACTGACTATATATCAATATTTCATTTTTTAAACTATATATGTCAACATTATAAAAGCGAGAAATCAAGTATTTTATTCAGTTTCAGTCTTATATATGATCAATTGATCCAACAAGGGGCGGAAAAGTGATCGTTTGGTTGCAAAAAGAAAATTGAAAAACCATGAAATTTCACTTCTCAAGAATTAGAAATTCAACAAAACTGTTTGGTTGGATGTCGGAATCGAAATAATTTCATGTAGGAGTTGTCAATTATTATTAAGGGGCCGGGCAAGGTAAACAAATTCCTCCATTTTGTAGGAATTGGAAACTTCAAAATTCCCAACTCCTATGAATTTCTTCTTTTTCTATTATTCATGGGAATTCTGAACTCCGATCCCATGATTTTGCTTCCCAACCAATTCTCGCCTAAAGTTTCCTTATTTTTCGGATATTCTCTACTCTTTTTTTCTTTATTGTAAATAAATTAAAATACAATAAAAAAAAAGTAAAAACAAAGTACTCGAATGCAATTTAAATTTAAACGATTCCAATTCTCAATTGAATGCAAATGCAATTTAAATTTTGAAAATAATGCACAATTGAATCGAAATATGATTCGATTACATAGCAATAAACTCGAATGTTAACTAAAGTTACCGTCTAATATAAGCTTTAAATATGAGTCAATTAATTTTAAACGAAAACCCCTGAAAATCATTTCTAATTCATATCAAAATTTAAGTAACTAACATAATCAAAATAAAACCACAGCCCCAAGATGATAACTTTAAAATTATTCATAGAAGCACACATATAAAGCTTTAAGAACAATGTGTCCACCTCTAATGCATTCCCCTATAATAGAAGAAAATAAAATGTGTATCATCTACCATCGATATAAATGTGCGTAGAGATTAATCATCTAATCAGAATGGCCTAACACAGCACCTAAGAGACCAACAATGAGCAATGAAAAATTTAATTGAACAAAAACTCAAACAATATCAGGTTTAGATTTTTTTTCATGCTACTCGTATTTGCTAGTATGTATAAAATCAAAACAAATTTAGTACTCCAACCTTACCACCATTGTGAGCAGAGCAACAAGGTTCGAAATTGAAGCTTGCATATGTGAGGTAACCTAAGATTGAAGATGAAAAAATGTGGTTAAAACCCGATGGCTCGGAGAATTGGATGTTATTGATCGAAAAATGAAAGAGCAAGTACGGAGCAAGGGAACAATTAATTCCCAATGAATAAGAACTTTACCAGTCAAAAATTGAAATTCATGTGTAACATATATATTACATGTGGAAAGGAATCTGAGCTTGAACAATCGATGCCCAAAAGTTCATCAATTCACAAACACTCTGCAATATAATAAATGAAAAAAGTAACATGACAAAAGAGAGGAAGAGAAAGACACATAATACATTGAAAGCAAAGTAGCTACATAAATGGCGAAAATGTATTACAGAAGGAATTTGCAGTGAGGTGTTACACGATTATCCTACAATAGGCCAAGGGGACCAACAAAACAATTAGCTTGATTTGTCAAAAAGGGAATGCATGGATCATTCTCACCGATAGAATTACAATCGAAGTGTTCCAGGAAGAAAGGAAATTAACGCCTTGCTTTTGAAACATATAGAATGTTAATTTGATTTGCTCGGGATTTCGGCCGCAAGTGGGGGAGAGTTACCATAAGAACGTCGTAAAGGTGGTCCTGTTTGAACATAAGAAAGAAAAAAAAGGTTTAGCTTGCTGCACAACTCAATCTACACATAGCTCAGATTTGAGAAAAATACTAAAAATAATTAGCGTAAAAATCTCCAGAAACTTAATTCAATCATAGAACTCAACTTATTTGGCTAACCACCTACCACAACAATCAATGAAGCACAAAAAGTCCACAATTTATTGAAACTAAAAGAACAAAACAACTATGGGAAAGAATCAGATTGTAGAAAAAGAGGGTGAAAGCGTGTTATGACCGATTATGATTTTGTGGTTGAGAGAAAAGCACAAACCTGTCGGGAATCTGTCAAAAAACAACGCAGTAAGAATGTTATGATCGAATTGATGATTTTCAAATTGTGGGAGGAATAGAGGGTGAAAGTAGGGAGAGGCTTTTATCTCAAATGGGAAGATGGAAGGCCTTTTTTAATAGACGTTTAACGGGGTGAGAAGCAAACAGGCCTTTTAAAATTTAAACAGGAAGATGAAGTGGGGAGGGTAAATTCTACCGTACCCTCGGGGTACAAATAGGAAGGTACCCCCGGCCAAAATAAAATCATGTGCTGTAAAACGCGGTCCATTAGCTATAAGGAATGCGGCCCATTAATAACAAATACAACGAAAACAACTAAATCCCAACGCGGCCCATTTTTCTCTCTCCTCTGTCCGAATATTGCGAAACTTATTGCGTAAGTTTTCACAGTTGAATTTTGCAATCATTCTGACAGAGGAGAGAGAAAAAGAAGAAGATATCGAACTTGCCTGAATTTTGTGATCGACGACGATGGCGAACGAAGAAGATATCTTCGCCAATGTTGAAGAAGAAGAAGAAGATATCGATGACGAACTTGTGGATTTGGCGGACGAACTTGTGGATATGACGGACAAGGAATTTTGTCAACAAAGGGAGGGCAAAGTTTCAGAATTCCCAGCAGGTTCGACATTCATATTCGGATATTTGATCATGAGGATGTGATTTTTTTATTTGTCTTAGGATGAATGAATTTTTATTCAGTATGGTGTTGTTCTGTCATAGGATGATTATGTTTTGCCATAGGATGAATGGTTTATGTTTCAGTATGGGTTTGTTTCCGTCATAGGATGATTATCTTTTGTCATAGGATGATATATTTTTGTCCTGTGATGTTTGGGTTTTGTCATAAAATAAATGTTTAATGTTTTGGGATGGTTAACTTTTGTCATAGGATGATTGATTTATGTTCTGGGATGGTTAACTTTTGTCATAGGATGATTGATTTATGTTCTGGGATGGTTAACTTGTGTCATAGGATGATTGATTTATGTTCTGGGATGAATGACTTTTGTCATAGGATGATTGATTTATGTTCTGGGATGAATGACTTTTGTCATAGGATGATTGACTTATGTTCTGGGATGAATGACTTTTGTCATAGGATGATTGATTTATGTTCTGGGATGAATGACTTTTGTCATAGGATGATTGATTTATGTTCTGGGATGGTTAACTTTTGTCATAGGATGATTGATTTATGTTCTGGGATGAATGACTTTTGTCATAGGATGATTGATTTATGTTCTGGGATGAATGACTTTTGTCATAGGATGATTGATTTATGTTCTGGGATGAATTTCTTTATCAGTTTTAGGGGATCCGAAAGTTGTTGTACCAGAAGCATCAGAAAGCTCATAAGTTATATAATGATTATGCTTATACTAAGGGTTTTGGGACTAGGCTGCATAATATCAGATATAGGTATAACAGTTCTGATGTAAAGGGGAGAGAAATTGTTTGTTCAAAACAAGGAATAAAAAGGAAGCCTGGGGCTGTTGGTAAACAGTTTACAAAAATGAACTTGAGGACTGGATGCAAGGCTATGGTGTTCTTTGAAAAGAAGGGAGATGATTTATGGGAAGTGACTAAGCATAATATGGTATAATCATTTGCTTGTCCCTCGTGATAAAGTCCATCAACTGAAATCACATAGAAATTTCATTGCAAATATTCTTAAGAGTTTACGAGATTTAGTAGATTCGGGAATTGATATAGCAGATGCATTTAGGTTTTTGAGGGCTCAAGCAGAGGGATCACCAGCTCTTGGATTTAGTAAAAAGGATGCATATAATAAACTTGGTGAAGAAAAGTTGAAGTTTATTGATGGATGTGATGCACGAACATTGATGAATATTTTTGCGAAAAGGTGTGAGAGTGAGGATGATTTTTACTTTGCTTTTGAGCTAGATAAAGAAGCTCGTTTGGTGAGTTTCTTTTGGAGGGACAAACGCATGAAACAAGATTATACGCTCTTTGGCAAACTTTTCATTCACGATACTACTTATAGAACAAATCGGTACAAGATGATTTGTGCTCCTTTTGTGGGAATAAACCAACATGGTAATAATTGCATGTTTGCTTGTGGGTTCATTTTAAATGAACGGATCGAGTCCTTTGTTTGGCTGTTCAATCAGTTTCTGCAGTCGATGGATGGGTTGCAACCTGAAACTATTATGACTGATCAAGCTTTTTCTATGGCTGCCGCTATAAGGGAAGGTTTTCCTAGCGCCAAACAAAAGCTTTGCACTTGGCATATTTTGAAGAATTCCAAGAAGAACATTACACATCTAACAGGGCTGCCTGGGTTTGAGGTTTTGTTTAATCAAGTCCTCATGTGTTGTGACACCATCGATGAGTTTAATCACTTCTGGACTAGGTAAGTATTGTGAAACACTTCTGGTTCATTATGTAACAATACTTAGTCATTCTGAAACACCGTACTTGTGATCCTTTAACATTCTCTGACCATTATGAAACACTTCTGATTCATTCTGTAACAATACTAAATCATTCTGAAACACATCTGAGTCATCCTTTAACATTCTCTTACCATTTTGAAACAGTCTTTAATCATTTTTATTGTTTATACACAGATTGGTGAATGAATACCAGTGTGGACATCATCCCTGGATTGTGAGACTTTGGAATTCAAGGGAAAAATGGTGTGCGGCTTATACAAAAGACCATTTCTTAGGTGGTATTTTGTCGTCACAAATGAGTGAAAGTACAAACAATAGTGTGTCGAGAAGGCTACATGCAACAGATTCTTTGTATGATTTCTACAAATGCTTCTGTGGAGTTATAGCTGAATGGAGAAGTAATGAAAAGGAAGAGGATGGGCGCTGTGACAATGGCTATCCAGAGGTTGCAATACCAAATGTGTTCATCTTGGTACAAGTTTCAAAAATTTACACAATTAAAGCTTATTTGATGTCCCAAGAGAACTGGTTGAGTTCATTGTCATGTCGGCACAATCGTGATGTTGATGATGGTAATTGGAGTTGTTTCGTTGTGTGGAAACCAAAAAGTGAACTCTTTGCTCATGTTGTTCGGATAAATTTGCAAACCAACGAGGTTAATTGTATTTGTAAACAGTTCGAGGAGGTTGGTATACTTTGTTGTCATGCCTTAAAATTTTGTGTTATAATGGGCGTTGACAGTGTTCCAGATATGTATATTGTGCATCGATGGACTAGAGCAGCAATTAAACCTTCTGAAGAAGGTGAGTCGAGTAGTTCAAGGCCAAATGTTTCAGAATCATCTACTATTTGGATAATGACAATGCAACGGAATTGGAATGGGTTATTGCATGCTAGTTCCGCGAATTTGGATGCAAGACGTGTCTGCCAAGAAGCTTTTGATCAAGCCAAAAATACCATCGAAGATCAGTTGGGTCCTATTGGTGGAGACGATGCTGAAGTCGTTGGGACTCCTCAACTAGAAGGCATTCAGACTCGTAATCCTGAAGGGGCTCGTACCCCTGGTGCAAGAAATGTTAGGCGAAAGAGTACAAGGGAGAAAATTTGTAACCGCTTGAGAACAAGGAAGAAGATTGTCAAGCAGTACCCAGAATCTGCATCAGCCCCGTCGTATGTTAATACTGTTCAGCCAAAAACAGTTAGAAACACGAGGAAAAATTCTACAAAGATGAGGACGAATGTTGTCGAGGATAATACATCACAATAAGTTACACCTGCACTTAGTAACATCACATGTGATTTTATTTTGTAAAAACAATTCCTTTTGTAGATCAAAATAATCGGATTTTTGTTCTGGGATGATTAAAATTTGTTCTGAGATGAATAATTTTTGTTGTAGGATGATTAACTCTTTGTTACTCTTTGTTCTGTTCTGCAATGATTACTTTTTGTCCTCGGATGAATAATTTTTGTTGGGATGATTGAAATTTGTTTTGGGATGAATAAGTTTTTGTTGTAGGATGATTAACTTCTTTGACAGTTGTCTTGCAGATGCAGTCAAGTAAGTATCTCTCATAATATCTCTCTTTATCTTGTTGTTGTCGTCCAATATTATTTCAGCACAGAGTTTTGCTCGGTAAAACCGCCTTCTTGCTGCCTTTAAAATAAAAACGAAATAGGACATGTTAAAGCAGTTACACGTGTTTTCGCAAACAAAAGCATATAAATTCCAAGACTTAGTTGAATGCTTACCAAATTTAAATCGGAACTCTAGCTTTCAGCATGGAAGCGTTCCATGTGCATCATCAGAAACAAACCACAGTCCCACAAGTTTCTATCGTTTTTCCAGGAAAGGTCAACTATTTCGCAGTGTTTGTATCCACTGCACTTTGCAATACACTCCGCCAAATAACCATACTTTTTTGCCAACGAAAACAATCTTAATTCTTCAATCTATAATTTAGAATACAATATTAGAGTTTATTATACGAACCATTCCAGAACAAAAGCTAACCATCGTATGACGGAAACAAACCATTCTGAAACAAAAACGATTCATCCATGACAAAATCCAACCATCCTATGACGGAAACAAATCATCGCAGAACAAAAACCAACCATCCTATGACGAAAACAAAGCATCCCAGAACAAAAAAAAACATTTTTAGAAGAAAAAGAACACAAAGCCAACCAGAGACTAACCAGAAGTTTGAGAATGTCTTCATATTCCTGTCCGAACTTTCTATTGTCAAGCAACTGACAGGTTTTGTCAATGAGGTTTACACATAGCAATGTAAAGTGACTCTCGTATATAATAAGGAAAAATATCTGTAAATGACGAAGCAGTTTTAAGTTATTATACGATGATGTAATTGTAATAAAGGATAAGTCACAAGTGTATTAAACAAACGACATACCAATAAATATTCAGAAAGGTCAGAAATGTCGCATGTTTGCATCCAAGTTCTCATAATGCCACGCACAACGTCCGTCTTTGTCTTAAGACGTTTTTCATCCTCTCCCAGAACTTCGCCATTTGCAAGTCTTCCATCTTGGTCTTTCTTTTCTTTCAACATTTTTGCGTAGACCTAAAACATAAACCATTCATCCCATGACAAAAGAAAATCATCCTATGACGGGAACAAACCATACTGAAACATAAATCATTCTATCCTATGACGGAAACAAACATTTCTGAAATAAAAAACTTACGAAGACTGCAGTGTTGAAGAAAAATCTTTTCTTGTTTCTCCAATAGTCTCTTACTTCCAGATTCTTCTCGCCTCTTAGCTCTCTTTTGTTGAGGATGTATGCCCAACAATCAATTACACCAACCGTCATCCAGTTTAGCTCTTGCATAGAGTATGCGTCACCCCTCGTAAACTCAAGACGAGGTGTAAATGATGCTAAAACGAAATCATTTTCTAATCTCACCAACCTTTCAAGTGCTCTTTTTTCAGCAATAATCGCCTTTGTCTCAGGTTTATTCAAGAGCTTCCTAATCTCTGAATTCACCCTCATCATCTCTTGGCTGAATTCAAACTCTGAATAAAAGGCGTTGTCAGCCACTGTCCTCTCCAATGGTGATAAGTTATCAAAATCTTTCGATCTACTCTGAAGAAATGTCGAAACCATGAATAAATTGTCTTCCAAAGGCTCAAGCTCGGCTGGACTTTCTTCTTGTGAGCTGTTTAGTCTTATCCTTTCGTTAAGCTTGTCCTCGTACTTTTGAACGAGCTCCTTTGACAGTTCTTGTTATTTCTTCAACATCAATAATCTCTTTTCCCAAAAAAACATTTGGAATAGGACTTGGTAGCGTGACAGGTGGTGGAGAAGGTGTTGGGGTAAGTAACTGGAGGCTTGGTACAAAATCTGCCGGCACATTTGCGAAATACTTCTTCAAATCATCCATGCATTTGTGTGTTTTTTTCCCTTCTTCCTGCGTGGAGGGTCAGTCTTGATATTCTTCGATATGCCAACTTCGGGGGTGTCGAGAAGAATATAATCTTGTTGAAAAAAAAAACATATTAAAATTATTTTATCATAGAATCCGAAGCATTTAAAGGCAATTATCCCTTGACAGAAACAAGTCATCCTAGAACAAAACATAATCATCCTAGGACAAACCTGATCATCCTAGGACAAAATCTAACCATCCTAGGACAAAAATCATCTTTCAGAAACAATTTCATCCTAGAACAAAACATAACCATCCTAGGACAAAAAACATACATCATAGAACAAAACATAACCATCCTAGGACAAAAAACATACAACATAGAACAAAACCTAACCATCCTAGGACAAAATCATCAATCACAAACAATTTCATCCTAGAACAAAACCTAACCACCCTAGGACAAACAATAACCAACCTAGAACAAAACCTGATCATCCGAGGACAAATAGCATCCATTATAGAACATAAATCAATCATCATATGACAAAAATCATCAATCAGAATAAATTTCATTTCAGAAAACACTTGCAAACCATTCTGTAACAAATTTCATTTCAGAAACATAATTGTATTGATACATGTGATGGTTTCATAAACAAAAACAATATTACAACTCTGTTCTAAATCTTTTTGAATCCAAAGTCGATTATTACAACAGTCTTCAAATTTTGTTTCAAGAAGGTACGATCAAACCTTGTCTTCATTTGAAATATGTTGCTATGTGTCAGGAATTGAATCCTCTGGGCCAGTCAATTTCATTTTGGGATCATCTTTTGATGGAATGAATGTCTTGAGCATCTGTTGATCGAAACTTCATCTTCTTCGGTGGAGAATTTGGTGCAGTAGCAGTTGGACCTATGATTGGTGTCTCGATGCAAAAATCCATGTTTTCAACTTCACCCATTTTGGTAGTAAGTTCATCTTCTTTAGGCTGTAATCAAATTACAAAAAAAAACAAATGTGAGTTATATGCAAAAATGATAAAGAAATTCATTTTATATCAGTGAAAGTTTAGTGTAAAACCTCTGGAGGAACATCGACTTTCTTTTCTGGTTCCTGTTGCTCATTGTCCTTCCCCGGTTCTGATTCACAAACATGATCATCCTTTTTTGGCACCGTTTCCATTTGTTCTGATTCAGGAACATCATCATCCTTCGGTACCGATTGATGAACATCATCATTCTTTTCTGGCTTCGTATGCATTTGTTTTGAAATAGGAGCATGATCGTCCTTTTTTGGTTCTGAAAAAGGAACATCATCGTTCTTCGGTCCCGATTCATGAACATCAATGTTCTTTTCCAGCTCAGTCTGCATTTCATCTGATTCAGGAACATGATTGTCTTTTTTCGGTTCTGAATCAGGAACATCATCAATCTTCGGTTCCGATTCATGAACATCATTTGTGTTTTCCGGCTCCGTGTAAGAAACCAATGCCTTCATTTCTTTTGCATTCAGTTTCGATTAAAAACGAAAGTGTGTAAGTCGTGAAACAAAAACAAATCATCCTAGAACAAAAGACCATTTCATACTGAAACAAAAACCATTGATCCTATGACAAAACAAAATCATCGCAGAACAAAAACAGATCATCCTAGAGCAAAATCAAATCATCCTAGAACAAAAACAGATCATCCTAGAACAAAAACAGATCATCCTAGAACAAAATCCAATCATCCTAGAACAAAATCAAATCATCCTAGAACAAAATCATATCATCCTAGAACAAAATCAAATCATCTAAGAACAAAATCAAATCATCCTAGAACAAAATCAAATCATCCTAAGTCAAGATTAGTTAAGTGTCTAACCTGTTTTTTGTTTTGTTCCGACTCTTCAATAGTTTCCAACTTTTCAAAACTTATTTGTCTAATCTGCGCTTCCTCTTCGGTAGGGATTTGCAAAAACACAGTTTTGTGCAATAGGTCTTGAATTACAGTTGTGGGGACTTTTCTGGGGGACTGGGAGATGGAGTTCTGAGGGGTTTGAGCCGTTTATAAACCTGCAATGGAGATTCAGGTCTGTTGAGCCCCATAGATGATTGATTATCCGGTGAAGCTCGAGGATTTTCAGTTGTTTGCTGATGTGGATGTTGTTGCAGTTTTTGCAAAATCATCTCCGTGGAAGGATTATTTTCGGAGCAACAATCTTCTTCTTATATGCCACGTGCTTCCTTCGCCTGTTGCTTTTCTGAGAGATAGTTTCCTGCGAAGTTTGACTCAGTGGTTCCTGAGATGATTGGCTTTCTTTGTTTCAAAAAGCTTCCTGAGATGACGTTGGTGGATTTGCCCACCAGCTTGGGGATAAGATCTTTACAACCTCACTAATTTTCCCACCCACTGAATTCATTAAGTCTTCGATAGCATCAAACGTCTCCATCACTCCTGGCTGATTGAAAAAACGACCTTCCTCCGAAGAAACTTCTGGAATCTCAATCTCTTTTGAACTTTGAGACAATTTTTCTTCGCGGATTTCTTGCATAGTGTGCCTATAAGCTGCGTCCAAGTTCCGTCCAAGTTTCAGAAGTTTTTGAAGGGGTCTCTGAAAATTTGCATCATAGATTAGAAATTATCCATCCTAATACAAAAACAAACCATCCCAGAACAAAAACGAACCATCCTACGACAAAAACTAATCATCCTATTACAAAAACAAACTATCCCAGAACAAAAACAGATCATCCTAGAACAAAATCCAATCATCCTAGAACAAAATCAAATCATCCTAGAACAAAATCAAATCATCCATCCCAGAACAATAACCAGCAATCCTACGACAAAAACTAATCATCCTAGTACAAAAACAAACCATCCTAGAACAAAAACCAATCATCCCAGAACAAAAACTCCATCCTAGCACAAGTACTAATCATCCTAGTACAAAAACAAACCATCCCAGAACAAAAATCAAACATACCAGAACAAATAAAACTAGCCATCCTATGACAAAAGTTAACCATTACTTTTTATAAAAATAATTCATCTTAGTCATTTTGAAACAGAATTATACTTACACTTAATTGGAGTTCTTGGACTGCTTGATCTGTTGGAAGATCCGTTGGCATTGGGAAATTAATAAATCGTCCCGCTTGTGTAGCTTCATCAACAGTGTCAACCCGGATACCCATTCCAAAGCCATTCACACTCTTCTCCTTTGCAATTCTGCTCCACATTTTCTGGTTATTCCAGTGTTGGATCAAAGGAATAGTGCATTTCTCCCGTTCTCCATGGAAAGCCAGGCTGTGGAAGTAGAAGAGTTGTAGAAGTAACGTGCAGCCAGTTAGATTGGTACTGCGTTTGTCCGATTCCTTGAAGGTCTTGATTGATTTGCAGAGGTAAGTTAACACAAACTCACACCAATTATACCGACCAATCATCTCTGTGTCGTCGATTGCTTTGCTTATATTAAGCTGCACAAAGGAACTTGATGTAGTCCCAAGGAAGCACGAGACAACAAAAAAGACAAATAGTTGCTTGAACATCGGTCCCCCATCAGATTCGGCAAGCATCCTGTCCTCGAATTTATTCCACGCGACATAACAATATTTTTCATCCTCCCTGCCCAATATGTTTCTGCATTTTTCCTTAATTAATGAATCCGGGTTATCTTTTCTCTCCGTACTCATGTGAGGGAATGACACATCTCCGTGCGGTATTCCTAGGATGTAATGAACATCGATAGGTGTGAATACCTTGATCTGCTCGTTACAAAACCTCATAAGCCTTGTCCCCTCATCAAAGTTTTGAAGCAGCCACATCATCATATCTTTTGGCACGTCTTCAGCCTCAAGATAAAATAACCCATGAAATCCTATTTCTCTAACTGCTCTCACTTGGTTCGGGTTTGCTTTGATTTTTTCCATAAGCCCCTTGACAGCAGAAGGGCTACACCGTACTTGTATAGATTTTGTATGGAAATTTTTCCTGGAAAAAACACAAACCAACCATCTTAAGACAAAATCATTTTATCTCAAAACAAAAACTAACCCTCCCGAAACAAAAGTAGTTCAATCCAGAACAAAAACAGATCATCCTAGGACAAAAACCACTTCCCCCAAAACAAGGTATCACGAAAAAAAGCCGCTCATCGCGAAAATTTAACCTAATCATCCCTAAACAAAACCTAACCAACCCGAAACAAAACCTAACCATCCGAAAACAAAACCTAACCTAATCATCGCGAAACATAATCCTTTCATTCCAAAAAAAAACACTAACCATTCCAATACGAAAAACACTTAATTAAACCTCAAATAAAACTAAATCTGAAAAATCCAAAAACCTGTTTTGTTCAATTCTTTGCTGCCTTTCGCCTCGAACTGTTAATTTTGTGCTGCAAGTGGAAATTTTGTTACTTCATTTCAAATAAAAGCAAATGGCTGAAATGTGACTAAAAAAAACGGAATTTTCATTTTACCTTTGGTTTTCAAGTTGATTTTCTTCATCTTGAGTTGTAATCATATCTTCGATTTTTCTTTTCTGCTTTAATTGAGGCATTTTCGATAATTTTTTCGACATTTTTCGAGCAGTTTTGGTTGAGGGCGGGAGGAAGCTTGTTGAAGAAGAAGGGTAGTTTTTTGGGAAATGTTAAACGTTGGAAGAGAGAGAAAGTGCTTATTTTAGAAGAAGGGGGGAAACAGTTTTTTTTTTGGCCGCGTTTTTGTTATTTTGGACCGCATTTTGTTAGTTGGGCCGCGTTCTATTATTTGGCCGGGGGTACGAAATGGTTGGTACCCAGGGTACCTTGAATGATTGATTGATTTCCAGTTGTTGTGAGAGCTCTAAAAAAATTCTCCTTCAATAATGTAGAAGGATTCGATTGAAAATTTAAATCAATATAGTCTTACGTTTTGTATAATTGCACGGGTTAAAAAACTAGTACCAAGTTATCAACTAATCTACCATTCTACACAAACCAGGGATCCCGGTCCTCTTTCTCATTTCCCTCTGAAATTGGCATCCAAAGAGGCAATAATAATAATTGGTTGAGTAAATGGGTGAAGTGGAGAAATCTGTGGGCGTGAAGAAGCCGCCTCGGCCGCTTGTGCGCATTGTGCTTCTTCTAATGTCTCATCGTGTCCTTGTCAGGTATCCTTCCTCTTTCCGAGCCAATTTGTGAATGGTTTCTTGGATTAGTTTGTGATTCTTTTTTTCATCTTTGTATCTCAGTTTCCTGTGCTGTATTGCTGGAGTTGTTGCTCTTTTGATCTTGCCTATTCTCGCCAAAAACACTTATATTTCTGAAAACGCGCTCATGCCAGGTCAGCTTTGCTCTTTTTCACTTCAACTCTTTAGTTAGCCAATGTGTGTGTGAATTTTCTGGAGGGTGGAGTAATACATTAGGGTTCATGTCTGATTAAATACTGTATCAATCGTTTTGAAAAGATCCTAAATAAATATGATGTGTTGCTTCGAGTAGAGTTACCGATTCTCTGACTCGATGTTCATGTGGCTGGAACTTTGTCTATCAGGTTCCGCCAGTCCAATGCTGTCTGGTCGAGATGTTGCAGATGCTAACAAACTTGCTGCCGGGATAATGAGCTTGAAATTTGAAGACAATGCTGCAGGCATGTATGTTCACTTTCTATAGAAAACCGATTTTTGATAATATTGGATCATACTTTAGACTTCAAATTTTATGTCTTCTATGGTCAATTTGTCACTTCCTTTCTTGTGAAGTTGTGATGCATACTGTTTACTTACATAATCGTTGCTAACATCAACTGATCAGGTCCTAAAGGATGGGGTGGGGGTGGTAGGTCCGGGGATAAGGGGAATATGTCTCTCTCCCAAGTGCCCTTGTTGTGACCTCACAAGTCCTAATCCTTTTCAGTCGACCAACCTATGTATTATGTTGGCCGAAGTTGATGCACCTTTGTTGAAGTTATTTCTCTTACATCTACTCCACATTTAGGATTTGATGCATGTTGCTGGGCGTCCCGTTCTAAATTTGTTTTTCTCTCTATTCTGCTCTCATCTTGTTTGACTTTTTTTTTTCTTTCCTTATTTTTCCTTTGCTAATTTTTACTTTCTCATGATTCATTTTGTCCTATTAGCCAGATTTTGAATACTTTAAGGTCTAAGGCTTTGCCATTATAGTTTTGGCAAACTTCAAAGAATTAAATTCTATTTTCAGTGGAGCCAAATCGTCCTTCTTATAACAAAATGCTCTGCATTCAGTAGTTTATACTGCTGACTTTGTTTTTGTAAGAGAAATTGAAATTTTTCACAGGAAACTGCTGACTTTGTTTTTGTACTAATCTATGAACGCTGTAACTGTTATAATATTATAACACTAGAAGCTGATAAGTAGAAAAACAAGCTGACTTTGATTATACATTTCTTAAAATTCTGAAGGGAAGGTTGCCCATAAGTACGAGATAATATCAGTTTTTCAATAGCCTTCTTTTCGTTGCGCTCCTTTGGTAATCATTTATGCCTTTCTTCTACTTCACCTGCATCACTTCCAACACTCATATGTGGATTTGATATGACACTTCATCTTAAGTCTTCTTAACTCAAACACATGACAATTATGAGAAAATAGCAGTATCTGGCCCCTAGACATGCAGTCATGTCGAATACATTTAATGAAGCCCAAGTAACATATCTTGGATTTATTAGCCTTTGTTATATTGTTACCTTGCGTGTGCATAGAAGTAATTGATTTTGCAAATCTTAAATCAACGCTGCTATAATATTGAGTCTAGGTCAGTGATGTAGATTTCCTCCGGGGGGGGGGGGGTGATCATTTACTTGGTCTTTGTATGCCAAAAAAAAAAATAAGAAGAAGAAGAAGAAAAAAGAAGGGCAGCCCGGTGAACAGTGGCGTCCCTGCAAAGCAAGGGTCCGGTAAGGGTCCCACCACAAGGGTGTATAGGGGGCAAGCCTTGTCATTTTTGGGACAAGAGCTGGTCCTAGGACTTGAATCCAGATCACAAGGCTCCCCTACCTTTGTATGCAAAATACAATTTTAGAAAAAGTGAACATTTTGTAATTAGGTTCCGCATCGTGAATGCCTTATACTCACTCATTCCTTGTATTTTTCTTGTTTCATTACTTAAAATCTTTTTCTTATCTCAGAAAAAAAAAATTAACTTTGTTCCCCTTCCCTTTGTTTACTTAATTGAATGCAGGGAAATCCCAAGAATTCTTGCAAAGTGTGTTGTGGACTTGGGTGCTGAAGCTAGTCACTTTCAGTTCCATCCCCAACAAAACAACTTTCATCCTCTCCATTTCTTTTCTGGCCCAGGCCATGATCTAACACAAGAAAATACTAGTTCTTCCTGGCCAGCTGTTAGTACTGTTGGGATAATCAGGGCTCCACGTGGTGATGGAAAGGAATCTATTGTCCTGGTTACTCCTTATAATCCTGTGAAGCCTGATGCTGGAGAAGCTTTATCTTTGGGTGTGGCATATTCAGTTTTCTCTTTGCTCTCACAAGTCACCTGGCTGGCAAAGGATATTATCTGGCTTGCTGCAGATTCTCGGTATGGAGAACATGAATCTGTTGCTGTTTGGTTGAGAGAATACTATGCCCCTAGGTTTGACACTTCTGGATCAGGGCAGAGTAGCTTTTGCTCTACGAACGATCATCCTGATGTACTCAAGGAGAATCAGGTTCTAGGTGAGGAACCATTTGGGAGATTCAGACGGGCTGGTACTATGGCTGCTGCGCTGGTTGTCAAAGTTAATGGGGATGAGAAGTCTGCGGATAGTGTTAGTATCTTTGCTGAGGCATCCAATGGTCAAATGCCAAATCTTGATCTCATAAATATTGTGAACTATTTGGCAGTGCACCATCAGGGTTTTCATGTTAAGGTGGGGAAACTGTGGCCATTGCTGTATTCAAGATGTCTGAAAACAATCGGGGAAGCAATTGAATTTCTCAGTAACTTTGCTGGAAAGTTAAATCCTCAGTGGGGCTTTGGTGTAGCTGTTGGCGAATATGTTGAAGGTGCAGCTACCCTTGCTAGTTCCTTGTACGCTCAGGTCAATCCTCTTCCTTGCATTGATCGCCTCCTCTGAGTCCATGCAAATTATTTTTTTTCTCCGGAAAACCTGTTACAGTTGTCTTCCCTTTTTTTTTCTTTATAAGTGACTGAGGTTTGTTTGTTTTTCTTTCTTATAACAGGCTTTAGGCGTTCCAACTGGTTCTCATGGTGCTTTTCGTGATTACCAAATTGATGCTGTGACACTGGTTATATCTATAAAAGGTTCACCATTTAACTATGTCAAAAGGAGTGAATTTCTACAACGGAGTGGGCGGTAAATTCTCTTTAGAACTCTTTGTATTAACTTCTACACATAACTCTATCTATAGGGCTGAATATCTCTCATGAAATGAACTTTTACATAGTCTTTAAGATCTATCTAACTTTCTTCTAATGTTTAGTTTCGTAGTCTTTAAGATCTATCTAACTTTACTCTAATGTTTAGTTTTTTGGCGTCCGACTTCAATTATCTCTATTCAATGTTTTTCATCCTGGCCTTACCTACATTAAGATGGGTTTTGTGAACAACTCTAGGTTGCTCTTTACAGAAAGGCAAGTGTGCTGAACTCAGATAGGTAGATAGAGGAGACGACGCCATAGGATATTCGATAGGTGGTGGAAACGCCATAGTAAGGATAGTAATTCGAGTGGCCTCACACTCCTAAATGTAAAACTAACAATAAACTGATTTGATGATAATGTGATTGATGATCATTTCTCCTAAGTGACTCCCGTATTTATACTACTTTTGGAGTGAGCCCCATACAACTATATAATGACTAATTTGCCCCTTCCAATGGTGGGCTATTCTATTACACAAAATTGAATGAATATTTGCTGCTGGGGTGTTATGCTAGGCCATTGAGCTGAAATTGGGCTTCACTATGGCTTGTATGAGAACCTTTTTGTTTTTCCAACAAGAAAAATGTTTGTGCCTTTGGTGGTAGGAAATTGAAATCTTTGATTATGCATTTAGGAGTTTGGACATATCTTCTGCGGACTTTCTTAAAAACTTGAGTCTTGCTTGTGTTCAGTTTAAACTGAGATCTCCTCTTCCCTGCCCCCTTCCCTGGCCCTGCATAACTGTATGATAGCACCACTGAATGGATTTAATGATTACTTTTAAAACATGGTGGGGGCATGACTGCTTGTTGATGCAAGTTTTCTGTGTACGTTTGTTTAAATGTAGGTTGGTTGAAGGCGTAGTTAGATCAGTAAACAATTTGCTGGAGAAATTTCATCAGTCCTTCTTTCTCTACCTCCTAACTGGCCCCAGCAAGTTTGTTTCAGTTGGTGTCTACATGATTGCTTTTGCTCTCCTTATTGCACCCTTACCGGTTGTGGCAGCTTCTCTTTATTGTGATGCTGTAAAATCTGATCCTGAGCCAGACGCTGCCAAATCTACATCAAACTCCAGCTCTTCTTCTGAGCTAGTCACCTCTACTAATTCCTGGAGATGGCTTCACGCTGCAAAAACTGTATTTATCGTTCACATATGGGCAGTTATGGTAGCACTATTTCCCTACTTCATTTGTCAAATCCCTGGTCGGACATCAACAACTGGCATTCTTTCCTGGATTTTGCTGTCAATAATCAGCCTTCGCGTCGTATACTTGGTCTTAGGCTCTCCATTCTCCAGCTCCACAGCTGCTCTCCTTCAGAATAAAGAATGGGCAATCTTGAAATCCATGACCATTTCAGCTGCATTTACAGGTTTGTCTCTGATGTCCGTGGTGAACTTTGCAGCAGCGGAGATTGGGGCATTGTTAATAGTGCCTTTATGCTTGATGGCACAACCTTTAAGATTAGATTTCCAAATGCGCAGTGAGAGATCCTTAACAAGACTTGCTTGTAATATGGTCTTAGGATTGTTTGTGTTTCCGCCTTTTTCTTTCTTATTGATGAAAGGGTTGTTGCAAGGTTCAAGTGGTGCTAACTTTGGCGACTTTTGGAATTGGGTTGAGTCGCTATGGCTATGGAACAGTGCGACATACTTATACGTAATGCTGGTGCACTTCCCATGTTGGGTGTTGTGTGTCCATATATTGTTTCATCCATAATGACTCTCATTGGAAACTGATGTTCTGAACTGTCAAAATTTGACCTGAACCAAGTTTGGCCTTGTAAGTTGTAACCACGCTTTTGTATTTGGTTTGTATAATTGTATACATCGTCTTTGAACGCTAATGAAAGCTTATCTGTCCTATCGCTGTCTTGAAATTGTTGCGAAATAGAGAGTTTAAGAGGAGAGAAGACAGGATCAGGGAAAGTATCATCTTATTAGTGAGACAAAGACATTTATAACATGAATGCCTGAACATATACTTAGGAACAAAATCCTAGTGAGGTTGAAGAGTACGTTTTCTATAACTACCTAAAAGCCTTATCGGAAAAACTCATTGGGGGCATAAGACACAAAACCATGATTAAGGGAAAAAGAGTGCAGTGTGTATTAATTTCGCTCCCCTTTGCTATAGCCTATAGCCTTACTCCAATAACTCTACAGTGCCTTAGTGCCAAACCAGAACCAATTATACTAATACATAAAACTAAAAGTACAATAGTTTAACAAGGAATGACCGCATAGCGCAGTGGATTAGCGCGTCTGACTTCGGATCAGAAGGTCGTGGGTTCGACTCCCACTGTGGTCGTTTTTTTCTCTTTAATTTATTTCGCCTTTACTCTAATTTTGCTCATCTTTCCCAGCGCACGCACGAAAAGAAAAAAAGACATGGGGGGAGAGGAGAGTTTCCTTGTTAGCCATGGATTAATATAACTTGTGAATGAAGCTCCTCTCCAAAACCAAACTTGCCTCACCACTTCTTATTCTCTCGCTTCTCAAACCCTAACCCTAAGTCCCTAACTCCATCTCTCCCAATTTCCCCCAAATTAATTCAATTCAATAATCAGAAGATGGATCATCAAATGTCTTATAGCTTGTTCGATCGACGCCCTATCATTAAATCCAAAGCCCCCGCTGTTAAGTGGGTCAAAGAATGGTACTCTCCCTCTTTTTTTTTTTCTTTTTGCAGTGGGAATTTGTGCTACTATTACGCTTGATTAATTTGTTCATTAGTAGTGTAGAAGGTTTTGTATTGATGGTGTTTCTTTGTGATTGATTATTCGGTAATTTCTGTAGTTTTTCGTGTTGGTAATTGGGAATTTTGGGTGATTTTGCTGTGAATGAGGGGTATCATAGTGTCACTCACATGTATTTGATCAGTGAGGTGAATGGGATACTGAGAAATTGTGTTTAGGGATTTTTGTGAATACGTACTCTATAAAATTAACGGTGTAATTGGTTGCGGTTTCTGTCGATGGCGTTTTTCAGGGTTCCTCAAGATACTGTCGTTGCTGGAGGGAAGTGCCATCTCATGAAATGGATTACAGGTAATGCTGAGTTTAATAGTTTGGTGTAATGTGTGCGTGATGTTGGTTTCCGTAGAGCGTATTGCATACGTTGTAGTGTGTGCTTATGTGCTTTCGGATTAGGATACCGAGGAGACTGGAAAGACTTCACTTGGGCTTGTGTTACACTTGATGTAGTTTGCGGGCTTTCTACTCGGGTGAAAGCTGTGTACCTTTGTTCTTATTGGTATTATGTGGTTTAGGAGTGAGGGCTTATGGTATAGACATAACTCCAGAGTACTCTAAAAGGTGGAAGGTATTTCCCCAGATATATTTCGATCAACGTGAAACTGTTCAAGAACAAATTGCTCTGACACTCCTGAAAATAATTTATTTATTCTCCCCTTCTATGTGATATACTGAAATTCTTGGAGTGCAGAGTGGAGCATGACACTTGACATCCTTGATTGGGTTGAATTTTTTTAATCATGCTCCTTTACTTGATACCTACTACGTTTCAGTGGAGTTGATTATCTTGACACTCCAAACTGGGTTGGGTCTCTCCGTCTTGTCTTTGTTTGAAAAAATTTCTGGTTTTTTCTAAAATAATCAGGCCGTGTTTTAATCTTCTGTTTAGAAAAGGAGTGGCATCAACTAAAGGAAGGTAGCATAATATACTCCATTTCTCTCCATACTTGTTTGGCTCATTGATTTGTCACCTTTTAACATTCATTTCAAAACTCCTTGCCAGCCTCCCCAAATTTAAACTAGGCACCCCGCATATTCCTCATTTCTTAGGTGCATTTTACCAGCTCTGACTACCAGTACCTCCACTGATGATCACTCTTTCTTCTACTCTATCTCCTTTGCTCCACCCGTGTTTATTGTGAATCCCCATTTCTCCTCCCTAAAATAGCTCCACCCATGTGTGCGAGTGAGTGTGTGTGTGTGGTGATCTTATGAGATTGCGGTGACCTAGAGTGAGAGTGCTTGACCTTGGTGGTGGTAATGGTTGATTTGGTGGTAATGGTTGAGATTGGGGTGACCTAGAGTGAGACTGGTTACCCCAAGGGATATATCACGTGAGGGGGGTGGTGGGTAACGAACTGGGGACTTTAATACTTCAATGTAACGGTAATCAATTGAAGTTTCAAACGAAGCATTTTGAAATATAATAGGAAAGGGGCTCCGCTATTACAAACTATGAAACATTGAACCAATGTCAAGTTTCATGTTCCTGAACTTTCGCAAACTAGCTAGAATTTCTCACTCTTTCTGAACTTTCTTGAGTTTTGAAGATTTAGGGCTTAGATCAGTAGTTGCTAAAGTGTAAAGACTGTAGAATAAGGCATTTTGTATCCTCATGTGGATTGGAGGAAGAAAGTATAACAACAATTGGTGGGGAAAGAGAAGAAAAAGATTGAAAGAAGATAGACAGACTTCTCAAGCGTAATTGTCGACTTGAATATTACCCCTCTAGAGCTCTACTGGGCATATCAAAATAGACTTTTATTTATCATTAATCCCAAAGTGCACCATGTTTTCGCTTTTTTCTTTCGTCTCTCTGAGCACTTCCCAACTCCCCCTACCCCTCACATCTTTTTCAGTTACCCATTCTTACATATTGCTAAACTTGTAATTCTTCGGGATTCCTTTTACATGGTAAAACCAGCGACCACGAGTTTCCTGCAACTCATATTTAATAATTGCAATACATACTTCCCTTCTAATAACTCATTCTTTGTTAATTCCGCCTGGTATTTTGTTCACTAAAGCCAGAACATGCATCTTCACTTACACTCTTCGAATGATGTTTGCTTGAGGCATTATCCATCCCTTCCTAACTCTAGAGATTAGTCACTATATGGAAGTTAGTCACTGTATACTTCCTTGTTCTAATGTTAATATTCTAGATGCCCAAATTTAATGTTAGTATTCTTAATGTCCATCAATTTCTTTTTTTCCAGAGGATGCTTTAAAGGTTTTGAAGGAGAAGAGTAATAACGAGCCAGCGGAACCAGAACCAACAACAGAGGTTCTTTTCCTCTGCAGCTATGAAGGTTGTGGAAAGACTTTTATTGATGCTGGGCATTTGAGGAAACATTCTAACATCCATGGAGAGAGACAACATACGTGTGAGTGGGTTGGGTGTGGAAAGGTAATGCAACTTTTGTTCTGGTGTTGCTGTTGCATGTGGTTATTTGATTAAGAGCACCAGTAGATGTGTGCTTACCTTTTATCTATGATTTCACTGAGATGCAGGGTTTAGTCTTAACAGAGTCCATTGTCATGGACAAAAGCTTGGATACTATTCTTTTGTTGATGAGTGTTATTGCTAAATGGTAGTACCAGACTTCATTTTATATACACACAACAATGATCTTTGTAGAGGTAGCATGCTATCGTTCTATACATTATACTGGATGACTAGCATACCCAGTGTTGCATGACACAAAACGAAGGACATCAACTTCATAGCTCGTATGATGCTAACTTGAAGACTCTGAGCATTCCAGCCTTCTGACTGCCTGCCAAAGGCAGCACAACACGTTGCTGAAGTGAATATATAGGGGTTCTTATGTACACAACCTTACCCAATATGTTTAAAAATATAAAGAGACTGTTTACAAATGACTGCTACTTCACAATAAAATAAGAGCAGACAAAAGCCAAGGAAACTTTAGTGCTCTATTAGAAAGGGACTCATCCATTGACCCTAAACGTACAGTTAAAATGCAATGCAGCTGAATTTATTAATTAAAGGGGTCTTATTGAATATATTTTTGTTGTAATTTTAGATTCCTTTCTTCTTTCCATATTGTTTCATTAATAGTTCACCCTGCAAAGTCATATAATTTAGTGATAAAGGAGATGTGAGTTGAAAAAGATGAAGAGAGTTCTCTAATTTCAAATCGTGCTCACTACAACTTGAAATTACGAGGGTTTAAACTTCAATGTTTGATGTTAGAATTTACCTGGTGATTGTGGCAGTAGTGAGAAGCTGGCATGGAAACCCATTATCGTATTTTCAAAAGGAGGTGGCTGTACCAGTACATGGCTACAGCCTAGAGCGGTTAGGCAGTACTCCTAATGCCACTACCATCTCTTGATGTCTAACTATGATTGTCATTCGTATGGCTATTAAACAACAAGTGTTGGGAAGGTGAATATAAACTATGTTCATAAACAACCAAGAGTTCTGCCTCGTGATCCTGTTCGATTGAGAGTTTTCTGAGCAAAAGTTATCTTAGGGTACAATTGGGAAGAGCCGGGGGGGGGAGGGTTGGATACGTATCTAAAGCAATGAAAGATGTTTTCTGAGTCTTTCTAAACCTTACTTGTGAACATCTTATTAATATTTTCTAGTTTGCTGTTTGCTCCAGTTCTTTACTACTGCTACCTGGGCATATTCTAAATTTTCCTTCTTTTTGGTGTATAACTTATACTTTCAGAAATTTCTGGATAGCTCAAAGTTAAAGAGGCACTATCTTATCCATACTGGTGAGAGAGACTTCATATGCCCTATTGAAGGATGTGGTAAGGTAAGGTTGTGGATCTATCCATTCTACGATCTTTTATGCCTGCATCAATGAGTATACATTTATAAATCCCAAAAATTTTATGGGACGTCGACATGTGGATGTTTATGCTTTCTTAGTGCAGGATATTTATGTTACATGAGTTTCATCTTCTCTCTTCAGACATAATTTTTCTCATTTCACACTCTTCCTTTCCTTTCTAACCGTTTCCTGAGCATTAATACTGGGAGCTTCATCGTTCTCATTTTTCTTTGGCATTTTAAGATTTAAGTTGCCTGCTGATTCTTTCTTCTCGATGTGCTTGTGTCCTTATCTTGCGCAATCTTTTACTTATTGTGTGGTATGATAATGCAGGCATTCTCGTTGGATTTTAATTTAAGATCCCATATGAAAACGCATTCCCAGGAAAATTATCATATCTGCCCATATAAGGACTGTGTGAAAAGATATGCTCACGAATATAAGCTCAAGAATCATATAGCCGCTCATCACGAAAAGGTTTGTATCCTCAATACCCTGTCCTTTCTAATCCCCTTTGTCTTCATCACGAAAAGGTTTAGTCATTGATAGTCCTCCGACCAAATGTTGCGGACCCATGTCTGAGGTCTTAACTCTTGAGCCTTATCTCGTGTTATTATTGACTAATTTTCTTACCGTTGTGCATTTTACATGCAGCTGACTTGGTAGAAAATTATGTTGTTCAGATATTGGAAATTGCTTAATTTATTTCAGGGCTTCTGGAGTGTTGGGTTATTTCCTTCTTTTAGTCGCTCTAAGACCATAAATGTCTTGTATTTTTTCTATATCACTGGTTCTTCTATCTATTTGTTTGATTTGGTTTTTTTGACTTTTTTTTTATTGTTTGAGTTTCTTGGCCCCATTTGGTTGATGGAACTTTCTCATATTAAACAATTTCTTACAGTGATTCATGTTAGCTGACCCCAAGATGGGGTTGGCATTTTTGTTTTCTTGTTTGTTTCATTTTACTCTTGTTTTTTTATTTTCAAACCTTCTCCCGTTCATTTAAACCTTTATGATATTTTTTGCGAATGTTTTGTTCTACCTATACTTGTGGAATTGATTTATTGTAAACTTATCTCTTTCATTTAATTCGCTCTTGGCTGGCACTCAAAAGCAATTCTCATTTGTGTTCTATTTTCAATATTTTCTTCACTTCTTCTCTTCAAAATATAATATTTTTTAAGTGTCTTCCGACAGTTTACCATCTTCTTTTCCTTTTTCATTGTTTTTAAACCTAATAATGATTGTGCCTCCTTGTATTTTGTGTGATCAATAGATCAACAACGACGGTAGCATAATGCCCTAAACACTTTATCTTGGTCAAATACTTGTTCTGCATATAGAGAATTGTAATAGTGCTGATATTTTAAGGCAACAAATCGAAAACTTGTTCCTGAATTCTGAGGTTGGGCCATTGGCTAGATCAATACGTCGTGCAAATAGATGGGATAAAAAATCCTTTGTATTGACATTTTAATCTTTTCTGTTAATGGTTTTCAAGGTTATCTTGATTGATGGTCCTCAGATTGATTGATTCAAGATAAAAAAAAAAAAAAAAAATTCTTTCCTTTTGTTTTTTTAAGTTGTTGCCTGGGAGGGGTCTCTTGGGGCTATCTCAGGTTTGTCGTTCATGCCTTTTGGACTTGTCCTTATAAATCTATATGCCCATTGGCTGTCTAGAAATTTATGCTAATTACTCGTATTAAGTTTGTTTGTTTGTTTGTGTACAGATATTCCATTCTTGTTATTATATTTCTTCTAATTGTTCTAAGGAATTTAGGAATGCTTATCTCAGAAGATATACTAGT
Source organism: Spergularia marina (assembly GCA_963680865.1). Classification (NCBI taxonomy): domain Eukaryota; kingdom Viridiplantae; phylum Streptophyta; class Magnoliopsida; order Caryophyllales; family Caryophyllaceae; genus Spergularia; species Spergularia marina. Next base: position 11,565,242 of record OY804550.1, on the reverse strand, counting down.
GTGTGGTTAAAAGCTTGTTGAATGCTTTCTGCAGTTAAGGAAAAAAAGTTCCCTAATCAGAAGTTTCTAACTAGCGTTGGAATGCCTTGTCATTTCAGAATTCAGCTGAACCAGTGAAATACACCCCTCCAGTAGAGAAACCTATAAAAACTCCTAGGTCTACTCCTGCGGCTTATGGCTCTGCATCCTCAGATCGGCCTTATGCTTGCCCGTATGAGACATGCAACAAGGCCTACATTCATGAGTATAAGCTGAGAATTCATTTGAAAACAACTCATCCTGAACACCATGCAGAAGAAAATGCGAACACCTCACAGCCTGACAATGTTGATAACGAAATGGATGATGGCAGTGACCAAGATGCTTATGCTGCAATGCGTGCAAATCAGAAGTCTACAAAGCAGAATAAACGGAAGGCTGATCTGAAACTACCTCTTGCAAAGACCTCACAGCGTAAAGGCTCTAGTGTTTCTCCTGCTAATTTGAATGTCGTTAAGAAACCGTGGCCGGTAAAAGAGGAAATTTATCAGGAAGAGGATAGTGAGGAAACAGAGGAGGATCGTGATAATGGTGAAGATGGATGGAGATATGCAAATAATAATGATGAGGACGACGAGGAAACTGAGTACGAGGATTAGCCATCAAAATAATGTGTCTTGTAATTACTACTAGTGTACTGTAGTAGTGTAATGGATATCGTTTTCACTGTTTTGCCAAATTTTGGATTATTTTGTCCACAATGAATTCCGGGGAATAGGATAAAACTGGTTTTACTTAGTTAGCGAAAGAGGAGTCAAGAAAGAGGGGGACAACGTTGTGTGTATCTCAACTTGGACTTGTGCCTTAGTGAATTACCTAAGGTAGCATTTGAAACCAAGAATGTGGTAATTTGTAATAATTTGAATTTCATTATTTGAGAATGTGGAATTTAACTATACATGTTTGGAGAGGGTGAGATTTGAGAATGAGGGCTATTAGGGCGTCATTTGTTTAACACTAATGCTATGTTTGGAAACTTGGAATTGGAATTAAATTCCAAAATTGAAAATGAACTCAAGTGTTTGGGAACTTATAGAATTGGAATTGTATCACTTTCCACCCAATTCCAAGCAAGGTAAATTATACAATATCAAATCCCCTCAAAATACATGTCATTTAAATTCCATCCTACTCATTCTCTCTCTTCTCTCATCCTCCACGACATTTTTTTTCTCTCTCCTCCTTTCACCCACCTCCAACCCGCATGATCTCCTCCTTCAACCCACCTCCAGCCTTGTCGATCGTCGCTTGCGCCGTTGATCACCGTCGTCTCCCTAGTCGACCGCCGCCACCTATCTAATTGACCATCCCCAATTTTTGTTCTTATTCCACCTTCCATAACACCACCAGATGACGCGTGCAGCCCCACAAGCCGCTGCCTCCACCACCTCTGGCCACCAATGCCCAAACCACCGCCGCTGACGTCAGTCGCCCAACCACCGTCGTCAATGTTAGATGTCACGTTCACTCTTTCTATTCTCCCAACCTTTATCATTTTGGTAGGAGCATCATTTTGGCTGAATTCTGGGCTCTGGACAAGCGGCGGCAGCGACGAAAGACCGACGAGTGACGACGTCGGTGGCAGACCAACGGCGGAGTCGATAGTGTCCGGTAGGGGCGGGCATGGGGGTGTGGCAGGTGGTTCTTGGGGAGGGGTTAGGGGTCGTTGTATATTTGAATTCAATTCCAGGGGTACCTAAACACAATTTTAGAATTGGAATTGAAATTGAAATCCAAGAATTCAATTTCTAGAATTGAATTCAAGCAAATGAAATGAATTCCGAGTTTCCAAAAGCTACCTAAAAAGAATTTTAATCAAACTCTCATAGCATCTTTGGTAGGAAGGAATTGGACGGAAAGAAAAAGATAGGAAATCGCGTTTTTTGTATTTCGGTGTTTGGTAACTAGGAATAGGAAGGAAAGGGAAGGGAACGAATGGAATGATTTATCTAAAAAAAAATTAAATATAATATAAAAAATGTAAAAAACAAAAATTAAATATAATATAAAATTACCCGTTTTGCCCCAAAAATTTTATTTCCCTCCAATATAAACAAATGGGTAAGATTGTACTTTATTAACTTATTTAATACCCTATTCTCATCACTTCCTTCATCTAGAGAGAGGAGCCCCTCCTTCTCTCTAGACTTTTCCTCTCTTTTCCTTCTCTGTTAACAGAAGAAAAAAATAACCCCCTTCCATGCCTTCCTCCTTCCATTCTCTGGGATTCCAATCCCTTTTTCAATGGTTTCTTGAATATCCTACCTCTTAATCACCATTCTCTTGCTTTCTTAGCTTGGTTTGCCCTCTTAGAAATTATTTTCCAATATGGTATTGGGGCTTTTATTATTTTCTAGGGTTTGGGTGCTTATTGCCCTCAAACGAGATTTTGATGACCCTTTTTCATGCTTGATCTTTTTGCATGTGGTTTTTCCGAAACCTTTGTCTTCCTACTGATGTTTTAACATCGATGGCTTATTAAATTTTTCTGATGCATCACAGTTTCACATTGTGTGGCATGGGTTCAACCCTTGATTTACGATCTTGGTTTGTCTATATATGCATTACGACGTCTTATGTTGTGTTGCATGGGCTTAGCCCCTTGATTTGCAATTTTCTAATTGCCTTTGCCTTTGCGTGCTTTCAATCTAAGGATTTTTTAATCTTTGGAATTGATTGATTCGTTGCTTTGATTTAATTTGTTATTGATATTGATTTCTTTTCTTTGTTCTATTATGTTGTTTGGATTGGTATTCGCGGCGACATGGAGTTGTTGCTGGCTGTGATGCTCCTTCCAAATTCGGCCTTCGGTTTTACTAAACAGTATATGGTGTTTGATTGTTTCACTTTAGGTAGCTGGAGTGGTGGTGTTGTTGTTTGTTTTCCGCCTTGCATGTGTGGGAGAGAAGGCAGGATGTACAAAGACGACTGCCGGTACTCCTTTTTGGATCGGTGCTGACTGCCGAAGATTACAACTTGAAGGAGTTTGTGCATGTCGTTTTCTTCTTGATTACTTGTAGTATAGAGCGAACGGATGCGCTTTGCATCTTCACAACTCCTATAATCCTCTTTGATCGGTGTTTTTCTCCCTTGTCTTTTATAACGTTGTTGCTAGTTCTTGGGTCAGTTTTCTTTCTAGTGTCTTAGGCTACATGGTTTTGGGTTGTGTAGATCCGGTACTTACCCCTACCCCTTTTTTGGGCACCGCCGGAATTACCTTCTCATCCTTGTTGTCCCGTGACATTAGGGAAGATGTGACTCCACTTTGTATGTTTGATGTTGTTTTTGCAGGCCGTGATTGCTTTGTTCTTTACCGTGGGAGGTTTGGGTCTTGGTGGATCTCGGGTTTGTGCCCTTAAAAATTCGGGTTTCCGGATCCACCTTTCTTACCCCAAATAACCACTGGTCATTGGACCGTCCTCGGCTTTGTTTTTTCCTTTCTCCCCCCCCCCCTTCTGTATGACACTTAGGGTTAGCAAGTTCCCCCTGTTAGTAGGGGACCCTAATGCCTTTCTTCTCTTACCTTATTAAAAAAAAAAAAATTCTCATCACTTCCTTCATATCAAACCAAACATTGGAATCGCTAATTTTCTTCATTTCTTTTCCCTTCTTTTCCTCTCCCTTCCTTTCCAATGTTTGGTTTGATGGAAGGAAATGATGGGAATTGCATCTTAATTTGAACAAAATACGATGTTACCCCTTTTTACTATTGAAGGGAAATGAAATTTCGGGGTAAAGTGGGAATATGCATTTTTAAAGCTTTTGGTATTTTATTTTATTTTTTTGACCCATACAGAGGGGAAAGGGAAAGGTAATAAGAAAGAGAAAGAAAGGGAAAGAAAGGGAATTGAATCAAAACCCCCTTAGTTCCTTATTGTGTTTGGTAGGACAAAATTAAGTAATCACACACCCTCTTCTCTCACCTCCAGACCACGGCTCCATCTTCATCTTCAATGGTTGTTTTCTCTCTCCCACATCTCCATTTTTCATGGTTGTCCTCTCTTTTTCCCTCTCTCTCTTCCCATTGAACAATCTCAACTCATCCACTTTGTTGCTACTGCCTCCTACGGTCATCTAAATTTGTAGCTTCAACTATTTGGTGGTCGATTTTGGTCACATAGTTCTCGGCTACGAAACCCAAGTGGCCAAATTCGACCTCCAAATGTTGAATCTAATTAACTATTGGTGAACTATTGATTCCAGGTATGTCTTCAATGCTTGAAAAGAGGGTTGAAATTTGGTATCTAATGCTAGTGTATGCGTCATCGTCGGCGATTTATTGGCAGTGCGAGGGTCAACATGGTGTTAAATGGTAGATGGGGAATTTATGTGGTGGTTTGTGGTGGTGCAAGGGTCGTCGTGGTGGTTAGACTGATGTGGGTGAGTCAATGCGGCGGTTAAGTAGTCGTGGGAGGGTGGTTGGTTGGTGGGTCCACTGATTCGATGGTGGTGCATGGGTTGATTTTGTGGTGGAGTAAGTTGTCGGTGATGATGGTACGTTGTGGGTGTGGTGGGAGATGAAGAGGAGTATTGGGGAATCAACAAAGCCCTAGTCCCCCTAGGGAATCAAGTTAGAGGAGTCTTGGGGAGTTTGACCAAGAAAATTGGGGAAAGGAAATAGCAAAAGTTCACAACCAAACATTCAGTAAGGGGATCAAGAGATCAAGTTCCCTTCCCCTTTCTTGAATACCCTCAACCAAACGCCCCCTAAGTTTTTTCTTCCATTTCCTTTCTTTTCCTTCCGCTTCCCATGGTTCCAATCAACGGAAAACCATAAAAGTAATTTCATTTCCTTTCAATTCCTCCGTACCAAAGAGGTTGTTAAGGATTTGATACAAAACAAAATTCTCCAATTCTTGAGTTTTCAAACATGGAATTTGAGTTGAATTCGGATTTGAAAATGAGATTTTTGTTTCCAAACACTCTCTAACATCAACAAAAGGGCTGATTTTGTTTTTGACAATATTAACTCCTAGAAGTAGCGCTTAACATTCCAACCGAGCCAATTAAAACAACAAAACAAAGAGGCAATTCTTTGAATAGGAGAGAGTAAGAACGGCCAACGTGCGGGGTGGGGATATGGAGATTTAAACTCGAGATAACTCTACTAGGTAGGTTCAATTCCTAGCCATAAGCAACCTTCAATTTTTGTCTGGTTTTTTCTTTAACAAGCTCTAAACTAGTTTAATCTTGGTTTGTTTGTCAAGCCTAGCTAGCATATTCAAAATAGCTCGTGTGACTAACTTTTAGAGGAGGTTTTATCAAAAATAGGCTTGTTTGGTAGCATATGTAGCTGATTATATAAGCTACCTTAAATAATAATTTATCCCATGTAAACTTTTAAAATTTAGACTATGACTATGCCCGCGGAGGCCAATTTTGTTTAATGGAAGGGCAACAACTTCAACCGAAGAATGGGTTTGATAAAAGTAGCTGAATGATTTAGTAGCTGAATGCCGAAATGGTAATTGAAGGCTGAATAAAAGCTACAAGCATGCAATAGTAGCTTAAAGTTCTTAGACGATAGAAATATGAGTGTTCTTGACAAAATTAGCTAATACAGAAGCTGAAGTATATAAAGTACATTATTTTTTTTAATCCTATTTCATTTTATGAAATAAATAAGGGTAAATAGGACTAAAGTTATGACAAGTAACTTAAATTTTAATATGAGTGTTTTTGTCACGCTGTATCGTGTAAGGGGGGGTTGACGTCAAACATCGGCATAATGGGTGTTCGTGACATGCTGGTTGACATATGTTATCGTTCAGGGATCTCAGCTGGAAAGGAGGTTGACATTGGTATGATTGGTGCTGATGGCCGACCTCTTCGCCCAGCAGACATGCTGCTTTATTCTTGGGATCGAGGGCGCGACGTTTGCATCGATTTGATTGGGTCGTCGCCCATGACTCATACGGGATTGATGGATTTTGAACCAGGTAAGGCGGTACGGGAAGCGGCCAATTGTAAGCGTGCTAAGTATGAGGCTAGGTGCGCTGTTTTGGGTTATGGCTTCTTCCCCTTCTCTTTCTCCTCTTTGGGGGAGTTGGAGCCTGCAGTTGTTGCTCTGCTAAAACGGATCCAGTAGTTCTTCAGGACGCAGATATCAGGGCGCAGACTGCAACTTTTATTTTTACTTGGATTGGTTTTTCCATAGCAAAAGGTGTGGGGGCTCAGATCGTATTTCGGCTCCCAACCAATTTCTTGTAAATTATTATGGATTTTTAGGTATAATAATAATATAAGATAAGAATAAGATATTAAATAAGCTAGTTATTATTTTAAGCTAGTGGTGTTACCAAACCAACTTATTTGGTTAAAGAGTTAAATAACTAGTCAAATAAGGTAGCTCATTGTGCACATAGCATATTCATCGTAATTACATTTCTAATTTTCCTTCATTTATTTTATAATGATAAAATAAGATGAAACATAAAACAATGCCCGTTTTTGGAGGGTATGTTTGGTATGCACAATAAGATAGCTTATTTAGCCAAAATAGCTTATTTGACTTTTTTTAAGCTATTTGACCAAATAAGTTGGTTTGGTAACACTACTAGCTTAGATAATAGGGTAGCTTATTTAATAAGTTAACTTATTTAAAAGTAAGTTAGCTTATCATAATTTTATTCCTAATTTACCCTCGATTATTTACTAAAATAAATTGAGATTAGGAATAAATAATGCATTTTATGTAATTTTATATATAACAGCTCCTATATCAGCTAATTCTGCCAAAACACTCCTACTACTATCAGCTAAAAACTTTCAGCTATTGTTGCAGCTATTATTTTAGCTTATAGATACTATTTTAGCATTCATCTAATATTTCAGCGTTAACTACTATTTCAGCTAGTTTTAACATAACCGTAATCTTACAAACATCTGCTACGATACCAACTAAGTTTGTAAAATACTCCTATTTTTATTAGCCAAACAGTTTCGGGTATTATTCCAAGTTTCAACATTGATCTAACATTTCAACTTTCATCGTTTATCTTCCGGAATTAATATTGCTTTTATAGAAAGTAATTATCGAACTCCTAAAATATGTTACATAATAATTATATATAAAAATATCAAGGCTCAAGGAGTTTCAAACTAACATAAGAAATATAAATTTTAGACTTATTGTCTTTTATATTTTTTGTTATTGTCTTTTTATTCGTAAATGTTTGGTTTGAAAACTTATGGTGAAAGCTATGTTGCATAAGTACCGACACGGGGACACGTAATCTCAAAATTTAAAACACGGACACCGCTATATTAATAGAAATATATAAAAAAATTATATGCGGTGTAATAGCCTGATCCACGGTCCATCGCAACACAATCCAATAAGATGGGAAGTCACCTCTTAGGCCCGTAAATCCTCACTTGGGTTCTAAAAGGTGAAAGCCTTGTTGTTCGTATGATGGTAGAAGTTTATTATAAACTGATCATATGAGCCTTAGTTTCGCAATGTGGGACAAACCAACTCCATAAACCACTTTCCGTAATCCATAGTGTTACAAACTCCCCCACTTAAAGAACGTAACGTCTCCGTTGCGGCTCAACCAATCTATACTGATAGTCACAGGCCGAAGATCTCCCCCTCCAGACGGCTGACCTGGGCCTTGCCCCATCACTCAACACGTGGTCGCTGGGTTGCTCTGATACCATCTGTAACAACCCGATCTACCGTCCGTCGCAATACAACCCAATAAGATCGGTAATCACCCCTTATGCCCAGATATTCTCACTCTTGCTCTAAAAGGTAAAATCTTTGTTGTTAGTATAATGGTAGGAATCTATTATAAACTGATCATATGAGTTTTAGTTTCCCAATGTGGGACAAACCAACTTCAAAAATCACTTTCCATGATCCGTAATGTTACATACGGATTGTTGATTTTTGAAAATTGTTAACTCTAAAATTAACAAGTTCAAATTAAAAATATGGCACCTGGAATTATTGAAGATGAAGGGGAAGGATAATAAATATGAGATGATGTTATTTTTGTCGAAATGTTTTTGTAAACCGCTGCCTATCAAGTAAAAAGTCGGGCTTTGTGTTCGAGTTAAAAAGATATATTGAACACCGGACCGACCATATTGGCCACATGTCTCCATGTGTCCATATCCAATATCGTATTGGCATGAACATGCAACTTGGGATGATGTATGTGCTTCATAGGGTAACTCGTTTGTTTTAACCGACCAAGCGTACAAGTTTTGTAGCCTATGAGTCAATCTCACCACCGAAAGAAAGTGGAAATAGTTCCACTAAGATTACTCTAATTACGCAATACGAGTACGTACTTAGGAGAAATAATGTTTGGGATTGATTGATAACTAAAAAAAAAAATTTAAATGTTTAAAAGCTCTAGGAGATCAAACAACTTCTAATTCTTTTTCGAAATTATATCTCTGTCCAATTCCTCTCAAAACGGAGGTCTAAAATCTTAGATCCAACAACAAAATGATCAAATCTAAGAAAGAAAAACCTAGGTTTGATAACAATACCTCAACATATGTTTTGCTATCTACATTCCACCACCCTCCCTTTATCTTTCTTCAGTCAATAGCTCAAATCTACTTCAGACTTTTTCCCGGACTTAACAACATCAAATTCATAATGATCAATTCCTTTTATTTTCAAAAATCATTGAACAAAACCCTAGCCTAAATAACAAACAACGAAATTCCTTTTACACTCTGTCCATTTTCTTAGTCGAATTAAATTACAACCCCCACCCCGCGCACTCCCTACAATTTTTCACCTGGATACTTTCCCTCATTGGCTCCAATAGTCGATTCCTTGCCCAGCCCCGTTGACCTAAAAACCCACCTCGTGTCATATCCGTCCCTCGTGTTTTAAGGATAGAAGTTAATTAGCTATTTGTCTATTTTCTTGTTACCCTTTGACCTCATCCTCACACTTAACAATGTAAACTTTAACTCAAAAACCTGTAAGATGTGGATTTCCTACGTACCAAACAAGCTCTTTATCCCTTCGTTATTTTCTTTATCTCATGTTCTTCCTCCTTTTCATCTACCTTCACCCCTCATTTTATTAGTTTCTGTTTGATAGAATTACATCTTCCTGAACTAATCTGATCTGATTTGGTTGATCCCGATCTGATCTGATTTCGAATGATGATCTGAATTTGTTGAAAATTTGATTGAATTTCAACGTATTAGTGTCAATAATGAACCAAATTCATTGATCACTATTGAGCAATTCCGATCTGATTTAATGCGATTTGAATAATTCTGAACCGATCTGAATACTACTTTTATCAACTCTTATCAAACATAGCCTTACTCGTCTCAACTTTTTTTTATTTTTTATTTTATTTTATTGTTTGTTGCTTCCTGCCTTTCGACTCTTCTTCATCACACTTTCTTCCTCTTCAATTCTTCGTCTCCCTTCATACCCAAACCTTGGCTTTGATCAGCGTAGCAGCATACATAGGCCATAGAGCCATAGAGGAAGTCCAGTTGAGTCGGGAATGAATCAAGAGAGAATGCATTACTGGGTTCGAGCTTCTTCAGCTGATTTCGGGGGCACCCTCCCTCATCCTCGTAGGTACCTAACTCCATTCTTTCCTATTCTTCCATAACTTTACGCAACTTTTACAAATTACTACTCGTAGAAAATGATGATTGATGTCCCTTTATGTTTTTTTTTCTTTTCTTTTTGTGGGGTGAAAATGAGAAGTGGGCACAGTGCTGTTAATATTGGAAAGTCAAAGATCGTCATCTTTGGAGGCCTGGTTGATAAACGCTTCCTCAATGATGTCATCGTCTATGATACTGGTATTTTTCTCTACTTGTAGAATACGCTTCTTGCTGTATTTGTGTCTGCTTGTAATTGGGTTCCAAGTTTCGCATGATGGGTGTAACCTGTGATTGATTCCACGCATGTGTTTGATTGAGATTTCGACTCGTTAGAATTATGATATTTTCGCGTTTGGGTCATTTGGTTGATAGTAAAAACATGGGTCAGGACTTGCACTTGATGTGAATTGCGAGTAAACAAAGTGTATTTGAGAATTCTTATTTAGGCAGTAATCGCATTACCCATTTCCGCAAAGGCTACTCTTTGGGCTATGGCTAGGTAATGTGGGGTCGAATTTACTCTACCTTACACTTATGTCGAAAACAAAGATAAGCTGTTTCTAGACCACCCATGATGATAGCTGCGTCAACTGTACATGCCCAATCTGTAATATTGTCTTCGTTCGATTGCTTTTTCCCCTTGGTGGACGAGGTGGGCTGTTTTCTGATTGGGCATACTGATTCCTGAGATGTGTTCTTCTATATATTTGATCGTATTGCATTCTCCTCCTGCTTACTGCTAACATTTGCTCTCCAATGAGGCAGAAAATAGGCTGTGGTTTCAACCTGAGTGCACTGGGAGTGATACTGATGGTGAAGTGGGTCCCAGTCCCAGAGCCTTTCATGTTGCCATTGGTATTGACTGCCATATGTTTATATTTGGTGGGCGTTCAGGTTCCAAAAGGTCTAGACATCTTGTCTGTTTTCTTTTCTTCCTTTTTTCACCAGTTTTGTTTGTTGCTCACCATTTACAATGGAGCGTTTTTTTTTTTCCCTTCCTCCTTTGGCTTTAAATATGACGGATCAAAGCTTATGGTCCTTTTGGCACCGCTTTTAACGAAGTAGGAGATGGTTTCACTTAAGGGCCAATTGTAATAAACCTCTTGAAAAGGTGGTTTATGGCTGATTCTTGATACCATGTTCGGTGCTGGTGCTTCTTTGGAGGCCCTAGGGCAATGATGGTGAAAATGAGATGGTAATTTATTCTCATGTGGGAACAACAACTTTACCCTAGTGCCTAAAAAGCCCCTCGCCTATGGCAAGGTAAGGGGAGGTCGGATGTACGGAAGCCTTATAAGTTATACCTATCCTGAAATCATAGAGTGTCTGCGTATAGATGAGCCATAGTGAAATTTGCGTCGCGATCGCACTAGTTTTGTCAGCCATTTTGCTTTATTGCAATCTATTATTGTCTTATGAACAAAATAAAAATTGTTAATGCTGAACTTGTGGTTTCTGTTCATTTCAGGCTTGGTGATTTTTGGGTATTAGACACTGGTAAGACCTTTTTTTTGATTTGCATTACTGATAACAGCATTCTTTAATGTTATTAAATAAATAAGTTTCCCCCCTCACCCACCACCAGAAGTTGGTTTGTACTTTTCCTGCATTAATACCTTGTACATGGTATTAGCTGTCTTTTTTTACCTCATAAGTTTTGTACTGCCGAATCAGTCACTGAGGGATTACTTGGTTTCATCAGATATATGGCAATGGTCAGAGTTGACAGGTTTTGGGGACTTGCCTCCGCCTAGAGATTTTGCGGCTGCTGCACCTATCGGAAATCAAAAGATTGTAATGTGCGTATTTGCAGTATTCACATAATCCTATTTATTGCTTTACTGAGATGATATTTAGTCCTTTACTTAACTGTAGGTGTGGTGGCTGGGATGGTAAGAAGTGGTTATCGGATGTGTACATTTTGGACACAAGTAAGCATCTGTTCCTTGACAAGACTAACATCAGCCATCAATGTTTTTTTATTTCTTTTTGTTTGTTGTTGTTGTTCTTATTGTTTATTTAGTTGCCAGACTGATCTGTACATTTTACTTTCTTTTCAAAGCATTTTCTTTGTCACATGAACTGCTTCCATAGTCACACAAAAAATCACTCCCTCGTCTAGTTCTTTCAGTTTTATTTTACGCTTTACTTATATTGACACTAATGTCCCTTCTCTTCATATACAGTATCTCTAGAGTGGACAGAGTTGTCAATATCCGGGAATGTGCCTCCGGCTAGATGTGGTCATACAGCTACCATGGTTGAGAAACGACTGCTAGTCTATGGTGGAAGAGGTGAGATTATTTATTCATCTAATTATGTTCTGTACTAGCCACCATATTTTGCGTATGATCTGTAACTAGGCAAATGTTTTGGCTACCTCAAGTTGACTAGTCAAAGCCCTTCGAACACTGCATATGTGGTCTGTTCTTTTTTGGGCTACAATTTAGTAGAGGTTTCAACTTTAGAAGATGCTCATATTTTGGACAAGTCTAAGGACAATGTTATGCTGTTGTTAGTGGTACTGAATTTCTGTATACGCTTTGGGCTCCATTTTCTTGCTCCATTTCTAACAAGCAGTTACTAAACATGCACATATTCTCATAGGAGAAGTAATAATCAACTGTAATACTAAGTCGACTCAGTGCAGCCCACAAACAGTTGTGTGATAAGAATGTAGTATAGTACCATGGGTGGTTCATAAGAATATAGTATGGTACCATGGGTGCAATGACGGAGCTACTGTTGGGCCAAAGTGGACCATGGCCCCAGGCAAAGTTCAAATGAATATTGCATATTGCAGCAAATGACAACTTCAACAGCTTATCTCAATTGGTCTTATTAGACAATTCATTCTCATATCTCACCAGAGTTCGAAACCCATGGAGGCTATTTTCTTAATTTTTCCTTTTGCCCTTGTTTGTTTATTTGTTTTATTTACTTTTTGAACGTCTATTCTTCTCAAGATGCTAGCATTCTTTTTAGCTATGATTGATGTCTTTTCGGTTTTCAAAAAATGTTTAAAATAGACGGATTCGAAATATGAGATAATTCGAATAATATTTTTTAATATATAGTAGAAATTGTATATACAAGCATATAATAAGTTTGGCCCCCCTTGGTTTCGACTTCTAGCTCCGTCCCTGCATGGGTGCTTCTGGAATAGAGAGAGAGAATTTGTTTTGGAGAGTTTGATGCATTACTAGTGAGTGCAATTATTAGATAATAAGTAATGGTGTAACTGGTAATGTCCTTATTTTGCAAGTGAATAAGTAAACAAAAAACAACATTGGGTCCACTAATATGAACTTATGATCTATCTTTATATTTCGTGTACTCCGTATTTGCTTTCTTCCTCATATGGCTGTTGCACCTAGGTCAGCTTCCCATACCTTACATTTTAATTGATTTTTGTAGGGAGTAGTGGAATCATGGGTGATCTATGGGCTTTAAAAGGGCTCATTGCCGAAGGTAACTTATTTTGCGAGTTACTTGTGCTATTGCCGGAGTTTTCTTTTAGCTTTTAGTAAGACCGTATATCTTGTCCATGCCAACATGAACAGTGCTTGGTTATGAAACTAAATTTAATTGGCCTTGTGTTTTCTATGCTTAGTTTAAAAAAGCGTGACTAGGAGCAAGGCGCCATGAGGTGCAGCTGGGATCGCCTCAGAAGCTTGAGCCGCACAAGTGTGCATGAGGCGCACGCGAGGCGCACAACTGTGCATTTTTCGATTTTTCTTTCTCTTGTAACCTTATTTCTACCCTTCCCTTTGCTCCTTAATCCCTTGTTTATACTTCTTTACCCATTGGCCCTCTTTAAATATCAAACAAGGGGTTATTTTTGTAAAATATGGATTTGAAAAATAGAATTTTGTTCGCTAAATGAGTGCGCCTCGTGTGCATGAGGCGCGCGCCTTTGCCTCGCGCCTCATCGCAGCAGCCCCTCAGCGCCTCGGTGCGCCTCGCGCCCTTCTTAAACTAAGTTTCTACGCATGTTTGTGAATTTTCTTTATCGATTCCGTGTGGTCTACCAAGATGTAGTTTCAGTAAGATACTGCATGATGGTCCTTGTATTGGCTATTGAGTTCAGTGAGTTGTTATTGTTTTTTTTTTTGACGGGGAGTTGTTATTGTTTATGCCAAGGCCCAAGACAATATTCTTGAAACTTTTCGAAGCATCATATGTCCACTTTTACGCTCCCTGATCATTTGCCATATTCAACATTCCACTGCTATTCCAATGCGCATGTTCATTTAATTTGCGATTTTATAGTTTGAATGACACTTTGCTCCTACAAATTGGGGCCTAGACTGAAAGAGGTTCCTTGCTTCATGTCTAAAAAAACTCTTCTTAAAACATGTAGGTATGGAATATCCTAGACGTATGCTTGTTGAGTAATCTCAATGGATTGTAATCTTAAAATAAGAAACCCAAAAGCTTGTTGGATTCTAAGCATGTCTACTTCAGGTTGAAACTGAATATATATCTGAATGTGCTGAATGATCTTTTTTTCTATCTTTATTGTGTAAGGAAGAGAATGAACCACCTGGCTGGACCCAACTGAAGCTTCCTGGTCAGGCGCCTTCCTCCCGATGTGGTCATACGATTACATCTAGGGGTCACTATGTAAGTCCTTGAAGAAACTCTTTCCATTTGATCAGGCTGTGTAGTTTTCATTTGAACACCTATAACTTACTTCTAAATAAGGTTTCAAGTGCCAAAATTTGTGGAAAGCACAGATGAATATGTTTTACTTCTTTGAAGGTTTCGATCTGTTTATCGTATTTTGTTTTTCAGAAGTCTGAGGAAATTTTCTTTTATTTAGATCACGAAGCAAATGAGGGCATGGTGTCCTCGTTGCTCAAAAACAGTTACAGATCTCCTCAATTCGTTTGCAAAAGAATCAAAGGGGCTGCTTTGAAAGCACCTGCTACCTTAGCCCAAAACAAGCAAGAAAAACAACCCTTCTCCAAACATAGTCAAGAGAATGACGTTGGCCTGAAAATATCCGTAGATTCTGCTCAATCTTAATGCACCAGAAAATAGTAAAGACAACACAATTCCAAAGCAACTTCCTTTCGTTAGTAACCCCTAAACCCTCAGTATCAGTTTGACTGCTACCTTTAGTTCCATTTACACTTTTTCTGGTCACTTGTTATATACGTCTCCTCCCCTTCATTTAAATTCGTCCATGATTGTTTTCTGATAAAAATTTTCTGGTCAATATTATTTACGTCTCCTATCATTGATTCGAGTGAAAGTTTTTTGTTTTTTGAATTAGAATAACGAAAGATGACAAGACGAAGAATTTTATTGTTTAGAATTTCAAAAATCTTTGGTAAGTTTTTGCTCTATTTTGTGAGTTTTTGTTCCTCAATTTCATAAACTTTTTATTTCTACTTCGTTCTTTTTTGTTGTTGTATGAAGGGGAGCCTTGGCGCACCGGGAAAGGTGTTGCCGTGTGATCAATAGGTCACAGGTTCAAGTCCTTGGAGCAGCCTCTTGTTAAATAAATTGACAAGGGAAGGCTTGCCCTAATTACACCCTTGTAGTGAGACCCTTCCCCGGACCCTCGTTTAGCGGGGACGCCAATGTGCACCGAGCTGCCCTATGGACTTTAGGGTCTTATCAAATCTTGTAACGTTAAATTTTCTGAAATTTTTGACTTTTTCTCAAGGTGAAGGATAATAACTGTGTAAAGAAGAATGATCTCAAATTATTCTCTTCCTGAAGGAAATTCTCTAGGAGGGGAGATGGGTTCAGTGGAGTTTCTGTAGGTTGTTTTGGGTTCAAAGTTAGAGATTATTTGATTAGTTCTTGTCCATCTTCCTTGCCTCTGTACTTTCTCTCCTTTACGGGTAGAGAGGTTGTTAATAGGAGTGCAAATGCATGCGAGATCTTTTGTGTTTGACAACGGGTAATATGGGATCTCATGTGGCTTGTTGTGATGCTTTGTTTTGGCCAAGGATAAAGGTGGGTTGGGTTTGGGCAAATAGTACACAAAGATGTAGCTTTCGGGAAAAAAAGGTGCCGTCCTTACATTTAAATCCATATCCGGGGCGGGATAATTAGGAGTCATTCACTATCTATAGAAAGAAGGAATTCCTTGGCTTTGGCTGTGTTACATGTGCTTACCCTTTGGAATTTCATTTGCAAGATTTTAAAACAATACTTGCCTTGATAATACGTACATGCTGAATTCTGGGAAGATGTCTGACAACGTTATGTCTATTTCTTAATCCTAGTTTTTCCCATGCATGTACAAAGTTTCAATGTTATGTAACTGCGAGATCTGTCTTTTCTACAATTTCATGGGGCATCCTTGGTCTTTTCGTTTCCAAAGGTCTCCTGGAGTCGTGTTACTTTACGATTTGGATATTGTTCGATTGACTGATTTTATATGTTAATGTTTTGGAGGCTAATTCTTCAAGTAATTGTTGCAATTCTTTTGAGGGCGTGTCTATATAAATTCTTCTACATTGAGCTCCCCATGCAGACATTTGGATATCCGAAGCTCCTTAGAAAGTCAAAAAGTTGTTTTGATTTCACAAGTTGAAAGCTTTTTGGACAATGATATTAGATAGAATTGCACATTTTGCCAGTCTTCAGATTTGCTGACTTGATAGTGCTCTTCTTGTTGTATTATATGACAAGCACAAGAACAACGGTTACCATCACCACCTTAGTCCTGGCATGCTTTTGGATCGGCTATGAATCATCATATGAAACATCTAAGGGTGTTCAAGAGAGCAATGAAAGGCATGTGCGAAAAGAAAAGTAAAAAAGAGGGAATAAGAGGTGAATTAAAAAGCTGAAACATAAGAGTGAAGACAAACAATATCTGATTATACCTTGTGAAAGAGAGCTAAGAGGAGATGTAAGGGAAAGAAAGAAGAATCATATGAAAGAAGACGAAAACTTTAGGAAAGACAAGAAAGATGAGCTATTAGATGAATACAATGTGTTATGTATTATATAAAGTCGGGAGGCAGGGGTGAAACTTCGTTCTGTTGTTGCGCATGCTCTCTGGCTCAGACCAGTTTCCTTGAGAGCAATGAATTTTTCCTGTGGTCAAATCCCATAACATTAATTTGGCAGTTTTGGGTAAGATTGAAGAAGGAAATTTATTATTGAGGTGCCTGGTGCTATTTTTTTAAAGCATCTTGTTGGAGCAGAGTTCATGCTTCAGTGAAGCTCGATCACTAGGATTGGATGATATTATGAAGGCCCAAGGTTGCTAGATGTTTTTTGGTGCATGTTGGACTGGAGGTCCTATTTAATGTTTTGTGGAGTAAATATTTTCCCCATACTTACTTTTAAGCTGAGGCTATGAGTGCTTTTAGGAGCATTCGAGTTATAGTTGTTCAACAGAATCAAACTTTTTTATGTACGGAATTGGATTCGTTTATCGATGTTTGCAAATAAAGACTCCTTGGCTTCTTTTACTCTTTTTGTGGTTTTTTTAACAATAAAACATTTTCTGTTTGAAAAGAAGCCGTGTAACGAATAGATTTTTTATTCATTTGTGCTTTAAATTTCCATGAGTTTATTTCCATCTCTACATCATTGACATATGATCTATTTGGGATGTAAACCAATAATAATAGCTATTACTGATTAGAGTGTCTTGCGAACAACTTTTGACATTGAATTTAATGAACTCCAATTTTGAGGCTAAATATGTGGCCTTAAGATGTAACACACTTTATAAATGCTTGGCATTCACGAAAACTTGTTTATCTCATCCATTACAATTCATTATCCAGCTTTCTCTATATGAACATGTCCTTGTCATTTTCTCTAATGGTTTGATTGGAATGCTCTTATGTCTTATGTTTCAGTTGTTATTATTTGGAGGACATGGAACAGGTGGTTGGCTTAGTCGTTACGACATCTACTACAATGACTGCATCATCCTAGATAGAGGTGAGTGTTCTATATGTCATTCAATCTATATCCATTTCAAACAAAGACATTTTCTTGGCTTGATAATAATTTGAATGACCTTATCAAGCTGACATTGACCTTGTCAAGTTGGCATTACCACTCATAGGCCACATCTAGATCAAAATAGCAATGTGTTCTCTTGTCCAACCCGAGCTCATTACCAGCTAGCCTATTATTGCTCTGCACCGTTAGATTTCTTGGATATCGCATTCGCACCAGCCTCAGACACTAATTGACAAGCTGATTGTTGTTAAATCCTAGTCAAATTACCACTATTCCTACTAAACTACCTAGGGTAAGTGGGTATCGTATCCACAAGGAAGAGGAAAAGTCTAATATGCAATTAAAGTGCGGAAAAACTAAAACGAAATAAATAAAGCAATTAAATTGGGGGTTTTTTATTTGAAAGTTGGATTAAAGCGAAATATACGATTTATCAAGTTGATTAAGGCGACCCTCGTGATAATCTCTTCTAACACCCTAGTATAGTAAGTTTTACCTCTCTCTAATATTACTAATTCATTAACAATCCCGGTTTTAACCAACTAATCCTCTTTTATGGGGAACTTGAGCAACCGCTACCAAATTCCCCTCCTTTTAGTCCTAATTTGTCTAGTGACCACTCAAACAAATCACAAACAAAGGCATGAAGAGCAATGACTAATAAAAGATTGAGAACAACCCAAATTAGTATCTAATTAGGCGCAACCGCGGCACTAATCAAATCTAATCTATTAGTTGTGTGATTAATTCCCCAATCACAAGTTAGTCATAACCATACACTAAACATGTGAAAGTTGCTTCCTTTTAGGCTAATAATCAATGACCACCAATTATCAACCAATTAGATAAAACAAGGATAAATCATGCATTAAAGAACAAGGAATTAATTATAGTGAAATTAAAGGCAAAGTCGAGAGAAAAATACTTACTAATACATAGGATGAAGAATTGATTACACCAAGAGTGTAGGAGGGGGATTAGCCTCCCATACTAATTATTACAATAATGTTCGAGATGAAATTCATAATAAAAATATTAAGTGTGTGTTTGGCCAAGCTTCTTCAAGCGTTTCTAGGAGTGAGAAGGAGAAACTTGGCCAAACACCTCATTTTGAGAAAGAGCTTCTCAAGTTTCAGAAGCACTTCCGAAACAAAATACCTCCCTAGAAACAGAAGCCCCAAATTGGAGCTCCCAACTTCTACTTTTGTTTCTTTGTTTCTCACCTCTTACATTTCCTCAAAATTTCAATCTTTCAATTCTCTCTCCTCTGCTCCATTTGTTACTTGAAGACATTTCCCAGCTTCTTTTTGTTTCATTTGTTCATGATCTCTTCAAATGTTTCATTCTTTCTCCTCTCAAAATATTGGGCGTTGCTTTTTTCCACTTATTTTAGACTTTTTTCTGAAATTGTGGTTGATGGTTAATCTTTGGTCTTGCTCTTTCTGGAATCTACCATTTAAATTCTTTGGAAGTTTGTTTGTTTTTTTTTTTTTTTTTTTTTTTTTTTTTTTTTTTTTTTTTGTTTGACATGAGAAGTTGGTACAGTAACTAATTTTGCTCTTTTTCCCTAATTGTTGAATATACATTTTTATTGTCAATTCGTTTTAACCAATTTTTCAGTTGTTAATCTCGAAGATTTTAGAGTTTTGGGTTAGATAGAGTTCACATTGGTTATTTAAATTGGACAAAGTTTGGATTTTAGGTTTTAATAGTGAATCAATTGAATGTTGATGTCATTATTTTTCTCATAATGCGTTGATATTAAGATTAAATCAAAGTTTTTATTAATATTTAATAAATTCATTTCCTCACCATCAACAAAATTAAATTGATAAGGATGAGAAACAAAAGAATAAGTGGATTATACACAAATCAACAAAGAACAAGAACTACTTGAAATTTTGGCCAAACAGGCACAAGGAGTTTCTGCACAAAGAGTTTCTGTTTCTTAGAACTACTTCTATAATTTGCTGGCCGAACACCTACAAATTTCTGCAGAAACTGTTTCCAGGAAGCACTTCTAGAGAAGTTAGAGCTTGGCCAAACAGACCCTAATTCTCCTTGATTTTCTCTCTCTAAAATGAAAACTAGATCAAAAATAATATGAAAGGTGATAATCCCTAGGGAGGGGTTACATGCCCCTTTTATTAAAGATAAGTACAAAAGATACTACAAGACAAAAGCAAAAGAATCCAATACAAAAGCAACCGCCAAAAGGCCACTTGGAAGCTTCGTGGAAATTGCCTTTCTCGGACCGAGGAGGAGTCGTCTCGGACCGAGGGCCAATCTTCTCGGACCGAGAAATTTACTTCTCGGCCCGAGAACCTCCCTCCTCGGACCGAGACGGGTGTTTCTCGGCCCGAGGGGATTTGTTTTCTCCTTTTCCTCGTGCTAGCTCCATGGGTCTTCTCGGGTCTTCTATCGGGATTTGTGCTAGCTCCATGGAAAGCGGGGGTTTGAGCCAAAAACAAGTCGTAACACCATCATTTAACCTCCAATCATATACGCCATCATATGGCTCACGAGTCACGCTAAAAACAAGCTCAAACACCCCTAAAAGCCTCTAAAATCCCCTCATTAGCACACACTCTTTACCGCACATCAAACTCCCCCATGCTTAGACCATTACTCGTACTCGAGTTAGCCAAATCTCCTCACTCAAAACCTAGGTCTCTCTTGAAGCACAGGATAAGTTACCACCCAAAATCTAACTCCTCCAAACAAGAGCCGCAAGCCAAACCACACAAGAACCTAGTTAGAGTTGGAGTGGGTGCAATGCTCAATACCCCACCTCTAACCTTCTTATACTACCAACCTGGAACAAATGAAGCAAATAGGGACTAATGAGTCCTAAGCTCCCCAATTGCTTTCCAACTCCCTCTTAAGCCATAATCCGGGATAGCCATGGAATGCGACTCACCTCTTCATAACCACCGACGCCACTTATATCAACAAAATGCAAGAGGAATTTCTATCTAAGACCACCAATTTCTAACCACCGAACCTCTTTATAACTCACTTGGTGATCCTAACACGTATCACCCCAAACTCTTCTTATGTCGCCCACCGTGGTATCCATGAAATTTTTTTTTTATTTTTTTTTTACAAAACATAAATATATTACAACCTAAGTGATAAATGGCAACAATAATCGAAATGCAATGCTAAAAACCTCCCCCATGCTTAATTCTCGTCATTGCCCTCAATGACAAACCAACACCAATCCAAAAGATTCGGGCAACGACACCGTGGAAGGGGGAGTACGAACACAATCAACTATCCCATAAAAGAATAACCATGGAATAACTCATCTCATTTTATCAAAGAAGCAATTAATGGGCTCTCGGGTCAAGAGACACCCACTCTACCTCACTCCCTTATTCTCCCTCTTGGAATTGTATCCATCCTCGTCTCACCACTTCATCTCCCTCATTAACAATAAGCGCAACACATCCTCCAACAATGACCACATTTCAAAGCACCCAAACAAGATGAACCAATAAGAAGGCTATTTTTTTTTTGTTTAAGGGCGGGATGGGGTGTCAAATCAATCAAAATATTGGGGGAGCAAAAGCGGAGGGCACAAAGAGTGATGGTATAGAAACAAGCTAATGAAACGGGTGGTGAGTAGTGGTTAGAATCGTGAGAGAGAGAGATATAAGTTAAAGGAAAAGAAAACATACCTTGCGTGAGCTCCAATTCCCTCAATTTCCGTCAAAACAAGTGGCTCATGGTCAAAAGACCAGTAAAGAGCCACTCTCTCACCTCACAACCCCGTCTTCCTCAAAATACGTCGCCTCCTATCACCTTACCAACTTCCATCTCTCTCGTGTGTTTGTTGGAGCATAATGACCCCACCACAACATGTGTCCAATAGGCCATTTTGTGATTAATTTGTGAGTTTCGGGCCAAATGTCAATGGCTAGGGACAACAAGCATGTGGAACAGACGGGAGGGGTCAATAAGAAGAGAGATGGTATAAAAACATGTGATAAAACAGGGTGATGGAGGGACTTGGTTAGAATTGAGACAAGAATAAAGTGTAGGGAAAAGTGATGTTCATACCTTGGCATTCGTTGAAGATGGCCATCGTCATAAGCTAAGAAAAATGAAAAGAAACACACCAAAACAAGAAAAGCAAATAATCCTAGGAAATCGGTTAGGAATTATACAAATATACAAGTGAGAACAACACCCCTCCCCCATGCTTAGCACATCCATATGAATGAAATACAATAAGCACAAAGAGGGAAGGGGACGCGCACCTCAGTATGGTGGGTCGAGGGAAGTACTGACGGCCGTGGATATCGAGCTCGCGGAAGCACTTATCGATATCCGCAAAATCAGGGGGGGCCGTGTACCTCTAGGGGTGGGTGGCCCGGCGGAACTCGTCACTCGCATCTAAGTAGCGCAAACCCCTCTCAAATTGGGTGCTCTGAACCGCCACCCGATGTTCCAGCCTATCTAGTCTTTGGCCTTAGGTGGCCAACTGCTGGTAAATGCTATCGAACCTTTGGCTGTGACCCCTCAGACTCTGCCCAAACTGATTCACCTGCTGACCCATGGTGTCTGGGGTGCTACTGACCCTGTCCAAGATCTGTCCGAAGCCCCCCATGCTCTGGCCGTACCCGATGACTTGCTGGGCCATCTGATGGCCGTAGGTATCAGGCCCCTGACCATACTCATCAAAACGCTGCCCCATCTGCTGGCCATAACCCTCCAGCTGCTGCTGGCCGTATCCATGAAAACTCTGCTCCATACTCTCCCTCAAAGCATCCATCTCTGGAGGAGCAGAACTCGGGCCTGGAACACGAGTAGGCCGTAAAGGTCTCTTCGGGCCCATCTCCTCAATCTGCTCCTCTCCATCGACAATCCGTCTAAGCTGGCGACGTCCTCTCAAGTAAAGATCTCTCGAATCTAGGGTAGGTCGAATCACCACAAGATCTGGAGCAGGGAGGGTGAGGAACTTTTGGGTATCGGCACCCATTGTCCAACAAAGTGGTTCCTCATCTGTCGGATCCGCAAGCCAACCCAACCTATCTCTAAGGAATGCCTCGTTCATAACCGCGCCCTCCTTCACCGTCGCCTTCAAAGCCTCACTCTCAACTCTCAGGAACTTTAAAGGCACGGCCTATGAGGGTGATCATCCCCCCATTAGCGATAACTCGAGTCGGGAACTTAATGTATTTGAAGCATGTATCAATGAATGTCTTTGCCCAATTCTCTCTTCCATTCTCATTGGGTATGAAAGATGCCAAGTAAGACAAACATTGGTTTGCGAGATATTGTTGGGCTCACCTTGCCCAAGAAAACATTGGTTTGCGAGATATTGTTGGGCTCACCTTGCCCAAGAAAACATTGATTCATCGCTCTATAAACAAGTCTCACCGCCGGATGTGGTATTGAAGTACACTTGGGCTTATTAGGGACCTTTGGTTGATGCGTCAAATTATTCCATAAAACATCGCCTTGAAGCGCCTCAAAAGTCTCGAACGTGCCCCTAGTGCCATCCTCACATCTAAAAATCCGGTTGAGGTCACCATAATTAGCCTTATACCCCTTGTCCTTAAGCATGAAACATATTCTCTCATTCTCCTCGTCGTGTGTAAGGTGGGCAAGAAATTGGGCCGTCCACCTAGGGTAGGTGGGTGCGTGAACGCCAAGGAAGTGTTTCATGCCTCCCTGTTCCAAAAGCACAAGAATCGGCTCTACAAGACCCACCCTCTCAATAATAGGTACATCAAACAATTTGGTGGCACAAATCTTTTGATTCTTGAAAATGTCATTGAATTTCTTTTTCTCAACATCAGTGAGCCCTGTGAGACCAAATTCTTTCCAAAAGTTTATGATCTTCTCTTTTGTAGCACTCTTCCTCTTTTTGGAAGGCCCGACACCATCGTCATTTTAACCCTTATTTGATCACACAACAACTTCCAACAATGCTAACCCATCTTTCAACACTTCTCACACACCACAATTCAACAATATGCATAAATAACTCACACCCAAATACACACTACAACTTGCAAAATGTACTACCCAATTCAAACTAAGCCAACACAACACTTCACGACCATTACCCAACTCACACAATCAACAAAGCATCTACAAGAAGCAAACAAAACACTCAAATGAACAAATTTCGAATTTGAGGGTACCCCTTACCAAAAAGGGCTCAAATCTTCAAATTTGAGCAAAATTGATCCTCCAAAGTGTTTGTAGAAGCCTCTACAACCTTCCAAGAAGCTATTCCGCCCTCCGATTGGCTCCAAAAGCTCCAAGAATCAAAACCCCCAATTTCTAGGGTTCTTGAACAAAAATCGAATTTTTGAGTGAAAATTGATGAATTTTGGGTTGATGTTTTGATAGTGGAGTGATTTTTGTGAAGAGATTTGAAGTTTGGGAGTGATTTGGTGGAGAAATGAGGGATTTGTAGTGTGAGGGTGAGTGGATGTGAGGAGAGGTGGGAGAAAATGGGGAAGAAGGAATGAGAGGGTGGGTCGATTAGCACACAATAAAAGAAAAACAACAAAAGTTACAGAAAGAAAAACAAATATGTACAAAAAACCACACAAAAATAGCAAAAATACTAAAAACGCCTCCTCCCCGGCAACGGTGCCAAATTTGACAAAGCTGATTGTCGTTAAATCCTAGCCAAATTACCACTATTCCTACTAAACTAGCAAGGCTAAGTGGGTATCGTATCCACAAAGAAGAGGAAAAGTCTAATATGCAATTACAGTGCGGAAAAAATAAAACGAAATAAATAAAGCAATTAAATAGGGGGGGGGGGGGGTTTGATTTGAAAGTTGGATTAAAGCGAAATATACGATTTATCAAGTTGATTAAGGCGACCCTCGGTGATAATCTCTTCTAACACCCTAGTATAGTAAGTTTTACCTCTCTAATATTACCAATTCATTAACAATCCCGGTTTTAACTAATTAATCATCTTTTATGGGGAATTTGACCTACCGCTACCAAATTCCCCTCATTTTAGTCCTAATTTGTCTAGTGACCACTCAAACAAATCACAACCAAAGGCATGAAGAACAAGGACTAATAAAAGATTGAGAACAACCCAAATTAGTATCTAACTAGATTTTGGTCCCGTGAAATCACGGGTTCGTTTGTAGAGTTGTTTGAATATGCAAGGTATAACTTAAATGAAAATGAAGTTGTCAATCATGATATTGAAAAATAAAAATGACCAATTCAATATGATATCGCGAACAAAAAAAATCATTTCTCATCTCATTGTAGGGTACAATATAACTATTTGGAATTACAATATTACAATATCGATTTGCAACATACCATCATATTTTGATGGTAAGACTTAAATTTTAGAGAGTCGAACTACAATGAATACATATAATGCAAAGAATCTAATAAAATGGAGTGAGTATATCTTTCGATCTAGCTAAAATTCTCTCTTTGATAAACTTAATGTATATGTAGAAAATGATATTATTTTCCACACCAAAATCAAACAATAGCCTAGCGTATATATACTAATTCCACATAGATGTAACTGACACAATTAGGAAACGAAAAGCCAAAAGACATCATGTTTAATGTCGTTATTAAGATGAATAATGGTGTGATTAAATGATTAATTTAAGAAATTTTAATAAGAATTATGTATAGGAAGCTGAAGTGATTCATAACGTCAAGATTAAATTTCCCCCTCATTATTAAGAATTTTTTTTCGAAATAGGGCTTAAAAAATAAATATTAAACAAAATGGGTCAGTTCAAAAATGTTTAATGTTGTGGGGTGCACGTCACCCATTTCAGGTTCGGGACAAAACCGCCATTACCACTGGCGGTTTTATGTGTGTTAAACAGTAAACTTGAGCTGCAGTGGGGATCTTGGATAAGGGTGAAACCGCCATGGGGGCTGGCGGTTTCACTTGACAAAATAAAGGCCTCCCACTTCCCATATACCTTGAAGCTGTGATGAAACCGCCACGGAGAGTAGCGGTTTCATCATATGTGAAACCTCTATTTTGCGTGGCGGTTATAGTTTTTTTTTTTTTTGAAGGTGTTTTCCCTATTTTCCGTTTCACCTGCAACTCAAACAAACCCAAACCAATATGCCACGACCACAATCTTTCAATAACAACAAGAACAACCCAAGATGAGAACTCGAAGGCATGGTATCTTATTTCATAACTTAAAACGTATTTTACATATTTGAAAGAGTCGAATACAACATAAAATTGTTTCCATACATCACAAACTACTATATTAATAGCTAATCATCCGCTAGGCGGCGGCGGCGTGTAGCTCGACGTTGGCTTGAGGAAGCGGGTTGGCTTGAGGAAGAACCCGGTGTGTCGCCTTCCATAATTGGCGTCATAAGAGAACCAACTCTACGTCGACGCATATATTGGATAAGAGGAGAATGATCATCCAAACTTGCACTTGGTTGTTCTTGAGATTGTTGGATAAGATGTGAAAATCCCACATTCTCGAGACATTCAGAGCAATGTTTGCGGATGTCGTTTAAAGTTTGGACAAAATTGACACTAGATGCGTCATTTAGTGCTGCTTGAAGGTCATGCTCACACCTCATGTGTAGAGTTGCAAAACCTTGGGTCTATAATCACAAAAATAAAAAAATTGCACTAATTATTTCCTAAACATGCTTACTATTCAATAAAAGTGAAATAACGATAAATCATACTTACAAGCAATTGAATTGACGGAGAAGATGGATGGTAGTAAACCGGGCCACCATGAGATTGTTTAACAGCTCCAATGATACGACGAGTATGGTTTCGATACCAAACCATATACGGATCATTGTAATCCATCGTGCTATCATCTACATCGGTATTAGCCACCACCCTCTCTCGACGCCTACGCCATAAATCGATATAGACATTGTGGATTTCAGTCCAACTTACCTTCCGATTTCCTCTCCTATCCAATTTATGAAGAGCCACCGAAGTATCACAGTCCACCGGGATTGTTTGCTTCAAACCAAACTGGCGTACTACCCGATCCGGACAATGCCACTCTACAATGTCAAAGCAGATCATGGGAGCCAAAACACACCAATCTTGTTCATCCTTAGAACAAATCGGAGAGAGAGCTGAGATGACATCCGCTGTATAAGGCTGCCAAATAAACTAAAACAAAACAAATAAATAAGTAAACTACCAAATTATTTTCATACTTATAAAGTCACAAAAAATTGGATTGGATAATTAAACTTACTTGATCATGAGTCATACAATCAAATGCATCTCCGTAAGCGGTAAGAGAGAAAATCCCATCGGCTCTTCGTCGATCGATCATAAGCCACTTACGTCCTAATGCATCTCTCCCATAGATATGTTGTGACCCAAATGGACTAGCTATAGTCTCATCCTCATCCTCATCATCATCCTCATCCTCATCCTCATATTCTAATGGTCCCATGTTCATAGGACGTCCTATAGCAATACGTTCCAATGAATTGAAATGAAACTAATGAATTGAAATTACCTAAAACAAATTGGTACAATTGGAAGAAATGAAATTACCTTAAAGAAATTGGTATAAAAAAGGCCGGAGCAGCGGCGACCGGCGGCGGGAGAGGGGCGGAGTAGTGGCGGGAGAGGGGCGGAGCAGCGGCCGGAGAAGATGGGGACGTGGGCTGGAGAGAGAAGTTGAGGTTGAGAGTCGGGGGTCTATTTTTTTTTGTAAGGAGTCGGGGTGATTTGGGGGATGGAGAAATAAAGAACACGATATAAGTCTATGAAAAAAAAAAATTTGAAACCGCCATGGGGGGTGGCGGTTTCACATGCAGCGAAACCGCCACCCCCCATAGCGGTTTCACCCTTTACAAAATTGAAGGCTCCCACTTCCCATACTCAGTTCGGGTTTGAAATCGCCATGAGGAGTGGCGGTTTCACTTCAAGTGAAACCGCCACCCCCCATGGCGGTTTCACCCTTGTCCAAGATCCCCACTGCAGCTCAAGTTTACTGTTTAACACACGTAAAACCGCCAGTGGTAATGGCGGTTTTGTCCCGAACCTGAAATGGGTGGCGTGCACCCCATAACATTAAACATTTTTGAATCCGACCCATTTTGTTTAATATTTATTTTTTAAGCCCTATTTCGAAAAAAATTCCATTATTAAACCCCTGATGAAACTATGACATGTGGCTTTTTTTCCCTCAAACTACGATAGAATTTCGCCACGTGGACGGGATAGTTAGACAATTAAAGGTATAGTATAGATTAGCCGCAACCGCGACACTAATCAAATCTAATCTATTAGTTGCCTATTTAATTCCCCAATCACAAGTTAGTCATAACCATACACTAAACATGTGAAAGTTGCTTCCTTTTAGGTTAAGAATCAATGACCACCAATTATCAACTAAACATATGAAATACCCAATTCAATCCAATCAACCAATTAGATAAAACAAGGATAAATCATGCATTAAAGAATAAGGAATTAATTATAATGAAATTAAAGGCAAAATAGAGAGAAAAAAACTTACTAATACATAGGATGAAAAATTGATTACACCAAGAGTCTAGGAGGGGGATTAGTCTCCCATACGAATTATTACAATAATATTCGAGATGAAATTCATAATAAAAATATTAATTCTCCTTGAGTTTCTCTCTCTAAAATGAAAACTAGATAAAAAATAATATGAAAGGTGATAATCCCTATGGAAGGGTTACATGTCCCTTTTATTAAAGATAAGTGCAAAAGATACTACAAGACAAAAGCAAAAGAATCCAATACAAAAGCAACTGCCAAAAGGCCACCCGGAAGTTTCGTGGAAATCGCCTTTCTCGGACCGAGGATGATTCGTCTCCGACCGAGAGCCAATCTTCTCGGACCGAGAAATTTACTTCTCGGCCCGAGAACCTCCCTCCTAGGACCGAGACGGGTGTTTCTCGGCCCGAGGGTATCTGTTTTCTCCTTTTCCTCGTGCTAGCTCCATGGGTCTTCTCGGGTCTTCTCTCGGGATTTGTGCTAGGGATGGAAAGCGGGGGTTTGAGCCAAAAACAAGTCGTAACACCATCATTTAACCTCCAATCATATACACCATCATATGGCCCACGAGTCACGCTAAGAACAAGCTCAAACACCCCTAAAAGCCTCTAAAATCCCCTCATTAGCACACACTCTTTACCGCACATCACTAATGCCACCTTATCTGCTGGTACAAGCAACTTGTCATCATGCACCACAGTATTTCTTCCATAAAGATATCAATATCTGCATATCTGAGTTTTACTGACCATATTGCATATGCTCGTAGAATTGTTTCAAAACATGACACAAACTCACCAAGTCCATCAGTTTGTCTTTATTTAAGAAGAATTCAAATTGTTGTTATCCCGTCAAAAGATGCTGCAACTACACATTTGCATGATTATACGATCAGACTCATAGTAGTATTCTAATTTTTGCACCCATAGAAATGAGTCTTTATTCGTGTTGTTGATAGAAATCCGTCTTGTGATGTTTGCATTGCTTATAAGCAACCAACCTTACTCGGTATCATGTATATATCAAAGAAAATTTCTCTTACAAGACTGTCTCACCACAAGGTCATGGTGAGACCTATCAATATGTAAGTTCTTTTAATAAAATAAGCATGAGTTTCTAAAATTCTTAATTGTGTTATCTTTATAGCACCACAGTTTATTTCAAAGCTCGTGCCTTTATCTTTAAACACACGAGAATTAGCTGATTAGCTCATGGTTTTTTCTTTATAGCACCACACTTTTTTTTTGTAATTAGCTGATTAACTCTCTTACAGCCTGTTTGGTTCAGCTTTGGAATCAGGATTGGGTTTCAAGTTGAGACCTAGTGGTATGAATTTATTGGTTTCCAAAACCCGATTCCTCTTAAAGTTTGTTTATTTACAATTTTCACATCTCCTCTTCCCTAGTTAAAAGAAATAAAAATCTTTCAGACAAACCTTTTCCTCCTCTACTGGCATAACTCTCATCACTGCATTTGTTCATCATTGCTACAATGCTAATGGGTTCGTAAACCCTGTACCAGCGGGTCCCACAATCCAAAAGTTGCAAACCAGTAATTGGGTACTTGATCCCAACCCGATACCAACCCGATTCCTGCAACATGAATCAAACGGGTCCTTATGGTGATGCCTTGTCCTCATTAATTATAGTTTTTCATATCAGATTAATAATAAAATGTAGCTTCTTGATATTGGATTACTCTGCCATGCTATAATAGTTGCTCCATTCTTACATGATGTGTTTACGGGCTGTAAAGAACTTCAGTGGTGACTCATCTTTTTATCCGTAAATCAGTGTCAGAGTATCACAGTTCCCTAGTTTGTTTACTTCTATAAAATTCTGTGTCTCACTTGTTCCTAGTCCTACTACCTTCATCCCCACTACCCCTCCCTGTAGGCAGTTCCTTTTTTTTTCTTTTGTTTCAAAGGCATCCTTCTTTTGCCAGCTGTAGCCATACAATTTACCACTCTTAGTGCTTGTTGGAACGGTACTATTGCAGGTGTATTAATTTCTCATCATAAGTCTTTGTTGTTATAATTTGTTCTCGCATATTTTCCTGTCTTTGTGCATGGTTATAGTGTCAGTGCAGTGGAAACAGTTACCTACTAGCAATGAGGGCCCGCCAGTACGAGCATATCAGTCATTGACTGCGCTAGGTTCACGCTATCTTTTATTCGGCGGCTTTGATGGTAAATCAACCTTTGGCGACTTTTGGTGGTTGGTCCCAGAAGGTAGGTTGTTCCTCGAAGTAGCGTTGTTTTAAGTTTGTTTACTTTTTTTTCCATGATTTTGAAATGTTTGCTTGCCTCGTATTGTTGTGCTGATGATTTCTACAATTATTTGTTTTTCTGGTAAAATGTAAGAATTTTAACTTCTTCAAATCACTCTGGTAAATAGTCTTTTGAGTTTTAATTTTCTAGTCTACTCAATACTTTGTCATATCTGCTACATGTGTAGAGGATCCAATTTCAAAGAGATCTGCTCCATCCTTTTCAAAACATCTTCCTGAAGAGAAGAAAGAATCAGATGTGACATCCCAGTCTGTCCTAAAGGTATGCCACAGCCTCTCTTACTTACAGACCTGGTGAGATGAATTTGAGGTGCGCCTAGTTCCCTGGGATCTACGGTATGAAAGTGCAGGTCGGTAAGTACAGATAAATAAATGGTGGAAGTCCTGCCATGCCATGTATATTGATCTCTTTGACCACACTGATTGTGTATTCCGTACTTAAAGAGTGTTTATTAAGGTGGTGCATAGTGAGAGCATAGCAAGTATGAATCGTCCACGACTTGTGGATGGATAACACATGAATTTGTAGGGTGAGCTCCAATGGCGGATGCACCCTTACAACTATTCTTTCTTCCTTTTTGTGTTAAAAAAAAGAGATATGATACTTTCTGTATGGGGTTCTCTAATTTTTTGGTACTTATCAGGTTCTCTAATTTTATGAATAGGAATGCATGGTTCTGGGCCATGGGGTTAGGAACAACTTCAGTGTATATAAGAGTCACAAACCCTTGCTAATGGTAGGGGGCTGTGATTCTTAGGACCCTTGCTAAAGGAAGTGAGGATTCCATCAGTGATCCACCATTTCATGCTTTGTGATGTATTCATTCATATGATTTCTGATCACCTTTGCAGAAAAGCCAACATCAAGAGTCTGCAATCTCAGAACTCCAAAGACGATGTAAAGCTTTTGCTATGCTTTCTAGTTCAGAGCATCACATCTTGGATGTTTTAGAAGACAAAGAGCTACAGGAGTTAGCTTCGAATTGTTTGACAGAAAGAGTATCTAGAGGTCCATCAGGTCTGGAGAGTCAGGTATAATTGCTATGTCTGGATCCCCACAAAGGATAGAGAAGCAATAGCGGGTTGCCTATTGTTTTCTTTTGGTGGGTCTTACAAAGTCTTTTTGCAGGACGAGATACTTGAGATGCTGCGTGGTTACTGGAGAAAAGTTGAACCTTGTTCGATCAAGTTGAAGGAGCTTGGACCTTTGCTTCGGGACTATCAGCGCCTGATAAAGCAGCGTCATCTGTATGTTCAACCTTCCTTTTTGGTCGTGTGCTTTAGCATTACTTGTTTCATCACAGTTCTTTATTTTGTATATAAGTAAAAAGAAAAATCATTTAGCAGTGTTACATTGAGGGGCCCATTTAGTACTATATATATTATATTTAGGGAGTAATGACTTAGTTGGTGAGTAATTAACACAGGATGCTCGTATAGATGAGCTCCATTAGAAAACGTCTGATTTTGATTGTTGCTTTCTGCTTTCACCGCCACTCATTCCAGTTCTCTCTTTCTAAGGGCCTGTACTTTAAGCGACATAATCTTTTTCCATAAATCACTATATAAAAACTCATATACCTTCATTTAGCATTAGCAGAATCAAAGAGGCCATAACTGAGTCGGCGTTGATCACTTGAACTCAAATCTTGTATTAAGATTTATATAGACCACATTGCTAAGCTTAGCTGACTTCAGGAGTAAGCAGTCGCGCAATATTTTAGATTATCATGCACCCAAAAGCTTCAGGCAAAATAATGATGTTTATTGGTCAATGGTCGTTGTAAAGCAAATTGAAGTAGGGGGGTAATGTTATGTTACTTGGACTTGAGGCAAAATAATGATGTGTATTAATCAATAGTACATTGAGGCTTCATGCATCAACCTTTCATGTCCTGACTTTGGATCATATATTAAGCATGTGTAGGGCCTCTATTTATAGCTTAGTTGTAGCGGAAACACCTATGCTACTGCGCCCTGCCAAGCCACCAATACATGTCACATATGTCAGGAAAAGGCACAAGGGGAAATCAGTCACATATCCTGTATTGCTGGCAGTGAGCACTGAGCAGTAGTGCGTGAGAGTGTGGTACTAGGAAAGTAATTGTTCTTCAGCTGAACTATACGAGTACTAAGGCATCAGGAAGTAGCAGTCATTCACAAATCCCTTTCCGGGAGTTGTATGGAGTGTCGGCCACTCGAAGTGCCTCCCTTTTACTTTGTATACTTGTCGTTCAAGCCTTTTCACTTTTCAGGCACTCTATGAAAAGTTCGTTCCTTTCTTCTCTGTAATTTCTCCAAATTTCGCTATATGCTTTGCAATCGTCATATTGGCGCATCGGAAGTTCATGCATTTTTGGTTCTAGATGAAATCAAGTGCATTTTTTTTTACAAAAAATTACATATGCAGTGTTACTCTTGAGAATTTGAAATATGTCTTAAAGTTTGTTATAATTTATCGGGAAGTATGGCAACCAGCATTTTCAAGATCGCACTAATTTCATTGTGCAATCAACCTCAACCTTCTTGCCAGAACACTAATAGGCGATATCAGTTATGTTAACTCGTCGTTTTCATATTGTTATTTCTTGCCCAGTCCAACAAGATTAAACTTTGTGGCTGTGAAGACAGCTTTGGGGCTGTTATGTGACAGATTGATCTCAGAAACTAATCACAAACTTGATCAGCCGTTCAGTGATTGCTGATAGGAAATGAGACCCTACCAATGACAGTCCACCAAAGTAATATGATTGCTGTCAGAGTTTAAGAGCGGAAACTAAGCTCAATTAGACTCCTAGGTTCCCTGGATTTTGGCTAGGTATGACCGGGAAATGAGAAAGATGTAGGTGATCATTTGGCTTCAAGGGGGTCTGGATTTTCTTTGATCCCTCGCTGTTTTAAGGAATCTTGTTAATAATGGCATTCTCCTCATGCTAGTCATCCCAATTTGGTTATATACATGTGGTGGTAAATGTCTTTTTGTTTCTGCACAGGGACGAAGTTCGTGTTGGATTTGATACCTCTTCGGCATCTATTATATTCAAAAATTGTGCTTACCAATACTATCATGTCAAAGATGCGTCTCAGGTATGATAATCTCGTGAAGTTCAACTTAGGACTGAATTCTATGAGATGAAAATGTTGTTTACTTACCTTTCCATGCTAGTTTGGTCGAGTTAATAATAAAATGGGGACCCTAAAGTATCATCCCTTGGTAATTGGAATTCTGTGGTGATGGTTTCAATCTGTGAGAGAGATTTAGATCAATTGTTAAGAACCTAAGATTGTGTCACTTTCCCCTTATCTGTTTTGTTTTTTGTGGGAAAAACAGAACGAAACAAATTAAACTCCCCGAAAATTTTTTTGGTTCTTTGGTTTTTGTTCATTGCTTTTCAATCTTCATGTCTGTTCCGGATCTTCTTTTCTGACCATCTTTGTCTCTAGCACCTATTGTCTCACGATTAACATTCCACATCACCACGACATCATCTACACCACCTTCCATCCAAACCGACGAAGGCCATCCTACCATTAACCCCTTCTCCAGCTGTCCAGCAAACGCTCAAAGGCCAGTGCACACCTATGACTAGCCTTGACCAAATTTTGTAGGTTTTGTACTTTTGTAGGTTTTTATTCAGAGTGATGGTTTTTTAACAGGGTTTCAATCTCTTTTCACTTTCATTTTCACACCTATGGATCTCCTCGTCTTGTACGATTTTCAAGGAACGGTCTTTCATTTTAAATATTTGGGGGGTATTTTTTTTTTTTTGTGTGTATGTGTGTGTGTTTGGTAAGATTTTAGCATCTTTCTGATGCACATCCACAAGGTAGAACCCCTCTAATGTTAACTGTTGAACCCCCCCCCCCCCCTTCCCTCTTAGAGCACAAGATCCTAAGCAGCTTTTAATAAAGCATTATCCCTTATCCTAATTCCCCAATTCCATAAGAAATCTGTAACATATTTGTTGATTTAGTTTATAATCCCTCTTGTAAGTAGATTGGAAGCACACCAATAGTTTTCAATCACAAAGATCACAACTTGAATGTGCTCTGATTAATTATCTATGTGGTGAGTTTAACATACAATGGAAATTAAGGGAAGTTTTAGCAGAATTAGAGAGGCCTCTGGAAAAACATGCCAAGGGTCTTAGGGTCTATTTGCCAATGAAATACTTTATTGGTCGTCTTCTGTAAGTAATGCTGGAAGCTACACATCTTATGTCTCCCTTTTCATTGGGCTAAACACAGTCGACATTGCTGATATATCATGTCCTGTAGATTACAAAACTTGTATGATGATTTGTGGTATTGGTAAATTTCCAGCTTCGCATGAATGACATTGCAAAATTGCTGTCAGAGTATCGGGAGATTCTAAATGCTTGTTTCTAATTTCAAGCTTCTATGTACCGCATTGTTGGAGCTGAGAACCGGTGGACGGTGGTGGCGAATACATACGAGTCGAAATTTCAAAGGAAAATCCATTGCTGATCAACAAGGTGCAACCCAGAAATGATATTTGCAACTAATTGCGTTTTTTTTTTTTAGTGTAATTAGCATAATTAAGGTAAATCTTTAGCTATGTATACCTGAAATTGTCAACGACGGCTTTCATTGCGCATTTGCGCCCACTAAACTTGTCATCAGGCTACTTTGGCATCTTCATGGCCTAATGCGCATCCGAGTGCGCCCCTAGCAGTATTGCGGAGAAGGGAGCTTGCTATCTGACAACTAAGTTGCGACCCTCGTTTGTGATATGTTCATATACCCTACGCGGCTTGTGTTATGATGATTTTATCGTCCTAAAGTTAACGCACGTTTAATCACAAATTATTAGGTACCCCGGGGGTATCTAGAGCTACGTACCCCCGTTTAACTGTTCACTCATTATACACCACATTATGGTAATTATATACTTTCACTCATTGTTTTAAAATTTTCACTCATTATATACTTTCACTCATTATTTTACAGTTTTTACTCATTATTTCTCAAATTTCACTGATTATCTTCCGATTTTCACTCATTATATTCATTATTTATTTTCAGTTATTATTTCTGAATTTCCAATCATTATATACAGTTTTATTCCAATCATTATTTCCCAACTTTCACTCATTATTTCCCGAATTTCACTCATTAATTTGCAATTTCTACTCATTATATACCACTTGAACCGGGGGTATCTAGAGCTACGTACCCCCGGGGTACCATATATCGATTGCGTTTAATAGGGTAAATACCTTGTTTAGTGAACATTACTTTCACTTATATTCAATATTTTGAAGAAAGCTACCAATTTTCATTCTAAACCACCTAGCAAGCATTACATCATCTTTACTTCAGGATAAAGCCAATAATTGAGTTAAGCTTTCAAAAAAAAAAAAAAAAAAAATTTGGTGTCTGGTAACTTTCGGACACCAAATTGGTGTCTCCGTTGCATTCTTTCTTATGAGCAAGGGCATCCCTGGTGTTCCGTTTGGTTTGGCCGTTAATGGTGTCTGAACTTTCAGGAAACACCTGACATTTACTGCAAAACAGCACGCACCTCGACTGAGCAATTTGATGTCTAAACTTCTGGTTTGCTTTTATACAGACATTCGACAAAATATAGCCGTTGGGGGAGGAGGGGGGAGCATCTAATACATACAAAAACAGAGCTCCATCTCCATTTCCAACAACTCTTATTTCTTTCTTCAACAAAAAATCCTTTCCTATCCATTCAACAAATTCCCCATTTGTGTGAAAAAAAATAAGATGAATATGAATGAAGTTCGCTGCTATTGCAATCAAAAAGCCAAAAAATCACTCTCAAAACGATGCGCAACCCATTGAGAGGGTTTTATCCCAAGAAATGGGTAAAAAAAAAATGGAAAAATCAGGGCTTCAATTTGGCTATATGATACTAATTTGATGACGGCTCAATTAAATCCATAAAGGAATGAAGGAATGACCGTAAAAAAAACATATGTACAAGATACAGGAAATCATTTGGATGCGATTTTTTTGAGTGGATTGAACCACCACATGTTAAAGAGGTTCATTTAG
The DNA here is from genome assembly GCA_963680865.1 of Spergularia marina. Classification (NCBI taxonomy): domain Eukaryota; kingdom Viridiplantae; phylum Streptophyta; class Magnoliopsida; order Caryophyllales; family Caryophyllaceae; genus Spergularia; species Spergularia marina. The sequence continues at coordinate 11,528,803 of OY804550.1, read as the reverse complement.
AAATTCTTCACATGATGAGAAGGATTGAATATTTTGAGAATAAAGTCCATCCATCGAAGAGAATCATGCCTAGCCTTAAATCTATTGTTCTAATTATTGGAGTTGTAATTTATCTTTTGTATTCTAGGAATTGAATTATGTAATTCTAATAATTAGACCTGTTCAAGGGCGGGTCAGCCCGTTTGTCCCGACCCGTCTTTTTTTACGGGTGAGGGCATGATAAAAAATAAAAATATGGGTTATGGGCCGTAATGGTCGGCCCATATTTGAAATTGGGCCGGTCATAAAACAAGGCAATAGCCCACGGGCCAGTCCGATTAGCCTGCAAACAGGTTCTATACTTGTACGAAATAACAACCAGAAATCAAAGTAAAAAACTAACTATACGAGAATAATTGTATAACATAATCTTTTATTTTTGTAAAGATTCCATGAAAATAAGAGGTAATTATGTATTCTTTACTAATACTAAAAACATAATTATAAAAAGAAAGCATGTAATTAGGCCTAAAGATGGACGAAATGAAGCATGCCTCTTTATTTTTTATTTGGTCAACTTTTTTTTTTCTTTTAGTTTATTATTTGTCTTTTATGAGACATTTTCTAACTTTCTATGAGTGTGAAGTTTCATGGGAGTATCATTATCTAAAACAATGTCTTTAAATTTTGATTAATAGTTATAAAACATTCCTATTTATTATATAAATTTGGAAATTTTGCAAAATATAAGCATCCAAAAAGCTTAAAATTTTTGGCCCACCAAACCCGCCGGTGGCCCGTACCGTGAAGGAGTTAAGGGTAAGGGCAAAAATAATTAACCCGTATGATCAGCCCAGCCCGGTACCGCCCGCATCTACGGGTAGAAATTAACCTTTTAGCCCGGCCCAAGCCCGCAGATGCCCAGCTCTACTAATAATGTAAGAAATGGATGGGGATTGAATGAATTACCTTGTTTTTATTGTAAATTTGATGCAATTTTCCCCTTTTGAAATGCCGCAACTCTAATATGAACTCGTTCCTTGTAGAGAAATGTCGTACATTAGCAATCGAAAATATTTTGAGTCGACATATATTGAGGAGAAAATGCAAACTATTATTTACCTGTAATGTCTGACTCGAGATTGAAGCTCTTCCTCTTGTGTCCATAAAGGACTGGTTTGGAATTGATGTAGAACTTGTTTGAGACAAGTTCACAAGAGGGCCACTCCCTTGAGACATTGATGAAACAAACCTCAGGGTTTGGTGGCTTTCAAAGTCCGTATACACCACAAAATTTCCCTATGGCCGCTGCATCTGTTATTGGAGTTGTGTTAGTTTAAATGTATAGTATAAAAAAAACAACATTGAAAAGGAACGAGGATTAGTACACGTACAATTGTTGGCCTTGAATATCCGTTGGAGTATGTGTAATTCCCATATCCTCGTTGGTGCATAAGTACATTTGATGATGCTGATGCCTTGGATCGAGTCTGACTTGATGACGATGCTTTCGATCGACTCTGATTTCTTGCTGCAATCTTGCTCTGCCTAGCCATTGCTGCATGAGCTACTCTTTGCTCCTTCCTAGCAGAGCAACTTGATGCCTTTCATCAGCACCTGCTTTTCTCTTTGCCTCTTCTTGTTCTTTCTCCTTGACTGCTTGTTTCTTTGCTTCAGCATCTAATTTGCACCTCTTTTTGTTGCGATAATTCTATGGTCATTACCACTAGTGGTAATCACCATAAAAATATATTATTTTAGTTAGATTAGATATCTTCTAATATTAATTTAAAATACAATCTAATAATTTATTAAAATTTGATATCTCCTCATATTATTATAAAAAGAATTATATCTTCTATTTATATTATAAAAAATTGCAAAACTAAATACATGTTTGGTATTGATTAAACTTATCAAAAATTAGAATTAGGTTAAATTCTCATCAACCGTCAACCTAAAAAAAAAATAATGAAGAAAAACAGCCGCACCCTTCTAACAATTAATTAATTGTTGAAACAAACAGAAGGCCCAAATTCTGTATGGACGAAACCCTATCCTCCAGGGCCGTAGATTAAATTGGGGGCCCAAACATTTCAGATATAGTATATGGTAAATACATTTCAGATATAGTATATGTAGAATGGACGAAGCTCTATCCTGCACTTCTCAGTTTCCTTACTGACCAAGGCTAGTGTAACCCAAGGGCCTGTTTGGTTCACGTTTTTTTGGGCCCAGTAACGAATTAGAATCACTCAATCCGTTACTTAATGTTTGGTTGGGCATTTTGTATTTTCAATCCGTTACATTTATGAATCCGAGTTCGCTGTATTCAAACCCACCCCAACCCACGGATTCAGCTCTGAAAACTCCCATTCTCGACGTACGCCTCATTCTTCATATTTCACCCTCTCTCTCCTCCCGAATTTCTGAAAAAAAATCCGAAGCTCGCACTAATTGCCTCATCGATTCTCTCTCCTCGCACTAATTGAGGTAAATATTTGTTCGATTGTCGATTATTTCGTTGATTTTGATCGATTAGTTCGTTAATTTTGCTCGATTATTGCGTTAATTCTGCTCGATTTTCGTTTACTTTGGCTGATTATTTCGTTAATTTTGATTGATTATGTTGATTTTTATCGAAATATTCTGGGTAATAATTGATTTAATCGAAATTTTTTGGGTTTTTTTTTTCTGGGTATGTTAATCTGATGGATTTTGTTGATTTTGTTTTAATTAATCAATTGGGTTTTCTTTGTTTCATTGATTTGTGGGACTTTTTGATGGATTGGAGTTGATTATATATGTTCTTGTTCCTTACGATTTATTTGCTTATTTTCTAATTTTATTAATTCTCTGCTATGTTACTTGTTCCTTACGATGTATGTTGTATGTTTTCATATCGAAAATCGGATTGGTTAATTGTTTCGTTAGTCTGTCCATTTTGATTAGCTTATAACGATGGGTTCTGTGACTAATTTGACTAAAAATGTCATATTATGATGAGCATCAACCTTTTTGAGTTCTGAACTTCTGATGGTAAGCCATTTGACTAAAAATTACAAAGTTTCTGTCATATTATAATGATGAGTTTGTGATTATTAATTTGACTATGTCGTCAAATTATGACTAATAATGGGGTTTCTTTGTTGCTTTGATCGTACGAATATGTCGTCTTTTATTTTTGTAATGCTTGTTTCTATGCTATTATGTTAGGAAATGGATCGTTGTAACCGATCTTGCACAAGATTGAAACACACTTGCACAAGAGATGTTTGGAAAAAGATTAACGACTTTGACCATACAATTGAAAATCTTAAAAAATGGTTTGAGTTTTGGCTGAAATTTAACCTTTATTGAAGTTTTTAAGCTGTCATCTTCAGCGCGCGAAGATACATACTAATGTTCCATCTTATGTGGTAGTTCAGATTCACATTCACGATTTACATAACTCACATCTTGATGATACTTTCAGGTAAAATAGCTGGTAGCATAAATGAGTGTTCTTAGTAAACAAGAGCCTGATGGATATTTCGATGAAGATGAGGAGTTAGACACTATGGGTGATGTTTCTGAGTCAGATCAGGAAGCTGAATCCGAACCTGATGCCGGAGATGATGAGGAAAACGAAGATGAAGGTGAAGATGAAGATGATGATGATGAAGATGAAGATGTTAAGTTGAGTGAACCTTCTAAGACTGCTATTTACAATAGGGATGGCCTTCTTGATAAGATTAACGAAATTAGCTGGCCCTCGGATGTCGAATGGATCCACACACTTGCTATCGATATCAATCAGGAGCAAGAAGTTGATGTTAATGACGACCTTGCGCGTGAGACGGCTATCTACACTCAGGCGCTGCAAGGAACCAGGAAAGCTTTTGCAAAGCTAGAAGCTAAGGGTCGGCCTTTTTTGAGGCCTTCCGATTATTATGCTGAGATGGTGAAGTCTGATTCTCATATGGAAAGAGTGAAAAGGAAGCTCCTGGTGGAGAAGAAGGAACTGGAAGAGCAAGAGCAGAGAAGAAAAGACAGAGAGAATAAGAAGTTTGCTAAACAAGTTCAGGCAGAAAAGCAGAAGGAGAGAGTTAAAGACAAGAAGAACTCTATTGATTCTGTTAAGAAATGGAGGAAGCAGCGTGAGAACAGTGGGTATGGCGATGATAAGGGTGAAATGGGATTATCATTGGAGGATGGAAGTGCATTTGACAGGAAAAGCAAGAAACCATCTGTTGTGTCTCCTGGAGATAGGTCTGGTGGGAAGGGAAAGTTCATTGCCAAGGGTAAGAAAGGTATGGATAAGAAGAAGAAAGATGCCAAGTTCGGATTTGGGGGCAGGAAAGGCTTGAAGAAGCAGAACACGGCCGATACAACCAGTGATCTTAGAGGATTTAATAGTGACTCTCAATCTGGTAAAAAGAGAAGAAAGACTTAGTTTGTCTCATTCTTCTTGCGTTAGTCAGGCTGATTATATGTTACCAAAAACGCTGGTCTATGTAGTCTAGTTTCAGAGGCTCGTCTTCATTTTGTAAGGGTATCAAAGTTTAAATTTTGGAAGCAAATCTATGACAATTTTTGTGTTTATTGGAAGGGAAGCTAATTGCTGTAGCATGTTTGAATTTGCGCCCTGCAGTTTAGTGATAGTATTAACTTTGTTCTGAATCGTTGCTGCTTTGTTAAATTTCGATGTAGATGGATTTGGGAGCTTGTTATTCCGGACTGCCCTGGTGCAACATCGTTGTATTCTCAAAATTGCTCAAAAGAGCTTATTAATGTCCTGCTAAATCCTGCTTACGAGACTGCAAAAAAAAACTCGTTTATGATCCTTGAATCATACTATATCAGTGATGGTTTTTGTTCAGAAGATTTCTGAGGAGTGGACATGAGACCAATACTCGTCCACTAGTCGTCCGAATAGCAAATCTTCCATCTCTATAAGCTCTATTGGCTCGTCATACTCTACCACTTTTCCTGCAGCAACATCAGAATTGGTCACTCCAGCTACAGAGTGGATCTTAGAAATTATTTCGTTTGATCAGAAATAAATTTAGTATGCCACAGTTTCTATTATTGATTGAGAACTCACCATCGCTAATTGCAAGGACTTTTGTCCAATCCATTACAGTTGGTATCCTGTGGGCTACTGTGATGACAGTGCAGTCGAAAAATTCTGATCGTATGGTTTTCTGCAGGATCATATCTGTTGCATTATCTACTGATGCAGTGGCTTCGTCAAGGACCAGTACCTTGCTTCTTCTCAGCAAAGCCCGTCCTAGACAAAATAGCTGTCTCTGCCCCATTCTCCAGTTGGATCCATCCTCCGCAACTGACATGATTTGCACATTATAGTTAAGCCTTAATGTCAGAAATAAGAATTCTTACACTCACTAGTATTAAGAATTTTTCTCTCACTAGTCAGGAGTGTAAAAATCAATCCTCGAAACATACAAGATCGTTATCCTCATATATCACCTCAAGTTATCCAAGTATCAGGTTTCTTTAACAGTCATGCAAAGCTAGTTTTACCTAAAGAATCTAGCCCGTGCTCTTTATATTGGACAGACTCTTTCAGCTGACATTTCCTGAGCACCTTCATTCAGCAACACCACGAAAATGACGAAGAAGAATAAAACATTAGTTTTTTTCATGTGTTCTGCATTGCTGAGAATAATTCAGTAAAGCTTATATCAAAAGCTGTAACTGTACCTCCCAGATCTCTTTATCATTATGCTGACCTAGAGGATCCAAGTTAAACCTTACATTGCCATTGAAGAGAGTAGGCTCTTGAGACGCGACCTGAGATCATCGAGACCTATAGAACTTATGTCAATGCCGTCAACTGTTATCCGTCCTTTAACTGGTTCCACCAGACGAAACAAAGCCCCTATCAGGGTAGTCTTCGCACTGCCAGTCCTGCCAACAATGCCGATTTTGTCTCCCCCTTCAAACTTGCAACTGATTCCTTGCAGAACAACCGGCGCTCCTGGCCTATATCTTATCTGTTTTTGCATTTCAGGCAGGCATTTTTATCGTCTGGCCATGGTAAAATACATCAAACATCAGACAGCGAAATTTTTTTACCTGCAGATTACAGATGTCCACTTTACCAACTGATGGCCAGTTTTGTGGAGGTCTGTTGTCTTGGATGACTCTTGGAGCTTCACTGGGGAGATGCATGTACTGGTTAAGCCTCTCGACTGAGACTATGTAGTTGGCCAGCTTGCATTGGTTTTGAACTGAGTAGACGATGGAGCTGTTTAACGGAAGGCCATACGATAAGGCCAATCCAATAAACCCTGAGAGTGCATATTCATGTCAGTATGTATGTATCTCCTGTATATTATACTTCCGAGAGAAGGTGGAGGCGAGGGGCGGAATTCACTCACCAGAGCTTAAAGTAATTGGAGGCAACAGCACAATGAGTAAAGCAGCTGAGGACAGAACTGTGGCATTGAGGATCTCAAGCCTCTGAATTAGCCATTCATTTGCTGCAGAGAAGTGGAAAAATGGACTTGCATCAATATTGACAAGTTTGAGGTTCTTAGCAAAAAATCGGTCTTGCTCCTTGAAAGCTCTAATTGTCATGGCTCCTGAAATAGATTCAGCTATATGGTTCGCGATTGCAGACTTGGGTGTCCCATTGATCCTCATAAGTTCCTTTGCTGCTGCAAAGTAGTATTTCTGTACATACATAATACATTGTTTTGAAAACTCATCAGATGTTAAGCAGTAGTTCAAGTATGATTTTCGCGGTTACCTGTAGAAGTTAATTACCTGCAGACGCATTGCAATGTAGATCACTGGAATGCAAATAAACGAAATTTGCCAGGTAATGACTGTCAACAGGCCTATATTACATAATGCATTGATAGTGGGAGACAGGGTGAAATTGAAGCTAAAGGCGACATCTAGATCCACAACACTTAAATCAGCAGAAACCTGTAGTGTTTAGATACATTGAGTCAGTTGAGAACAATCTGCGTAAATAAGAATTACAAAAGGAAGCCTAGTATTATCAGAGTACGTGTATCCTCACCCGACTTAGTATCCTTCCAAGAGGTGTAGAGTCGTAGAAAGACATAGGAGCATGGAAGAGAGAGGTCAGTAACTTAGAATTTAATGATTTAGATGATTGTATCCCTAAAACTGCCACTGCAACAGTTCTAATGGGTATAAAAAGAACTGAGCAGAATCCAATGATGAGATAAACCGCGATTAGTTTACCCGTGCTGAGATGAGGATTATCAAGACCAGAGGCCATCCAAGAGTTCTGTAGTATCTGAACTATGACAAAGATGAGATGAGTGATGACAGCAATAACAAAGTAAACATAGCTTTTGTTTTGATTCAGGTACACCAAATATGGCTTAAAACCGGGTTCTCCTGAATCTCGTTGCTCTTGTGTAATCAACTGTTAGGCTTGGAATGCTTCATGCAGCTTCTCAACATTGATTATGTCAATCTCTTTAGTTGTGTTTCTCTGTCTTTTAGATTGACCAACTTCAGCTAGCCTTTCTGTACCCGCAGTCTCTTTGTGCGCGTTTACAAGGTTAGAAAACTCTGGACTTGAAGTTAATAACTCTTGGTACGGACCTGCTTGCAGAATTTGTCCACCCGACATCAGCTGCAATTGAGATTGTAATTGTCTGTCATCATATATCCTTAACACTAAATGTGACATACAACACAATACCATGTAGAAATCGGGATTTCATGACAATTTTTGTCATAGAAATTGATTAGTTCAGTAATGACTAATGACAACTTTTGGTTCAGGCACAAACTGACAGTAGAGATTTCTGATCATCATATAGAAACTTACCAAACAAATATGGAACGAAGAAAGAAAGTCGACTTGGTGAGTCACAAGCAAGACAGTTTTATCCGAAAGACCTTCCACAACATATTCCTGTCATATCATGTAGACACTGGCCTTGGTTAAGGAAACTGAGAGGTGCAGGATAGGGTTTCGTCCATTCTACATATACTATATCTGAAATGTGTTTAACATATACTATATCTGAAATGTTTGGGGCCCCCAGTTTAATCAACGGCCCTGCATGATAGGGCTTCGTCCATTCTAATATACGGCCCAGGAGGATAGGGCTTCGTCCATACAGAATTTGGGCCTTCTGTTTGTTTTAACAATTAATTAATTGTTAGAAGGGTGCGGCGGTTATTCTTCATTTTGTTTTTTGAGGTTGACGGCTGTTGAGAATTAATTTTTGATAAGTTTAACCAATACCAAACATGTATTTAGTTTTACAATTTTTTATAATATAAATAGAAGATATTATTCTTTTTATAATAATATAAGGAGATATCAAATCTTAATAAATTATTAGATTGTATTTTAAATTAATATTAGAAGATATCAAATCTAACTAAAATAATATATTTTTATGGTGATTACCACTAGCGGTAATGACCATAGAATTATCGCTTTTCGTTGTGTCCAACCTCACCACAATAATAGCATTGGATGATAGTCCCTTTTCTTGATTTCTTGACTGTCTCCTCACCAGCAGACAGATTCTCTTGGTTTTAGGCCTGTGTGCCTTCACCTCTTTCAGTGGTGGTGGTATGATGTTTGTTTTACCTGCTTTCTTTGACTGCTTCGCCACTGGAATATTTGGCAAGTCTTCTCATCCCTATGATAGTAGTCAGCTAAATACTCCCCAGGCTCATCATTGTGGTGCAAAATAGCATTAATAGCATGCACACAAGGAATACCACTAAGTTGTCAGGCGTTACAAGAGCAAGTGTACTCTTTTAGGTCCACCAGAAACCTCTCTTGAGAATTATCTTCTTTAACACCATAGGTTAAGCCCCCATCCCAGGTAGAAAACCAAGTCCTAGCACCTATTTTGACTTTTTCTAACTGAATTTGGATTCTTGGACAAATTTCAAGGTCTGTTAATGCCATCACATCTCTTTTCTCGTGGTGTCTCTCCATGACTGCTTCCCTAATGTCCTCCAACATTGAAATTATAGCTTTATGCCTTGTCTTTATAATGTAAGCATTAAATATCTCAGCAAGATTATTGTCAACACTATCACAGTTTGACATTGGGGTAAAAAAAGCTCTCACCCACTTTTGAAAATTCCTCTCCAACAAATCCTTAGCTGCTCTAAGGCATAAAGCTCCTAGCTGTTCCAAATTTGAATGAAATTGAATCTCAGTGGGGGATTTAGATATTGTCAAAAACAACCTCATGTACTCATTATTACCCCCAAACACATCCCTGAAGTTCATGTACACATACATGCCTAGCACATCACCTCTTTTCAGCCATTGCAAACACCTCTATTCAGCCATTGCAAACACCTCATCGGTAGCTTTCGACAAACCTTCCTGACATGATCACATATCAGGCCCCATCAGTCGTCCCTAGATCAACAACAAACAAATCAAGAAACCAGTGTCAAGATTCATAATTCTCATGTTGTACAACTGCCCAAGTGTAATATCCCAAAATTTTAAAGTATTTTATATTAATATTATAGAATTATATAACTTAGATTGTTCTAGCGAGAAATGATTTTAAAATGTTATTTTGCGAGTCGGTTTCAAAAATGGGTTCGGAAATGGGCTTAGAGTACGTAGTTGGACTTCTATTCGGGTCTCTCTATTGAAGTTAGAACATCTCTAACTACCACAAGCTATATCAATCCAATACTTTATTAGCCCAAACAATAAAGATCCAACCCAAATCAAAAAGGAAGGAGAAAGGAAAAATAAGAAAAAGAGAGAAAGAAAAAAAAAAAAACCTCACCGACCCTCTCTCTCATCGCGCACGCCCCCCTTTTACTCTGTATAAAACAGAGTTACCTCTGTTCTCTCGCTCCTCTTGTTCGTCCTTCTCGCACGCCCTTCCGTCGCCACTGCCGATCGTCTTCTACCGCCTATGCCGCAAGTTTCCGCAGCCCGATCACCTCGTCACCTCTCTTTTCTCTTCTCCTTGCCGCAGAGCTTGAGTTCGTAGACGAGGAGTACTAGTGATTGTTGTGCTATTGAATTCCGTTTGCTTGAAAAGGTAAGATAACATGCTCAACCTTTCCTAAAATTGTGGAAACCTTTCAAAATTATATGCTAAGTGATTGGTGTGTTGGATGAAAACTTAGTACCATACTAGGTGGAGAACGATTTACTGTTTGATTATCATATCTTGATTGGATTGGACTGGATTGGACTATTATATTGATATATTGTTTGGTTTATGATTCAAAAGATGTTATTGGAATTATGATTAATGAGCGTACGATTATATCGATGTGATTGAATCATGATTGGTTGTATGATTTTACATTATATGCTTGTATGACTTAGGCTACTTCATATTTCATATTTCGAATTGTTGTAATTTAAGTATTGGATGTAATAGACTATTTTAGATCATTAGACATTTGTAGTTCGCCTTCTGAAATCTTCTTGCATTCGGGTCTTTGACTCGAGTGCGGAGTGCGGAGCGACACCTCTGAATTACCTTATTTGTGTTTTGGTTCGCGGCAAAAATGTTTTAAAAAGGAAAGGAAATTTGGGGGTGTTACAGTTGGTATCAGAGCCCAGGTTATGTCTCACGCTAAATTGAATTGATAAGGCTAAAAAAAATGATTTAATCAATAAAAACAAATAAAATTAACCAAGCCGTTATGGGGGTCAGGGGTATTGCTTTGTTTGTTTATATGTGTTTAACTTCTTTTTATATATGAGTTGGTACTTGTTTCCACATGTGAGTTATATATATACTTGTTGTTGAAGGATTTGATTGTTTTGATTCATTGCAATATGAAGGTAGATGTAATTTGGTATTGGAATTAGAAACTGTGAAGTTGATGTACTTGTATGAAAATTGTTGGTTTGGAAGGTCAAACGTACCTTATCTATTTGGAATGGTATTCGTTGAATTGGAATGAGAAAAGTTTATGTCTATTTTAAGTATGCTCCACATGTATACGTTTTCTTGGTTTCATGGAATGTGCCTCAATTGAGACATATAATACTTTGGTATTTATTAGTGTTGGAAATGTTATTAAGTGGTTGATAGCTAACTATTGCATCATTCTTCAAGGGTTGAATTAAACATAGAGGAAATATATCAAAATATAGATGGTGCCCTCCCACCCTACCCTTAGTAGTGTGACTGGTGACTAATATGTTGAGTATTATTGGAATGACCTATATTTGGTATTTTAGACATTTGTTTGGACACCGCTATGTCGATAAATAATATGAGATTTTTGGTCAAATATGAGATATATAGCGAGTGTTATATGGTGAAATGAACTTTCTGTAATAAGCAAATCGATTAACGGCTATATTAATTGTAGATTTTATATTATACGGAGGCCTGTTTCATGATTGACTGGTATTGTTAGAAGGTGATTTTCACGGGTTTTGTAAGAAAAATGTTATTATGGGATGTGAATAAGAAATTTGATTGTGCCATATGAAATTGAGTTTGTAATTTATAGTTTGGTTGTTTTCAAGAGAATAAAATTTGTTCTTGTGTGGTGAAATTTGGAAAGTTGAATTTGCAACTTATTGACTTGGCTATTTTGGGGTATATGACTGGATTGCTTAATGGATTTAGGTTTGTTATAAGTAATACTGTCACAGAAGGTTACAACTATTTTGGGATAATAGATTTTGGGATCCATGATCTTAATTATTTTCTTTGTATGGGTTTACCTTTAGGAATAGTGTGGTGTCTTAATTTGAGATTTTTGGGGTTTATATATAATGTACACAAGTTGTATTTCGATGAGGATCAAATTATATTGGAGATTTTACTTGGGTCAGAATTTATATTTGAGGTTTAAAATCTCTATCATTGTTATCATGGTATAACTATTCCATTATGATTTAAAGAGTGGAGTTTATTGGCAAAGTGAACTTATTGAATTCGCTTACTTCAAACTTCATTTTGGGTTACTATGTGATTGAGGGGAAATTATTAAAGGTGATTTTTATGAATTTTATGTAATTAAGAGAGAGTATGGTTTTTATTAAATGATTGAGGGCGAAAAGATTTTATTTTAGATGTAATGACTTTGGTTGGTTTTGATATATATGAGTTGTGGTGCTCGAGAAAATTGAATTTCTAGCGGTGCTAAGGGATGTTGGATATCGTATGGATGTATATTTTGACTGACTCTTATTGAGAAATGATTTTGATAGGTTGAGGTATAACAATGACTACTCAAATTGTTCGAAGGGGTTGAGAATTTTTTGGATGTGTATGGAATAGTGTTGAGATTTGTTGATTTAAATGAATGGATTGGTCGACAAGGTTTCTCGATTTATATTTTGAGGATTAAGTATGTCATTTTGAAATCAGATTAGTATTGGGGAAGTTAGAACTATTGTCGGAGGTTATAGTTTGGGATTGTATCTTATTGAGTTTATATTATTGAACAGTATGGTGGATTATCTGGATATATATGTTGTCATGAGGAGAATAGGAATTTAATTTTGACTCAAAGAGATTACCTTTTGAAATTGCCATTCGAGGAATGATGAGTAAGTGTTCTTGGGTATATGGTTCTCTATATTTCAATGTATACTTGAAGTTTGCCTAACATGTTAATAAACTATTTGAGGTTGACTGTCTTTTTGGTTTCGACTCTATTAAGGGCCTTGGTTATAGAGGAAATTTAAAAATCTTGGCGATGCTATAATTTTTGGGTTACGATAAGATTGATATAACTGTTTATCCTCTAAAGTGTATTGGTTTGATATCTCAAAATTGAGGAGAAGATTCTATATTTCATGTCATTTCTATATCAGCGACTCCTGCGTCGAGAGGTTGGGATTATTTACTTACATATAGAGTTAGTTAACTCGTGAGTTCGAGGACGAACTCTTCTTTTAAGGAGGGTGGATTGTAATGCCGAAGTTGCATTAAACTTGGAATCATGCGTCGCATTACCTTTACATCTTGTGAATTGTTTATGACTTGGTACGTGTTGTATGGGTGTCAGATGAGTTGATCTATTTACTTTACGCTTCGGGGACGAAGCGTTCTCTTAAGAGGGGAAGGATGTAATATCCCAAAATTTCAAAGTATTTTATATTAATATTGTAGAATTATATATAACTTAGATTGTTCTAGCGAGAAATGATTTTAAAATGTTAATTTGCGAGTCGTTTTCAAAAATGGGTTCGGGAATCAGTTTAGAGTTGGACTTCTATTTGGGTCTCTCTATTGAAGTTAGAACATTTCTAACTACCACAAGCTACATCAATCCAATACTTTCTTAGCCCAAACAATAAAGATCCAACCCAAATCAAAAAGGAAGGAGAAAGAAAAAATAAGAAAAAGAGAGAAAGAAAAAGAAAAAGAAAAAAGCAAAAACCTCACCGACCGTCTCTCTCATCGCGCACGCCCCCCCCCTTTACTCTGTATGAAACAGAGTTACCTCTGTTCTCTCGCCCCTCTTGTTCGCCTTCTGAAATCTCCTTGCATTCGGGTCTTTGACTCGAGTGCGGAGTTACACCTCTGAATTTCCTTATTTGTGTTTTGGTTCGCGAAAAAAATGTTTTAAAAAAGAAAGGAAATTTGGGGGTGTTACACCAAGTTATAGGATACATGTGGTTATTTCCATCTCTCCCATCAGCTACTAATAATTGACCCCCATAAGGGCCTTTAAAAAAACACCCATCAACTGATATGAATGGCATGCATCCAGCTTTGGAACCATGAAATAAGGCAGGGAACCCAATGTACATGCATTTGAACATACCACCATCTAATTGAAACATTACAGTGTTATTACCGTCTGCCTTTTTTTTTTTTTTTTTTTTTTTTTTTTTTTTTTGTTATATCAGCAGCATACTATAGACACCAAATTTTGTCTCACCTTTTTTATTTATTTTTTGTTAATCATTTTCTATTTTCTAACATCTTTTTTTATTCGTTTGTTTGTGAATAAAACGATTTCTCAACAATTTCAATTTCACAATTTTTTTCTATTATTATATAAATTTCGAAAATTGTGTAAATAATATTAATAATATTGATTTTCACTGTTTTTAATCCTAAATTCATTTATTCATTGACTCATTTCACCTGGTTTTCATTTTTGCGCAAACTGAGGCAAAATTGCTCGAAACGAGTCGAACCCGAACTTATTTCTACTAACTACTAAACCACACAAGCCATGATCTCACCCTTATGTCACTCACATTTACACTAAGTATTAGCTAAAAAGATGCTAACTATTTGATTTTTGATTTATTTTTGATTAATGAGTCATCTATTCTCTCCTAACAACATACAATAGCAAAATGACAAAAAAAAAAAAAAAGATGAGATGGGAGGCTAGGAAGGGCCGGCCAAGTGAGGGCTTGGAGAGCAAGTTTTCATTTTATTTAATTGTCCAATTAATGAGATATTTTCATCCCACATTCAACCTCCTTCACTCATTGTTGTCCTCTTACTACTTAAACAAATACCCTTATTCACTACATGTAACAACCCTAAATTTTCGACTGTTTTAAATAAGGAAAATAAAGGATTGTTATGCCGCCGTGGACTACCAAGTCAACGGCAAGGCTTATTAAATCGAAATTCTCAAAAGAAACAATAAAGTGTCAGCGGAAGACTTATAGCTGAGGTTACAAACCAAAATCAAACCAAATGAAAAAGATTACAATTGTTCATAAAATCCAAATGTTCGACGAATTTATTATGGAAAATCCCATGCCATGCAATCGAAACCCAAGCAGACAAGCAATCACCTTCAAGACCTGTCAACTACGCCATCGAGAATTACGTAGGCCCCAGAATAGGGTAGGGAACAAAGTCTAATCTAGAATTTGGGTGTAAATTCTTGGTATGTTGATATCTTGTTTCGGGTAATTATATATAATGGTACTTATTATTTGAATTAGGTTTAAGAAATATTAGAACTATCAATTTCTCATCTGCTCTAGATTTTCATTAGGTTTTTATTTTTCCGATTTTCCCTGTTTTTTAATTTAGAGATTCTATCCTCATGAAATTCCAATTTTTGATAGCGTGTTGGTGTCTACATGTAAAGTTTTAGCCACTTCCAGTGATAATGACGTTTTATCCCAAAATGTTGAATCCTTTTACATTATTAGTTCCTTGAGTTTAATGCTTAGAGTTCTAGTTTCTCCCATTTCGCTCTCTTTGTATCTTTTTGTTGTTGTTGGGCTTGGTTTAATTTTCATAAATTTGTGTTACTCATATTGATGTCTTTGGTAGTACATTTTGGTCGTCGTGTTTAGTATATTGTTGGCAGCTGGCGTGTTAAGACTGTCTGAGTTGCACATCTTTCACTTCGTGTATTTCTCCATGGCCGAATTTTTTTGTTCTTTCAATCCATTTTATACTGTTGCGTGGTCGTGGCATGTGGTAGCAAGTGGTGGGTGCCTGGTCTATAGAATTTCAGAACATTCACTAAACTGGTCACCCAAAATATATGTCGTTCACTAAACTGTAGATTTCAGTAATGTCGGTGATGCGAGTTCTTAAATTTTAGTGTCTTATTCATTCTTACCTTGGTAGTGTAATAAGCTCACCGTGTGCATACATTTTCTGTCCATGGGTTGGTATTGATTTGCTCGGAATCATGAATGAACTTGCAATTTGTAAATCTGAACTTGTTCCTAAGTGGGGTAATGTATGCCAAGCTTCCACATTTTAGCCAATCTTTTGATTGTTGGTTGGGGTTATTTACTGAAGTAGTTTTGCTCTTAAACTTCCGCTATAAAAGCATAGTGGTGATGTTATCATGTATAATGCTTCCAATACAGATATGACGATCGATGCGACGATGCTTTACTGGAGAACATTTGAGACATTCCTTTCTTATTGCTGCAGAGTGATGAATATTTTGTTGGCTATTCATCTTCGCCCATAATGGTAGGAATGCCCTCTTCATAGAGCTTTAGTATGCTGATCAGAACGTGTGTTTTGCGATTATGTTCTTATTTTCTCATATAAAGAGATTTCGAATGTTTATTGTCTCGCTGAATTTCGAATGTTTATTGTCTCGCTGCATATATATTAATTTGTTTGCATGATTTGTATAAAAGCTTGCCTAGTGCTTGATCAAGTGCTTGATCAAGCAATAAGGGTATATACTCATTTTTTTTTGTATGAACGACATATTATCAATCAATTAATAAATCAAAAATGAAACCCAAAATCATCAATTAAAATGAGCCCCAAAATCATACGAACAAAAACAAAACGGCAAATTTCCGTGGTGCCCCCAAACTATGTCAGAATGCTCGTGGTGCCCCCATGTTTGAAACTTGTACACTTTGGTGGCCCCGAACTTTACCCCAACCGGCACATGGTGCCCTTCCCACCCTTGGTTGTTAATTCCGTTAGTCCTTTGACCGTTAAGTGATGACGTGGCAATGAGTAGCGGTTGGCGGGAAAGTTAATTTAGGATTGACTATTATTTAATGAAAAAAAAATTAAATTTTTAACTCAGAATTTTTTTACCAAAAAATTCAAATTTAAAAAAATTAGTGCACATGGTGCCCCCTAACTTTACCTTCCAGTGCACATGGTGCCCCCTAACTTTACCTTCCAGTGCACATGGTGCCCCTCAGACTCTTGTGTAACGGCTAGTATGAAAAAATAGTCGTTCTAAACTTCATTATTGTGTATATTTAAACAACATTATACCCCCAATGAGCTCGTAAAACAATCACTACCTTCTCAAAACACTCATAACCTTCCCCAAACAAACATTGAAATTAAATTAAATCCATGAATTCTAGTTCATGTTATAATAGGGGCACCACGTGCACTGGGGGGTAAAGTTTAAGGGCACCACGTGTACTAGTTTTTGTAAATTTGATTTTTTTTGTGAAAATTTTTCGAGTTTCTAAGAAACTTTTTTTTAAATTTTATTTTTTCAAATTTTATTTTTAATTTTTTTAATTAAATAAGAGTTAATCCTTAATTAACTTTCTCGCCAACCGCTAATCACTGACATGTCATCACTTAACGGTCAAAAGACTAACGAAGTTAACGGCCAAGGGTGGGAAGGGCACCATGTGCCGGTTCGGGTAATGTTCAGGGGCACCGTTGTGTACAAATTTCAAACATAGGGGCACCACGAGCTTTCTGACATAGTTCGGGGGCACCACGGGAATTTGCCGAAAACAAAATCATCAATAAAAATAAGCCCAGATAATGCGAACAGAAAATATCAATTAAAATTAAACCTATATTAAAAAGTAGAAACAAAAAATATAACACAAGAAAATGAAATTGAAGAGGGACACAGGAGACGACTTACTTGAATACAAGATTTGCAGTTGCAGAGAAGTGCGATATTGGAGTGTTGGTGGTGGCGGTGGAGGAAGGGTTGTTGCAGAGAAGTGCGAAGTGAGAATATCATAAGAGTGAGAAGAGAAGTGAGAGAAGATCAGAAGAGTGAGAAGATCATAAGAGTGAGAAGAGAAGTGAGAGAAGATCAGAAAAGTGAGAAGTGAGAGAGTCAGAGAACTCAGAGAAGAGGGGTGTGTGTGTTTGTCGGTTAGGGTTAGAAGTTAGATAGGATTTAATTTAGTTAATTTGTTTTTCATTTTTTGTTTTTGTTTTTTTGTGAAATCTTTTTTTGAGTTTTGTAGTTTGTATTTTATACAAACAGTTACGGGTACCCGCACATACCCATTAAATAACCGGTACCCGCATGACCCATTGTTTCAACGGATACCCGGCGGTTAACGGGTCTAAAATTTATGGACCCGGACCCGTTGACTACGGGTCCTAAAATTTTGGACCCGTACCCGTACCCGTTGTCAACGGGTCCGGGTACCCGCTTTTTTTTGCTCACCCCTAATATTGGTGTAGCTGTGTCTAAAATTGCGCTCGACTATAGTAGAACCGTGTTGTGAATTGGACTAAACCACGGTCGTGCCGTGTTGCAAACTGGGCTCTGCACATGCGAAGCTTTTAAAGTTTACGACGAAACCGAAAAACTCTGAATCGTGGTAGGTTAAATTGAATTTAGAGTATGATAAGTGAAAGTGTATTAATACTTGAACAACACATCTGAAATATTGAACTGTGTATTTGAATTTTTTTTTCCGCGTTGATACATTTGAATTGATGGAGTTTTTATTTGAATTGTTTTTACCACATTTTATGTTTGCCTGATAGATGATTAGTGTGAATTCTCACAATTAGTTAAATATACGTATGTGAATGTGCCTGATTACGGTGGAATTATGTTAATTATAGCGGTATAATTGCGGGGAGATATGGTAGAGATTGCAGCTCATTCATGAACAATTTCTACCAAAAGCTATTTTACGTAAGGGTAATAGTAAACAATTTCTACAGAACTCAGATGACCAGTCACTAACAAAACTCATAAATAGAAAAAAATGACCAACAACCTACAAGAATAACAAGTAAAATAATACTTACACCTACAATTTAGAACAAATTTGCCGAAGAGCAGATAAGTAATTAAAAAATTTCAAAGGTAAAGTAAATTTCTCCCAAATCAATTTAGGTCATTTGGATCATCAAAAATCCTACATCCAATTTGCTCCAAAATCAAATATGATGTTTGATAAATATAGGATTATGAGCGGAAAGCCATGAGTGTTCGTTGTTTGATTTGAGATGAGGGAGTGGCTAGAGGTCTCTGCAGATTTTTTGGAGGGCAAGGGTGAGTACTTAATTGTCGCGCGCCAAGGACAATAAATGTACTAGCTTTATTTTTTTTCTTCCTAATAAGAGCGTTGCATTTGGTGGACCAAAGGCAACAAACAAGCGTCAAATGCAACACTAGGCCTAAATGGCGTTGCAATAGCGACTTTGTAAAAGCAATAGATATAACAAAGTTGCAATAGATAGGCAATTGCATCGCCTAACCTTGGATGGTTGCATTAGACTCGTTACATTAGTTCGTTATTTTACGTGATATTCATTGAACTACTAAATTATATTTTCTCTCACCTTTTCAACAAATCCCGAATAACTTGATAAACAAAGACTGGTGTTTAACCATGTCACCTCCAGTATGTTTTAACTTGGCCTTGTACAATCAAATCTTCAAGGTAATAACGAGTAAAAAAAAAAGTCTTAATAGTTGTACGAAAACCATGTTTGGCATATTATAGCAACCCTAAATTTTCGAAACATTTTAAAAATAAGAAAATATAAGGTCGTTATGTCACAATTGACCCACAAGGTCAATTGCTACAACTCAATTACCAAAATGAAATTCTACAAAATTTAACGAAATAACAAGAATAACGTAGCGGAAGGCTTAAACCAAAGCTTACAAATTCAAAATAAAACCAAATCCAAAATAAAATTTTAACGTCATCAAAGCCCAGGTCGAAAAAGAAAACAATAATGATACAAAGAACCAACTCGAACAAAGAACGTCATCAAAGCCCAGTTCGTTTATTATTCCCATATAAATGCAGGAGTCCCAAGACAAGTATCCAAGCAAACAATCTTCGGAGGGAACAAACTCGAACAAAGAACGTCATCAAAGCCCAGGTCGAAAAAGAAAACAATAAAGAGACGAAAAGAAGATATGCACCACTATATTAGATGAGACTTAGCTGAAAAATAATGATACAAAGAACCAATAAACCATATATTACCACAAACTCTTAGAAACTAAGGTGAAGAATACCTCTAAGATTCACCCTAGTTTCTATGATGGTAGGAGTCTTTGCACTAACAATAATATACATCCTGGAGGGAGAATTTGGTTAGTTTGGAATCCAATAAAGATTAGTCTAAATATTGAGTTAGTAACCAGCCAATTTATTCATGCCAAGGTCACTGACTTGGTGTTAAATAAGGAGTACTTTGTTACTATGATCTATGGGATGAATGATGCTAGAGATAAAGATGTTTTGTGGGCTCAATTGATTCAGATTCATCAGAAGTTGAATGGAGCTTGGATCATTTGTGGTGATTTCAATAATGTTCTTTTTCCAAATGAAAGAATTGGGGCACCTGTTACTAATGCTGAAATTAAGGGCTTTCAAGGTTGTGTGCAAAGCTGTGGTTTTTTTGATATCAAAATGAATGGCAACTTCTACACCTGGAATAATAAGCAGGAGTTTGATAGTAGGGTGTTTAGTAAGATTGACAGAGCAATGTGCAATGCTGATTGGCTCTTGATGTTTCCTGATAGTAATGCCTTTTTCTACCCTGAGGGCCTTTATGATCATACCCCTTGTATCATCAGATTACATTTAGAAAGGGTGAAGGGTGTTAGGTTTTTTAAATACTTTAATATGTGGAGTAAAGTGGATGGTTTTGAGGGAATCGTTAAGGATAATTGGGATATCAGTGTTGATGGCACTCTCATGTATCAGGTGGTGAGGAAACAGAAACTGTTGAAATATCCACTTAGGCAGCTTAACAAGGAGAAATTGTCAAATGCGGAGAAGAGGGAAGCTCAGGTTTACTTTGAGTTGATGGAGATTCAGCAACAAATGCATAGTGACCCAACCAATGAGGAACTTAAAGCCAAAGAACTCTCCATTGCTGAACAATACAAGTTTTTGTTCAATGCCAAAAAGAGTTTTCTCAGGCAAAAGTCAAAAGCTGCATGGCTGAAAGAGGGAGATGGTAACACTGCCTTCTTCCATTGCACTATTAGAGCTAGGAGATTAAAGAATAATGTCAGTCAGATTCAGGACATTCATGGTGCAGTGAAAACTGATGGGAAAGATATTCAAAATGCTTTCCTAGAGTTTTACACTCAACTGCTTGGTCAAGAGAATTGGAGTACTCATATGCATATCCCAACAGTGAGGAAAGGGAAGCTAATAACAGAGGAGATGAGACTGAGAATGTTGAGAAGTGTCACTAAAGAGGAGATCAAAAAGATAATGTTTGAGATTCCAGGTAATAAGAGTCCAGGACCTGATGGCTATTCTAGTCAATTTTATAAGGACTCCTGACATATAGTTGGGGATGACATTTGTGAAGCAATTCTGGATTTCTTTTCTAATGGGAGGTTGCTGAAACAGTTGAATAGCACTATTCTTGCTCTGATCCCTAAGGTGCAGAATCCTAGCAGTGTTTTGGAATTCAGGCCCATTGCATGTTGTAATACTATTTACAAGTGTATCTCCAAGATTATTTGCAGCAGGGTGGGTGAGTGTTTGCCTGAGATTGTTAGTGAGAATCAAGGTGTTTTTATTAAGGGTCGAGACATAGTGGAAAATATTATGATCTGTCAAGACCTAGTCAGAAAATACAATAGAAAAGCTATTTCTCCAAGGTGTCTTCTTAAAATTGATCTTAGAGAGGCTTATGACACAGTGGAATGGGAGTTTGTTAAAGAAATGATGATAGCTTTGCAATTTCCTCAGAAAATGGTAGACTTGATTATGGAATGCCTGAGTACTCCCTCATATTCCCTTGCTATTAATGGTGAAAATTTTGGGTTCTTTAAGGGGAAAAGAGGGCTAAGGCAGGGTGATCCTTCATCCCCCCTACTCTTTACTATTTGTATGGAGTATTTGTCAAGAATTCTCAAAGTTGTGGGGGATAAAAAAGAGTTCAGATTTCACCCTCAATGTCACAATCTCAAGCTTACTCATTTGTGCTTTGCAGATGACCTGCTTCTATTTTGCAAAGGTGAAGTCAAATCGGTTATGCTAATTTTGAGAGCCTTTGCTACCTTTTCTAAGGCCTCAGGTGTATGCATGAATCCCTCTAAATCGGACATGTACTTTGTTGGGGTGAATTGTCATATCAGAAAGGATATTTTGAGCTTATCAGGTTGTAAAGAAGGACAACTTCCTTTTAGATACTTGGGAATAAAAATTACTGCTGGGAGAATTTCTGTCTTGGATTGTAATATCCTAACAGAAAATATTGTCCAAAGAATTAGAAGTATTGGCACAAGGAAGCTCTCCTATGCTGGCAGACTTATTTTGATCAAATCTGTGCTTATTTCCTTGCATTCTTATTGGGCCAGGGTTTTCATCCTGCCAAAAACAGTCTTAAGGAAGATCAATGCAGTGTGTAGGAACTTTTTATGGGATGGTTCTGAGGTTATGCAGAGAGTGCCTCTGGTTTCTTGGGAGAACATTTGCATGCCTAAATATGCTGGTGGCTTAGGCATAATTGACATTTTCAGCTGGAACAAGGCTTGTATAGGCAAATATGTGCATTGGATTTATTGTAAAGCTGATTCATTGTGGATCAAGTGGATACATAGCATATATATCAAAGGAAAAGATTGGTCTGTCTATATGCCCCCTGCAGACTCTAGTTGGTACCGGAGGAAAATATGTAAAGTGAGAGAGCAGATTTGCAATTTCAGCCAGAATTGGGAATTTGAGGACTTTACAGTGGCAAAATGCTATAGGTGGCTCAGAGGTGACTTGAGTAAAGTGGGCTGGGATAAGCTTGTTTGGAGTAGACATTCTATTCCTAGAACTAGCTTTATCTCTTGGCTTGCTATGAAGAGAAGACTACAGGTCAAAGATAAACTTAAAAAACTTGGGATTTGCCTTGATGATATTTGTGAAATTTGTGCAGCAGATACGGAGGATCATGAGCATCTGTTTTTCTCTTGTCATTACAGTATGCAATGCTTGGAGATTATCAGTGATAGAATTGGGTTTAGGATTCCTGTTTCAAATGCTTTACAGTGGTGTTTGAAGAAAAGATTTGATGCAAGGATCAAGAAACAAGTTGCTGGTGCTCTCATCTGTAGCCAATACTTCTAATTGAGCAGGTTGTTTGGATGCCAAATTACTTGGTTCAGGTCATTTGGAAGGAGATGAAGAGTAGACTAAGGAATGTAGTTAAAAATTTGTCTAGTAAGGATAATCTATGGTTGGAAAGTATTGATCTGCCATGAATATAGTCTTAGCAGGTCTTTCATTGTTTTCTGAGTGGCAAGTTGTTTGTGTTTTTGCTGAACTAAAACTGGGGTATGCCCCTTTTATTGTGTAACTCGGTCTTTTTCTAATAAAATTCTTACAGTTCAACCAAAAAAAAAAAATATATTACCACAAACTGTAGAAACCAAAGATAAATTCCAAGTTCCATATACCATTGGTTGAGTCCTACCCCTAACCGAACCACAACCAGAGCATCCACCATACCATAATCATCCTATAAGAGTTGAGCATGCGCACACTTCCCTATGAGGTCAGTAGGATGAAACTACTAAACCCATACGAGATGTCTATAAGTAACTAGGAGTTAACGAGTTGAAGACTATTTACAAAAGTTTTGTGCATATAGATATATAGACGTGCCCCCTTACGTGGACGACGTCTCTCTAGTTGGTAAATATACGTATCTAGTAACTATGTTCACACCTTAGAGAAAAGTATTAATGTGTTACAAAACCAACCGCAAGTTATACAATCTAATGTGTATATATATAAAAAGTAACCCGAACTCTCTTGCCTGGCTCTAGGGTCTATAAACCCATAGAGAGGTGGCTGTGGTGCGGAAGAAAAATTGTAACATGTTTTTTTGAAGATCTTAGAGAGAGTCCAACAAACGAGAAAAATTGAGAGAGCTTAAAAAAAGAGAAATGCACGCAGTTTATGATTAACAAATTACATGCATGCATAAGTATTAATAGAGATATTTTCTATGGTACCCCTAAACTTAACGCTTTTATCCAGTGTACCCCCGAACTTTCTACATTGCCCAGAATGCCCCTAAACTTTTCACTTACTCTAATTGCACCCAGATTTCTATTTTTCTTCTAACGCCCCACTAATCCCTGTTAACTCCGTTAATTCCCTCTCTCTTCCATTGTCTTCTTCTTCTTCTTCTTCTTCTTCTTCTTCTTCTTATTCTCTCTTTTATTGTTAAACTCTATTGTTTTCTTCTTCTTCTGTCTCCTCCATTGTTAAACTCTCTTATTTTCTTCTTTTGCTCTCTCCTCCATTGTTAGACTCTCTTATTTTCTTCTTCTTCTCTCTCCTCCATTGTTAGACACTATTGTTTTATTCTTCTTCTTTCTCCTCCATCGTTAGAATCTCTTGTTTTTTTTCTTCTTCTCTCTCCCACATTTACTTCTATGTCTTCATCTGCTTCTTCTTCTTCATTGAGTACTTTCATTCAAGAGATCTTTCGTAGTGTGAAGTATGAAGCGAATAGATGTAAGTGCAAGAGATGACAGATCTAAAGATTTCAAAGTTAAATGACAACCCAAATAGGATATACCACAAGAGAGTCTAGCAATGGAGGGGATAAAAGAAGAAGAAGAAAACAATGGAGGAGAGAAGGAATGAAGGAGGGAGGAAGAACAAATTCCTTAGAAGTAATTGGGTTTAATAAAGAAAGCAAAAACAATTAGGGATGGTGGAAGTTTAAAGGGGAAACAAACTTAGGAGGGAGTTAACGGAGTTAGCAGGGGTTAGTGGGGATTTAGAAGAAAAACAGAAAACAGGGTGCAATTACAGTAAGTGGGAAGTTCGGGGGCATTTTGGGCAACGCGGAATGTTCGGGGGTACATTAGATAAAAGCGGGAAGTTCAAGGGTACCATAGATAATATCCCTTATTAATAATCCACATATAGAATCCTTATCTTCGTGCGATTTTTCGATAAAGCTAATTAATTAAATTTACGACATAATCATTCATAACATTAGTTACGTGTATCAGAAAATTTTGAAACATATATCATTAGATTAGTTTCGAAAAGTATCTCAATTTGAGATCCATTTACACATATTTCTATATGCAAAACAATTTAGTTACTTTGTATACATTTAGTAGAGGTTTTGGTTTTTTTTTTTTTAAAGTTTAGAGACTCCAAAATAGGAGAAATGGTAAGAGAGTCCAAGAATTGAAAGGTTCTCATAAGAGTTAGTATGCAGAGTTTATACATTCATAAACTGTAATTTATAAGTTATTTAAATGTGAACCGACATAATTAGTCCTAACTTTCATTTTGTATATCAGGAAATCACAATATATATCCAGTAAATATGTTTTGAAATTTAATTTAAAATGAGTTCATTTCATTTGGCTATCTAAGAAAAAATGTTTGACGTGATACTTTTGTGTAAAAATGATTAAACACGATATAATATGTGTATCGTGCAAAGCACGAGCTTAAAGCTAGTAATATATATAATTTAGGAATACTTGGGAAATGTCGGCAGTGGCATCTTTGGCCGATTAAGCACGCGAACACAAGAATAAAGGCAGGACTGTAAGCACGTACGTCTTTTATTCTTCATTCATGTGCGCGAGGTACGTAAGCAAATTCATAAGTATACAAAAGACAATGATTATTTGTTTGAAACAAAACGCAAGTTCAAGCTCAAGAGGGTTGAGGTTCTTACCGAAATTGCTAAACTCCCGCTAACAACCTCTTCCAAAATCTGCAAAAGGTACATCTTTGAACCCGCAACCTAGTTAACACAAGAATAACCTCAACTCAATACTAAAGTGTAACAAAACTCAACCAAACGATCCCCTTAAATCACAATACTCGACACTGAGCTTCACAATTCTAAACACCCTACTTGAGCACTCATTTTAGCGCCCGAGGATTAGATGGACAGTGGACACGTGTTGAAAGGTATCGTTCGCCAATGAGTTCGATATATCAGTGTAAACACCAAATTTTGTCTCACCCTTTTTTATTTCATTTTTATTACTCCATTTTTACTTTCTAATTTCATTTCACTTTATTAATTTTTGTTTACCCATTTCTATTCGTTTATTTGTAATAAAACGATTTCTCAACAGTTTCCTTTTCACCATTTTTTCTATTATTTATATAAATTTCGGAAATTTCGGAAATTGTGTAAATGATGTTAATAATATTAATTTTCATTTTTTTAATTCCAGATTCATTTATTCATCACCTTGTTTCACCCGATTTTCATTTTTGCACAAACCGAGGCAAGATTGCTCAAAACGAGTCTAACCCGACCTTATTTTTACTAACTACTAAACCATCCAAGCCATTTCCTCACCCTTATGTCACTCACATTTACACTAACAAGATGCCAAAAAGATGCTAACTATTTATTTTGGCTTAGTGACTCATGATTCTTCCTCATTCAATACAAGAGCAAAAAGACAAAAAAAAAATTGATGTGTAAGGCTAGAAAGGGCCGGCCAAAGCTTGGTGAGCAAGAAGAGTTTGTTTTTTTATTTGCTAATTAATTACATATTTATTCCTCACATTCAATTTCCTTCACTCATTTTCTTCTCTTAATGCTTAAGCAAATACCCATATTTACTACACACACACAGACTTAATACTCATCAACCCAAAGGAAAGAAAAGAAAAAGAGAGGAAAGAGAGCCTCAAAGAGCCAGCTCCTTCACAAGCAAAAACAAGAGAAATTAATCTCCCACATTCATTTCTACATTTGATCCATCTCTCATTTATTTCTCACATCAAAACTCCACCATAAAACTACTCTCTACTAATAAATGTGTAGTGTTAGAATCACCTTAACACATAAGTAATTAAAATAAATCAACCTCACTTAAATTAAAATTGGTTTAGGTGACTTAATACCTTAACTTGGAAGATCTACAACCATTGATCATCAAAGGAAGTTTTCTCTCCTTATTTCTTCTATTAGTGCATTTCAATTGATTTTTTCTCTCAAATACATTACTAACATTATTTTTGTATAGCCTTGGTTGGTAATGGGTTTAGTGTGGTTTATTGAGCCACACCAAAATCCATAAGCCAACTTCTAGGGCCTTACGGGGGCCGTTCCCTTTATTGAGGGGATCACTAGTTGCAAGAGCATGAGCGGAACGTTTTTTTTTGTGTGTTGTTTTGATGTGTTACTACTTTTCAACCTCTATGAGTGACATTCATATTTTTACAAGTTTTTATCACATTTTTTCTATGTACAAAATGATCGAAAGCCCTAACCCGGATTTCAACAATTTTCAACTGTTTTTTAGTTCGACTAGTAAAATATGTCTAAAAACATTCCCTTGATTAAAAATATTGATCTTATAAAAAAAACTTATTTGGAGCCTTAAAAGCATCCCTGGAAAATTTTAGATCCAAACTCGTAGCATAATATGTATGACAATTTTTTGGCAAAATTGCTCAACCCTGATTCTCGGTCCGACCAACTGACTTCAACGCGTTTTTGAGCATTAAAAATGACCTTTTCTTGGTATGTCTCCTCCATGAGAGTCGAAGAGAAGCTTCCCAAGTTTTCATAAAGCTAAGGATCACAAATTATTCATGTCCCTATCAATAGCTATAATTTTTTGAAAACAGACACTGTTTTGCTCAGAAATTCGGTTTTCAACCTTAAATTTGTTTTGTGAGTAAATGAACTTTTGGGATCATGAAAAAAATTCATGAGTGATCCTAAGATGTTCATAAACTCACCCTCAACCCATAAATACTTTAAGATTTCATTTGATCTTCCAAACCATTCAATTTCCACAAACTTTCTGTTTTTTTTTGGGTCATAAATGACAAGTTTCTCCCCAAAATTAATTGATTTAATTAACTAAATAATTAGACTTAATAGGGAGTCTAATTAATCCACCTCTTTGAAATGTCAAAACGTTAAAAATAATTTAGACTTGATTATGAGTCTATTTATGCAATTTATAAAAAAATTAGACTTAATCGGGAGTCTAATTAATCACCCTCTTGTTTGATGACTTTAATCAATTAGAATGGAATCTAAGTAAATCTAAGCCAAGTCAACCTAGATCAAGTCAATGAAATTCAACTACGGTCTAAAATCCATCAAAATGCAACCAAGTCTACCAAAGTCTACTAAAATCCAACAAACAACCCAAATCTACTCGAGTCAACCAAAGTGAAACAAGTCTACCCAAGTCTACAAATGTCAACCAACGTCTACCCAAGTCCACTAATGTCAACCCAAGTCAACTCGACTCTACCCAAAATCGACTAAAGTCAAATTTGCAAATAGGTGCGAGTCAACCGAAGTCAACCCGAGTCGATTAAAGTCAATAAGGACTAAAATTGCCCCTCTTTGTAAATAATGTAATTAATAAAACCAAAAACCCCTAAAAATGTTTTCTTATTCATTTATAAACGCCTGTTTCATAGTTTTTCTAATTAAAGTCGTTTTCTCCTACTTCCCTAACGTTTTAATAATTTCCATTTTTTTTTCAAAACCTTTTGTACATGGAAGTAAATAAATTTTCTTGATGTGTTTTGCATGTAAAGTTTTCTTTCCCCGTTCTTTGTATGGATTTTGGACGGGGCCCTACCCCAACACTAAGCAAGGATTGCCAATTCACTTATGCGCGATCATGAGGTCGATCTACATTCACCTCTACCAACTATTCCACCAACGTCCCAGTGGAACACTTCTTGATCGAACATAACCGAATCGACGATTTATTTTCCTTATATTGTTGTAGGGCCTACACGGGCATCTCTATCGATACGGCCAATTCCACCAAGCCCAAACACCTAACCCAATCCATTTTCATTAAATCTCCCCGCGAGAGTTAATTCAAGCCTAGTCAAACTATTGAGAGGTCTAAACTTTAAACTCGCATTAGAGAGGTCGAGTCATACACATTAAGACCTCGTTCAGGAGGCATGCCTGCTTTAGGAAGCATGGTGATCAATGGCGATCGCCGTCTCGATGCGAGACACATAGATGCAAGCGGAATATACCTTGCTCTATTCTACCGTGGATCGACTTGACTGTAATGTGAGTCATCTATAAAGTCTCTCAATAGCACGACTTTGAGTGAAACGAATTTCTACCCCTTCCAAGCGAAGTAAAACCTATCTCTACCTCCACATGGGTGATATCCCCAGTGGAATCAACCCGATCATATCCCCAGTGGAATGATATCTACCATGTGGATCCATCCATCCACCCTCGCGTATATTAGCCGCAACCCCCAGTGGAAAAGGCCGTTGTCGTGGGGCTTCCCCTCAGAACTACGTAGAGTTTTGATCCTCTAGTGGATTCCAATCCCACAATGAAAGGTACGTAGGGCAACTTTGGTGCTCAAACCCCCCAAATCCGTACTAAAAAGACTCGGGAACTTTTGTAAATTCTTTTTCTAAACTTTTGCATGTGAATGACAATGTGAATATAAGTGCTTTTCTATTTCTACTTACTTATATGGATCTTAACGTAACCACTACACCGAGACTCTTTAATAGGAAATGATGTATTAGTAAAGGCCCGTCCTTAGGACGGAAGGGGAGACGAGTTCCAATTGTTCGCACCCCTTACTAAAGCCCCGAACCCTTTTTCTCCGTTTCGTAGACCACTTTTCCAAATTTTGTAAATAAGCAATAAAACGGAAATTTTCCTTTAGGGTGCATGGAGTCATTTTTGGTTTTCGAAAGGTTTTCCTTAAACTTATTTCATTTGTTTTCGAACTTGTGCTTTTTAAACTTGTTTCGAAACCCTTCCTCGTCGGGGTAAAGACAGGGTGGCGACTCTGAGTTTCTACCATCAAACCTAGGTTAGTTCAATAACTGTGCAAACTTAATCCCAATTTTTTGCGAGCCCTGCAGTCTGGCGACTCCGCTGGGGATATCTTATTTTTTTTTTTAATTTACAAAAAAAAAAAAAAAACTAAATTCTTTTTGAGGCCTTAACCCGAAAGTACATCATTTCCTTCTTTAAAATTGAGGACGTGTATTGGTTGCGTAGATCCATCGCTTTTGTATATTCTTGCTCTAGCATGTATATACGTGAAAGTACGTGTGTTTGGGAATGCATGTTTGAATCCAGTCCGCACACACTGCACTGTGATTTGTTCTCTAGAAAAGCCAAATTTAGGCCTGACACCCATCCTTATTAAGGACGGGTCAGGAATAAAAGAAAATATTATTAAAATACTTAAGAGCGTAAACTTGTATCCGCGACTTATCGAGAACCGGCTATGCAAGAGCGTTCAACCCTCGGAGGGCACAGTGGAGTGCGCCGAGGTCACTTAAAGAAAAATAATACCTTAATCAACCACCTTGAGTCTGAGTGTAGGACACATGGACCAACGCATGCTTGGATAGCATCGTTACTACGTCTACATACATAGTCGTCATTCTTTTGGTTTGTCGAGTCTGAGTCCGTCTCACGAATCTTGTCTAACATAAGAGTCAAAATTTTCCCAACCGTTTTCAAAATTCAATTTTGTGTAAATACACACATTTTCTCATTTATAAAAAAAAAAATTTGTCTCTCAAAGAATATTTCAAGTGACATTTTCTTCAATTCAAAACCAAATGTTTTCAAACCACACTAACTACTAACTCTATATTCCTTTTGAAAATTGTAAATTAAACTCCGGATCTCAAAAAAAAATTCAAAATAAAAATGAGATTTTTCCCTTGTACATATCATCAAATTCAATTCTTTTTTGTAAATAAACCATTTTCCACAATCAACTCCAACCTCATCTATTTCTTTTTTGTAAAGAGAAAACTTCTTTTCCAACTCACAATAGCAACCTCTCCCGTTTTCAAACCGAGAAGTTCAAAAATCAACGAAATTCCAAAAAAGAAAGAATCAAACTTCAAAAGAAAAGTTTTTCGAAATTCAAACAAGACAATTGGGTCTCACTCAAACCACCAACGATCTAGCAACACCCACTTCTACCAATCAAACTAGATAATTGGGTCTACGTTTTTTTTCAAAAGATAAAAGGGTCTTTTCAAAATCTACCTTTCCGTAGTTCATTTCCGAACTACGTTGCCTTGATTCCCGAATGGGATACGTAGGCAATCCTCACGGATGCGGGCATCACCCCTCAAACCTTGTCGATATACACAACCATTCAAATGTTGTCTATATACGCAAACTCTCAAACTTTTGTTGATACACATCTTTTAATTTTGTCAATATACTCAACCCTGTGCAAAGTTTTGTAAATATACACAAAACATTCTTTCTCTACTTTTGTAAATATCACAACTTTTTCAAATATCAAAGTTTTCGAATTTGTAAATTCCAAATATCGAAAAAAAACTATCAATCTAAAGATGAATAAAAGAATTCCATGCTTGTGAATAAGTTTTGTCGTTTCGTCTCCCATAATCAATGAAACTAATTTTCTTTTATGACAACGACTAAACCGTCTCCCTTTCTCAATTTGTAGGTCAACCCTTTGGCTCCGATCCGGGTCTAGATAAGTCAGAAAATCGCCTGTTTGTGAGTCACCCGAACAACCATCTGAAATGGCAGACGCTCAAAGGAGCAATGATAATGACAACCGCATTAACTCCTACTCTGATGCGATAGGCGAATTGAAAGTGATGATGCAAATTATATTGGACCGTCAGGATACGGTTAAGCAAATTATCCTTGACATGCAGCGAGAGCATATTTTGAAACCATTCTTACCCTGCAACAAAAGTTCCCTTCAACCTAGACAAGATATGGAGTTTGCCTCGATCAACATGAGCTACTCCCGAGCCTTTTCCAAGCTAACAAAAGTCAACTTGATCAAACCTTTAGCTCCAAAACTAGCTCCAAAGACACTTTACCCTAGTTATAACCCTAACGAGCACTGCAATTTCCATCAAAGCACGGGTCACAACATAGAAAATTGTGTGCCACTGAAGCACACGATCCAAGATCTAATCGATCAAGGCAAGCTTGTGGTCAACCGAAATGACAATCCTAACATCACAAAAATAACCCGCTACCAAACCACAAAGAGACAATCTCAATCAATGCCATTTTAGTGGTATCCTTTGAAGAAGATCCCATTGAGCAAATTTCCTACTTTAAACCCTATTTCGGCAAGACGATTCTAAATGAAGAGGCAGTTCCCTCAATGCAATCTATGACCAACTTTAACAAAACAACCGTTCTACCCTCCTATTCGACCCAAAGTCATTAGAGATCTCAACCTAGATTGGGGAGCGAGTGAAAAAGGTGATGAATACACTCTCCCAGAATTGAACATGTTCCCTAACTTTCGATATCCCAAAGGTTTCACATTTCCAACAACTAACAAGTTTACCGGAAAAGAGGATGCTCAAGTTCATCTCATCAAATTCTTTCACAAATTGACAACCCATGGAATCTCGGAAGAAAACTTTCCACCTCTATTCGGTACGAGTCTAGATGGCCCATCTCTGAAATGGTTCTATCATTTGAAAGCATGTTGTAGAAGCTCGTGGCCCGATTCTATCAACAAACCGATCCATAAAAGATAAAGTTAAAGGACATAAGCCAAGGGGCATATGAATCATTCTCAAACTATTGTTCAAGGTGGGTACACCAAAGCAAGAAGACCTTTTCTCCATCATCCGAGAAACAAACTCTACTGATGATAGCCTCGGGATTGAATCCTCAATACTTTAGCCAAATGGGGCAATTTTCTTACTCAACCATGAAAGATATGGAGAGCTATGGCTATGAGCTCGATGTCGCTAAGCTGCAGAGAATGCGGCAATCAAATCAACATGATCAACCACCCCGAACTTATCGTGAAGTTTTGTGTGGAAACCCTCGCTCTATTGTCCTATCTCAACCTTTGGGACAAGCTTTTGAAGAGCTAAACAAATGTGGGTTGATATCTCCTCTCCCGCCACCAACTCAACCATATTGTTGTGATCCCGACTATGTGGGATTCTGCCCTTAGTGCCAATGTTGTGGCCATGATATCGACGACTGCCTGAAGCTCCACCGCAAGGTTCAAAACCTGATCGACTCAACGATCTCTAAATCTTCATCAACGTCCAACCTACCATCACCTAGTTAATTAGGAATAACGTAGATCGAGAAAGAACTACGCGAGGCCTGGGTCCCCAAATCAATGTTCCTACAACATTTGACGCATTTTGCACTCTTTGTAATATAGTTTGGGGTTACGTAGACTTTACTAAAGGATGTGGCCGTGGATAAAATCTTGTAAAATAATTAAAAAAAATTCTCTCCTACTCACAAGAACTACATTGGGCCTGATTCTCCAAATCACATGCACTTCAACACCACAAACACGAACGAACTTTCAAGTTTCATTCACACATGGGGATATGTAGGCAACCCACCTTAGGGTTCGGCCCAAAATAAGTCTATTGAAGTGATTATCTACTTTGCATGGATGTACCTGATTTTCGCCTCGACAGGGAGATAATTCTATCCTTTTTTCTTATACGTCTTTGTATATAATCAAATTTCGACTGGGAAATGAAATGACAAAATCTCGAATGGGAGAATTCAAACTTGTACATAACAAACATCAACCAATCAAACTAAACATTATGGCAAATTTGTTTTCAAGAAAGACGCGCAAAGTGAAACAGACGAGTTTTGAGTCTTGTTCATTCAACATTTTTGTGTAAATATTGATTTCATTATTTATTCTTTATTTCTAGGGGCAATCTCCCGAAAAAGCTCCTTTGACGTTTGGTTGATAGTAGCCAATCCTACTCCACCTCGACCCCCCAGAATGACCAACACCACCAAAAGAAACAAGAAATCCCAAACCCGCCATGAGCGCGAAATCCTACCATTGATCCCTACCTTCCAACCCCAAACTCTTCACATGATGGAAAGAGGGGTTATACCTCCGGAAGTGGTCTCGGAAAGCAAGGCGAGGGAATCAAATGTCCAATTGAGGTCACCAACAATTAGAAAAAACACGGCCTTGGATACAACCCAAGTGATGAAACCTCAACAACCACAAAAGCCAAAAAGGCTTTTGGGACTTGAGATATTCTTTGCTGAGGCGTCTAATGAGGATTTGATTAGGAGTTGGTTTGCGAAAGACCAACAAGCCGAAGAAAGGCAAGATTGGGTGGAAACCATGTGTGGCAAGAATATGAGGCACTTATACGAGTCTGAGCTGAACGATGAGGTAGATAACGACCCCACTACCTTAACCAAAGTGGCAGGAGACCACCTGCAACAGGAGAGAAGTTTGGAGCACCAATCCAAGAGCGGAGCTACCGAGCTAGGCTGTCCCATAGGAAACTTCACCCCCAAACCTACCATCCAACCAAGCCTCGACTCCCCTGCCAACTCTGATGGTGACGAAACTGGCAGTTACTCATCCGACCATTCGTCCCTTTCTACCCAATCTGACATTTCTAATGATGAAAACATTGTGTATAAATCAATATCCGAGTGTGTTTGCATAAATGACATTGCATCTGATCATGACGCATCTTCTGACATTGAGTCCATAGATGTTCCCGAATCATGCATGACTACCATAGAGGAGCCCATCATTGTAAATACAGGATCACATGATTACGTTAGAGAAGTCAAAATAGGCTCATCCCTGTCCCCACAAGAGAGTCTTGCATTCATCGCATTGTTAAAAGAGTACATAGATGTCTTTGTATGGTCCCACGCCGGTATGCCAGGGGTCGACCAACAAATCGTTGTGCACCGAGTTCCGCTGCTGCCAGAATGCAAACCGAAGCAGCAACGACTTCGCCGAATGAAGCCAGAGGTAAGCCTCAAAGTCAAGGAAGAGATTGAGAAGCTGCTCAAGGCAAATTTCATCAAAGCCATCAAACATCCAGATTGGCTCGCCAACATAGTGGTTGTGCCAAAGAAAGGGGGAGCGGTTCGGGTATGTATCGACTACAGAGTTCTCAATGTAGCATCGCCAAAAGATTGCTTTCCACTACCTCATATTGATGTTTTGGTTGACAACACTGCCGGCCACGCTATGTTCTCATTCCTGGACGGATTCTCCGGATACAACCAAATTCTCATGGCGGAAGAAGATATGAACAAAACCTCATTCATCACCCCGTGGGGTACTTACTGATATCAAGCCATGCTATTTGGGCTGAAAAACGCCAGCGCCAGCTGCGACGACCATCTTTCATGATCTCATCCACGACATCGTCAAAGTCTACATTGATGACATGATTGTTAAACGTGGAGACCGCCAGGGGTAACTCCCAACATTGAGAACTTTCTTTGAAAGGATAAGAAAGCACAAATTGAGACTAAGCCCGCAGAAGCGTGTATTCTAGGTAACCTCACGAAAACTCCTTGGTTTTGTCGTGAGTCAAGATGGGTCCAAAGTGGATTCTGATAAAACAACACATGGAACTACCACCACCAAAGACAGAATAAGAAATCATGATCAACTCATGGAACTACCACCATCAGGTTTTGTGGGTCGACTCCAGTTCATTAGCCGATTCATATCTCAACTCATGATCAAATGTGAGCCTATCTTCAAACTCTTGAGGAAAGGAGTCTCCAAAAAATGGAACGACGAATGTCAAAAGGCGTTTGACTCAATGAACGAGAGTATCTTGTCAATCTACCAGTTCTAATGCCGCCTAGGCAAGACGAGCCATTGATTTTGTACCTCTTAGTGACAAACTGCCATGGGGGCATTATTGGCACAATACCAAAAGGGGTCCAAGAAAGAGGTGGCCATCTACTACTTGAGCAAGAAATTACTTGAGTACGAAACGAGATACTCACCCTTGGAAAGAACTTGCATCTCCCTGGTTATGCTACCAAGAAATCGAGACATCACCTCCAAGCTCACACGACATATTTGGTCTCTAGGCTCAATCCGATCAAGCATCTCTTCGACAAACCAATACTCAATTAAAAGCTTGCGTGGTGGCATGCTATCTTGTCTGAATTCGACATCCAATGCATGAATCGAAAATCTGTAAAAGGAAGGGCAATCTCACAAGCCCTAGCAGAAGGGCCAATTTTGGGAGATGAGTACAGTGACTCCTTCCCTAACAAACACATCCATGCCATCAAAGTACCGAAATGGAAAATGTATTTCGATGGAGCTTCCAACAGACGACCACAAATCTACCATAATTTCGGGCTAACAAGAGCCCGAACTACGCATGACCTGATTTCCAACGACGGAATACGTAGGTGGTAAGCAATTGTCGTGAGAAGAACTCATGGAAAGGTTCATTATATAATTGACTATGGTTGAAAATACCCATAGATCACAATCAAGGGAAACAAATCAATAAATCAACTCTAAGCACACAAAAACAATTAAAGTGCTGATTCCCCGGCAGCGGCGCCAAAATTTGGTAAGCAATTGTCGTGGGTTGCACCAAATTAAATCAATACTTATCCTAAAACTATGTAGTAGGCAAGCAAGTTCGTATCCACAGGGAATCAGTTAATGTTAATGTATGTAACGTTGATTGGGTAACCAATTGGGGGGTTTTGATTGAGTATTGGTAACTTAAGCAAATGTAAAAGCAAATAAAACAAAGATTGAATTCAATTAATGACAAGTCTTGGCTTTATACTTCAATCCACTACAATTTATCAATTGATCCGAGAAAGTCGCTATCTATCAATGTGAGCACGTTGTTGCGAAATCAAGATTTCCATTCTTCTTTCCTAGCTATTTAGAACGAATCAGCGTATCTAAACAACCCTATCTATCAATAAATCTAAATCACGCGTCTAGATCTATTCAATAGAAGCAATAAGATCTAAGAATATCAACAACAATAATAAATAAGAACGCACGCGGTTCAAATCAGATAATAAATCAATTCTCCCTTAAACTATCCAACGTTGAATCAGCAATCGATTAAACAGACAAAGATGCTACTATTCCAAGCAATT
The DNA here is from genome assembly GCA_963680865.1 of Spergularia marina. NCBI lineage: Eukaryota > Viridiplantae > Streptophyta > Magnoliopsida > Caryophyllales > Caryophyllaceae > Spergularia > Spergularia marina. The sequence goes on along the minus strand of OY804550.1, from coordinate 11,492,312 downwards.
AAATCATAAAAGCCCTAAACTAGTAGTACTCCTAGGAAGAACAAATATGAGATGTAAGAATTAAAAACTAGAGAATTGAAATTACTCACAATTGAATCGATAAGAACGATCTCACAATATGACGATAAATTGCAGCTTCAATCCGTAATAAACCAAGTTAGGAGATTAGTTCTCCATAAATCTCCAATTACAAGCCGTCAATAAATTCTGAATGCAAAAGGTTGTGAAAATAAACGTAAAACCTAGGTATTAATAGTGTCTAACAATAAAATACAGAAAATATAGAAATACAGAAAGTAGCTCTCGACGCCAACCGCGGACCGCGCTGGGAAACCCGCGGACCGTGCCTTGCTTTCCACGGACCGCGCCTTGCTCTCGGATCCGATCTTCAAACTCGCATAACTTCTTCGTCACTTATCTGGTGGAGACGTGTAACCACTTTTTGGAAAGGTAAGATCAAGAACTTTCATCTCGAAGTGGTTAAGCTAAATTCCAATTATTTTGAGAGATATGAAGCTCCAAAGTTTGTCTTGCATAACCGGATCGAATTTCGGCATTCTTGAGATTTCAAATGGTCAGAATAACCACTAATTCTTGTATCAAACACAAATCACACCAAATAACATAATTAGCAGTCAAATGATACAAAAACCAACGTTAAACACCTCAAAAACCCGACTTTAACCACAACGAAATAGCGCACATCAAATTCCCCCATGCTTAGACCTTTACTCGTCCTCGAGTATCACAAACAACCACCAAAATTTCTCCAAGGCCTTTATAACAGTTAGCACGGGCGGAAGATGATCAAATCCTATCTCCTCTACTCCAATCGAATGTTTCTTCTTGCTAGTTAGGGGCCGTCACGGATGTAACCTCAACGCAACGGTCCCAATCTATCTTATACTTCACAAATCAAAACCTTAATCAAAGCCAAATGGCAAAGGGACCTAAAATGTCCTAAGTATCCCTAAGCCGCTCACACTCAACTCCCTCGTGAGCCTAGGTCCGGAATAACACCATCGGATCAAAGACTACCTCGAATAGCCACCAACATCCCCAAAACAACCAAGGAAATCGAGGTTTTCTATCCTATCACCATACTATTCAATCCAACCGAACCTCCTTATACCAGCCAAGAGAAACCTACCCAGACACGACCTTCAATACACCCTTCTTATTGCAACACCGGTACATTAGCACACTCCACTCATTTTGCCTAGGCGCCCTTTCGGGTTTTCACCTAGCCTCTCGTTAACTTTTCCATGCTTACCGGCTTACTTTCTTCCCTCGTGTCTTTTCCTTACTTTCTTTTCCGCTCATCTCTCTTTCCTGACTTTCTTCTCTCTTCTTTTTTCCTCTTTCAATTTCATTTAATTTTTTTTTTGTTTTTGTTTTGTTTTGTGTGAAAGCAATAAAATTACAAAGTAGATACAATATACAATATACAATATACAATGAGGATCCACTCCCCCATGCTTGAACTGAACATTGTCCTCAATGTGAAACACAACAACAAAAATAGGACAACAATGAAATGGGGAAGGAAAAATCTCATAAAGATGCAACGGTAGACCAAAAAGGATGCACTCCACCCATATGAATTGAAACATGCTCTCCAACAATAACTAACCAGCATTCTCCTCAACCTTTTGAAAGCAGTGGGCTCATAGAGAAAGAAAAACAGGGTGTAGAGCCACTCTCAACTCACACCGTATCCCAAACACCCTCAAGAAAAAGTCGCCACCAATCAACCATATATTCCTCACAAATCCTCCATCTCCCTCTGAGAATAATGCACGTAACAACTAACACAACTACCTCCTCACCACTGTCAAATAGCACAAACCGACCCTCCAAATACTCCAAAAGTGATCATGTGGTCCAAAATTGAGGGAAAGGGTTCAAACTTGGGTAGGAACAACAAGCAAAAGCGGTTAAGCGTGGGTAGGAAACAAAGAGAGATGGTCCAAGAAACATGGTGAACAAAAATTGCGGTGGGTAAGAAAGGTGAGAAGTATGAGAAGGGAGAGAGATAAGGGAAAATAAATGCATACCTTGCAGTCGAACACCGGGCATTTTTTTTTCTTTCTTTCTTTTCAAATATTTTTTTTCTACACAAAACAAACATTAAAAAGCAAAGGAATAAAAATGCAAAAACACACAAAATAAACATAAAAATGAAACTACTTGGGTTGCCTCCCAAGAAGCGCTGTTGTTTAACGTCGTTGGCTCGACGCAATTCCCAACTTTCATGATAAAACTCTCAAGTGAAAAACCTGCAAAAACTCTCTCGACAAACATACGTAGGAAAATAAGAAATACATATTAGCAATAATAGCGGTCAACGATCTTGTCAACTTATCAACCAATCGAGAATAGTTATTATATAAGGGTAGCAAATTAACCCAACTAATCACATGTGGAATTATCTCAAAACCTTCTCGATGTGGCGTAAGATTTGGTTCAATATGAGCAATGATATCCAACAACAATTTCATACCAATAATAGCTTCATAAGTCAAGCAAGTGTCGGATGGTTGAGGCACAATAGATATTCGATCTAAGATCATTGGAGGTTTAAGCACCAACAAAAGAGAGTCATCCATAGATATTAGAGCTCGCTCGTCATTAGGTGGAGTACAAGCCTCAATAATTGCCTCGTCCTCATCTTGTTTTACATCATCCTTGAACCCATCGTCTAAAAGATTATCAACATCCCTCAAAGAAACAAACATCTCACTCTCATGGGAAAGAACACTAGGCTCAATAACTCTTATAGGCTCATCATTAACGAGAAAAATTTCATTGGGCTCATTGAAATCATCATTCTCCGCCAAACAAGGGGGTGGTGGAGCATTCAACTCTACCTCTAAACATTGAAAAGCCATGAAATTAAAGAAATCCCAACACTCATCAGCTAACATGTCTGAAATCCTCCCATTACTCATACTCTGCCAACTTCCATGTTTTATGGTTCATACCTTTTGTGACAGCATAGCATAAATCATAATCAGAATAAAAATGACCACGCGAACCAAGATAGTCTACACAGATTTTCAATCTAGAGAAGAACTCATGGAAAGGTTCATTATATAATTGACTATGGTTGAAAATACCCATAGATCACAATAAAGGGAAACAAATCAATAAATCAACACTAAGCACACAAAAACAATTAAAGTGTCGATTCCCCGGCAGCGGCGCCAAAATTTGGTAAGCAATTGTCGTGGGTTGCACCAAATTAAATCAATACTTATCCTAAAACTATGTAGTAGGCAAGCAAGTTCGTATCCACAGGGAATCAGTTAATGTTAATGTATGTAACGTTGATTGGGTAACCAATTGGGGGGTTTTGATTGAGTATTGGTAACTTAAGCAAATGTAAAAGCAAGTAAAACAAAGATTGAATTCAATTAATGACAAGTCTTGGCTTTATACTTCAATCCACTACAATTTATCAATTGATCTTAGAAAGTCGCTATCTATCAATGTGAGCACGTTGTTGCGAAATCAAGATTTCTATTCTTCTTTCCTAGCTATTTAGAACGAATCAGCGTATCTAAACAACCCTATCTATCAATCAATCTAAATCACGCGTCTAGATCTATTCAATAGAAGCAATAAAATCAAAGAATATCAACAACAATAATCAATAAGAACGCACGGGATTCAAATCAGATAATAAATCAATTCTCCCTTAATCTATCCAACGTTGAATCAGCAATCGTTAAACAGACAAAGATGCTACTATTCCAAGCAATTAAATCATAAAAGCCCTAAACTAGTAGTACTCCTAGCAAGAACAAATATGAGATGTAAGAATTAAAAACTAGAGAATTGAAATTACTCACAATTGAATCGATAAGAACGATCTCACTATATGACGATAAATTGCAGCTTCAATCCGTAATAAACCAAGTTAGGAGATTAGTTCTCCATAAATCTCCAATTACAAGCCGTCAATAAATTCTGAATGCAAAAGGTTGTGAAAATAAACGTAAAACCTAGGTATTAATAGTGTCTAACAATAAAATACGGAAAATATAGAAATACGGAAAGTAGCTCTCGACGCCAACCGCGGACCGCGTTGGGAAACCCGCGGACCGTGCCTTGCTTTCCGCGGACCGCGCCTTGCTCTCGGATCCGATCTTCAAACTCGCATAACTTCTTCGTCACTTATCCGGTGGAGACGTGTAACCACTTTTTGGAAAGGTAAGATCAAGAACTTTCATCTCGAAGTGGTTTCAAAGCTAAATTCCAATTATTTTGAGAGATATGAAGCTCCAAAGTTTGTCTTGCATAACTGGATCGAATTTCGGCATTCTTGAGATTTGTATCAAACACAAATCACACCAAATAACATAATTAGCAGTCAAATGATACAAAAACCAACGTTAAACACCTCAAAAACCCGACTTTAACCACAACGAAATAGCGCACATTAATAGGCAACCCTTCAATGGGTCCGGTCATAGGTTCGCGAGAAGTTTTTGAATCTCGTGAACATATATCTACCAATAAAGTTCTCTAAAGCGGAAAAGGTCTAAATAGACCCGACTAAACGACCCGAGAAGCCAAAAAGAAAAAAAGTGAGCAAAAAAAAATCAGTGATGGCGTATGCAAAAGTTAGGGCCCTTAAAAAACAGAGAGACTAAAAAAAAAAACCGGTTCGGGTGGAAACGGGTCTAACCCGCTGTCAAACCGCATCAACTTCGACCTCAACCTGACTATCTTATGATCTACCACATTCCCATTTGCATTTAGAGTAATCTCATGTTGAGTCTTCATGCATCATTCTAGGATCATTTAGGACTCATATGTTCAAAGTATGTTCTGATCAAATCACTATCATTCATAAAACATGCTCAAATTGAAATTTATGCACTAACATTTCATTGCAACCCCTTTCATGAGTAAGTACATAAGCTTACTTGACCAAGAAGCCATGCTAACTCCACCTCTTCAACCTACCAACTCTTTGCTACCCCAAACTTCAAATCGTCAACGTTCCAACCATCGTCTCCATTTCCAAGTAATCGATCCCCGACCTCGACCCATAGCCATACCTATTTCAACCTTCGACCTTTTCCAGCGCTACCTTTTCGACCTCTACCTTTTATAACTCCACCCTTCGACCTCCACCTTTTCCAACTCCACCGTTTCAAACTCTACCCTGTTCAACCTCCACCTCTTCTAACTTCAACCCTCATCTTATCAAACCTCATCCTTTACAACCCTTGTTGAAAATCGACCCTGACACATACAACCCTATTAGCTTTCTAGCTCAGCTCTAACGAGAACGCAGCGCAAGACGAAGACCGATAATGGAAATTCCTTATGCAAACACTCGAGACAAGATAAGGTTATCTCGATCAAACGACACTCAAGCCCTCCACCGACGTGAGAAGTCAGACCCGAAGAAGCAAAAAAAAAAAAAAAAAAAAAAAACAAAAAAATAAGAAAGGAAAAAATAAGAAAATGAGGAGCTAGGTCGAAAACCCGAAAGGGCGACCTATGCTAGAAAAGGGAAGTTACCCCCATCTGCAGCGATCTACACCGACATATATCAACCAAATCAAAAACCTTTCCTCCCATGAGCAACCTGTTCAACACTACCAACATCAACCCCGAGGATTACTACTTGATCACCATGATTCTAAGAGTTAAAGGAATTGGCCTTGATCTAACTCTCAAACTCGATTTGCTTTTTCAAAATGATAAAGGTTTTCCCAAAAGTCAAACCACGACAATAAGGTCGTAAATCTACCTCAAGCACAACTTTAACTCAAAAGTCAAACAACGACAATAAATTCATAAATCAACAATCATCATCAATCTAGACTCAAAGGTCAAACCACGACAATAAGGTCGTAAATCTACCTCAACCACAACTTTAATCTCAAAGTCAATCTCAACCTTAACCTCAACCCCAACTTCAACCTCGACCTCGACCTCGACATCAACCTCAAACTCAATCTCGAACCTCAACCAAAGATCAAATAGCGACGAGCCGCATTTTTGAAAACTAAAAATGGTTTTCACCTCAAATACGACAACTCAGTCGCATCCAACCAATCTACCTCAACCAAACAAACGGTGACGAGTCCTGTTTTGAAAATTGAAAAGGATTTTCAAAGTTAAATGATGAGTCTTTCCTCCCGATCAACAATGAAGTTGAGTCGAGATCCAAAATTTTGCGTCTTTTCATGACGTTGGTCTTCATTTTTGCAAAATTCGACCAACGAGGGCAAACTGTAGACACCAAATTTTGTCTCACCCTATTTTATTTCATTTTTATTACTCCATTTTTACTTTCTAATTTCATTTCACTCTATTCATTTTTGTTTACCCATTTCTATGCGTTTATTTGTAAATAAAACTGTGAGGTACCGTACCGGCCAAGTGGGCCAATTCGCCCTCCTTAAATGAATTGCTATTGACCAGGAGTCGCCAGCGAGATTTTTTTAAGGACCCCACAAACCTAGAATGGGTCCGTCAAGGTTATGGGTTGCGAGGGTGTTAGGCACCCTAATTGCCCGTCCTGGTCGAAGGTCTCTACTAATTGATCCATAGTAAATAAGAAGTAATTAATTGACGACGGATACACATAACACGTTACATGCAAATCAAATAAAAATCATGCAAAAGGAATAAAACAAGACGAACACAAATAGCATACGTACTCATAGAAATGAACATGCTAATTAATACATAATAGCCATGCTTAACAACAACCAAAAGAAACGACATATCTCAAGCAACATATATTGATTAAAAATCAGGCTTATACTATAATGGAAAGCTGAAAACATGCTTATGGAAAACCAAACGTATTGTTTTATAGAAAACCGAATTTGTTATAAGAAAATATTTGGATGAAATGTTTGTTAGGGGCCCTCAGGACTTACTTGTGATGTTTCGCGGATTTCGGTTTTGTATGCCAAGGAGCCCAACCCTTACTCGCGAGCCTTTTCCTCCACTTGACCCAACGATCGAGTCTTGACCTTTGAAGTGGTGATCGCGCTATGGTGGACGATTCTTCGTATTAGGTTGCGGTATGTACGTGTGTGATTGTAATGTGTGTGCACTCTTGTTCTCAAAGCTAAGACCAAGAATGATTGAAAATGGGTTTTTTGTGGCTAGTGTTGTGGCATTGTCCGTAGGTTTTTTTCATGTGTGTGTATGTGAAAAATGAGGGCCTTTATATAGGAAACCAACTAGGCTAGGTTACCCTAGGTTTAGCCTCCAAGAAAGATAGGATAATATAGATGTGGAAATGGTAGAAGATAATATCAAAATGAAAAGATAATTTTATGAAGATAATAGGAAGATAATGGTTATGAAAATGATAGGAAAATAAACGAAGTATGCAAATGGGGAAGGTGAACTGTATCTGCATAAAAAAAAATGGAAGTGCGAAATGATAATACGCATAACAACCTGCGGAAACAGGCGTGAGCTAAGCAAACCCATTTGGATGCCAGTGGAATGCCAATGCAATGCCAGAGCTTTGGGCCATGCACACACGTAGTATGCAGTTGGGCCGATGGTACTATGGACGTTCCACTTTGACTGGGCCAAATTGAAATGCGATCCAACAATTAAAATGCACCTAATCCACCATAACACTTGGGTCAAGTCTTGGATCAAACGACCATTTGGACCCTAACCCGGGTATAAATCTCGTTGGCAAACAAAACCGATTATCGCGTATTGAGTCCGTTTTCATCATCGCGCGCTGTAAGGGAAGCCCCCAAGTAGGGTGTCTACTGGAGCCCCCGGTTTGTCTGAGTGTTTGAGAAGACGAAGGTCAAAGGATCACACTCACAAAATAAATGCAAATTCAATCGGATGCAAAACATGAACATAGATAGCTCATCTAAACCACATAAAGCATCAAGAAAAAGGACAAAGTAACCATCTCGAACGGGCGAAATTGTCGATCGAAATGTATAAGATAAGTATCTTGAATGGGCAAAGTTGTCATTCAAGACATGTTTTCGCACATTGTTGATAGGATTCGCCTATTCTGAATGGGCGTAGTAATCACTCGATATAGGTCTTCATGTAGGCTTGATTGTTAGCAAAAATGCTTGGCATTCCAGATAGGCAAAGTTATCATCCAAAACGAGTTGGCGCAGAGTAGAATGTTATCCTAAATGGGCATGGTTGTCATCCAGGATAAGTCGCCGTTTATAGTCTGTCGACTGTCAAATGCTCGGCATTTCAGATGGCGAAGTTATCATCCGAAACGTGTTGACGTAGAGTAGAATGTTATCCTAAATGGGCGAAGTTGTCATCTAGGACTAGTCGTCGTTTAGAGTCCGTTGACCGCGAAATTGAATTTTGCACTTGAACTTTTATAGTCTTTCGAATGCTGCACATGAACATTTATAGTCTGGCAACTCCTTAATTGAACTTGAATTTTATAGTCGCGACTGCTGCATTGGAACATTTATAGTCTGGCGATTGCTTGTGGATTTTATGGTATGGCGACCGTTGAATTGGAATTGATTGTTGAACTCGATTTATAGTCTCGCGACTGCTTGATTGAAATTGAATTTTATACTCTGGCGACTGTTGAATTGAAATTGAAGGTTCTTTGATGACATGTTTTTTGCAAAATGTATTGGTTCCATAGTCTAGTGAACTATTTGAACTTGACAAAAGGATTTGATTTTTGTACAATTTTTGTTGTTTCAGGGACTGAGATCTTGATTTATTGGTATTGTCAAGACAGTCCAAAGTGTGGTCAGATTGAGTTGTGGTGTTTGAGGTGAGAAAGTAGAAAGACGTCATGTGTACTTTGCTCTCTAGCGTCTTGTGAACCTTGGTAGAGACATGGTGTAGATTGACCCCAGGCTTGAGAGCTATTGGGGTTTCCTCTATTGTCCTTGAATTGTGCTCATCATTTTGCTTTTCAATAGTGTTTGAGTTGAGATAAACATGAGACGTCAAATGCAAATGAACTCATGACATGCATGCAACAAGTGTGACTCGTGTAGACTTTAGACAATGCAACACAAATTTGACTCAGTGACTCTTGGCAATTGGACATTCATGCATAAATGAATGCAAATGTGTTTAATGCATGAGAGTACATGAAATGCATGCCAAGGGCTAGACTCTTGTGGTGTACATGGTGTATGGTAAAACTCTTTGAAGAAAGGTTTTACATCCAAAAGTGATCCAGAAAACAAAAAGAGGTAAAATTGATTGTGTGCACATTTGAAAGTTGATGATCTTGTAATTCTACACTTGTTATAGAAGCCCTGGCCCCAAGCTAAACCTGCAGCTGAACTTCTTGAACATAGATTTATTGCATTAATACGTCTGTAATAACATCTTTGGCATAGATCTCCCTCTTTTGACTTTGATGTTTAACTTTTTGTGTTCGGATAGAGCACCTGATGACGTTGAATTGAACTCACGAGAGTGAAACCATGAGAATTTCAACAATGTACAACAAAGTAGTTTGTGACTCAATTTTTGTGACGAGAACCCTAAGTGAGGGTAGACAAGGCTGAAAAGAAGGCTCGATGAAATGTGTAACCTTGAAAGCCTTGGCAATCTTGGCTCATGAACTTTTGTAAGATTACAAGGGATACATACATGATATGCATGGTAAGGCTTAAACGTAGGCTTTTAGTAATGTGACATGGCTTGAAATGAAAGGTACGGGGAAGGCTATTGGATATTGAAAAGGGCTTGGTTTGTCGAGGCTATGGCTAAAAGTCAAAAAGGTAGGCAAGTCTGGAGGCTCTGAAGATGATTGCGGATCAAATTTCCAAGCCTAGCTCTAAAAGGTAAGGGAATCGCTTGCAGGAGAGGTCTAGGATCAACGTAACGAGGCAAGGTGGCTAGAAATGTTCAGACATGCGCCTGATTGTATTAGTTCAACTATGAAAAGCGCAATGAAAGCAGACCTCAAATCCTTGTGACTTGATTCTAGATTGGTAATAATGGTAAGAGAAATAAGAATGGATGAGCCACGATTGTAATTTCTTATTTATATAAGGGCAACAATGATGTATAATGACTTAGAAGGGTTGCAAAGTATGTCCCGTTCAAGAGTCATGGCTAATTGCCTGAAGAAAGTTTTTTTTAAAAAAAAAAAACAGGAGAGTAATTCATATTGTCATTGTTACCGAAACGTGAATTTGAGAATCTTAGAAAATTGTACTGTGAACAACGAATAACATGGTGGTGATCAAAAGTTGCTGACTATATTGAATGGGCTAGACGTGGTTAAGGTGGTCATAACCATGAACAATTTCGAGGTGTCAAATGAAACTCCAAGGAATGCTTGGAACTCTCGTAGGTTGATTGACGAAGGTAGATGAGGTAATTGGATGGAGGAGAAAGGTATCCTACATTAGACTTGGAATAGGTAAAGGAGAAAAAAGAGGAATAGATCCTCATCGCAAAATTTGAATCACTCTTGACTTGTTTATTTATTGTTGTTTGAACTAAAATTGCATTGTGAGTCCTCTGGTTATAGAATGAAATGCAAACCTAGTCTTTTAACATGGGCCTGTCGTTTATCAATAGTTGGAGATTAGCCATAAGGATGCAAAATATACCTCTCACTAAAACTTGTGATTGAGAACTTTGAGTGTGAAACTGGCCTTTGAAGATAGTACAAGCAATACAAATTGGGCTTACTAAAAAAATGTCACTCGTGAAGATTGTAGTGGTGAGTATTCATTAGCACATTTAATTGAAATTTTTTGTGACAATTCGAACGGGGTAATGGCCATAGTGTGTGCCATTGTTTACGTGTCGACCTTGCTTTGATAAGAGTCGAGTTTGAAAATTATTAATTTTTTTTTCTTTTGTTATGTGTGGGGATATGCTCACCTTATAATTAATTTAAGAAGTGGGGCTGAAATTTATGCAAATCTAGTTACACTCTCATCGTAAATAGGATCACAAATGGACGATAGAAATGTTTACAAGTACAACATCATGTGATGCATACCTAATGAAATGCATGATTTTTTTATGTCCATTATAGTAAAGGAAAGAACTTCCCCAGCATTGAGTTAAGAGTTCCCTCCTTCCTTTCCACTCTGAGTCATCTGTCTCAGATTCATTTCTATAGGTGGCCCGCTAGCCCATGCACGCCGAGCAGCACAAAGAGCTGCGGGCACTCCACACTTTACATGGACAACCTATAATGACACTTTGAATTATGCATGGCCAAAAGTAAAAATGTCCTACGAAGACGTTCAATCATATATTCATATACACATATGCATGACTTTTATTTCTTTTGCGTAACGACCTTCTACAAGTAAGGGCAATTTGATTCAAGGTCGATCTGTACAACATCTTCATGACTTTTGGTTGTGCTCATATTCGCATGCTCATATGAAACAAGGTTACAATATAAGTAGGAATACCTATCATCCATCACTGTACACTATAGACGGTAATAAACATATTAACTCGGACCACGATGATGGTCGATGGAAATATTTGTGCTTGTTTATAAAACATATATTCTGTATCAACTGTAGCAGACATACTCGAGATCTAGTAGTATACAATTCGACTAACAAGTAAAGACTTCGAGTGAGTCTTTTTGTAAACGACTTAGCTTGGCAATCAAACTTTTTTGGCTAAGTAGGTTGACATGGATACTTGGTGGAAGCGTACAAACCCATGAGCTCCATATCAACTCTAACGCATAAATGTGGGATGTAATGTGCAACAAGAAGAACACGTAGATACTTGGTGTTCGAGTGAGTTCTTCGAGAACAGTTGCTCGGGAAGGCCTCGCCGAATACTTGCACAAAGGGAGCCCGGTTTTCACCAGGCGTCGCCCCTCCGACGCTCAAGTCAGTATGACGGCTCGAGAAGGGATGGCAAATAAGGACAAGAGATGCCTTTTATGCGTAAATCAAGGAGAATAATCAGAGAAATAAAGAATGTCAGAATTGTTTCAGAACCTCTTTTTTGATGGGTCATAAAGGGGGTATTTATACTAAAAGAGGGGGGGTCTTAGGAATAATTCTAGGTTTCCCCACTCAATCATGACCTTTTATTCCCCTTCCATCCAAGGGTTGCCCTTAGTGAGGCTTTATTGCATCACATGGGTCTTTACTAAGGTGCACTATCTTAAGGGCTATGGCCCATTCACAAAGTGATACCAACATAGCACCTCGAAGCCTGGTCGCGGCCTTCGTTGTCGACGAGGGCAGACTCATTAGTAGCGACTAGGGTACGACCTTTGGCCGCCCTTTATCGAGGTGTACTCTGTGGACCTTGGTAAAGCCATGCGATGCAACGTACCCTTTCGAGGCTTTCGTGTCTGATTTGCTTGAAAATTTTCTCCATATGTCGAGGGAACGATGACTCGAAGATTTCACCCTTTTCGAGTCCTCGATCCCTCGCCTGGGAGGGCTCGAAAATTTCACCCCTCAGTCGAGGGAGGGATGACTCGAACTAATAACGGCTCGAAAATTTCACCCTTTCGAGTCCTCGATCCCTCGCCCGGGAGAGCTCGAAAATTTCACCCCTCATGTGAGGGAGAGATGACTCGAACCAATAACGGCTCGAAAATTTCACCCTTTTCTAGTCCTCGATCCCTCGCCCGGGAGAGCTCGAAAATTTCACCCCTCAGGGGAGGGAGAAGTGACTCGAACCAATGACGGCTCGAAAATTTCACCCTTTTCGAGTCCTCGATCCCTCGCCCGGGAGAGCTCGAAAATTTCACCCCTCAGTCGAGGCAGGGATGAGTCGAACCAATAACGGCTCGAAAATTTCACCCTTTTCGAGTCCTCGATCCCTCGCCTGGGAGAGCTCGAAAATTTCACCCCTCGCCTGGGAGAGCTCGAAAATCCCTCGCCTTGCGATTAAATTTTGGAATTAAATTTTGAAATTAAATAACTTAATTTCAAAATTTTAATTTGAAAATTTAACGTTTGCAATCAATGAATATTTCGGGAATGTGGCAAAATTTGAACAGTTTTTCATGTCAGTCGTCCCTTGATTCCCGCGCAAGGTAACCTCGGGAATACGAGAAAAACTTTTCGTTTCCCGCGCCATAATGATGATAGGAGCGTATGGGAAGTTGTGTAAAAATAGCGTTTTTACGCTTTTGCCCTTCGCCCTTTTCATCCCTATAAAAAGGGGAGTTCCTTTTTGCTTTCACATCTCAGTTTTCATTCATATTTCAATTTTCATTTCCAAAGTACTCTTTTTACCGCATTTCATCTCCGGCGGGTTTTTCTTCGGCGAAACCTCTTTTTCAGGCGATCTTTCTCTTCTCCGAACGTACCATTCCTCTCCTCTAATCTCGGTATGTTATTTCGCCTTTTGTGTCTTTTGTGGGTGTTTTATTGTTGCCGTTGTCGCTTTTCACTTACCCGGTGACGATCCCGGGTTGTCGGTCCCACTCCGGCGGCAAAGAGATGTCGGCCGAGTGTGCTGGGATTGGGAACCCAGATAACACCCGATGGATTGCTTGGTTTCGAGGTCGGCGAAGAGGAGCGATCTGCCCTTGTGCCGACTCGCTTTTCTTGCATCAATCCTTCGATTTTTTCGACCTTTAGTCGACCCATCGAGTGTTGGGTGTTTTAGATCCGTCATCGGAGACGGGGAAAACGAGAGGTAACGGCTCGCACAAGGCGAATCCGTAACTGCCTTTCTTCTTTTCTTTCAATTGTCGAGAACTAAACAGACAGCCCGCGAGCGGGCGGGGGGTTCGACTGATCCGAGAATGGCTCGAAGTGTTCGTGTCGACCTTAACTCGGTTGTTCAGCCCTCGCAGGAACCACCCGACGCGATGGCTCCCCGAGCCCCAGTGCGAGTCAGTGCCAACACGTTCACCACGGCGACGATCGATGAAGGTTGGCGTAGATCCCAAACGCATCAACTGGTTCGAGCGTTCAGGGAGGCTAACCACATCAACGACCCGCTCGACCTGGTCGTCCCGCCCGCGGGATCCCTCTGCTCGAACCCTCCGGAGAATTGTCTCAGAGTTTACGCGCAGGCGTTCGCATATGGGTTTCGGGTACCCTTATGCAATTTTGTGACGAGGCTCCTTCACCATTATGGCATTTGTCCCTCCGAGCTTACCGTCAACGCTCATATCACACTTACGGGTTTTATCATGACGTGTCGAGCGGCTCGGATACCGCTGTCTGTCAACCTCTTCCGCTACCTTCACAACGCTTCGAGCGATCAATGGGGGTTTAAAAGTTTTGCCGTGAGAGTCAAAACTGCGACGTACACAATCGTCACTCATCCTCTGAAGCCTGGGCGAGGGCCGGATTGGAAAAGCATGTTCTATTGGTTAACTACCAATGACGGCTCACGGTTGGGTGATCACCTTAAGGTGTTACTCCGATCTCCCGGCGCTCGACAAATTCACGGTTCTCTGCCCAAGCTTAACAACCTGTAAGATCGTTGTGCGGACTACTTCCTCCAACCGCATAATCCCGAACCGGAGGAGGTGACATGGGTCCCTCCCATGAATTTGCTGAATGAGCCACTGTGGCTTATGTTCTCGGGCCTAATTCCTCCTGAGACCGAGCAGGAGCGCAGTACGTCTCGGGATGTGTCTCACATTGTTTCGTTTGTATGTTTAACTTTGGCTGATCATTACTCGTTTTTCCAGGTGCCGTTCAGTCTGCGGTGAGGGCTCAACTCCACCAGTGGCACAAGACGATGCCGAACCTTAGCCGACTGATGGCCCAGCGAGCAAGGAAAGAGAGCTCGAGCGTCCAACGCGACGCGGCTCATCAGGAGGTAGTTCGACCATCTCCTGAGGGAGGTGGGGCTCCAGCGAGTGTAGGCCGCTCAGCTGGTGAGCGGTCTTCCCCCTCGGCTCGTCCCCCTCCTTCGGGATCGGCTCGGACTCGGCCTTCACAGTGGGTTTCGGGGACTCCCCTCCAAGCCTTTCCTGTGAGCATGCACGCGCCGCCAGATTTGTGTCAAGATCCACGTCGAGGCCAAGGGCTTCGGGGATCACGATTCGGTCTGAGCTGGCCGCTCCCGAAACGGTCCCACTCTCATCCTCGAACGGGGAGGAAGAAGAGGTAATCTCGGCTTACTTTATTGTTGATACTTGCTATTAATTTCTGATGGTAACGACTCGTTTTCAGACTCTCAACCCACGACGTCGCTAGAAGAGGCCGCTCGTGGAGGGCGAGACGTCGGCTGCTAAGAGGTTGGATGTTGGTGCTTCGACTTTTCCGACAGGTAACCTTTTGAACGTAGCTTCTCGCCTGTTGTCTGAGTTGAGCTTTTTCTAACCGTCTTTCGATCGTGCAGTCGAACAGCTCCAGGCCGCCATGCTTTCCGTTCCAAACACTTCGACGGCGGCCGAGGTGCTGTATGATTTGGCTCGTGAGATGCCTCGCTCCAATGATTGGGCTCGATAGGCGGTGGCTCAGATGCTCCAGGTATGTCTGTATCCATTCGTTTCCTCTTAACGCTTCATTTCCCTTTTAACGCTGTATGATTCAACGCTTCTCTCGCAGGTCGCTGCGCTGGTATGCCTGGGCGAGATGCGTGATGTGGAGCAGGCCGAAGGAGGTGTCTGGAAAGAGAAGTGTCTGGCTGCTGAGTCAAGGTTGAAAGAGGTCGAGATGGCTAAGGAGGTGCTCGAGCAAGAGCTGGTGGAGGCGAAGCAGAACGTCGATGACTGTGACGCGTAAAACGAGAAGGCGGTTGATGCCATGTCTGCGGCGGACGCGAAAACTTCTTCGCTCGCTGCTTAGCTCGGGAGGGCTAAGGCCGACGCTGACCAGTTAAGTCTCAAATTGGTCAATGTTTCGAGCCATGTGACCTTCTGGGCAAAGCGCGCTTGCTCGGCGGTTTGGACCATCCTCGTTTCAGATGGCTATGCCTACCTGACCGACCTTGCCAAGGCTGCTGCCAAACAAGCTGGCATCGAGTTGGGTCTTCGACAGGGGTGGCTAGCTCTCGCGAAGTGCAATGAGGGCCGAGCCAACTTCGAGCTAGACGAAGCGCAGTTCGAGTCTGCCTTCCGTGCTGAACTGGATAAACACAACCAGGCCGAGTTCGGTGAAGCCCCTGAGGAGGGAGAGGTTGAGGACGACATCGAGGCGCTCGAAGCGGCAGCTGCGACGAAGGAGGCAGCGGCGAGAAAGGAGGTGTTCGACCTGCCTGAGGCGTTCGACTTTACTCAGCCTGTAGAAGATCCTGCACTTAACACTTCTGATAAATGATTATAATTTGGCTTGTTGCCATGTAACCGTACAATTTTTTACAATTCTGTTCGCTGGCCGCCCCTTCGAGGGTTTTTGGTCGTTGTAAACAATTTTGGTCAGGGCCGCCCATTTTTCAGGGTGTTTGGCTCCGGCCTTTTTTTTTAATTGATGTGGTGTGCCATCGAGTGCTCCATCGGTTATGTGCATAACTTGTTTGTCTTGCTTGTTCCGGTCATCCATGTGTGGTCTCGCCCTCGAGGCGAATAATGCTTCGGGGTAAAGGACACGCTGGCTTTAGTCACGAAGTTATTCGGCTCCTCGCGTGGATGACTTACAAACCAGGGGTTCCGACCCAGTATCCTTTCGATGGTGAACTATTGTTCGGGGTGCCTCGATTTTACCATAGGTTGTGGTACACTATCGACGGGTTCCATTAAATACTTGGTCGAAGCCCATCTGTTGATGGAGCCATTCGAGGGGAGGCTTCCCACTGGCCTCCTTATCCAAGTTGAAGTTTAGGGAGCTACGGGATTTCATCCTTCGTAGGTGAATTTGTTCTGAGCTGAACTTTTTATTCGACGCTACCAAGGTGGGGCAACTTCTAACCCACTCCGAGCGATTGTTATTTATAACAACGCCTTCCACCTTGGTAGGGCAATTTATAGACTCTTGTCTTCGACGAAATGCCTCGAGCGACTCCCCGCATGGGCGATTGCACTCGGCTCACCTCGCGTAGAGGGGCTTAAGGTGTACCATTGTACCCTTCGAGTGACTTCCCATGCGGGTGACTGTGCTCTTGCGTGTCTAATACGCTTTGAGTGGCTTCCCTTTTGGGCGATTGCATTCGGTTCCTTTTCGAAGAATATTAAAGCGCTTGGCTCGCCATTGCGCTTGATTTGTCGACTTCTTTGTCGATTTAAGGAGGGGGAGGGTTGGGGATGACACTATTAAGTATTGCATAACATCATGGCCCTCAGCCTTTCATTGCTTAAAATTGAAAAGATTACATACTACAGCTCGTGGCCACAAACTGGCCGCAAGAGCATTACTTGATTTGGGACAACAAAAACAAGACTTTAACTGACTGGGTTATAACTAGGCATAGTATTTTTTGAGGTTGTGGAGGTTCCACGGCCTCTTCACCACCTCACCTTCCAGGGTGCTGAGTCGGAAAGTTCCTTCCTTCACTTGTTCGACCACCAAGCATGGTCCTTCCCATTTTTCCTTCAATTTTCCTCGTCAGAGCTTCTTCCCGGTTGCCTTGGCGTTTCGGAGTACTATGTCCCCTACTTCCAGCTTCCTTGGGCGAACCATTCGATTGAATGCTTTGGCCATCTGCTGCTTTTGCTTTTCAGCTCTCAGAAGCGCATTTCCACGGCACTCGGGGAGAAGGTCGAGCGCGGCTCGCAGCTCAACTTCGTTCTCCTCGGGCTCGTAGGTACTTATACGAACAGATTTGGCCTCACATTCGATCGGTAAGACAGCGTCCGAACCATACACGAGTTGGAAAGGGGTCTCTCCTGTGGCTCGCTTCGTTGTTGATCGAAGGGCCCATAGGATTCCTGGAAGCTCCTCGACAAATTTTCCCTTCGCTCCTTCCACCATGGTTCGCAGCCCATGCAAGATTATCTTATTTGAAGACCCGACCTGTTCGTTCGCCTTAGTGTAGGCTACTGAGTTGTAGCACGTCTCAACACCATATTGAGCACTATATCCTTTGAAGTAATTGCTGTCAAATTGGGTCCCGTTGTCGAATGTGAACATTCGAGGGACTCCGAACTTGGTAAGAATGTTCCTCCAGATGAAGTTGGTCATGTCTCGGTCAGTGATCCTCTCTAGTGGTTCGGCCTCGGCCCATTTGGTGAACTAGTCGACGGCCATTATTATGAACTTTTTGCGCGAGAAGCTCTTTGGGAACGGCCCGAGAATGTCCAAACCCCATCTTGCAAACGGTAGAGGAGTGGATATTGGCTTAAGCTGGGTGGGAGGCCTCTTACTGATCGGCCCGAACCTTTGGCACTTGTCGCAGTGCTTAATTAGTTCGCCCGCATCAGCTTGCATTGTCGGCCAGAAGAAACCGGCTCTCAAAGCCTTCGAAGCAGATGCTCAAGCCCCTATGTGTCCCCCACACTCTCCAAAGTGGATTTCCTTCAAGATGTAATTTTCTTCCGCCGGGTCGACGCATTTCAGAAATGGCTGTGAATACCCTTTCTTATATAACTCGCCGTCGACCAGGGTAAACCATTCCGCCCTCTTCTTAGCTTGCTTCGAGTCGCTCGGGAGTTCTCCATCCTTCAGATATGCAATTAATGGCCTCATCCATTCAGGGCTCCGGTCGAGGACCAAGATGCAAGCTGTTTGATAAATGCTTCGGATCGGCAGCAGCTCCCACTTGACTAGCCTTGGGCTATCATTGACAGAGGAGCTGGCAAGTCGAGCCAAAGCGTCTGCTTGCTGATTTTCTGACCGAGGGATCTGCCTAAATTGGAAATGTGTGAGCTTTTTAGTGAGACTTCGAACCTTGTCTCTGTATTCAGACATGTGCTCCTTGGCTTCAAATTTGTCATGAATTTGGTTCACCACTATGGCCGAGTCAGAAAATGCTTTTACATCTGTGGCTCCCGCCGCCAGGCACATATGAATCCCTGCGACAAGGCTTCATATTCAGCCTCGTTGTTGGTTGCCTCAAAACCAAAGCGGAGCGCATACTCCATCCTCTCCCCTCCAGGGAAAACGACGATCATGCTTGCTTCACTTCCAGCGGAGTTGGACGAACCATCGACATACATCGTCCACTGTTCTTTCATCGGCCCCTCTGGCTCGTTGAAGGCTGCCTCGACTACGAAGTCGGACCAGGCCTGCCCCGCGAGGCGGCGTCTCGGCTTGTACTGGATGCCACAGCTCACAAGCCCATCGAGGCAGTCTTCCGTTTACATCCAAGTTGTTCAGTATTTTTTTAAAAGTGTAATTGGTTCGCACAACAATCTTGTGACTTTGAAAATATGGTCGGAGGCGTCGGCTCGAGATAAGCAATGCCATAGCGAGCTTTTCGAGCGGAGGGTATCGCAGCTCAGCCCCTGCGAGGGCGTGGCTCACGTAATACACAGGGCTCTGGACCTTCTCTCGCTCGACTACCAGGACGGCTCCGACCGCTCGTTCATTCGCTGACAACTACAAGTATAAATCCTCCTTCTCTCGAGGCACGGATATCTTCGGGATGTTAACTAGGTATTGCTTCAGCTCTTGGAATGACTTCTCTGCCTGCTCGTCCCATTCAAAAAAATTCTTCTTCTTGAGAGCGGCGAAAAAAGGGAGGCAGCGGTCGGCCGACTTCGCAATGAAGCGTCCAAGGGCGGCCACGCACCCCGTTAACCGTTGCACAACCTTAACATTCTTGGGAGAAGGCATGTCCAAGATAGCTTTGATTTTTTCTGGGTTCGCATCGATTCCCCTTTGGCTCACAAGGAACCCGAGGCACTTTCCAGTCGTCACCCCGAACGCACACTTCTTCGGGTTCAGCTTCATCCCATATTTCCTCAACGTTTCAAAGGTTTCTCTCAGATCTTTTTGGTGGTCGCCGGCTCGAGCACTTTTGACGACCAAGTCGTCAACGTATGCCTCCATGTTCCTCCCAATTTGCTCCTTGAACAATTGGTTCACCAACCTCTGGAACCTGGCCCCGGCATTCTTCAAGCCGAACGGCATCACCCGATACATATACACTCCCTATGGTGTGATAAAAGCAGTTTTCGGTCGATCCTCTTCATCCATCGGGACCTAGTGGTACCCGGCAAATGCATCCATAAAGCTCAGCAGCTCGTGCCCCGAAGTGGAGTCTACCAACCGATCCATTCGAGGTAGCGGCTGACTGTCCTTTGGACAAGCTTTGTTCAAATTGGTGAATTCGACGCACATTCTCCACGACCCGTTCGGCTTCTTTACTAACACCACATTAGACAGCCAAACCGGGTACGTGCATTTCTCGATATATCGAGCTCCGAGCAGTCGGTCGACCTCTTCCTTGATGGCTTGGGCTCGTTCCGTTCAGCTTGTGAGTAATGACCGAGGGATCAGCGTTCAGCTTGTGAGTAATGACCGAGGGGTCAAGCCCCGGCATTTCCTCGATAGCGAACGCGAACATATCCTTATATTCTCTCAGCAATGCTATCAGAGGGGCCTTAACCTCTGGTTCGAGGGCCTTGCCCACTCGAACCGTCCGGTCGGCTCTGTCCTCTTCTAGAGCAATTTCTTCAGTTTCCTCGAAGGGCTGGGTGGGTCTTTCGAGGCCATGTCTGGCATCAATAGTTTCCAAACAAAAAGTTTCAGCCGCAGCCTTCGCTTGGCTGGCTTCCTTCTTCCTCTTCTTCGAGGGTGACTCCTCGGTTGGTGCTTCACTAGGGTTCACCATGGGAGGCCTGAGTCCAGCGTGCTAGCATTCGCGAGCGACCTTTTGGTCTGCTCGGATAATCGCGGATCTGTCATCATCTGTGACGTACAACATCAGCATACCCAAGGGAAAACAATGGTCTTCCAATAACATGTTATATGCGCACGGTATGTCGATAATTACAAACTCGACATTGGCTCGCCTCATATCGGCCCCCTGGCCGATGGCTCCCGGAAGGCGGATCGTTCCCATTGGGTAGATCGTTTGCCCTCCGAAGGCTACTATCGGCTCGCGAAGCGGCGTGATGTCCTTCGACGTATACTTCAGTTGTTGGAGGCACTCAAATGTCATTATATCCACAGACGAACCTGTGTCAACCAAAGATCTTCTCACTTGTTTGTTGGCCACAAGCATGGTGATCACCACTGGATCGTCATGAGGCGTCTGAAAGTTCTTAATGTCTGATTGCTGTATCACCATTGTGGGAATTCTGATCTCGGGGAGCGTCGTTGCGACCGAGTTGACAAAAAGGCTCATGTTGGTCTTTCGACCTCGATGACTCGGTCCTCCACTCGCGAGGCCTCCTGAAATGGTGTTGACCACTCCAGGGCTTCGAGCCCTGGCCCCATTTCCTGCTTGGCCGCCACCACGAGGGCCCCTTTGGTTGTTGTTTTGTCGGTACCGGTCCCTCTGCCCTCTCAGACGCTTCAAGTACCGGTTCAGTAGTCCATTATCAGCTAACTTCTCAAGCACCTCCTTGAGGTCTTTACAGCTCGCGGTACCATGACCGTTCTCCATGAACCTCTGAATATAGTCGTCAAGGGACTTCTTGTCTCCTTGCTTCACGGCTGTCAAATGTATTGACGTTTTCTTCCTCGTTTTGCTGGTGACGAAGTGTCCAGTGAACTTCTTCTTCAACCCGGACCACGAACGATGCTTCCTGGTGGCAATTTGTCGAACCATCGTTGAGCGATTCCCGTCAGCGTGGTCGGGAACAACCGACACACCGTCGCCTCGTCTTCAGTCATGTATCCAATGTTATGCATGTAAGATGATAAGTGGTCAAAGGGGTCATCAACTCCATCGTATTCTCTCATTTTAGGCTTCTTCACCCCGGGGATCCTTTCACCTTCGAGGATCCACCTAGCAAAAGGTGACTCGGAAGTGAAGGTCCTCCTGGTTCGGTGTGAGCGGTGAGACTGGTGTCTCGAGCTAGCCTCGCTTTTCGAAGCAGATTCAGAGTCATCGCCCGTTGAGTCCGAGCTGATCTCACGAGTCGCGCTTCTGGAAGGCTTAGACGCTCGAGAAGGGGATGGTATGGACGTCTTTCGTGAGGAGCGTGATCTCCTTCCGCTTCGGGGTCGGCTTTTGCGAGACTTAGATCGTCCCTTGGTAGGCTCTTCCTCAACCAAGATGCCTTTACCCTTATCCTTCGCACCGATCTCCGATTGCTTTCTCTGCGAGGCCTGAGTCGCCTCTCTCTCTTCCCTCTTCCTCTTCAGAGTATTGATGGTATCCCTTAACTCAGGTGGGTTGTGTTTATCATAAATCGCCTTAATTTTTTGGACGGCCGCCGATGATCTCTGCGAGGGCGTCTTTCGAGGACCTCGCTTATGCTTGCTCTTGGTGGGGGCTGTCTTGACAGCTAGCGTCTTAGCCTGGGAAGCTACCTGCTTCTCCAACTCGGCCATCCTCTCGCTCATCTGGCGCTGTAGATCAGCCTGTATCTACGAGCTCTTTCATCAAGGCCACGTCTCGGGGACGCGGCTCACTCTCCTCCTCATAATCTTCATATTCCTCCTCGAGAGCCACCTGCTCCTCAGGATTCTTTTGGGGATGAGGTGCGCTCCCCCCTTTGGTGCTGACAGCTCGACCTCAAACGCCCACGACGAACCCTCACCGGGGTTGTCGGGGCGTGAGGGATTCGGGTCAACGGGTCCGAGGATGGGGTTTTCGCTCGCAGCACCCCCCTTGGATCGCGCGGGTCTTCCTCTCGGGGCCATCTTATCACGAAGCGTTTTTGGTATTCTCGAATGGCTTTTCCTTACGAACTGTCCCCACAGACGGCGCCACTTGTTCGAGTGAGTTCTTCGAAGGACAGTTGCTCGGGAAGGCCTCGCCGAATACCTGCACAAAGGGAGCCCGGTTTTCACCAGGCGTCGCCCCTCCGACGCTCAAGTCAGTACGACGGCTCGAGAAGGGGTGGCGAATAAGGACAAGAGATGCCTTTTATGCGTAAATCAAGGAGAATAATCAGAGAAATAAAGAATGTCAGAATTGTTTCAGAACCTCTTTTTTGATGGGTCATAAAGGGGGTATTTATACTAAAAGAGGGGGATCTTAGGAATAATCATAGGTTTCCCCACTCAATCATGACCCTTTATTCACCTTCCATCCAAGGGCTGCCCTTAGTAGGACTTTATTGCATCACATGGGCCTTTACTAAGGTGCACTATCTTAAGGGTTATGGCCTATTCACAAAGTGGTACCAACACTTGGAATGAGCATTTTCGAGTTCGTATGGTACATCGCCAGTGGACACGAACAAGGCAACTTGAAATCATTTTATTGCAAACTTGGTCGATGTTTAGACTTTGTGAATTATTATGGAACAAAGGGGTACCTATCAACTTAAGCGCAAATAATCGACATATAATATGCTACAAGGTGAACACATAGAGATATTGAATGATGATTTTGGTGGCCGTTTAGTACATCGTCGATGAAGGCGAATATGTCATCTTGAAATAAGTTTTTACGAAATTTGGTCGATAGGAATAGTTTGTGGGTTTGTACTGTAAAACAATGTACCTATCAACTTTAATGCACATAAATGGGAATTACTCTACAACAAGATGAACACATAGACATTTTGAACAAGTTTTTTAGATCTCGTTTGGTATACCGACAATGAGGCTAAACTTGGTTAACGACCCTCAGTTTTGTTTTTACGTTACATGACTTCAAGTCTCGATTATTATTTGTGTAGGGCTGCTCTATTGAAGTGAAAATTTATTTGGCTCCAATAAAGTGTTATAATAGACATCTAGTTGACATCAAATTCTTCCTAAAATGCGTTCACGAAATTCTATCTCAAATTGCATATAATCTGGGCATCGGTGGAGGTGTGATGCCAGAAGGATGCTACTAGACTTTAGGAGTAGTGCTTACGACCAAATTGCGAAAAATTTAATTATTTAATACAAAAAAAAAAATCAAAATGCTATGTCAATCCCAAAGGGATGCCACCTGAATGCTAGACCTTTAAAGATGCATAATAAAAAATACACGAGACCCTTATCCTTAGTAGAAATCCCATTTAATAAGACGCTAAACTGATACATAAACTGGCATTTCGCATGACAACCAAACAACACAGAAATTACCCAAGTGCAGATTAATTGAAATCACGAAAACAGGCAACGTAAACACATTAAAAAAGCCTGAAGTTGCTATCCTCTTTCTATATTTGCCTAAGAGGGTAGGTTTGGTTTAAGGCTACCCACAACTAGTAATGTACACTATTGCTTTGCGGAAGGGCCGTGGCAATAGAGTTACTCCCCTATACTCATCGAATGGACGAGCACAGACGTCAATGGGGTGAAAGACTAACCGCGATGCTCGTTGTAGTGACTAATGGGCCTAATGAGGAGGGGCGTCTTTCGTGGTCGAAACCACGGGTTAATAATTGGGTAAAACCTGTCGCTCACGTACTAACGAAAGCATGCAAACTAGCTATATGCAGATGCAATTTCAATCAATTACTAAAAATTTATTACGGATCAATTTTCAAGTTTTTCAAGTCCCCAGCGGAGTCGCCACTGTGAGGTACCATATCGGCTGTGTGGGCCGATTCGCCCTCCTAAATGAATTGCTATTGACAAGGAGTCGCCAGCGAGGTTTCTTTTTAGGACCCCACGAACCTAGAATGGGTCCGTGCAAGGTTACGGGTTGGGAAGGTGTTAGGCACCCAAACCGCCCGTCGTGGTCGACGGTCTCTACTAATTGATCCATAGTAAATAAGAAGTAATTAATTGACGACGGATACGCATAACACATTACATGCAAATCAAATAAAAATCATGCAAAAGCAATAAAACAAGACGAACACAAATAGCATACGTACTCATAGAAATGAACATGCTAATTAATACATAATATCCATGCTTAACAACAACCAAAGGAAACGACATATCTCAGGCAACATGTATAGATTAAAAATCAGGCTTATACTATAATGGAAAGCTGAAAACATGCTTATGAAAAACCAAACGTATTGTTTTATATGCAAAAGGAATAAAACAAGACGAACACAAATATCATACGTACTCATAGAAATGAACATGCTAATTAATACATAATATCCATGCTTAACAACAACCAAAGGAAACGATATATCTCAGGCAACATATATAGATTAAAAATTAGGCTTATACTATAATGGAAAGCTGAAAACATGCTTATGAAATACCAAACGTATTGTTTTATATAAAACCAAATTTGTTATAAGAAAATATTTGGATGAAATGTTTGTTAATTAAGGGCCCTCAGGACTTACTTGCGATATTTCGCGGATCTCGATTTTGTATGCCAAGGAGCCCAACCCTCACTCACGAGCCTTTTCCTCCACTTGACCCAATGATCGAGTCTTGACCTTTGAAGTGGTGATCGCGCTATGGTGGACGATTCTTCATATTAGGTTCCTGTATGTACGTGTGTGATTGTAATGTGTGTCGCACTCTTGTTCTCAAAGCAAAGAACAAGAATGAATGAAAATGGTTTTTTTTGTGGCTAGTGATGTGGCGGAGTGGTAGTGTGTTAATCCGCATGTTTAAGGCGTCTTGGGGTGTATTGGAGCATGGTTTTATCGTGATTCGTGGACCACACCATTCGGAGTAGTTTTAAAGCTTATACGTGGGTTTTACGAGGATTCTATGGCTCAAAACCCTTTTTGGTGAGCGTCGGTTGATTTTAGAGAACCACACACCATCACCTCCAACTTCATTTGATCATAACTTTTTACCCATATAATATTTTATAGAAATTCCAATTGGAGAAGAAATTTCGTGATCTTAGGTTTCCAATGATATATTATGAGCTCAAAATGAAGTTCGGAGGTGAGAGTTATGCTCGTTCGAAGATTGGCATGCGCACAGTCCCTCGACTCGAGAATCACTAATCTCGACTCGAGGAGTTTAATCTCGACTCGAGGACTCACACGCTCGACTCGAGAGACATTATTCTCGAGTCGAGAACTGTCTCGCTCGACTCGAGAAAGCTCCTTCTCGTGTCGAGAAGCCCTTCTCTCGACTTGAGAATGTGCCTCCTCGCGTCGAGAATGCTGCGTTCCGGATACTTCTTTGAGGCTTTTGGACGGTTTCTTTTGTATGAAGAAATATCTATTTTGTCTTGTAGTGTCTTTTGTACTTATCTTTAATAAAAGGGGCTTGTAACCCCTCCTTAGGATGATCACCATTAACCTTTCATATTATTTTTTATCTAGTTTTCATTTTAGAGAGAGAAACTCTAGGAGAATTAATATTTTTATTAGGAATTTCATCTCAAATACTATTGTAATAATTGGTATGGAAGGCTAATCACCTTCTAGATCCTTGCTGTAATCAAATTCTCTCATCCTATGTATTAGTAAGATTTTCTTCTCTTTATTTTGCCTTTAATTTCATAGAAATTAATTTCTTGTTCTTCAATTGCTTGATTTATCCTTATTTTATCTAATTGGTTAATGGATTAAATTGGGTATTTTATATGCTTGGTTTTTAATTGATGGTTATTGATTATTGACCCTAAATGAAGCAACTTTCACATGTTTAGTGTATGATTATGACTAACTTGTTATTGGGGAATTAATTAGGCAACTAATAGATTAGATTTGATTAGTGTCGCGGTTGCGGCTAATTAGATACTTATTTAGGTTGTTGTTAATCTTTTATTAATCCATGCTATTCGTGCCTTTGGTTTTGAACTGTTTGAGTGGTCACTAGTGTTGGGGCCAAAAATAGTGATGGGTTAGGACGTTACAAAGCCATTGAGCAAGTAATACTAAAAGCCCGCATCAAGAACAAGTAAAGGGCAGAGTTGTCTTTCACAAGTAAGCAAAAGGATTGTGGCTGTTGATAAGTGGTTACCTCCTCCCCAAGGAAGAAGGGATAGCCCTACACTTGGCAGGGGGACCCTTATGACAACCCTAATCTCATCATTTGGAGGGGGATAAATACTCCCTCTTTCCTAAGAAAGTGCCAGAGATCATTACACAACATTTATCAAGAAATAATTCCATTCATATATTACATCAAGTAAAACATCTCTAAACCCTCTCAATATATCTTTAGTAAATATATTCCGGCACCTTGATATCAAAGAGAGCCTACCCTTGTCAAACCCCTGACTTGAGCGTCGGAGGGTCCTTGCCCGGGTAAAAACCCCCGGGTTGTGTGCTTTCTTCCTTTGTGCAGGTCCCAAAAGCGGAGCAGCCCAGGTCTTCGACGGCTCAAGCACGTCTCCATTCGACATCGGGAAAAACACCCAAAACAAGTGGCGCCGTCTGTGGGGACGACTTGGCTTTTCCGAAGAACCCGAAGACGCAAAGCGATGGTGACCACGCGAAAAACAGCGGAGAGTAACAGTAAGGCGACGGAAACCGAGATGGTCATTCCTGCGTCCACCCAAGCGATAGTGGCGGACACGGAGGAGACTATTGCAGAGATAGTGGTAGGAAAAAAGGGGGGCGGTACCCAAGAGATGAAAGAGAAGGTAGGAGCTGCAAGGCCTCCTCGTGAAGAGCCAGAGAAGGAGCCTGAACAGGTATCCCTCGACGAGTCATCCTTTGACGATTCCCAGGAGTACTATCAACAGGAGATAGAGGCTGAGGTGAAAAAAAGAAGCGAGGAGTTGGTGGTGAAGCGGTGTGAGGCGATGTGCGAACAGATCCAAAAATAGTGTGATGAGAGAATGGCGAGGCAGATGGCTGCGATGAAGGAGGAGATGTTAAAGGCACTTCAAACCCCTCAGACCCCTAGAGGGCCTGATACGGGGCCAAAAGGGCCTGACCCGGAGGAAGGACCCATTCAAGGGAATGAGGAAATACCGGTGAAGGGGCCCGTTACGGAGGCTAGCGAGACCCCATCACAGAAGAGAAGGAGGCTTAGGAGAAAGGAGGCTTACGAAAAGCATAAGGCGCAGCAAAAGGCTCATAGGCTGGCAATTCGGGCCCTAGAGGCCGCGAAGAAGCTGTCCAAAAAGCCAACCATGACGAAGCAGGATGCCAGACACATCATCAACAAGAAGAAAACGATAAGGGAGTACAATGAGGCACAAACCCAACTCAGCACGTCCGAGCCTCATGTAAAAAGCAAAATGGGGGGAACTTTGGAGCCCCCTCCAAAAGGGCCTGCCCACATCCGCCTCTCTTGGACATCGGGTACTCCACCCCTAGTCAGAGGGTCGACGCCCGATTAGGGCCGAGAGGAAACCTTCCAGAGCCGAGGCCACCCGCGAGTACCCCTACCAAAGAAGGTCAAACGGATAGTGGGGCCGTAATTGGGTTATCGGAGGTCAGCATTCAAATAGGGGCCACAACTAGTTTTCAACTATATGTTTGAAAGCTGCCCTCCTCCTCATTCAAGAGCGGACCTGAAGGATCGGAGTTATGCCAGGCTTCCCAAGGTCGGTGCCGGTGTCATCCAAACAAGGGCCAACTAGTTGCTTTCAGTGGTGTTCGCATGAAAACGACCCCGATCATTGGGTCGCTCAGAAAATCAGTATGAGAACTATGCACCTTCGAATAAGGGCCAACTAGTTGTTTCACAACGATATTCGAAGGCGATAGTTCCCGAAAAGAAAGAGCCAAGAAGCAATAAGCTCCCAGACCCCCAACAAAGGTCATGGCTACCCAGGCTCGAAGTTAGGGTCGGCTCGAAGTTAGGGTCGAGGCTGAGCCAAGGTACCCATGAGAGGCTTATGTTGGGGCCAAAAATAGTGATGGGCTAGGACGTTACAAAGCCCATGAGCAAGTAATACTAAAAGCCCGCATCAAGAACAAGTAATACTAAAAGCCCGCATCAAGAACAGTCAAGGGCAGAGTTGTCTTTCACAAGTAAGCAAAAGGATTGTGGGCGTTGATAAGTGGTTACCTCCTCCCCAAGGAAGAATGGACAGCCCTACACTTGGCAGGGGGACCCTTATGACAACCCTAATCTCATCATTTGGAGGGGGATAAATACTCCCTCCTTCCCAAGAAAGCGCCAGAGATCATTACACAACATTTATCAATAAATAATTCCATTCATATATTACATCAAGTAAAACCTCTCTAAACCCTCTCAATATATCTTTAGTAAATATATTCCAGCACCTTGATATCAAGGAGAGCCTACCCTTGTCAAACCCCTGACTTGAGCGTCGGAGGGTCCTTGCCCGGGTAAAAACCCCCGGGTTGTGGGCTTTCTTCCTTTATGCAGGTCCCAAAAGCAGAGCAGCCCAGGTCATCGACGGCCCAAGCATGTCTCCATTCGACATCAGGAAAAACACCCGAAACAACTAGGCAATTTAGGACTTAAAGGAGGGGAATTTGGTAGAGGTTGCTCAAATTCCTCACAAAAGAGGATTAATTGGTGAAAACCGAGATTATCTATGAATAGCATAATTAGAGAGAGGTAAAAATTACTATATTAGGGTGTTTGAATAGATTATCACCGAGGGTCGCTTTAGTTAATTTTATAAATCGTTTATTTCTTGTTTAATCGACTTTCAAACCAAAAACCCCCCATTTATTGTTTTTATTTATTTTATATTTAGTTTTTCCGCATAGAATTCGCATATTAGACTTCCTCCTCTTCCTCGTGGATACGATACCCACTTACCCTAACTTCTTAGTTAGTAATTTGTGGTAACTTGATTAGGATTTAACGACAATCTTGCTGTCAAATTTGGCGCCGTTGCCGGGGAAGAGGCGTATTTTTAGTCTTTTTGCTATTTTGTGTGGTTTTGTACATATTTGTTTTTGTTGTTGTAATTTTTTTTGTGTTTTTTTGTCGTTAAGTCTATGTTGTATAGACCATCACCTATGGTCTAGACCCATGTGATTTTTTTTTCTTCTTGTGTTTTTTCTATATATTTTTATTTCATTTTATTTTTTTCTTTTATTTATTTATTTGTGAATTATGGATAATTATTGTTTTGCTCAATTGAATGATGAACATTTTCATATCTATCTTTCTCGACTTGAGAAACTTGATAAAACTTCTAATGTTTTCTCCGGGTTTGACTTAAATTGGATTATTTTGAATGGTATGAACCTTGAAACCTGAGATTTGGCCGATTATATGAGTAATGGAAGACTTTATGACATGGAACCTTGTGAGATTTGGGATTTTTGGCACTTCATGGCTTATCAATGTTCACAAGTTGCGGATTTAGACATCCGGGAGCCGTTGCAAAGTTCTCTATGTGATACCCAAAATTTCAATTGGTCTCAATTTGATGACGAACCCTTTCATGAGTATTTTTCGAGATTAGAAACTTTTGTTGATTATCTTGGTTGTCGTGGTCAATTTTATTCTGATTTTGATTTATGTGATATTGTAAAAAAGGGTATGAACCATGAAACCTGGAATTTGGCACAATATATGAGTAATGAAAGAGTTTCGGAAATGCCAATTGATGAGTGTTTTGCTTTCTTTAAGTTCATGTCTTCTCAATGTTCAGAGGTGGAGTTGAATGCTCCACCATCCTCTTATTTGATGAGCAATGATGAGTTTAAGGCGGCGGAGGAAACTATTTTTATCAATTTTGAGTCTAATGGAGTTTTTGAGCCGCACATTCCTTCTCTTAAGAGTGAGCTTGATGATATTCAATTGAGAGAGGAACTTGTCTTTTGTGAGGATGATGATGATTATGTGGATTGCAATGAGTCTTCTTCTTCTTTGATTGTACCGACTTTGTCCATTGATCTTGAGATTGTACCTTTGGAAATTTTTCGTGATCTCATATTGACTCATGATTTAAATGTTGATGCATCTTTTAATATCTCTTTGAACAACACATTAGAGGAGTCGTAGAGTCTTCTACCTATCAAGAAGAATGAGAGTAGAGAAATAATGACCAACTCCATATGCTTAAACCCCAAACCCCCTTGGATTAGTTACCATCATTCTTCTTTATCTCTTGTTCCGAGCTTGTCAAATCATAAGCCTAAAAATGATGACTTAGAAGACAATTATGAGCATAGAGGTCCGAAAAATCATTGTCTTCATGATTTTGCCTTTATTGTTTATGCATTGTTGTTTGCTAATGTTTTCTATTGTCACTCTTTTGAGATGTATTCCATTTCATTCGACAAGCTTCTAAGAGCGTTGAATTATTGTTCCGCTCTTAATTTTTGGTGTGGGTAATTCTAGGGTGATTCCCTAGCATGAGTCGAGCCAACGACATTAAACAAAGCCCTACTTGGGAGGCAACCCAAGCTTATTATTTTATTTGGTTTTCTTTGTTTTTGGTGTGTTTGTTTTCTTCATTTTCTTAGCTTGTGACACTTTGCATCCATGATGAATGCCAAGGTATGAATACCACTCTTCCTTACACTTTTTCCCATCTAATTTCTAACCAAGTCGATCCTTCACCCTGTTTTGTCCCATGTTTTATACCATCTCTTTTCATATTTCCCCACCTGTTTGTTCCACATGCTTGTTTGTCCAAACCATCTACATTTTCACCTCAAACTCACAAATTTATTACAAAATGGCCTATTTTGTTTTGCTTATTGGGACAACTATTGTAATGGGGTCATTATGCTCCGACAAACACAAGAGGGAGATGGAAGTTTCGTAAGGTGATAGGAGGCGACATATTTTGAGGAAGACGGGAGTTCTGAGGTGAGACAGTGGCTCTTCTACCGGTCTTTTGACCATGAGCCATTTGCTTTGATTGTAATTGAAGGAAATGGAGCTATCACGAGGTATGTTTTCTTTTCCCCTAACTTTTCTCTCTCAATCTCGATTCTAGCCTCCACTTCCCCACCCATTTTACTAACTGTTTCTATACCATCTCTCTTTGTGCCCCTCCGCGTTTGCCCCCCCCCCCCTAATTCTTCTTCTACACACCCCATTTTACCCCTTAAACCACTAAATAGCCTTGTGGTTTTATGTTGGCTTAGGTTGTTTTTTTTGGATGGTTGGTAGTTTTAGGAGGACGCGTTATCGTTATTGTTCATAAGGGAGATGGAGTAGTGAGACGAGCGTGGACACTCATTTTCGAGGAAGTATAGGGGAGTGAGATGGAGTGGGTGTCTCTTGACCCGAGAGCCCGTACTTCTTTGATGAGATGCGGCGGTTTGTACTCTCATTAGTTCGTTGTTGCCCTTTTTTATCGTTGTTGGTTTGTCATTGTGGGCAATGACGAGATTTAAGCATGGGGGAGATAGATGCTTGGCATTGTAATGTAACTCGATTTTGGGCATTTGTCACTTTGTTTGTAATATAGGTGTGATTTTATTTTCCCGTTTACCTAAAAAAAGAAAAAAAAATGTAATCCATGGCGGGCGACATAAGATGAGGAGTTTGGGGCGTAAAGGGTTAGGATCACTATGGGAGTTATAAGGAGGTTCGGTGATAGGAATTGGTGGTTCTAGGTTAGAAATCCTCTTGCATTATGATGATAGGGGCGCCGGTGGATTGATAGGAGGTGAGTCGTGCTCGATAACTTCATTGTGAGCAAGACTTTGTGGGAGTCGTTGAGCCAAGCATGGGGGAAACGTTGTGTGTGTTAGTTCCTCCTAGCTTAGAGTGTGTGAGGAGGGAGGATAAGATGGTTAGAGTTGGGGTGTTGAGCATTTCATCCACTCCAATTCTAACTAGCACCTTTTAAGTGTTTTGATGGCTTGCGATTCTTTGTTTTGGAGGAGTTGATGGTTATGATTCACCCCATGCTACAAGAGAGACCAAGGTGACAAGTGTGGAGGATTGGATAACTCGAGGACGAGTAATGGTTGAAGCGTGGGGAAATTTGATGTGGCGTAGTGGTAGTGTGTTAATCCGCATGTTTAAGGCGTCTTGGGGTGTATTGGAGCATGGTTTTATCGTGATTCGTGGACCACACCATTCGGAGTAGTTTTAAAGCTTATACGTGGATTTTACGAGGATTCTATGGCTCAAAACCCTTTTTGGTGAGCGTCGGTTGATTTTAGAGAACCACACACCATCACCTCCAACTTCATTTGATCATAACTTTTTACCCCATATAATATTTTGTAGAAATTCCAATTGGAGAAGAAATTCCGTGATCTTAGGTTTCCGATGATATATTATGAGCTCAAAATAAAGTTCGGAGGTGAGAGTTATGCCTGTTCGAAGATTGGCTTGCGTACAGTCCCTCGACTCGAGAATCACTAATCTCGACTCGAGGAGTTTAATCTCGACCGGAGGATTCACACGCTCGACTCGAGAGACATTATTCTCAAGTCGAGAATTGTCTCGCTCGACTCGAGAGAGCTCCTTCTCGTGTCGAGAAGTCCTTCTCTCGACTTGAGAATGTGCCTCCTCGAGTCGAGAATGCTGCGTTCCGGATACTTCTTTGAGGCTTTTGGACGGTTTCTTTTGTATGAAGAAATATCTATTTTGTCGTGTAGTGTCTTTTGTACTTATCTTTAATAAAAGGGGCTTGTAACCCCTCCTTAGGATGATCACCATTAACCTTTCATATTATTTTTTATCTAGTTTTCATTTTAGAGAGAGAAACTCTAGGAGAATTAATATTTTTATTAGGAATTTCATCTCAAATACTATTGTAATAATTAGTATAGAAGGCTAATCACCTTCTAGATCCTTGGTGTAATCAAATTCTCTCATCCTATGTATTAGTAAGATTTTCTTCTCTCTATTTTGCCTTTAATTTTATAGAAATTAATTTCTTGTTCTTCAATTGTTTGATTTATCCTTATTTTATCTAATTGGTTAATTGGATTGAATTGGGTATTTCATATGCTTGGTTTTTAATTGATGGTTATTGATTATTGACCCTAAAGGAAGCAACTTTCACATGTTTAGTGTATGGCTATGACTAACTTGTGATTGAGGAATTAATTAGGCAACTAATAGATTAGATTTGATTAGTGTCGCGGTTGCGGCTAATTAGATACTTATTTGAGTTGTTGTTAATCTTTTATTAATCCATGCTCTTCATGCCTTTGGTTTTGAATTGTTTGAGTGGTCACTAGGCAATTTAGGACTTAAAGGAGGGGATTTTGGTAGTGGTTGCTGAAATTCCCCACAAAAGAGGGTTAATTGGTGAAAACCGAGATTATCTATGAATAGCATAATTAGAGAGAGGTAAAAATTACTATATTAGGGTGTTTGAATAGATTATCACCGAGGGTCGCTTTAGTTTGAATAGGTAAACACCCCATTTATTGTTTTTATTTATTTTATATTTAGTTTTTCCGCATAGAATTCACATATTAGACTTCCCCCTCTTCCTCGTGGATACGATACCCCCTTACCTAACTTCTTAGTTAGTAATTTGTGGTAATTTGATTAGGATTTAAAGACAATCTCGCTGTCAGCTAGTGTCGTGGCATTCTCCGTACGTTTTTTTCATGTGTGTGTATGTGAAAAAAGAGGGCCTTTCTATAGGAAACCAACTAAGCTAGGTTACCCTAGGTTTAGCCTCCAAGAAAGATAGGATAATATAGATGTGGAAATGGTAGTAGATAATATCAAAATGAAAAGATAACTGTATGAAGATAATAGGAAGATAATGGTTATGAAAATGATAGGAAAATGAATGAAGTATGAAAATGGGGAAGGTGAACTGTATCAGGATAAAAAAAAATGGCAGTGCAAACTGATAATACGCATAACAACCCGCGGAAACAGGCGTGAGCTAAGCAAACTCATTTGGATGCCAGTGGAATGCCAATGCAATGCCAAAGCTTTGGGCCATGCACACACGTAGTATGCAGTTGGGCCGATGGTACTATGGACGTTTTACTTTGATTGGGCCAAATTGAAATGCGATCCAACAATTAAAATGCACCTAATCCACCATAACATTTGGGTCAAACCTTGGATCAAACGACCATTTGGGCCCTAACCCGGGTATACATCTCGTTGGCAAACAAAACCGATTATCGCGCATTGAGTCTGTTTTCATCATCAGGCGTTGTAAGGGAAGCCCCCAAGTAGGGTGTCTACAAAAACGATTTCTCAACGGTTTCCTTTTCACCATTTTTTCTAATATTTATATAAATTTCGGAAATGGTGTAAATGATGTTAATAATATTGATTTTCATTGTTTTAATTTCAAATTCATTTATTCATCACCTCTGTTCGGGGTGATTTTCCCGAGGTGCTGTTGGGACGTCAGGGCCTCCGTGGATCCGGGCTGCTCGCTTGGTGAGGACCTGCACAAGGAAAGGGAAGTCCAGGACCCGGGGGTTTTTACCCGGGTGAGGACCCTCCGACGCTCAAGTCAGGGTCTACACGAGGCCAGGCTCTCCTTGTCGCCAAGGTGCCTAAAGTATTAAAGAAATATTGAGAGAGTTTAGAGAAGTTTACTAATTATGTAAGAAAAGTGGAGAGAATTCTCCTTGGAAATGATGTGGAATGATGAATAATGTGTGTAATCTCCCAAAAACTTGTCTTCCTTCCATAAATAAGGGGGTATTTATAATATTCCTCCAACTAGGGTTTAGCTTGTAATAAGGGTCCCCCTGCCAAGTGTAAGGTTGTCCTTACTCCCTTGGGGAAGGGGTAACCACTTATCAATGACCAAGATATTTTCTCATTAAAATGACTGTTTTACCCTTCATTTATTCTTTCTTGTGGGCTTTGATTCCTTTCTCGTATATGGGCTTTTATACACTTTGGTCCATCGATATTTTTGGCCCCAACAACCTCGATTCACCCTGTTTTCATTTTTGCGAAATCGAGGCAAAATTGCTCGAAACGAGTCTAACCCGACCTTATTTTTTTACTAACTACTAAACCACCCAAGCTATGACCTCACCCTTATGTCACTCACATTTACACTAACAAGATGTTAAAAAGATGCTAACTATTTCTATTTTCCTTTTAATTTTGACTTAATGACTCATGAGTCTTCCTCATTCAATACAAGAGCAAAAAACAAAAAAAAATTAATGTGTAAGGCTAGAAAGGGCCGGCAAAAGCTTGGTGAGCAAGGAGAGATTGTTCTTTTATTTGCTAATTAAGTAGATATTTATTCCTCACATTCAATTTCCTTCACTCATTTTCTTCTCTTAATCCTTAAGCAAATACTCATATTTACTACACACACACACACTTAATACTCATCAACACAAAGGAAAGAAAAGAAAAAGAGAGGAAAGCGAGCCTCAAAGGGCCGGCTCCTTCACAAGCAAAAACAAGAGTAATTAATCTCCCACATTCATTTCTATATTTGATCCTTCTCTCATTTATTTCTCACATCAAAACTCCACCATAAAACTAATCTCTACTAATGAATGTGTAGTGTTAAGATCACCTTAGCATATAAGTAATTAAAATCAATCAACCTCACTTAGATTAAAATTGGTTTATGTGACTTAATACCTTTACTTGGAGGATCTACAACCATTGATCATCGAAGGTAGTTTTATCTCCTTATACCTTCTATTATTGCATTTCAATTAATTTTTTCTCTCAAATACATTACGAACATTCTTTTTGTCTAGCCTTGGTTGGTAATGGGTTTAGTGTGGTTTATTGAGCCACACCAAAATCCATAAGCCAACTTCTAGGGCCTTACGGGGGCCGTTCCCTTTATTGAGGGGAACACTAGTTGCGAGAGTATAAGGAGCGGAGTGTTTTTTTTGTGTTGTTTTGATATATTACTACTTTTCTACCTCTATGAGTGACATTCATATTCTTACAAGTTTTTATCACATTTTTTCCATGTACAAAATGATCCAAAGCCCTGACCCGGATTTCAACTATTTCCAACTATTTTTTTAATCCGACTTGTAAAATCTGTATAAAAAATTCCTTTCATTAAAAATATTAATCTTATAAAAACAACTTATTTAGAGTCTTAAAATCATTCCTGCAAAATTTCAGATGCAAACTCGTAGCATAATATTTATGACAATTTTTGTGGTAAAACTGCTCAACCATGATCCTCGGTCCGACCAACTAACTTCAACGCGTTTGTTAGCATTGAAAATGACCTTTTCTTGGTATGTCTCCTTCATGAGAGTTGAAGAGAAGATTATCAGGTTTCCAGAAAGCTAAGAGTTAAAAATTATTCATGTCCCTATCAATAGCTATGAGGTTTTGAAAATAGACTCTGTTTTGCTCACAAATCCAGTTTTCAACCTTAAATTTGTTTTGTGAGTAAATGAACTCTTGGGATCATGAAAAAATCCATGAGTGATCCTAAGATGTTCATAAACTCACCCTCAACCCAGAAAAACTTTAAGATATCATTTGATCTTCCATACCATTCAATTTCCACAAACTTTAAGATATCATTTGATCTTCCATACCATTAAATTTACTTAGATTCTATTTGACCTCGCTCAGGAGGCATGATGATCAATGGTGATGAGGAATTGTGCATCCCACAGTGGCTTTATATTTTCTACTATTCATCATGTATATTAAACAAAATCGTATATTTATACTTGGTAAATTTATTTATTTACTCTAACCTCTTTCTCTCTCCTCCTTCAAAAGCTTTCATCCATCCCTTGTCTCCACTTCCTAATCACCACGCTGACTGCCTTGAAACACCCCCGAATACTCAGGCGACTTTGTTGTCGATCTAAAATTTCCGACGGCTTTGCCGTCATAACCACAAGACACCCTATGCGGGGAGGGTGAACCCTCTAGAAAAACAAAAGCTTGATCATCCTAAAGTGTCCGGAGAAAGATTTTATGGTTCCGTTACCCTGCGCCGCTATTGCGGTAGCGGAAAATGGAAACCTAGAATCGTATCCGGTGCAAGAGGTGGCGGCTATCACCAACGATGATGGGCGATAGCCACGAGGCTCCGAAAAAAGGGCAAAATCGGGAAATCTAATTGCATACGTCGACGTTATAGCTTCAATCGACGATGAGGACAGGGACCCAGATCTGACCAGCGGCGGTCCTTGAATGCATGCAGGTTGTTGTTTTATATGGTGGTGGGGGTATGATAATGGTGGAGGTTGATTGATGAGGGATGAGATGGGCAAGTCATTTGAAGGGAGGAGAGAGTGATGAATCGTATGAGAAGATGATGATAGATTAATGATGAAGATTTGATGGTAGTGCTGATAATTTGACGGAGATGGTAGAGAAAAAATTGATGAAGATGATGAAGATGCGGTGCCTTAATCTAGTGAGAAGAGAGAAAGGTGAGGAGAGGAGAGTGAAAATGAGGGGTGTATTTTACTTAGTTAACATGTACAGATATACATATCATATGTCAAACATGTACTCATGAGTTTTTGTTTTTAGTGTGGGTTACACTATTCTTCATCCAACTATGGGCAAAATCACATTTTTTTTTCTTTTTGCAATTTAGTTTGATGTTCAGTTTTGAGCTTTGGGCTGAGTTAAAAAAATATTTTGGGCCAAACTCCAAACCTATTCTACAAATATGGACATGAGTTACGATGCTAAAATAGAATTTTGCTACGAAACGTAACCTAAAAATTACTAATGTAACCTATTTTTTCCATTTTCCCCCTTCTTTACCCTTAATGATATTTCCTCACTACAAATTTTAAAAGTGACTTAGGCCCTGTGCGATTGAAAAGTGTTTTCAAAGCAGATCAGATTTATTCAAATTAAATCAATTCAGATCAATTTTATTCAAATCAAATCAAATCAGTTCAAGATTATTCAAATAACGATTAATGAATCTAGGCTATTTCTAGTTATTAATTCGTCTAATTGTAGTTAATTTATTAATTAATTCGGTTCAGATCAAATCAAATCAAATTTATTCAAATCAAATCAAATCAGATCAGTTCTAATCAAATCAGATCAGAAAAATGCAGGCCAATCACACAGGGCCTTACACTTATGAATTTCACAAAGTTTGACATTTGATTGAATTTTCATATAGAAAAAATCAAAGTATCAACAAATTATGAGATGTGCACGATATAGAACAACTCATTTCACTCCATATTTCACACATGGAGCGGACTTGCATGCTTGCAAACTTATCATCAAGTCCTGTCAACAACTTTTGGATCAATCCGAATTTTAATAAATTATACATCATCTCGAGTTTAACGAATTCAATAATCATGTTCAATCAAGTCTTGAAAAATGCATATTAGAATTCCTTAAAAAAATCAAGACTTAATTATTTGGTGATTGATTGTGAAGTCCATTGGAGACTTTTGATCTTTTTTAAAATTAGGTCAAAGAAAGAAGAAACAAGTGAAAAGGTAAGACGACATGAACTTTAAAGATCAACACACAGTCACACATGATGATTGGTGAGTAAGACAAAGGATGATCTAATGAAATTTTACGACATTATAACAAGATAGAGAAGAAGTCGAGAATTATATATATATATATATATAGAAATAGGATCAAATGAGTCCTTTAGGATTAGATGAGTCCATGAGTCTTCATCCTGACCATCGGATTAAAATGATTCAACGCCCCATAATACAAGCGAGCAACAAGGGTACGATTGTCATTTGCCTCCCCTATATATAAGCTTCAAATCACATGCCATTTACTCATTTTCACGCACCATTTTCTCTCTCCTCACCATTTTTCTCCCAATATCCTCTTTCCCCTTTCTCTCTCCACTTCGCCGCCGCTCTCCTCCACTTCGCCGGCGCTCTTCTCCAATTCGCCGCCGCTCTCCACGGTTATTTCTTTTCACGCCACCGCTTCAAGTACCGATCTGCTACATTCTTATGCTCTGTTTAAAGGTAATTACCAATTTTTAGAATTCTTGCTGCATTTTTCGTGTTACTCAAGTTGTTATTTGTTCGATTCTATGTGTTTTAATGCTTTTTAGGTTTGATTTATGTCGATTAGATTCTCAATTTGGTGTATTCGAAAGGTTTGTGGCATTTTTGTTTATATCAATTTAATTTTTTTTCAAATCGAAATTTAGGTCTAGGTTTGCTTGTTGCAGATGTATGTGCCTGATTTCGCTAATTATTTGTTAATTTCCGATTAATTTTGTTGATTTCGCGCGGAGAAGTGCTTGATTTCGCTAATTATTTGTTAATTTCGTTAATTATTCGTTGATTTCGCGCGCGGAGAAGTGCGACTACGGCGAATGTTAATTTAGGTTTTTGTGTAGTGATTTTTGGTTGTATTGTTGAAGATTTGTTCGGAAATGTCAATCGGAAAATCGCTCATGTTCTCATCGGGAAATCGGAATGTGGCAGCTTCGGCGGAAAACCAGAATTTTGGAGGTTTTAATTAGGTTTGTTTTAGGATCTATTATTTTATTTTATTTTTTGCAATTTAATTTGTGATTTCCGAAACTTGTGATGTTATGGAGTGATTTCTGATTTTGGATTCATTTTCATTTTTGGTATCTTAATTGAAATCTAGGGTTTACGCTCCTTATTTGTTGAACATTTTCGATGTCGGCAGTGGTCAATATCAGACTTATGGTCGCAATTTTGCTGGTGTCAGGTAAAGCATCTCATACGTCTAAATGAATTTTTTGGTGCGTTTTTATGTTTTGTGATCTAAATTTCTTATGGAATATATGTTCTAAGGTTTTCTTCGGAATTTTGCTGATTTGTTGAGTGTATTGTTGTAATTTGTGTTCGACAGGTCATTGTCTTATAAATGTTACAGTTTCTGGTTTGATTGTTTTAGGTTTGATGTGGCAAATAATGAAATATGACTGCGAGATTCGATTTTCGTTTCACTGGAGTAGTATTATGGTTGTTTATTTCTTGTTTGGCTAGGATTTTTTGGTTTAGTAACCATGTGTGGCTTTGCTTGTGAATCTGTTGGGTTGATAAGGTTTATAGTGACATTGCTTTGCATATAGTCAAAATCGTTTGGTGGTTGCTGGGAAGTTGTGTGTTGTCTTGATGGGAAGTTGGTGGTTACTTTTCTCTACGCTACTAGCTCTCGAACCTTCTTATTCAAAGTGTGTTCAATATTACATCTTCTAAGTTGTTACCAAGTTATCTGATTTGTTCATATATGACTGGATTACTGGAAGTTTTGAAGGTGGGCTAGATATTACCAGTTTTTAAGATAATGATCCCTTTGAAACAACACATTATCTTGTAGTGAGTCAATATAGTGCTATCAATCAAATTGATTTTGCTAGTTTTAGGTTTGGTCTTGTAATATGCTTCTTACGCTGAGACTATGCTTCTTAAAGCTGAGACTGATCCATTGTTTAGGTTTTTACTACACAATGTTATAGTGTCAATAGCTCAAATTTGCATTTCCGGTGGAGCTGCTAGCATCTTCAAATTAGAGGATCTTGTGATGCATCCGCTTTCCGCAAGTAATCTGTTTAGAGCATCCAAAACAAAGCAAATTTGAGAGGCTCTTACATTTGGTTTTTCTTTTCTATGTGGACTACGAAATGCAATCTAAAAAGGCTTTCAAATCATGTTAAATTAGAATATTGAATCACATAGGTTAGACATAAAATCACAGT
Source organism: Spergularia marina (assembly GCA_963680865.1). Taxonomy (NCBI): domain Eukaryota; kingdom Viridiplantae; phylum Streptophyta; class Magnoliopsida; order Caryophyllales; family Caryophyllaceae; genus Spergularia; species Spergularia marina. The sequence goes on along the minus strand of OY804550.1, from coordinate 11,451,107 downwards.
GGTTAGTGTATGGAATCACAGTGGTTAGTCTATGGAATCACATCAGTTAGTGTGTGATTTTATTCAATAGGGTGTGTGATTCTATTAGTTCGTGTGTGTGATTCAATTTGTTAGTAAGAATGATTTTCTTTGTGAATGTACTATCACGTCTATTAGCTCTAAGTGGTAGAGCATTGTGCTATTTCACAAGGTGTGGGTTCGATTCCCACATAGGCGACAGAATTTGTGTTAGGAAATTTTCTATTCAGGATCCCTGGTTTCCAGCTTCTATTCAGAAATTGTGTTAGGAAATTTTTGTGTTGTCAGTTTTCACATACCTTGGCTTTACGAGAGAAAGCTAGGTGCATTAGGTAAATGCATGCGTTGCATTCCTCTGTTTCTTTTATGAGCAGTGGGCATTAATGTATCTGGAGTTCTGGACGAAGTCTACATGTTAGCAAACCATAGGGTATAACTCGTTTTAAGTGGAGAATTGCTATTTGTTTGTGCTTCCTTAGTCGTACGTCGCCTGATGTTTGTGCTTAAGAGGGGATCAGTCTAAAATTGGTTGTGTGAATTTTGTGATGTTAATTTCCATGTCATATGAAATACTAGCTCAATTGGTATAACACTTGTGAAAATATGCATAATTGTTGTAGGTTCAATTCCTACATGAGCTCACTAGTCTAAACATTGATTGTGGCTTCTGTGACATGCTTCTTCCCAGTTCTGCCCAATTTCACCATTTTTTAGGTTCAATTACATTTAGACATAACAATGTGATTGTCTTAGGCCTTAATTGAAACCTATCATTTTCTTTTCTGACAATATAAGTAGCTCCAATTTCTCCAGGACAATAGGCAAATGATTATAAGATGGCATTACCTAGATTTAAACCTAGACCAACAAAGCATGTAGTCTACGTAGGAATCGAACCTACACTACCGTCCATAAAACGGCGCTCTACCAATTGAGCTAGTAGACTATACTATTGCATTATCATGCATAAAATTAAGATTCGCACTTCGAAATACAATCAAATCCAAACGTAGCGACACCATAAACACATAGATTTAAAGGTAAAGGAGAGTAGTTTCTTGACAACTAGATAAATGATGTACACAGTGTTTGCAAGCTCAGGCAGCTATCCTAAAGCAATGCATTGGGATATCTAATGTATGAGAAGCAGGAAAAGGAACAAGAATGTCACATACAGAGCTCTGTGCAAAGCTGTTGATCTTGAGAAGCGTTGTCGACAACTAATAGGGTAGAGGTTGCTTCTTCCTGTGTTGCGGCATGTAATAGAATCACACACACTCAAGAATAGTATCACACACACTAACTTACAAAACAAACTAACAGCCACTAAACCAATAAACGAAGAGACATAGCATCAATATCATCATTTGTTGAAATTGTTCCAAGCCAAAGGAACCCACACGCCACACAATTGTAAAAAACCTTGTGATAAAAAAAACGAACCAAGAAATCGCTATAGTCACAGACTAACAAGTAGAATCACACACACTAATAATGAAATCACACATAATAATAAATTGAATCACACACGATAACAAATTGAATCACACACTATCCAATGAAATCACACACGAATAAAACCACACAAATTGTTCCTTGTATGCCATGAATAAGCAATGCAACAATCTGTTCCTACACTGTCATCGCAAGGGGAGTAAGTTAAATGAAGGACCTTCGTCGACTCATAGCTACCCCATTGGCCCTCCATCACCCTCTCACTTAGTAATAGAATCACACGCACTATGCAAAAGAATCACTATCCCCAACTAATAAAGAATCAATTGAATCACTCACACGAATTAATAGAATCACACACTCTCTCGAACAAAATCACACTCACTATCGAATAGAATCACACACTATCCAATAGAATCGCACACGTTTCTAGAATCACACACTAATTAATAGAATCACACGAGCTCATGAATAGAATCACACTAACACACACATAGAATCATACACTAACTAATAGAATCACACACTCTATGGAATAAAATCACACTCACTATCGAATAGAATCACACACAATATCAAATAGAATCACACAAGCTAATGAATAGAATCACACTAACGCACACATATAATCATACAAGCTATCAAATAGAATCATACACTAACTAATAAAATCACACAATCTATGGAATCGAGTGTAATAGAGTGTGATTCAATAGTCAATACAGTGTGATTGCAAAACCAATTAATACCGGTGTATGAATAAACATTCTATCACTGCAATTCACAAGCATGTATCAACTAGCATTATTTCTATATATCCTGAAGTTAAGAAAAGAAGAAGAAGAAGCAACCAAAAAAAAAAAAAATACAAGAACAATAGTCACGGGTATCAGACTCCGACTAATCAAAGAACCTTAACACATGAGTAAGCCGACATTGATTATTGCTTAACTCACCCATTGATGATCAAACAAACAGAACCAGTAATCCATGGCTTTCTCCAAGAAGTTTACATAAGATTAATTCAAACATTCCGTTTCACTTTCGTCATTATAATTCTAGTAAAAATAATTTCATTATAAATTCGAAATCGAAATCGAAAGAAGAGTTGTGTGATTCAATAACCAAAATAGTGTGATTGCAAATTCCATTATGAATTCGAAATCAAAAGAAGAGTTCTTGTGATTCAATAGTCAAAACCGTGTAATTGTAACTTCCATTATAAACTCGAAAATAAAATCATACATAAAAGATTATGCGAAATTACCTTTCATCGTTGTTTTGAGGATCCATAGCAATTTCAAGCCTAATCTTTGCAGTAGTGTTCATTTTCGATTGTTTTAGAGCACAATCGAAACGATTTTTTTTCTAGGGTTTTAATTTGGGGAAAAACTTCACAGTAGAAGATAGAGAGAACACAGCAGCGGCGGCGGCAACGAAGAACAGAGACGATGAAGACCAGAAGCAGCGACGACCCGATGAGAGAAGGGTGGTTTAATTTGGGGATTTTTATTTTTAGAGGGAATAGAAGCAGCTGAGAGAAAGGAGCGGGGTAGAAGAGAGAGAAAATTTGGAGAGAGAAAAAGAGCGCGTGAAGAATGGCGTTGCTCATGAAGACCCCTTGGTTATTCTTGTGCGTTTTTCTTTGAGCGCATCTGAGCCCTCCATCTCGTCTACATCCGACGGTTCAGACGAGGACTCACGGACTCATCTAAGTAGCCGGACTCATCTGAACCCGCCTATATATATATATATATATATATATATATATATATATATATATATATATATATAGGAAATTTATCAAATGAGAAGTGCTAATTTCGTGAGAAGTGAGAAGTAATCTCAACCCTCCATCTTAGCTAAATCAAAGGTGTAGATTAAAACTTAAATAAAGGGAAAAATAAAAGAAAATTGAAAAATAAAAAGAGACCCAAACCCGAAACTCTCCCATTCTCTCTCTCCTCTCATTTTCTCTCCTCTCTCCCCGCCCCTACCCCCGCGCCGTCTTGTCGCCGCCGCCGGCGTATACCAACATCAACCACCGGCGACTTCAACTCTACCGATCGACGCTGCCGAAAACCGCAAATCTTCTCCGAGCATCGATGGCCTTCGTCGAGCAACACTTCACCGCACAAGCCGCCTTCTCCTCCCTCTTTTTCGCTCAAGTTTTTTTTCCAAATATGGCCGCCTCTGGTGTTCGTCGTTGTCGAGTTTCATCTTTTCCAACATCTTACCTCATTTTCGCAACAACTGTCGTCGCTACGCCTCAATTTTGCAGCATAATGGCAAATCGAAACGTGTGGAAGAAGGAGAAAGAGGGGAAACGTACAGGCGGAAATGGTGGCGCCCGGTATTGGAGGGTGACGTGTGGCTCGGCGACGGTTGCTGGTTCGATTCGGCGACTAAGTCACTGCCGGAGAAGGTGAAGGCGTGGGTGAGGCGGAGGAGGGTGGCTGTGTCAGGTTTGGTTGAGTGGGAGGACAAAGAAAATGGTAAAAGGTGTTTTCTATTTTTTTTTTTTTTTTTTTTGGAGTTACTTAATTTAGGTAGTAGAGTTATTAGTCGTAAACTCGAAATTGGTAGAGTTAAGATAGGAGTTACGGGTTTTATTTGGTGGGGATTTAAGTTGGAGTTACGGATTTTAGTTGGTGGAGTTAAGTTGGAGTTACGGATTTTAGTTGGTGGAATTAACTTGGAGTTACGGATTTTAGTTGGTGGAGTTAACTTGGAGTTACGTGTTTTAGTTGGTGGAGTTAAGATGGAGTTACAAGTTTTAGTTAGTGGAGTTACGTATTTTTGTTAGTGGAGTTACGTGTTTTCGTTAGTGAAGTAAAGTTAGAGTTATGTGTTTTAGTTAATGGAGTTAAGTTGGAGTTACGCGATTTAGGTAGTGGAGTTATTAGAGTTACGTGTTTTATTAAAGAAAATTGAGTTAGAGTTACATGTTTTAGTTAGTGGAGTAAGGTAATTTAGGTAATGAAGTTATTTGAGTTACGTTTTTTATTTAATGAAATTAAGTTGGAGTTATGTGTTTCTACTAGAGTTAGGCAATTTAGTTAGTAGAGTTAAAGGACTGGAGTTAAGCATTTTAGTTAGTAGAGTTACGACTGGAGTTATGAACTTTAGTGAGAAGTGAGAAGTAATCTCATCCATTGATTTCGCGTAACTGCAGTAACTAAACTGCATAACTCCAGTCGTAACTCCATTAACTAAAACTCTTAACTCCAATCCTTTAACTCTACTAACTAATGCGATTCTAGTGTGGAAAAATAAGAAATAAAAGAAATAAGAACAATAAATGGGGGATTTTTGGTTTGAAAGTTGGATTAAAACGAAATAAACGAGATAACAAGATATTTAAAGCGACTCTCGGTAATAATCTCTTCTAACACCCTAATATAGTAAGTTTTACCTCTCTCTAATATTACCAATTCATTAACAATCCCGGTTTTAACCATATAATCCTCTTTTATGGGGAATTTGAGCAACCGCAACCAAATTCCCCTCCTTTTAGTCCTAATTTGTCTAGTGACCGCTCAAACAAATCACAACCAAAGGCATGAAGAGCAAGGACTAATAAAAGATTGAGAACAACCCAAATTAGTATCTGATTAGCCGCAACCACGACACTAATCAAATCTAATCTATTAGTTGCCTAATTAATTCCTCAATCACAAGTTAGTCATAACCATACACTAAACATGTGAAAGTTGCTTCCTTTTAGGCTAATAACCAATGACCATCAATTATCAACCAAGCATATGAAGTACCCAATTCAATCCAATCAACCAATTAGAGAAACTAAGGATAAATCATGCATTAAAGAACAAGGAATTAATTATAATGAAATTAAAGGCAAAATAGAGAGAAAGATACTTACTAATACATAGGATGAAGAATTGATTACACCAAGAGTTTAGAAGGTGATTAGCCTTCCATACTAATTATTACAAGAATATTTGAGAAGAAATTCATAATGAAAATACTAATTCTCTTTGAGTTTCTCTCTCTAAAATGAAAATTGGATGCAAAAATAATATGAAAGGTGATAAGGTGATAATTCCTAGGGAGGGGTTACATGCCCCTTTTATTAAAGATAAGTACAAAAGACACTACAAGACAAAATAGATATTTTTAAGCAAAAAGAAACCGTCAAAGGCCTCAAAGAGATTCCCGGAAAATAACATTCTCGACTCGAGGAGAGAAATTCTCGACTCGAGGAGAGAAATCCTCGAGTCGAGAGAGACGATTCTCGACTCGAGAGCAATGTTCCTCGAGTCGAGCGTGTAAATCCTCGACTCGAGCAAGCACCTCTCGAGTCGAGGAACTCGTATTCCTCATCTTCTTCTCCTTTCCTCCGTGGCTCGATCTTGTGATCCGCGTAGTGCACCCGAGCTAGCTAACGAACCTCGATCCAATTCCAACTCGATCCACACTCCCTTCTAAAGCACTCCAAAGGGTAACGAAAATCCCGTAAAACCACCAAATAATCTCCAAACAACTCCCAATGACGTGGTTTACGAATCACGACAACACCATGCTAAAATGCACCCTAAGGCATCTAAATCACGCGGATTAGCGCACTATTCCTACGCCACATCAAACTCCCCCATGCTTAGACCATTACTCGTCCTCGAGTTATCCAATCCTCCACACTTGTCACCTTGGTCTCTCTCAAAGCACGGGGTGAGTTCCAACAATCAAGACTCCCCCAAAACCAAGGCCCGCAAGCCAACAAAACACTCAACCGGTGCTAGCTAGAGTTGGAGTGGATGAAATGCTCGACACCCTAACTCCAACCATCTTATCCTCCCTTCTCACACACTCTAAGTTAGGGGAACTCACAAATCACACTTCCCCCAACTTGGCTCAACGGCTCCCTCAAAGCCGTGCTCACAATAACTTGAGCACGACTCACCTCTTATCAATCCACCGGCGCCCCTATCATCAAAACGCAAGAGGATTTCTAACCTAGGACCACCAATTCCTAACATCGAACCTCCTTATAACTCCCATAGTGATCCTAACCCTTTACGCCCCAAACTCCTCATCTTATGCCGCCCGCCATGGATTACCTTTTTTTTTTTTTAGAAGAACGGAAAATAAAAGCATACAATATATTACAACACAAGTGACAAATGGCAACATCGACGCATAATATCCCGCCAAACGTCTCCCCCATGCTAAATCCTCGTAATTGCCCACAATGACAACTAACACCAACCAACAGATTGGCAACAACGAGTTATGAATCATTAAATTCTCCGCTAACTATCTCATACAACTATGCATAAATGACAAACCGTCTCATCTCTACACATAAGGAAATGACGGGCTCTCGGGCCAAGAGACACCCACTCTACCTCACTCCCCTATCTTCCTCGAAAATGTGTCCTCCCTCGTCTCACCACTCCATCTCCCTCATGAATAATGACAAAGACGCGTTTTCCTCCTAAAACTACCAACCACTCAAAAACAACCCAAACCAACATAAAATGACAAGGCTATTTAGTGGTTTAAGGTAAAATGGTGTGGTTAGAACAAGAATTATGGGGGGGAACAAACGCGGAGGGGTACAAAGAGAGATGGTATAGACACGGTTAGTGAAACGGGCGGGGAAGTAGAGGCTAGAATAGAGAGAGAGAGAGAGAGAGAGAGAGAGAAGTTAAGGGAAAAGAAAACATACCTCGTGATGGCTCCATATCCCTCAATAGCCGTCAATACAAGTGGCCCATGGTCCAAGGACCGGCAAAGGGCCACTCTCTCACCTCACAACTCCCGTCTCCCTCAAAATAAGTCGTCTCCTATTACCTTACAAACCCTATGTCCCTCGTGTGTTTGTTGGAGTGTAATGACCCCACACCAAAAGTTGTCCAAAAACCGGTAGAAGGCCATTTTGTGAATATTTGTGAGTTTCGGGCCAAATTCAATGGATTATGGACAAACAAGCATGTGGAACAATCGGGAGGGTCAATACCAAGAGAGTTAGTATAAAATAGTGGACAAAATCGGGTGATGGATTAACTCGGCTAGAGATGAGATGAGAAGAAAGTATAAGGGATAAAGATTGCCATACCTTGGCTCGTCTAAAGGATTGGCAAATGTCACGATCAAAACAAATAATAAAACACACAAAACAAGAAAAACAAACCAACTAGGAAATCGGTTAGGCAAATGCAGTATACACAAGCAAGTACAATAATCCTCCCCCATGCTCAAAATATGTCAATAGATGCAAATCAAAGCACAAGGAGGGGGGGTGCGTACCTCAATACGGTGGGTCATGTGGTGGGAACTGCTGACCGTGGAGGTGAAGCTGACGCAGACGCTCATCAATATCAGTAAAATCGGGGGCTACATACCCAGGAGCGTGAGCTGTCACGTGGTACTGGTGGGAGGCTTCTAAGTACATGAGGGACGTCTCAACTCGGGTGTCCTGAATGGTCATCCTATGATCTAACCCATCAAGCCTCCGACCAAACTCCTGCATCTGCTGCCCGTAGGTAGTCATCTGCTGATCAACTCCATCAAATCTCTGGCCAAAACTCTCGAACTGCTGGCCCATCTGTTGGCCGTAGGTATCTAGCCTCTGACCGTACATATCAATCTGCTGGCCAAAACCACCAAGAGTCTAGTCAACGCCCCTTCTCCAAGCATCAAACTCCGGGGAAATGCCACATGGGGAACAAAGCCGGGACCGCCCAACTCAACTCTCGGGCGGGCCTCCAACTCCTCAATCTCAGCTCGTCGAATCCCTCCGGCATCCTGTGTAATGCGTACAACCTGCCCCTCTACGTACGAATACTCAGCACCCTGACCATCCACTATCCTCAAGCGGTCTGGGTTGGGGAGCAACAAGTAGTTTTGGTGATCCGTCCCCAACGTCCAGTGATACCGCCCGACATACTCCCTCATGCTCTTGATAGGAGTGATCCATCGAATTCTGCGCAGGAAGGCGGTGTTGATCAAGGGCAGGTCATCTAAGGCGTCCTCCTCATCAACCCCCGGAATCTCGCACCAACGAGCTATCAACGTAATGATACCGACTAACCCTATGGAGCGGTTCAGAGTGTCGCGGATGGCTACACAAGCGTCAATGAAAAGTCGAACCCACGGAGGAAGCTCGTTCTCACCCGGGAAAAAAGAAGCTAAAGCGCCCATCTCCAGCTGTTGCACGTGGTTGGGCTCACCATGCCCGAACACGCACATCCCTATCACCCTGTAGATAAGTCGCAAGGCGGGGTGAGGGAGCATAGAAATCCTAAGGCCACTCGGGTAAACCAAATCGCGAGTGAGCTTCCTCTAAAGTGGAACCACCTCATCTCCTCCAAAGGAGACATACACTCCGGACTGCTCCGTCTGTTTCTCCCAACCAAAACATGCCTCAAAATCCCTATAAGTCCAAACCCATGGAGAGTTGCCTAACCGAAAGGTAACTCTCTCATTCTCGGCATCATGGATGAAAGTAGCGAGAAACTCATACGTCCACCTCTCGTACGTGGGGGCCCATTTCGGAAGGAACCCCAACATGCCCCCCTTGGGCATAAGGTAGCGTATCGAGTCCGCAAACCCGAGACTCTCTAGGGTAGGGATATCAAAAAATTTGGTGGGATACAATCTACCACGCTCCACTAAAGAGTTAAACATCACTTTATCCTCGATACTCAAACCCTCTACGTGGAGCGTCTCATAGTGTTTAGGGTCGGGGATCTTTCTTGATTTTTTCTTCGAAGACCCGGCCTCATTATCGTTCCTCCCCATTATCAAGAATACACCACGAATTCAATCACCAACAACACTAGAACAATGCTCAACAATCCCAAGTCACCACAACCAAGAATGGCTCACAATCACCAAGTACACACTACAAAACCAAATTGTGCACTACCCACTTTGTTTCTAGGCAAAACAATTCTTCACAATGCTCAAACAAACCAAAATACTACCACCAAGCCAACATGAAACAACCAAAACACCAACAATAGCAAATTTCGAATTTGAGGAGTTTCCTTACCAAAATGGGCTCAAAATGAAAAAATTGAGCAAACTTTATCCTCCAAATCGCTAGTAGTAGCCTCACCACTGCTCCTAGGTGCTTTTCCACCCTTGAAATCGACCCAAAAGCTCCAAGAAACAAAACCCCCAATTTTTAGGGTTCTTGAGAAAATTTGGAATTTTTGAGTGGAAATGGATGAAATAAGTGTTTTTGGGGTTGATTTGTTGTTTGTGGAATGATTTTTTGTGAAGAAAATTGAAGTTTGGGAGTGGTTTTGTGTGATTTGGTGAAGAAATGAAAATTTTGAGTGTTTGGGAGTGAGGGTCGAAAATGGTGAGAAAATGAGTGAGAAAGTTGAAAGAAATGAAATGAGGAAGAAGGAGGGGGAGTCGGGCTTATACGCAAAAAAATCTGGGCAAAAATGCTCTTCTCGAGTCGAGAATAACCTGTCTCGACTCGAGGACACACTACGTCAAAAAAGACTTACCAGAACGGTTCCCCTAAAGCTAAGCAGAACGGAGAAAATGAATGGAGTGGGTTTTTCATGTTTTTATGTTTTTATTTTTGTTTAATCTCATCCCTTGATTTGGGTTGGATGAGTGGCTCAGATTGTTTCTTATTTCTGACTTTAAATTAGCTTCTTACCGGATGTGACCCTTATATATATACCGTGTGGGCGCGACACGTCATCTTGCACCTCACGTGCCACATAGGTGACAGGCAAACGTGCATGTCACACATGCGAATCCACCTCATCAGTCACATAAACAAATCCACCGCAAAAATGAGACTACAAAGACTTGAACTCATGACCTCCATGTGAAATTGCAACACATAAACCACTATGCCAATTGTTTTTGTTGATGATTTTATTAACATAATTATATATAAAGGACATCAATGTTGTGATTATAAATAAGTATACATACATAAAAACCAAAATATTTAGGGGTGATTGATATTAATAGTGGAATATGATATCGTTCAAAATTGTGGTAAGAATAAAGATTGAAATAACAATAAAAGTGGGGAGGGAAGTTAGAGACTTAGTATTATGCGGTTTGGAGAATATTGAAGACGCCGATGACTAATATTGTAAAATTTCTATTTTGCTATTTTATGAATAATATCAAACATGCTAATCAATGAAGACCGTGCATAGCACGGTGTAAATACTAGTGAATATGATAAATGAACAAACTTGAGCTATGATCGCAAATACTACCGTACCCCGGGGGTACCAAGAGAATGGTAACCCCTGAGCTCATTTACCTGGGCTTACAATTTGAGTTGGGCCAAAGTGTACATTGACCCAATATTTCAATTAAAACCCAAACCATATTCTTTCCCCTTCCCCCTTTATTTTCTCTCTCCTCTCATAACCACCTACCACCACCACCACGCACCACCGCCGCCCCCATGCGCCGACCACCACCCCACTCGACGCAACTACCACCATTGGATGGGCGCCGCTCCGGCGACCCAACGGAGGCACCACTGAGCCGCCGCCACCTCCTCCAAGTCCCTTTTTTCTCATTTTCTCTCTCCTCTCTCACTCCTTTCCCCAACCCCTTTTCTCGACCATCGCCCCTCCCTGAAACTTGTCGCCCCTCCCCCGACGTTCGCCGCCCCAGCTTGCCCTAGGTTCCACCTCTCCCCCAATTTTCGAAGTGGAAAAAGAAGGAAATGGGGGAGAAGGAAGAAGCGACGACGTCGCGTGGAGGCGAAGGGAGGGTCGCGGAAGGGAGGCGGTTAGGATGGCTGGGTCGAGGCCGATTCTAGGGGTGGTCGGCGACGACCGCCGGCGGGGCTGGGGTGGTCGGGTTGGGTAGGGGGGGTTGGGTAGGGGGGGTTGGGGGAGGAGAGAGAAAAAGGAGGGGCAAGGGGATTTTTTTTTGTTTTTTGATTTTGTTTATTTGATTTAATCTTGACCATTGATCTAAATTATTCATTTTAAAACAAAAATCGTTCATTTTAAGACAAATATCGTTCATTCTAGAACAGAAACTACATATTTCAGATTAAATAACTCAAGACAAAAAAATTCATTCTAAAGCAAATTAATTCATTTTGGAACAATAACCATTCATTTAATAACAAAAAAACATTCATTCCAAATCAAATATCATTTATTTTAGAACAAAAAATCATTCATTATATAACCATTCATTATAGATCATAAATACATCATTATAGAACAAAAACGGATCACTAAAAATCAATCATTATGAAACAAAAACAGATCATTATTAAACATATATTTGTCATTATAGAACATATATAAATTAGTCTCTCATTCTCAAATATAAATTGATCATATAAACATAAATATGTCATTTTAGAACAAAAACTGATCATTATACAACATAAATATGTCATTCTGTAACAAAAAATAATCATTATAGAACATAAATATGTCATTCCGTGACAAAAACAGATCATTATAAAACAAAAATATGGCATTATAGAACAAAAACTGATAATTATAGATCATAAATACATCATTATAGAACAAAAACGGATCATTAAAAATCAATCATTATGAAACAAAAACAGATCATTATTAAACATATATTAGTCATTATATAACCTAAATATGTCATTCTGGAACAAAAACTTATCATTATAGAACATAACTATGTCATTCTGTAACAAAAACTGATCATTATAGAACATAAATACATCATTATAGAACAAAAAAATGATCATTAAAAATCAGAATGATGTTTATATGATTAATTTATAGTCGAGAATGAACGACTAATTTATGTTCTATAATGATTAATATATGTTTTATAATGATGTGTTTTTGTTTCATAATGATTGATTTTTAATGATTAGTTTTATTTTTATAATGATGTATTCATGATCTATAATGATTAGTTTTTGGTCTAAAATTATTATTATATGTTCTATAATGATCTATTTTTGTTTCATAATGATTAATATATGTTCTATAATGACCTGTTTTTGTTTCATAATAATTGATTTTTAATGATCAGTTTTTGTTCTATAATGATGTATTTATGTTCTATAATGATCAGTTTTTTTTTCTATGATGATGTATTTATGTTCTACAATGATCATTTTTTGTTCTATAATGATGTATTTATGTTTATATGATCATTTTTTGTACTATAATGATGTATTTATGTTTATATGATCAGTTTTTGTTTCATAATGATTAATATATGTTCTATAATGATCTATTTTTGTTTCATAATGATTGATTCTTAATGATTAGTTTTTGTTTCATAATGATGTATTTATGTTCTATAATGATCATTTTTGTTCTATAATGATGTATTTAAGATCTATAATGATCAGTTTTTGTTCCAGAATAACATATTTTTGTTCTATAATGATAAATTTATGTTCTATAATGATCAGTTTTTGTTCTATAATGATGTATTTATGTTCAATAATGATCAGTTTTTGCTCTACAATGATTATTTAAGATCAGTTTTTGTTCTATAATGATGTATTTATGATCTATAATGATCCGTTTTTGTTCCATAATGACATATTTTTGTTCTATAATGATCAGTTTTTGTTTTATAATGATGCATTTATGTTCTATAATGATAATTTTTTGTTCTATAATGATGCATTTACGATCTATAATGATCGGTTTTTGTTACAGGATGACACATTTATGTTCTATAATGATGTATCTATGTTCTATAATGATAATTTTTTGTTCTATAATTATTAATATATATGTTCTATAATGATCTGTTTTTGTTTCATAATGATTAATTTATGTTATATAATGATCAGTTTTTGTTTAATGATGATGTATTTGTGTTATATAATGATCAATTTATATTTGTTGAAAATGGTCTATTGTTCAAAATGTGTATGTTTTGTTATAAAATGATCTATTTTTGTTATAAAATGACCAATATTTTTTTTCTAAAATAGATTATTTTCTTATTTTTTCTTTTTATTTTCCTCCACCTTATTTCACTTTCTCTCTCCTCTTCCTATACCCACTCCCCTGCGCGCCACCACAACCCAGTCGCCGGCGATCACTCGGTCTATCACCATCCATCGCCGTCGCCGGCGATGACTCCTGGCCTATCATCATCCAGCGCCGTCGCCGGCGATCACTCCTCCTCCACGATCAAATTTTTCATTTTGAAACCCTCTCATTTCCATTTCCGCGGATGATCCCCTTCCTCACTCATTTCCCGCCGTCCCTCAAACCGGCCCTCAGCCACTTCCACGACCACCCAAACCCATGAAACTCGCCGGAGATTCGATGGTTGCCGGAGAAGGATGAAAAGGAGGAGAGAGAAGGAAAATAAAGTGATAAAATGGGAATCATTCGCGGAGGGAGGGGAGGCGGAGGGGGGTGGTGTCGGTGGTTGTCCCGGCCGACTGGTGGTCGGGTCCGGTCTGCCGGAGGCGGGGACGGAGCGGGGATGGTGGGGTAGGTCGTGGGTGGAGGAGAGGGGAGGAGAGAGAAAGAGAGAAAGGGATGCGCCCGCGAGGAAGAGTGGACGGGGCAAAAGGGAGGAGGTGGTTCCCGGCGACTTTATCGGCGTGTGTTCCTCGCCGGAGAAGCAGCCGTGGCGGTGGCGTGCGGGACGGAGCTTGGTCGTGGGTAAAGGAGAGGGGAGGAGAGAGAAGGTGAGATTGTCATTTTTTTAGTTTTTATGTTTCTTTTTGTTTTATTTTTTGATTGGGCTGGTTTGATTGACTGGCCCAGCTGCGCCTTGGATTGGGCCGGGGGTACAGATAGAGTGGTACCCCGGGGTACCATAGATGGATTGGGCTATGATTTGTAATTTTGGAAAAGATGAGGATATTATATGTATTTGGATATGTTAAATTAGTAAAGAAAAAGTTAGTTTAGCCATCATGTTACTCAAACCTACCAAACTAAAAATTGGCCAATGAATACCCAAAACGAAAATTAGTTGATTTGTGAAACTGGAATTTAACTTTGATTAAACCGGGCGTGGTTAGTGAGTGAATGCTGATAATTTGGGAAGTATAATTCGAATTACATTCTCTGGAGGGAGAGCGAGATGGCAGAAGCATCAGGATCATCATCTTCATCTTCGGCGGCGGCGGTGACGACGGAGGAGATTACGCTGACAGTAAAATGGAGCGGAAAAGAGTACACCGTTCGCGTCTGCGGCGACGACACTGTCGGCGAGCTCAAACGCCGTATTTGCGAAGCCACAACGGTGCTCCCAAAGCGTCAGAAGCTTCTCTACCCCAAAATCGTCGGCCCTAAACTTTCCGATGACTCTACCCTTCTCTCTACTCTAACTCTCAAATCCTCCCTCAAGATGACCATGATCGGGTATCCCTCTCTCTCTCTCACATCCCTATTGCTGCATGTTTTTCTTATGTTTTCTTCTTCTTTGGAATTTTGATTATTAATTCGATGCTATGTGTGAAATGTTAGGGCATAGAACATCATAAAATCATTAATTTGTGTGACAAATTACTGAGTTTTGATGACACTAGAGTTTAATTTTAATTTGGTAGCATTTTGATTATGCCTTGTAAGATTAACTGATCGGAGTCGAAACCTGTGCCGTGACAAAGTCTGTTTCTTTTTTTTCGTTGACGACTTTGCAGAGACAAAATTGAAATTTGTGATGTGAATTGGTAAAAAAAATTGTTCTTGGTCGAATTGGAAGTTGTGTGCCAGCTGATTTCTTCTGGAATGGAAGCGAAATTGATGACTAAAGGGCAGCCCCGTGCACATTGGCGTCCCCGCTAGGTGAGGGTCTGGGGAAGGGTCCCACCACAAGGTTGTAATGAGGGCAAACTTTCCATTGTCAATTTATATGACAAGAGGCTGCTCCGAGGACTTGAACCCATGACCTATCGATCACAGGGCAACACCTTTACCGGTGCGCCAAGGCTCCCCTTCAAGCGAAATTGATGACTCTAGAGAAAGTTTGGACTAGACACTATAAACTTAGGGTTTGCTTGATATGGAGGGAGTAATTAAGGGTGAAATAATAAAGGAGAGATAGTTACTAGGGAAATCAATTAAGGGGGTAAAAATTCCTTGAATTGTAAGTTTGGCAAGTCAGAAATCATTACTCGGGTAAAGAAGAAAGGTGTTTAAGTACTTGAGCAATGGAGAGACTGTGTGCATTGTGACAACTCTTTGTGGGTTTTTTGAAATTAGGAGATAGTATCAGCTAGGATATGAAGATGGAAGTTTTTCGGTAAAGGAAGTGGTTTATTAGTCCACACGTTTGCGTCTATGCGAAATTAATCCACACAAGATTGGATCCCCCATACCGTTCTTAGCATGTGAAAATAAATTATTTTTGTTAACCAACTTTTCTTTATACAAATGTTTGGTTGCCCCTCATTTTCTTCAATAGTAGGATTCTTGAGGCGGTCCGCTTTTCCCGCCCTAAATAACGTCAGTCGCCTATATTCTAACTTTACCTCTCAAGGAAGTCCTCTTGCATGCAATTTCTTTGCTTACTCCTTAGAGTAAGGAAGTTATCTAGATACCGCGTCGCTTCTTCGACAACGAGACTGCGAGGAACCCTGCGTCTCCGGGTGCGCTGGATGCGGAGACTAACCACCCCGAGGAGAAGGACATCGCAACCCCTTGTCGGGCGTATAGAGAGATTCCCCTGTATAGGGAGCCTTCTTCCCCAAGTAGGATTCGAACCTACGACCAATCGGTTATGTTAATAATTATCTACTCATTGCTATGCATTCCATGTGACATCTCTTTTATTTAGGAGGTTTCTTGGCTGGAATTCTCCTTAAAAACCAAAAGTTATAATTTTTATTAGGGATTAGGTTGAGGATTTCTGTTATGTATCATGTGCTTGAAGACACCATTTTTGTTTTAACAAAGTTTTCCTACTCAACAGCATTGTTTCCTCACACTGTCTAGGTGTCGGAGTTTGCCGAAGTGTTCTAATGTGTTTTGTCTAATATGAGGTGTATGTATCTCTACCCATGTCAGAGTGTCTAGTATCTGTAGCAGGTAATTTAGGAAACCTAGAGAGTTTGAGCAACATGGCTCAATGACCTGTATTGGCATGTAGAATGCTGCTAAACCTGGTCAGATGTCTCGTAGTCGATGGAGTATCGTGTAGGCGAATAAGGTGAGAAAGATAAGCAGGTAATACATCTACTAGAAGGAAAGAGAAGAGTCAAGAGCCTTCATTGTTATATGTTCACTATATTCAGCTTATACACTTGTTGATTGATTCATATCCACTCTTATACCTACAATATTTCCTGCTAGTAACCTTAGGTTGTTTATCCGAAAATCAAATGTGCCATCCTCCAAATAAGAGGTCAAAGCATTTAAAATCTCAATTCCATTAACTGTGAGTCAGGTGCGGCGAAGAGCACACATAGTGAACTACCCGTAAATTTACGATTAAGGCCAATTATTAAGTCAAGTGTCATTGAAACAACTGTTCTTAGCGATAAGAATCAGTAATTTTTTTTCATTTGTTTCCACCCTTATTTTTTCACTTTCAATCTCCCCTCTCTCTTCATTCAGAATAAAAAAAAAAAAACAGAAAGGAAAAACTCTCTGAGTTTAATTTTGTCACAACTGTAACAGATCACACCTGATTGCTGAATTATATAGTATGAACTGAAATGTCAGAGTAACTTCTAGGTTTCTAGAAAATAGGTCTAGATTCATGAGTTTATCTAAATACATGAGTGAAAGCCAGCTAGGTCTAATTAAGCAAGCCTCAAGCTGTCTGCTCTTTTATTTTACGAAAGCTCAGGCAACTTGTTTTTATAAATTTTCCCTTTGTATACTTACCCTGCGTCGTGATGAATCTCTAACCAGGATACTCTTCATGTGTTAAATGTTTATGATCTTGGTGAATCACCAAAGCATACATGCATAATCATAGAGGTATTTGAAATATTTCCAATACAGCAATAGACACAGGGAATACACTCACGATTTTATTCCTTCAAAGATGCTTCTCTAATTTCTATAATCGTGTTACTTCAAGATGAAGTGTGACTATAGTGTTTTTACATGGTCTAGATTTTCATTATGAAGTCTAAACAGATGTTTTCATATCCTTTAGACTTACCCTCATGTAGTTTTAAGTGGCCTAATCATGATTTTTTTTTGAGATGTAACCCTGGTTTTATTATAGTACTAGAAAATATCTCGTGTTTCGTACGATAATGTTCTATATTTAGGTCTAAAAACTGGAGGTAATTTAGAGGTTTCTTTGCACCGTTTATAACAATAATGTCATCAAATAATGGTTCAGCTAAACCAAGCATAAGAATGATTGTGTAGAAACTTTGATTGAATAATATAATGCATGCATTCATGTTTAAGTAAAAATGAAACCACAACTAATCATTTCATACACCAAATAGAAACCGATAACTAACACAAATATTATTTCTCTTTCAAACACTAACCTAATATCAACTACACGTCACAAAGTGCATACTCGTCACAAAAGTGTATTATCTTCATGCTAGTATAAGTAAATTAATATGATACATATATTTTATGAGAGCATACAAAAGTCAGTTTGTTATGCACTTGTAAAAAAACACGAAATACTTAATGTAAGTTTGAGAGGGTAATACTCATTTATTTATACTTGTATTGCATGTATACTTTAATTCATATACTTTGAATATATATATCTCAAACTCCATACATTCATGCAATAAAAAAGGTACTTTGAATATCTCAAACTCATAAATTCATGTATAAAGTTATTCATGTACTATGTACTACGTAGTCCATATAATGTGGACAACTCAAAATTAAATCTAGAGTGGATGTATTCAAACTTAGAAAACTCATTGTACTATATGCTTTATATCTTCATAGTTTATATATATGTTCGTTTAATCTGAATTTGACCTTCATTTTATTTATCTAGTTCACTTATAGCCTAAGTGCATGTCCTGTGGTGGTTTATTGGTAAGGGTTTAAATACGATGTACGCGTAATTTTCTCAACAACATTGTACTTAGAACATGTATATGTTGGTAAGGATTGAAATACGATGAAGCTGACCAATATTAGTAAGGGTTGAAATACAATGTACAAATGTGCAAGTTTATGACCAATAAAAACTCGCCAAGTGTGTTCACCACACCGCTTAAACTCACTTTTATATATAGATATAAGATATAAGATAAAGAAGTGACATTAGTAGTGGATTCTCACACGATGTCTATTTATACAAGTAACTGTTATTCTTGCATTCTTGCCTGTCTGCCGCACTTTTGGAGATGTAGTTTTGTGAATCAAGCAATCTGGAGCAGGAAATTTTGTTTCTTTTGCTTGAGGCCACTGATAATAGTGATATTGAGTATTAAAATATGTCTGTAAAATTTTGTGTATTACGCAGGACAGTTGAAGATGATATAATTGTTGATACAGTTGACTCTCCAGAGATAGTTGATGACTTTGAACTTGGACAAGATGAAACTATTGATATAAAGGATAAGGATGTCAACAAGCAGAAACTAAGGAGACGAATCAATCAGTACAAGGTTTGGTAGCTCTTGCTAGATATGAATGATAATCTTTTCTGTTTTTGTTCACTTTCTCTTCTTGTGACTAACAGACACTATCATTATCACTATAAACTTCTGTCCTTTGTTACCCGACCTTCTATTATCCTCGCGTTTTTGCAGTTTTGCACAACTGACAGTTAAACTTGACTAAACTTTTGGATGCTTTATTTAGGCTACAAATGGAAGAAAAAAAAAAACAAAATTCAGGTTGTAGCCAGGTTTGAGTAACAGATATCGCCATATAATTTTTCCTTATTTGCACTGTCTTCCACCTCCACTCCCACTACCTTACTTTAGTTTTCACTCATTGCCACTACCACGTCCCCCATTGCCACCATCGCCACCATCGCCATGATCTACTTTGTACATGACTATAAGAAGTAGCTCTTATTGGGGACCAAGTTCAATTACCCCTTCTTGCCATTCCCCCTCTTGTGCTATCGAGTGCTGCCAAAACACCCGTCCCATCAATAGCACTGAATCCGGCTAGACGGCGATGAGACTAACCCAACCCTAGCATTTCCCATTGCGTCTTGTCTATCGATACCAAATGTTACCACCCGGCCAACCCTCCTACTACGTCTCACCTCCTTCTCTCCCATGAATTCTTTGAATGGAGTGATCTTTTGCCACCAACCAGTAGCACTGCCGATGTGAATCCATTGAAACGGATTTTTCATGTGGCCTGTACAACAATGGATGAGGCAGTTGAGTGTGAGAGAGAAAGGAGAGGAGAGTTGCATGGGCGCTTGCATGCCACTATTGGCAGGGTTCCCAGTTGCAGTTGTCAGGGGGTTGTTGACGAGGACATGAAAGAGGGAGGATGGGAGAGGAAGTGGGAGGGGTAGTGTTGGAGGACAATGGATCATACCACTTCTTAGGATATCAATGCTGTATCCCTAGAGATTTGCATTGTCTGCATATTGGGATTTAGGATGTATGCATCACATTGAAGACTATGTTTACTGTTACTCTGGGGAAGGGCCTTATGTGGGAAGCAAACAGTTTCAAAGATAAATTGGAGAAGATGGCATGCTTCTGGAGCCTTGGACAAGACAAAATAAAAGCAATCACACAAGTGGCAGAAAACAATTGGGTGTTGGAATTTAGGATAGTTTATGTGGTGATAAAGTGGAGAGAATGTGTTTGAGAGGAGGAAAAGTTTCTGAGTTATTGTGTTATTTCAATCTGGCAGTAGTACATAGCTTTTATAGATTACTTACTAGATTACTTGCGCTCTTCTAGTTTCCTAGGATGCATCTAAGCTCAAATGAAATTGCATGTTCTAGGTTATTCTACCTAGGTACTCATAAGTAACATTAGCCTAATAAAAACACTACGAGTAACTAATATGGAAAATTCTGGAAGTCTCATAATCTCAACACCCCTTGAGACTTTTCGCCATGACTCCGAGCTTGAGTTTCAAGATCTCGAGCCTGCTTCTTTAGAGGTTTAGTGAGGACATTTGCATGCTGATAGTGTGTAGGGCAGTAGACAATAAGTTTGGCCTCCTTATCTGGGTCGGCATGTCGAGTGACATGAAATTTCACTTTTATATGCTTCGTTTTGCTGTGGGAGAATGTAATATAGCTATAGCAATGGCTGACTTGCTATCCACCAGAACCTCTGTTGCACATCCCTTTGCTTTTGACGTGGACACAGGTTGCTTTTTAACCACCCAAAATTTCTGCGTTGAGGTTTTCTCGTAATCATTGAGCTCCGTGGTTGCAAACCAACATGATTCTTCAAACTTTTGATTTAATTGGCCATCATTGGACAATATTTCCTTACCTTGAGGAAGATAAAGCTGGTTTGTGGACTTGTGCAGAGGGAAAACGATCAAAGCACCTGTCTTGGATGCTGCTCCTTTTCTTATCTTCTTGCGTATCCCATTTCTCATCAACTCCCACTTCTCTAGCCGTATTAGCTTTCTCATGATTACCATCCTAGAATATGGAAAATGCCTTGGTTTGCATTTTAGTTTTGGCGATTCCTTCTTCTTAGGATCATAGATAATACAATGCTCATCTTTGAAGGCAACAACATAACCGTGTTGCATCATTTGAGGAATGCTCAACAAATTCTCACTAAGCTCCGGTACTAGGAGACATCATCTATGTATTTAGTACCTTTCTTTGTTTGGATAGCGATTGTGCCTTTTCCTTGCACCTTCAAGACTGCACCATTTCCCACATGAACTGTGGTCTTTTGTGAGGTGTCCATATGTGTAAAAAGTCTTGAATCATGAGTCATGTAACTGGTACATCCGCTATCAATGAGCCGTTTCTGCTTGGAATTTGAACCTTCATTGTGGCTAGCATAAAAAAGATGATCCTCTGCACATTCGCTTCAATAATTTGATGTGGTTGTCTAGCCTTGCTCCTGCAATTGTCCTCAATATGACCAAACCTTTCGCAAAATTTGCATTTTGGCTTCCCCTTAAACCAACAGTCTTGCTCCCTATGATTTCTCATGCCACAAGTGTCACATGCAGAGTATTTAGTGTTGTGAGCATGATCATTGTTATTCTCCAAATTTTTGCCGTTACCATTAACCATGAAATCTAACTATGGGGCATGGAGTTGGTAGCATGTGTGTGAGGGAAACGTTTTTTTCTACTCGCCATCCCAAGAACACAGGCCATTTAGAATCATAGTCTATGAATGCATAACTGAATCAATAGTCGAAGTTATGAAAACCGTGGACGGCCAAGTCACTTTTTTAATGAAAGTAATGTTTGGAAAGTTCTCTTTTGGTACAATATTTGGCGTTTGATGTTTTTTTGAGTGTTTGATTTCCTAATCTTTGTAGTTGGCTTGTCTTACCTTAAGGACGATTCCATTATGGATCATTAGTCGTGGAGTGCCGAAGGGTATGAAATCTATGAATGTCAGTTTCTGTAGCTTCCTTAATGATTAAAAATATCTGTTATTTCCTTCTTCTGACTTTGGAGAAGGCATAAATTAAGCATGTCAGCACTGAATCTTTAACCTGGCTTCATGTGAAGAATTATTCTTTCGACGTCAAACGTGTTTGTAAAAGTTGGGAGAAGGTTAGCTCTTGTGATTGCTCTTCTAAGGCTATTTGGAAAGTGCTTACTAGGATGGAAGCTGGCAGAATTATTCTTTTATTTATTTTATCTTGTGGCCAGCTCTCTTGGACATTGTTTATAATGATGACATGTTTGAGAAACATTGAATTGTCTTCAGTAGTCATTGTTGCTTGTGTAAAGGTGATGAAGAGTCCTTTGATTACATCGTCATCGTTTGTTCTGGGTTTCATTGTCTCTGTGTAATGTCTTTTTGTCCAGCCTCCCTCCCACACTTGAAAGGAGTGCTTGTGCTTAGAACTGATTGATTGAGATGTTCTTCTCTAATTTGTAAAGTAACCACTTGTTATCTGAGGGAAAAACGTCTTCTTGGCAATATCTCAAGTCTTCTTCTTGGCAGTTGGTTTGGAGTTGAGTCTAGTGGCCTTCCCTATAGACATCCGTTCTTGACCTATTTGGAAGGTCTTGATGTTTCAATATATTTTTATACCCATTTGTTTCCTACCACTACGTATACTCGTAGACATATCTCATATCATGTAAATCTTTTTCATTTTAACATTATTGTCACATTTCATACGTCTTAATCTTACTCTGATATATCCCTTTGGGCGATTTACATTTTATGTAGATTAATGTACGCAATCCTTGCCGTAGTGGGAAGAAGCTACTTGTTTTAGACATTGATTATACTCTCTTTGATCACCGTTCCACTGCAGAGAATCCTTTGGAGCTAATGCGACCTTGTGAGTAGCTTGACATTTTCGTACATTTAGTATATATTCTGAATATTGTTGCTTATATTGACTACATGCAGATCTACATGAGTTCCTGACAGCTGCTTATGCTGAGTATGATATTATGATATGGTCTGCAACAAGGTAGGATGTCGCTCCTGTTGATAAGTGGAACTTGGACTTGATAGTATTCAGATTTTTCCTTTGGTCCATGGCTCTACGGGCCAAAACTCAGAATGTATTACTAGCTACTTGTGTTTGAATATTTGTCGTGATTTGGCCTTTAGTCTTTTTGTTTGATATATGCTATCTTGTTCTTTGTAGCATGAAGTGGGTGGAACTGAAGATGGGGCAGCTTGGGGTCCTTAGCAATCCCAACTACAAAGTTACGGCTATGTTAGACCATTTAGCTATGATCACAGTTCAGTCTGACTCTCGTGGTGTGTTTGACTGCAAGCCTCTAGGATTGATTTGGGGCCTATTTCCTGAGGTTTGAAATGACTTTATGTTTCTCTTTCAATTTCATGATGGCTGCTTTTCAAATCCGTGCTAACCCCCTTTTCTTTATATTTATCAGTGCAAAAAAGTTTCGTACTTGCTCTCTCTGCTTTGTTTCGTATTTACGTACTTAGCTAAAAATAAAACACAACAAATACTAAGAGGTTTAAGATGATAATGTCGGACACAAAATATTGGTTTGTTTTTCACTTTTGTGGCGTTTCACTCTAATAGTTCATGGTATATGGGTGTTGATGGCTATAGTTTGGCATTTCTCTGATTGGGATCTAATATGGAAAGAGGTGCTATGTAATGTTTCCCTAGTCGTTAGCTTTCCCCGATGTGTTTTATTTACTGAGGCAGCACGAAATGTGCTGAAATTTTTTGTTTTCGCGTGTTGCAGTATTACAGTGAGAAGAACACTATAATGTTTGATGATTTGAAAAGGAACTTCGTGATGAATCCACAGAATGGCTTGACTATCAGGCCCTTCAGGAAGGCTCATGCTAGCCGGGATAGTGACCGGGAACTTGTGAGGCTCACCCGATATCTACTTTCCATAGCCGAACTTGACGATATCAGTGTCCTTGATCACCGTCGTTGGGAATCATATTCTGATGATAGTGCAAAAAGGCGACGCCATGCATGAGGACGCTGATTATGCTGTTGCCTCTATCAGAGAAGTGAATTGTTCTCTTCTTTTCTAAACAGGCTATGTTAGTGTCGTCATTGTAATATTATACTCTAAATTTGGACATGATGAGATGAATATTACTTTTGGGTGATTTCAAAGTATATTGTATCTCCATCGTAATCGTTAGACGAGTATCGTGAACCGTGACCACTTCTCTGTTCTGTTCCGTTGTGCGAAATCTGTCATTTTTGGTCCATAACGAGACATTAGGTCAATTGCATAGAAGAGCCAAAAGATTTATAAGAATTATAACATGGCACTATAAAAAGAAAACACGTTTTTATTTTTTTGAGATTACGTAGTAGGCTTTTTTACCTACTACCGAAGATGAGAGGACAGTAATTCAAAGGCCACAAGATGACACAAAAGCAAGAGAACAATAATCCAGCTTTCAAAAAAAAGCATGGAATCAAAAAAAAAGAAAAAAAAAAAAAAAAAAAAAAGGCATCGAATGACACCACCAATACAAGATATTGGACAATCAAGAAAATGCTTTATCATAATATAACTCTACTTTACACATTCCTTAGCTTCTCCCACCAACTCTAGGAATCTTGCGTTTGGAGGGCACTGCATGCATGCTCTCCTGGAAGACCGAGCGAATATGAGCTAACCTCCTCCCCTCTACAACTCGCCACGAGTTACCTAACTCGGCCGATTCGGTAGATCATCCTGATGCACTTGGATCAACTGGTACGTGGCCAATGCGGTGGTATATACAACATACACACGTACAACTGTACTCAAGAGGTTGCGCTTATCCAGAACAACTCTGACTCGAATCCCAAATACTCCGTATGATCACATATCAATCGGTAGCATCAGCTAAAATATCCCTTAACAATAACTTTCTTGATGAAAATTCGTTGTTGTGTTGATGTACATCTCTTTGACATGCTACACATTTGATGGTGGCAATATTTGCACGTTTCTTGGGTGTCATAGTGTTACTTCGTCTTCTTTTCAAGACTACAAGTCCTCGTAAAATCTTCACCCAAGTCGGAGTTCTCACACGTTGTAGACAATAATAACTATTCTCCATTTCACTAACAATTTCATCACTTGTTGGACGATGATCCACATTCGACGATACGCAACAAGCAGCTAAGCCTAGGAGCTGCGACATAACCTCATTTTTAAGCCCTGAAATCATCATTTTTTGATCGAAAAGTTGCTCAAATTTTCGATGTTTGATAAGTGGTATCGCCAACTCGATTAATGAAGTGGTAGACCTTGAAGCATCAATTACCTTCTGACCAGTTATAATCTCTAGTAACACAACACCGAAGCTAAACACATCATTCTTTGTACTTAGCATGCATGGGGTCGTATAACTAGGGTCCAAGTACCCAATCGTACCAGCGGGTTGACTCACTGAGACAACTCGGCCGAGTAGTAGATCATTTTCGTCATCATCTAGCCTTATAGCTAAACCAAAGTCGATTAATTTGGGCTTCCAATCCTTGTCGAACAAGATATTGGTCGATTTGATGTCCCTGTGAATAACCTTTGGTTTAAGGCTATGTATAAATCGTAAGGCTTTAGCAATCTCAAGCGCAATTTGTGCACGTCTTTCACAAATCAACAACATTGAAGCTTGTGTGACGTTGTTGGCTGCATGTAACAAGTCGTGTAACGAACCATTTGGCATGAACTCCATTACAAGACTGCTGACCTTGTTTTCTTGATTAGTCTCGAACGAGTCGTGACTCGTTCCGAGTAGATTCACGACGTTATTGTGAGCCGCCTTGTTGGGTAGTGAAGAAAGTATCCGTGCTTCGTTGTCGAGTTTGGAGTTGTCTTGGAGATTTTGAAGCCCAGTTGAGGATCTCTTTATAGCTACAACTTGGCCGTCGTCGAGCGAACCTTTGTAGATGCATCCATGGCTTCCTTTGCCAATGATTTGTGAAATAGAGAAATTTTTGGTTGCTCTACGGAGCTCCTCATACTCAAAATTCCTCATGTAATTAATCTAAGCTAGTGGATTAACAAGGTAGTCTGGAATACGAAAACTGAAATGAAAAATTTGGTTTCGAAAATTTAACAAGATACAATATAAAATTTATGTTTCAGTACGTCCTTACGGAACACAAAATAATGTAGAGGACTTGAATCACGCCCACGTATGGGTAAATATATATAGAGAAGTTAAGGAATGAAGAAACCGAATAAATTTAGAAAAAAATGATCATCAAGGCCTACGTACAAGAAGTAGATGATATACAAACCTGCTCACGTCTATATATCTGCCTCTCCAATAAACTATACTATTTATTACTCATACCCAAATAGATTTTCCTGTTTCTTTTTGCAGTTTTGAGTTGTCATGTTGGGGGCTATTTGTAGACTAATAAATGAAAGACTCGTTTACCTTGAAATCAAGTAGAGTTGTTTGACTGCATTGTAGAATGAAATACTTAGTAACTTTTAAAGCAAGTGAACGATTCATTTGGTCTAAATATAACTCTCAACATCGCAACTCAAAACTGCAAAAAGAAACAGGAAAATCTCTTTGGATTGGAGGGAGTAGATGAATAAATAGATCGAGTTCGCATACTTGTTGTACTTAATGAGTAGCTAACGTTGTAATTTGATCCCTAAATATATAATAGTGTCACAAAACCTGTGGTGTTCTTTTAATTAACACGATAAGTAAACAATGGGTAGAGAAGGAGAGGAGAGTAGCTAGATTGATCAAGGATTGGGAATAGTAGAGTTTGAGTACGAAGACGTAAAAGGAGAGGACTGATGTGTGATGAGAAGAGAGTAATAAGCAGATCAGAGTTTGGGGGACAAAGACTAAGAGTATCATGTAAAAAATGGTGGGAAAATTTAAAGTGGTGTATAAAGTAAAAGGATACGGGAGCAAAAAAAAAGGATTCGTCAAATAAAGATAAAGTAGATGTCTTTATTTTTTTTCCTTTTCTTTTTTTTTTCTTTTTTTGAGGGGAAGGAGTTGTTTTTAAAGATGGCGAATGTAGCAATATGACCCCAAGATTTTACTCAACTAGTTTGCGTGCCCGTGCTGCGTACGGGTTCCCTACTTGTATTAATGATAGTCGTTTCACAAAAAAAAAAAATCATTGTTAGATAATTACTGTACACGTAAATGTCACATGTTGAACATTATCTATCGTATGGAAAAAAAAGTGTCACCTATCACTTAAAAAGTATTAGGTCTTCCTTATAAAATGTTGATTACTACTACCTCCATAAAAGATGACGTATTGATAGTGTTGAGAGTTTGATTTAAAAATATAAGAATAAATACTCATATATAAATTATGAAATGCACATTGTGGGATTCCCATCAAAAACTATTTTTACATATGTATGTTTTCATGAATAAGATTTCAATAGATAAAGGAAGTGTCTCAAAATAATGCGATAAAAAGATTTTGTAAACAATCCTATGAGGACCTTAATCAAAATCAACCTAACTTTCAAAAAATTAACCTTATAATACGCGACTTGATTGAAAGCTATTTGAACAAAAATCGACTTGATATACAATTTCATGGGGACCCGACATGAGACGAACCCAATATAACCCAGCCCCGCTCTTACCATACGGGAAATAGATTTAACCCTTTTAATTTTCAACTCTATTTGCATTACTCATGGATTGTTATTTTTGTTGAGATTGCAAAGAAACCTATAATTCTACACATACGTAATCATCTTACCAAAAGAAAACATATTTCGCTTAGTAATTTATATCATTATCTTTATATAAGTTATTCATTGTCTTACAAAAAATTAATAAAGTCATAAACTATATATTTAATTGCGTTAATAAGTGTTATGTTTCTGATTCTCCGACTTTTAATCTAGTTGAAACTTTTGAAATATAACTCTTTCAACAATAAATTACCACACGAAATAGTAAATAGTACAGGGAGAACTTTCTAATATATATTAAGAATAATAACTAACTTAACGACTTATACTCCCTTCAATTTTCATTATGATGTTGCATTGTAAATGTACGTATTGACCCTCATTATATGTTTGAAAAAAAAATACACTTTATTTGTTACATTATAAATGTAAATAAATGTTTTTCAGAACCTATCATATGGTCATCATTTCAAAGTACATTCAAAAACTCTGTGTGGTATAACTTGAGTCAGCTCAATCTTATTCATGAACCCCTATTCATGAACGAATGCTACGTAACATAATAACGTCCAACCTGAACTTGATTCTGATTCTTAAAAGGGAATTAAACTTTTGAAATAAAATGAAAAGAGTATAAAAATAATTCACCTTAACGTCCTTAAGGCTTATACTTTCTCCAATTCTCTATGATTTGCACATTTATTTTGGACTTTTTTTTTCGCAGGATATTAAAATATATTGGAAAATGATATGTGTCACAATTATAATATCATAATTAAAATTGAAGAGAATCATATACTTAACATAGATTGGGGATCATTTTATTCGGCTGTTTCAAGCATTCAATATTTCAAATCTTAATAATTTTAAAACTTTCCTATTTCTTATAAATTAAAATAATCTAAATTTTCAACTAATTATGATATTTATATTGTTTATTAATTTCAATTCCATATCAATATTTTAATACTTTATAAATAGTTTTCCATATTCTAATCACCAATAATATTTATTTATTCACATCCAATAAGATTGTGCCAAGTGTCCATCAATGCAGGGCTGTACTCGGCTTTTATAATATATATTAGATTGTGCAATTCAGCACCTTGACTTTTAACGGTGGCCATTTGCAATGCTTATATATATGATGCTCTCGGTAACACAAGAAGCTAAAAATGAAGAATGATGGTCCTACTAACAAAAAAAAAGTAGAGACCACACTTAAAAATAATTTTTCAGTTAAAGAATATAGAGAATTGAGTGAGAAGAAAACTCTACTTTATCATTATGAGAGAGGTGATATAAATATAGGTCTATACAAGATATATAGGAAATACACTGTACAATATTGCATAATGTATGTACATCCACAAATTTTTCTATAAAACTCCCCTTGGATGTACATATTAAAAAAAACATGTCTCACTTTAACAAATTCTAATGATAAAGAGTACATATATTCTTTAAAATACGCTTTTGAAGTTGACACGTTAAAAACCCAGCTTGGAAAACCTAGTGGGACAAAAACCATGGCTAAACCAAAAAGAGTGCAACGCGTCTTTACTCCCCCTTGATGAAAGCACATTTGAAAAACTTCATTGATTTAATTGTCATGGCATTGAACTTTTTGATGGTAAATTGGACACTTTTGGATACGCCTTTTTGAACTCTTGAATCTTGAAGTTCGTTTCTTCAAATTCGCGTTCTACTTTTGTTTCAACTTGAAAAACTCGCCAAATTAGAATTTTGTTTCAAATTCTCGTTGCAACTAGGACGATAAATAAACCACTAGCATCATCATCTTATATCATGGGAGTGGTAGCATGCATGTGCGCGTATAATGGTGGCTCGATAAAAACCTTGGTAGAAAAAACTCAATGGGATAAAAAACCTAACCGAAGATAAAAAGAGTACAGCAATCGAGTAGTACCATGCGCATTATTTAAGTATTATTACTATCATCTACTCGACATCATATATATATCCACTAACCTTATTCAGGAGGTAAAACGTTTAAATTAAACAAGAAATGTCAAATTTACTAGCAAATATCTTACCCTTTTTACTTAATTACACTTCTTTTGAACTCACCTTTCATAAATTGACAATCTTTATTTTTACAATACCACAAGTGATTATGATAATTCTGAACCATATAAATCTTAATGATAGTAATAATAATTACTAGGTAGGATCTCGTGCTTCGCACGACCAACTTATATATTTTGGTCAAAAAACTAATATGTAAATTAGAATTGTATACGTGTATTTTATGACATTTCTATGCATATTATAATCATACCCCACTTCCATGCACCACTCGCAATCATATTGTTGACATGTAAGAATCATTAGTGGACGTAGCGTAATCACATCCACAGTGCACAAACTCTATTTATTAGCACGATTGTGTAAACAAACTATCCGAAACCCATAATATATATGTAAGGTTTGACATGTGAATTTCGAATTCTTTTCAAGCATTTATTTATTGGATATTTTTTTACCAAATACTATGTTTCATATGTTTTATTTTCATATCACTGACTATTTACTAACAATCATAATATTATTTATATAAATATAGATAAACAATATATGGTGTTTCATGTCATTATTCTTTAAATACATTAAAATATATTAGGTTAATAAAATTAATTTTTACTTTCAATTGTAGATTTTAAGTTCATTCATGCATAGTTTCTAGGGTGATTATTATTAGAACATATATGCACAATTTTCAAAGACCATTAAACATCAGTGTGTGAACTCAATAGAATATACATGCATTTAGATTATTACAATGTGAATCTAGTGACTTAAAAATCGAATAATGCAATGTATAAATATTAACCATTGGAATTTCGCCAAATGCCCGTACCGCACTTTTGCAACCCAAATTTATATAGAGATATAGGACTATATCCATATTTTCTTATTTGCTCAAACTTCAGGTCAAGCTAATGGTAATTTATATAACCATGTTCTTCAAAAATTTTAAAATTCTTATTCATTTTTGTATCCTTGACACTTAAATTTATTTCCACTTTCAATTAGTTCACTTTAGTAGAAAAACTAGAGAGAATTTGTTAATTGGGAACTTTTCATTAAATAACAAAGTTCAGTGAATTTTAGTTCTTCTTGAACCAATTATTGCCTATGAGTAATTGCCTCCTTCAAAGATTATCACCTTCCAAGAGGTTCTCAAATCACAAATCAAACTAGTCATTTCAGTGCCTAATCATATGTTTTTAAATAGAGTTCACACTTATAATTCGAAAGTTGCATATAACGCAATGATTGGTATATGCACATGCACGGTGAAAAAGTGAAAATCAAAAGCTAATAAACTAATTATGTAAGTTATATAAAACTAGATATATTATGCCAAATACATTACTAACAGTAAATATACATGCACATGATATTAGACTCCATAATGCAACTATGCATACAGATTTTGAATTTATAAATCCATTGGACAGCAGGTCCAATAGCTCATCGCATTAATAAATTGTTAACGATGAATGGACTTAGGCCCCGTTAGATAGGACTGCATCTTTCTGAACTGATCTGATTTAATCTGATTTGAATGACTCTTAACTGATCTGATCTGATCTGAATTGGTTGAATGTTGATTGAATTTCAATGGACTAGTATCATTTATGAATCAAATACATTGATAGTTATTTTGACATTTCTAATCTGGTCTGATCTGATTTGAAAGACTCTAATCTGAACAGATCTGATTTGAATGATTTCGAACTGATCTAAATACTACTTTTATTAAGTCTCATCAAACATGGCCTTAACATGTACGATCCCCAAATTACATGCCCATCTACTTTCTAATAAATTTACATTATTATCGGTTCCAAATATATACCTATTCATATAATCTTTTTTAGTCAAGATGCATTCATGATATCTGAATATTTATTCTCGAGGGTACCTTTTTCTTTCATGTAGGACATCTATTATTATTCAAATATTTATGCATAGAATTCTTACTTTCATACTTATTATATTATGTCAACTAAAAATTAATAATAATTTACAAGAAGTTGGCCGGGAGCCGAGATACGATTTGAGCCCCCACACCACCCTTTGTTATGGAAAACCCAATCCTAGTAAAAATATGAGTTGCAGCTTGCGCACCGATATCCTGCGTCCTGTAGAAATGCTAGATCCGCTTAAACGAAGCAACAACTGAGGGCTCCAACTCCCCCAAAGAGGAGAAAGAGAAGGGAAGGAAGCCATAACTCAAAGCAGTGCACCTAGCCTCATACTTAGCACGCTTACAATTGGCCGCTTCCCGCACCACCTTACCTGGTTCAAAATCAATCAATCCCGTCTGAGTCAAGCGCGATGACCCAGTCAAATCGACGCAAACGTCGGGCCCTCTATCCCAAGAATAAAGCAGCATATCAGCTGGACAAAGAGATCGACCATCATCACCAATCATACCAAAGTCAACCTCCTTTCCAGCTTAGATCTCTGATCGATGACAGATGTCAACCACCGTGTCACGAACAACAACATTATGCCGATGTTTGACGTCAACCCCTCCCGACCCGTACACGATACAACATGATATCCGAACATATCACCCACAAAAACCTGTAAGCAAACAGAGCACGGGTGATCAATAGTGAATAAAGGCACCCCCAGACGGTAGCAAAGCACGCAACGATAAGTGCGGTCATTCAGTCTGACCCAACCCGGAAATAGAGACCAGCCTAAGCCAATCAGAACTGTGCGTATCTTGCTGAGAACTGCATAAAGCCAACTGATGCGGTGTCAAGAAATAATTAGAAGAGGTATCAATAGTGACCTGAGGGAAATACATTATGCCAATCTTTTCTTAAGTCTGGGGGCAACGACCTCACCAGGATTACCCAAGATATTAACCTCAAATGTCCGATCAAAAACACCAACAACGTCAGCAAACACAGACCCCAAAGAGACGACATCATCATGACGAAGAAGCTTAGACTGCAGGTCAGCAAACTGAAGACGCGACGCTAAAAAGGCATAATGGACAGCATCCCCAGCCGATTAGACACCAAGCCCTCCGAACGAAAAAGGCAATAATGTAGCAAACCTCCATTGCCAGTCACCGAAACCCGGACTACAAACAACAACGAGACGCTCTAAGGAAGAGCCTAGGGCCGCATCAAATGCTAGCTGGACCGAGTAAAAAATGCGCGGCGCACAAGTACGCAGGGCGAAATATAGCTTAGAGACCCCAGTGCAAGCCCGAAGAAGTAACAACTCGCTCTAAATATCGTTAAGCTTAGCAACCGCAGCTGTTAAGCTCAATGGTCTTAGCCATCCTCTACAAAACCATAGAACTACCAAACTTAAAATCGAGAGGAGAGGCATAGCAATAACTTGACCCCGAGGAGAGGCATAGCAATTTTAGGAGGGAGGACACCAACAAGCCAGCTCCGCGGATCCTCCGTAGGCCCAAAAACCTCAGTTTTATCAACATTAAGGTGAAGACCCAAACGAGAACCCTCTACCTGAATCAGCTCCAAGACGTGACCTACTACCAAGGTATCACCCACAATAGTGCCGTCATCCAAATACCATGCCCCTAACACAAGTCAAAGGATTCTCTAATCTTACACGCCAAAGGCTGCAACACCAGAGCAAAAAGCAGCGGGCCTAGGGGGTCACCTTGCTGCACCCCCTGACACGACAAAAGAGTGTGCTCTCCATAATATAATCGATCAGGGTTGGAGTAACATACCTCCACCCAAAGAGCGAGAGCGGGGCAGCGAAAGACCCACCTCATCTCCACGACCCTCAACCAAGCAGTTAACAGAATGTAAGATCGCCTCACCACCCCAAACACACCTACACCTAACCGAAGGTCCGGTAAATAATCGCCCAAAGAATGACCCAATAAAGAGGCCCCCACCTTGGGAGCAAGACGTCGCCACACCGTGCCCACAGCAATAGGGTGAATACCACCGCCCGACTTAACTAGTAGAGTGAGTGACGCGCTAGCTACAAACTGACCCAAAACAGTAGGACACTGCCCATCTAGAAAGAGGTTAACCACACGAGTAATCGAGGCAAGCAACTCATAAGAAACTACCACAGCAGCACCACTCAAACAATCCCTAAAATGCTAAGCACGTAAACCGTTTCGCCCACAAGAAGTACCACGTGGAAAACTCCTCGTCTGATCTAGAACAACAGCAGCCGGGAGCATCAAAATCCGGCTAATCAACAGGTAAGGTAGGCAAAGATGGTCTAGGATTAACGGGGTGTTTAGCATGCAGATCCTCTAAAGTAGCCTCAGGGCCAGGTGCAATGCCCGAGGAACGAAGATAGAACACGAACCGCCCCAGTGAAATGACCATCAGCAACCTTACGCCTACATTGCATAACATTACGCTCACACATCTCCAGGGCCTCATCATCAACATCCAACAAAAGAGGCAAATCCTCAACCAAAGTATCCTGAATAAGCTGCCACTCACCCCAGGCTCAGCCCAAGTGCGAACAGCCCGAACAATAAACTCAACCTGCAAAAAGCGCCTAGTAGAGTAGTAGCAGACCGACGTTCACGACAACTCCACGCTGTAAAAGTTCAGAGTGTACACAGCGGCAACACAAACAAATGAACCCAACCAGAGATGTCCTCGGGCCTACTAACAACCCTGCCAAGCGCCCCCTTGAGTACCCGAGAAAACTCAAACGACACTTCGAAGGGATAAACTTGATTGTGCCCAACCGTTTAGGAAGAAAACGATGGAGGAGAGCAACATCAAAACCCGAAGACACATCCCTTGCAGTAACATCTATAGGCTGTGAGTCTGGGACAAACAGTCTGTTCAAATTATAAAGAACAAATGAACAACCCCATCACCAGTATCTGCGGGTCGTCCCACAAAATTAGACCTAGTACCATGACGACACTTAGAGCGAAAAGTGTGGATCTTGAAATAATCACCACAAAGCCTACGACTCATACGTCTTAAAGTGGAATCGGTCTCATTAAAAAGAGTCAAAGAAGTCGAAAGAGCTTCTTTAGTGACATCAAGGCCACACCAGCAAAATGATGACCATGCAAATTACCCACCAACGAACTCCTAGTAAGGCCTCGCCCTCTATTATTCTGACACCCGCTGAGGCCAAAAAAGGGGCAGTGAAACCTCACAGTCCCAGACATATAAATCGAAAACGACAAAACAAGAGACAAAACAAAAGAATTAAAAAAGATCAAAACCAACACAAATAGGCATAATAGGGACCCCTGCCAAGCAAAGAAGCCCCCACAAACACAAGCCCACCACGTGGCAAAGGCTTAGACCGGCGAGGGACAGGGTGACGGATCAGGTCAACCACGACGGCTGGCTACCCCCACGGCGGCAAGCGAAGCCTCACAACAACCCTATCCAACCAACAACCCAGCGTCCGACGCGAGAAGCCTCGCGAAAAACCCAGAAAAGCCAAACTGACCCGATGATACTTTTATTATGTTCCTGTTGGATTGTATGAGCGACGATTGACAGTGATGATGATTGATGATTGATGGAACGACAATTGATCGGAGATGATGATGATAATGATTGAAGGTGATCAACGATTGATCGAATTGTATGAACGACGGTCGGAGATGATGATGACGATTGAAGATGATCGATGTTTTCAATTTGATCAGATTGTATGAACGACGATCGGAAATGATGATCGGCGATTAAAGATGATGATCAGCGTTTTTTATTTATTAGTGCTCACCCAAACCTTTATCCAAACCGTTTATCAGTATAGCTCTTCAGGAGTATCAAGCCAACTGCACAATCTTGCCATATAATTTTATTAATAAAATTGGAACTGAATTATATAACTTTTCCACCACACATCAATAATAGTAACTATCACAATTGGCAAGATCTTTCAATACTTCTTATATTTCAACCTATAT
The DNA here is from genome assembly GCA_963680865.1 of Spergularia marina. Classification (NCBI taxonomy): domain Eukaryota; kingdom Viridiplantae; phylum Streptophyta; class Magnoliopsida; order Caryophyllales; family Caryophyllaceae; genus Spergularia; species Spergularia marina. The sequence continues at coordinate 11,415,563 of OY804550.1, read as the reverse complement.
TGATTAAATAGAAGGTAAAGCTGAAAATACTATTTAATATAATTCATATTTATAACAAATTTGAACTTCTGGTTCGATATGGGGATCTAATATTACATGTAACCTAAGTAATAACATCATTTTCTATATGGCATGCATATGTTATGAACATTTACACTAACTATATGCTAAAAAGATACTAACTATTTCTCTTTTTCATTTTTTTTTCATTTAATGAGTCATGATTCTTTTTTAACACATACAATAGCAAAAGACAAAAAAAAAGAGTGATGTGTGAAGCTAGAGAGAGCCGGCCAAATTGAGTGGTGAGCAAGGAGAGTTTTTTTTTATTTGTTAATTAATGAGATTTTTATCTCACTTATTCCTCACCTCTCTCTCTACATAAACACGACCTCCTATTTACTACCATTCATTACTCATCAAAGCAAAAAAAAAAACAAAATTGAAGATTTCATTTGATCTTTCAAACCATTCAATTCCCACCCACTTCTAGTTTTTGGGGTTAAAAAATGACAAGTTTCTTTCCCAAATTAATTGATTTAATTGATTAAATGATTAGCCTTAATAGGGAGTCTAATTAATCTATCCATTGAAATGTCAAAATGTGAAAAAAGACTTAGACTTAATTCGGAGTCTATTGTTAATAGACTACAATAGGATCAGCTGTTGTAGGGACTATTGTTAATTTTTCCAGGAACTGCCGAATCCAAACTACCTCTTTTGCAGCTTTTGACGCTGCAAGATACTCAGCCTCCGTTATAGAATGCTCAGTCACCGATTGATTGGTGTTTTTCCAACATATGGCTCCACGATTCAGTACAATTACATATCCTGATTGAGACTTGAATCATCACGATCTGTTTGGAGCCTAGCATCCGCGTAACCCTTTACACGTAACTCGGAAACCCCTCCAAAAAACTAAGAACGTGTCCTTAGTCCTTCTTAAGTATTTAAGGACGTTCATAACGGCTATCAAGTGGCTTGCGCCTAGATTGGTTTGGTAACGACATGTCATACTCAAAGCATATGACACGTCTGATGCGTACACATCATAACGTACATGATCGAACCGATTGCGGAAGTGTAAGGTTTCGATTTCATGCGTTCAATATCCTTAGGATTAGTTGCACACTGAGATTTACTCAAAATTATCTCACTTCCCATAGGTAAGAAACCTCTTTTAGAGCCTTTCATATTAAACCTGTCAAGAATCTTATCAATATAAGTTTCTTGACATAACGCTAGTATTCTAGAGCTGATCAAATGGCCCAGGCCCGAAAGCCCGACCCGACTTTTACCCGGGTTTGGGCCGACCAACTAGGCCCAAAAGCCCGAATCAGCCCCCGCCTGGCCCGCTTTTAAAAATAAAAGCAATTTTTTTTTTCATTTTATAAACCTAAGTTATGTAAACTAGTGTAAATGATGTCGGATTATGACGAATTTGGTAATTAAAGTACTCAACGTAGCAAAATTAGGCTAAATGTAGTGAATAAAGCATATAAAAATAATAAAAATATTACTATTAATAAAAATAAAATATTGTAAATTATGAAAAATAACATCAAAATCCTCTGTAAAAATGTATAATAATTTATTTAAACTAAATGTGCATGTAGTAGAAAATATTAATGAGTAAAGTGATAAAAAACGTATAAATTAGGTGATTCGTGATTTTTTTTGTAAAAGCCCGAAACGGCCCGAAAGAAAAGGCTGGCCCGACCCACGCACCGGGCTACTTTTTAACCCTAAGCTCGGCCCAAACCCGGCCCGGCCCATGATCCCTTCTATAGTATTCTTTTTTTATCTATCTCTATAGATCCGAATACCTAGGATGCGTTGCGCTTCTTCTAAATCCTTCATTTGGAAATGTTTCCCGAGCCAATCCTTAACGGAGTTAAACATGGGGATATCGATCCCAATGAGTAATATGTCATCTACATACAGGATTATGGGAGTTACTTTACTCTCACTAAATTTCATATATAAACAAGGTTCCTCGACACTTCGGGTGAAACGTCCATCTGTCATATCTCATAATCATGAAACGCAGCAATTTTTAAGATTATACGAATATATCTGAGCATTGCAACTGGCGCAAAGGTCTAGTCATAGTTTAAACCATTATATCTTGCGTGAAACCTCTAGCTACCAATCTAGCTTTGAAAATATCCTGATTTCCATCCATGCCGTTATTGATCTTAAAAATCCATTTCATTGAAGAAGCTTGGATCCTTCAAGCAAGTTAACCAAGTCCCATACTTGATTCTCATACATGGAATCTATCTCAGATTTCATTGCCTCTAGTCATTTAGCTGATTTCGGTCCAGTCATGGTTGTTCTGTAGGTTGCTGGCTCATCACTTTCTAGAAGCAAAAAGTGATCGCCACCATCATCGATTACACCTAGGTATCGATCTGGTAGGTGACTTGGTCTGTCTGACCTTCTAGGAGTCGAGAATGGAACCATAGAGTTTGACGATTCAGGAATATCTTCTGGTAAAATACCATGAGCCTCAATTTGCATTTGTACCTCGTCAACTTCACTAAGTTCAATTTTTTAGTGGCTCCTAAACTTCACTAAGTTCAAATTTTCTCCCACTCTGTCTTTCAGAAATAATTTTCTATTCGAAAATCACATCATCTCGAGACACAAAAATTTTGTTGTCTAGACGATTGTAGAAGTAATATCCTCGAGTCTGTAGAGGATAACATACAAAGAGACATTTATCAGATCTTTGTGCAAGCTTATTATCAGCCTTGTTTTTGATATATACTTCACATCCCCAAATCTTGATTAATGAGAGGTTATGAACTTTTTCTTTCTATAACTCATATGGAATTTTTGGAGCTGATTTAGTTGGGCATCTATTGAGTGTGAAAATGGCAGTTTGGAGAGCAAAATGAATTAGTAAGCCCAGTCTGACAAATCATTGATCTTACCATATCCAACATTGTATGGTTTCTTCTTTCGGCTACACCGTTTAATTGTGGTGTACCAGGAGGTGTAAGCTGTGATATGATATTTCAGTCTTTCATATGAATATCAAAGTCACTACTGATATATTCACCTCCCCGATTTAATCGTATAGCCTTGATCTTCTTTCCTAAATGGTTATTTACTTCCTTTGGAAATTCTATAAATTTCTCAAGTACGTCAATTTTATATATGATTACTAGTCGTTGGACCGCGCGCGCTGCACGCGATCCCCCAACATGATCAAATCTCTTGTTCGATTGTCACCTCGATGCGTTTGGGCATTGCATCATTAAAACCGTGACTCTAAACGTGTAGGTTTGTAACTTGTTTTGTAATGCACTATGCGCGAAAGATTTAAAAGACACTGATACTATTTTTCACAACAAATGGCCGCGTAAGCAGAGCTATGATGTTTAAGAAGCGAAACTACAAGCGTTGAAGGTAAACATAGCTTTAAAGGTAAAACCAGGGATAGAGTAGCTTATTACAAATAGACATGGCCAATGTGGCTATAAGTGCCTAGCCAGAAGATATGAATGGGGCTTTCCAAAATACCACAACTCCAATAAATGGGTCATTGAAGTTGAGGCAGCCCCAGGCGCGCCATGCGATAGATGTGCTCTGAGCAGCGCCTCAAAATGACCCGTGTTCTGATGACCAGATTGCTCACCTCATGTGCTGCTTGTGATGGGCTCCGCAAAGCAACCCCAGGTTGCATGCACTTACTGCGTCATCTCAACGTCCTTCACCATCTACTTGAGGGCTCGACACCTATTGAGAAAACATGCTGGGCCTACTTCATGCGGAAATTGTTGTCGGCCAGTGATTTTTTTGTGCGTTTGTAAAATTTCATATCATCCTGTAAGGCAATGTGAAAGTTGTAGTGAGTTAAGAATTTAATGAAAGCCCCCACGGCCCACGACATTGCATTCTTCTATAGGCCCGTGTACAAGCCACACTTTCAACTTACCGCAACCTAACAATGGATTTAACTGCCCAGAAGCTTAGTAAACAAGATACTTGGACTTACATCTCGCTTTAAATGCAAAAGTTCATCGGCCTGGATCTGCAGCAGCTTCTCGGCTTCGCATGTGAATGCTGTAAATGTCATTGCTCCAGTGTCGTCTCTTGCATCTAACGCTACGTTCACCCTACAATTTTATTGGTCAGTTGAGCACTTGAATTATGGAAGCACTAAAAATGAGGGAGTTAGGGTTGACTAACGCTTACTTTGCCACAGATATGACCCCTTTCCCACCACAATGCTTGCAATCATAGACGGTGCAAGCAGGCTCACCGGTACAATTGCCGCAAAGTTTGCAGCCTAGGTATATGTGTACATCATTCTTGTCAAATGCAGGCACACTTACATCTACCCAGTAGCGCTCATCTTGAATCATGTCGTTTGCCTATGTTCACAACAAAATATTATTGATGTTTGTAGTTGTACAACAACCTACATTCGATAGAGGAGCTAAGCTGTACCAGACAATCACGGAAAATGCATATGATTCATTGAAATAACTGACCTCCTTTCTAGCAAGCTCAGGCAAAGTGATCATCCTCCGCTCTAACAGCCTCGCCCCAGAAATTTGCTGCCCAAGTTCTGTGAGCACTGCGATGTTGTCTTGCGCCCTGTTTTTGCAATGTTGCTGCCAGTTTAAAGGGCTAGTCGATGTGGATGCCTCAACGACTATAAGCTCACCGCAACTCACCATGATCTCATGTTGTCAGCCTGATCACCTTGTGGCTCGAATCGCATACGGGTCGACAATGTCGTTGCAAGTGTATAACCTGCAACGGTCATCAAAATTATCAAGAAGTGGTGAACACCTAACTTTTTTCGTGATGCGTAACTTGTGGTGAACCCACATAGGGCTGATGGTGGCTATTCAAAAATCAGGCTAGGCTTACCTTTGTAGGTTGTTGCCTTGAGGTTTGTGAAAGCCACAACAGGATGAGTTCGAAGAAGGGCCTCTAACCTAACGCAGTCATGAGTTGCTAGTCGAGCGCGGGCAGTAACGATGAGCGTTTCGTCACAGCTGCGTATTTTACACGTTAGTGTGGCACAAATGATGAAACATTTAGATTAAGGCAGCTAAAATAATTGTAGATCAATAACAGTACAAGTCATCCTTAGAAGGGCCTAGGCCTTTCAAAATTAAAGCATGTAGGAAATTTGGTCATATGACTAAAGTGATAGATTACACAGAGAAATTGTTAGGGAAGGCAGGGTAGTGATCAAACTCTTGGACTTTGTATAAAGCAAGGCCTGTAAAATAAGTTATTAAGTAACACCAATTATATGAAGTTCGTTTACCTACAGTCTGTGACTACGAACTCCCTGACAGCAATGTCCACGCCACTTGTGTTGCGGGTGAACCTTATTGGTTCTACATAAAGAACAATTGCCAACACATCTGTTTAACGGGACATTGAATTGGCTTAGGTAAACATATTATCGTAGTAAAACATATTAGTACATTTTTTTAAATACTCACCAAAGCGGTTATCGTCATCGTAAACCCGGGGAATGTCTGCCACAGTGTTGTACACCACATGGTGGCCGTTGTCTTCCAAGAGACGAAGTCGGCGAATAACGGTCCTATCTCTAAAGTTGAGCTGGTAGTGTACATCTTCAGGATTTGGGTAGTACATTGGATCCACTGGCCTCAGGGGTGCGTTTGAGATATCGTAGGTCCTCCCGCATTCAATGAACTCTCCAAAGGCAGCGATGTTTGTGTTAAACAACGTCGACCTAATGCGAGTACCCTGTAAGTCAAACAAACTAGAATCAGCGAGATCATATATGAAGCCATACTACCCGACTACCACATAAGTGTCCGGCTGTAACTGAACCAAACAACAACCCTCAACAACAGAGCAAGCAACACAAACAACCATAAAGGTACTTTTAGCCCAGCTGAAGCGAAGATCTGCAACTGTAGCCCCCTTCGCTCACACCCGCAAAACAACCTATAACTAAACCAGCAGAAACGGAAGGCAACTAAATAAAAACCAAACGCCTCGGATGAGTACTTTTTGTTTCCATTTGTGTTTGCATAATAACCCTTTCATTTCCAAACCTAAATTAACAAAATCCCAAACAAATCAAATATCAGCAGGAAAAAGAAAAATTAGTGACAAACCTGGAATTAAACCCGAGCTTGAGTGGTGTTGATTATTTCTTTTGGCGAGATCCGAGCAGATTATCCAGAAACGTAAACCCTACAAAAATGAACACCCAAAACAAAAAAAAAAGTATTAAACCCTAAAAAATTGAAAAAGAGGTTACCAAAAACTGAAGACACGACTAAGGAGCACGCACCTTTGTCAAAAGCAGAAACTGTCCTTTCGAGCAGCGAAGACCTTGTAGCTCGGAGTTCCTGCAAAGCACCGAGAATAACACAACAAAATTTGAGAGTAAATAACGGCACATCAGCAACAAAGGAGTGATAAAAGCACCCCTAAGAGGTATTCTTAACACAAGAAGCACATGACACTCACATGCACCCCCCCTACATAAAAGAACTTCAGTAATAACTAAAGCACCAGAAACTAACTGTGATGGAATAGAAAACAGCGCCACAGAATTGGGCCTACGGAAACAAGCATTCCTGATATAGGCACTCTTTAAGCAAAGTTATCTTTTTTTTTTTTTTGCATGGCTCCTTTTGTAAATGGGCAGAATAATTTATTAGCAACTCATTGAGGGTGTACTTCAGCGAAATTCACCATTAATTGAGCCCGCTACGTTTGGTCACCATGGAGTTGAACAAAAGGCCACGCTATTTGGCAAACAACAATAAGAATTCCTGATTTAGGCACACATGAAGCGAAATTCCAGGTTTTTTGTATGGCTGTTTTTGTAAACCTTCCGATTAATTTTATTAGCAACCCATTGAGGTTGTTTCTTAAGTTCAGGTGGAGAATTTGACCAAAGACTGATCCCGATATATAGAGACGAAAGCCACTAAAACACATGACTCCAAAGTTGTTTCAGATTTCCTCCGATCCCGTATTTAGGGTCGGGGGTCTTTCTTGATTTTTTTCTTCGAAGACCCGGCCTCATTATCGTTCCTCCCCATTATCAAGAATACACCACGAATTCAATCACCAACAACACTAGAACAATGCTCAACAATCCCAAGTCACCACAACCAAGAATGGCTCACTATCACCAAGTACACACTACAAAATCCAAATTGTGCACTACCCACTTTGTTTCTAGGCACAACAATTCTTCACAATGCTCAAACAAACCAAAATACTACCACCAAGCCAACATGAAACAACCAAAACACCAACAATGGCAAATTTCGAATTTGAGGAATTTCCTTACCAAAATGGGCTCAAAATGAAAAATTTGAGCAAACTTGATCCTCCAAATCGCTAGTAGTAGCCTCACTACTGCTCCTAGGTGCTTTTCCACCCTTGAAATCGACCCAAAAGCTCCAAGAAACAAAACCCCCAATTTTTAGGGTTCTTGAGAAAAATTGGAATTTTTGAGTGGAAATGGATGAAATAAGTGTTTTTGGGGTTGATTTGTTGTTTGTGGAATGATTATTTTGTGAAGAAAATTGAAGTTTGGGAGTGATTTTGTGTGATTTGGTGAAGAAATGAAAATTTTGAGTGTTTGGGAGTGAGTGGGTCGAAAATGAGTGAGAAAGTTGAAAGAAATGAGATGAGGAAGAAGGAGGGGGAGTCGGGCTTATACGCGAAAAAATCTGGGCAAAAATGCTCTTCTCGAGTCGAGAAGAATCTGTCTCGACTCGAGGACACACTACGTCAAAAAAGACTTACCAGAACGGTTCCCCTAAAGCTAAGCAGAACGGTTGTAGAACCGTTCTCTAGAGGACGGTACTTAAAGCCTAAGAAAACGGTTGCAACCGTTCTAAAAGCCTTTAAGAACGGTTCTAGGCAAAACCGTTCTTAAAGACCTTTAAGAACGGTTCTAGGCAAAACCGTTCTTAAAGACCTTTAAGAACGGTTTTCATGAAAACCGTTCTCTTAGGCTGATGGTCTTTAAGAACGGTTTTGCCCAGAACCGTTCTTAAAGACCCCCTTGCTGGCGCGAATTTTGGAGGGGACCTATGAGAACGGTTTTAAACCGTTCTCTTAGGTCTATATTTTTTTTAGGTACAATTTACAGTGCCTCCAACCAGAAACATTTGGGCGTCCGCGAAAAAAAAAAACGCGGACCGTCGACTACAACCTGCATGAAAAAATAGCAATGCTCCACAAATCACCCAATGCAATCTTCTAGTCCATTCTCATACTCCAAATAGCAATATCCAACACCAATTCATCTAACAACTACTACATATACAACAAACCATCACCATTGCTATCATACAAAATCCAAGTTGTCCATTCTACAAAATCTAATAGTTCTCCAACCTACAAATTCAAGTTTCCCTACCATCCTATAAAATCTAAGTTCTCTATCAACTACCATAAGCATGCAAGCTAAGGTAGTTAACTATCCGATACTACATATGACTAAATTACCTTATATGCGCATGCTAAATGATGTCATCATCGTTTTGACCAACCCGAAGAACAATGTCGGCCAATATGTCTCGCACTTCATCAATTTCCTTATCGGAGTAGGATTGCGGACGGTATTTGATACCATACTACAAAAGAACACAAAACTATAGTCAACAATCAAGTGAAAAATAAAAGACAACAAGTTAATTGATTTACCGTCACCGTCGTCCATCTTAACTTTGAGGAATTTTCAAAACTCGCAAGAGGATTAGCACTTTGGAATCTATTGTTGCTCCTACATACACATATAAGTTTATATTCAAGTTCTTATCATATAACATTGTAGTGATAAATTCGAAGTTAAAATAATAGATAAAAATAAAACTTACTCGACTAGTAGATTAAATAAGAATTGTGGGGGTTCATCTCTTGTATTGCCGGAATCTAACCAATAAACAATCCGCGCTCCGGGATTCACCACCGCAAGCATCCAATGTGCACTATAATTATGAAACAATACACATTCATGGCCGGAAATAGAATAACTAATTAAAATGTGTTGCAAGAATTGAAAAAATACATTTCATTATAAGGAGCAAAGAACAATTTACCACCACTTAGACATGATGTACATTGAAATGCTTTTAAAATATAAGCCACACGTGTTTCGTTGCTTGCAACACTAATTGGGGACAACATACTTGGATCCAAAAACCCATAGCAATGAATTGTCCTATTTTGGGTGGCCATATTGTGCAAGTACCTATCATACATATATCATATAAGTATATATACAAATTGAGATTTTATACGTACATGTGATGAATTTAGAACCGTTCAAAATGAAAAGACAAGAACTATTATATTATTATTACTACCTCATGAATATGATCATATGAGTAGATTGAATTTCGTTTTGAAGACACCATTCTTGCATCTCTTCCCAACCGACATATGCTATTTGCTCATTGTGTGCCACATGCTTAGAAATAGGAATCTCCTTCATTTCATTATTCCCCGCCTTAGCTATTTTCAAAGACTCTATCCAAAGGTTTTTTTACCAAAACCGTCCTCACGATCTTCTTTTTCTCCTCAACAGTCAACTTTTGGAATGGATCACGAGTAGGTTTGGTTCCGGAGGACGGACCAGTTTTCTTGGATGGTTCTTCCGCCGCCTAATAACGAATAATAAAACAAAAAAACCCATAATAATAAATGACTTCAACCTATCAACTAATTTAAAAAAAAAAAACTTATAATCAAGATAAACATATAGAAAAAAGAATATAAAATTACCTTATAATAATCTTTGGGATAAATATATGCAATAGGCCATATAGTTCGGATGTTTACGGCTTGACTAACAAAAGCTAACTCTGAGTTGGGATATGGCAATGTTTCATGTGGCACGATATCTCTAAGTATAATCACTTCTTTACAGTTATCAGGTAGAGGCATGCAATGTACACGGATGGGAACCGTGCTTCTTGGATCTTTATTCCTAGCCTTCCCCTCCGCCACTATGTCCCCTGTCTTTGGCGATAAAAGTAGACACTCCGTCCACTCCTAGAACACAATTAACATGTACATCTCAATTCAATATTATAAAACAAAATTTACTTTTCATACGATAATATATGAATAAATAAATCAAATGTTACCTCATGCCCGGGATCTACAAAATGAGATGTCTTTGGAGTAACAACTTTGTTGAAATTGCATATGAGGTGATGGAGTGTGATAATAAGCATCCTCCTCTTGATTTTGAGGAGTTTTTGAGTTAATACCGGCTACTTCTTCCTCCACATCATCACGATTTCCAGAAAATTGAGAACTAACCGGAAAAGCTTTAGACAACAACTCCATTTGTACTTGGCTAAGTACACCATCACCCATAGACATAACAATATGCCCTAATACATCAACCTTATTTAAAGTTGAATTGAGTTTATCTTGGGTAACATGAAGTTGTTCTTCCAACTTAAGTTCCGAAGTCCGTTTTTTTGGTCTACCAAAGACATCGGAAATGGTGAGACTTGTAGGCATACCTAGAATACGTCCTGGATGGTCACACTTCTTAACCGCACTTGCCAAAATATCATTTCGGCCTTGAGGAATAAACTTTCCTTCATTAGCCTCTTTTTCCAACCTTGCCTAATTACATGAAAAAAAATTATTAGTATTATTATTATATTATTATTATTATTAATGTGAAAAAGTTTTAAGCACAAAAAATAAGTTTAATTTTTGATCGAAAAATAAATGTTCGTTCTTACAATTTCTTTGGCAATTTCTTTGTCATAATCGGTCATTTCGCCTTTTTTTCTCGAATGTCCTTTTAGCCAAGTGAGATATCTAGGTACATCTTGTATCTCGATCCCTTGTTTTGCACAATCTTCGACCTTAATCAAAATTGAAAAGAAATGATAGTTATAATTAACAAAATAGATAAGTAAATATATATATATATATAATCAAAGATAAGCCTTTTAATTAATCAAGCGATATAGTTACTTACAATCTCCTCATTGATTCCGATATACCCTTTTCGAGACCCATAATACAGTGATCTCTTCTCTTTAATATTGTCAATTCCGCTCTTGCTTTTTTTCTTGTAAAAAAAAAACAAAACGTAAAAAGTAAATATGAGCAAATAATATGATATAAAAATAATCTAAGTTATCAAAAATAGGATGATTCAATTTTGCAAACTTACTAGAAATGCTTCGGAGGTATGATATTCAACAAAGTCATCCCATTGTTCTTGAGTGATTTGCTCATAACAATCGGGTTTCACCTTATTTATTCCTAACCTCTTTGTGTGTTTCTTGTCCTCCTTGTCATATATATACATATGATGGATGTGAAGGGTACATCTCCATCTCTTGAAATGTTTAGCGGCCTCACATAGAATCCAATGACCTTTACGTTCTTCATGAACAAAGAAAGCACCCTACATAATGCAAATACAATTACATATATATATATATATATATATATATATATCATTAAAAGTTAATGATAAGTGCATATCTAATATATTAGGTAAAAAGATGTTTCTGACTTACTTCAATGTCTTTACATATTCGCCTTGCGGTTGTTTTGTTTAGATCTTTCCATTTCCTCAAATTGCAAGGCACGTGTCTACGAGTAATTATTCCTATCCAAGAACTGAAATTGGAACGGTGTGTCCCCATATGAAGTATCCGATCCTTACTCCACTCCAAAAGAATAGGTCTCTTCTCTTGTAAGGCCCTCGCACATTGCAAAAGCACACTCGGACCTCTCTCACCTTCCGACTCACCTCCATCATCGGTATTGCTACCGCTTGATTTTCTCCTTCTAGTCATCATCCCTCAAGTCATCAAACTACAAACACATTAACATTGACAAATTTATTAGATAGATAAAAAAAAAAAATTAAACTAGCTACAAAAATCATGTGTTAACGAACATATAATTTTATAACTAAAAATGATAATAAATTAACATAATATTCACCGCGACATTTGTATTTATACAACAATATTACACTTACTATATCGATAAGTACACATATGCAAGGCCATTTTTGAATTAGTACTAGTTTACCTAGCATAACTAAACAATCTAATACCTTAGAGAACACATTTTTGCAAAACCATTCTCTTATCCTATATACTCACAAAACGACAAATTTGAACAAAAATCCAAAAAACAAATATATATACAATAATAGGGCTATATATGAGAACGTTTCTTCTAAGAACCGTTCTAAATCACAAACACCAACTCAACATATGATGGGCAACCTACATTCTAAAGTTCTTCTACTTACTTAACCTAAAATTTGACTAGCAAATTAACCTAAAACCTAACTAGCTACTTTAATTTAGAAATTAAAAAACAAAAGCTAGATAAAAGACTTACTTGCTATTGAATTGGAGATTGATAATTGACCTAATTGTAGGCTAGTCGCCGGAAAATTGATGCCCAAATTGAATTTCGATCGCCGGAAAATGGTTGCCCCAATTTGTAGTAACAATCTTCTATCAACTCAATTAGGGATAAAATTCTTCCACTACTACAACCTTGAGAAGAATAGCTAAACTAATGAATTGGGTAATATATTATTGGGATTATTGATTGCAAATAATCGATTTTTTTTTTCTGGGTTGAAGTCGCGCCGCGAATAACAGTAGCAGCGAGGAAGACGATTGAAAAAAATGATGAAGAAGGGAGAGGGGGACGATTTATCAAACTAGACCTTTAAGAACGGTTCTTAGAAAAACCGTTCTAAAAGGCCAACCTTTAAGAACGGTTATTGTGGGAACCGTTCTTAAAGCTTTCGTTCTGAGTCTTTTAGAACGGTTTTACCACAAAACCGTTCTTAAGGATAGGTTTTTTTTTTTTTTTTTTTTTTTTTTTTTTTTTTTTTCTGGATTTACATTTTAAGAACGGTTATTTACAGAACCGTTCTGAAAGACCTTTTTAGGACGGTTATGTGAAATTCCGTTCTCTTACGTAGGTTTTGGAAGGTCATTTTTGACGTAGTGACACTGTTCTCGACTCGAGGATTATGCCTCTCGAGTCGAGATAAGTGTTTTTCTGGAAACTTTTAGCTACGGCCTCTACTCGAGACCCTCTTATCTCGACTAGAGGTCTTCTTCACCCAACTTCTTTTTCACCTTATCTTGCTTGAAATTCAAAACAAAACCGATTTCCGAAGTACCAAAACACACCATATCACACATATATACACAAATGGCTCGGGTTGCCTCCCGAGTAGCGCCTTTGTTTAACGTCGTTGGCTCAACTCATCAAAAATCTAACCGGTCAACCATAGCCAAATCTCAATACATCCAACCCACAACTTGACATTTCACCCTTGACCCTCCATCTAGGAACGCCTTTAACCCCAAATTTCCCCTTTTTTTTCTTTGAAACACTCGGAATAGTTTTGTTGGGTCTCGATTCCTGCAAAACTGACAACAAAGACTTTCTAAACACTAGGGGTGACTTGGTTAGTGTAGAATGCATCCCTTTCACATGAGACCTCACATTTTTCAAGCAGTTCAAGGAGATACACTTCACATTTTCAATTTTGGGGTCGGGGGGATCATGTTTGGGAATTTTCACAACACATGTAGCAATTGAGTGGACCGAATTATCATCATCAACATCATGATTGGACTCATAGACATGTCGTTCTATCCTACGACCATTAGCTTCTCATGCAATGATACCGTTATGCATATCAATATTTACCCTAGCGGTTTTCATGAATGGACGTCCTAGAAGGAGAGGCGGTCATGCTTATGATGATTCATATCAAAAACATAGAAATCCGCGGGAAACACAAGATTTTCTATTTTAACATGCACGTCTTTCACAATTCCTCTAGGATAAACTCTCGAACGATCCGCTAGCTCTATCAGATCACAACATCGGTTTCATGCATTGATTTGAATTTCATGGAATCATAACATGTTGATGGTAAAACATTGATCCCTAAATCTAGCATAGACTTAGGGAAAGTGGTGTTACCTATGGTTGCCGCAACGGTAAACATACCGGGATCACCACATTTTATAGGTAGCCGTTGTTGGAAAACGGCCGAAACTTGTTCACTCATCACCACTTTCTTCTTGTCCTTAGCTTTTGGCTTTCTTTTGACCGTGCATATGTCTTTCACGAACTTGACCGCCTTCGGAACACTCTTCATAAAGTCAAGGAATGGTATATTCACTTTGCACTCTTGAAAAAGAGCGTACATGTCGGAGTTGTGGGCGTACTTCCGAGTGTCCTTAAGTGCCTCGGGAAACGGGACATCAACCTCATCATCCCCATCTTGAACTATAAAAGAATCAACAACCAATGGGGAAGGAAAAACAGGTATCTCGAGTCGAGAGGAAGGAATCTCGACTCGAGAATAGGGCCTCTCGACTCGAGATGTTTCGTCCTCGAGTCGAGGCATAGGAACAGAGTAGCTGTTTTGAATAACCAATTTCTCGACTCGGGATGAGCCCTTCTCGACTCGAGGGCTGTCTTTCTCGACGTGAGGCATGTGCTTCTCGAGTCGAGGCCGGAGATCAGAAGAGTTGTTTTCATAGGGCAAATCCTCGACTAGAGGAGCTCCTTCCTCGACTCGATTTTTTTCTGAACTTTCTACATGGTCTCCCATTGTTCATACTCCTCTCCAAGTATCTCCATTTCTCGATTTCCATCTTCAACTTCGACGTGAGGTTTCCTACCACTTCGTAGGCCAATGAAACTCACATTTTTATAGGATTTGGCTCGGTTTGAGATGGAAATTTGTTGGAACTCTTAGACTCAAGTCGATTGACCACGCTTGCTAGCTTGCTCATTTGACTCTCAAGATTTTGAATCCTTGCCTTTGTTGCTTGTTGATTACTCACCATTGAGGCTTGCATTGTCATGACATGTTGTGTGAGGGCTTTCATCATCTCATCCAAATGCGTAGATGAACTACCATTCCCTTGACCTTGATTGATTTGATTAGACTCTTGGAATGGTGGCCTAGATTGGATCCGATTTCCTTGAAAACCATTACCTCCAAATAATTATGACTCCCTTGATTGTAGTTCCCGTCTCTAGGTACTTGTGAGTTGAAATTCTCATTGCTACCTTGTCCTTGACCTTGGAACCGGTTTCCACCTTGATTGTAACCTCTATTCCCATCTTGGAAACCGTCAATCCTCCTTTGATTCCCTTGGAAGCCATTAATCGCATCAACCTCCTCATATTCTCTAGGAGGTGAGTTTCTACCTTGATTCCGCAAGAGTTCCTTCACCATCTTTGTCAACTCCCCAACTTGAGAATCATTGGGGGAAGTTTCCACCATATTGACCTTCCTCAATCACCTCTTTGCTTCTCGGTCATGTGAGTTTGTTGCCAACTCCTCTAGCAAGTCCCAAGCCTCGGCCGGAGTCAACTTGTCCAACCAACCATTACTAGCGGCTACCACATGCCTATAGTCTTAATCATCGAGCCCGTGGTAGAAGAACAAGATTAGATCTTGCTCCTTGTAGCCATGGTAAGGGCAACCAGCTACCAACTCTCGGAACCGGTCCCAATAAAAGGCAAGTGACTCTCCCCGTTGCTCTAGTGTTGAAATCTCTTTTTTCAAAGTCGAAGCCTTAGTGTTGGGGAAGTATTTGAGAATGAAGGCCTTTTTCAACAATTCCCAAGAGTTGATACTATTGTGGGGAGAGTATAGAGCCAATTCAAAGCACGACCCTTCAATGAGAATGGAAAAACCTTTAGAAAGAAGGTGTCCAAGTCAACACCCGCAGGTTTCATGTTGCTACACACCAAGTGAACCCCCATTATATGCTTGTTGGCATCTTCGGTGCTTAGGCCATATGTGGGTAGGTGGTGTAACAAGGCTCCCTTAATCTCAATTCTCGAGGTGGCTTCATCCTCGGGAAAGACGATGCATGATGGTTGTTGGAAGAGGTCCGGTGCCGTCTGTAACACCCCGCATTTTTGGGAGCCTAAATTATTAAGGGTGTTACGTTTTGTAATGTTATTGAGGGGTTTATTAATGTTTTATTGGAATTCGATTGAATTGTTATGGGATTTCTGATTACAGAATTACATAAGAGGGTTCGTTACGCTTTCGGATTAGGACCGGGTTTGTGGATCACGCAACTCACCTAATTATCTAAGCCCAAACCCGAGTTACTCTCATACCCATATACATATAATAAATAAAACCCTTGCTTTCTTACTCAATCATTCGGCCTCCCCTCTCCATCTCTCTCCTTTTCGTAGTCTCCACCCGCAGAAAATTACCAGCATCGCTGTGTCAACTTCAAACACACACAACTCTCACATACGACCTTTTTTTTAAATCGTGGTTAGTGGCGTTAGAACCGTGCTTTTGATACAAATCTATAAACATGTAGATCGTGCCAAGATTATATTAGATGCTCCATGTAGAGGTGTTTTAGTGGAGCTGTGTCTATCTACCCGAGAACTGTTCCGCTCCCTCGGTATCTTGGTGATTCCCATTGACTCATAAAATATTTTGGGACGAGATTTTATGGTGATATTTCTAACTCTGGTTTTAACAACATATTCAAAATTGGTAAGGCCTGTATTTGTATATCAAAAGTTATATCATAATTCGTGGGTAAACCCTAATGCATGTTTATGGAGCTGTATTTGATCCGCTTGGATTTTGTGGACGCAATTTTGAGGGGACATTCCTGATATAATATTTTATGACATACTAAAATTTGGTATTCAACCCATTCCTTAAACGTCATTTATGCCTGTTTCTTTGCTACTGCTCTAATTTGGGTTCTTATTCAATTAGCGTCATTCGTGGTTGTAATTAGGGTTGATGGAGTAAAGGATTACGATTTATGGCTTAAAGGATTGGGTATGATTGATTATGGGAAAAGATGATGTTAGAGTAAAAAGGAGAAATGATGTTAGCTTAAAGGCTCTAATTTCCACCCCTTGTTGTTGATTCTATATCGTTGTTCCGGTTACGGCCGTTTATAAATCAAACAGCGCAAGCACAAATAATGTACTTAAATGACAAACTGAAAGTATATCGAAAGAACGAAATGATAAATGTAATCCCTTCTAGAAGGACGGACATAGGAGCCGTCACTACATCACGAGGATGTGGCTTTTGTTTGAACCTCTAATCAAGGTTGTATTGTGGGTCGGAGATCAGCTATCGAACCCCCTAATAGACTTTCTCCTAGAGGGGGTTTCGTCCTACCGGCCCTCTAGTGAGGGGTGTGCACACTCGAGTCATTAGGTTGCGTTACTATGTAACTCTAGATGTGGTAGTCTTGGGGTAGGACCCTTGGCTTGTCTTTAGGGACCTCACGGAGGCCCTCGAATAACGTATATTATTGAAAAAAGAATTGAAAGAAAGACTAATCGAATTACGTTTTAGGCAGCCCCGGGCTGACCTTTGCACGACTCGTGTAATCCGACACACGAGTCGCGTCCACAGTTGCCTTTGCTCTGTCAGTTTCTAAACTAAGCACGAGTCGTGCACGAGTCGTGTCCAGTGTTTTGTTGTCTTCGTCGCTTGGCGTAGTTTGCTGAGTTATTTGTAGCTACGCACCATTTTAAGGCGCGTATCTTACCTTCTTTTGTTGCTCTCTCTTTTCTTACTCAGCCAGTGCTGACGTTCTTTGTTTTGGGTTGGGTCCCTACCCTATTCTGGGGCCTGTGTCATCCTTTTGGTGGCGCAGTTGACAGGTTTGCAGATTGAGATGCATTGTATGGTTGAAGCGTCATTGCATGTTGGACGCTTTGATGAGTCGTCACATATTTGCATTGGGGACGATTTGTAGTTTATCTTTTGGTTTAATTTCCGATTTGTAGATTCAGCTAGAAGTCTTCCGCTGTCATTTGTTATTCTTGTTTATCAAGTTTGTTTTAAATTAGCCTTGTCGTTGACTTGGTAGTCAATGGCGGCATAACAATCCTTTATTTTTGTATTTAAATATAGCAAAAATTTAGGGTTGTTACAGTTGGTATCAGAGCCTTAGGCTCTGGTTAGTTAAGTTTGCAAAACGGTTTTAAACCAATTTGATGAAACGATTTTTAAAACTTGGGGGATTTGTTGGGTGCATTCATACGCATGCTATGTGCTACGTGCTACGTGCTACATGCTATGTGTCTCTTGTACTACACGACAGAGTTTTGAAGTTGACTTTTGAGTTTATGACTTGAGCTACGTACTAAATACTACGGACGAGTACTACACTAAGCTACGTAGTTGGTGACTCATTTTGAGAGCACCACTTTGGAGATAATATTAGATATGGATCGAATTTAGATGACACTTTGGGTTACATTTTTTGAGGACAAGTTCATACGATTAACTTCTTCATATTGTAGTCATATTACTTGGTAAGTAATGTTGAGGTGTTGAGAAAAAAAAAACAGCTTTATTTGAAAGAAGGTGAAATTAGCACGAGTTAAGTAAGATGGTGATGATCCTTAAGGTTATATTAAAGAATGTATTTGATGATATTAGAAACTTGCTTATTTAATGTCTATCGTTTTCCAAGTTTTGCCTTTAAAGATGAGATATGAAATGGAAAGCGTCAGATAAGTGTGTGCGATATAATGTTAAACCAAAGGTTTTTGAATCATCTATTTACTTCCTCTTTTCCTATCCATAATACCTATGCTATGGTTAACCATTTAGACATAATAACTCACGCTACTCCACCTAACAATGTCACCTCTAATAGGTAAGAAACCTTGATTACCTTAAAGGAAAGGTGAAAGTTGGAGAAGGACTAGTAATGGTGAGACAATAAGCGAGTTAGGCATACGAGAGTTTAGATGATTTCGTACATTATTCCTCATTTTATTACATGGGTTATATGATAGGAATCATTTCCGAGAATACTACTTTGTTTATTGCAACTGGGAATGAGTGAAAGAAATTGATATATTGATTTCATCAACGACTATTTATGGATGATGGGTTAAGAGCAAAAGAAGCCTTATATGACATTGATCATAATCCCGATTTTTGGAACCTGAGTATTGCCTTTCTTGTTGAGTGATATTCCCTGGGCATTATTATGAGGAGACTAATCTTTGGATTTATTATCCACGTCATTATTTTTAATATATGATAGTGGCAACTTATTTTTTTTTGAATTGTATGTTTTGTTTACTCGCCCTTTTAATTGGAGTCCCGTTACTTCATAGTTTTGAATAGGGGACAATACCCCTAAGTTATATTAGGAATAACGACGTTGATGCAACTATATGCTAATTGTGTGTCATTAATGAGTTTATGGCATAGTCTATTCGATTTCTATTCGTCCTTTTGTGCCGTGGAGCTACTGATCTCGGCTCGATTCGTGCACCTCTGGACACGAGTTGTGTGTCTCAAACCGCGTCGCTAGCGCACAACCGCGCCCGGGGTCAACAACGCGAACGTACGACAAGTAATCTGCATACTTCCCGTGCCCGCGGCTAAATATTCGCGCCCGCGGTTAAACACGGCAAAGAATCTACATGCTTCTCGTGCCCGTGGCGCATCTTCCGCGCCCGCGGCATCCCTGCAGCACCTGCGGGAAAAAAAAAAAGGAGGTTCTAGAAAAGTCAGTTTTCAGCGAGACGAATAACTTACTGGCGTCTGTTTCAGTTATTTATTGTTTTCTACCTTATTACTCTCTGTCGTTTACATCAGGGCGTAAGCTACCTAAGATGTTGTTTTATACTGCTAATTTGATGTGTTATTATCATTAGAAGATGGTGCGGGGAAAGTTCTAATACCAAGGGATGAGGAGTTGGCAGAATTTTGAACCTTATTATGAGGATTTCTATTGAAGGTCACGTGATCAAAGTGCTGGACATTATTTGATTTATAAAGAGCAATGATGGTCGAATATATATTCGGGAGTTAGATACTAGATATGGAGGATAAAATTCTCAGGTAAGGATGGACTGATTGGAGGAAGAAGCAACTTTAAAAGATCATACGCACTTGCTCTCACGTACTTACTATAGCTTATGGTGTAAAGAAGATAAAGTAAAATGGATTTAAGAATTTCTCGATGACGCTGATGGTTAACGAAACTATCTGACTCATGGGATGACTCAGTCATATGATAAATGGTTATGATGCGTCATCTATTGTGCTAGAATGATGTGTCAGGTGATCTCGTGCTCGTTTGATATCTACATGCTGAAATCGCGGTATGACTTGAGTGATGCGAAGACAAAAAAAAATGAATTATTTTGGGGATTCTTAGCACTAAGGTATATCAGTAAGAAGCAAAGGACAACCCACTGTGCTACAACAATGACATTTTAAATTTTAAAGGCTACTGTACCATTTATGAATAATCTATTGGACATTGAAGCTATACTTACTAAATTCATTTACAAGCACTACTGGACTTTGAGATTTTATGATGAATGAATTGGGCATAAGTTTAGTAACAGAAAGATTTACATATATAAAGGACAAGTCAGTTCGGTGTATGCACATTAGTATTGCTCGATTTATTGGGATGGACGCCAAGTCACCTGTTGGCTACGAGAATAAGGCATGGTGAACGTACTGAACTTAAAGTACCTTATAGATTCAGAATCTTGACTTTACTATGGTATTGAGGTGGATTATGGATTTGACATTGATCTATGTCTTTCGAGATCTATTAACTAGAGAGGATTATTTTAAGGACATGTTTACCCTTACCAAATTTAGCTTCTAAGAGTGCAATTTGGTGCCCTGTATGATATAAGAGTCACTATGATTCGGCGATGGACTTCATAGATTAAAATCTTAGCGTTGATGGTCTAATGCTAATAGTGGTAAAAGCTTATGTTTTCGAAATAATCATCAGATGGTTTTGTACCTTGTATTGGTAAAATTTCTAAGGGCCGTCTATCTTATTTGTAAATGATTTTGGGTCCAAATTACTTAATAAGCTTGAGTTGTGAATGTTTGGTGGTAGTTGCAAGACATTGGATCTATTTTATTAAAGTGTGATTTTGGTCATGGTAAGGCTAAGAAAATTTCCCTGGGTTGATAATGTTACTCGTGGGAGTAAGTTGGTTGAATATAAGCGTATCTCGTGATAAAAACACTGTTTTATTCCTTAGAATACCCGACCCTCGTAGTACAATAACTTGGGATATAAATAGTAGGACGTTGTGGTTTGTCAATGGGCTAAAGAATGTTTCTTGGAATGTATTGGGTTAAATGAGTATGAACGAATAAATATTTCATGGGTTCAAAGTTAATTGGTTGGAGTTGATGAATAAAGAACGATGTGATGTTAGTTGATCAAACACCTTATATATGAGGGAAGTCGAAGTCTAGATCATATATCTATTGGTTCAAAAAAAAAGTATGTAAAGAGGGTTGGCAAGGAGAGAACAAGGGAATACTAAGGATGCCCGGAATACAATTATGAGAACCAATCAAGACATAAAGTTAATGTTAAATTGCTTGACAAGATTGATTCGAGGTATACGTTGGTAAGAATGGGGTTTTTGGATCAAAGAATAGTAAAGCTTTCGTTGAATGTCTAACGCAAACGAGTATGACTACATCTTGATACTGCTAAACGCGACTAAGTGCCTTCGACATGACACTAAGGTTTTCTTGTGGGGTTAGAAAATTATCGCCAAGAATTTCAAATAGAAAGGGACTATGTTCATATGGATTGACGGGTACGTTGAATTTTTCAGGTTACAAAGTCAATACTAATCAGATAAGTAAAGTCGGTTTTTAGGTAACCCAATGAGTAAGAGGAAAATTGTCTGCTAGAGATGGTTCTGTTGATATATATAGTCATTAATCGTGGAAACCACAATTTTAGTAAGAGGTCAATCGAGGAAATTGAAATATTACATCCTATGCGATTAGTTGAATGCATCGATAATTATGTGATGACAAGTTTCAAGGTCAAAGGTTCATATAAGGAGTTTGACTGAAAGTCGTATAGTCGGACAACGGTAGTTGCTAACATGGAAGGTTTAATTATTTGATGAATGGTCTTCTAGTCCACCAAATGGAGAATAGAGCTCTAAAAAGCCTTATGTGTGATAAAAAAAAAAGGGGTTCTAATAGACGAGAAAATATGGTTTACGAGTAATGACAAGGTCTTGTTGTGGTGAATTGTTAGTACTGATCAATTATTATGGAGATGTAAATGGAGGTTAAAGACTTGCGAGATCTATGTATACTCGCAATTACACTACCAAGGATGATGACTTGAATGTTTAAGACGTAGATGGACAAAATCAAGTCATTTGGTTGAAGTAAGAAAGTTCATGGAAGCAAAATCTGCTCCCTACATGTTTTGAACTTGGGTGGAGAAGGAATAACAATGCAAGCTTGACCAACTAGGCTACAACATCCAACCTGCTAGACAAATGGGATATGAAGCTAGGTATCGGTTAGTTGCACGTATGCATTGAGTAATAAGGGTATGCAAGTTTCAATCATTTGAGAGTTGAAATTTCAAATGCATGTATAGGGTGGTCTCGACACCTATTGGTATACTGAGCAATATTTCACAACACTTTTGGAGATGAGAACGCTTTGACACGAGTTTGACATGCGAAATGTAAATGAAAAGGTTTGGAGCACTGAAGATCACAATAAAACTCTTTGGTTGATATGAAAATGAGTAAAGGATGGTAAATGGTTACGAGTTCGAATCGTCAGCCGGTTTCAGGAAAGGTCTGTTTTAATGACATGTTCTATGGCTATCGATGACATATTATGTTAGAAATGCATTGAATGTCCAGGATTTGAATCGCTAAGAATTCATGAAACTACAATCTAAGGGAATCGTCACCAAGTATGGTTGACTTGTGGATGAGAAAGAGAATTAGGAATACAGCGACAAAACCTTGCAATGCGTTACCAAGGTGTGAAAAATAATGCAAGTGAAAAGTGGATTTAAAGTTCGGATTAGTCACACTGGTTTGAATTGAGTACTTTTGGTTCGAGGGCGAACCTTTTCTTTATGGGGGATGAGAACCACGTGCGTTCCTTTTTCGCCCTAATTTTTAAGAACTTCTGGTTATTTTGTCATTATATAATAAAATTTATGATAAAGCATGTCTACCTAATTGGTGCACTTGTAGTGCACACGTACTTGTATTGTGCATCGCAGTTGCACACGTTATTTTGTTCGTGCATTAACGTTGCACATGTCATATTATTTGGCATCATTTCGTGCCAATACTTAAACTTATTATAATTGCGCGCTATTCCTTCCTCGAAATGCATTAATGGTGCATTTCTAGCTAAACACGACTCCCTTGTGAGTAAGTGCATTGTCCAAAATTGGTAACGACTGTATTTGTATATCAAAAGTTATATCATAATTCGTGGGTAAACCCTAATGCATGTTTATGGTTCAGTGTGAGGTTGATTCCCGTTGATCTGCTTGAATTTTGTGGACGAAATTTTGAGGGGACGTTCCTGATATAATATTTTATGACATACTAAAATTTGGTATTCAACCCATTCCTTAAACGTCATTTATGCCTGTTTCTTTGCTACTGCTCTAATTTGGGTTCTTATTCAATTAGCGTCATTCGTGGTTGTAATTAGGGTTGATGGAGTAAAGGATTACGATTTATGGATTAAAGGATTGGGTATGATTTATTATGGGAAAAGATTTAGTCGCGTTTAGCAACATCAAGATGTAGTCATACTCGTTTGCCTTAGACATTCAACGAAAGCTTTACTATTCTTTGATCCAAAAACCCCATTCTTACCAATGTATACCTCGAATCAATCTTGTCAAGCAATTTAACATTAACTTTATGTCTTGGTTGGTTCTCATAATTGTATTCCGGGCATCCTTAGTATTCCCTTGTTGTCTCCTTGCCAACCCTCTTTACATACATTTTTTTTTGAACCAATCGATATATGATCTAGACTTCGACTTCCCTCATATATAAGGTGTTTGATCAACTAACATCACATCGTTCTTTATTCATCAACTCCAACCAGTTAACTTTGAACCCATGAAATATTTATTCGTTCATACTCATTTAACCCAATACATTCCAAGAAACATTCTTTAGCCCATTGACAAAACCACAACGTCCTACTATTTATATCCCAAGTTATTGTACTACGAGCGTCGGGTATTCTAAGGAATAAAACAATGTTTTTATCACGAGATACGCTTATATTCAACCAACTTACTCCCACGACTAACATTATCAACCCAGGGAAATTTTCTTAGCCTTACCATGACCAAAATCACACTTTAATAAAATAGATCCAATGTCTTGCAACTACCACCAAACATTCACAACTCAAGCTTATTAAGTAATTTGGACCCAAAATCATTTACAAATAAGATAGACGGCCCTTAGAAATTTTACCAATACAAGGTACAAAACCATCTGATGATTATTTCGAAAACATAAGCTTTTACCACTATTAGCATTGACCTCTCATTTTTTCATTGCACTTCAAGTATTATCAACTCGACACCATACAACCAGCTGATTACTATACCACCCCATTCTCCAGCTCAACTTATCCACCAATCAACTATGATTCAACCAATATATACCATTAGACCATCAACGCTAAGATTTTAATCTATGAAGTCCATCGCCGAATCATAGTGACTCTTATATCATA
Source organism: Spergularia marina (assembly GCA_963680865.1). NCBI lineage: Eukaryota > Viridiplantae > Streptophyta > Magnoliopsida > Caryophyllales > Caryophyllaceae > Spergularia > Spergularia marina. The sequence goes on along the minus strand of OY804550.1, from coordinate 11,390,962 downwards.
CAGAGCACCAAATTGCACTCTTAGAAGCTAAATTTGGTAAGGGTAAACATGTCCTTAAAGTAATCCTCTTTAGTTAATAGATCTCGAAAGACATAGATAAATGTCAAATCCATAATCCACCTCAATACCATAGTAAAGTCAAGATTCCGAATCTATAAGGTACTTTAAGTTCAGTACGTTCACCATGCCTTATTCTCGTAGCCAACAGGTGACTTGGCGTCCATCCCAATAAATCGAGCAATACTAATGTGCATACAACGAACTAGCTTGTCTTTTATATATGTAAATCTTTCTGTTACTAAACTTATGCCCAATTCATTCATCATAAAATCTCAAAGTCCAGTAGTGGTTGTAAATGAATTTAGTAAGTATAGGTTCAATGTCCAATAGATTATTCATAAATGGTACAGTAGCCTTTAAAATTTAAAATGTCATTGTTGTAGCACAGTAGGCTGTCCTTTGCTTCTTACTGATATACCTTAGTGCTAAGAATCCACAAAATAATTCATTTTTTTTTGTCTTCGCACACTCAAGTCATACCGCGATTTCAGCATGTAGATATCGAACGAGCACGAGATCACCTAACACATCATTCTAGTACATTAGATGACGCATCATAACCATTTATCATATGACTGAGTCATCCCATGAGTCAGATAGTTTCGTTAACCATCAGCGTCATCGAGAAATTCTTAAATCCATTTTACTTTATCTTCTTTACACCATAAGCTATAGTAAGTACGTTACAGCAAGTGCGTATGATCTTTTAAAGTTGCTTCTTCCTCCAATCAGTCCATCCTTACCTGAGAATTTTATCCTCCATATCTAGTAGCTAACTCCCAAATATATATTCGAGCATCATTGCTCTCTATAAATCAAATAATGTCCAGCACTTTGATCACGTGACCTTCAATAGAAATCCACATAATAAGGTTCAAAATTCTGCCAACTCCTTATCCCTTGGTATTAGAACTTTCCCCGCACCATCTTCTAATGATAATAACACATCAAATTAGCAGTATAAAACAACATCTTAGGTAGCTTACGCCCTGATGTAAACGACAGAGAGTAATAAGGTAGAAAACAATAAATAACTGAAACAGACGCCAGTAAGTTATTCGTCTCGCTGAAAATTGACTTTTCTGGAACCTCCTTTTTTTTTCCGCAGGTGGTGCAGGGTTGCCGCGGGCGCGGAAGATGCGCCACGAGCACGGAAAGCATGTAGATTCTTTGTCGTGTTAAACCGCGGGCGCGAATATTTAGCCGCGGGCACGGGAAGTATGCAGATTACTTGTCGTACGTTCGCGTTGTTGACCGCGGGCGCGGTTGTGCGCTAGCGACGCGGTTTGAGACACACAACTCGTGTCCAGAGGTGCACGAATCGAGCCGAGATCAGTAGCTCCACGGCACAAAAGGACGAATAGAAATGGAATAAACTATGCCATAAACTCACTAATGACACACAATTAGCATATAGTTGCATCAACGTCTTTATTCCTAATATAACTTAGGGGTATTGTCCCCTATTCAAAACTATGCAGTAACGGGACTCCAACTAAAAGGGCGAGTAAACAAAACATACAATCCTGAAAAAAATAAGTTGCCACTATCATATATTAAAAATAATGACGTGGATAATAAATCCAAAGATTAGTCTCCTCATAATAATGCCCAGGGAATATCACTCAACAAGAAAGGCAATACTCAGGTTCCAAAAATCGGGATCATGATCAATGTCATATAAGGCTTCTTTTGCTCTTAACCCATCATCCATAAATAGTCGTTGATGAAATCAATATATCAATTTCTTTCACTCATTCCCAGTTGCAATAAACAAAGTAGTATTCTCGGAAATGATTCCTATCATATAACCCATGTAATAAAATGAGGAATAATGTACGGAATCATCTAAACTCTCGTATGCCTAACTCGCTTATTGTCTCACCATTACTATTCCCTTCTCCAACTTTCACCTTTCCTTTAAGGTAATCAAGGTTTCTTACCTACTAAAGGTGACATTGTTAGGTGGAGTAGCGTGAGTTATTATGTCTAAAGGGTTAACCATAGCATGGGTATTATGGATAGGAAAAGAGGAAGTAAAGGGTGATTCAAAAACCTTTGGTTTAACAGTATATCGCACACACTTATCTGACGTTTTCCATTTCATATCTCATCTTTAAAGGCAAAACTTGGAAAACGATAGACATTAAATAAGCAAGTTTCTAATATCATCAAATACATTCTTTAATATAACCTTAAGGATCATCACCATCTTACTTAACTCGTGCTAATTTCAACTTCTTTCAAATAAAACTTTTTTTTTTTTTCAACGCCTCAACATTACTTACCAAGTAATATGACTACAATATGAAGAAGTTAATCGTATCAACTTGTCCTCAAAAATTGTAACCCAAAGTGTCATCTAAATTCGATCTCTAAAATTATCTCCAAAGTGGTGCTCTCAAAATGAGTCACCAACTACGTAGCTTAGTGTAGTACTCGTCCGTAGTATTTAGTACGTAGCTCAAGTCATAAACTCAAAAGTCAACTCCAAAACTCAGTAGTGTAGTACAAGAGACACATAGCACGTAGCACGTAGCACGTAGCACATAGCATGCGTATGAATGCACCCAACAAATCCCCAAAGTTTTAAAAATCGTTTTATCAAATTGGTTTAAAACCGTTTTGCAAACTCAACTAACTAGAGCCTAAGGCTCTGATACCAACTGTAACAACCCTAAATTTTTGCTATATTTAAATACAAAAATAAAGGATTGTTATGCCGCCATTGACTACCAAGTCAACGACAAGGCTAATTTAAAACAAACTTGATAAACAAAAATAACAAATGACAGCGGAAGACTTATAGCTGAATCTACAAATCGGAAATTAAACCAAAAGATAAACTACAAATCGTCCCCAATGCAAATATGTGACGACTCATCAAAACGTCCAACATGCAATGGCGCTTCAACCATACAATGCATCTCAATCTGCAAACCTGTCAACTGCGCCACCAAAAGGATGACACAGGCTCCAGAATAGGGTAGGGACACAACCCAAAACAAAGAACGCCAGCACTGGCTGAGTAAGAAAAAAAACAACAAAAGGAAATAAGATACGCGCCTTATAATGGCGCGTAGCTAATAAGTAATTGAACAAACTACGCCACGAAATCAAGACAACGAAGAACTGAGCACGACTCGTGTGCTTAGAGCACGGGTCGTGTAGAGCGCGAATGGGGGTGTTCATCACCACAATAATCTTATTTAGCATTATTTATATCAATTATTGCGCAAGGGTCCTACCCCAAGCCGATCTAACACTAGAGCATTGCAAACAAAACGATCCTAAAGACCCGAGTGTGCACACCCCTCTTAGGGGGACGGTAGGACGCACTGTCCCTAAGAGGAAGTCATTTAGGAGACCGGTAGCTGATCTCCGGCCTAGCTACACATATACCTTGATCAGAGGTTAATCGCTCTAGGTGGCTTAAACATCATAACACGCATATAGTTACATATATATATATATATATATATATATATATATACATCTTTAGTCCGTTTTAAGTACGTTATTCCCGCATAGTAGCTTGATTTATAAACGGCCAAAGCCGGAACAGGAATACCAATAGATGATCAACAAGATAGTCAACGTGGGAAATCAATAGATGCTCAATAGATGATCAAAATAAAGAATCGATATCAATAGTCAAAAGATAGTCAAAAGAGAGAATACGAACAATGATTCGAAATAGGGATGAACGTGAATGATTATATGGTACGGAAAGAAGCTCAAGTTTATGAGGTCAACGTTCTTACCTTACAACGCTAATCCTTAATGATCGAATTATAAACTCAATCCACAACTCCCTAATCAAAAAGATGTAACCATAAGTCTTACAACTTACAGCTATCATTAATATGAAACGGATCCACAAAGAGACAGTGGTAAAGAAACACGAATAAAATATACCTCCAATATTGGATGACCACCCAATTTTATTATGTTGTATAAGGGTATGTCAGAAACCTCTCCTCAAAATTTCGTTCACAAACTCCAAGCGGATAGACGGGAATCAACTTCACAATGCACCACAAATAACAATTAGGGTTTACTCACGAAAACAAATGTAACTTTTGATACAGAAATCTAGGCCTTACCAATTTTGGATATATTGTCAATTCTAGAGTAAGGAACATCTCCACAAAATTTCGTCCTCGAATCTCTTAGGAGTCGACGGTAATCCTTCAAATACCGAGGGGCAGAACAGATTCTCGGGTAGATAGACACAGCTTCACTAAAGCATGTCTACAGTGATCATCCCATGGAGTCTTGGCACGATATACATGTTCCCGAATTTGTATCGAAAGCACGGTTCTAACGCCACCAACCACGCGCCAATTAGAGATCGTATGAGAGAATTATGTGTGTTTGAAGTTGACACAGTGATGCTGGGAATTTTCTGCGGGTGGAGGCTACGAAAAGGAGAGAGATGGAGAGGGGAGGCCGAATGATTGAGAAAGAAAGCAAGGGTTTTATTTATTATATGTATATGGGTATGAGAGTAACTCGGGTTTGGGCTTAGATAATTAGGTGAGTTGCGTGATCCACAAACCCGGTCCTAATCCGAAAGACTAACGAAGCCTCTTATGTAATTCTGTAATCAGAAATCCCATAACAATTCAATCGAATTCCAATAGAACATTAATAAACCCCTCAACTACATTACAAAACGTAACACGCTTAATAATTTAAGCTCCCAAAAATGCGGGGTGTTACATCAACCTACCAAACAATGAACAACAGAACACTATTAGATCGCAGGCTAAGAAACCTTGTATAGGAAATCAAATTTGAAAATCAAAATAAATATGAGGGAAATTCTAAAACCAACAAAATAATCGACCAAAATGGATTCAGAATCTAATATTAGCTATATAACTTTTCTTTTTCTACCTTTTGGCCATAGCATTGAACGATTTGCAGAGCTCATCGACCAAAAAGCTATGGCCAAAAGGTAGAAAATGAAAATTCAACCAGATTAACCCAAAACCCAGAACTTCAAAGCACATTATTGCAGGAAAATACATTGAAAATCCAACCTTTGCCAACTCAAATCAGCCGAAAAGAAAAATACCAAAATCCCAAACATAAAAAAATTGAACTAATAACCCCTAAATGAACCACCACAAAAAAAATGGAGTAATTAAATCTGATGTGAAAATTAATTAGTAATTACCTACGCAAGATCCAGATGAGGAGAGAGAAAGAGGGTAGTCGTGATACCACTAACGAAGAGTGAAAGAGGCACGCAGGAGAGAGAAACTGGGGAAGCAAGGAGGAGAAGATATTTTCTTAAGGGTTGAAGGGGACGGTCGAGATGGGGAAGGAGATTTGGGGGTCGATTTTCAGCCTTTCGATTTAACACTGTTCTTCGTGAACAGTAGTCATGGGCTGCGTTTCATGTTCAAAGGGGCTGCGTTTTGATGAAATCTTGTGCGTTTAGTGAAGGCGATGCTACGTTTTGGGGGGGGGGGGAGCACTATAGCTATGCTACAGTAGCAAGCTAAGCGGATTTTATAAGGTAAACAGATTAGGTAGATGTAGCCATATCTACTAAAATCATCTGCAAAAATGACAAAGTAGTCATAACCACCTTTGACTGTGATTGTCATTGGACCACAAAATGAGGGCCAATATATCACTAGCTCGTAGTTGTTTTCCTGAAAAAGGTGCACGAGTCATCTTGGCTAAAAGACAAGATTCGCATGTTCCATAAGACCCAAAATCAAATGGTTTGAGAACTCCATTGGCTACAAGTGCCATGCGTTTTTCGTTTATATGCCCTAAACGACAATGCCAGAGGTAGGATTGACCGGGGTCTCCTGTTTTGAGCTTTTTATTCGTTATATGATAGACCTCATTTGTCAAATCTAAAATGTAAATGTCGTTTATAGATGTGGATGTTCCGTACACCTTATCATTAAACGAGAAGGTACAATTGTTATTTCGTATTAACCTTCAGCGTCTAAAACGGAAGCGGAAATTATATTCTTACTTAGAGTTGGTACAAAATATTTCGATACAACTCTAGCCCTGAGGCAAGTGACAGGATATACTCCTATTGATACGGCGGCTACTTTAGCTCCATTCCTGACACGGAGGTCAACTTCACCTTTTGCCAGCTGACGTGCCTTCGTCAACCCCTGCAAGTGACTACAAAGGTGAGATCTACATCCAGTATCTATTACCCAGGACGTGGCATTTTGCATAATTAATGTCTATCATATATATATACATGGTTTCGACTTCTTCTCCTCTAGGTACTTTGTGCAATTTCGCTTCCAATGGCCGAAATTTCCACAATGGAAGCATTTTTGTTCGGGAGTTGCGCCTTTCTTGGCAATAGAATTGTTGCACAAATAAACTTTTCCTTTGCCATGCGCGGGTTTCTTACCCATCCCAGCGCCCTTCTTAAACTTCCCACTTTGTTTCACCGCCATGGATAAAACATCTATATTCGCACTCCCACTAAACATGATATTCCTCTCATGTTGTACAAGCATGCCATGCAATTCATGAACATTTTTCTTTAAATCATTCATGTTGTAATTCGTCCTAAAAGGAACGAATGTTGCAGGCAAAGAATTAAGCAGACGGTATCCCGCAAAATCTTCAGAAATTGGGCAACCTACCTTCTCAAGAATTTCAACATTCTCAATAAATTTGAGAATGTGAGGACCAACTAGTTGGCCCTTTGAGAGCTTAGTCTCAAAGAAACTCAAGCTGCTTCGTATTGAAGTATTCGCGACTTTTGCAAGAAACTATTTGTTAGCCAAGCGAATATTTGATATACACTAAAATCAATCATGTGTTTCTTTAAACGCGTGTGCATAGAAAAAAAATACATTCTTAATCTGGTCAGATTCATGCTCGTAATCTTGATACATTTGTATCATTTCAGGGGTGGCATCTGGACCCGAAGCGGGAATCGGGGGGTCGTATAGAAAATGTTGTTTCCAATCAAATTGAAGGGCTGATCGCAGGTTTAACTCCCAATCAGTAAAATTGCTCCCATCCTCCTTTAATTCATTCTTTTCCATTAAATTACGAAGCCATGAGTCTTTGGATATTACTAAATTGGACGTTTGAGCCATTTTCAAATTTAAACTACAACGTGGGAAAAACAATCGATTAAATTCATCGTCAAATTCACATTAAATCAATAATTTGTGAATTTAAGCATTTATATAATGATCTTTCTAAATTATATAAATGATTCCGAAATCAAATCTTATATAAATTTAGCTACGCGGGGGCGATACATCCTAAATTTATGTAATTTCGGTGAACCCACTCTTGACTGGTTCTACACTTAGAACCCTCGCTTGATCGATTTCAACTAAAACAGCCCTTTAGTCCCGGATTGCCAGACTTGTAATGCAAGTCACGTCGAGATTAAACAAAAATTCACTCATAATAACAATTTATGAGGGGAGGGAATAGCGCAGCCGATTGCCTTGCTAATTTGGGGCGTTCTATCCTTTATTCTCAGGATGAATACCCCTCGTCTTGGAGTTCTTCAGACCCCTTTGTTTCTATCTTGACCGCTGATAAGATTGGCGACACCTAGTGTAATAGCCGGTTCCTTAATCACTCTGATTAGCTTAATCACTCTACTAATCTCCAATTAGAGATATCGGTTGTGAAATTAGATGATACCATTAAGTTTATTGAAGAGCTATTACTTAAAGAATATCCGGTTACATTCTCAATCCATTGTCGTTTTGATAGCTTTCTTAATCGTGAAAAAACATTTTCTTAGTAGCTAAGTAATCGCTTAACGTAAACCCGGAGCAAAGTTGTGATTGTTCCATTGTATTATTTGAGGAGCTTTCTTTGGTACATATGAAATAAAATGGCACAAGTTATAAGCCCATTCTCAACTTACACAATCTCTATCTACACAATTTTAGAAATTTGTGTGTAGTGTCGGGACTAGAAACCGATCTTATTTCATAAGCACGAGGTGCCGGGAAGTACATAAGCAATCCTAGATGATCATACCTTCTGTTGGTATCTAATTGGACCCCAAACCATCCGCTTACTCAGCCAAATTCGTGCATAAGGACTGCACACGCAGCTGCTTGCTTGCCGCGGAAAGTATCTGCAGAAGCCTCAACTTCTATCTGGATTTGCTTGTTCGTTTCTTATCGGAATTAAGTGAAAAGAAAGCCTAAATTCAACTCCTCTTTTCTATCTACAAACTTCAAGAATACTACAAGCCCAAATTTGTTCATTATGACCTTTTAAATTGCTCTACGAGTTCTGGTGTCTTTCTGAACTCGTTTCTGGACCAGTTTTGATATATTGGTCATATATCCTTCATTTGGCAAGATAAATCCTTGATTCTTGTTTATATTTATTCTTACGATATATTGGAATAAACCCAAATTGGTTAATTTAATTTTCATTATAATTTAGTTGCCCAAATGGTATTGTAAAGTAAACCCTTGTTTCGTTTCCTTGTCGGCTAGTCTCATGGACATAGGGTCTTCGTAATTTGATCGTAAAAGTCTCATTTCTTCATGTATTTAATCGAAATAAAACTCTAAGTTGAAATTCATTTCAAGATATTAATGATAGGGTTTTTTAATGCTTTGAAAACCAGTTTTTATGATCATTTTATTGTCCCTATAAGTTGGATATGCATATGGTACTCTGTTTTCGAGCAGTTGTGGTATTTGGGCTATAAATCCTTGAATAGTGAATGAAAGTTGCAGTTTAATGTGTTGAAATATTCCTAAGTGGAAGTTTTATAATGTGAAGTTGGTGTGGTATCTAAATAATTAGGAATTCTTTCCCAAATGAGCATCTAAACAGCAGTCATGTGTTCTGAATCATGAAGAGGGTGCAACCTATTGTTATATTCGATTGAGACAAGTTATACTTGGTTTCTTTGGGAGAATTTTGGTGAGTTAAATACTGATGTATATTAATTTTATAGCCCATGATTATATGGTTTGTTGGAGGCCGATTCATCGAGGTTTTGGATGCTTGGTTCGCGGTATGGAGCCATTAGGGATAGCTAAGAGCGTAAGTTCATACATACTACGTCCTTTGAGTGTTGTGAGTAATATAAAGCAATTTTATGAATTATATGATGTTATAATTATGAATGAATGATAATTGATGAATTTAATCATGTTATGGTGTAGGGAACTCGGTTTAGCACATGATGTATCTTTTGGTTACTAGTGCATTCGTATATGAATGTGTGTGGATAATATGAGTGGTGTTATGACTCATATGACCTTGTTTAGTACATGTGAATAGTATATGATGCGTCGAGTCATAATTTATGTTAATAGAACCCTTTGAGGGCGAGTAGTGCATGGTTATGCACACGGTGTGCAGTATTATATGATAATACTATTAATTGATGGTTTTTGAGATGTGAACGTGGTCTGTGTCTGCATGATCTATTGAATTGCGTGAATACACATGATGTGTTCTTGTTTTTGTACGTTGTTAAGTAAGTGATTTCTAAGATAGATTTAGTAGTCAACTTGACATGTGTGGAAACGTAATTTATTTGAATTGTAGTTCATATACATGAGTATAGGCGTATATGTGAAACTGTTTGTGACTGGTGATTGACAAACTAATCACCTGTGTAAATGAATTGTATAGTAAGAGGTGATTGACGAACTAATCACCTGATGTAAATGTATTGTGGCTGGTGATTGACGGACGAATCACCAGTTGTTTGACGTCTTATTAATTGATGGTCGATGGAATAATCATCGTATGTGTAAGTTAGATGACAATTTGGTTAAGGAGCCTCAGTGGTTTGATGGGGGAGTACCATGAGGTGATGAACGTATGACAGAAAGTCGTAACCTCGAATTTGGGTTACGTGATTGAAACGACCTTGATGGGCAATATGGATTGTCGTCTTAGGAGAGATTACCTCGAATTTGGGTAAGGACCTCCAAGGGGTGTGCACACTAATGACTGGTAAGGCATGCGTAAATGAGGGGAAGACGTTCCCTAACAAGCGAGTGAGCCCGCAATGCGATCTTCGCCGCCCTCGCGTCGTTCCCTTACCTATTGCCAACGAAACTATAAATTGTATATTGCGAGTTATGTATGGTATTGAGCTATCCTCTGAGCATGATTGTTGTAACAAACCAAATTTCCGCAACCGGGGGTTAGATGCTAAGCCCGATTTACGAAGACTTAGAACTCGTTACCGCCGTATAGGCTATGTTCACCTAGGTTGGGAAACAACCACCTCCTAGGGGAAGATAGACTACACAAGGCTTCATGGATATTCACCTAAAAATAATATAATATAATTTTTAAAACCGATCAAAGTCCAGCGGAAGACTTTCTTGAACTCGGGTATTGAGACCCCAAAAATTGAAAAAATATTACAAGTGTTTCATAAGAATTTGAATAATATGAAATAAAATAAATTACATTTAGTCATTCATTGATAACTTCTCTCTATCACAACAATCTCAAATCTTAGCGTCCGATTGCTAAGACTTCCCGCACTCGCACTTAGCGCAAACTGTCCTTAACCTGTAAAACATTTAATGTCGATCAGGTGAGTCGAATGACCCAGTAAGTTCTTACCTCTTCCCTTTGTTTCACCAGTTTTAGTCTCACCGTTGTCTTTTCACAATGATTCCCCACGTCACCACACACACATGGTTCAATCACAACTTAGGTGCCATTATCACCACTTAGACATGAACAGCTATATATATATCACACTTTCAATTGTCTTATATGCAACATGTATACCAGCATAACTCTACCACTTCACAACACTCAATCCATCAGTTAGCACAGATAGAGCTTATATACATTTCATCAGTTCATTTCTCATCATAACATTCTTTGATGAACGAACATAAAGACGCTATGCACATCACTTCATTACACATAATCAAGGTTGTATGATCTAGTACAAGTAGTGTATATGATCAATCCATCACATCATAGTATAACAATGCTCGTGTTCAAAGGACGAACATAAAGATGCTATATGCATCTCACTTTACAACACTAAAACACGTTTACCTGATTTCTAATAAACCTGGAACCTGCAACCTATCTTATATAAGATATTGCTTTTCATAAGCAATGAATAACATGTTGCTTCTCATAAGCAACGAATAACATGTTGCTTCTCATAAGCAACGAATAACATGTTGCTTCTCATAAGCAACGAATTCGAACCCTATGTCTAAGATGGAGTGCGACGACGACAATGACAATACGGGACCGTGGAATCTGGCCGAGGTCCGACCTCTAACATAGACTTCCCCCTCACAATACAGAGCTTAATACGCCCTAAGTTTCTATCTTGTCCTTGTGTTTCACACAAGACCATTTCTTTTCACAGGTGTGCTGGAAAACCCACACCGTCAATGTTTGCGCCCGTAGACAAACACCCACTATGTTCTAGGTCAATTACTCCACCTTTACTTGCCGACGCTTTCAGGAATGGTACGTCTCAACCACTCCAGACACAAAACAACTTCTAACTTTGTCGTCACTCCATTTAGACTTCTACACACTTGACCAGTCATCTCAATATCAACAACCCGACTTACCCATAAGGGTATTGTCGGTCTACTAACTACTAGTAGACAATCACTCCAAACATGTTATAACCGTATTATTCGGTTTCTTATACAATCGTATCAACATATACTTAACACAAGCAATGTCTGCTTATGCTCCACATCATTCTCTAATCACAAGCATAGACAATCTTTCAATTGTCAAAACACAGAAGAACGTGTATCTTCTTATATACATGCTTTAATCACGTAAAGGCATCCCATCATAAGGATGACTAATCATACCTCAAACTATGACACTTGTGAGTCACCTTAGGATAGACTACAAGGTTCAATACATTCAACTAAACCATTGAGAAACAATCACGTCATGGTTATAACACATTTTTGATATAACAAGTAGTATAACATCAGACAAAATGGAACCATTTCCAATGCACTAAGCACATCAAGAAGTTTAAAACACTCCTTGTAATCAAGACTTGACCATTTGGTCCTTTCTGATGAGTTAACGAACTCCATTGGACTTGTAATTTAGCTATTTCAACTCTTTCATGAACTAGGACATCTAATCCATTCATTTTGGTTTCCTTTATCCTTAACTATCACTTAGCATTTGCCTTTAACGGTTGTTCAATTTCCATTCACCAGATGGTGGAAGACAATCAGTTGTTCATTGAACACTTTAGAAATCACAAACATAAACAATTACACATGAACTGAGTTTAATCATAAATTGACCCTCATTAAGGGGACATATGACCATAGTTTTGGACAACTAGTAACCCCATTACTTACATTTAGCCACTGTCTTAATACACTAAGAAGTTATTACGTCGATACACTTCTAATTAGCCCATCTCTTGCACTTTGTTGGTTATGTATTTAACCCCTTTTGATCACAAATAATCAACACAACTCATACTCTAGACTCATAGAGCTCATAAAGTCTAGGACACTTATAATGTTATGGTTTTCATTTTGTGGATAACTCTCAAAGATTAAGACTTCCAATTGAACTATAACTACACTTGCAACAAGTGAACACTATAGACAAAACTTTGCCCCTTAATCATGTTAGGGGAACTCAATCAAATTCATATATAGTGGGCACATAATCTGCTTCACATCTCACCTTAAACAATTCAACCAATCAACAGTACTACAAAAACAACAATAGACGTCAGTGAATAGACATGGTTTTTACTGGAAGATGATGTCTATAGCAACACGATGGCATACTTGTAAATATGTTCAATGTATAGACATGGGTTTTTATTAAAATGTGATGTATATACACATAGTACTAATAATAAACGTCCAACTGTTAAAAATCCCACGTCTATGCAAGATTTTTATACATGAGCTTAATGGTAAAACCGACGTTTATGAAATGTTTGACTTATATTTGGAATCATCGCCCCAAACTCTTTATTCATCAGCTTCATTATCTCTTTCTCTCTCCTCTCTCCTTTCTCCTCTCCTCTCCCTCCTCTCTCCTTTCTCCTCTCCTCTCTCTTTCGGTTTAGATCTCGACGATAAAATTCACTCTCATCTCTCGATCTTCGTCAGCAACGGGAGGCGCATATCGGGGTCGGCGATAAGTGGGGAAGCCACAGGGCTTCGAACAATGAGGGGACCGCTGTGGAAGTTGTACCTTACATGACGGCAAAAGGAGGACAACCAGTATTGGAGGCGGATGTAGGCGATGTGTGGCTTGCACCAGGGAGCGCACGGTGGTGGTGGACATGGGATCCGAGGAGATAGAGAGCACCGAAGAAAGGGAACAAGAATAAAAAGTTGAGTAAAATTCACCCAAACCCTTGTAAAAAAATTGATTTATTACGTTTTAGTTATTATTATTATTACGCTTCAATCTATAATTATTGATTAAATTAACTTGTCATTTGCTTTTTTCACCCCCATGAGTTCACACATAATTTTTTTAGGGTTTTATTTGGGGAATTCATCTATTTATGGTTGATGTTTGTAGTCTAAAATTACTTCAAGTTTGGGTAAACTTTGTGATTTATATTGATTATATTCATTGTTAATTTATTAATGTTTCTGGGTTTGTGTTTTCTCTCTCTTATTTACCTTCTACCAATTAATCCAGGTTCAACTCTCACTAGTACACACCAAAAATTTCTTACAATATGAATTCGTACACTTTTTTGACCTAATTTCCCAGATATTTGAGCTTTAACTCAATTCATGGCTAATTGTACTTGTATTTCGATTTTGCAGGTGTATTCTCAAGTGAGTTTTCAAAAGTTTCAATCTTTTGGCATTGGGTGATTTTGCTAGGTTTGGAATTAGGATTCTTGTTTGTTGGTAATTTTGTCAGTGCCTATCAATTTTTGTTATTTGGTGTAATACCCAAGTTTGAGGGATTTTTATGTGTGCTTCCTTCTTTGTTATTGATTAAAAGTAACAAAATTATTCTTTACTTTTTTCAGTTCCATACTGATGAATTAAGTGTGTTTGGCTGCTCAATTTGTTACTTTAGCTTTCATATGATTTTCTACTACATGTATTGGGAACTTGGCTGCTTGTGTTATTGATTTAAGAGTATTGACAGCATGCTTATATATATTTGTAGGTGATCTTGCAGGCTGATCGTGATGTGGTGCTTGCTAGTTGCTACAACACAATTTTGTCGGAGTGTCATCAGTAGGAAATTAAAGACAAGTGGAAGGAGTGCATATCTCAGGTGCACACGATAGTGGTTAGTGTTGGGTAGCGTTGCATTAGATCAAATAGATTGCAGTGTATAAGGTACGAGTGTTGAAAGTTGTATTTGGTCTGACTAGTTCAATTGAGAGAATTATTAGGCGTGTAAGCTGTAAATTATGCTCAATTTAACTGACCAGATTTGTGATGTACTTTTATTTATCGTAATAAATGTTGGGCATGAATCAGTAAGGACTCGCGTCTGGCACCCACTCTTCCATCGTCACCATTCTTCCATACAATTGAATATTGCCAGACATTTTTTTTGGTTTAAGTTAGAGAATAGACGTGGGTTTTCAGAGAAATCTGATGTATATAAATCTCTATGGACATCGGTTTTCAGAAACAACTGATGTGTATTTCGATAATAGACATGGGTTTTATATTAACATCCGATGTCTATTAAGCTAATAGACATAGGATTTCCGTAAAAAACCGATGTGTATTAAACGAATAAACATGGGTTGAAAAACCGATGTCTATTGAGATAACATAGACGTCACTCAACTTAACGTCGCTTTGGAAACCGATGTCTATACACAAAAATGACCGACGTCTATATGAGGTTTTGTAGTAGTGCAAGTTAAGCATCCATGGCACCACACTTTGATCAAGTGAGCATAACTTGGCTAACTCAAATACTATCATCAACATATCACCACATTATTTAATATACAAATCATAGGGAATCCAATCATACAACACTACCCACACTCAGAGTTCATTTGCTAACTCAAACGGATCACTCTCCGCGAATCAGTGGTTGTCACAAGCCAAGAAATTAGCATCACCAAGATCACCTCATATCGACATCAATTTCTAACCAAAAATAACATAAAGGTATACTATCATGTAATAAATTTTCCCACGATTCGAAACATATAAAGATATCAAATTTTGGGGCTCATTTAGTACCCCACACACATCAAATACCGAAGGCTGCTCATTCCCGTATGCAGGAAAAATTACCACAAAGAACACATCATAACTCACTCATTTCTACTTCCATTTCAACAAGTGAGCATACTAATTCACACAAAATTTCATGAGGAATCCAAATATCTAAATTTTTTCCACATACATAAACATATACTTACCACAAAATCCCAGAATTCCAAACTGGACATTCAATCATACTATATCTTCTCCGGTGATTACACATCTTATTGATTCCTAAGGCTTCATACAACTTATTAGGTGAAATTAAACCACCTATATTTGTAATTATTTTTAGTTGAGCCATTAATCTAATTCAAGGAGGAGTTTAGAGCTTACCTTAGTTTAGGTACAATACGATCCTCCAAAACGTAAGCTCTTAGCTACTCGACCATATCATAAACTTTATGCTACCACGGACGGTTCCATATTGGAAATCGAGCACCCAACACCTTTCGTAGTCATAATAAATCATAAAACTATATATTAGCATTCTAATTACCAAAAATCGCCCGAAGAACACGTGTGGAGCTTTTTAAAACCGAGTATGGTACTGAGGCTGCAAACCCTTAGGTTTCAGAAAACATGACTCGCGCTTTTGAGATCATTTGGGCATGAATTAGATAATATATCTGAATATAACCAACGTTTTATTATCACAAAATGTCTTAGGAGTATTTATAATCACAAAACTCATGGTTTCATCAAGTATTCAAGGATATGTGCAACAAATACCCAAACTGGTCCAAAACAGAGGGCTGTGTGAGCACTCATATTGTACAGCTCATAAAGGGTTCATCAAGACAGGTTTTTGTGTAATTAAAAATCCTACAATCAAGAGGTTTAAATAAAATATAGCTTAGGATTTTGTTTCGATCAAATACGTGACCAAATGAGGATTTTATGATCAAATTACGAAGACCCTATGCGCATGATACTCACAGGAAGAACAACGAAACAAGGGTTCACTTTAACAGCTTATTTGGGAAATGAAATGAAAATGAAAATACAATTAAACAAAAATTGTTTGTTCCCATATATCTTAGGAGTAAACAGAAACAAAAGTTAAGGATTGAGCTTACCAAATGAAGGAATTATGACCAATATACCAAAACTGGTCCAAAACAGAACCCAGCAGGACACCTTTGATTCAACTAGGAATTTGATGAAGTAAATGATAATATATGAGCTCAATTCCTTCTAAAAACTTGTAGAGGACAAATATTTGTTGAATTTTGGCTTTTGTTTCACCTGCAAAGAGTTATTCACGAAGAAGAAATGACATATGCAAGTTAGAGGAGTTGGGTGCCTCGTTTTAGCGGCAAGCAAGTAGGTTACTTGCTCAAGACACGGTCCAATAACATCAAGCCGTGTCTTAGGCTGATCTCAAGCTTTCTTTCAGGTCTCCACAACTCGGATTTTAACGTTAACTTGGTTTGTATCTCAAAACATTTCATAAAAACTACACACGACTACCGCAGCACCGCATACGGTCACCAAGGTTAGTCATATTGAGAGGTTAAGAGACCCTCTATGTACACACGACCTAAAAAAGTTTAAATTTATACGCAAAATAATGTTAATCTCCCAATTAATCAACCTTAAGAAAACACCAATATTCGTGGCTTTACAATTGTGCTATATGAAACGTATAGTCTAGTTCTGAAGTCGGACTATGAATGATATGTTATGTGATTTTATGAATTATGTGTTTGAATTCGAGATGTGCTTAGAGGTGGGATATGATATTCTTGCTCATATACGTAGCCTTAATTGAAAGTGTTAGTATTATAATCCAGCATGATTTGATGTATGATCTAGTGTACTTGTCGGAGGGTTATGCGTGACAAGTAGAATGCATATGAAATCAAATGTGACATGAGCTTGTCTGTTATGGTGATCGTTGTTATTTATCTATGATCCATGATATGTCGTACGAGCTCTTAAAGTACAATGTCTTGTTGTGTTTATTGGTGTGTATGGCCGTATTGTCAAGGTCGTGTTATGTGTATTGCTAGCATGACATGTTATTCTATAAATGGTTAGCAAATGAATAATGGGTTTGTTGACCTAGTCGTCGTCGGTCTCAGGACCTTTATATGTCGAACAAATGAGGGCAGGTGTACCTCGGTGGTTCTATATGTGTTTCGTAAGTACGATGAACTTACCAGCTTTTGCTGAGTTACCCATGTCCATTCAACTCATTGGAATGGGCAGTGTCGTGTTTTGTTAAATGTGCAGGTGTACGAGTATAGGGTCGAATCACCAAGTCTAGTACGTAGAATTCACGTTGTATTAGACTTTAGTATTGGTATGTCAAAGTTTTATGATAAAATAATCGTTTGTAATCGAGTTATTAGTGTTGTATGGTTTGGAGAGCCTTGTATCTTCCTTTGGGGGAGATACGGCAATAACAGGTCGATTTAGGCTAATGATTCTTCCGTCAATATTGTTAATTAAGTCTTAAAACTAGTTTAGAAAATCGGGCTGTTAAACCTAGGCTAGAAGTGTGACCTAATGTTTTCTCAGGTACTGTGCTTATCCTGTCAAAAGAAAGTATCTGATTAGGTTAAACTTTTTTGAGATTTAACGTCGTTTGTTCTATC
Source organism: Spergularia marina (assembly GCA_963680865.1). Lineage (NCBI taxonomy): Eukaryota > Viridiplantae > Streptophyta > Magnoliopsida > Caryophyllales > Caryophyllaceae > Spergularia > Spergularia marina. The sequence goes on along the minus strand of OY804550.1, from coordinate 11,373,081 downwards.
TTTTATATTTTAAAACGCATCAAATATAATTGAGATAATTCTTTACTTTACTCTATATAACAAAGTTCGTCTTTCAAAAGAAATTATTATAAAAAAGTTCGTAGTCACTTTTGGCAATCGGTTCATCCCTTAAAACTAATTTAACGACAAACAGTAAAGATGAATATACTTGGATTTACTGATCATTATAACGTATTTGTGTGGCAAACATGTTGTTTTTTGTTTAATAAATGTTTTTTAATAAGTCATAATCCTTACAATACCTTAATGTTACGACACTTTAAAAGAGAATCATGTTAGATAGTGTTTGGTAACAAGAATTTAAAAAATTTGTAATCATTTCTATTTCATCATTTGAGAATGTGGAATTCAAATATAAATCAAATGTTTGGGGAGGGTGGGATTTCAAAATAAGAGGTGTCATTTGTTTTTGGCCTAATTAGATTTGAAACAAATTCCAAAAGATTATTTGACACAAATCCAAATTCTCAAATTTTTGAGTTCCCAAAAGTAGGATTTGTGTCAAATTTGAATTTGAGAATCAAATCCTTGTTTCCAAACACACTCTTATATTATTTTACAATTAATTTATTAATCCTAATAAAATAAAACATTGTAAATGTGTATTGTAATAGGGTTGTCCGTGCAATAATTTTGCACAGGTTAAATGGTAGTATTCGGTAAGAAGTTGATTTTCCCATCAAAGAAAAGGTATGGAGTTAAATTATTCCAACAAAAACTTATGGGGTTAAATTCACATGAATGCAAACCTACGAGCTAATAAACGAAATTTTTTTCGAAATAAGGCTCAAAAAATAAATATTAAACAAAATGGGTTGGATTGAAAAATGTTCAATCTTATAGGGTGCACGTCACCCCTTTTCAGCTCCACGACAAAACCGCCAGTGCCCCTGCCGGTTTTAAGTAAAGAGAAATCGTCACCCTCTATGGCGGTTTCTTCACAAAAATGAATATACAAATCGAGTGGGTGATATTTTGGCCGAGGGTGAAACCGTCATGGGGGGTGGCGGTTTCACTTAAGTGAAACCGCCAACCCCCTGGAGATTTCACCCATATTTTGGCCGAGCGTGAAACCTCCATGGGGGGTGGCGGTTTCACTTAAGTGAAACCGCCACCCCCCATGGAGGTTTCACCCTTGGCCAAAATATCACCCCCATATAATGTAAATCCAAAAAAAAAAAAAAATTGAAATCGCCATGGGGGGTAAGTGAAACCGTCACCCCCCATGGCGGTTTTACCCTAGCCAAAATATCACTTACAACCTCATAGCCACTGTTCAAGACACTTAAAACCGCCAGGGGCATTGGCGATTTTGTCCCGAACTTGAAATGAGGTGACGTGCACCCCAAAAGATTGAACATTTTTCCAACCCATTTTGTTCAATATTTATTTTTTGAGCCCTATTTCGAAAAAAAAATCTAATAAACCACTTGCGCCTATGTTTTAAAAAAGGCGAATTATCTAAAAAAAACCGTAAATTAACATATACTCCCTCCGCCCCAGTTCAAACGCCTCATATTCCATTTTGGGACGTCCCACTTCAAACACCCCATCTATTTTGGGACATATTTCTCTCTGCTACTTTTATCAAATTATTACATCTTCTCTCACATTATCTCTCCTACTTTTATTAATCCTCACATTCTCTCTCCTCATTCTACCCACTCAACTTATTATATCAATTTTTCTTACTCCACTACAAAAATGCATTGGGGCGTTTAATCTGGGACGGAGGGAGTAGTACTTACTATATTTGACAATATAAGAACCCACGTTTATTAATACTCCCTCCGTCCCATCTCAAACGCCTCATATTCCATTTTGGGACGTCCCACTTCAAACACCCCATCTATTTTGAGACATATATCTCTCTTCTACTTTTATTAGATTATCACATCCTCTCTCACATTATCTCTCCTACTTTTATTAATCCCCACCTTCTCTCTTCTAATTTCTCCTAATATTACCCCACTCAACTTATTATATCGATTATTCTTATTCCACTACAAATAATGTTCGGGGCGTTTGAGTTGGGACGGAGGGAGTAGTCAATATTCTAGCATGTGTCTTCTTAGTCTTCACATGAGCCTTGGACCCTGGTTTAATGTGATTTGCTAGTTGAATTAAGAATATCCCTATATGTCCTTGGAGGTCTGGTAGCTCCCGTGCCAGTGGTTGGGAAGTTAAAAGTGAACTTTTTTTTCCGGTTCAAAATAACAACTTCTTCAAAAAATCAATGGCCTATTTATATATAGTCAATATTCAAGCAATCTATATCATCTAAGAATATCTCAATAAGAAATAATACTCCCTCTATTTTTTTTTTCTTTACGTTTGGTTTGAATCTGTGAGAAGAATTCAAACCAAACGTAAAGAATCAAAAGAAATGGAGGGAGTAGCTGCTAATTACATTAGGAGATTAGGAGACTGCAAATAACTACTCTCTTTTCTATCGGTTGTGTACTTATTCATTTTAACCAATTGAAAAGAGAGTACTAATTTGCAAACTCATAGGCAACTGCAGCTAGATAGCATTTCTCATAGTCCAAAACATAAGAATTAAACCTTTTTAAATTTTATATTGCCTTTTTAAAAGTTATAGTTTTATCGGTCATCATCCATTTAATTCATCTTGTGTTCTACTACTAGCTAAGGAATGGGTATCATTAGACATGTCAAAAACTGACCCGACCCGAAAAACCTACCCTAACCCGACCCGAAAATAACCCGAAAAAACCCGTTTTTCTCAAACCGGACCCGAAAGCGACCTGAACCCGAAAATGACCAGAATGCCTGGGTCATAACCCGACCCGACCCAGTCCACCCGTTGGGTCAAATTAATTGTGCAAAATATATATTATAATAATAATAAAAATAAAAAATAAAAAATAAATGCATAAATATTAATTAAATATTATTAATTGATTAATTGAGACATATAAGGACACAACTATAATTAAAATATTATTATTATTATATAATACAATGCATAAAATGCTTTTAAAATAGTGATAAAATAATAATTTGTTGATGATAATTACCAAGAAAAAAAGGCGCGAGCATGTATTTTGGACCCGTAACCCGACCCGAACCCGTATTTAACCCGACCCGTATTTGACCCGACCCGTAGTGACCCGAACCCGAAACCCGCCCGCCCGACCCGTTTGTCATGTCTAGGTATCGTGATGTTGAGATTCTGACGGACTAGCTAGAGCTGCTTAGAGCGTTTCAAAACCCAGAAGCCTGTCCTATGGAGGTTCGTTGGCGAGTGAGGAGTATAAGTACTAGGGCGGCGATGCTTGATTCTTGCCAAGTTCGGGAGGTGGACCGGAGTTAAGTTCAATGTGCTCATAGGCTCACAAAGGAGCGCCAAAAGCTTGGCGATGGGGTTGGAATGGTTCCCACTTCGATTTAGTTTTCTTCCTTTCAGAGTTTGTCTTCGCCAAAAAAAAAAAGGCAAATTGTTGTGTGAGACGGTCTGACCTGTGAGACAGGCCCAATAATACACAAGTCCATTAATGAATTTTTTTTTCACAAAAAAAAAAAAAATCCCACACTCCCCAACCACGTACAACCTCTCTATCTCTCCTCAATTACAATTTTTTTTGTCACTCCCATCTGATCTAACAATTCTTCTTCTATCTCAAATTTACGAGTCTATATGGGATTCGAACTCATACTTATCATTTAATTGAATGATGCTCTACCAATTGAGCTAATAGATTTCGGAGAAAAATGCAAGTAATGTGTGGGAATCATTACGAATTCACGATAAAACCTTTCGCGTTCTTAGCACCTCTGTATTAGCGATTTCCGTTCACCTTTTCTTTACTAAACTACCAACCACTAGTTTTAAACTTTAAAACAATAGTTTATAAAAAAAATCAGTTTAAATTCTTGGCTAGAAGAACAAATCTGTGAGTTCACAGCATAAAACATTAAGTATTCAATTTAAATGTCTCATGAACTATACTACCACAAATTATCTATTAAAACGTGAGTTCTCAACTTTAAACATCAATTTTGCAACATAAATCCTCAAGTTCATTAACCTGAACATTAAAACCCAATTATATTAGGTACTATCCTAGAACTTCAAGTTCTTAACCTAAATATTCAAGTTTTCAATTGAAAAATAAAAGTTTCCGATTGAAAACGGTTAATTCAATAAAAATATAAATCCGTATGAACGATAATTAGTTGATAGAAATCCTAAATTAGTTGATTGTTGAATCACAATTAGTTGATAGAAACCCTAAATCACAGATTTAAGAGATTTGATTGGGAGTTTGGAGAAACACCAACAAAACGTACCTTTTTCGTTGATTCCTTCTTCGATATTTTTCTTCGATCTTCTCTCTCTCTCTCTCTCTCTCTCTCTCTACGTTGATTCTGCAGTTTTATTTTGGGTTGCAGTTCCTCTGCACCTCTCTTTGTACTTGGGTTTTTTTTTCTTCTTCTAATTAATTCTCTTTTTAAAATTATTATTCTAATTATTATTGTTGGGCTATTTTGTTTTTGGGCTCGTCTCACCTGTGAGACAGTCTCACAGGAGAGTTATTGACAAAAAATACTACTACTCCGTACTAGCTAAGAATTATTATTTCCCTTAACAAAATAGGGGTATTATTGTAAGTTTGTATCTATAAATCACGCAAATTTTTAAGAACGAACATCATAGTGAAACGTAATACAAGATGAAATTAAGATTTTGCTATCCATCTGATCTATGATCGAGTGAAATGCCCTTGATCTTTTCGTAAGTTAGGGCCCGTTCGGTATCACTGCCGTTTTCAGTTTTTCGTTTTTTTGCGTAAAAAAATTAGTTAAATAAGTTACGAAATTAAGTTTAAATTGTTTGGGTGTATAATAGTCATATAGAAAATGAAAACTGACAACTGAAAACTGAAAACCACTTTTTGTGGTTTTCAAAAACAGGACTTTGGTTTTCAAAAAAACAGAAAATTAAACACAGAAAACATACCCTAGTTTTTCGTTCGTTTTCTTTGCATTCATTTTTTTTTTTGTTTTTTCATTTTGTAAGATTTCACATGTATTGTTCACATACGGAGAATTTATATCTTTGCAGTCTAACATTATATAAACGTGTTGTAAGTCGAGAAATTAAACCACTTTCAGCTAGGGTCACTATAAAGTTATAAATTAGCCATATTCTTTATACTCTCTACATATTTTAGTGTTAATTATGATGTAATTAATTTGACCCAATAATAATTCCCAAGTACTATATTCAGTGGTCAAATTAAACACCAAGCCACCCCAACCAACTCCCCCAAGGCCGAAGCAAATAGCAGCCCTTAATCATTATATATAGAGACGATGGCCCACAACTCGTTTAACTTGATCTAAACTACCTTAATTAAATATTAATCTCATCAAAAATAAAGTACGTAATGTTGGTAACTAAAGCTTGGATCTGAAGTAGACTATTCTGTTCTTGTGTACACATACAATAGCATTAATTAATTTGACTTATTCACTTGTTTTGCTTGGCACATACCGTGTTAGAGACTGGAGACCACTATAATCCAATCAAAAAACACACACACACAAAAGTCGAACCTTTTTATTTTTTTTTTATTTTTTTTGACAAAGAGGAAATTTTGTAACTATTGTAAAAAGTACAAGGAAGAACCACACGACAAAATGTGTGATCTGACCCGAACAAGCACCAGAGTAACAACCTAAACCTCCAATACTAAACACACGGAAATGACTAAAGAAAAAACGAAAATAACTTCATCTTTTTCAAGGGTGTCATGAGGAGTTCTTCCTTCTCTTACGGAGATGCAAACATAGAACGTTGGCCGGTGAAGAAGATTTTAATCTGATTCTTGATAATTACATATAGCTTGTCCATTCTCACAGAACTTTCCACTAGTTAGAAGGGAAGTGAATGCTAGACTTGCTAGTAATAAACAGCTTCCTTCATTTTATTTGAGTGAATTTGAGACTCATATAGGGAGATTCACACTTACGATATGCATATTATTGTACCGCGGATGACAACAATTTTGATTTTCATTTGTCAATAAATCTATCTTTTGCTACGTATGGTTAAACTGGCCCGATTGAAATCATCAGACACTACCCTTGACAATACTCCATTGACAACAATTGTACAATTCGATCATGCTTTGTGCATAACACGAGGGAAAATGATAATTCTTGGAGCTCTTATACAATGTTTTAAAAACCGGACCGGTCGTCGAACCGGTAACCTCGGGGGTTCAATGGGTCAAGGGATTGTACCGGTTCAACCGGATCAAAAAACCAGATGACGTCATAATAATAAAAATATAAAATAATTAATTTTTTGCCAAAAATATTAAAATAGATAAGAAAAGAATCAAACCCGGTCAAAACCGGGTTGAACCGACCGGTTCGGTCCGGTTCTTGACCGGTTTTGGTTAATTAAACAGGATTTTGGTTCGGTCAATCCGGTTTTGACCACCCCGGGTTTTCTGACCTAATCGGCCCGGACCACTGGCCGGTTCCCGGTTCAACCGGCCGGTCCGGTCCGGTTTTTAAAACATTGCTCTTATATATCCTTTGTTAATTTGGCCAAATTATTAAACGAGAAATTATGAACTAAATAGTCTTCAATACCAAATTGTGTAGTGATCTTGGCTGTTACAATTTTTCTTAATTTAAATGAATAAAATTAAGCTAGTAGTAGACTTTTGAAAGAAAGGACCATCAAACTACCATGTTTTAAGTTAGTTGAAAATGTACCATGATAGACATTTCTTAACAAAATGTTTAGATGATCGAATACAATATTGTCGTAAATGATATTATGATCAGATATCTGTCATGTCTTATTTTAATTTTGTAGTATGGGTATACGGTATACCATTTCTTTTTTTTTTTTTAGAAAAGTATGGATATACCATTGTGTCGTAGTCCAACACCACATGAGTAAATTAAAGAAATTTAATATACTTTGAAGTGATTGATGTGGCAATTATGATGTAATAATATGGACAATAATAAATAAAATACAGTTTGAGACATACGAGTAGATTTTTGAACAAGAATTGGGGACCTAACTTTGGAATATAGCTTGACAGCAAGATCATGGCTTTGGAACTACGCCTCTCCTTGAAGATCACTTGACGAACTTCCTGTCACGATCATCATAAGGCACCACCCATATATAATTCATTCACTTTTCTGATTTTGATTCCATTTGCCATGTGAAGAAAAATACACCAATTTCCATTTAATACTTCATTCTAAACTAAATTTGTTGACCTTAAAGTTACAACTAAAAAACATAATAATAGTATAGTACTCTCCCTTAATTCTGACTTAGTAGTTTAATTATCGTTATCGAGTGACTATATATTGTAGGCCCATGTGGTTTGTATTATTTGCTTTGCTTGACTTGAAATTTCCTCCTGCCGATCCGAAGAATTCAAAATTTGCTTGACCCGCCCCGACCAGAAATGAGCTAATTCGAAACCAAAGACCTCCCTCTGGTTTTCATTTGCCACTGCTTAATTTGATATGTGATAGTAATTTAGAATAAATGTAAACTTAAAAAATTATTTTGGAAGTAGTAATGACATTTTTTTTAGGGTCGGTTTTGACTATTTGAGTACTCATATAGTCATATTACTAGCAAACTACATTTAAAGATAATATGATAATAAAACTGTTATCGAAATATTTAAATAAATTGATCTCATCTGAATTGTCCCAATTCGAAGGGACTGAAACAAAAAAAAAGAACTAATTATTCAAGACCATGCAAGCCCAAATTACACTCGATTCCAAACAATCAGATACAACCCAACTTTATTCAAAATGCTAGTGATCAGAAATCAAAATTGATTGAAATGAACGGTTATGTATCTGATATGAATGACCTATTAGACGTCTCATCGAATTATTAAATTTGTATTTTTGTAATTTTGCAAAGCAAAATTTCTATGGTCTACATCACCCTAACAACTATTTTTACGTCTCTTTCCTTTTTAATAAATTTTTCTAGACAATTACTTGATTTTCTTAACACCAAAGTCCAAAAGTCATTTAATACCAACAATTTGGTAGATTGCCCCTAAAAAAAAAACAATTTGGTAGATTGAAAAGAAAATCAAATATTAGAGGTCTAATGTATGCGCAAATAAATTGGTCTACTATTGTTATAAATTTTACTACATACTTTAATACAATTTTACTAGCAATATAATTAATTAATTTTATCATCAACTTGATTTAATATCACTATCCACTTTAATATACTACCATTTGCTTGAATCTTACTATTACGTTAGCACAAAAATAATTTCCGTCTAAACATTAGACCTATGGCAGCATTCGAGTATAGTATATGAAAAGTCACCGTAATGGACAACGAAAGCGTGGAAGAAATGTTCAAACATATATGTAGATCAGACAACTTAGCAACCGGTCTTTTGTCAAAAAAAGAAATAAATATATAGCTAAAGCTAGCTAACAAGTCGTCGTCGTCGTCTTTGTTATAACTTATAAGCCGCCTTTAAATACAACACGCAAAGAAATCCCCATTTCTCCATCTAGTGTCCTTCAGAGGAAAGTGTCCTCTATACCAACCCAAATCCCTTTTTTCAATAAACTTCATTTCACAAATCAAACACTACCAAACACGAGCATAAATGGAGACGATAATATGCTAACGAACACGTAAATATAAACAGGGGTACGGAGTCCAGGGTTCGTAAGTCAAGTGAAGTTTCATCCTAAAATCAACGGGGACGCAATCGAATCAAGGATATCTCATCGCACGTACGCACGTAGACATTAATTCAGACATGAATAACTTCATAGACAACAAGATCTTGGTCTACCTGCAGATGGCAAAAACAAGAAATGGTATGCTTATATTGGTCATGGTAATGTGTACGACTTTGATATTTTACTCTCCTTTGAACTCCAATAGTACCGCGCGAATCAACGAGGCCGTAGATCGTCGTCAGAACCTCGGCAATTACCCGCTTTATATCATCGGCGATTCACTTTACGACACCGGTATAAATTTCTTCATTGACAAAGGTCCTGCTGCTGACTCCTACCCTTATGGTATCACCTACTTCAAGAAACCTTCCGGCCGATTCTCCGATGGCCGTCTTATCCCCGATTTCATAGGTACGTACCAAATTCATTCACATACCTATACATTTTATTCTTTAGTACATCGGCAAGCAGCTAATGCTAAATATTTATTTGAACTCGAACCTCGGGATATCCTAGGTTCGAATTCGAATTGAATTTTAATCGATGATCATGGAGATATAACATGTAAGAATAAAAATTGTTTACAGAATTGTCTAAGTCTCAACCAAAAGCTTATAGTTAATTTAATAGTTGATGTGAAATAATTGGTTTAGTAACTTAACAAAGCTTGTATTTGTATTATTGCAGCACAATTCGCCAACTTGCCATTTCCGGAACCGTATAAAAGTCCCAAACTTACCGACTACACAAAATCCGTCAACTTTGCTGGTGCGGCTGCCGGTATTCTTGTCGACGGCCGTAACTATTCGGTGAGTTTTATGTAATATTAATTAAAATAAGACCTCTAGGTCCACCATTTTTATCCCTGTGCATCGCTCAAGAATTATCATTGGTTGTTTTTGTAATAATTATATTAAAAAGGGCTAGTTAGTTGCATATTTAAAAAAAAAAAACATATATACTCGTACATGATGGACGAACTTTTCTGTAAAATATGTAATAATTTAATGGATAGGTGATAATTGAAGAAAAAACAGTGACAACTAGTGAAGATTACGCTTTTAATCATGCTGTCATATTTTTTTCTTTATCTTTTTTGGTATTAATAACTTATTTGTGTGGTATATGATTTTTGGTTTGTAGTTAAATTTGAAGTTGCAAACAGATTATTATGTGGAAATGGTCGAAAAAATGGAGAAGAAATATGGGGAGGAAAGGACGAAGAAGCTGGTGTCAAATGCGGTGCACGTATTCAATATTGGGTCGAATGATTATGTTGACTTGTGGATAAAGGGTCCTAAACCCCTCAATTCCTCGCGAGTTAATTCTTTCATCAACAAAGTCCTTGGCAACTTCACCGTTTCCGTCACTGTAAGTACTGGTCAGCTGGTCTTTTAATCGTTATCGTACTACTTTATAGAGTGACACAGAGTCGCATAATTTTGGTGACTTAGCACCTAAAGAGATTATAACGCATCCCTAACATTGCATTATACAGAGTATACTAATATTCCAATCTAATTTCATTATGACAAATGATCATTATTTCTATTTAGAAGCATTATATAAGGCACTTAATTACTTCACATACGGAGTAATTACACTCCCTCATAGGCTCACACACACACGAACAAAAAGACGACGCCATATTAAGATTATTATCTATCCCCTTGTAGCAAAAAAAAAAAAGAAATCATGTTTAATTAGTTATTCGAATACGTTATTATTTTTCAATTTCTAAGCACATGGGAACAATATTAAAAATATGGAAGATTTACTAGGTCAGCTCATCTAATGTAATTAAGTGTGAACCTTAATATGTCCTTAAATGTGACGAAATTAAACATGTGTATTGTAACATGCTTACATATACTGAAAACCCAGATCTAATTAATATCCTGATAACACGATCATTTAGCAATATTTTTATGAAGTGTAAGTTGTTCAAGGTCTTATTTATATTATTGTTTATGTTTTTTTTCTTTTCGGGATTGCTTAGACGATGTATTATCAAGGAGCAAGGAAATTTGCATTCCAAAATTATGGGCCAATAGGGTGCATGCCGTTGTTTCTTCACGACGACGGCAAATGTGCAGAGGACCTAAATGAGCTAGCCATCAAGCACAATGCCAGATTTGCTGCATTGGCCAAGTCCTGGGCTCGTCAAATGCCTGGTGCCACCTTCGTGATTTATGACTTTTATACGTCCCTAGTCGCCCGCCTCTCTAATGGCGCAAAATATGGTACGTCTTCGAATTTTGATCTCACGTCTTCTTAACAATTTGTGATCTATAAGCATTTTTATCGAATTACGGTTGATCATTCTAATATCTCGTTTGGATAACTCGTAATTAACTAGTCTATGTATGTGTTTCAACTTCTTGTACGAATTTTAGTAGCCTTATTTTTTCAGTTTTGTGAAACAAAAAATCACCTTTAATTTGTAAACTAGGAAATTGTTATGATAAGTTTTCAAATTACCTCACTTGAAAATTTTAATAAACGGCGAGAACAAAGAAAATGTTTAATTTTCAATGAGTTTATAGTGTGTATCAAGTACAGAAACACATTACGGTGGGACTAATCAGCAAATAGATATAATCGTATAATAGTTTAAGCAAGTATCTGACCTATTATCAAATGGGAACTCTGAAGTAATTAAAATGGATGAAATACAAGTCAATGTGACAAAGATTGACAAGTGAAATTGATTAACGTGACAATGAAGCATCCGGAATGAGAAGAGTGGAGAAGGAGAGAGAAGCGTGGTAGAGTGGGAGAGGTACCAACTACCAAAGTTAGTTATTATGACGGACAATCATGTTCAACTTTTAATTAGTTTGTTAGAGTTTGATTTTTGATATAAATCCGGTGAATAAATAATCTAACCTAAAGAGTTAACTTATCAAATTGATATATTAGTATAATTTTGAGAAAGGTCCTTTAATTTATATATTGAGTACGGAGTAATTAGTTGATTATAGTTATACTTATACCATAGCCAATGAAGGGGAGAAATGAAGTATTGAAGTATAAAACGATCAAGTAGCTGGACCATGTTTGGATATGAATGATACTGACAAAACAACAGCTAAATTGATGTTGTACCTACAAGTTTGTTTGTCTGGTGACGGTTTTGGGCAATCCCACGAATCGAGCAAACATGCATCTTCCGCTACGAATTTACAATGATGAACGTAAAGTTAGGAGACAACTTGTTTTATTATACTCCCTCTAGATCTTCTACAAAAACACGTTACACTCATCTACGTGTTATTAGGTGGGGATTCACACTCATTCACACTTGCTTATATGATGACGGTGGGTGTGGGGGGTTGTTTGGGTTAGACTTAGACTTAGACAGTTAGACATGTAAAACGGGTCGGGCATGTACGTTACAGTTTCGGGTAATTTGGGTTTGGATAGAGTAAGAGCCAGGTGAATTACTGGTTGAGGGAAACACCAAACACGGGCCAATTGTAAACTGGTTTTGATCAGATCATGGGTTGACCGACGGGCCAGAAATAAAATTTCGGCGCTCTTTTAACTCGGTAACTTTCAACACTAAAATATTATTTGGCGGAATTATATTAAAAATCAAGCTTGCGGGTGCCATATTGTTCATAAAATAATCCTCCCCACCATAAGGGAGGTCCCATGTTCAAACTCTTATGTTTGGCATTCAGAGCGCACATTACTCATTTAGACAAGGTGTTGCTTGTCTTAGAATTGTTGAGTGACTATTTGACAAAAAAAAAATTGAATTTCTCTGAATTTCAATCATAGGAAATGGGAATCCCATCTTCTCTTAACCTGTTAAGTGGACGTCTTATTCCGATCCCTACAAATATACATAGATATTTACTTATTTAGCTATTCAGGTTGAATTGAGTTTAGCTTTATTCATGCGATTCTTAAATCATTTTAGAGTAACTGCTATATGTGGACGACTGACTATAGTTTAGTTTGAGACATTAGGGAACGAGTCTAATAAGATTAATAGAAGTTTTTTCGTGTTTAAGAGTTGAGACGATAATTTCGCTACTTCACATTTACAAGGGGTGAGCGTTTAAATTTCTTAGCTTGTAGTTGAGTTACTAGTAATGACGATTGACGAGTTTGATTTCATGTGGACGAGCATTGATTTAACGGTGTTCACTTGAACATTACTATGCCCTCCTAAGTGACCTTCTAAACGGCCCATGAAAGGGCTTTATCATTTCACAATCACGTTGTTTAGATTGTTTTAATTTTAATTTATTCAATTGGATATCAAATTATTCAAATCAAATATTTCTGAGTCAAGTTAAATCCATCGCTCTACATAATTCTATGATTGTCTATTGTTAGTGAATTAATTTTATTTTTTCTTATAGGTTTCAAGGAAACCCAAACAGCATGTTGCGGAAGTGGAAGGTTTCATTCGAAGTTCACCTGCATGGAAAAAGTGAATTTTACACTTTGCGACGATATACCATCCCACTTATTTTTTGATCCAGCACATCCTACACAGGAAGCTGACAGACAGTTTGCGCAAGAATTTTGGAGCGGCCCACCCAAACTTGTTACACCAACCAATTTGAAGGGCCTATTTAGAAAGCAAAACAGCAGCTGATTATTACAACATTAAGCAATTTTTGAGATTATTTAGTCAAACACAAGTGTAAATTGGTGGTAAAATGATGAAGAGTGTTGTATTTTTACTTCTTTTTCTAGATTAGCTTACATTAGTTAGCTTTTTTTCCTTTCCTTTTGTTAATGGTGGTATATATCATATACGAATATCTCAAATAGTGATGATACTAAATGCTATACTGTATTCTGTAAATTTCATAAAGTAGGAAGGGATACCAATTCTTTTGTGATGATCCAAACTCCAATGTAATCAAGCTCTTGGGATTTCAATAAATTCATTGGTTTCATATGCAATGTGACTCCCAATATGATCAGTCCGGAATTACATAGTCGAAATCAATCAATCATTGTATGACTTTTGCCAAAAAAAAGTTTGTTAAAATAATATAAGTGATGTGGATCATCCAAGAATAGAACTCGATTTACTTATAAAAAAAACACAGAACTCGATTAACTTTATAAAAAAATACATGAATGGACACCTATCAAATAGTTTTACCTATGTTACAAATAGAGTTTTGTCAATCACCCACTACATCAAGTTAAAACAAACCTCATGTAAAAAGGAGCCCAAAATGTAGTCGAGCCCTGATATCCCTTTTCCTTTTCCTAAAGTTATACTCTGGTCCTATTTAAACTTCCTTCTCCCTTTTTCAGGGTTTCGACTTTGTTCTTTCCATTTCCAAAATATTACGGTTTTTGTCGAGAGCAAAATCAGGGAGGCAACATAAAGATGTTGGTGAAAATTAGCTTTTAAATTTATTTGCTAAATAAATCATAAAGTATTGTTTATTATTTTTTCTTATGGAGTGCGCAAAAGGGAGAATTGAGTTTAAATAGGACCGAAAGGAGTACTCCGTACCAGTATTAAAGACAATCTCTTAATACTAGTATTTAGTTTTTTTCTTTTCTTTTGGACAAAGAAAATTAGATGTGAGATTTTGGACATTAAAGAAGTAGGGGAAAAGCAGAGGGCAAGAGAAGGAAGGACCAAATAATGTTGGGGGTGATTGAGGTCAAATAGTTAGGTCTAAGTCCAGCTAGATAGTACACTTTTGATATTGCTGCTATCCCCTTATCTATCTGTCATTGTGGTGAGGATCAGATAATGCAAAAATATTCAACTAATACCACTCGACACAAACACGAAGGGTCCATATTTTCTTACTTTACCACTTCCAAATATTCTCAAACCCCCAATTATTCGTCCGACACAAGCTTCCAGGACCCCCCCCCCCCAAACCTGGACCACCACCACCGCACCTCATATGGAGCTCCGAAATCCTTCTCAACAACCTCATCAACTCCTCTCTTTCGACCCCGCCGCCGCCGCCGCCGCCAGCAGATCTCACCCGCCGCCTCCAATTCCTATCACCAACACCTCCCTCGCCATCTCGACCCGCCCTGACCCGGCCCAATCTGATGACAAGCCGAAGCGGTCCACCAAGGACCGCCACACCAAGGTCGACGGCAGAGGAAGGCGGATCAGGATGCCGGCTGCGTGCGCTGCTAGGGTGTTTCAGTTGACTAGGGAACTCGGGCATAAGTCCGACGGTGAAACAATTGAGTGGCTTTTACACCAGGCGGAGCCGGCTATTGTTGCCGCCACCGGTAGTGGAACCATTCCCGCCAATTACTCTACACTCAACGTCTCGCTACGTAGCTCTGGTTCCACATTTTCCGCCCCGCCTTCGCAGTCAATTCCCCACTCGTTTCATTCCTTTGCTCACTATCCCCACCCTGGCGTGGCGGAGTCCGGGTTCCATCAATATCAAGGGATGTTCGGCCGTCATGAGGCTGAGGCTGTGCCTGCTGCTGAGTCTCCGTCCTCGAGTAAAAAGGCGAGGACGGGTCTTGGGCCAGCCACCACCCTACCAATGTGGGCAGTGGCTGCCCCAATTGGCCCGACTACTGGAGCTAGCGGCACCAACACTTTGTGGATGCTCCCTGTTGGCTCAGTCGGGCCAACCACATCTGGGGCGGGAGCTGGAGTTCAACAGGTCGCGCCCCAGATGTGGCCTTTTGGGGGTAGTACTAATAACACTAGCACTACTACTCCTACCACTGCTACCGCGACACCACCAGAAGCATTGCAGTTTGTGCCGAGGTTTAATATGACTACTACTCCAAGTGGTGGCACTATGGTAGATTTCGAAGGTGGGCGAGGAGGATCTCTTCAATTGGGGTCAATGGTATCTCAACATCTCGGGATTGGCATGTCTGAGTCTAATTTGGGAATGTTGGATTTCTTGAATAACACTATTAACAACTCTAATAATAATAATACGAGTAATAATAATAGTAATCAAAGTGATAGGAATGGTGGTTTTGCTACACTACTGGAGCAACAACACCACTCTAACCAAAGGCAAACATCGGCCAACGACGATAGTGAAGAAGAAGATGACGATCCAAGTAGCGCGCAATGAGAAGGTCGGGTTGATTGTGCAGTTGCATCTTGTACATGAATCAGTAGATTTGGGTAGAATTGGGAACTTGGAAGAATTGTACTATTGTTTTGGGTGTGTTTTATTGTGCGTGTGTTCTTCATTAGTAGTATGCCTTAGTGTGGGAGTATTTGTTTTAGCAGCTTTTGTGAAGAGTGTGATTTGTTTAGTGTGGTCCAAATGGACACCCACCACTTCAAAATCATTGAAGAAATGGCATAAATGAAGAAAAAGGTTACAAAATGAATGCTTCATTATGTGTCCATCAAATTGTTATTTTTGTATGCTGATTTACTTAATGACAAATACTCCAGGTAGCTTCCTGCAGTTTTTCATCTACCCTAGGTGAGCAGCTATCAGGTATTTTAAAAGTGAGAAGAATCTTCTTCCCAAATTAACTCTATTCCATTGAGTTTGAGAAAACTAACCCAAACTTTCATTGCACATTTGCACCCAACTTTTAAAAAATTGTTGGCTAGTATTATAAATCGTCATATGAAACTGTATCGGCGGGTATTTCAGATTTGACACTAACTCCATAAAAGTAATGAAAGCATACGTTTTTACACAAGATAGTTTGCTTATCAGGTCTTTTCACTAGGGAAATTGACGGCATAAATCAACGAGGATGGTTTGCTACTATTTCTCCACCATCGGTGCATAGAATTTCTTAGCCACTCAAACTTCATATACAAGGGACTCACCTAGCTTCGAGCAATTTACTTCTAAATTGTATACAAGCCTAAATATTGAATTCTGGAAACTGTGCACGCATTCGGTTCCCGCCTTGTCGACCTGCCCAGTAGTGATACAACTGTTAATTAAATCCACAGCAAAAGACCTTCCAAGATAAAAGGGCCGGGAGAGGAGAAACTCGTATGATATGGAGGAAACAAACAAAGGAACTCATAATCGTTTATGGGGGGGCATCTACGCCAATATGCAGCACTAGAGTCTAGAGCCATAAATTCACAAAGCAAACTCACATACGACTTACATTATAAACAGGTTAAAATGATCTGAGAACTTCTTAGAGTGCCTTATTTGCTTGTAGCTGCTCCCAAGAACGGAAGTACCATCGACATAACCTTCATCCTATACAATAAAACAACGAGTTAGACAGCTCCTATTCTAAGAAAGAAGTTCATTTCTAGCAAAATCTAACAGTTCAAACGTTTGACGTGATTACAAAAACGATTGCTTGGGCAATTGCATGATTAGGTTAAGAAATGAAGTTATTAGGGAGAAAGTAGGGGTTGCACCCATCGGAGATAAG
Source organism: Spergularia marina (assembly GCA_963680865.1). NCBI lineage: Eukaryota > Viridiplantae > Streptophyta > Magnoliopsida > Caryophyllales > Caryophyllaceae > Spergularia > Spergularia marina. The sequence goes on along the minus strand of OY804550.1, from coordinate 11,355,957 downwards.
ATGATGGAGAACCGACTGAGATGGTATGGTCACGTGAGGAGGAGGCCTAGTGACGCGCCGGTTAGAAGAGTAGAAGGGTGGGGAAGTGGTAATATTAGTAGGGGTCGAGGAAGACCTAAGATGACTTGGATGAGGGTGATTAGAAGTGATATGAGCTTCCTAGGGCTTGAAGAGAGTATGGTGTTGGATAGGGCGAGTTGGAGAGACTCTATACATGCGGCGGACTTAATCTGACTCCTTTGATTTATTTTTTTGGTTTCCCTAGCTCTTTTCCCAAATTTTTTTTTTTTTTTTTTTTTTTCTGTAAATCTTTTGAATTTATTTTGACGACTGTATAAAACTTCCTTTGAAAATATTTAATTACTCCAAAAAGGTTTACAACGTTTTGGAATTTCATGGCGTACACAAGACGGTTACTAGATGACGATTCATGTTAGCCGACCCCAAATCATTGGGAATAAGGCTTGGTTGTTGTTGTTGTTGTTGTAGAGATGAGCTGCTTAAACTTGCTTATAACATTGTAAATATCTTCAAATATATAACTCCCTCCATTCCAAACATATAGGTCGCGTTTTCATTATGTTTGCCATATCATTAGAGCTTCCGTTTATTCATTGGCTTTGGGTTATGATGGAGTAAAACAAACGACTCATTAAGCTATCTGCACTTCTTAGTTCCTATAATGTGAAGTAGTACTTGTTTGTAGAAATGTTCGATGCAATGATCATTTTGCAATCTGGAAACAACTTCTATAGTTTCAAAATATGAGTAAGCATGCGTAGATCCAACCCCTCTTACCTTGCTTAGACAGGAGAGGCTTTGAGGTATTCAGGCAGTGAAAGGTTGTTATTAAAGCTTTCCTATAAAACCCACAATCAATAGGAACACGGCCGGACGTTTTGGTGTACCTTCCAATCTTAAAAAAGAATAGGAAGGCTAAGAATGACTTAAAAAAAAAAAAAAAAACCTTGCACTCTCAACAAATGACCTTTACATCTGAAACTTTTATGGGACTCCAGATATCCATGGCCTAGGATTTCTGAATAACCAAAAGATTAATAGTTTATCAGACATTGAGGACGATACACTAAATAAGAATCGGTTTTACAACCCTCTAAGCTTATTTTCTTATGAAGTAGCAGGTAATCATCTCATTTTTGCCAAAGGGTTTCTATCTCATGAGGAATATTCAGGGTATCTTCCTTTGAGAAGACCTCCCTATGCGAGGGAGCTAGAAGAACACACTGGCCTGATCTCTATTTTAGAAACTGTACGTTGCTGTGACATACGACAAGCGAGTTTGGGAAGGAGACTCTTCTGGGAGTTTGTGCAGATCTTTCTCTTTGATACTAACTAATGCAGTTGCTCTCCTTTGACGTCTGTGATAGGTAGTGTGTGGACTAGGTTGTTGGAAAGGGTACATACTTGTGGAAAAGAGCGTCGGAGTAGGCCTCCTACTACCTTATGTCAGGGTCAGGGTCGAACAATGAGAAGACGGCAAGAAGTAGCTTGGAAATCGTAAGGCTTAGTATTATCTGGTACATTTGGAAAGAGAGAAATCCCCGGATACTTCCAAAACAAATTTATTCTCTTCAATAAGGTTGGGGGAGGGTTGTTTTTCTCACTTCTTTTTGTCACAAGGTAACAGGCTAACAGGCGTCCATGAAGAGACCCCTTTAAAAAACCACTTATTTCTACAAGTGAGTAGTGTTCTTATATTTTATTTTATTTTTGAAAAACTTTAGCTCCAAGCAAAGCACATGCAGTGAAAATACTATAGCTGAAATGCATGTCAAAAGAATTCAACAATATAACAGTGTGGACAGTGGAGCTTACGACAGAGTATCAGCAAGACAAAATATAGGAACTCTTCCCAATCCTGCACCACGCCACTGCTTCCTCGGAGACCTTATGAGATCATCGGCATTGGATCCAGTTGCTGTCAAAACAAACTACAAATAGAAAATATATGTGAGATATATAGAGGATTACTTTCCATATTCTAGATCAGTATTCAAATACAGAAAGAATTACCAGATATAGCACAGTAAGGGAAAGTAAGGGAAAGTAAGGGAAAGTAAGGGAAAGTTGACTAAATATAAAATAGCGATAAAAGTCCATTTAAAAAAAAATTAGCCCTCGATCCATAATGCTCAACCTAGGCAGAGCACAACTACGACGCTCATAATTCCAGACACGATATCTACCAGCAATGGAAAACGTAGGAAAAGAATGAACTGATAGAAAAAAAGGATTATATAGAGAACACCTACCAAGGGGAAAATTACTGCCACGACTGCAGAACTCTCCAGCCAGGGAAAATAAATCACGGCCAACGCACATGGGCTTCCTGAAAAAAAAAAAAAAAACATCTCCAAGTCACTAAAAAGCAAAAACTGAAGATGTACAAGAGACTAAGGAAGATGTATCTAAAACCGGCTTCTGGATAATAACCAGCACATTTGAAGGGAGTTCATTTGCTTTCGAATGCCGGTGTATAGTTCACGGACGCCAGCAAAAAAAATTTTTTATATAGAAAGCCTATGAATTTGTATGTTTAACAACCTTGGTCTTATGATACTAATCATGGGACACAAGCTGAATAATTGTTAACGATTCAAATGATAAGTATTAACCTAGGGCCTAAGCATCTCCTGGACAAAGGAGTGTTCTGTACGAACCAAGCAAGTAGGAGACACTTTCATAAGCTAAACAAGCGAGTGCATAAAACAGCAGCTCATTTTATACTCCCTCCAAAAAAGCAGTAACATATTAACATCCTCCCCTTCAGATCGGAAAAGAGTTTTCAAGATAAACACTATAAGAGTACAAGTCGTAAGAGAACGGCTGAGAAAGACAAGACTGCTCATAAGTTCACAAGGAAGGCATTGACATACTAAAGCGATTTCAGTTATAACTCATTATCTTGTTTTTTCTCTTTTTCCAACCTGGTGTAATGCTTAACCGATCACTGTCTTAGTCTTAGCAGCGACTCATTTCCTTTTAAACGAATCTTATTGCTAATGCAAGCGTCAGACTTTGATGATACAGAAACCTGAGAATATCTCAAATGATTTAGACTTTGGCATTCGAGTAGGGAGTCAAGTGTACTTTGATCAGACACTGATGCCATGCCTTAGTGATGTGCCAGTATCTAAGATATGCATTTTTTTTATTTAGTGACTATTGGGTAGGGAAAATGTGCACCCATTTCAAGTCCAGCCTATGGTGGTCTGGTATCAGATCGAACCGTGATAATATCTTTGCTTCATTTCTATTCTGTTTCCTTCTAATCTAATACTTAACCACAAAGTTCACAAAACACTTCAGGCTTTACTTTCCTACTAATACTGAGCTTGCAGTGCTATTCCCAACAACTTAAATCAATATAATTCAAAAAGTAATATCAAACTAAAAATTTAGTTATTGCAAAGCATCAGAACTGTTTCTACTCTGAACAAATTCGTCACTGCAAATTCTCCGTTCTTTAGATCTACGGCAAATTCTCGTGGTGCCCCCGAACTATGTCAAAATGCTCGCGGTGCCCCTATGTTTGAAACTTGTACCTTGCGGTGCCCCCGAACTTTGCACTTATAGGCACGTGGTGCCCTTGTCACCTCTTATTTTCTAACACCGTTAACTTTTGGATGTTAAATGGTGATTTATCATATGATTAGTAAATTTTAATTAAAACATATGAAATTAATTAACTAATAAATAAAATAAAAACATTAAAAAAAAAAAAAAAAATAAATCACAAAAAATTTTCTCTCACCTCACCCCCCCCACCGCCCCACCCTCCCTACCACCCCCACAACCATCGCCGCCCCTCCGACCACCTCCCCTCCCCCCGAATCCACCACCACTGGGTCGCATAAGACGGCGCGAGCCTAGTAAAGAGGGTCACCGGGGCTGAAAACAAGCGGAATACGGCGAAAAATGGTGTTTTCGAGCCCCGAATCCACCACCACAGGGAGGGTGGGGCGGTGGGGTAGGCTGAGGAGAGAGAAATTTTTTTTGGGTTTTAAATTTTTTTTTTAATGTTTTTATTTTATTTATTAGTTAATTAATTGCAAATGTTTTAATTAAAATTTATTAATCCTATGTCAAATCACCATTTAACATCCAAAAGTTAACGGTGTTAGAAAATAAGAGGTGACAAGGGCACCACGTGCCTATAGGTGCAAAGTTCAGGGGGCACCGCAAGCATTTTGACTTATCCCCCGATACCACGGGAATTTGTCGTTAGATCTATGTAAATCTAGTCTCAAATTCAACCTATTCAGTGCTCAAGGCCATTAATTCACGTCATTTGTTAGCTAGAATGATTCTCAAAACCGTTCATTTGCACCTTAGGAGATCAGTTTGATAGAAAAGTGCAGTCATTACATGGGTGGGTAGGAGACTTAGGTTACGTTTGGTGGAGGGGGTGTAATGGAATCACCATTACCACTTATTTAGCCCAAAAATAGAGGAGAGTGTGGGGGTTGATTGCAATGATCATTATAATGTAACGAATACTCCATTGAGCGTATGGTAATCACTATTACATAGGTTTTGTTGAGGAATAATGATTACATTACACCCCTCTGTCCGAGTTTAAACACCTCATAACGAAAACACACCCTCGTGAAAGAGGGTGTGCACACTGAACGGTTAATCATATTTCCGAAAAAGTTACATGGAATTTTTGTTAAGCCTCTTATCTAACTTTCTATGTAATATTTTGGGAACTTTGTTTAACCAATTTGTGTGTATACTCTCCTCAACACAGGGGCATTTTGGGTATGAGGTGTTTAAACTCGGACAAAGGGAGTATTGTACATCACATTAACCCGAACAGAACCCGAAACGTTCGATGCTATAAGTGAAAGAAAAAGTTCTGACACAACTAAAGCATAAACGTATTAAGACCGGACCGTAAGTATACCAAAGGAGTAATGATGCTCGGAGGAAAAAGAATCAGAAGACACAGAGCATGATAGGTGGTCAAGGTGGTCAAGGAATGGCATAAAATGTAAAAGTTCTCAGAATTTCTACTTGAAATGAATAAAAAGAAAACACTAGAACAAATTGTAAACAACTTTCATCCCAGATTCTCCAAGGATTTCAGATTCACTAATGAAGCACAAGAGACATGGTCAAAAATAGAGATTCAAGGTCTACTATCCACGAAAGTTAATATTCATTTTTGAGATTGTTGTATAATTGGAGTCTTGGGAATAACGATTGGGGTTGTTGTTGTTGTTGTTGTTGTTGTTGTTGTTGTTGTTGAATAATTGAAGTCTAGCAGCTTATCCTCGCTCTTTTGTGCATCAAATTAAGAATGATAGTTTAAGGGCACGAGTCACTGGAGGCTGGAGCATCCAAATTCCAAACATGTCAATTGTGGTCAAGGGGTGAGGATCAAGTTATCAGCCAAACAAAGTGATAAAAATGTGGCACTAATACCTCTACTTCTCAAGAACGGGAACAAATTTGTTCTACACATATGGCTATATCATAATCTTTTTGTTTAACTGCAGAGGAGTTTTTTTTTTTTTTAAAAAGCCAGTAGCTGAAAAGACTGAGAAGTCCCATCTCTGGTTTATCTCGAATTCTTAAAGACATTAGTTTGACACAGAATTGTGACAGGGAAACAAAGTCATGTTAATGTGGCCGACCACACGTAATAAAGCAGAACCTTCATTTGCGAGTTCTGACTATGGTAGGGAAAGAATATCCACCCATGGAAAATAGCTTTACGATTGTACGGACTAGTGTAGGGAAGCCAGAAGAGTTCCCTATTACGATTGAGTGCACCAAGGGTCCGCACTTAGTCCGTTTCTCCTTGCTATAGTCATGGACGAATTGACGAGATCAATCCAGGATGATATACCATGGTGCATGATGTCCGCAGATGATATAGTGTTGATCTCAGAATGTTGGGCCGTGAAACAGTGTCACATTCAAAAGATGACTGTGGCGGGGATGCGCATGCTACAGTGGATGTGTGGACATACAAGATGTGACCGGTTAAGAAATGAAATTACTAGGGAGAAAGTAGGGGTTGCACCCATTGAGGACAAGATGATGGAGAACCAACTGAGGTAGTATGGCCACGTGAGAAGGAGACCTAGTGACGTGCCGGTTAGAAGAGTAGAAGGGTGGGAAAATGATAATATTATTAGGGGTCGGGGAAGACCCAATATGACTTGGATGAGGATGATTAGAAGTGATATGAGTGTACTAGGGCTTGAAGAGAGTATGATATTGGATAGGGCGGTGTGGAGAAACTTTATCCATGCGGAGGACTTAATCTGATTTTGTTTTCCGACCATTTCATCTTCTCCCAAAACTTTTCTAAAGTGTAAAAGTTCATATGCTTTTCACTTGTTGAGAATCATAAAACCCGAAAGTTGACATGCACTTGCAGAAGTGATCACTCTTGTTCGAAAACAGAACTATGAATTCTTTCAAGTGCAAATCAATACTCACTCCGTCCTGATTTAAACACCCAGCTTTTGTTATTTGGACGTTCCGATTTAAATACCCATCTATTTTGGGACATCTTCTCTCTCTTACTTTATCCTCTCTCACATTCGCTCCTACTTTTTGTTAATCCCCACATACTCTTTCCTACGTTTTTTAACTACTTTGTTAGATCTTAGTGACATATCTAGAAAGTCAAGAATGGGGGACGGGGGTTGTATATACAGAAGCTAAATATTTAACATAAAAAAAAAACTATTATGTTGGAAGGGTCAAATGTATAAGAACATACGGAGTAATATTTTAGGGAAAGATTGAGAAGAAAAATCTGAGTTTTTTTTCCTCGATAAGCATCATCAACGAATGGTTGGGACCTATTAACCTCAGTATTTCGTATTACACATAATCGGCCAATGGTTGGAGCGTATCATAGCCCCTGCCACCCCACGCCCCCCCCCCCCAAAGATGAGCATCCTGAGGTTGACCTTTAGGGTGTCCCCATATGACCACCATACCTTCTGCCCCCTACCCCTCCCTTCCCAACCCCTGTTGCCAGACTCTGTTCCCCTTCAGCGACAGAAATAGTTGCGCCATAGACAGTTTAGTTGCACTGAGCATAATGAAACGGTCCACCAAAGCAGGTTCTACAGTAAAACTTGCCATTCAAATATCCACCCCATGTCAAGTCCAAGTAGGATTTGCTGAAACTAGTCAGTGGCAACAGCTTTAGAGGAAGAGTGAAGATTAGGAGGGGTGGAAGGAACACAGAAGGAGAGACAAGGTGGGGGTGGAAGCTCAGGGAAGAAGTGGGGCCATGGGAGTGTTTTTGAAGGATGTGAGGAATGGGATGAGGGCAACTTTTAGGGGTATGGGAGGGTTGTTATCAAAGTAAAGGGAAGGTGAAGGATCGTCAAAGGTCGTGCGAGTGTGGAGGCACTGAAGATGGCAAGTTCTTAAGGAGAGGAGGTCAAGGAGGAAGTGCTGGATGGGAAGAGAGTAGTGGTGGAGATGAAGCGGAAGAAAGAATTGATGTGGAGAGAGAAAGTAGGTTTAACTTGAAGAACTAATGATGAGCAGATGAAGAGCGGGGGGACACTAGTCATTGAATGGGAGATATCTCGAACTTAAAGCAAGCTTCAAAGATGCAGTAGGCATGCAGGCAAACTCAGGAGCAGTGAAAATAATAAGTTAATAACACACATCAGTTAGTAACCAAAAAAAAAAAAAAATAGCACACAACAAACTTAAGGCCCAATACAGTTGTTTTATTCTTTCTTCATTGCTATGCTCCCCTCCCCCTCCTACCTCTTCCCGCTATTTACATCTTAACATCCTTTTTCATAAAGTCCCAATCCAAAAAATACAAAACAAAGGCAGTCACTCCTCCATTTTGATCCTTTGATCCATGCAGCGAAATCCAAATATAACACCCTACTAAACCACATTTTTGTTCAATTAAATCTAGGATCTCTATGCGTAAGAGGGTATGTTCCAGAAGGCAATATTATTCCAGTCATAATCTACAACACTATAACAACCGGGTGTATGGAGCTTGTTTTTACAACTTGTGGAAAGCCATTTTTTATTCGTTGATTTCACTTTTTGCTCAGGTCTCCAAGATGCAGCTTCTAACATAACAGAAAAGCATAGGCAATATTATTCCAGTCATAATCTACAACACTATAACAACCGGGTGTATGGAGCTTGTTTTTATAACTTGTGGAAAGCCATTTTTTATTCGTTGATTTCACTTTTTGCTCAGGTCTCCAAGATGCAGCTTCTAATATAACAGAAACGCATAGGCAATATTATTCCAGTCATAATCTACAACACTATAACAACCGGATGTATGGAGCTTGTTTTTACAACTTGTGGAAAGCCATTTTTTATTCGTTGATTTCACTTTTTGCTCAGGTCTCCAAGATGCAGCTTCTAATATAACAGAAAAGCATAGGGTCGACCAAGATAAAGAGATGCACAAGAAAGCCAAAATTTTCACTAAGTTTAAAAGTTAACATACCAAAGCCAGCAAAAAAGGCCCAATTGGATTCGAAATAATCCAACCTCCTGTCGAGAGTCACCTCAGAAAAATTCCACTTATATCTACACAAGGAATCACTATAGCAGTGAGAATCAAGAATTGATACAAGCCCCATACTTAAATTAGCAGAGGAGTGAAAACATACTCGAAACTGTAATATCCGTACATCCAACTAAAAAGCAAGAACTGCAGAATTTTGCCAGCGTAAGGTATGAAACCAGAGGCAGAAGCCTGCAGATATACAAAAAACAGTAAGTGTAAACCTCAATCAGCTGAATTATTCTAAAATATTTTCTGTATAGGCCAGTGTCTTGTTAGGTAAAGAGAATTGCATCAAAAGCCAGAAATTGGACATAGAAAAAATGCAGCAGACAAACCATGTGAAATAAGATGATATGTAAGTCAGTTAGTAATAGACTCTTACCTGCAGGAGAAAGAAGAGCAAGAGGAGGAATGAGTAACTCTGCTCCCCGATTCCAATCATGACACTGTAGATACATATAGAGAGACGAGTCAGCAAGAAGTTGCAAAACACAGATGTCCCTACCATTAAGTAGAATACTGCACAAACAAGCAACCTACTCTATCTATAACAAAAACGGCAATCTAAGATAGCAAAAGGTATCCTCCCACCACTACAATATAAGGTAGCAAGAAAGTGCAAAACACGGAAGCATGGCAATTTTATGCTATTTTACATAATACATAAAACCTATGAAACAAACCTACTCCATCTCTCAATTGTAATCGACTAGTCAACGTCAAGTTTTAATTAATTAACAATGACACTGCCACTTAATATCAAAGCAACCTTTATGTGCACCACGAGATGAACAACAACATTACCACTTTGCCTTAAGGGTCTCGCCTATGGTGTAAAAAGGTCGGTTTGGACACCCGTATCCTACCCTAATGTTGAAGACAAGAAAGGCCTGCTTTTGTATTACCCAAAATGAAAATTGCGTCGACAATAGCATGGACCAACTACTAATTCATAAGCAAAACAGTTTAGAGAGCACTTTGATAAGATAATAAAAATTAGCAAATGTCTTAAACGCTCCTATGCATGACGGTATCTTCTACAAGTCTCAATCTCTGAATTCCAAGGTGTAGGCTCGCTATCATTTGCCTTAACCAACTCACTTTTCCAAACCACCATTGAAAAAACTCCAAATTTTCCTTGCATCCTGACATATCGAACATAAATTGACACCATACACAGATCTCCGCCACATTTATCTATTTAATAGGATATTATTTCAAGACCCCACCTTCATGACAATGGAGGTAGAATTTCACATCTATGGAAAAAAGCAAAATGGCTCACAAAACTGTCTGCGCTTCTTTTAATGTGAAGTAGCAGTCAGTTGGTGCAGTTGTCGAAGTAATTTACGTTATGGGTCATTGGTAAGCGACCTCTCTATGTTTGCATCGTAGGGGTAAGGCTTGCGTACATCCGACTCCCCTCTACCCCGCCTTATGGCAGAAGCCTATGAGGCACTAGAGTAATGTTATTGTTGTCGCTGCTGTCGATTTCTCATCCCTTGGGATTGACGTGACACAACAGATATTAACGGTCTAATATAAAAAGATGTGCCTCTCAAACAAAAACAATAATATGAAAAATGGTATCTTCCCCATTGACATTGAATCCTGTACTCATAAGATACTTATTACTCAAATTAGAATTTTGTATCACTAGAGGAGCACAGAACTTTAACAAGTAAGCATAAACATTTTCACCAGTGTAGGTCAAGAAAACCTTCTGGCCGTGAAGAAATGGAGTTAGGTTTTTGATTGTTTTTGAAATGTCCAGTAGTTACCTACTTGCCCAAGAATTTATCCTCTCAAGTTGTGATCTTTTGTAACTTAAAAATACATAAACATAAGTCTAAAGAACCAATGGGTGAATAACCAAAATTTTTTGTTTTAAAAAGGGACCAATATTTATTTGATAATAAGAAATCATGAAACTTACCCTCCCAGGCCACCGGGTTTATCTGATGCAGAAGTTTGTGTATTTGATGCGTCTTTTTCACTGGTGACTTTTGCTTCTGAATATTTTCCCATAGCAACAAACCCATGTCGAGCTATGTCATTGTACCTATAATGAACAAACAATAAGCAATCCATATCTTGGAAAGAATCCGGTTCTACTTCTAACAGTTATGGAACAAATAGATCCTTTACAGGGTTCTGATATTTTTATCTTTCGTATAAGAAATAAAGCAAAACAAGCTCATCTCTTCACTTATGCCTACTCTAAATCATCGAAGTATTAAGGACTTGTAGGTATGAAAAGTCATAACAGCATAAAAAAAATAATTAATCCCATAAGTTCACTATGGATTAATGACATGGAGACACTGATGCTTCGGACAAGACCAACAGAGAGGGGGAGACCGTAGAACGTACAATGGCTATTAATTAGAAGAAGGATTGTGATATGTTAAAGTACAACGGAAATATGATGAACTCACAGAACAAGCAGATGAGAGAGTCAAGCATCCAATTATGGAACAAACAAAGCTAAACAATCTACATCTTGGAAAGAAACCAATTGTACTTCTGACAGTCGTGGGACAAAAAGATTCCTCTACAGGGTTCTGATCTTTTCTCTTTCATATTAAAATAACAGCAACTCTGTTCAAGCCTTCACTTATGCCTATTGTAAATCATCATATTATTAAGAAAGTCTAAGTCTGAAAAGTCACTTAAAAGACATAAAAGAAAATAATTAATCCAGTGAGTTCACTATGAATTAGTGACATGGAATCGTAGATCCTTCTAACAACACCGACAGAGATAGGCAGGGGGAGCGTAAAACGTACAATGGCAGAGTATTAATTAGAAGAAGGATTGCGATGTTAAAGTACAACGCTATTATGATATTGTTTCCGACCTTTTCAAGGTATAAAAAATTCTCATTGATGAGAAGAAAAACATTTAAAGAATCAATATGGAAGCAATAAGTATTTTATCATCATCCCCTAAGTACCTCTGAAGAGGCTCTTGATTTAATATGGGCAATGGGGGTCAATAGTTAAGAGTTGACCTTCAAGTGCAAATGGGGCAACGATGTAATTATATGTTAAAAATGAAAAGTTGAGGTTCTAAGAGCGACTTTTATAAAGTCCATTATATTCCAAAGCTAAAGGAACGATATATTATCAGCGTGTATCAGAAATGGACAAGATCAAATCTCATTTCAAAACAATCAAAAACGAAAAATTATAGACATTGCTTCCCAAGACAAATAAAGAATCTACTACATATAATATTAAAATTTAAATGAGGGTTACAGCAAAAGTCCGATAGTACTGCACCTGGTTCAACACCACAAATCTAACCCAACAAAATAGGAACAGTGCCTTGTAACTTACATAAACTCATCTAGTGCTACGTCGTTCACTACAGGTCATTACCCTGAACAATAACCTAAAATAGTTCAAGTTTTAAAATAAACTAACTACCAAAAATTCAAGTTATTGTATCTGCTATTGCTACAGACTTGCAGTATAGTAAAGCCTTCTCCCAGAAAACCAAGATACCGCATCAGATACATATTCCTCATTCTTTTGACTAAACACATTTCAAGGTTATTTTACCCAGAGATGACCCATAAGCAGATAGTTGATCTCAATCAATACCAAACCACTGAAGACAAATAAGCAATTCATCACAATTGTAGTCTGAAACCATTGACAAAAAAAAAGAAAAAGGAACAAATAACGAAGGAACAACTCATAACATTTGCATCACAATGGGCAAACAACTGACAGTAAAATGACACTCCCTCCAATTTTAAACGACCTACCCCTTTCCTTTTTGATAAGGTTTACACTTTACAGTGATGTTACCATATCCTTTTTTAGTGGTTCGTGACCCCAAATAGTTTCCAAACTTTCAAAGTCATCCATAACATTCTTGAACACTATGCTAATGCAATTGGGAACAGCACATAGAATTCGAGGGAATATAGATTATGTGACTTCTTTTCCAAAATATTAATAGTATACTCTCGACATGTCCTGCCATACATTTACAGAATGCAAAACAGAGAGCAAAATACTCACCATATAGTGCTAAGTACAAAGCTGAATGCGTACATCGGAATGAACCAGCATAACTGCAATAAAGGGCGGCAGATCTAAGATCAGTAGCTTTCGGAAGCATATGAAATATGAAAACAAAAGCATCATATGACCCAAATAATAATAGCAATAGCATCATACTTACAAACATAGATTTTGCCCACTATATATAAGATCTCTAAGTACATTTGTCTTGGTTCTAGGGTATAGATTTTTCATAATTCTATTTCCAGCGTCAACAGGTCTAAACTTAAACTAGGAATCTTAATCTTATCAGAAAGCCCAGTCATAGCCCGTCATGTTTTGAATAATTTCAATAAATTGACACCAAAAATTAGACTCTAAATAAATAAAGAACACCACTCACAGAAATTAGTTTTTCAAGAGAATGACGCTCTGCTGAATAGTACTTCCGAAGTGCTCGGCACTGCCATACTTCTGCACCGATCATGTGCGGGCACTCATCTGGCAATATTGATTTCAACATCGGAATGAGAAACGATTTCAGTATAGACACACTGCAATAGGAGTTAGAAGATTCTTCACTATAAGTGTAAGATGTGCCAAAACAAAAGACAATTCCTACATGCAAAAAAGCTGAGAAGTGACAATATTTTTTACAAACACCACAGCACAAGATCTGATGATAAACGCCTAAGCAAAACCTATTGAATTACAAAGGCTCCTAAAGCAAGGATAAGACCTGACAACTGGACAGAATTTCAAAGCTAACCAACAATCACAAATACACCTCCTGAAATATACTACTTGACAGGCTCACAGCATTAGCCAAACAAGTAGCAGCTAGTGTATCACAGAACTTCGCGAAAGAAATCAAGACACTGCATCTTTTAGAGAAAAGATAAGCATGTATGTCCTTAAAATCCTTTTAGGACTAGTGCCTTAATAGCTCTTTTGTTATCAGTGTTAATGTACTTTGTTCAGAATTACTACACTATTTTATCAATACTTAAGCTTCCAACTTTAAAATAATAATTTTTAAAAAAGTTGCAGAGCATAACTTACCTTATCTGATCTATTAATAGTACTGTGCTGTACAAAGGAAATAAGGAGACAAGATGAATGAAACTAGAAATTAGCAAGTAGCAAACATTTTAGCTGTTGCTCCTCTCTCTTAAATGTCTTGGAACAACAGATAACTAAAACATTTGGTGCAATTTGAGGGCAATTGTGGAACTAAAGACTCAATTGTCTCAGCCTAATGCCCTTCTACCCTAGCTCTTTTTCTCTCGTGATGTTCTTGATATGCAACGCCATTTTGTCACTCAAGATGGTAAGGAAATGTTGTTTCTATCCCCACATGCAAGGGAATTCCAGATGAATTAATGAATGAAGGTAAGCATCAACAATGAGACCTTTCTGCAAAAGAAATAGCATGCGTGGATAATTCCTTTGAATACCACATTAGGAGGGGTTCTTTAGTACAACACTTGCATGAATAGACTACGGATACGATTCCAAGGCTTGACTACACACCAGATACAATGCTATGGCATGGATAGACACCATATATAATTCTACAAGGATTTTTTTCAGGGACACTTTTCTGCTGCTATTTTTTCTTATGTGGCTTGTTTGTCAACTTCTGTCAGCTAGCACCTTTTATGCTTATTTCTACCATACACCAACTTACATGACCTTTTTCTTTGTTGATACAAAAATAAGTCTCTTTATAGAAAAAACAAAGCAAAATTACAAGGGGACAAGGGGTAGATACAAACAGTTACAAATAAGTCCCAGTCCGTCCAGATATGTTGAATGAACGTAACTAGATACTAAAATACCGTAAAGCCTTCCCCATAGATGATCAAAAGTGTGCCTACCCTCTCCCCCCCCCCCAAAAAAAAAGAAAGAAATACACACACAGAACGGCGGAGAGAATTTTGCTCGAACCAAATGTACTCAAAACATCACAAAGACCACAAATCCTCATAAGAAACTCCTTTCTTGGGGTTACTCAAACCACAAATGACCTATTTCCTTGTTAGCTACCACCCAAAGAACAATAACATTTACTAGATGAGAAAGTAGGGGATGAACAAGAAGTATTTGGCATTGACTCATTGTACATGAACCAATTTGAAAACCCCAAACTAAAAGAATCTGAAAACTCATAGTTGGCAGGCTACTAGCTAACAAAAACTCGTATCACACACCCTGCTCCCGACAAAGAGATCCGTCAACATTTACAAAAGAAGCGTCTCTAGATTCTCACTGATTGAGAAGATCACCCACCGTCAGTGCAAAGGGTCTCTAAGAAGGTTTGTAGTAGCTCAAAATGCAAATCACCAGATTGGAAAACTGCCATTGTTCGTAAAAGTTACACTTCACAAGTTCACAGCATAGCATACAAAGTTACATGGGAACAAAAGGGAGCCATGGGTATTAGCTATTACTCTATTCACCAAAATTTAGAAGTCCTCAGCTTTTCCCTCCTTCTATTTCCATCGAGCGGGAAAAAATCCGACTACAATTCAGCCTACCCACAAAATCCCCCCTTTAGATTTCAGCTTACCAACAACATCCCATCTCATAACATGATCTCTCTTATCACCAGTACCTGACTACCAAAATTCTCCCACCATCCTTTCAGTCACAAATTAGACACCGCCACGCAAACTTGGAACAAGGGAAACAACACATGCGCTCAAAGCGAAACCAAAACGGCACAATTTAAGACATAAATTAAGCCAAACAGTACATAAGTGACTAAGTGTGATTCAAAATCAAACCCAAAACAGGCAAATCACACACAAAATCCACAGTTGTTGCTGCAAATGACACCCACTTCAAATTATCCCAAAATTAACCATAATTCATTGCTATTTAATTTTCTTATGGCAAATTGACTGCAGTGGAAAAACCCAGAAAAGGAAGCAAAATTACCTGCCCAGAAAAATTAACCCATTGAATAGGAAGCATTGACCGGTTCGAATCAAAAGGCTCCTGGACCTATAAATTCACCAAAAAGGAAAAAAACAAAAATAATGAGAAATCATAGATGAACAAAATACTATGCACAGAGAGAGAGGGAGAGAGCAGGGGAGGGGGTTGCGAAACCTGGAGAACAAGATGATGGGTTTGTGTAAAGAACAAGCTTCCTTGAGACCGTAGAGCCATAAACATGATCCTTGCTTGAGTTTTGCTCCAATTTCTGGAATACTGATTGCCATTTCCACAAAGCACCAGAATTTTTGCTATTTTTTTTTTAGTTCTAAATTTCTGTGAATTCAACACCAAACCAACATAATCTTTTGCGAATTGGATCTCCTGTCGGACTGTCGTGTCCCACTTGTGGGTCAAATACGAATTCGGTTATGAAACTTTGCTTAGGACTATTTTTATTTAATATTTTTTTAGGTTAATTCACGTGTTACACTTGTATTTTGCCGATTTATATGTGGTATTCAATGTTTTGCAAATTTGTACAAAATACCCTCGTGATTTGACTGTCTGCACATGGTACCCTAAACTTAACACTCTTATTAACACCGTCAACTTTAAAAAAAAAACAAAGATTAATTCACGTGGTACCCTCGTATTTTGCCGATTGGCACATGGTAGCCAGTGTTAAAAATTTGTATCCAATATCCTCGATATTTGACTTTTTTATATGGTACCGTTACCTTCAAAATTCCGTTAACGGCGTTTAAAAATCGATTTCAATGGAGAAGGAAAAAAATGATGGTTATATGGTATTTATTATGGGTGGAAATGATGGTGGCGGTGGAAAAGGATGAAGATGTTGATGACGATGGTGGAGAATAATGAATATGGTGATGATGAAAGTGGTGGGAGAAGATAGAGATGGTGATGAATGACAAAATCAAAGGTTTTTTTCCCCAATTAATGGCGTTAACCGAATTTTAAGGTAACGTACCAGGTAAAATCAGTCAAATCTTGACGGTATTTGGTACAATTTTGCAAAACACTGGGTATCACATGCAATTCTGCAAAACACGATGGTACCACGTGAATTAACCTTTTAAAAAAAATTTGACGGTGTTAATGGGAGGGTTAAGTTTAAGGTCTTCTCCTAGTTTTATAGCACACTCACATAGAGGGATCTTTTCGGGGGTATCGTATGCAAACAGTCAAATCTCGAGGGTATTTTGTACAAATTTGCAAAACATTAGGTACCACATGCAAATCGACAAAACACGAGAGTGCCACGTGAATTAACCCTATTTTTATTATGGACGGATGGCTAGGATTAATTTAATAGCGCATGCATTTCACAAGCATATGTATGTATAGATGACATGTAAATATCGTTCCTAATCTAATCTATGTGATATATATCTTATACTATATATTAATATTTTAACCGTGCAAAATTGCACGGGCGGCCGATTACATTACACTTCTTTCTTCTAAGTCAAAATAAACTAAAATTTAATGGGGGGTTTTTTGCCAAGCACCACCTTTTAAGTTTCCGATTTTGACAGACACCACCTTTTAAGTTCTAAAATCCCAAACACCACCTTTTAAGACTATTTTCTTTGACAGACACCACCAAAATAAAGTCCGGCCACATTTTTGGTTGACTCCGGCATTGACTCACTCTCTGATTATTTTTCGTTGTTTTTTTCTTCTTCTCTTAAGCTCGATAATCCTCCCCCCCTTATTAATTATTTCACTCTACTCCTTTTTCCCTATCATATCAAGAATCTCTCTTATCTCCCCCCTCACCTCTAATGAAGTTTTGGATTCGACAATTGTAAGCAACATGCACCCCAATCATTGTCAAAGCTATGAACAACACCATTTTATCCTTTTTCCATATTTCAAACTTTAATTTCACTCAATTTCACCTACTCAATTTCACCTTTAATTCATTTACTTCATCTAACAATGAGCAATAAGAGAATGGATCATATCTCTTTGCTATTCAATCCAATCATGTCCCTAACACACGCAAAAAGGCAAATCAAAGCTAAAATTCTATTTAGTCAAATGAAGAGAAAACATATGAGAATAAGGATGATAATAAAACAAGAAATCTAAGCAATGGTTGAGTAGAGACAGTAAGGATGAAGAAGAGTGAAAGAATATCGGGCTCAAAAGAAGAAAGAACAAAAGATAGGGTGAGTCAACACCGGAGTCAAGAGAAAATGTAGCCGGAATTGTTTTTGGTGGTGTCTGTCAAAGAAAATAGTCTTAAAAGGTGGTGTTTGGGATTTTTGAACTTAAAAGGTGGTGTCTGTCAAAATCGGAAACTTAAAAGGTGGTGTCTGTCAAAAACACTACATCTATTTACTTCGTTTCACTGTGATATACTCCTTTCGTCCCAGTTCAAACGTCTCATATTCCATTTTGGGATGTCCCACTTCAAACACCACATCTATTTTGGGACATATTTCTCTCTCCTTTTATTAAATTATCACATCATCTCTCACACTATCTCTCCAACTTTTATTAATCCCACCTTCTCTCTCCTCATTTTTCCTAATATTACCCAACTCAACTTATTATATCAATTTTTCTTATTCCACTACAAAAAACGCCCGGCGTTTGAACTGGGACGGAGGGAGTAAGGAACACTAGATTAAAGCGCATGCGTTGCACGGTTCAATTTAAAACTTATATATTATTTACATTTTTAATTTGAAACACAAACATTTTAAATGAAATAATTTATCATTAGCAGTTAAACAAATATTTACAATTACCTAGTGACCTTAATCATAAAAGCCGATGAACAATAATGAACAATGAACAATGATTTCAAATAAGGCCATTTTCTTTTGAACTATAAACACTTTAATTTCTTAAATGCAAGTATGTTCCAACTAATTTAACCCCCCACAAAATAACATTGAAATTAAACAGTTGAGATAATCATATCATGAGGTCTCCTACTATAGATGACGATCTAAACTCTAGCTTGTTTTTTTTTTTTTTTGAAAGATATAGTTCGACATTCATATCAGGCTAATTTACTTAACATCGTACCCAAAATCATAACATCGTTGGCAATGAAGTAATCAATCCCGTACAAACCTCTCGTTACATGTGCATCATGTAAATATAAAGTTAGCTGCACAAAATTTAAAATTTTTAATTAGGCAATAGATCAATAAATTAGATATTGCAACAAACTAACATGAAATATCTCAATCGAAGATTCATAACACTTTAATTTCTTGAATGCAAGTATGTTACAACTATTGTAGAATTTAGAAACCAAGCAATGCGGTAAAGAAACCAATGCACAAAGCTTGGGAAAAGGGGAGGGAGATTTGACCTGCATGGCATATCGTAGACAAACACACAAAAAGGAAAAAAAAATAGAACAATACGTACAATGAAGTCTTATCTTCTTTTTTTCTTTTTTTGAAATAAACGGATATTCATTAATATTGTCATGAAGTCTTAGCTTCTTGCGTATATATGTTCATCATTTTCCTAAAATCTCAAACACCATCTTTAAGAAAAGTTGCTTAAAATTAACTTTAGCTACCTTAAATCAGAAAAACAACTTTACAAAAATTCCAATTATATATTCCAAAAAACGTAAATATCATCATATATTTTGTATGATTACAATATCTTTACCTAATCACGAAGATTACAAAGCTCTAAGAAAATTAGGAATGCTCTGGACGCGTTGAATGACCACGAAAAAAGCTTCGTTTATATATATATATATATAATAATAATAATATAATAAATATATTGATAAGTTACGGTGCAACTTTCATTGAATGGAACATATTATGTCAATTGTGTGTATTCGTTATGACTATTAGTAAATCAAATTATATTCAGCTAGACCGTATTCGTCCTTAGATTAGTTTTAAAAGATGATTCAATTGTCAAAGCGTGATTACGAACTCTGATATTTACCGAGTAAATTCATGAGCATTCACACAAAAAGAAAACCATCAAATTACGTGTGCAAGTAGCAATCAATTAATCTTTTCGTACATACAATTAGAGCTATTATCTCGTTGGTAACATAAACCAACTTTTTTATTTTTTTGAAACAAACATAAACCAACTTTCTTACTCACTATGTATGTAATAATCAAATATTTCATCCCAAAAAAAATGATTGCTTAAGATTTTCCCCAAATTAAATCAAAATCAGTCCTGAATCATCCCTATATCCTCATCATCTTCAATAATCAAAACGTTAGTAAATGTTTAATCAAACTGGTTATTAATTGATTTTTTGTGAAATTTGTTTAAGCGACCTCTCTTTATAAGATAATGATAATACTCTAGTAATCGATGTCCTTCTTATTGATAATATGATGGGAATTTATAGTACATAAAGATAAGCAAGTGCATCTCCCCTAACCCAATGGCTAGTACAAGGTACCTTGTAGGTACAATGTACATAATAATTACATACCCTGAGTTCACCCTATCGTCTACATTCATCCTCTATCACTCCCCGGTAGTCGGAACAGCAGTTGTACGGAAGTTGCGACTGGATGCAGAAATGGATGGCACGACATGATCAATGAGGAAGCATTACCACAACCACATAGCACGGACCACTGTGAAAAGAAAACAAACAAAAATGCAAATATGGACCCGTATGCGAGGCCATGGGCACTCGATCGACTAGCCCATTTAGGGAGTCAGGGTGCGTAGAGTCGACTATCCACATAGGGTGATAGGACAAGCATGAAAACAAAAAGAAAAATAAAATAAAAACAGTGGTGATAAAGCCGTGCATGATAAGGCCACTTCGAAATCGGCGAAGAACACGGAATTGAGGCAGCGACGAGGCGGCAATGGCGGCTGAGAGGCGGCAAGAGTGTCCTGGACTACTCATCATGCGGCTTGAGCGGCGTTGGCGGCGAACTGTGGGCTGCACGTCGTGGTCTTGGCGATCCGTGGGCAAGGCTGAGCGACAACGTGGTTGTCAGGGGCTGTAAGAGCCAGTGCTGTGGTGTGACGTCCGGAGGTGAGTCTCTACGGAGGCTACTCTATGAGAGGATCGTGCCCGATGAACCTCCTAAATCTGATCATCGCAAAACCGCGGGATGAGAGAATTGTGGTGAATCAAGGAATATGTAGCCGCGTTAGGGTGAAGTAGTTGCTATTATTCATAAATGCTAATCGAATGAAAACTAATAGGAAAAAAAAACACTATTAAGGAGAGGCCTGGCCGGAGATAGTTAGGAGAGAATAACCATCTCTGGCCGGGAAAGCGGAAGCAAGAAAAAGTTGTTTAGGATTTGTAGTTTGTGATTGAACCCTCTGATACCATGTAAGATAATGATAATACTCTAGTAATCGATGTCCTTCTTATTGATAATATGATGGGAATTAATAGTACATAAAGATAAGCAAGTGCATCTCCCCTAACCCAATGGCTAGTACAATCTACCATGTAGGTACAATGTACATAATAATTACATACTCTGAATTCACCCTATCGTCTACATTTATCCTCTATCACTCTTAACCAGAACCAATTTTGGCCGGGTCAAATTGTTAATCGTGCGAGAAGCTACTGTCGTGCTTTCAAAGAAGCGGCAGAGGTGGGCTTGAGGAATGAGGGTGGGCAGCAGGAGGGAGGGGATGTGGGTTGGACATTTTCCCCAGTGGGGTACATTAAGGTGAACATCGATGGCGCTACGTTAGGGGATGCGGGATCAGGGCTAGGAGTGGTAATTAGGGGGAGAGAGGGGGAGGTCATGAGGGTGGGGTGTCGCCAGGTGAAAGAAAGGTAAGCCAAACCACCTGGATCGAAAACCAATCTTACATACTTGTAAGAGAAGTTATTTGATGATAACATGAGTAACACCTTGATGATCATCACATATTCCTTTAAGCCACCATCTTCAATATGTTGTTCGGTTTTAGCCATCTTAATGCTTGAATTATTGTCATTATCAAGCCTGAAATATGACCCATCCTTTCTGGTTAAGCTATCTTCAATATATGTATCAAGTGGTGACACAAATTGCTAGTTCTTTGCCATGGGTAGTGCATCATAATTAACTTTCTCTTCAATCATAATAGATTAGATTTCGTTTGCCTTGCACCTTTTTGACTGTCTCGTCATCTTCATCACTAGAACTCAAAGGCTCAAGAATATGATCTTGCATAATCTCTCCACCTTTGGACTCACAACTTAGGAGTGATCTCTCAATTGTTTCATGATTTTCTTCTTGGACAAAGCAAGGGGTAATCCACTTCAATTCCCGCAAAGTTAGATCCCTCTTTTGTGTACATTCATTAGCTATGTGCCCATAACCTTGACACTTGTAACACCTCTTAAATCTTAAGTTCTTCGGATCCAAGTTAGAAATTCTCTTCTCTTTATCCTTAGGTTCTTCTTTCAAGATTTCCTTAGGGTTTGAAGAGGTAACATCAGAATCACCAACTGTAAAATCCGTAAAGTAGTCACGTATGAAAGCTTGCCTCTTTGCCTTCTCTTGCTTCTCAAACTTCAAGGATAATCTGAACACATCATTATCAAAGGTAAGATAAGTCTAAACTTCTACCTTTTGTGCTAATTGTGGATTCAATCATCGAATAAATCTTGCCATCTTCTGCTCTTCTTTCTAATCTAGATCACAAACAATAGCCAACTTCTCGAACTCCTTGATATACTCACTAACACTCTTGTTTCCTTGAGTAAATGAGGTCAGATGCAAGTATTGCTCTTGTTCATAATCTCTGGGCATGAATCTCTTCTTTAGATGCTTCTTTAACTTCTCCCAAGTATCAATTTTGCTCTTATTTTCTCTCTTTCTTTGCTTATTCAAGTTTTCATACCACAAAGATGCATACTTGGTTAGTTTTAAAGTTGCAATCTTGAATTTCTTGTGCTCATCATAGCCCTTGTAATCGAAGACTCTCTCAGCTTGTCGTGCCCAATCCAAGGACTTTTCACCATCAAGCTCACCTTCGAACACCGGAACATCTATCTTCAATCCACGATCATCATCCTCCTGCCTTGTTTCAGATTTCACATATTCCTCCTCCAAGTGAGATTCTTCACGATTCCTCCTCTTCTCATGATAATTCATGGACATAAGGTGCTTCATCATGGTTTGCAATTCCATTATGTTTCCCGCCATGCATGGTGCTAAGTTGTTCCTCCAAGTTGCTTCCTTGATTAGAGCTCTTATCACTATTTTTATTTTCTGGCATCTTGATAAACTTTGTAGAACACAAACCAAACTCAACCTAAGACTAACACACTAGAAAGCATGTTAAAGCCTGGCTCTGAGGCCAATTTGATGTAAAACTTACTAAAACTTACCGATAACTGTTGTTACGAATGTATATTCGCACTTAGTAGAATTTAATTAATGCAATTAATAAGTAAACAAATAACAAAGTTAGAAGACAAAACCCGAGCCCAACGAATGCACGTTGTGTCCTTAAGACAATTTGTCCCCTCTAACGGTACCCAAGGTATGTAGACAATTGTCTCCCAGGATAGAATGGATTACCTTTCTTGTATAGCGGTACTTCTAATACAAGAAATCGGCGAACTCCACGGTGTTTGACAATCACACAAAAGAAGAATGCTTTTGGAAGGATGAATGATGAGATTTTGATATTTTTTTGGATGATCCTAAAATGTGCAACATCATGTCCTATTTATAGATAAGAGGGGCTCAAATAGAAAGTTAGTTATCGGAAGTTATTTGATTTTGTTTGAGGGAATGATTGTACATGCCCCTTGGAGTGAAATAGCATGTCTTTTGAGATACGATACAATGTATTACCATCTCTCTTGATACAACATACATTGTATCCAATGTATCCAATGTATCTTCTCATTTATACACTAGGACTTTTTTATTGTATTAATAAAAAATTCCAACAATCCCCCACATGAATGAGAAATTCCCCATTCACCAAACAAAATCAGCACAATCCCCCACATGAATGCGGAATTAACTAACCTTTCCACTTGAAAAAACAAAATGCAATGCAAATGCAATGTGTGATTATCGAGTGAAGAACAAGAGCATCGGGATAAGTAGTTGTTACACTTTGAACTTTTCCTAGTGAAATCTATCGGATTTACTCGGTCAATCGGTGGACAAGTGAGCCTTGAACCGTCGACCTTTAATGTAAACCAAGACAATAGAAAAACACACAAATGTTCTTCGAACACCATTGGTTCTCATTGTTGTGTTCGTTTCGGCCATGAACACCGCCTGGTTTCATGAGTGCTTTGAGAATTCGGCCTACGAAATTCTTGTTGAAGCGGCCACCACTTCACACCCACACAGGTAATTTCTACAAGGATGAAACCGTCATCCCATCTGAACTCATCAAATTTTTTAGAAATTATTAAAAGCAAATGCTTACTCTCAACTTGACACTGTCATTAGGAATGGGTAGTAAAAGAAATTGACAGTGTGTCACTTGTCACTCATAACTTAGTTTTCCCTTTGAACCAAGATCATGGGATCTCCAATCAACTAGGTAGGGTTACCGCTATGTTGACTTTTTTGACAGGCCTTAGGCCCATTCCTCTAGACGAACTCTCGACTAAATCTCTAGTTAAACCTTTCGTTAACGGATCCTCTATGTTACTCTTTGACTTCACATAATCAATGGTTATAATGCCACTAGAGATTAATTGTCGAAATAAGTCATGTCTCCGACGAATGTGTCGAGACTTACCATTGTACATCACATTCCTAGCTCTTCCTATGGCCGCTTGACTATCACAATGAATACACACAGCAGGTACTGGATTTGGCCAATTAGGAATATCCTCTAGGAAATTTTGAAGCCATTCAGCTTCTTCACCGGCTTTATCCAAAGCAATGAACTCGGATTCCATGGTGGACCTTGCAATGCAACTTTGTTTCGACGACTTCCATGAAATGGGGCCTCCACCAAGTGTGAACACATATCCACTTGTAGACTTTGTGTCACTTGAGCCAGTGATCCAATTTGCATCACTATATCCCTCCAGAATTGCGGGATAGTTCGTGTAATACAAGGCATAATCTAGAGCTAATTTCAAATAACCCAGAACTCGTTTCATGGCTTTCCAATGGTCTTCATTCGGGTTACTTGTATAGCGACTAAGTACATTGACTGATAGCGTTATATCTGGTCTGGTGCAGTTCATGA
Organism: Spergularia marina; assembly: GCA_963680865.1. Taxonomy (NCBI): domain Eukaryota; kingdom Viridiplantae; phylum Streptophyta; class Magnoliopsida; order Caryophyllales; family Caryophyllaceae; genus Spergularia; species Spergularia marina. Next base: position 11,331,255 of record OY804550.1, on the reverse strand, counting down.
CGTACATTAAACTGCCTAACACGCTTGCATATTCTTTTTGGTTGACACTGTCACCCTTATGTTTCTTGAGATGTAGGTTGATATCAACTGGGGTCTTGACGGGCTGAATTCCCATATTTTTATACTTCTCAAGAATCTTACCAATGTAGTGAGATTGTGATAAAGCGAATCCATTGGATGTTTTACGAATCTTAATTCCCAATATAACATCTGCAATTCCCATATCTTTCATCTCAAAATTACTGGTAAGCAAGCGCTTTGTAGCATTATTTTTATACTTCATTATTGCTACCCAAAATTAACATGTCGTCCACATATAAGCAAACAATGACATAAATTCTTGAGGTGCTCTTAACGTAGGCACATTTATCACACTCATTTATTTTAAAGCCATTTGACAACATTACTTGATCAAATTTCACATGCCATTGTTTTGGAGCTTGTTTTAAGCCATAAAGTGACTTGACAAGACGACAAACTTTCTTTTCTTGTCCTGGGACAACGAACCCCTCGGGTTGTTCCATGTAGATTTCTTCCTCTAAATCCCCATTGAGGAATGCTGTTTTTACATCCATTTGATGTATCTCCAGCCCATTTATTGATGCTAAGGCAAGCAACATCCTTATTGATGTAATTCTAGTAACTGGTGAGTAAGTGTCAAAGTAATCGAAAACTTCTTGTTGTCGATGACCTTTTGCCACTAATCTTGCCTTGTATTTATCAATTGATCCATCCGCTTTTAATTTCCTCTCGAAAATCCATTTACTTCCTAACGGTTTATTATCGGGTGGAAGATCAACCAATTCCCAAGTACAATTAGATAAGATGGACTCAATTTCACTATTGCCTGCTTTTTCCCAGAATGGGGCTTCCGGGGAGGACATAGCCTCCTTAAACGTCCGAGGCTTATTTTCTAATAAGAATATTTTTAGAAAATCCGCACCAAAAGATGTAGCAATTCTCTGTCTTTTACCACGTCTAGGCTCATCCTATATTGGATTACTACTAGTTGTAGTATCACGAGATCTCTTATTCGTATCAACAGTTTCTTTTTCAATTTTATAAGGATATATATTCTCAAAGAAGGAAACATCTCTTGATTCAATTATTGTATTGATATGAATGTCCGAGATCTCTGACTTGTGAATAAGAAAACGGTATGCACTACTATCTAGAGCATATCCTACGAAGACACAATCAACTGTTTTGGGTCCAATTTTAACCCTCTTAGGCTTAGGAACAACTACCTTAGCCAAACACCCCCACACTTTAAGGTAGTTCAAATTAGGTTTTCTTCCTTTCTATATCTTATACGGAATGTTTTGTGTCTTCTTATGGGGTACTCTGTTAAGTATGTGATTTGCTGTTAAAATGGCTTCTCCCCACATGTTTTTCGGTAAACCAGAACTATTGAGTAATGCATTCATCATCTCATTCAAAGTATGATTCTTTCTTTCCGCAACTCCATTAGATTGGGGAGTATAAGGAGCGGTCATTTGGTGAATAATACCACTTTCAAAAACAATGTTTTCAAAAGGATATTCATATTCACCACCTCTATCACTCTTTAACTTTTTAATTCTCTTATTCAATTGATTTTCCACTTCATTTTTGTAATGTTTAAATGCTACAATAGCCTCGTCTTTGCTCTTGAGCAAATAAACATAACAATATCTAGTGCAATCATCAATAAAAGTGATAAAATAATGTTTACCACCCCTAGATGGAGTTGATTTCATATCACATATGTCGGTATGTATTAAATCCAAAGGCTCACTATTCCTTTCAACACTATGAAAGGAAGGTTTGGTAAATTTGGATTCAACACATAGTCGACATTTCTTATGTGAACAATCAAACTTTGGCAACAAGGCCATGCCAACTAATTTCTTTAAAGAATTATAATTAACATGGCCTAATCTAGCATGCCATAAATCGGAGGACTCAATCAAATACATAGAATCTTTCACACTTTTATTTATATCATTGTTCTTAGGTACAACAGTCATTACATTTAATTTAAAAAGACCATAACTAAGATAGCCCTTTCCTACATACATTTCATTCTTAGTAAGTACAAATTTATTAGCTACAAATACCAATCTAAAACCATTCTCACTTAGGCGAGAACCGGACACCAAATTCTTGCGGATGTCGGGAACATGGAGCACGTCCTTCAAAGTCACCGTATTGCCGGATGTCATCTTCAAGAGAATGTTACCAACACCTTCAATCTTGGAAGTTGATGAATTACCCATATAGAGTTTTTCATCTTCTCCCATAGGAGTATAGGATGAGAACATCCACTTGTTGGCACACACATGACGAGTAGCCCCGGTATCGATGAACCATGATCTCTCGTTAGTGATCATATTACATTCGGATATCACGGCACAAAGTTCGCGATCTCCCACACTATGTGAGAGTGACTGTACTTCCATTGCATTGACTTGAGACTCTTTGTTCTTGTTGGTATTCCTCGGCTTCTTGCAGTCTCTAGTGGCATGCCCCGGTTTTCCACAATTGAAACACTTGCCTTTGAATTTCTTCTTGTGGCCTTGATTGGGCACTGCTCCCGATGGCTTCCTCCTCTTGTTAGTTTTTGACGTTCCACCTTCAACAAAGTTAGCCCTGGATGCCACAAGATTGCCACCACTTTTCTTTTCAGAATTGCGGTTGTCTTCTTCTATCCTTAATCTAACAATTAAATCTTCAAGTGACATTTCCTTTCTCTTGTGTTTAAGATAATTCTTAAATTCTTTCCAACCGGATGGCAACTTTTCTATAAAAGATGCCACTTGAAAGGACTCACTTAAAGACATGCCTTCCGCATGAATGTCATGTACAATAACTTGTAATTCTTGAACTTGACTCATTACAGATTTACTATCTACCATTTTAAAGTCCAAAAATTTGCCAACAATCAATTTCTTCAAGCCGACATCTTCAGTTTTGTACGTTTTATCTAGACTATCCCATAATTCCTTAGCCGTTTTTAGCGGACTACAAAAATTATAAAGAACATTGTCTAGACCATTAAGGATATAATTACGACACAGAAAATCGGAATGTTTCCATGCGTCAACCACGACAACCTTCTCTTTGTCGGTCTCCCCCTCTGCCAACTTTGGAGAATTCTCGTTGAGAAACCTTGCCAAACTCAATGTAGTAAGATAAAACAACATCTTTTGTTGCCATCTCTTAAAATCTGTCCCATTGAATTTTTCAGGTTTCTCCCCATGGTGTGAATTGATAGTTGGTACCGAAGTGACTTGTGGAGTGACTTGAGGATTGGCCGTTGTACTCACAGGACTTGTGACTGTATCCTGAACTTCCTCCCCCGTCATTTCTGTTACACAAACAGAAATGCCCAATAATTAATACCGAGTGTATTAAATCGCACGAAAGTGCACAATCTGCTATGTCAACTTTGACAGTCGCCGAAGAACAGAAACAAAAGAATTATCTGTTGGACTAGTGTCCTCCGACAATAGTGCGTTGATTAATAAATCTCAATTATGAAATAAACAGGGGTCAGTTTATAAGATGAACTTATCAGTTGATCAACGTAAATCAATAACGATTGGCCGTCCAGGGTTTGACGTCATTGTCGTCGTAAGATGGCGGAGATCGACTGATCCCTATCGGTCATACCTATATAGGATAACGTGATGAACTCCTGTCAGCCAGTTAATAGTTAACTGGAAATGTGTTTAGTATCAGGCGGAAGAGTTTATTATATTATTGATTATAAGATAATTGATAATAAATAAACCACTAATCTATTTTATCAGTGTATAAGTTACTACATTTGAGATTAGTAATTATACGGGTATTGTTGTGATTTGTCAGTCGTGACAAATTTAGCTAGAATTAATTACAAGGGTTATAATTATTAGCTAAAATATGATTAGATATAATTACTATATCAATATATAATAGTTAATTGTAACTTAATTAGTTAAGTTATGAAATGACTATATTAACCTTACTATACCTTAAAGGTTGGTTAATTTAATTGGGGGCAAATTAGTAAATTTGATTTACTAATTTAACCCACCACTATATATAGACTAATCCATGTTTAGACTTATACTACTAATCATTTTCAACACAAAAATAAACCCAAAAAATTGAGGAAAGAATCATCATCTTCTTCCTCTCTAAAAAGAGCCAACTATTTCACCATAGCCACCAAGCTTTTTGAGCTTTGCACGTAGCTCAAAAACTCATCTAAACACAAAACTAATTCACCCTAATTGATCCTAATTGTTAGGGATTAGGGCTAGTTTTTTTTGGGGTAGACCGAGTTATTACTAGTACATAATAACTCGGGTTTCTCGGGAATCCTTTGGTACGTACCGTGGGAGATTAGAAGAGTTCAAGAATTGAAATTTGGAAGGAGCATCATCCTTGTTAAGCAGCTCAAGACACTCCTTAGTAAAGGAGCGCATAACCTAGAGCCAAAACAAGGTATACGATCTTTAAACTCGGTTTTTAGTTGTTTTTAACCACATGCAAATCGATCCTCACCTAAGGTTCAACTTAATAGAGTTATTAAGTGTTGTTTAGAGTGTCTAAACCACCTTAGGTTCTAACAATTGGTATCAGAGCATTTGGTCTTATTGCATGTTAAAACCGAGTTGGTTAATTTGGTGAATTATCGACTTAATTAATTTTAATGATAAAATGGTTTTGTCACTGGGTTTTTTCGACTGGCATGGCTTCTACTGGTCTTAAAACAGTTTAGGACGAAATTGTAGAATTTGAGAAATTTTTAGCTATTTTTCCATGAATTTTCGGTTTAAATCACATAATAAGCTTAATTATCGAATTAAGTGCTAATTAGATAATTTGCATGTATAAAATTATGTGAAAATTAAGAGGACTAAAATTTTCAGTAAGAAATTTCACCATGGCATTGGTTCGAATTTTTCTAAAATTGAAAGTTAATTTTGGGTTTTTATCGTTATTAAGAGTTAATAATGATTAACTTGGAAATTGTTTTCTTAATTGAATTAAAACAAGAAATTTCTGGAAATTTTGCTCATGCATGTGCTACTGGCCGAATGATTTGTTAGTTAAAGGAAATGATTTTTCTAATTAAATTCATAATTGTTATGATTAATTAGAGTAAATTAATGATTTATGGCACTTTTCGAGCAAAAAGAGGGCTAAAACGAATCCATCAAACTAATTGAATCGACTTTAGTGGGACTAAAGGTTGATAAACTAAAAATTTTAGTTGTTGGTTTGGTTCTAAAAGTTTTTTGGTTGATTCGTGATTTTAACTGTTAAAATCGTTTTCCAAATTAGCCGTTGTCTGATTTTTGTTAGTCGGTAAATGTGATTTACCGAGGTCAAATGTATAAGTGTTATACGTTTGACCAAAATCCGAGTATAGTATGGCCAAGATGTCTCGTAGGACTGGTATTGTTCCGTAATGTAAGGACGGTATCGGTGGGTTTGTAATTAATTGCGATCTCGTATCGCCTAATTGTAATATTTATTTTTTCTATTTTTAGAAAGTGAATGTATAATAGGCTTTTACATGTAATTCTATTTTGGAGCTTTTACAAACCTTGGCGTGGAGTCGAAGATTGCATTTGAAGACGAGAAGCCGTCAAAGACTAGTTAGGACTAGTTTAGGTTTCTTTTAGGCGAGATAGGGCCATACTAGTACTCGTGATCGATTTATTAGTTTAATCGTCTGTTGCATGCTTGGTTTATTGCGTTTTTCCGCCGACGTAGTGGATAAGATATAAACTAAAATTTGTGCACCCGTTTTACTCGTTAGAAATTGTCAACGATTCGCTAAATATTTAGTTCACTTAATTAAAGCGATAGACAATATAAGACGACTAGATCTCCTAAAATTAAATCAAACGTAATATCGAGAGCTAGCTTTTCCAAATTCAACACCTACACAACCTTGTTCATTAGGAACCACACTCACCCTCTCGTGAGGTGGGACCTTTTTACCTTGGGGAGTAGGGTTGTAAGTGTTACAACGCGTTAGATTTGGTTGATCTCGATGAATTGGGCATAAGGGTTCTGCAAATTCGAGGCTAGGGGACAAATATTCGAGAAATTTGTCAACCGAGAGTTCTAAAGAGTTAGAATCAGCCAAGAGTTGGCTGACCCGAGTGTTATAAATTAGGGAAAAAGCTAAAGACGCCCTCTCGCGTGCCCGAAATTTATAAGTACGACGGATCTCGGAATCGGTTATATAATTAAGGGAGATCAATTATATAAACATAATTCACGTTTTATGATGGAAATGTGAAATGAAATAATGCGATAAAATCTAACCAAATTTTATTTCCAACTTGTAGAATCATAAATCGCAATGGCAAATCCAAATGCGAACCCTGTTCTACCGAGTATCACAAAAGACTCATGGCTCCGTGCCTTCATGGAAAAGCACTCCTTGAAGGACGACGGGAGAAACTTCCCAGAGTGGGAATTGAGTCTACGATTAGCCGCTAAAATCGACGGAAAGGAGCGATTCCTCGTTGAACCACCACCTGCGACTCCAGGGCCTAACGCAACAATGGCCGAGCGTCAAGCGTACGAGTTGTACGAGCAGGAATCAACCGCGATCAAAAATGTTTTGATCTATGCCATCGGGCCAAAATTGCAGCGCCGGATGATTTATTCCTCCTCATACCAAATATTCGTCAAGTTAACGAATATATATTCGCAAAAGCCGCGAATATTGCAATACGATGCTGCCAGTCGATTTTTTGAGGCACGATTAAGCAAGGGACAACCGGTTGGCCCCCACGTGCTCAAAATGATCGAATACGTAGAGACGTTAGAGCGACTGGGATGCCCGATTTCTGATCAAATCGCGGTAGATCGTATACTCCACTCGCTACATGATGAGTTCAACAATTTCAGGGTGAACTTCAACATGAACGATTTGAGGAAATTCATGCTCTGCTTGTCCAAGCAGAGAAAGACATGGGAGCAAGTAGGAGTACTAGCGGAAAACGAGATGTTTTAGCGCTAAATGTGAGGAAGGAAGGTGGCAAGTTAAAAAACCGAGGGAAAAAGGGGAAGAAACTCGTGCAAGGAAAGGGCAAGGGCAAAGGAAAATCGCCAGTAAACGCAAAGACTAAGCCGCCCAAAAGCACGAACCCCGATCAAAGGTGCTTTCATTGTGACGGAGTAGGTCACTGGAAGCGCAACTGCGCCAAATACCTGAAGGAGAAGAAAGTTTCAGGTATCTACACTATAGACATAAACTTTGCTAGTTCCACGTCGTGAGTATTAGATACTAGATGTGGATCTCATCTCTGTAATCATTTGCAGGGGCTGCAGGAGGTGCGAGCGCTAGCAAGGGGTGAAGTGGACCTACGTGTTGGAAACGGAGCAAGGATAGCTGCTGTTTCCGTAGGAACATATGTTTTGTCGTTAGCGTCAGGGTTGGAATTGCACTTGTATAATTGTTATTATGTACCACCGATATCTATGTTTTAGACTTAACCACCGATATCTATCATGTAGAAAATAAAAAGCTCAAAACAGGTGATCCTGAGCTGTCCTATCTCTGGCATTGTCGTTTAGGTCATATAAACGAAAAACGCATTAAGAGACTCGTATCCTTGGGAGTGCTCAAATCACTTGATTATGAATCTATTACTTTTAATAATTGCGTGCATGATAAGCTGACGTGGCGAGTTTCAACGTACAATCGACACGTCAGCACTCATTTAACACGTCAGCAATGCTCTGTTAAATCAACAAAAAATGTGTGAGCTAGGATTTGAATCATTGACCTCTCACTTACATAATCATTACATTACCAGTGTGCTAGCTGTTACTTCATGCATATTTTTACAACTCATTCTATTAAAAGGGTCGAACCAGTCTGCTCTGGTAAATCAACCAAAAATGTGTGAGCTAGGATGTGAACCATTGACCTCTCACTTACATATTCATTACAATACCAGTGTACTAGCTGTTACTTCATGCATATTTTTACAACTTATTCTATAAAAAGGAAAGAACCAATCCAAAAAAAAGAAAATACAAGACATTCATACGACCCATTAGATTATGTGGGTGTAGTGATTTGTTATGATCAAACCCTAATTACACGCTATTATATAAATGGTAATCGACATAACATCCGAGGCAATGACATTGACAGATTACAAATCTCTTCTCACGCACATATTCTCCTGCAAAATGGAAAATAATGAAACAATATCAACTTCACAAGTTACTATTGAAGAAGCACCAGTTGAAGTACAATCTCAGGTGGTGGATGATGGAGGCGGCGGCAACATCTCAGGCGGGTGTCGAACGGGTGGTGCGTGGTGGTGGTGGGTAAGGGAGAAGAGAGAAAATAAAAGAGAGTATTCTGTTAGCCATTAGATCTAGGTGAATGAATGCCCAAGATTAATTCCCTTCGTATTATGATTCGTTAACTATTGAGACAAATTTAGAAATCTTAAAAAGCGAAAGAATTTATAAACTAATTTTTATTTACATTTACATAAATCAATTCATCAATTCAAAATGAAGATATGAACAAGAATATATGTTGATAAGATTTTTCTACATACTTAATACTAAAAGAGAAAAGAACCACATATTTAAACCCCTAGGTATTTCAGCAATTTTAAACGAATATTCGGTGCATGACTACATGTACAGTTAGATCGCTCTATCACTTTTGCATGGTAACCTGGGCCTTTCGAGGAGAGACGTTAAGACTAGATCAAACGATGGAGTATGCGAGTGACTAGAGTGAAGAATCAGAGAAAGCAAATTGATTAGAAAATATATGCTTATTGACTTATAAGTTGATGCACAACAATAGATGTCATTGGTTATCAAAGTATATTGATTACTCACCGATTATATTATTAGAACAGTTTAAAACATTCAATATACTCTGAAAGTAAGATATAATTTTTTCGGAGAATGGTGGGATCATCGCGCAGGAAAATCAGGGGTGGAAACTAGAGGAGTCAAGAATATGTGTGTGAAAAAGGGTCGAGCATAAGAATCGACACGGGTGAAGAGAAAATGGTACAAGAATTGAGTTGGAGGTCGAGTAGAGGAGTTCATGTGGGGCGGAGCCTCATATGTTGCATAGGGAGATGAGGGGTGCCAAGTGGAGGAGTCGATAACATGTTGTTATAAGGGGTCGAGTATAAGAGCCGACATAGGTAAAGGGGACTGGGAGTAAAAGAAATGACTGAGTTGGAGGTCGAGTATATAAGTTCATATGGGGCAGAGCCTCATATGTCACTTAGGCAGATCAGGGCAAGTGGAGGGAGGAGCCGAGAATATGTGTGTTATAGATGGTCGAGTATATGAATTGACACGGGTTAAGAGGACGGGTGCATAGGAATTGACCGGGTGGGGGTCCAGTAGAGGAATTCACTTGGAGTGGGGCCTCATATGAGTTCATGTGTAGTAGTGCCGTTTAAAAAATCTGACAAGTGAAGAATTGTTGGTTAAGGGGCTAAGTATCGACTGGGGTTGATGGTCGGCTAGAACATGTGACATAAGGGGAGAGGGTGTTTGTAAGTTGTAACACTCCAAGATTATGGAAAGTAATTTATGGAATTGGTTTGTCCTAAGTTGGGACACTAAGGTTTTTTATTATGATATGTTTATAACAGGTTTCTACTATACATTACGAACAAGCATTTCACCTTTTAAAACCCAACCGGGGATTTACGAACTTAAGGGGTGACATTTAATCTTATTGGGTTGTGTTGCGACGTATGATGGATCACTGTTACAGTGTCGGGTAGCATGTTGACGGGTGGTTGAGTGTTGGTAAGGAAAGTGGGCTGGATACTAGCATGGAGGTGTATATGGGCAGGATACTAGCATGGAGGTGTATATGGGCGGGTAACTAGCATGGAGGTGTATATGGGCAATAGAAATTGATGGTTGGGGGTGCAAATTGTCGGTCGAGGATCTTTGTATAAGAGTTAAAACGAATTGTGGGGACGCCTAGGGAATTTAAGGGGGAGAGGGGATCAATTAAGAAAGTTTCAGGATGATAACTATTGTCAAGTTTAAAAGTCGATTGTTGGTTTATGCGTTCAATAGGAGATTCCAAACGAAATAAGTTAGTAGGGAGGATATCTTATATGATTGCGTGCATTTTAAACATATTTGATCACACGGAAAACATGAAATCATTATCATTGGTCTTAAAATCTTATATTTATAAATTTTTGGTGCTCTTTTCTATCAACATCTATAAATTCTCTTTACAAATTTTAAATTTATGTTTGGCAATGCTATGTTTTAAATTCCTTTATATTTGTCAATATTACGATACTTTGATTTAATATCTATAAAGTAATATAACACAAAACTATTTCATATAAGCATTTGTAATTTTCGTGCATGGCACGGGTATAAAAACTAGTCATTTGATAAATGCGAATCTTGCCTGGTAGGTAAGATGACACGAAATCCTTTTTCGGGAAAAGGAATTCGAGCTAGTGAGCTATTGGAACTAATACATTAAGATGTGTGTGGTCCAATAGCCAGAGGTGGTTACAACTACTTTGTCACGTTCACAGATGATTTTAGTAGACATGGATACATCTACTTAATCAGGAACAAAGACAAAGTCCTTCAAAAATTCATAGAATTTCAGAGGCAAGTTGAAAACCAACTTGATAGGAAGATCAAAATCTTACGATCTGATCGTGGAGGTGAATATCTGAGTAACGAATTCAGTTATCACCTGAGAGATTGTGGTATAGTATCACAATTAACACCTCCGGGAACACCACAGTTGAATGGTGTTGCTGAAAGGAGAAATAGAACCCTATTAGATATGGTTCGGTCTATGATGAGTCAGGCTGAGCTTCCTGATTCATTTTGGGGTTTCGCTCTACAATCCGCCGTTTTCCTGTTGAACAAGAGTCCGACAAAATCAGCTCCAAAGACACCATATGAGATATGGAAATGGAAAGTTCCTGACTTGTCTTTTATAAAGGTTTGGGGCTGGGAATCTTATGCTAAGAACCGTTCTGACAATAAGCTAACACCCAGATTTAAGAAATGCCTATTTGTAGGTTATCCTTTAGTAAGTAGAGGATATTACTTCTACAATCGTCAGGAGAACAAAGTGTTTGTGTCTCGTGATGCTGTCTTTCTAGAAAAGGAGTTTATTTCTAGAAGACAGAGTGGGAGAAATTTTGAACTTAGAGAAGTTCAGGAGCCACAAACAGAGGAAGAAAACCAGGATGTTTTATGAAAAAACAGCCCTGAAACTTCTGATACAGTGGTTCCATCCTCCGTTCCTAGAAGGTCAGGGATAGTAAGTCACCCACCTGAGAGATACTTAGGTATTGTCGAAGATGATGATAAATACTTAATGTTACTTTTAGAAAGGGACGAGCCCCCAACCTACAACGCAGACATAACAGGTCCAAATTCTGCAAAATGGCTGAAGGCGATGAAATCTGAAATGGATTCCATGTACGAGAACCAAGTATGGGACTTGATAGATGTGCCAGTAGGAACAAAAGTTCTGAAATGCAAATGGATCTATAAGATCAAAGTCGGCATGGATGGAAACAAGGACGTTTTCAAAGCTCGACTGGTGGCGAAAGGTTTCACGCAAATCTATGGTATTCACTATGATGAAACATTTGCACCAGTAGCGATGCTTAGGTCCGTTCGGATAATCTTAGCGATTGTTGCGTTTCATGATTATGAAATATGGCAGATGGATGTCAAAACCGCCTTCTTGAATGGGTTTCTGGAAGAAGAAGTGTATATGACACAGCCAGAGGGTTTTGTCGATCCACGCAATCTTGAGAAGGTTTGCAAGCTTAAAAGGTCCATTTATGGACTTGAGCAAGCATCCAGGAGCTGGAATCATCGGTTTGATCATGTAATCAAACAAAATGGTTTCGCTCGCAGTGTTGAGGAACCATGTTTGTACATGAAGTTTAGTGGGAGCAAGGTAACGTTCCTAGTCCTGTATGTGGATGACATACTTCTCATCGGAAATGATATTCTGACCCTTAACTCAGTTAAAGGATGGTTAGGAAATCATTTTCAGATGAAGGACCTAGGAGAAGCGCAACACATCTTAGGCATCCGAATCTATAGAGATAGATCAAAACGGATGTTGGCATTAAGTCAAGAGGCTTATGTGGATAAGATTCTTGAAAGATTCAATATGGAGAAATCCAAGAGAGGATATCTGCCAATGGGTCACGGAATAGTTCTGAGTAAGTCTCAATGTCCGTCTGAGCTCGCAGATATTGAACGCATGAAGAAGATTCCGTACGCTTCCGCAGTTGGATCAGTCATGTATGCTATGACGTGTACGCGGCCTGATGTCTCGTATGCTTTGAGCATGACGAGCAGGTACCAGGCTAATCCCGGTGAAAGTCATTGTATAGCTGTAAAGAATATCTTAAAATATTTGAGAAGAACTAAGGATACATTCTTAGTGTTTGGAGGAGATACTGAGCTACGTGTAAAAGGTTACACAGATGCTAGTTTCCAAACTGATCGAGATGATATGAAATCTCAATCCGGCTATGTTTTTACTCTGAACGGTGGAGCGATATGCTGGAAAAGTTCAAAGCAATCTGTCACATCGGATTCTACAACGGAGGCAGAGTACATTGCGGCTTCAGAAGCTGCAAAAGAAGTGGTATGGATCAAGCAGTTTTTAGAAGGGCTGAAAGTTGTTCCGTCAGCAGCAGATCCTATCACCATCTATTGAGACAACAGTGGAGCAATAGTTCAGGCTAAAAGGCCTAAGTCTAGTAACAGGTCTAGACATGTACTCAGGAAGTTTCACGTAATACGAGATTTTGTGGAACGAAGAGATATTTTGGTATGTAAAGTCGGGACAGATGATAATGTCGCCGATCCTCTGACTAAGCCGATGACACAGGTTAAGCACAACAGTCATGTAGCGTCCATGGGATTGAGACGCATGACTGATTGGGTGCAGATTGTATGATATGTAATAGTTAGATCCTTGTATTGACTTTTTACATACGTATATATATACATAAAGATTTTATTGTTTAAATTTATTCAGTTTGTATATTCTGAATAAATATATATTTTGTTAAACTCCTATAGGTCGTAGAGACGATTTGAGCCCTATTAAGTGAACAGAAATAGCAGAATAATTTAGTCCCTAGTCACAATGTGAGGTGACGACTCTAAGTGACTAGAGTGTAAGCCGATTAGGATGACTGGTTCAAAAGTCATAGGGTCATGGGATGACCAGTCGTTTACACAGGCAGACTGTGAGACACTATGTCGGACTTGACCACCTACATATTCCTATTGCTGGGTCGAAGGTAGGAGCACTGTATTATTCCATTGAGTCGATTCTTTTGACCTGAAACTATTTGTCTGAGTTTGTACAATAAATAATGGCTTTGACTCATGTCCTAAGTCGTGCCGTAAAAGGAGGCTATAAGGGCATATTTTGGGTCACTGTGAGCTGTATGGAACAATGAGAGTAGAGTGAAGGGATTGTCCGCCCACGTCAGGGTTAATATCTTTAGGCTACTCGAAGAGTAGCAACTAGAAATGCGTGGCCACGTTCGGAAGCTATGTAAGGTAGATTTTTCCGGTCAGACAGTTGCACTCTCGATCGAGAAAACCACTTTACGATTCACATCGAGTGCAAGAGCGACCTAAAAGACATCTTGCATTGAGTGGGAGATATAAAGGGCAAGAGAGTCGATCACGCACATACTTGTCTCGGACAAGTGGGAGATTGTTGGACTAGTGTTCTCCGACAATAGTGCGTTGATTAATAAATCTCAATTATGAAATAAACAGGGATCAGTTTATAAGATGAACTTATCAGTTGATCAACATAAATCAATAACGATTGGCCGTCTAGGGTTTGACGTTATTGTCGTCGTAAGATGGCGGAGATCGACTGATCCCTATCGGTCATACCTATATAGGATAACGTGATGAACTCCTGTCAGCCAGTTAATAGTTAACTGGCAATGTGTTTAGTATCAGGCTGAAGAGTTTATTATATTATTGATTATAAGATAATTGATAATAAATAAACCACTGATCTATTTTATCAGTGTATAAGTTACTACATTTGAGATTAGTAATTATACGGGTATTGTTGTGATTTGTCAGTCGTGACAAATTTAGCTAGAATTAATTACAAGAGTTATAATTATTAGCTAAAATATGATTAGATATAATTATTATATCAATATATAATAGTTAATTGTAACTTAATTAGTTAAGTTATGAAATGATTAAATTAACCTTACTATACCTTAAAGGTTGGTTAATTTAAGTGGGGGCAAATTAGTAAATTTGATTTACTAATTTAACCCACCACTATATATAGTCTAATCCATGTTTAGACTTTTACTACTAATCATTTTCAACACAAAAATAAACCCAAAAATTGAGGAAAGAATCATCATCTTCTTCCTCTCTAAAAAGAACCAACTATTTCACCATAGCCACCAAGTTTTTTGAGCTTTTCATGTAGCTCAAAAACACATCTAAACACAAAACTACTTCACCCTAATTGATCCTAATTGTTAGGGATTATGGCTAGTTTGTTTTTGGGGTAAACCGAGTTATTACTAGTACATAATAACTCGGTTTTCTCGTGAATCCTTTGGTACGTACCGTGGGAGATTAGAAGAGTTCAAGAATCGAAGTTTGGAAGGAGGATCATCCTTGTTAAGAAGATCAAGACACTCCTCAGTAAAGGAGAGCACAACCTAGAGCCAAAACAAGGTATACGATCTTTAAAATCGGTTTTTAGTTGTTTTTAACTACATGCAAATCGATCATCACCTAAGGTTTAACTTAATAGAATTATTAAGTGTTGTTTAGAGTGTCTAAACCACCTTCCGCTTAAAAGTTCTTCATACGCAAACCGAATCTTGATGTCTTTAACTATTGTATTGACGGTCAACTACTTTATATTGCCACATTGAAATACTAATCAACACAAATCTACATGCATGAAAACATTACGCAACACACAAGAGAAGACAAATTGTGCCGTAATTCGAAAAACAAATTACTTGATTCCACTAAAATATAATAAAGAAGAATGCAATAATGCATGCACATTAAACTTTACGTAAAAGCAAGTAGAACAAATCCACCAACTAAACAAATTAATGGAATACACCACACTAATGAAATTACTTTACGTAACTTACAAAATTGGTCACTTATAACTCTACAACATGCGAAACGAAACTAAAAAAATTGTCTTAAGATTGTTGTTACGAATGTATATTCGCACTTAGTAGAATTTAATTAATGCAATTAATAAGTAAACAAATAACAAAGTTAGAAGACAAAACCCGAGCCCAACGAATGCACGTTGTGTCCTCAAGACAATTTGTCCCCTCTAACGGTACCCAAGGTATGTAGACAATTGTCTCCCAGGATAGAACGGATTACCTTTCTTGTATAACGGTACTTCAAATACAAGAAATCGGCGAACTCCACGGCGTTTGACAATCACACAAAAGAAGAATGCTTTTGGAAGGATGAATGATGAGATTTTGATATTTTTTTGGATTATCCTAAAATGTGCAACATCATGTCCTATTTATAGATAAGAGGGGCTCAAATAGAAAGTTAGTTATTGGAAGTTATTTGATTTTTTTTGAGGGAATGAATGTACATGCCCCTTGGAGTGAAATAGCATGTCTTTTGAGATACGATATAATGTATTACCATCTCTCTTGATACAACATACATTGTATCCAATGTATCCAATGTATCTTCTCATTTATACACTATGACTTTTATAAAAAATCCAACAATAACAACTTGGAAACCTTTTAAGCCTCCTTTATTCCACAAAATTACTGTAAATTAGACACCTTCCTAAACTGAAACAAAGACACAAATAAGGGAACTAAGCCTAGTTTACGAGTTACGTGTAACCGCGTAAGTTCTGGACAACTAAACTTCAAACGATCATATCTCCTTCGTTACTTAACCTTTTGGGCTTATGACCACTTGTTGGAAAGGTAAGAATATGAAGTTTCTTATTCCACACGAAGCATGACAAGATTCCATTTAATTACTGAGATATTCTTCTGTAAAGTCAGTTGTACGAATTTGTAACTCTAGACCGACTCTTACTTGCCAAATCAACTTGCAAGCTCGATCCTCATGCATCAACCTGTTGGATTAAAAGCTATAAGCTGAGAAAAGATATCATTTGGAGTGTGAAGAAAAAGGCAGGATATTCTGAAACCTGGAGAGGCATCCTCACTGTCAGGGATGAGATTCTGTCCATGGTCTCAGATACTAATGCAGCTTGTCATCTTGTTAAAGGATGTCAAACAAATGGTAAATACTATACTGCAGCTAGCTATCAGCATTTCAGGAAATACTACCAAGAAAATAGCTGGCACAAAGGTAGTTTGGAGGGGCATAAATCTCCCAAAGCATAGTTTTATTGCTACTTTGGCTATGCAAGAATCCTTGGCCATAGTAGACAATATCTGGGCAAGGGGGATGATGCTTGTAAACAGATGTGAACTATGCAGAGCTGGAGCTGAAAACAAACACTTATTTTTCGATTGTTCTTTTGCTGAAAAAATATGGGGAGGCATTTTAAACTGGCTGCAAATCAAGAGACAAGCAAGGAATTTGCAAAGTGAAATCAGGTGGCTAATCCATAGGAAACAAAAGAGGCACTGGAAGTACCAATGGTTGGTTTGTAGCCTCATTACCTCAGATTATATGATTTGCCAGGAGCAAAATTCCAGAATTTTTGAAGGGAAGGATCACACAGAAGAATGGATCATTGACAACATCAAATTCACTGTCAGTATAAGGATTCATGCTTGGATGAAAAACTGTGATGACATTGAAGTCATAGACAGCCTAAACTCCTAGTTATTTGGCTTTGGATTTTCTTTTCTTTGTGGTGTCCTTTTGTAAAATGTCTCTCTTTTTTATTTTGCGAAATGGATGAATAAAATGAGTACAAACTCTTACAAAATAAAAAAATTGCTAAATCTTCACAAAAGAGAACAAATAATAAATATCTATAATAAGGTAAACATACAATAATAAAATAAAGATTTAGCACAGAGGAGGATATGTCGAGGATAATGAGAGATGGACCATGGAAAATAGGAGGAAATGCCCTTATCTTGAAAAAATGGAGTCAAGGCCTTTCTCAGGAACTGGAGAAGATCTCGATGGTGCCAGTTTGGGTAATTTTTCCTGAGCTAGATCCCTGATTCTAGTCAGCTGAAGCCCTTAGCAAAATGGCTAGTAAATTGGGGAAACCATTGTGTGCTGATAACACAACTACCCAATAAAACAGACTGTCTTTTGCTAGGGTCCTAGTTGAAATGGATGTCTCTAAACATATGCCTGATCACTTAACTATGAGAACACCCGTCTCTGAGCCATTTCAGTAGCCAATTGAGTATGAATGGGTTCCTTTTTTTTGCCACTGCTGCGAAAAATTGGGACACCAAGAGAGCAGCTGCAAATTCAATAAACCTGTTCAGGCCAGGAAGGTGAATAAAGTGAAGGTTAAATAGGTCTACAAACCCAAAGTTCAGCCTGAGAAAACTGCTGAAGTAGAAATTAAGCAGCCTGTGTAGGACTTGGTGGATGAGGAGGAGCCACCAATGCAGCAACAGGGGGAACCTCAAACTAAAGAAGAAAAGCAGTACGAGATCACTAATCCCAAGGATCTAATGGTGGATGATATGGGGTTCAGACAGGTCAAAAAGCCAGGGAAATCCAAGTCAAAACTCTAAGACAAATCACCACACACTGAGGCAAGGAACAGGTTTGCAAAACTGGTGGAAGTGGCTAGCAGTCAGGCAACAAAGGGGCTTGGTTTTTTGGTGCAGGATATTGATTTTCTAGGGGATAAGGAGCCACCATGCACTCCTTTTTCCCAATGATAGTGTCCTCTTGGAATGTTAGAGGGCTCAATGAGGCCCTCAAATAGCATGAGGTATAAGACCTCATGTTGAAATATAGAGTAGATGTTATGGGTATAATGGAGACAAGGGTTAAAGAAAATAAGCAGAAGGCATATTAAAAAGGAAATTCAAGGGCCTAGAAAGTCACACAAATTATGATTATCACAGAAATGGGAGGATTTGGTTGCTTTGGAAGAGTAACCACATAAATTTGCAGATTATTAAAGCACAAAGTCAGATAGTCCACTATAAGTTGAGGAGTTTGGTTATTCAGGAGGAATTATACATTACAATAGTATAAGGTAGCAATAATGTAGAAGAGAGGAAGGAAACATGGGATAATCTGGAAAAGTTTAAACCCTGGAGCTCACTTTGGGCAGTCTTGGGTGATTTCAACATCGTTCGATCTTAAACAGAGAAAATGGGAGATCACCCTCCTATTTAAAGGGAAATGAGGGAACTCAATGACTGCCTCATGGGCTGCAGCGTTGATGATATGGCTAATGAAGGTTGTTCTTATACCTGGACAAACAATCAGGATGGAGATGTGACAAGCTAATAAGTCGTTATTATTAGTCAAATTACCACAATATACTAACTAAGAAGTTAGGGTAAGTGGGTATCGTATCCACAAGGAAGAGAAAAAAATCTAATATGCGAATTCTATGCGGAAAAACTAAAACGAAATGAATAAAGCAATTAAATGGGGGGTTTTTGGTTTGAAAGTTGGATTAAAGCGAAATAAACGATTTATCAAGTTGATTAAAAGCGACCCTCGGTAATAATCTCTTCTAACACCCTAGTATAGTAAGTTTTACCTCTCTCTAATATTACCAACTCATTAAAAATCCCGATTTTGATCAATTAATCCTCTTTTGGGGAAGTTGAGCAACCGCTACCAAATTCCCCTCATTTTAGTCCTAATTTGTCTAGTGACCACTCAAACAAATCACAACCAAAGGCATGAAGAGTTAGGATTAATAAAAGAGTAAGAACAACCCTGGCCAAATTAGTATCTAATTAGCCGCAACCGCGACACTAATCAAATTTAATCTATTAGTTGCCTAATTAATTCCTCAATCACTAATTAGCCGCAACTGCGACACTAACCAAGCTAAAGTTGCTTCCTTTAGGGTTAATAATCAATGACCATCAACAATTAACCAAGCAAAAAAATACCCAATTCAATCCGATCAACCAATTAGATAAAATAAAGGTAAATCAAGCAATTAAAGCACAAGGAATTAATTATAATGAGATTAAAGGCAAATAAGAGAGAAAATACTCACTAAAACAAAGGATGAAGAATTTGATTACACTCAAGGTCTAGAAGGGATTAGCCCTCCATTAAATAATTACAACAATTTTTGGGATGAAATTCATAATAAAAATATTAATCTCTCCTTAATTCTCTCTCTAAAATATAAAAACTCCTTGAAAGTATTATGAGAAGTGATGACAACTAGGAAGGGGTTTCATGCCCCTTTTATTCAAGATAAGTCCAAAAGAGTAGAAGACGAATTAGATATTTCTTAGGCAAAAAGAAACTGTCGAAAGCCAATGAAACTTCTCGGAAGCTACCTTTCTTGACTCGAGGAAAGAGATCCTTGAGTCGAGCGAGGAAATCCCCGACTCGAGGACGCACTCCCTCGAGTCGAGGAAGTTGAATTCCTCTACCCTTTTTCTCCTTCTCTCGAGCTAGTGCGAATCGCGATGCATGGACGAGCTAACTTCTCCTCGAAACCCGCTCCAATTCATAGCTCGATCTTCTATTCACGTTCAAAGGCCGCCAAAGGGTCTTGTGCACCGAAATCCTGTAAAACCATCAAATAAGCTCCAATAATACTCCGAGTGGTGTGGTCTACGAATCACGTTAAAACCGTGCCCAAAAAGACACTAAGGCGCCTAAACCATGCGCACTAACACACTACATTTACACCCTATCAGGGTACTAGGACTTGGTGCAAATTAGACAAGGCCCTGGTGAACCCAACTTGGATATTGAATTCCTCAACTCTTTTGTTGATTTCCTGCCTTCAGGAATCTCTTAGCACTCACCAGTGGTTATAAAGGTAATGGAACCTTGAAGATTGCAAAAGGATTTAGATACCTTAACTGTTGGGAAAGGTGTGATGATTATCAAGATATTGTTGCAAAAGCCTGGGACACAGCACATAGGGGGAGTCCTATGCATATTCTCTTCCAAAAGCTCAGAGAAGTTAAATATGGCCTTACAAACCTGTATAAACTTCACTTCTCAAATCTGTCAAAAGAGTGAAAAAATGCAAGGAGGATCTATTGCAAAGTCAGGAAGGCATTCAGAGGGACCTAAGCAATGAAGATATCAAGAATAGGTGTAGAGGATTAAAGGAGACTTATCTCAAACTGAAAAAGGCTGAGCTGAGTATGTTGAGCCAAAGAGAAAAAATTCACAATATGAAATTGGCTGACTGTAGTTCGCAGTATTTCTTCTCAAGAATTGCTGAAAGTAAGCACCTGAGTTATATTGGGTAGATTATGGATAGCCATGGAAACTTCAGACTAACAGCAAAGGGATTAAGGATGCTTTTATAGATTACTATAAAAACCTCCTTGGTAAAGAGATGAGGGTACCTAAGCTAGACAAGGACTTCATAGCTAAGGGTGCAACTCTGAGTAACAATCAAAGGGGGAAACTTATTGATAAAATAACAGAGGAGGAAATTAAAGGGGCTTTGTTCCGTATTGATCCAAAGAAGAGCCCAGGACAGGACGGGTTGTCATCAGGATTCTTCAAAACCAACTGGAACAATGTTAGGGAGGATTTGATTGCTGCAGTGCAGGATTTCTTCAAAACAAGGAAAATGGGGAAGCAAGCTAATGTCACAATGATCACTGGAGAATGCGAGTCATGTGACTGATTTTAGGCCAATTTCTTGATGTTCTACAATTTACAAAGTAGTAAGCAAGATAATGGCTAACTGAATTCAGGAAGTTCTGCCACACTTGGTGGGATATGAGCAAGCTGCTTTTGTCAAGAAGAGATCAATTTTTGACAATATTATGGTCTCTCAAGCTCTAGTCAAGGGATATAACCAGAAGAACATCTCTCCTAGGTGTTTAATAAAGGTTGACATTAGAAAAGCTTTCGACTCCATCAACTGGGTGTTTATTAGTAGCATGCTGGAGGCATATAATTTTCCTGAGCAATTCATCGATTGGCTTATGGGATGTGTTACTACAACATCTTTTTCTCTGAAAATCAATAGTAGCTATGAGGGGTTTTTTCAAGGGAAATGTGGTATAAGACAGGGGGACCCAATCTCACCCTACATTTTCGTCCTAAGTATGGAAATATTATCGAGGTTCCTTAGAGATATGCATAAGCAGCAACAAGGGTTCTCTTATCACCCAAAATGTGTCAAATTGAATTTGACACACCTCACTTTTGCAGATGACTTAATGATATTTATTAGAGGGGATGTGCCTTCTACTTGAGATGTGGTTAGTTGCTTAAATACTTTTGCTGAGGTCTGAGGGTTAGAAGCTAATCCGACAAAGATAGACATATACTTTGGAGGGGTCAGTAAAGAGATAAGAGACTAGATCTTGGATGCCACCGGTTTTATTGAGGGGGAGTTTCCCTTTAGATATTTGGGTCTGCCTCTACACTATAAGAAACTCAGGCAAGAAATGTTCCAAAACCTGGTGGGGAAAATTCATGAAGCAGTGAGGCACTGGAATTCGCAGTACTTATCGTATAAAGGAAAGATTCAGTTGCTAAATTCAGTGATTTTTGGGTTGGAAAATTTTTGGAGTGCCAGTATGCTAATTTCCAGAGGCATTCTCAAAAAGATTAATAAGATTTGTAAGGATTTCCTCTAGGGCATTGGGATGGGCAAAGGAAAATCACTCTTAAGAGCGGGCAGTCTTCATGTGCCCCAAGGGAAGAATCAGGTTTCAACATTAAGGAAATCCTATACTGGAACAATGCAATGATTTCAAAATGGATCCACAAGGGGATATCTAAAGATAAAGGATGCTGGACCAGATGGTGTAAGGAGTATTGTATCAAAAGCAAAACAATCTAGTCAGTGGGGCAGGAGCAGCAGGATTCAGAAGGTTGGAGAAGCATCTTTAAGGTCAGGGATCAAGTTCTTGCTACAGTAGGAAATGACATGGATGCTTATAAATTAGTTAAAGCATGGAATGCAAATGGGAAGTTCAGTTTTGCTCAGTCCTATGACCATTTCAGGGAGAAGAGGGAAAAGGATGACTGGGGCAAAATGGCGTGGGATGGAGTTAACATGCTAAAACACTGCGTTATCACCTCCTTAACTGTTGAGAGGAAGCTCTTAATAGGGCTGAGCATCGGTCCAGGACCGGACCGAACCGGACCGAGGACCGACTGCTCCTAAAATGCGGACCGAGGACCGGACCGAATTAACATCGGTCCCGGACCGGACCGAACCGAGAAAGACCGGACCGACCAGAGACCGGACCGAATGGACCGAATTGACAGATTCTCAGATTCAGACTGAATTGCATCTGAGAAATAAGAAGAATACTAATCAAAATCAAAGAGGTTTACTAATGAATTCAATAATCAAAATCAAAACCAGAAACCATAAATTCCAATCAAAATGAAATTCCAATCGAAATCAGCAAAAAAAAAAACAATAATCTCTAATGAAATTCCAATTGAACCACAATAATCAGCAAAACACAATCAAACCCAAATCACATACCTATAAATCAATCGAAAATTCAAATCGAAACAAT
Source organism: Spergularia marina (assembly GCA_963680865.1). NCBI lineage: Eukaryota > Viridiplantae > Streptophyta > Magnoliopsida > Caryophyllales > Caryophyllaceae > Spergularia > Spergularia marina. The sequence continues at coordinate 11,308,546 of OY804550.1, read as the reverse complement.
CAAAAATCAAATTGAAACAATAAAAAATCAAATCGAAATCAATCGAAACAAACAATCAACCAGAAATTCGAATCGAAATAAAACAAAAATTCGAAACACAGAAAGGAGTAGAGAGATTACCTGATTGGGTTTTGGGTGCAGCCGGAGAATCAGACAAATCGATGGGTTTGGGTGCGGGAGGCTTTTCGCCTTTGGATTTTTAGGGTTTTTGGCCTCTGGGAGTTTGGGTGCGGGAGGAAATTAGGAGTGATTGGGAGTCTGGGAGGAAAAATGGAAAAAAAGGGAAAAAAAAATTATTTTTATTCGGTCCATTCGGTCTGGACCGAATTCTGCTCGGTTTTGGACCGGACCGGAACGAGACCGAAAACTTAAAATTTTATGGACCGAGGACCGGACCGAAATTTGCTCGGTCCGGACCGAGGACCGGTCCGGTCCAGGCTATTTCTTGGTCCGGACCGAACTTTGCTCAGTCCTACTTAATAGTGGATAACATCAGCAAAAGAGGGATTATGCTTGTCAACAGATGTGTTCTATGCAAGAAAGTTGCAGAAAGCCACAAACACTAGTTTTTCCACTTTGATTACTCAGTAAAGCATACTAAATTTGCTGGGCATAGCTGGAAGGAGATGAGATGGAATATATGTCAGGAGATCAAATGGCTCAGCAAAAAGAACAAGAGAAAGCATTGGAGAACTAAATGGGTGAGATGTTGCTTAATTGTTAAAGTCTATCAATTATGGAATGAGAGAAACAGGAGAATTTTCGATGAGGATGAGCATAGGGAAGATTGGAACATCTATAGAATTAAATTTATGGTTAGTGTAAGGTTGTATAATTACAAGGATCCGGATAATCATCGAGATTTAGTCGATAGTCTAGCTAGTTAGCTTCCTCTATTATGATTTCATTTCAATAGTGGTTTTCCTTTGTAAGTGGTCAATTTTCCCCATTTTTGGGATGAATAAAATTAACTTCTTACAAAAAAAAGGTAAAGAGTCAATGGCATCAAGTATTTGTGTTTCTTTTTCCTTAAAATTTTTAATTTTAACAATTAAAAATATGGAAAAAGTCACATATATATCACCATGGATGTAATGTACATCTACAGTCTTTACCATAAAAGACATTTTATTTTTGTTTTAAGTGAAATTCAAAGGGACATGACACGTGACATGGTAGATGACCTAATTGAAACCGGTGAACGTGGTCGTTGCCTCGGTGCCTCGGTGCCCATTATCACACTTGATAAATCACAATTTTTTTTTCAATCAAACCAAGCTAGCAACTAATAAAAGTAAACGGTACAAATGTACAATCCGCTAACTTAGGAAACAGGAAACTAGAAACCATACCACTCTGAGATTCACAATAACGAGAACCTCACAGCCTCACTCTAACCATACCATAAGCAGCCCAGACCAATCCCACTAACATTCAGACACATACGTAAACAGAGTATAATAATCTCAAAATATAAATGGATCGGACCACAACCAAGTTTCAGTTCATTAATCGATAATTGCAATTTAGCACTTATGCTTACAAATAAAAGTACCTGGGTAATAATCACAAGGTGGTAGATATCGTGTTACCTCGACTCGTTAAATCCATCGAAGTCGCTCATGAATTGCGCCCCAAAATCAGTCCAAAACTGAATTTAAATTAAATGAATTCCTTAATTACAAACCTAATTAAAACCCAATAACTGGATTACAGGATAATTGAACTTGATACTAGAATAATTACTCAGGAATTAAAGAGGATTGGCTATTATAGCTAGTGGCTGAGGAGGGGGCAACAACGTTTGTGTTAGAGGCATCGACCACGTTCACCGGCTTCAGTTAGGCCATCTGTCATGCCATGTGGCATGTCTCTTTATTTTTCAGTTAAAAAATTCATTTAAAATGTTTTTATTTATTGTAAAAAGTGTAGATAGACATTTCATCCATGGTGATAGTCTGATAGATAATATAAGTAAAGTTCCATATAAAAAAATTCAAAATATTTTTTTATTATAAATAATTAATATATTATTAATTGACGTCATCTTTACTTTGTTATTTTGTTCTTTGCTTATTACTTATTTGGACTGGAATGACATCATCCATATTGAAAGTGAAAGCTTTATAAATGATAAAATTTCGGCAAATTTAATTAAAATAACTCAAAGCTTGCAGCATTTTCATGAAAAAACCCAGTTTTTCCACATTAACAAAATAACTCAACGTTTTACTTCTCTTCACACTAATATCCCTAACCTAGACCTGTCAAAAACTGAACCGACCCGAAAAACCGCCCGGGACCCGACCCGAAATAACCCAAAAAAACCCGTTTTTCTCAACCCGAACGCCAAAGCGACCCGAACCCGAAAATGACCCAAATGCGTGGGTCATAACCGGACCCGACCCGGTCGACCCGTTGGGTCAAAATAATTGTGCCAAATATATATTATAATAATAAAAAATAAAAACTAAATAGATAAATATTAATTAAATATTAATAATTGATTAATTTTAGACATATAAAAAATTAACTAAAATATTATTATTATATAATATAATACAGAAAATACTTCTAAAATAGTAATAAAATAATAATTTCATGATAATAATTAACGAAAAAGAAGACGCGAACATGTACTTTTGACCCGTTGGTCAACCCGTAACCCGACATGAACCCGTATTAACCCGCGTATAGCCGACCCCTATTTGATCTGACCCGTATTTGACCCGACGCGGAGTGACTCGAACCCGAAACCCGTCCGCCCGACCCATTTGACAGGTCTACCCTAACCCATTAAAATGGAATTTCTGTCACTCCAATTCTCAAGGGGCTATTTTTATTTTGGACAATTTGTTTTTTTTTTTTTTAGTTTTGTTTACATAACTACATCACTCTAAGTATTTACCTTTAATTTTTTGACATTTAAGTTTTGTCTTCTTCATTGGTTAAATTATCAAACATATAACATCCCTAAATGCACAAACATTTTTATCATGCAAATGAATGCTTGAATGAATACACAATACATTTTGATCTGAAGTTAGTTGTGATGTTGATATAAGTTTATTTCGATTAAGGTTGAATAGATATGTTGTTAAGAATAAGGAAAAGATAATTATTATAACTTATTTATTATGGAATGGGGGGGGGCTGGAAACACAAGAAAAAAATCGTCAATACAAGAATCACATAAATTTGAGCAAAATGCTTTTTGCCCCCTTATTGTTTAGGCTCTTGAGATTTGAAGTGGGCGGAATTCCTAGTTTAGCATGTTTGGGGTATTAATGTGACGTGAAGTAAAGCGTCGGGTTGTTTTTGTTAAAGTAAAAAAGGTGGGTTATTCCATGAAACATGTTGCACACGTAGGGTTATTGTTATTAAATTTGCCTAGAATTTATGACTAAAATTCTTTGTTTACAAAGATATAAAATGATAAAATTTATTTCAGGCGTAGCCCGATAGTAAACTAGTATTACATCGATGTCTAATGAAACAAGAAAAAAAATACTTTGGAAGAAATAGAAAGAAGTACACATCGACTAAAAAAACATCTACTTCACTCATCACCAAATCAAACTCACATCAACTCACTTGTTTTTAGTTACCGAGCAAAAAAAAAGCTCACTTGTTTTTTAAAAAAAAAAAGTTAAAATAACAAACACCGTCTAAAAAAAAAGAAACATTATTCAGCTTCTTGATCACTCATCATCATGGGCGAATCTAAGGGGTAGCTTGGGATGCACCGGCTACCCCCAAAAAGTTCCAATATCCAAATTCAAGCAAAAGAGGGGCTACTCCATTTGTGAATGAAGGGGAAGTTGCAGAGAGAAAGAAAGAAGAAATAGATGAAGGAAATAAAAGAAAAGAAAGGAAATTATAGGGAAAATGAAACAAACCCCACAAGCACGTGTTTTTTTTCTAGGATATTTGTTTTCTCTTTTTGAAGGTAAGAAAATTTCGAACCTCACCAAGTCTTTAACTTCTACTCCATTTATTATATTTTTTTATGGAAATTTCTTTATTTTTTTTAGGGGAAATTTCCTTAACCTCTACAAGCCTTGTACGCGGTATTTAATTTTTAAATTTTTTTTACGTGAGTCTTGCTATTATTAATCATATCATTGATAATTGATTATTCGTTTTCTACATAACCACAAGTCTACAACAACCAAATTACGACATAAAAAAATAAACAACCAAATTATCAGTACAAATTTTTTGGGCGCAAAAATGAGGGGGTTGGAGCCTTGTTTCTCTGCAAGAACTGACACTCAGTGGTCATGGGGCTCCGTGATAGATCAAATAATATTCACTCTGAGTCGAAGTCAATTTTGGTAAGGAGTTTCGTGAAGGATAAAAGAAAGAAGTAGCTACTTTTAATTCCACTTCATAGTGACATTTCAAAGTCAACTCCTCGTTTGACGGAGGACTTTTTATTTCCATTACCTGGATTTGATTTCCGAAATAAACTTTCCCATTTGGAAATGTTAAATGGTTGTAAGGCCTATGTTTGCATGAGTCGAATACCCCTAACGCTCTATGTGATTCGCCCCCAAATCCTCAAGAATTTGTATCAAATGAACCCAGACCAAAATGGAATGACACCTCAAACGCCCAAATTTGGAAATCCAATCCATTCTCTCTCATCTTTACAACTCATTTTCTCTCTCCTCTCTATTTTTTTCTGGAAAATTATGTCGATTGTTTCTCTCTCTCATAGTCGACCGTTTCTCTCTCCTCTATCTCCAAATTTCGGCAACGACAAGGTGTTTCCCTATGGACCTATTGATTAAAGAGACTTTGGAGGATCAATCAAAGGTCGAGCCCATCTGTAACAACCCAAGATTTTGACAACTTAAAATGCGAATATAAAAGATTGTTATGCCGCCATTGACTATCAAGTCAACGGCAAGGCTTATTAAAACGGACTTCTGAAAAGAAATAACAAGTGTCAGTGGAAGACTTGTAGCCAAGATTACAATTCGAAAACAAACCAAATGAATCAAATTACAATCGTTCATAAAAACCAAATGTCTGACGAATTATTCTATTATCCCATGACATGCAACGACGTTCAAGTAGAAAATTAATCACCTTCAAGACCTGTCAACTGCGTCATTACAACAATGACACAGGCCCCAGAATAGGGTAGGGACAAACCCAAACAGAAAGAACGTCAGCTCAGGCTGAGTAAGTAGTGTAAACAAATAGAACCAAATATGGCAAGACGAATTAAGATACGCGCCATTAGCTTTCAATCAAAGAAACGAACTACGCATAAGAACAAAACTACGCACAGAGGCGACGAGCACGAGTCGTGCCTACGACAGTGGCCGAAACTCACGGCCACAAATTATGAAATTCGTTAAGTTCCTTATTTGGCTGGCGATGCGTTCCGTTAAGTTCCTTATTTGGCTAGCAAGCATTCTTTTCGTAGTAAGCGTATAGGGCTTTCGTCAGGTCCCTAGTATGGACAAGGGTCCTACCCCAAGCCATCTCACATTTAGAGTTAATTTTAAAACTACCCTAAAGACTCGAGTGTGCACACCCCTCGCTAGACGGGCCGGTAGGACGAGTTCCCATCTAAGAGGAAGTCAATTAGGAGGTTGGTAGCTGATCTCCAACCTAGAAAATATACCTTGATCAAAGGTTAAACAAAACATGTAAATTGGACATGGTGACGGTGCAATGTCCGTCATTCTAGATGGGGTCACAATATTTATTTCATTCCTTTTGGAGCAACATAGTTATGAAGCAACATATGAATCATGTAACGAATGATTGTGAACCGATAATGGCTAGAAAACCAATAAATCAATAAGAGATGATTAGTGAAAGCTCAAGAGAATGATATTGAGAATCATGCTTTAAACATTAGGATGATCAACGTTCTTATCTTAAACGCTAATCCATTTCTTCTTTTTACTCTAACATCATCTTCTCCCATAATCAATCATACTAAACTCCTTAAGCCATGAATCATAATCTTTTACTCCATCAAGCCTAATTATGAACTAGACAACCACAAACGACACTAATGGAGTAAGAACCCAAATCAGGGTAGTAGCAAAGAAATAGGCATAACTGGCAATCAAGATATAAAGTGATTACCAAATTTTAGTATGTCATCAAAGATTAAATCGGGAGCGTCTCCTTCAAATTTCGTCCATAGTCGCCGAACGGATCAATGGGAATCAATCTCACACTGAACCATAAACATGAATTAGGGTTTACCCACGAATTATAATATAACTTTTGATACACAAATCTTAGTCTTACCAATTTTTGATATATTGTCAAAAATAAAGTTAGTAACATCAAAGATCGTATGTGAGAGTTGTGTGTGTTTGAAATTAACACAGTTGTGCTGAGATGTTCTGTGGGTGGAGGAAAAACGAAACAGAGAGATGGAGAGGGATGGAGGCCGAATGATTAAGAAAGAAAGCAAGGGTTTTATTTATTATATGTATATATGGGTATGAGGGTGCACTCGGGTTATAACTTAGCTAATTAGATGGGTTGCGTGATCCACAAACCCGATTTTAATCTGAATGACTAACGAATCCTCTTGTGTAATTTTATAATCAGAAATCCCATAATAATTCAATCGAATTCCAATCAAACCTTGATAAAACCCTCAATTTCATTATAAAACGTAACACCATTAATTATTTAAGTTCCCAAAAATTTGGGGTGTTCACCATCAAACTCATTTGATGATGTGAATTCATCCTGACCGTCAACTATGACCAAAATGTGACCGCTAAACGTTCGATATATAAACATCATGTTTCCTCTCTCCTCATACTCTAACAACTCTTTTCTCCTGGGCTTTAGAGTTTTTGATATTGTTGCCGATTTTCAAGGTATTTTTCTCTCTTTCTTTATCCATTTTCAATAAAACTTAACACATTGTTCCCAAGGTAATTAAACGGTAAACGTCATCTCCATATTTACCATCTCGAACTTGTTAACATGTTATTGAAGTTCGAAGCTTCAAGGCAATTTTTCAATTCTTGTTGTTTAATTATGGTATTATGTATAGTTTTAATCCCAAAACATTATTCTTCCTCATTGACGATTGTACTTGCTGAATTTTTGATTGAATCAGAAAGTTCACAACTTTATGTCATATTGTATCTGGGTTCATCTAGCATCGTTCTAATAATTTTGTTGATTTTGCTAAGTTTTACCATAGTTTGTTTGTGGATTATATGTTAGCCTCCGTGATGATTTTTTATTAGTTTGAATGGTGTACATATGATATGGTATGACAGTGGATCTTATCGTTTGCACTAAATAATACGGAGTAATGTTTGTGAAGCTAGATTGTATGGTTTTTCTCCATGTTAAGTTGAAACATAAATTTGGAATTTCAAATTCCTTATATTTCCAAACAAGGAATTTGTATTTCAAATTCTAGATTTCAAAATTTAAGCTTTCCCAAACACTGGATTTGTATATAAATTCCAAATTCTCAAATGATGGATTTGAAATGATTCCAAATTCTCAAATTTGAGTTTCCAAACACTATTTAGAGAAGATTTATGTTCCCGTGAGAAATGTTAGACCATTAGTCGATGAGCCTCTGTTGGAAAAACATGGGTCCATTGGATATTGTAACACTGAAAATGAGTACAAGCTAATTCGTTGTTACTCCATGAAAATAAAATACTCTCAAAAAGGGCATTTGAAAGCTCAAATCTTTAAGTTGAAAGAGCTTGGTCATGGACAATGTAAACAAATCAAGGAGTCACCACAAAATCTTTGATAGAACATTAGTCGATGAGCATCTGTTGGAAGAACATGGGGGCATTGGATATTGTAGCACTGAAAATGAGTACAAGCTAATTCGTTGTTATTCCATGAAAATGAAATACTCTAAAAAAGGGTATTTGAAAGCTCAAATCTTTAAGTTGAAAGAGCTTGGTCATGGACAATGGAAACAGATCAAGGAGCCACCGCAGAATCTTTGATGGTGCAGAAAAGGCATTTATCTCGACGGAAATCTGTGCTGGTTAACAGAAGACACAACCAGTCGTAAGAGCTCTGTCGTGTAATTCAACTGTACTACTGACACGTTTAGTTTTGCCAAGCTTCCTTTTGAGTCCGGTGGCTGCGTCAGAAAGTTGTTGTCAAATGTAAATGAGAAACTCTGCCTTAGTGTAGATGATGGGAAGGGGCTAAATCTATGAGTTGTGACTAATAATAAACGAACTTTCCGATTTCTCTGCAGAGTGTACATCTGATGTTCAGCTTATTAAACTGCTTGCCATATTTGAGAAAGCGATCTCCTTGCTCACTTTTGGCAAGGAATTGGTTACATGCGTTCCCAAAAAGCCTACTATCAATCACATAAACTAAGTCTCATCATTATGGACTTGGTTTATGAAGAACCTTCATTCTCCACTGAACGTTTTAGTTCCAGCAAAGACCATCATCGATCTAATAGTGAGATGTAATGATGTACCAGATTCTGTCATGAACTGATGTAAATTTGTGTGCTTCTTGTCTTGTGAAATATCCAAATTCATAAGGATACTGTTGTAATGCTCATTGAATATGCTCTACGTGGGACAAAGTAGTCCAGTTTGACATGGAAAGAAAACCCAAAATGTGATTTCCATAAGAAGATAAAGCAAACCAACTTGTTTGAGATGTGTGAATCAAGAGGCAAAAGAATGCTGAGGTGGAAAACCTGAAATTGATGGCCAGGAGAGAGAATGAGGGCCAAGTTGCTAGTGATGTTCTGATGTGCTTTACATCAGGGTCACATCTAAGGGGGTCTTCTTCTAATTTTGATGCTTTTGGTGCTGGAAATCAATCGTTTGATGTCAATTCGAGTGCGACTCACTTAAGGATACTGATCCTCCATGATTTGCTCCCAATCACTGATTTGTTCATATTGTGTATATAACAATTGATATGATTTCTGTTAGTTAAATACGGGACAGGTATTAAACGGAGTTTAATACGGCGAGTTTTAACGGAAAACAATATTCAAAAATACGGTCAAATATTCGTCTTTGGAAAGGTTGACTTTTACAAAAAGGATACGTTCGCATACGGGTTTAATATGTTCTCATCCTCAAAAGTTCGGACAAAAAATTCGGGATTTTATTATAATAAAATAGTCCTATTTTTACCAATTTATTTCGTCTTACTGATAGGTAGGCTATCCAAATTCCAAATATTCATTTCATTTAATGAATAAATGACCAACGTTAAGAATCATTTTAATAAAAAAAGTCCACCTTTTCTTTCCCACAGTCCCACCTAGCCGATTGACCACCAAACCCACCAGCCACCACCACCCCTTAACACCAAGTCATGAGAATACAACTTACAAACAAATCAAAGTACAAAACTTGAAATCTGAAAAAAAGTTATAATTGAATTGAAAGAAACGGTTAAACGAAGAAAGACGCGATCGATCGATACGAAGAAACAATGATGTCTGATTGGTTGGTGTGCGATTTCGACGACACCGGCGAGAAGGGCGGATGTGGGTTTGATTTTTTATGTCGATGAGGATAAGGTAGAGGGATTGTGTAATTGTTCTTGTCCAATGTTTCTGTCGAATGTGTTTCCAGAATTTTTTTTCCTTAAATCACGTTTTTTTTACTTAAAAAAAACGTTTATAATACGTTTTAAACGAATGATTCGAAAACCCTGCGTTTTTTTTGCGTTTATATGGGCGACAACCTTTTAAAACGAAATTGACACTTTTTTTTAATAAAAAAACGGGACGGCCATTCTAAACGCGTTTTAAATGCGTTTTAACTAACAGAGGATATGACTTTCCCCTTTTATTTTTCTATTCTAAGCAATGTATTATATCTTACATTGTTTATTAGCTATAATTTAGGGTGTACGTTTTAGCGTCATCCCGCTCTAATGGTCTTTTCCCCCCTTATCTCCGCTCCCTCGCCACAACAATTTCGAGGTATTTGCCAAGTCCATACGGCCATTGCCACTATGGTCTCCCCCTCTGCTTGACTACTTGACAGTGGTGTTGTCACCCCATATTTTTAGGGATTTTTAGTAATTGGGTGTTACTATTTTTGGGATTATTTAAACAAGTTTATTTTGTTAAATATCTTGATTTAACTATTTATAAATAATCTAATTAAATTTGGATTTATAAATTAAATCATTTGTGTTTTTCAAAATAATTCTAATAAGAAAATTACGATTTAGTCCTCATTTGATACTCTTAAACCCTACTACACTATCTTACTATATATAGCACATAGGACAAGGTTTATCCACTTGTATTTCATTTTCACGTAAACACAAAAAAAGAAGGGACAGGAAGCGCAGAAAAAAAACAGAGGACTTCTCCTCTTCATCTTCCCGCGCGACCATCCACCTTCCTCTTCATCTTTTTGATCGCCGGCGACGACCATCGTCGTCCGGCAGTCTCTCCCAGACGTCCCAGCCTCCTCTCAGCCCTCTTTCACCATCCTTGTCGCCGTTCGACTGCCTTCACGTCGCCTCTGTTCGCCCTTGTTTTCCGCGCGACAAATATCCCGATTTCTGCCCGGAGTTGTTGCCGTCGCTGCTGCCTTTTCAGGCCATCTCGCCGGAGTTTTCATCCTCCTCCTTCCTCTTTGTTTTGACATCAATTTGGTATAATTTATACCCCTAAATTCTAAGTTTTGTTTTTCAAACAAAATCACGTTTTCTAGTAAATTTCTGAAATCGGTTTTGTGTTTAATGATTTTATGGTTTATAAACGTTTTATATTGGTTTATAATTCATTATTTTTGGTTTATATGAGTTGGGTAATTGTTTATAAACTTCTATCAATTGTTTTGATGATTTTGTATGAAATTGGTGGTATTTGATTTTGAGGTTTCGATTATGATTCGGTTGATGGGTTTATGATTGATATGTTGCGATGATGCATTTGATTATTAGTCAAGGTCAGGGATGATTGGTGTTTGGAGTGGTTTTATGCGTTAATTCGGTTGATAGTTGGGTATAGATTAGTATGGTCTTGTGGTTGTTGTTTTGATTCGTGGTTAAAATGGGAGTGGCGTGAGTTGATGAAGCATGGAGTGTAGGATTCTTGCTTATTGTTATAATACCAATAATATATATGTTCATATTGTAATTGATTATAATTGATATATTCTTGGTAATGTATCTTTGTAACTTAGGGATGACTATAATCTAGTGTTGTATTTTAGGAATAACTATATTTTGTAATTATCGTGTGCCTTAATCTTCTCCTAGTACGGAGTATTACTCATGTATTTGTAGTATATAAGCATAACTAGTTGATCCATAATATTAAGCTTTCATATATGTATAGTTCTCTCAGCCCTCTCCCCTCTAATTCTCTACATGGTATCTGCTTAATCTCGATCCTCTCTTCTCAATTTTTTTTTCTCTTCTTCCTCTCTAATGGCGGCTGGTGAAGCTATTGTGGTTCAAAATGTCATCCCCCCTTTCTCCTACTATTGTCACTTTCCCTAGTTCACTTAAGTTGACCCCCGTCAATTATTTGGCGTGGAAGACCCATGTCGAGGCCCTCCTCCATGGCTTGGATCTCCATCGCTATGTCGACGGGACATTCCCATCTCCCCCTCAAACCATTATGGTTGCTGGTGTTGACACCATTAATCCTGACTATACGTCTTGGTATCGCCAAGACCGACTTCTTTTTGGTGCCCTTGTTGGTACTATCCAGACTAATCTGGTCCCCCTCATCACCGAGGTTAGCACCACTCAAGATGCGTGGACCATTTTGGTCTCGACCTATTCTAGTCGGTCTCGTGGTCACATCAACAAAATTCATAGTCGCCTTCGTGACATCAATCAGGCCTCTTTTGCTAGTGTTACTGATTATCTTCACTCCATCAAAGCCTCGGTCGATGAGCTTGCTTCTCTAGGCAGGCCCATGGATCATGAGGATGCTATAGATACGGTCCTTCGCGGCCTCGATCAAGACTCCTATAGGTCTGTGATTGATGTTGTCAACGCACGAGACAACCCTATCTCGTTCGTGGACCTACATGAAAAACTCATTAATCGGGAACTTGCTGTCAAAGACACGCCCAAATCCAATCCGTGTTGTCCCGCTGTTGCTCATGTCACTACTGTCCAATCGTCCTCCACAGCCCCTCGGTCCAATGGTCTCCTTCCCACACCACAAAACTCTCCCCGCAAAGCCTATCTTGGCAGTTGTCAGTGGTGCCGAACTAAGGGTCATTACCTTTCCCAATGCCCTGTCTTTAAGCAACTCTTCCCCCATATCACATGTCATGTCCCTCGTACCACCCCTCCCTCTGGACAACATGCTACTGGACGTGCTCCACAGGCCCACACGGCCACTGCCAAACTCCCCACCCCATCGGCATGGTTACTTGACAGTGGTGCCTCGCACCATGTCACCAATGATCTCTCTAACCTCTCTCTCCACGGGATCTGTGATAGTTCGTCTCTCCCTATCTCTCACGTTGGCTCTTTTACAATTTGTTTTTCCAACAAAACTTATACAATTTCTAATGTTTTATATGTCCCAACAATTTCTCGAAATATTTTATCAATTTCGCAATTTTGTCATGATAATGACGTACTAATTGAATTTCTTTCAAATTGTTTTCATGTAAAGGAGCGTACTTCGGGGAAGCTTCTACTTCGGGGGCCCATTAAAGACGGTGTGTATGAATGGCGTCCACCTCTCATCGCTCATACACTTGTCATAACTACGGTGCATGATTGGCATCATCGATTAGGACACCCCTCTCTTTCAATTCTTAGGACTTTAAATTCCAAATTTGCTTTACAAATTCTGTCCATCTCTACTTTACCGTGTAATGCGTGCAATATTAACAAAAATCACAAACTCCTGTTTTTAATTTCCATCCTAATGTCTAATGCTCCACTTGAATTAATCTTTTTGGATGTATGGACTTCTCCGTTTCTTTCTTATGATTCCCAAAAATACTACGTTATATTTGTTGATCACTATACTAAGTATACTTGGTTTTATCCTCTCAAACGTAAATCTGACACTTTTGACACTTTTTAACGCTTCCGCGCTATTGTTGAAATTTTTTTTAATCGCCCAATTATACCGCTTTACTCCGACAATGGTTGTGAATATCTTAAACTCACACCTAATCTCACCACCAATGGCATCTCTCACCTCACATCCCCTCCGCACACCCCGGAGCACAATGGTTATGCTGAACGACGTCACCGTCACATTGTTGAAACTGGGCTAACCCTTCTTTCTCACGCCACCATGCCTCTCGAATTATGGCCCCTCACCTTCACCACGTCAGTTTATCTTATTAACCGCCTCCCCACCCCCACCCTTGCCAATTTCTCACCCTATCTCAAACTTTTCGGAAAACCTCCTAATTATACTAAACTTAGGAGTTTCGGGTGCCTTTTTTATCCGTGGTTACGGCCATATACATCCCATAAACTCGAACCACGCTCTACCCCTTGCGTTGTTGTTGGGTACTCCGCCACCCAGAGCGCGTATCGTACCCTTGACCCCTCAACTCACAAGATCTACACCTCTCGACACGTCAAATTTGTCGAAACATCTTTCCCGTTTGCCTCTCTTAATACGCCTAGTACCCCTGTTTCCGCGTTTGATCTCGATGCGTGGTGCGCCTTCTCTATTCCGGGTCATCCCTTCCTTGATTGCCGCCCCCATAACTACCGCCTTTGACTCACACCCTTCTTCTGCAACCTCCACGCCATCTGTCTCTGCTCCCTCCCCTGCTCCTTCTACTGCTTCCTCCCCTGCTCCCTCAGACTCTCTTTCCTCCTTTGGTTCTCGCTCCCCTGTTCTCTCGGCCCAATCCTGCCCCTCGCCTGAACCCGTGATCAACTCCCCCTCCTCTGCCTCTCCTTCCCCACCCCCATCTCCTCCTCCTACTCGGACCATGACCACCCGTCTTCTCAATAATATTCGCAAACCCAACCCCAAATACAACACAAACGTTGCCATCACTGCCGAACCCGTCGAACCCACTACTCTCGCTCAAGCTCTCAAGCATCCACAATGGCGGCAAGCTATGGATGCTGAATATTCTGCTCTTGTCAACAACTCCACGTGGTCTTTTGTCCCCCACCATCAGTCTCAAAACATTGTGGGTTGTAAATGGGTATTCCACATAAAGTATCATCCTGATTGCTCCGTTGAGCGCTTCAAAGCGCGACTTGTTGCTAACAGTTTTCATCAACGCCCAGGCATTGATTACTCGGATACCTTTAGTCCGGTTGTCAAGCCCATCACTCTCCGTCTTATACTCTCTCTTACAATTTCTCATGGGTGGTCCCTCCGTTAATTAGACATTAACAATGCCTTTCTACAAGGCATTCTTACTGAGGATGTTTACATGTCTCAACCCCCTGGTTTCATCAACACCACTCATCCCAACCATGTGTGCAAACTGCGCAAAGCTATATACGGTCTAAAACAAGCTCCACGCGCGTGGTACACCGAACTCCGTACCTTCCTCATCTCCTACGGTTTAAGCCCCACTATCTCTGACCCCTCCCTCTTTACCTAAACTCCTCTAGTGTCTCTTTTTACCTCTTAGTCTACGTCGATGACATTATTGTCATAGGCCCCTCACAATCTCACCTTATCTCCTTTATCAACAAATTGGCCGCACGGTTCTCGCTAAAAGATCTCGGCCCTCTTTCATACTTCTTGGGCGTCGAGGTCATTCCCACCTTCCCTGGGCTCTTCCTCAATCAGTCCAAATACATCACTGATATCCTTACTCGATCCAAAATGCTCGGTGCGAACGCTGTTTCTACACCCATGTAGTGCACCCCTCTCACTCTCACTGGTGGATGACCCTTAGAGTCTCCCAGTGAGTATCGTGCTCTCGTGGGTGCCTTACAATATTTGTCTCTAACCCGGCTTGACGTTGCATACTCCGTTAACAAATTATCTCAATTTATGCACTGTCCTACTGATGATCTTTGGCAAGCCCTCAAACGTATTTTACGATACCTGTGCGGTACTCTTCATCACGGTCTTCATTTATATCGTAACTCACCGCTCATCCTTCACGCATTCACTGATGCCGATTGGGCTGGTGACAAAGACCAATTTCAATCCACCTTCGGTTATATTGTCTATCTTGGTTGCAATCCGATAGCTTGGAGCTCCAAGAAGCAACGTACACTTGCCCGTTCATCCACCGAGGTTGAATTTCGAGCCGTTGCTGCCACTACTACTGAAGTTCTTTGGCTCAAATCCTTACTCCAGGAGCTCGGTTTTTCATATGCTCAAACTCCAGCCATTTAATGCGACAACTTAGGAGCCATGCACTACTCTGCTATTCCTGTGTTCCACTCCCGCATGAAACATTTGGCCCTTGATTTTCATTTCGTTCGGGAACGTGTCACAGATGGTACACTACGCGTCACACATATATCAGGTGATGATCAGCTCGCCGATGTCCTAACCAAGCCGCTACCAAAAGCTCGCCAACAACTTCTACTATCCAAGATCGGTCTCCTCGAAAGGTCGTCCGTCTTGCGGGGGCGTATTAAGGAAAGGAATCACAAGATCAAATCTTGATCATATATCAAGGCTCAATCAATGCACTATAAAGGAAGGAAATCATTCCTTCTATCAAAAGATCTCAAGTGATAATTCTGATGCTCAAGATCAGCCACAAACCGTGGGTCAACAATTGCATTAGTATTCTTGCCTTGTATAGTTTATTATGTTGCTTGTATTACTGTTATATTTCCCTTCAATAGAATGTAATTATAGGATGTTTGTAATCTGATTATTCCCTTCCTTAGTTGCAAGGTTAGCTTTGTATAGCCTCTGCTCTACGTGAGTATATAAACATAACTAAGTCAATATTAAGGAAATAACACCAATAATATATATGTTCATATTGTAATTGATTATAATTGATATATTGTTGGTAATGTATCTTTGTAACTCAGGCATGACTATAATCTAGTGTTGTATTTTAGGAATAGCTATATTTTGTAATTATCTTGTGCCTTAATCTTCTCCTAGTATTACTCATGTATCAGTATTATATAAGCATAACTAGTTGATCAATAATATTAAGCTTTCATGTATGTATAATTCTCTCAGCCCTCTCCCCTCTAATTCTCTACATTGTATCAGAGTAGTCGATCCTTCGACGCGCTCATCAATGTCTTCCGCCTCATTGTCTTTCATTTCTTCTTATCTTCGAAAGCTTCAATTGGTCGTCGATCTTGTGACTTCGGCCCTAAAATGTTGTTCTATTGTGAACATTTTCTTTCTCGTCTCATCGCCTTTGATTTCTTGTCTTCTTCTCCCTCTACGTGCTTCTTCCTTTCTTACTCTCGTCTAATCTTTATTTCTTCTCTTATTCTCAAGCATTTTTTTTTCTCACAAATTCCCTTCTAATCGTCTACTACTCCACTCTCAATTTCGTTCTCTTCTTCTCACAAATTCATCTTCTTTATCTTCTTATTTTATCTAGATTGATCCCTCTTCTTTAATCCCTATCGACATCCATTTCCTCGATTTCTCCATCTTTTTCTACTTCTCTTTCGACATTAACAATCTGCCTCTTATCTTTCATCTTCTTTCTTTTCCTCTACATTCTCAAATTTTCTTCTTACAACTTTTATCTTCTCCAATCCGTATTCATCTTCAATGTTGTCGATTGTAGTCACGGTGATCGACACATTTAGTTTTCGCTGCAGCCCTCATCAAATTGTCGATATTGTTCGACAACTCGACCAAATTGTCGTTGTTCTTGTGATCAACGAGCCTTGTTGCGGAGACTATGTTCCTGCAACTGTTCCCTCTTAGATGTTCTCTGTTCCCCCTCCTAATCATTCCAAAGTTTGTCCTCTCTTCTCTCTAACCTCTTTTCTCTTCACAAATTGTTCTCGTATCTTAGCAAGTTCATCTTCTTGGCCACGACTTCTTAATTTTTCTTATACAATTATTTTCCTCTCAAATTCATTCTTTGTTATTGTGAAATATTTAATCTCTCTCTCCTCTCTTTTTCTCGTGCATTTTCATCATACTTTTCTCTCTTTTCTTTCTCTCAAATCAATCTCACTACTCTCATCTTCCTCATATGGTCTATTGTGTGGTCTTAATATTGTCCTGTTCCCTCTTATGGTTTTGGATTGTTCATATGACAACCGAATGTCCTCTCTCTGATCCTCTCATCGATGGCTTGCTCCTCTCCACCAATCTCTGCAATTTCTATTCAAGATTGGACTTACCCTCCGGACGTCCATCTTGCAGGGGCGTATTAAGGAAATAATACCAATAATATATATGTTCATATTGTAATTGATTATAATTGATATATTGTTGGTAATGTATCTTTGTAACTTAGACATGACTATAATCTAGTGTTCTATTTTAGGAATAGCTATATTTTGTAATTATCTTGTGCCTTAATCTTCTCCTAGTATTACTCATGTATCAGTAGTATATAAGCATAACTAGTTGATCAATAATATTAAGCTTTCATGTATGTATAATTCTCTCAGCCCTCTCCCCTCTAATTATCTACAATTGCTGTATGTTAGTTGTTGTAGGATGATTTGATTATGTTTTTGAGGTATGTAATTCATGATTAGCCGATTAGGGAGTTTTGGGACTGATTTTGGCAAGTTGGAATCATTTGAAATTGATTTTTAGTCGGCATGTGGTAAGTGTAAGTCGAGTTATGTGTGGTTCAATTTGAAGTCGATTTAAGAGTCTTTCGTTTGAGTTTTGGTTGATTGGAAAATACATATGTTCTAAAATGGGTTAAGATCGTTATATGTTGGAAGGTGGTGGTTACGTTGTAATGAGTTTTTAGTTAAGCCGTAAGTTGATTTGGTATACGTTTATCGTGTTGTAGCTTGTGGGTTCGACGAGATTGGATTCTTGGAGTTTTAAGACTAAGGGAAGGTTTTTAGCAATTTAAGGTAAGAACGCCCACGTCCTATTCCCAAGCTTGAGCATGATTTCCGTATCCTATATATCCAAATCAATTCATATATATGAAAATCGTATTCAGATTTCTTATCTATCTAATCTATCTAATATCAATCAATACATAATAATAAAGGAGAGTTTTTTCAGGGGCCTACGTCGAAAGTTGAGGTTTTCGAGCTCATACAGAGAGTCCAACTATTGTAGGATTGTAGAAGTTTAAGATCGACCATAATCCTATTACAATTGTATAAGTTGAGGTTTTCGAGCGACTAGAAAATTCGATTTTATTTTCTTGCATTCTGAGAGAGTCCATGTTTTTTGGGAGATTGTGAAGGTTTATGGTATATTTTCCTAATCATAGTCTATCATAATCTAAATCTAATTCTAATCCTAATAAAAGTTATACAATTCTAATTCTAATAGAAGTTAAACAATTCTAATTCTAATAGAAGTTAAACAATCAGTTAGGTATAAATAGTTGAAGTCCCAGATCAACATGCACAATCATAATGCCTGGTCATGTATAATCAGCTGGCTACAATAAGCTGGCAAAGTATTGATTGGCAAGTTTAAATTTGTTCATTATTTTATTACAATTTTGGATGCATATTCGATATAAATAACTTTTGTAATAACCCCATAATAAAATAATAAACCACATAATAATAAGATAGGAGAATGTGGGAGTTTCAAATAAGAGAACAAACAAACATATATATACCAAATTGTCCAATTAAGTAATAAAAGTAAAAAAAAATATTAAGAGTTTGCTATGAAAAAAGTACACACATTACATACGTAAGTTACACCATGGAACCTATCTTCATTAAAAATCCCACCACAATGCGTAACTTTGCTACGTTTATATATAACATCTTTGACACGTAGATTGTCGTTAAATCTAGTCAAATTACCACAAAACTAACTAAGGTAGATAGAGTAAGTGGGTTATCGAACACGAAGAAGAGGGGGAAGTCTAATATGCGAATTCTATGCGGAAAATAAATAAACAAAAGAAATAAAAACAATAAATGGGGGGTTTTTGATTTGAAAGATGATTAAACGAGAAATAAACGATTTATCAAGATTACTAAGGAGACTCTCGGTGATAATCTCTTCTAACACCCTAATATAATAAGTTTTACCTCTCTCTAATATTACCAATTCATCAACAATCCCGGTTTTAACCATATAATCCTCTTTTATGGGGAATTTGAGCAACCGCAACCAAATTCCCCTCCTTTTAGTCCTAATTTGTCTAGTGACCGCTCAAACAAATCACAACCAAAGGCATGAAGAGCAAGGACTAATAAAAGATTGAGAACAACCCAAATTAGTATCTAATTAGCCGCAACCGCGACACTAATCAAATCTAATCTATTAGTTGCCTAATTAATTCCCCAATCACAAGTTAGTCATAACCATACACTAAACATGTGAAAGTTGCTTCCTTTAGGGTCAATAATCAATAACCATCAATTAAAACCCAAGTATATGAAGTACCCAATTCAATCCAATTAACCAATTAGATAAAACAAGGATAAATCAAGCAATTGAAGAACAAGGAATTAACTACTATGAAATTAAAGGCAAAATAGAGAGAAGATAATCTTACTAATACATAGGATGAGAGAATTTGATTACACTAAGAGTCTAGAAGGTGATTAGCCTTCCATACTAATTATTACAATAATATTTGAGATGGAATTCATAATAAAAAGATAAGTTCTTAAGTTTCTCTGTCTAAGATAAAAACTAGATGCAAAAATAATATGAAAGGTGATAAGGTGATGATGGTGATAATTCCTAAGGAGGGGTTACATGCCCCTTTTATTAAAGATAAGTACCAAAGAAAAACACTAAAAGACGAAAATAAACATTTCTTAACCAAAAAGAAACCGTCCAAAAGCCTCAAAAAATTTCCCGCAAGCTAGCTTCCTCGACTCGAGGGAAGAGATCCCCGAGTCGAGCGACGGAATCCTCGACTCGAGGAACACTCTCCTCGAGTCGAGGATTCGAGGCTCCTTCCTCTCGAGTCGAGGAACTTGAATTCCTCCTCATTTTGCTTCTCTTCTCCGTGGCTTGAGCTCTTGTGATTCTCATTCCTTCGTGGCTCGAGCACTTGTGATTATCGTAGTGTACCCGAACTAGCCTCTCTCGAAACCCGATCCAACTCCAACTCGATCCACGTTCCCTCCTAATTCACTCCAAAGGGTCTTGAGCGAATAAAAACCCGTAAAACCACCAAATAAGCTCTAAAAAACTCCCAGTCGTGTGGTTCACGAATCACGATAACATCATGCTAAAATAGACCCTAAGGCGTATAAATCACGCGGATTAGCACACTACTCTAACGCCACATCAAACTCCCCCATGCTTAGACCATTACTCGTCCTCGAGTTCATCAATCCTCCACACTAACACCTAGGTCTCTCTTAAAGCACGGGGTAAGTCTCAACACTTAAGACTCCTCCAAAACAAAGAACCGCAAGCCAACTTAACACCCAAACGGTGCTAGCTAGAGTTGGAGTGGATGAAATGCTCGACACCCCAACTCTAACCATCTTATACTCCTTTCTCACGCACTCTAAGCTAGGGGGAACTAACACACAACATTTCCCCCATGTTCGGCTCAACGACCCTCTCAAAGTCGTGCTCCCAAACAAGTTATCGAGCACGACTCACCTCAATCAATCCACCGGCGCCCCTATCATCATAATGCAAGAGGATTTCTAACCTAGGACCACCGATCCTATCACCGAACCTCCTTATAACTCTCGTAGTGATCCTAACCCTTTACGCCCCAAAACTCCTCATCTTATGTCGCCCGCCATGGATTACCTCTATTTTTTTTTTGCAAACGGAAAATAAAATCACACTTATATTACAAAGTGACAGATTGCCAAACAAAATTACATAATTATGCTAAGCGTCTCCCCCATGCTTGAACCTCGTCATTGCCCACAATGACATCAACAACCAACCGAAAGATTGGGCAACTACGAGTTAGGGAGGGGGAGAACCAACAAAACATCCGCAAGCATCCCATACAAATAGTGCAATAGAAACTGTCTCAACTCATCAAGTGAATAAATAACGGGCTCTCGGGCCAAGAGACACCCTCTCTACCTCACTCCCCTATCTTCCTCAAAAAAGAGTCCTCCCTCGTCTCACTACTCCATCTCCCTCATGAATAATGACAATAACACGTTTTCCTCCAATAATAACTAACCATCCAAAAACAACCCAATCAACAATGAACCTAACAAGGTTATTTTATTGGTTTAAGGGGTAAAATGGGGTGAGTAGAATAAGAATAACGGTGGGAACAAACGCGGTGGGGCACAAAGAGAGATGGTCTAGAAACGGTTAGTGAAACGGGTGGGGTATGAGAGGTTAGAATCGAGATTGAGAGAGAAAAGTTAAGGGAAAAGAAATCATACCTCGTGACAGCTCCATTCCCTCAATAATCATCATTGCAAGTGGCTCATGGTCCAAAGACCGGCAGAAGAGCCACTCTCTCACCTCACAACCCCGTCTTCCTCAAGATATGTCACCTCCTATCACCTGACAAACTCCTATCCCCCTCTTGTGTTTGTTGGAGCATAATGACCCCACACCGAAAGTAGTCCAAAAACCGAAAAGAGGCCATTTTGTGAATGTTTTGTGAGTTGCGGGCCAAATGTCAATGGTTTAAGGATCAACAAGTATGTGGAACAAACGAGGGGTCAATATTAAGAGAGATGGTATAAAATGTTGGACAAAATAGGGCGATGAACCGACTTGGCTAGAGATGAGAAAAGAAGAAAGTGTAGGGAAGAATATATTCATACCTTGGCTTCTCCAACTGAATGGCAAATGACACGGTTGAAATAAAAGTAAAACTCAAAAAAACAAACACACAAAACAAATAACACTCGGAAATTGGTTAGGCAATATGATACAACTGTACAAGCAAGAGCAATAATCCTTCCCCATGCTCAAAATAGGTCAATAAATGCAAAACAAGGCATAAAGAGGGAGGGTGGAAAGAAAACTCACTGAGGGTGGCCGGGTGGGCGGAATTGCTGCCCACGAATGGAGAGATGCCGGAGGTGCTCGTCGATCTCAGTGAGGTCAGGAGACTCATAGAACGGGGATCTCCTCTAAAACAGCTTGCCCCTGAGCAACACTAAGTCGCAGCCCCTCAACAAAAAGCTCCTCTACGTCGTGACCCTCCTCAATCCTCAACCGATCAGGGTTGGGGAGCAACATGTAACTCTGCGCGTCAGTCCCCAAAGTCCAGTGGTAACGCCCCCGCGTACTCTCGCAGTCTCAGCACGGGGGTAATCCATCTGATCTTCCGGAGAGCTTGGATGTTCAGAGTCGCAAGCCCCTCCAAAGCCACCTCCTCATCAACCCTCGCTACCTGACACCGACGGGCAATGAGGGTAATCATGCCCCCCAACCCGATAGATCGCGAGGGAAACATCTGGCATGCCATGCACGCCTCGGCGAAGAGTTGGGCCCACCGCGGCCTAACATTCTCGTTCGGTATGAACGAGGCGAGGCAACCCATCCCCATAAACTGTATGTTATTGGGCTCTCCATGCCCAAAAACACACATACCGATCACCCTGTAAATAAGCCTCAAAGCAGGGTGGGATCGAAATCTTCCCCGAGGGAGGAATCACCGGCTCCCTCATGAGCTTTGTCCACAACACCTTTGTCTCATGAAGTGGCGTAAATGTAGTGTGTTAAGTCGGTTGATTTAGGCGCCTTAATGTCTATTTAGACATGATTTTATCGTGATTCGTAGACCACACCACTCGGAGTATTTTTGGAGATTATTCGTTGGTTTTACGAGTTTTTGGTGGGCTTAGACTCTTTTGGTGAATCTCGGACAATACTAGGAGACCAAGCTACAAGTTGAAGCAAGATTCGAGGAGAAGATCGCTTGACCACACTCCGAGACCCACACACCATCACCTCCAACTTCATTGGATTATAACTCTCTAACCAGAAGAAATTTCGAAGAAGTTCCAATTGGAGAGGAAAGTTCATCTTTTTAGCTTTCCAACGATATATTATGAGCTCAAAATGAAGTTCGGAGGTGAGAGTTATGCCCGTTCGAAAACTACCCTGTGCACAGTTTCTCGACTCGAGGATCACTAATCTTGACTCGAGGACTGTAATCTCGACTCGAGGATGTTCTCCCTCGAGTCGAGCAGAGTTAATAGGACGGGTATTTGGAAGGAAAATATCCTCGATTCGAGGAGGGTGCTCCTCGACTCGAGGATTTCTTCGCTCGACTCGAGGACCCTTCTCCTCGAGTCGAGAAAGGGAGCTTCTAGAAAGCTTCCTTGAAACTATTGACGGTTTATTTGTGCCTAAATATCTATTTTGTCTTCTAGTGTTTGGTACTTATCTTTAATAAAAGAGCATGAAACCCCTCTCTAGGAATTATCACCTTATCACCTTTCATATTATTTTGCATCTAGTTTTCATTTTAGAGAGAGAAACTCAAGGAAAATTAATATTTTCATTATGTTTTTCATCTCAAATCTTCTTGTAATAATTAGTATGGAAGGCTAATCACCTTATAGACTCTTCGTGTAATCAATTCTTCATCCTATGTATTAGTAAGTATTTTTCTCTTTATTTTGCCTTTAATTTCATTATAATTAATTCCTTGTTGTTTAATGCATGATTTATCCTTATTTTCTCTAATTGGTTGATTGGATTGAATTGGGTACTTCATATGCTTGGTTGATAATTGATGGTCATTGATTATTAGCCTAAAATGAAGCAACTTTCACATGTTTAGTGTATGGTTATGACTAACTTGTGATTGGGGAATTAATTAGGCAACTAATAGATTAGATTTGATTAGTGTCGCGGTTGCGGCTAATTAGATACTAATTTGGCTTGTTCTCAATCTTTTATTAGTCCTTGCTCTTCATGCCTTTGGTTGTGATTTGTTTGAGTGGTCACTAGACAAATTAGGACTAAAAGGAGGGGAATTTGGTAGCGGTTGCTCGAATTCCCCATAAAAGAGGATTAATTGGTTAAAACTGGGATTGTTAATGAATTGGTAATTTTAGAGAGAGGTAAAACTTACTATATTAGGGTGTTAGAAGAGATTATCACCGAGAGTCGCTTTAATTAACTTGTTATCTCGTTTATTTCGTTTTAATCCAACTTTCAAACCAAAAATCCCCCATTTATTGTTCTTATTTCTTATTTTTCCCCACTAGCTAGAATCGCATATTAGGACTACCCCTCTTCCTCGTGGATACGATACCCACTTACCCTTGCAAGTTAGCTTGATTTAGTGGTAATTTGACTAGATTTAACGACAATCTCGCTGTCATCTCATATCCCCCGTACAAATTGTACGCCTTACCCTCCTCCTCCGGAGTGTGCCACCCAAAGCATTGATCAATGTCGCCATAACTCCATTTTCCGAGGCGATTTCCGATGCGGAAAAGGATCCTCTCATTGTCCCGCTCGTGCTTGAGAGTGGACAAAAACTCGTAGGACCACCTCTCATAGGTGGGAGCTGACTTGCCCAAGAAGCCTAACATGCCCCCTACACCCAAATGGAAACGAACGGACTCGAGGAAGCCTAATTGGTGAAGTGTGGCCGCATCAAAGAACTTGGTTACCACGAGCTTCTTGCGCTCGACCATGTCATTGAACCGGGTCTTCTCAATATCGTCCAGCCCCTCAACCCCCATTGTCTCCCAATGTTTAGGGTCTTTAACTTTCTTTTGCTTCTTGGAGGGGCCGGCTTCACCATCATTTCTACCCATTGTAATACAAACACAAATTTACCACAATCGACTTCTAATTCACAATTCTCCAACCAATCCCAAACAACCACTTATCACACAATTTGCACAAATTATCCAACACCCAAATACACACTACAAAGCCAAAATTCACTCTACCCAACTTGCTTCAAACCACGGTTATCTTACACAAACATCAAGCAATCCAGAATACCCTCACCAATCCAACAACAAACAACCAAAACACCTAGAAGGACCAAAATTGAATTTGGGGGTGATTCTTACCAAATTGGGCTCAAAAAATTTTTTTTGAGCAAAGTCAATCCTCCAAATCGCTTCCAAAAGCTTCACTACCGTCCCAAGATGCAATTCCAATGTCGAAATCGACCCAAACTCTCCAAAAAAAAACAAAACCCCTAATTTCTAGGGTTCTTGAAAAGAAATTGAAAATTTTGAATGATTTTTGATGGAATAAGAGATTTTGTGGTTGATTTGTTGTTTATGGAGTGATTTTTGTGAAGAAATTAGAAGTTTGGGAGTGATTTTGTGTGATTTGGTGAAGATTTGAGTGAGTTTGAGTTTGGGAGAAGAGGGGTCGAAAATGGGGAATGAAGAATGAAGAAGATGAAGTGAGGAGAGAGAGAGGGGGGTCGGGTTTAAGAAAACTGATAAAAACAGATTTTTCAGAATCCTCGAGTCGAGAAAGTGAGCCTCGACTCGAGGATTTGTTCGCTCGACTCGGATGAAAAATCCTCGAGTCGAGGAATTTCCCCAAAAATCCTTCCTACTGCTCGTTTTCCTCGACTACTCGAGGGAGTTTATCCTCGACTCGAGGAGCGCCTCGCTCAACTCGAGCCATGCTTCATCCGACTCGAGGATTTTCTCCCAAAACTGTTCCTTCTGTAAATCTTCCTCGAGTCGGGGATCCCTATCCTCGAGTCGAGGATCATTTTTTTCTCTACTTCCTCGATCTCTTGCTTGATTCAAAAACCGAAACCAAAATTTCCTCGAAACGAAATACATCAAATAACCCATATATGCACAAATGGCTCGGGTTGCCTCCCGAATAGCGCCTTTGTTTAAAGTCGTTGGCTCGACATGAGAACTCCAATGCTTCATTCTTCAACAATTGGCTCAAAGATAGCCATTTCCTCTACGGTTTTCACCTTGAATCCTTCATAATACGACTTCAACCTATGACCGTTCACCTTAAAAGATTTATGCTCCTCTTTATCAAAGATTTCGATCGCTCCGTGAGGGTATATCTTAGAAACGGTGAATGGGCCAATCCATCGAGACCTTAGCTTGCCCGGGAAGAGTTTCAACCTTGATTGATAGAGCAACACTTTGTCCCCCACTTCAAATCTCTTCCTTGCAATCAATTTATCGTGCCATGCTTTGGTCTTCTCCTTGTAAATTGCCGCATTATCGTAGGATTCCAACCATATCTCCTCCATTTCATGTAATTGAAGCTTCCGGTGCTCCCCAACCTCACTCATTCCCATGTGAAGATTCTTGATAGCCCAATATGCCTGGTGCTCAATTTCTACGGGAAGATGACATGCTTTACCGAACACCAATCGGTAGGGAGACATCCCAATTGGAGTCTTGTAGGCTGTCCGGTAAGCCCAAACCGCATCATCTAATCTCGAGCTCCAATCTTTGCGGCTCAGGTTGACCATCTTTTCGAGAATATACTTGATTTCTCGGTTTGACACCTCGGCTTGCCCATTAGTTTGGAGATGATATGAAGTGGAGACCTTGTGAACAACATAGAACTTCCTCAAAAGAGCACTCACCGTCCGGTTACAAAAATGCGTCCCTTTATTACTAATTAACGCCTTTGGAATACCGAAACGAGAGAAAATACGGGATCGGAGGAAATCTGAAACAACTTTGGAGTCATCAGTTTTAGTGGCTTTCGCCTCCACCCACTTGGAGACGTAATCCACCGCAAGTAAAATATAGTAATGGCCGTGGGAATTTGGAAAAGGGCCCATGAAATCAATGCCCCAAACGTCAAAAATTTCACAAAAGATAATGGGAGTTTGAGGCATTTAATTTCTTTGTGAATTATTGCCTACTCTTTGACCCTTATCACATGTTTGACAAAATTCGTGAGCGTCTTTGAAGAGTGAAGGCCAATAAAATCCACATTCGAGCACCTTAAGCGCGGTTCTCTTAGAACCAAAGTGGCCACCACACGCATAAGAATGACAAAAAGTTAGGATAGAACGTACCTCATCGTCGGGAATGCATCGACGTATAGCCCCATCGACTCCTTGTTTCCAAAGGTACGGATCATCCCACATGTAGAACCGTGCAACACTCCGAACTTTCTCTCTTAGACTTTTAGTGAAAGCGGGAGGGAATTGGCTAGACGCGAGAAAGTTGACAATATTTACAAACCACGATTGCGGGATCCTCTTAGTGCTCAAGAAATATAATGCCTCATCCGGAAACCTCTCTTGAATTTTATCATTGGCATAAGAGGTTTCCTTATCATGCACAATACGACTTAGATGATCCGCAACGAGATTTTCCGCACCTTTCTTATCCCGTATTTCCACCTCAAATTCACTCAGGAGCAACACCCATCGGATGAGCCGTGGCTTAGCCTCTTTCTTTGACATTAAGTAACGAATGGCGGCATGGTCACTATAAACAATTACTTTCGTTCCCAAGAGATATGGTCGGAATTTCTCTAAAGCAAACACAACCGCCAACATCTCTTTCTCCGTGGTTGTATAGTGACGTTGCGCCTCGCTCAACATCAACGAGGCATAATGTATCACATGACTCGCCTTCCCCTCCTTTTGGCCCAACACGGCTCCGACCGCGTAGTCGCTTGCATCGCACATAATCTCAAAAGGTAGCGACCAACACGGTGCTCTAATGATAGGAGCGGAGATAAGCCGAGCCTTTAGCTCATCAAATGAAGCTTGACATTCCATGGAAAAGTTAAAATCCGATTCCTTTTGAAGGAGCTTGCACATGGGAGCGGCAGTCTTCGAAAAATCTTTGATAAACCGGCGGTAGAAGCCCGCGTGGCCCAAGAAAGACCGCACCTTTCTCACATTAGTCGGGTAGGGGAGGGTAGAAATCACGTCCACCTTAGCCTTATCAACCTCAATTCCCCGTTCCGAGATCACGTGGCCTAGCACCACTCCCTCTTCTACCATAAAATGGCATTTCTCCGAATTGAGAACCAAATTAGACTCCAAGCACCGATCTAAGACCCATTCCAGATGATCCAAAACTTGCTCAAAGGTGTCTCCATGCACGGTGAAGTCGTCCATAAAGACTTCTACAAACTCCTCTATGTGATCGGAGAATATGCTCATCATGGCACGTTGGAACGTAGCCGGGCGTTCCATAACCCAAACGGCATTCTTCGGTATGCAAATGTACCGAAGGGACAAGTGAATGTGGTCTTTTCTTGGTCCTCCGGGGCTATTGCTATTATGAAATACCCGGAGTAGCCATCCAAGAAGTTGTAAAAATTATGCTCCGCTAGTCGTTCCAACATTTGATCAATAAACGGCAAGGGAAAATGATCTTTTCTTGTTACGGCATTGAGAAGACGATAGTCAATACAAACTCTCCACCCCGTTTGAAGCCTTGTAGGAACCATTTCTCCCTCCTTATTTGCAACCACAGTGAACCCACCCTTCTTTGGCACGACTTGTGTGGGGCTCACCCATTGGCTATCCGAAATGGGGAAAATCATCCTCATTTGCCAAAGCTTCAAAATCTCATTGTTGACTACCTCCATCTTCGGTGGGTTGAGCCGTCTTTGGGGTTGCCTTACGGGTTTCCCCCCCTCCTCCAACATGATACGATGCATACACGTGGAGGGGGAAATACCCCGAATGTCGGCAATAGTCCACCCGATAGCTTCCTTATGCTTCGCCAAAACCACAATCAATCGTTCCTTTTGACTTTTGCTCAATTGATTCGAAATTATAACGGGGAGAGTTTCCTTGTCCCCCAAGAACACATACTTGAGCTTGTCCGGGAGAATTTTAAGTTCCACTTGTGGGGCCTCAACGGTAGACGGCTGAGGTCGAGCAAGCGGCTTCTCAAGAGTGATCGGTTTGGAGTTGTTGTTCATCCGAAACGGTTTACCGATCTCATGAGCTATTTCCTGCGGGTTAGTGGGCAAAACACCAAGCAAAGAATTATCTATCCTACTACATTCAACTCGACCAAGCACGTCATCAAGAGCATTGGCATGTGAGTCAAACACGTCTTGCACAATAGGATCAAAAACATCAATAGAAGAGATTGAATGCACATCCAAAGGGTATTTCATAGAGTTAAAAACATTAAACTTGACAACTCTATCCTCCAATTCCATTGTTAATGATCCACTTGCAACATCAATTTTTGTTTGGGCCGTTTTAGAAGGGCCGCCCTAAAAGAATAGGGGCCGCATGCAAGTCGTGTTCCATTTCAATCACATAGAAATTGGCAGGGAAAACAAGTTTATCCACTTCAACAAACACATCCTCAATTATTTCCTTAGGGTACACATTTGATCTATCGGCTAGTTGAACTATGATATCCGTGTCATGCAATTCACCAAGTTTCAAAGATTTGAACACAGAATAAGGCAAAACATTTATGCTAGCACCGAGATCTAACATGGCCCTATAAAACTTAGCACCCCCTAATGTACAAGGGATAGAAAACATTCCCGGATCCCTACACTTCTTAGGCAATCTATGTTGGAAAACCGCCGACACATGCTCACTCATTATCACTTTTTGTTTCCCTTTTTGCTTAGGTGATCGTCTAGGTGTGACTATGTCTTTAACAAATTTCGCCACCTTAGGAACACTCTTAACAAAGTTGAGGAATGGAATGTTTACCTTACAATCTTGAAAGAGGGCATACACGTCGGAGTTGTGCTTGTATTTCCGATTATCCCTAAGTGCTTCGGGAAACGGAACATCAACCTCTATGACCTCATCTTGTGAAACGGGAGAAGGGCCAAGTAAACAATCCCCAAGAACAAAATCCTCGACTCGAGATGAAAATATCTCGACTCGAGGAGAAGTCGTCTCGAGTCGAGGAAAGGGTACCTCGACTCGAGGCGGATGTTTCTCAACTCGAGGCAGCATGTCCTCGACTCGAAGCGTGAGATCAGTGAGGTTATTTTCAGGGGGCATTTCCTCGACTCGAGGCGCTTCACCCTCGACTCGAGGATCACCTTCCTCGACTTGAGGGTCTTTCTTCTCGAGTCGAGGGTGAGGAACAGTGCTATTGTTCTTTCGGCTTGGTTTCTCGAGTCGTGGCAAATACTCCCTCGACTCGAGATTCACTCCAGTAGAGTGTTCTCCACTCCTACTTCCCTCGGCTCGAGCTGGACGCTCCTCGAGCCGAGGTTGCTCATTTCCCGACACATTGTTGCTCTCATATTCCATATCCTCAACCCAAGATTCATCCTTTTCTCGATCATCCGGCTCAAGTGGCTTCCTACCACTCCTTAGACTCACGAAACTCACATTCTTCTTGGGATTGGCTTCGGTTTGAGATGGGAATTTGGTGGAGCCTCTTGATTCTAGTCGGTTCACCGCACTTGATAGTTGGCTCATTTGACCTTCAAGGTTTTGAATGCTTGCCTCGTTTCTTGTTGATTTTGGACCATAGAGGCTTGCATATTCGTGACATTGAGGGTCAATGCCTTGATCATTTCTTCCGCGGACATGGAAG
The DNA here is from genome assembly GCA_963680865.1 of Spergularia marina. Classification (NCBI taxonomy): domain Eukaryota; kingdom Viridiplantae; phylum Streptophyta; class Magnoliopsida; order Caryophyllales; family Caryophyllaceae; genus Spergularia; species Spergularia marina. The sequence goes on along the minus strand of OY804550.1, from coordinate 11,278,105 downwards.
ATGAGGGACCACCTTGAGATTGTTGGCCGGAGAGAGGTGGTTTAGCTTGGAAACGAGCATTTTGAAAGTTATTTCCACCCCCTTGACCTTGATTGAAATTTCCATGACCTCCTTCATTGTAGTTCCCGTCCCTAGACCCTTGAGAGTTGTAGTTTCCACTTCCTTGGCCTTGGAACCGGTTACTCTCTTGATTGTAGCCACGGTTAACTTCTTGATTGTTGTCATACCTTAAGTTAGGATGATCTTTCCAACCCGGATTGTATGAGTTTGAATATGGGTCATATCATCTTGTAGAATTTCCTTGAAAACCTCCCACGGCATTGAACTCTTCATACTCCCTAGGTGGTGAGTTCCTTGATTGATTTCGGAGGATTTCCTTCATCATACTTGTCAATTCTCCCACTTGACTCTCATTGGGAGGCGCCTCAACCATATTAACTCTCCTCACACACCTCTTGGACTCCCGGTCACGTGAGTTTGTCGCCAATTCTTCTAGCAAGTCCCAAGCATCAATGGGAGTCATCTTGTCCAACCCACCATTACTCGCGGCTACCATATGCCTATAGTCTTGATCATCGAGTCCGTGGTAGAAGAATAAGATGAAGTCTTGCTTCTTATACCCATGGTATGGACAACTAGCAATCAACTCTCCGAACCGGTCCCAATAAGAAGCAAGTGACTCTCCCCGTTGCTTTATTGTTGAAATTTCCTTCTTCAAGGCCGAAACTTTAGTGTTGGAGAAGTACTTGTGGATGAATGCCTTCTTCAAACTCTCCCAAGAGGTGATGCTATTGTGGGGAAGGGTGTATAGCCAATTTAAGGCTCGATCCTTCAAGGAAAATGGGAATAACTTGAGAAAAAAATGTATCCAAATCTACTCCCGAGGGCTTCATATTGCTACACACCAAATGCACCCCCATGATGTGCTTGTTAGCATCCTCCGTGCTAAGACCGTAGAAGGTAGGTAGATGGTGTAGAAGAGCTCCCTTGATCTCGATTCTTGAAGTAGCCTCATCATCGGGAAAGACAATGCATGAGGGTTGTTGTGTGAGATCCGGGGCGGTAAGCTCTCTTATACTCATGACTTTAGGTGGTGACTCGAAAAACTCGGAAGAGGCCGAAGTCCAAGATCCTTCCTCTCTAAACAACCCAAAATCGGCAAAAATGTTTCCTTCCTCCTCAACAACCGCTTGATTAAGTTGCTCCAGTGAGAACTTCTTTTTTTGTCTCAAAGTTCTTTGAAGCTCCCAATCTATCTCAAAACAACTTAAGTCGGGATTAGTAGTACGGGTTTGAACCATAGGCTAGTGGCCCAAGCACCGCAAAGGAGAAATAAAACAAGCCTCAAAACCACTCAAAAGAAAATGAAAACAACAAAAATAACAAAAGGAAAAACACACAACAAATTTATATAAAATCCACACAAAAATAGCAAAAAGACTAAAAACGCCTCTTCCCCGGCAACGGCGCCAAATTTGACACGTAGATTGTCGTTAAATCTAGTCAAATTACCACAAAACTAACTAAGGTAGATAGAGTAAGTGGGTTATCGAACACGAAGAAGAGGGGGAAGTCTAATATGCGAATTCTATGCGGAAAATAAATAAACAAAAGAAATAAAAACAATAAATGGGGGGTTTTTGATTTGAAAGATGATTAAACGAGAAATAAACGATTTATCAAGATTACTAAGGAGACTCTCGGTGATAATCTCTTCTAACACCCTAATATAATAAGTTTTACCTCTCTCTAATATTACCAATTCATCAACAATCCCGGTTTTAACCATATAATCCTCTTTTATGGGGAATTTGAGCAACCGCAACCAAATTCCCCTCCTTTTAGTCCTAATTTGTCTAGTGACCGCTCAAACAAATCACAACCAAAGGCATGAAGAGCAAGGACTAATAAAAGATTGAGAACAACCCAAATTAGTATCTAATTAGCCGCAACCGCGACACTAATCAAATCTAATCTATTAGTTGCCTAATTAATTCCCCAATCACAAGTTAGTCATAACCATACACTAAACATGTGAAAGTTGCTTCCTTTAGGGTCAATAATCAATAACCATCAATTAAAACCCAAGTATATGAAGTACCCAATTCAATCCAATTAACCAATTAGATAAAACAAGGATAAATCAAGCAATTGAAGAACAAGGAATTAACTACTATGAAATTAAAGGCAAAATAGAGAGAAGATAATCTTACTAATACATAGGATGAGAGAATTTGATTACACCAAGAGTCTAGAAGGTGATTAGCCTTCCATACTAATTATTACAATAATATTTGAGATGGAATTCATAATAAAAAAGATAAGTTCTTCTTAAGTTTCTCTCTCTAGGATAAAAACTAGATACAAAAATAATATGAAAGGTGATAAGGTGATAATGGTGATAATTCCTAAGGAGTCGTTACATGCCCCTTTTATTAAGGATAAGTACCAAAGAAAAACACTAAAAGACGAAAATAAACATTTTTTAACCAAAAAGAAACCGTCCAAAAGCCTCAAGAAATTTCCCGGAAGCTAGCTTCCTCGACTCGAGGGAAGAGATCCCCAAGTCGAGCGACGGAATCCTCGACTCGAGGAACACTCTCCTCGAGTCTCTCCTCGAGTCGAGCGAGGAAATCCTCGACTCGAGGCTCCTTCCTCTCGAGTCGAGGAACTTGAATTCCTCCTCATTTTGCTTCTCTTCTCCGCGGCTTGAGCTCTTGTGATTCTCATTCCCTCGTGGTTCGAGCACTTGTGATTATCGTAGTGTACCCAAGCTAGCCTCTCTCGAACCCCGATCCAACTCCAACTCGATCCACGTTCTCTCCTAATTCACTCCAAAGGGTCTTGAGCGAATAAAAACCCGTAAAACCACCAAATAAGCTCTAAACAACTCCCAGTCGTGTGGTTCACGAATCACGATAACATCATGCTAAAATAGACCCTTAGGCGTATCAATCACGCGGATTAGCACACTACTCTAACGTCACATCAATCTTATTGTATACTTCTTAGCTCATTATTTTCACCATCATTTGTAAAAGTATAGTCCTATTATTTAACCATTGTAGAAGTGTATTAGGAGATGATTTATTGTAGAACTATACGTAAAATTGTAGAAGTACAAGTTGTATAGGGTTGTAGAAGAATTATTCTAATAAAAGGCTAAAGCTAGGTATCGAAAATTAATTAATTGACCCGTAATATATCCGACATCGTTCATATAACTTGATAAGTAGTAGTAAGGGTTATGGCTGGAAATAGGAGTTCACGGTATCCCAATCGTACACAAATTAAAACTCTATAAAATACTACAGTATATGTAGCCAACTTATTATGTAGAAATAAAATAACTACGGAGTGCATCGAATGATCTTAATGATCACTTCATAAGTTGAGTTTTTCGAGCGATCACAAAATTCCATAATTTTTATTTTTTTAGTAAGAGATGAGTAGTTGGAATTGTACAAGCAGGAGGTGTAGTCGTACGAGCAGAAGTTGGATTAAGAGTAATTTTCTAACTTTTAGCAGGATGGAGTAGTAGTGAGTCGGAGTACTAAGTAATAACGTACGAGTAGGAGTTGTACTTTATTATTAGTAGCTAGGAGCAAGAGTATGTAGGAGTAACAGTACAATAGGAGTATTATTATTATTATTATTATTATTATTATTATTATTAGTATTAGTAGTAGTAGTAGTAGTAGTAGTAGTAGTAGTATGAGTTGCAGCAGAGTAATACGTAGGAGTAGAAGTATAATATAGGAGTATTATTATTATTATTATTATTATTAGTAGTAGTAGTAGTAGTAGTAGTAAGAGTTGTCGCAGAGTAGGAGTAGGAGTATTGTAGGAGTAGTAGTATAAGTAATAGGAGTATTAGTAGTAGTAGTAGTGTGCGGAAAAAAAAAAAGAGAGAGAAAAAAAAAACATTCCTACAGCATTACAGAATTGGATTGTATTATTGGTAATAAAAGTAGGAATATGATTTAATAGTAAAACAAAAACAAATATAAATCTCCTACATTGAATAAATAAAACTCTCAAAAACAAAAGTCTACAAGGTGTACTCAAATAACCTCTTAGTTACGACTACGAGGATACAAAAGCTTTTAGGAGGCATATTTTGACAAGGATTTGATCAACGTTGACAAACATAATATAAAAGTTTTTCAGACTTTTTTTGTCAATTGGAGCTAAAAAACGGAGAATAATAAGTTTAACTGGTAGACCGTAAATGGGCCAAATAAGATTTCGTTATATATACTAATCCCATTGAAAATAGGTTAATCCTAAAGCTGCATGATATATGGTAGACCGCTTTCACAATTTTTATAAAGCTACCATCAAAAAGTATATATACTCCTCCGCTCCTATTTAAACGCCTCACTCCCTTTTGCGCATTTCTTAAGGAAAATTAATAAATAATTCTTATTGACTCATTTAACTAATACATTTAAAAGTTAATTAAAATGATTTTTCTAACGTGCGCCCCTAACCCTGAAGTTAAAATAGTATAGACTATCTATTCTAAACTTACTCGATTTAAGATAAACCACGAGCTATAGTAATTAATAAGATATACTACTCCTACCCAAAGAGATTTTCCTGTTTCTTTTTGCAGTTTTGAATTGCCATGTTTGGGACTATTTGTAGACTAAATGAAAGACCCATTTACCTTGAAATCAAGTAGAGTTGGTTGAGTGCAATGTAGAATGAAATACTTACTAATTTTTAAAACAAGTGAACGATTCATTTGGTCTATATATAGCTCACAACATGACAACTCAAAACTGCAAACAGAAACAGGAAAATTTCTTTGGGTAGGAGAGAGTACATTTAGTAAGATACTATGATAACAAAACAATAATGATTCAACTGTTTCAATATGAGTCTCAGATTGTCTACATGTTATGAAAATATCGCATATTATATATGAGTAGATCAATTACAGTTTTTCAAACATATTTTTTTGTCAATTGTGGTCAAATAATGAAGAATAACATAAATTAAACTTAAACAAGTAGACCCTAAATGAGTCTCATAAGAATCCATTACATATACGTATCCCAATGAAAATAGGCTAATTCAAAGCTACACGATAGTAGACCATTTCACAAGTTTTAGAAAGTATATTTTTACCGCATCTATAAGTGTATGTACTCCTTAGGTCCTATACTCCTATTTAAACATCTCACTCTATATTGTGCATCCATTATATGTACTAATCCCACTGAAAATAAGCTAGTCCAAAGCTAAACGACACATAGTTGACTTTTTTCACAATCTCTATAACATTAACCCCATGCATCCAATAGTAGTGTGTGGACTCTTCCGGACCTATTTAAACGTCTCACTCTAGTTTGCGCATTTCTTAAGAAAAAATGAGAAATAATTTACGCACTTGATGATAAATAAATATAGGATAATATATTTATAATAAAATTTATTTACTATTAATCGCAATCAAATAGTACAAATTATGTTTTAGTAAAATATAAATTTAATGTACCATTATTATTATTTTTTACTTAATTAATCAAATCAAATTAAACCTTAAAGGAAAACATTAAACTCGATTATAAGTCAAGAGTCCGTGCAACGCACGGGCATTCAACTAGTATATATTATTAAAAGAAGCTTTTTTTAGCTCCCACAACCATTGAAACATTCTAGAATGTCTAATTTTCCTAATCCATATATATCTTTCTAATTTTCCTAATTACAATCTGGTTATTTTTGAGTTCACACAATGATTGGAAGATCACAAAAAGTCGTAATTCATATATGTTTCTAATTTCCCTAATTTCAAACCGTCTTTTTTTTCGTAATATAATTTTCCTAATAAATATATGTTACTTACCAATCCTAATTTTCCTAATTTTAATAAGTACTTATATGAAACAAGAATTGATCACATAAGAACTATATTTTCATATACGTATAAATCATATTTTCATCACTAAAACATTAACAATCTAAGAACTACAAAGAAACGAAGCTTTTATGAAAAACGATAAAGGTAAGGCTTAAATAAAACTATGAGAAATTCATACCGTTGTGTAGAGGAGAGGAAAAGAGGATTAACGGTGCTAATTTGTATGGTAAGTCACCAAATACTTTAATGTAAATTATATATGAAATGGTAAGTAAAGAATAATTAAAAAGAAATTCAATAATCAAATACTTTAATGTAAATTATATATATCCAAATCAATTCATATATATGAAAAAATCGTATTCAGATTTCTTATCTATCTAATATATATTATAAAAGCCGAGTACATCCCTCCATTGATGGACCCTTGGCACAATTCTATTGAATGAGAAAAAATATTAGGATATGGAAATTCTATGTGAATTATTAAATAATATGGTAGTTATCAACTAATATATGGAAAACATGATATGGTAATTATGTGATATAAACGATGATGCGATACTGGAAAAAAAAATGAAATACCATAACTGGTGACGTGATAGTGGAATGAGAATGAAAAAAAAAAACGGGTTACGGGATATGGAATGAATGGAAAAATGTAACGGGTGACGTACAAGTAGAAAGGAAATAAAATTACGATGAATTAGTAGACATAAATAAAAATATAATATGACGAGTGACCAAAGTTGAAAGGAAAAAAAATCATGTAATGCATCGTTTCAAATAATATTATAATAAAAATAAATCTACATTTTTATGAAACGTATATAAACAATATAAGTAGGTAGCCCAGGCGCGGGCCGGGCACGCAATCTAGTATTTATATATATGTATATCGTATTCAAAAATTCTTATATTTGTACATATGTATAAGCTCACACGTCTATTTGTACATAGGGTCAGGTTCTGATAGAAACCTTATGTATATAAGAACTTAGGAACTAATCCTGACCATCTATATACTCAAAATCTAACGGTCAACAAAAAAAAGACAATTAAATAGAAAGAAAACAGAAAAATCAAACACGATCCCCGATTCACTCCTCTTTCATTTTCTCTCACCTCCATAACCACCCCCAACCACAAACCACCACCGCCCAAAGCGCACTTCCGCCGCCGATCAGCACCAGCCTCCACCACCTTCGTCGCCGGAACCACCAATGGTAGTGCAAGGTTCGTCGACCTCACCGCGGTGGTCCCTTTCCACCGTGGCTTCTTCCCCACTCCTCCACGATGCTTTTTCCTTCTCTTCAACACTCTCCCTCGTCCCACGTTTTCCATAGCCGTCGCCACCTAGGAATCGTCCCCGCCCCTTAACCATCGCCGCCGCCACCTCACCATCGTTGCCGACTGAATGAAAATGAGGTTAATTGTTTTTTTTTTTTAACTTTTGATAAAAATGTAGTTAACATTTTGATGAACACTAAAGTATAATAAAGGAGAGAGAAAATAAACAAAAATGTTACTCTGTATTTTCTATTTGCAACAACTATTTTTGTATGATAAAAGTTTTACAAAAAAAAAGAAAAAAAAATTACACCAATAATTATAATTTTTTTATTCTCTATAATTTTAGGCCACATTTGATATATTTTTGGTGCATGTTTCGTTTTCTCTATTTCTCTTGAATGAGATAAAAAAACAAAAAGAAGTAAATATATATTCCCTCCATCCCCCTTTAAACACCCAACTTTCCTTTTTGGTTTTTTTTCTTTAAACACCCAATTTCAAAACATTCTGAATGTGGTAAAATTTCACCATACATCAACCTTCCACTATCTCCAAAAACAATAAACAAATCACTCATTATCTCCAAGAAATAATAAACAAACTACCAATTGTGTTCAATAATAATAAACAAATCAACCATTATCTTCAACAATAATAAATAAATTACCCATTATCATCAAGAATAATACACAAACCACACCACCTTAATCCATGTAAAAAAGAGAGCAGGTGTTTAAAGGGGGACGGAGGGAGTAGTGCTTATGCCCTTGGGGTGAGCGAAGACACCAATGTGGCTTACTAAGGCATAGAGGTAAGGCAAAGTAATTACAAAATTATTTTACTTATTTGCCCAAGGCAAATGAGGGCACCAATGTGGGTAGTCTAACTTGAAGCTTTTGTGCCCTCATATCACTATCTCAGTACAAATTTCGAATATGCTTGAATGTTTAGAAGGTATTGAATGGGTGTGATTAACAGATACCTAAGTCTATTATACTTCATAAATGATACACATGTTAATCCTATAGTTTCGTACAATATTTGAGTGTACATTTTTGTACAAGAAAAACTATTACATGAGCATAGCACTACCCCAATCCACTGATAAAACTAAGATGTACAATGTTAACCGTATAATTTTGTAGGTGTAGTTATATAACAGAAAAATGAAGACTTCTAAGTCCTAACAGCCAGTCTAGAATCTTTTGAACAGTGGCCACCTAATTAGGTTGAACCGCTACATCGCCTGGGAAGTCCGATATTATTGCAAGCTCTTCCAGCGTTTTTTCACCACTCAAAACCTGCAAAATAGTGTCTCAGCTGTGTTCAAAATTTCAAATGTCTGATAAAAGATGGAAGCATCCATATGCTCCTCAATTGTACAGATTGCAACATATGTGACATCGGTTGTTGACAACAGCAAGTTAGAACAAATAGCCAAAATGGAAACCTAAGGAAATCCTCGGTCAGAGAAGGAACCAAAATCCCAATATAGGCCAAGTGTAGAGGTAAAGCATGCAGGCATATTGGACTCACCTCGTCGTGAATAACCCATGTTGGAAATCCTTCAATTCCGATGTTAGCGCATGAAGGGATCATTAAAGTTCCCTTTTTAACTCCATCCGGGAAGCATTCCACATAATCTAATAATTGGGCAGCCTCACGACCAAACATCTAAAAGCGAATAGGAAAAGGGAATTATGATTATGTATAATGAAAAGAAAACTAGAAAAGTATCCATGTAACCAAAAAAAGAAAGTATCCACCGTTGCTATTTACAATGGTTTTATAGAAGCTGCAGAAGATTAGGTACGAAAAGACATCAAGAAAAGATGCAGAACATGTTCTGAGGTTTAGAGATAGTACAGCTTTGTGACACCGCCCTAGCTAGGGTGAGAAAATTTTGGTCCAGACCAGAAAATAGACCTAACCAGAACATCCGGTATGTACCGAACATTTTTTGGTCCCATCGTTGGTCCATCGAATGGGATTTCACCCTTCGAACCAATCCGGTTCTTGGTCCACAAGGTTTTTAGATTCGGTGCTGTCCAGAATTGGACCACTGCTCAGCCATAGTCCTAGGCTCCTAGCATAGACCTCAGAGAGAGTATCCCGCAAAAGCTTAACTTCAAAAAGTACTCCTTTGTCTCTAAATTACTATTTTTCTCTCCATCTTACAACATGACCATAGAATGACTACACAAGGCACTTGAGTTACTATTTAAGGTAAGACGCAATTCTATGCATGGAAGACATGAGTTCTAAGGTGAATCAGCCTGGAGAGGATCCAAACCCAGAAGAACGGTGGCCATTTATAATACCTATATAGTACTAAGCACTATTTAAGGTAAGACACAATTCTGTAATAGACCACCTAAAGTACCCTGAGATAAAAAAACAAAAAACAAAAAAAAAAAAGATTACTCTGATGTACAGAGGGAATACAACACAGATTTAGAAACTGAAGAATGCCAGCCACCCCTACTGGGGATAACATGCAGGTAGCCAATCTTGGGAGTATATGCAAAGCTTATTTCTCTTTCTTTTTTGGTATGCCCAACGGCCAATGTTGAAGACATTTCAAAACAGAATAAGTATAAATTGGTTTATGATTATTTCCGGTAGCTTTTTGACTCACTGTGCAGTGTGCAGTATTAGCACACTTAAGCATCACCATATTGCCAATTTGCATGTCGAAAATAGTAATTTGGAAGAGAATCCATTATTTTAAAATGAGAGTTTGGATTTCCTATTGTGATAGATTGTAGAGTTTCATCAATTACAAGTGCTAAACACTCACATTCTACATTTTTCCTCTACCTTTCTGTGATTAAGTTTAAGTAGTTACCTCTTTTTGTTCATGGCAGTGCGTACACCAAAATGCACCATACATTTTTGCCCCAATTGATCGGAGATGTTTAGCAAGAGATATTGTAAACGGAGTTGACTCTGTAGTAATATCCGTTGTATAATATGGAAATTCCAAGGCTCCAGATCTATTATTAAGCGAACAAACACATCACAAGAATTAGAAAACAGGGTTCAAATCTAGCAAACAAAAGAACACACATTTTACAAGAATTCGAACACAGCCATTATCCACATGCTTATATTTGATAAGGAAACTGTCATCGAGGGATACAATTGAACTATAGAGTTACAGCCCTACAGGGAGAGAGAAAAAATCTACGCAGAATGTTGAAGTGACACCCAAAATACTCCACATATGAGTGTCCCACATTGGAAAAAGAGAAGAGATTTGTCTACCTTATACCAAGGAGTTACTCCTCCTATTGCCAATTGGTTTTAGGATGAAACTTCCTTGGCTTATCAAGTGGACTCTCTCTTTCCTTACGGGTGTGGCCCTGGCCCGCGTAATTTCACACGGATTTACATAGAAGAAAATCATCACCTTCTATACAAGAAGGCACCTTTTCTATGACCAAGTTTCTCACGATTAACACAATATTACAAGATCTCTAATCCTATTATCCAGGGTCGGTGATCCTAGAATGACTAAGTATGGTCACGGACTTGGTTTAGCAAGATCAAGACATGGAAAATGTGTAGAATTCTAGAGGGGAGGAGAGTAAATACCCACTCACACAATGATTTAATTAACACGAATCACTAACAAAATATTAGGAAATTCATAAAACTAACTCTGACTAATATTTTTGGATCATAATCCAACAAAATGCTGAACCACCACGGAGATTGTTTAAAACTACATTCATATGCTGAGGATCTGTATAGAAAATCTATCTCAAGAAACACTGAGTAACATCAAAATCAATCAGGATGCAACAAGATGTCAACTAAGGCTCTATATGTAACCCAAAAAAAAAAAAATTGAAGGCTCTATAACAACATTTTTAAAGCGAGGAATGTACACAGCCTTAACCCTAGGGTGAAAATTGAGAGAAACTGTTTCGAGATGACCTCATAATCACATTGACCATGATGCAGGCATACATACTGGAGCTCACGTCCGATCAAGGAGTAAATAAATTGGCTGCTTCGTTAATCAAGGAAGCCAAATCTGAAGTAGGAGTAATTTCAGTCCTACAAGCTCGTTAACAGTAGCTACGGAGCCATTAAATTGGTTGCTTAGTTACTGGTTTTATATTTCCAGAACTCCAGTTATTCAAGTTGGCGTTCAGCACCCTTTTGTATACGTTTTCGACCTTGATGTTAGCTGCCTAATGTATAGTTTTATATTACTTAAGCTGCTCACCACTAAGAGAATATACAGCATTCCTCCTCTGAAACAAAAATGTAGTTTAAGCCAGCAATCAGTATAAACTTCAATTTCAGCAAGCAGACTGTTCCCGACTTGATCAGCTAATACTCAAGAATTCCTGACCTCAAGTAGTATAAGTAACCTCAGAACTCATCAATGGCAGATTGGAATATATACAAAGTTCTAAGTGATAGGGACTCGATATTCTTGACGAAGGCTATCTTCTCTTTGGATGAAATAGAATTCAATATGGCCTACCATTCCCAAACTGATACAGAAGTAGTTCACAGGTATTTGGAAGAGTGTCTTAGGTCCTATATGGTGGAGAAACCTGCAGTGATCTTGGATAAAAGAACTGCCAGATGTCAAAATGTTGTACAGGTGCAGTATTTGGTTTAGTAGGAAGGGATGAAGACCTCAAAGCATCTTGAGCACCAGCTATTACATTAGAAGCTCAATAACTAACCATGGCATCCCTAATGTTACTGCTTAACTTGAGGACTAGTCAATTTTAATGGCGGAAATCCGGAAAATATGGGATAGGAAGGAGAGATTGGCACCAGTGTTACATGGAAGTAGTTAGCACACAGATAGAGAAACTTGTCATAAGAAAGAAAAACCTGTAGAAGAAACAAACCTCTGTACATTTACCCTTCTGTAGTATGATTACATTCATTCAGTTGCAATTTGCAAATGCATAATACATTTGCTCTCTTATCTCATAGTCTATCACTTTTTCTTTCCTTCATTTTCTAGTAAAATTCACAATCACAATGACTAAAGAGATAGAAAGACATACTGAATCACACCCCCCTGATGTCGTTTAAATTGAAAAAACATGACATATATCAAGTCAATGAATGACAAAACAAAAGAGGTTAGAAAAACGATTTTGAGTTTTCACCAACTTACCTAGGAGAGTTTGGGGTCAAAGCACCATATTCGCTGCTTAATACGCTAAGCACAATGGCTGCTGTAAATAATGGTAGAGCCACAGCTTTTTTTAACTCCTGCAGCTCAAATTCCTGCAGTGCAGACCCAAAAACTCAGAAGGTCTGGAGTCGGACAGGAAGAAGATGAAATGCAATCACAGTAGTAGTTTAAACTTTGACACAAGTATATAGGAAAGAGAACCTTCACAATAATGAAGAACAAGCTGAGTGACAAAATAGCAGAACCCAAGCAATATAGACAGGATGAAGCTCCGCCAAATCTAACACTAAGGATGTACAGAAAGTAAGCACTGGCAACTGCCATGGAGCCAGTGAGAGAAAGCAGAAGTAGACGGCCGTCAGTTTGATTAAGAGTGAGAGGCAATTTCCATCCTCCTAAATTCAAAGCAAGAAGAAAGACAAGCCCATATGCAGCCATGCCAATCAATGGAAGAGGGACACCTGACAGATGCAAAATGGTGATCATCGCATCTTCTTTCAAATAGTTAATATTAAATGAATTTCTTGAACAATGATTCTCGGCAGAAATCATAACAAAATGATTCACTAGAGCAGAATACGCAGGCATCTTGGGCATGGAAGAGCAAGAACACCTGAACACTTCCATGAAGTTGGCGAACAAGAAGAGCAGAACATCTCAAAGAACCCTCTTCACTCAGAGGCATCTCTAAGAGCTTGAAAATTTAATTTACCAGGGAAACTAACAAAACCAAAACTTCTACTCTATGGAATGGACTAGTAAGTAACTGCATAGTTGAAGTGTGCCAGTGACACATAAAGCAATACTAGAAATCTTAGAAGAGTAAGAATAACACAAGTTAGAGCAAGCTCATTGATAGCTGACCTAAAATTTTCTGTTTCTAGAGGCCTTTAAATGTAGCATTATCACTATTATGTATGGATATAGCGTATATGATTTCACGTGTATTCATCAAATTCAAGTCATTCGACTTTTGTTCATTCGGTAGGCAAGAACCTATATGTGAGCAAGATTTTACTTCAGTAAGCGCATTAAATACCTTTTTTTAAGCTTAAATTAGTTAAGTGAACTACACTGGTTTAAAGCAAACTAACATAAACTGATCTTTTTATTAGGGTTGAGTTTATAAGCTGTAACCTTAAAACTCATTCAAAGTACTAGCGTCTCAGGGCAAGGAAATATCTGGCAATCTTTTGAAAGAGAGTAAAAGCGGGACTCATCAACATTGTAGGCTCGAGTAGTTTGAGCTCTAAGATTTAAACGAAACTGGGTCATACTAAAACACATACTAGTATAACTTTATGTGTGAAGGGAACTAAATAATGTAAAGCGGACAATTGGAAAGTGCAACGCAAGAGCTATATCTGTATGAACAACCCCTCCCCCCAAACTCACATGGTCATTTCGTAATGTCATTAAACATCATCACAAAATTGCCAACCCATGTAAACCAATTCCGAAACTCATTTCATTTCCATTGCATTTCCTTTCGTTGGCTGCCTAACCATTGCAATATAGGCAAACTTTGGCTGCAAATTGAAAGTAGCAATCAAGAATTACACATTTGTAGTCCCTAACCAACTCGATCGCTTCTTCTTAAATCATCGTAAACTAAGTTTAGATATATTGTCATTACATATTCTAGTATGAGTCATACCTCATATCAAATAGATTAGACATATCGCCCCCCCCCCCCCAATTAAAAAAAGCCTCCCATCCAAAGGCTTCAATTAGTAGAATGGGCAAGTGAAATAATGGTTCACAAGTTATACCCAAAAACAATAACAAATGCTGAAAAAGATAAGTGAACAAGAATTTACCTAAAACAACAGCATAATCACTAGTGAGCACATCAGAGCAAGACCCAGCAGAAATAGGGCAAAAAGGTTGAGAACCAGAGAGCTTAAGAGAAGTCAAGTAACCAGTTTCAACAAACCCCAATCCTCCAATTCCGGCACACCAATTGTATGCCGTAACGTCCAACTCCGACGACGAGCGAGGCGCCGACAAAATGGGCTCCTTCTCGACATCCTGGGACCTTTCAGTGTCTTGGGTTTCGCCAGGAGTGCACTTTGGTGGATTCAACACACACCATTTTCCTCTACCATTGCTCTGTTACATCATACCATATGAAACTCATACTAACTAAATTAGGAAATCAACTTACTATAATTAGAAACAAGATTACTAGTACCATGTTAGAGTTTACCTTGAATCTAGGATGTGATGAAATGGAAGGATGCAGAGGAGAAACAAGAGGTTTAGTGAGAGTGGCAAGCATCATTGCCTGCATTTTTGCTGCCTGTTATGACAGACAATGATCCTTTTTTATTTTAAGATTGTGGATGGCGAAATTGTGCCCAATTTTTCACTTGATCTGTCCGAAATACCCTCCCACTCCCTCATTAGTCATTGACTCATTACTATAGAGGTGGTAAATGCCTAAATGGTAATCGGGTCAATTTGGTCAGTACCGCATTGGGTTATATCCGGTTAATTCCCCTATTCAAACTTGAGCCAACTACACTTGATTTCGGGCGGATTCGATTATTTTGAGTTATACCTGGATCCTTCAAATCCGGATCAGATCGCACCAAATTATTGTTGGGTCTTTACCATCTTTGCATACAAAAGTCAAATTCAAGTCTTTCATACGATAGCACGTGATAGTTTGTAAATCAATCAAATTATTTACATTTTATAAGACGCTCTTAGGGCTCTATACCGATTTGTCATGTCATTGTCTGTAGTAAATCTCGCTAATGTTAGTAAAATCAATTTGCTTAAGAGTAGTAAAGGTTTGAGTAAGTAATTAGCCAAGGGAAATTGAAGATTAGGTGTGGAGGACTAGTGTGTGTGGCGCGGCCAATCTTCTAGAGTGATTTCTAGAGCTGGCAAACGGGTCATTCGGGTCGGGTATTCGGGACTATTTTGGGTCATGTATTTCGGATCCGTCGGGTTCGGTTTGGGTCGGGTCTAGTTAGGGTGTGACAATTACAGGTCAAATTCGGGTAGGGTCGAATTCGGATCGAGTCTTTTCAAAGTGTCCAAATCTTATCATATATATTAATTCTAGATTTCTTAAAATTTTGTCTAATACTATCTTAATTTGAATTTTTACTGGTAATTTGGGTGATTAAGGATGTGATATATCAAATCTAAGTCATTTTTTCTCAACCAAATCATTGAAACGTCTGATTATTTGGGTCATGGTCATTTCAATTCGGGTCATGTTCAGGTCGCGTCAATATCGGGTCAAACAAAATCCGGTCATTTTTGGGTTCGGGTCGGGTCAATTCGGGTTTCCGGGGTTGAATTCAGATTAGAAATTCAGGTCAAGTTTGAATGTTCAGGTCAAGTAATTCGGGTCGGATGTTCGGTTCTGGGTCAGTTTTGCCAAGTCTAGTGATTTCTATAGTCTAAGAGGTGAAACTTGGCCAAACATGTATTTTTTAGAAACAATTTCTACTTTCCTAGAAGCACTTCTCAATTGAAATTATTTTTTGGGAGGAGAAGCACCAAATTGGGGCTCCTCAAAATTGTTTCTGGGGGAGCTCTTTCTTCACCATTTGGCCTTACCTGGCCTGGTATATATTGAAGGAATAATTTAAGGGGAATAAATTCATGGGGATTGATTAGGGGGTAATAATTTCTTAATTTGTAAGTTTGGTGTAATGGGGGTAATGATTAGCTAGGTAGCACCGATACGGACTCAGACACGGACTCAGACACAGACACTGATACGGATACGTGACACGACACTTTGAAATTTAGCGGACACGGACAGGACAAAAAACCATAAATAACAAGTATTTTGAATGCAAATATTTTCAATTACGCGCATTGTGTTTGGGGAGTAGGTGAAAGTTAAGATTATTTTGCATAAATTTTACTTTTAATGATGATAATAATTAGCGAGAAAAAAAAAGGCGCGAGCATGTATTTTTGACCTGTTGGTTAACCCCATAACCCGACCCAAACCCATATTAACCCATGTATAGTCATTGTATTCGACCGCACCCATATCCGAAACAGGTTGGCTACACCAATCACGGTGATTAGAAAGGTAATTCTAATCACGGGCGATGCTACGTCGTTTTGGCTGAAGGGAGGGGGGAGTTTGTGTATTTTGCTGAAATTGAATATGTTGCCCCACTAAATGAATACACATCAATACATAAATTAAATAATGGAATACTTAACTTAAATAATGGAATACATGTATACTTTCCCTATTAAATACATTTATACAATACATTCATACTTTCCTTCCCCAATTTTGTCTCTCCACGGCTCTAATATCTACCCGACCCAAATCACCTTCTCTCTCGAACACTTCACCCAAATCACCTTCCCCATTATTCTAGATCACTACAGTACGTCGTTGGTTTCCAGATCGTAGCCGTGACAGAATCATGTTTCGAAAGACAAGTTTTAGTTGGGTTTATAAGCAATGTTTTGTTGTTAAATAACCTTTGCATGTTGAATAATACAATTAAAATTATCGAATTTAGTTGTGACGGGAGGAAAATATAGTTAGTTTGGTGTATGGGTGTTGTAAATTAGCTCAAAAAAAGGGTTTTCGGATTGGAGGTGAAAAATAGGGCGAAAAAAATAATTTTAATTATTGGAGGTGAAAATTAGCTCGAAATTAAGGGTTTGGAGGTGAGAAATAGCTCAAAAAAACATATATTGAATTGGATTGTAAATTAGCTCGAAAATAAGGGTTTTGGATTGGAGTTGTAAAATAGCTCAAAAAAAGGATTTTGAATTGGAGGTGAAAATTAGCTCGAAAAGAAGGCTTTTAGATTGGAGCTGTAAATTGGTTTGAAATGGGGAAATCTTTGTAATAAGTGACCTAAATTTTCAATTTTTTTTGCCATGAATGGGCTTTCAAAGAGCTTTAATGGTGAAAGTTGTTTTAGAGAAGAGATGGTGGGAGACTGGCAGTGATTTGAGAGTAGGGATAAGGTAGTTATGGCGATCCTTAAGTTTGCGGTCACAAATTCTGCTTTCACTGAGTTCTTGTACGTACGCATTCTTGTTCATTTTTTGGTAGTGGCGTTCTTGTACGATTGAGGATTGTTTAATCATTGATAAGTTCATAGTTGAACCGAATTTGTAATAGTACATTTGAAAAATATAGTTTATTACATTGGAGACCTTTGGTACATTTGAATATGCTTACACACTTGGTAGGATTCAATATTTAAACGTAACCATGTTTGTTTATTTCTAACATCCGGTTGGACAACATCCCCTTTTAGGATGGTGAATATTATTGTTATCATAATTGATCATCATATTATTTTAGAAACCGCATAGTAGAAAGAACACAGTTGCAGCAAATGTGTTAATGATTAGTGGTGGTCTAAATGTAATTACATTTACTGTATTTATTTGTTGCAAGAAGTATGTCTTTTAATTTGAGCAAATGTTTAATGGTGTTTGTTTAAATTAGGAAAATTGTGAAGGTCCAAGTAGAAAGACACCTGCAAGGCTTGTAAGAAGTCAGTTGGGGATGTTGTTAAAAAGATGCGTAAAGTGATGTTAACTCGTGATGAAAAATAATAAGCTAAGGTAAGATGTTGTTGAAATTATAATAGTGTTATACCATTTAGAATAACTGATAGACCATTGGGTTATATAGTTATACCATTGTCGAAATAGGCTTATGGGCATTGTTATTGATTTGCAGCAACCAAATGTGAACTGTAGGCTTGAAACATTTGGTCGCGTGATGTCAGCCTTAAGTACAAAGAAAAGGGTTGTTGTAAGGGAGATGGGTTTTGGCTCTTTACTGGAATTTTGCAAGGATTGGATCATGCCACGCAAGTTTTGCTATTGGTTAATGAACAGGCTTGATGCATATCAATATATCATAACAAAATTATTTGTGCAGATGCAGATGGTACGGAGTTCCCTTTGTCTTCAACGCAAGTTAAATGGGTTTTAGGGCTACCTTATGGTCCTAAGATGGTTCCGATGAAGTGCCCTAAATGATCTGCTTTGGATAAGAAGGTTGGACGTTTGTTATCAAGATTTGGAGAGCATGTGTCAAGTCAGAAGAACCTAGCTATATGTGAAGAGAAGTTAAATGAAGTGTTGACAAGTGATATAGACATTTCTAGTGTATGTAGAAGAGATAGAAGAGTTCAAAACAACCTTCTTAACGTACTCTCTGCTTATGATACTATGTCCATCAACTGCTGCCAATCTTTCGAAACACTTGTACCCTGCTGCCACTCTTGATAGTGTGGCTAAAAAGTATGATTGTTGTTCTCTCGTGTTGGATGAGTTGTTTTCTTATGGTAAGAGTTTTAAGGATAAATTTGATGAATATGGATTTGCTTCCGGTTGCGGCGGTTGTGTGATATTCCTTGCGGTGAGTGTGTGTGATTCTTAATGGAGATGACATATATAAAACAACAACATTATGATATATATATATATATATATATATATATATATATGATATCTAAAGTCGTTATTGTTGCAATTTGAAGTTTTTATATGTTGACCGTTTGAACATTCCACCCATGAGATGGGGTCATTTCCCTCGCGTGGAACCTTGGACGTTGACAACATTTAATGCTGCTATTACGAAAGACAAACACGAGACTGGTGGAGATTTTGGCAAAATAGGGATAATATGTTTTAATCATTCGTTATAAAATAATTTGACTGAATATGTGGATGCATTGTTGTTGTTTTTTATTGTTAGTGTGTTTTTTTGTGAAAATGTAAGTATTATTGCTCAAAAAAATAGGCATACAGCCTACACAACCATTTTTTACATCATCAGAATTGAGACAACTCTATCTAAGCTAGTTTCTTAATCCAACAACTATCAGATGCTCTGATGTTTTTGCCTATTCTCTAAGCTCTAATTTTAACATTACATAGCATATTCTTCACTAAAACCTCTGGCCTAGTGACTACAACATTCATCCTGCACTTAATTCTTTCCAGCCAAACATGATAGATTAGACCATAGATGCAGGCTGCTATGAGTTGTTTCTGAATCCTTGATTTTGATCTTCTCCGGATGCACCATTCCAATACTTCAGTCTGTGGAATATAGCAGTTCAGTTTCCTTTTGATTTCTTCTAGGCAACTCCGACTATAATGGTATTCAAAGAACAAATGTTGGTGAGTCTCACTCTCCTGCTCACACAGCAAGCAAATATTGTTAGTGTGTTTGCACAGATGATCGATGTTGCGTATGAAGAACATCATCCTTTGGAACCTAGGGATACCATTCCAGAAAATGTTACTTCAAGTCCACAAGCAGTAGGTAAAGAGGTAAATGGGAACATGTTTGGTTAAATTCGAGTAGTTTTGTAGGTTCATTTTGGTGTGATGTTGGTTGGAGGGAGGGAGGTTTTTTGTAATATATTTATTTGCAATATATGTCAAGTGTTTCGTAAGTTTCGTAGGCTTGTGAAGCGCACAGTTGTGGGGACTTCAGATTAAGTATCGGACTTGTCTGATGATGGTGATGATGGTAGGCTGCAGGTTGAAGAAAGAAAGAGAGGACAAGGAGAAGGAAAGAAAGGAGAACGATAAAGAGAATATGAGTGCCGAAATGTTGATGAGTATCGTTAATGGGAATGTTGGTAATGAGAATGTTGGAGAGGATTTCAATGCAACTCCTGGTAC
This sequence comes from Spergularia marina, assembly GCA_963680865.1. Taxonomy (NCBI): domain Eukaryota; kingdom Viridiplantae; phylum Streptophyta; class Magnoliopsida; order Caryophyllales; family Caryophyllaceae; genus Spergularia; species Spergularia marina. Next base: position 11,258,102 of record OY804550.1, on the reverse strand, counting down.
CATTGTTGCGAGTGATGTTGTGAATGGAGGTCTTACTGTGAATGATGTGAGTGGAGGTCCTGAAGTGATGTTTCTTGTATGAATGTTGTAAGTGGCAATATGTCTGCTTCTACTGTATCTGGGCAATGTTAATTTGTCTGAGTCAAATAAGATTGGTGAGGTGGGTAGAGGTGTGAGGGGTAGTGACGGGGGAAGTGACCACACGAGGGCCAGTCAAGAAAGTGAACAAAGGGTGCACTATGGTTTTCCTCCTCACCCGAGTCCTTTGAATAATACTATTCCTATTTTCATTACTAGTCAAGATGTTGCCAATTTAGCTAGGAGCTGCAATTTCGATCCGTCCTAGGATATTGGTGATGTGTGTAATGATAATGTCTCAGATTCTGGTGAATCTTCTGAGACAAGTGGTGAGGAGGATGAAGGACTTGAATCGGTAGTCACGGAAGTAAGCCACGTCGGCCGCTAGCACCCATTTTGAAGTACCAGAGCGATCCTATCCCTATCCCCCGACCACATAATAAGAGGTGCGTAATCAAAAGTCGAGTAATTGGGCCATTGAACATCATTTTTTAAGTTTGTTATATTTTGTCTCTAACACCATGTGTTCTTTGCAGCTTAGAGGATTCTACCTTTATATTGGCAAAGTTTGGTGATTTCAAATTATCAGTGGGAGATTGTTCATTTTGTATATCTACCCTGCTCTTACATATGCCGATACCGGTAAGTCCTCATATATATCATAAATATTTATAATCCACTTGTTTTTGTTAATTTGAATGAAACTTAAATCATATTTGTATCAGTATGTTGAATTTGCATGCCATTTGTACTGCAAGAGATGGACTAAAGATTCCAAGCCTAAATCTACTAGATGCATGGTTCCTCCTGATTTTGCTGTACATTTAATCTTATATGGTTACATGTTATGAGTTAGTTCAGTTGATTATCTATTGAATGTGTATTGAATGTCCTCAAATGTTGTAGATTGCTATATCCTTGATAATCGAAGAGGGAATCCCCTTGAAGATGCGATCCTACAGTTGAAATCATGCACTACGTCAACAACGACCTTCAAGAACGGTTCCTCTAAAGCTAAGCAGAACGGTTGTAGAACCGTTCTCTAGACGACGGTACTTAAAGGCTAAGAGAACAGTTGTGCACACAACCGTTCTAAAAGCTCTTCGAGAACGGTTGTGTACAAAACCGTTCTCAAACGTTGAAGCCTTTCAAAACGGTTTTCTTCAAAACAATTCTGATATGTCCCCACTTTTTTACAACAAAAAAAAAAAAAAAATTAAAACTTTTTACAGAGGACCCCTATCCACGATTACCAAACCACATCATCAACAACAACAACAACAGCAACCGCAACAGCATTGGCAACAACAACAACACCAACAACAACATAGAAATCTAGGTATATAACCTCCACCAAAATTTTGTTCATAATTATATAAAATCACTGTGAAAAAATTACACCGTATATGTTACAAAATATGCAAAAATAATAAAACACTAACCAAACTTATAAATCTAACACTATTTTTAATTTCTCGCAAGACTTCTCGCCATCGGCTTCTCCATCTTCTCCAAGGTAAGATCTGGTTTTGTTCATCAACCTACTATGCGTTCTAACTACCACAAGAAAAAAAAATATAAAGTGTTAAGATAAAAAGGACGAATAGAATAAGATAAAAATCGACGCAAAATTAGATAAAAACAACAGATTAATTGATGGTAGAATACTAATTGATGCAATAAAAAAAACCTCTTAAAACACTTCCAATCTGAGCCTCCAACTTAATTTAAAGTAGATCCAAAAAGAATTTTTGAAATTAATTAAAACGTAGATCTGAAAATCCCAAAAACAAAGTACCCAAATCACATAGACCCCAAACATGATCTCAAACACTTGTTCAACAAAATAAACTATGAAAGATACGAATTTCAAAAAATATAAAACAAAATTCAAAGAATCAAAACTTACTAATTCAATCAAACGTGTTGTAACCAAATATGATTGCCAGAACGACGCAAGCAGAACGGTGTTGTAATCAAACAGAGTAAAGAAGTGGCCGAAGAGGAGAACGAGCTCGTGTTTTTCGTAGATCTGATTTTCTTTTTTCCATGATTTGTTGTTTGGAGATCGATAATTGGATTATGTAGTGGGGCAAACAAAGAGAAGAGAGGAGATGTTCTTGAATTGCCATGGGAAGAGAGTGAGAGAGGATGAAGATGAATGATGATTGAAGATTGAAGATTTGTTGTAAATTCGAAGAGACAAAGAAAGAGAAAAGAGATAGTTATGTTGAATGCAAAATATGAGAGGTCAGAGGGTGGAGAGAGAGGCGGTGATTGCAAAAATATGAGGCTGAATGGATCGAAATAACAATGCAGAATATGAGAGGTGAGAGGAGAGAGAGGCGGAAATAACAATGTGGATGGAAATGAAGACCCCTTTTAGAACGGTTGTTAACAAAACCGTTCTTAAAGGTACCCCTTTTAGAACGGTTGTTAACAAAATCGTTCTTTAAGGTGTGGTTTCATAACTATCTGTACCTTTTAGAACGGTTATTAAAGAAACCGTTCTCGTAGGTATATCTTTAAGAACGGTTTTTAGTGGACCCGTTCTCTTATACTAAGAGATCGGTTTTAAAAAATTCCGTTCTCTTACGCTGGTTCTGGAAGCCCAAATTTGACGTAGTGATGGACTCATATTTACACGGTAAGTGTAGTTATAAATTAAATGATATCATAAGATTGTGTATTAATATATTCGGACTGCGTACCAGACCATGTTTTGAAAGAATCATAGGACTGACAAAGGTGTATTATGTCATAGATCTTAGTTCCTGTATATCGAAATGGCATTTGGTGTTGTTTGACACTTGCGGTTAGAGACAAGTGCGTATGGATCATTGATTCTCATTTATTAGCTAACAATTTTGTAGTGAACAAGTTGGTGAGTATGGTGATTTTATGGTGAATTTACGTTTCAATGATAGTTGAACGCAATCACACTAATTCACTTTCATATAGTTGAACGGAATTGACAGTTCACTTAAGCTACTAGATGGTAGCTAGCAAATAGGGATCATCAGTACATGACCTGTTAGTGAACTTCGTACAATTCATGGTTATAAGGAGTAAGTATTCGGAATATATGAGTATGTAAGTATTATTATTTTCAGTAGTTTATGATTGACCGGTGTTAATTTATTAGGAAAGCGTCGGGGCTTGTTATGGTATGGTGCACCATACAATGTGCTAGTCGTTTTACAAAATCTGTAACCATGGTATGCTTGTTAACTTTCTTTATGTTTTTTGTCTAATCTCTCACACCATTTACGTGACAATTAAGCATGTGTTCTTATGTAGTGTACTTGTTCTTGCGGAACTTATCAGTCAAAGATTTGTGCAATATGGTTCCATATGAAGATAAAATGAGCGATGCGAATGAATACCCGGCTCCATTGAAAAAACTTATGCGTAATGTAGAGTCCGAATGTAGTGTACTTATGTAGTGTACTTGTTCTTGCATAACTTACCAGTCAAAGATTTGTAAAAGATGGTTCTATATGAAGATATAATGGGCGATGCGAATGAATGCTCGACTCCATTGAAAAAACTTATACGTAAATGTAGAGTCAGAATGATGTATCGCCCTTTAATGTAGACTCGGAATGATGTATCGCCCACTAATGTGATTGTTTTTACTTAATGTACACTCACTTGAGTATGGATTGTGAATTTGTTTCACGAAGGTGGGTCGGTTTTAGAATACATCGTTTAAGACTTAAGGCATGATGTGATGTGCCAAATTACTTTGTGTTACTATATCAAATGGTTCATCCAAAATTGGACTCACATGTGCATGCTTTCTTTTGGCTGTTGAGCATTTTAGACGATTAGTAACATCACCTTTGTATCATTGGTATACCATTCATTTCTCATCATATACCATTCATTTCTCGTCATATACCATTGAGTTCCAGTCATAGACCATATAATATATACCATTGAGTCTCGCTAATATGCCTAGTACACCGTTATATATACCATTGTGTTAATTCTTTATATATACAAACTAGTATATACACCGTTGCAATGTATATGTCACTTAACTTGGTATTTTATTCTATTAATCCAATAAATCCCTTTTAAGGGGAAAACAAGGAGTATTTCATAAATCGATATCGATATCTCCCGCGAATTTTGGAACATGCACCATAACATAAACTACAACATACACCTACAAATTTATAAATATAATTTATAAACATGACTACTACTAATTGATGCATATAGTCATGCCACTAAGACCATAATAACTCCATACACCATTTCATTTATCATCAAAATAAACGACGCCTTGCCAACGGATGATGGGTTCCCTAATAAGAAAAGAAAAAAAAATTGAAACATTGAACTGATTGACCAAAAAAAGTTTAACAAGATAAAAAATTTAACAAGAAAAAATATTACCAACATTATCGTTACGTAAGTCGGAAGGCCATTGGTTGTCGCACCTTTGAAGTCCAAAACTTCTAGACACCACATGAACAAAACACCACTCTTGCATCCTTTTTCTCCAACCAAGTCCCATCGCAAATGCGAGAATGATAACATTACCTTACCACAATTTATATAACTTGATCGGGCTTCTGTAATTATTAGTTTCGGATCATAGCGAACAACAACACGTCTCATGTGTTTCCAGAATGACGGCCTACAAACACCACTAGCATTCCAACATATTATTGGAGTACCAATCTGAACAGGACCAACATTGGGTGGCTTATGAGTTGCAAGAGATAATCTAAATATATAGTTAGATATGCTATAATTTTTGAAGACACTACAATACGAATTCCATAAGTTAGAGATGAAGATGTTAACACTTGAAAACCGTCTGAATAATTACCTAAAACAATCATTGCTTTGTTGCGTAAAGCATATGTAGGTTGATCAAAATTGAACATCGGAAGAGGGTCTACCAAATGCATCAATGTCGTTGGAAACAGATGAACCCATGATCTTTGTTGTAAATTATAAAAAACCCATTCCAAAAAGACAAAAAAAAACCTTTTTTTAAAACCATATGTGTCCATTAAGTGTGGCAAATAGCCTGGTACCATTTCGCGACTTCCTCGTAACACCATTGAAATAGTTTTCCATTCCGCCAACCCCATCGTATTTTGTATCGACCATGATATCCCTTAACTTCTCACGGGTGATTCGAACATAATTGCCGATGGATTTGTTTAGGTAATAGTAGGTTGTGGAATTTAGGTTAAACTCATGAGTACGGTATGAAGGATATTGTAAGTGAGTTATAACTTCAGGTGCTTCAGGGAGTTCATTTTGTGTGTTTGACATTTTGGTGCTATGCAAATGTGTGTGATTTGAAGTTGTTAACCACATGGTATTTAAATACAAATGAGAGTCACCTTCTAGTTTCGCAGAGTAAAATATTAGTACAAGTATCAGTTACCGATATACCATTTACATTACTACAAACCCCTTGCTTTCTCTACACTTTTACTTTGACACTTTTAAAGTGTCGGAATATATTCTAGCCCATATTGCATTTTCAGCCCAAAAATTGTGCCAAAAACGAAAGTGTGGCGCAACTTTCAATTTTTAAGTTTTTCAATTGCAAAGGAAATGGGGAATCTAGGTTTCTTAAACTGCTTTTGTTCTAGTCTCTCTCACTCTCTCTCTTCTCATTTGCACGACCGCGATTAGCACTCGCCTCCGCCTTAACCCACCTCAATGATGGGGGTATTTAATACTCTCGATCTGTCTCTTCATAGAGAATTCGTCAGGTAATCCGAGTTTAATCTGCTCCTCCCACACTTGCTTAATTGTCAATAGATTTGAGTTCTTTTTTTGTTTTGTTTTTCTTAATTTGTGGGTTGATTTATTATATTGTTGTAAAAATGATTGTTAGGCTTTGATTGTTATTTTTCAATAATGATATTTTGAAGTTAAATTGGGTCTGACTCGTTCTTGTAGGTGGTAAGAAAATTTGAAGTGCGGAGAGTGATGGAAAGATGAAGAGAATGAGGGGCTGTGACGGCGTGTGGAGGAATGACGGTGGTTTACCAATATCAGTAAGACATCTCTCTTCCTTTCTCCTATTGTTGTTAATTCAATTAGAGTCCCCCACCCCATTTTTATTTAATTTGTCCACATGTCCTCTATGCATTACCCCCTTTAATTTTCGATGCACTTGTTATGTTTCACTGTATTCATAATTCAGGTTGGAAGTTTCAAATTACCTTATTAAATTATCGATTAGCAGTTTATGGTCTCTGACATGGCCATTTTGTGAGCCTCTTTTTACTTGATTGATTCGTATCATTTGATTTTATGATTTGATTTGACAGTGATTTAATTTACCATTGCCTTCTGATTCGCACTTGTACGTAATTTTTGTGTGTGGGTTGATTTGTTTCATTGATGTCTTTGGACAGTTAAATCGATTTCGTAAAGGATAATATTGTATGAATTGAAACTTTGCACTACACTTTGATCATGGCTAGCAACTTCAATTTAACTGCTCTTATTTTTCATAAGTTGGACATCGTTGTTTGCATGCGTCAAGTTCTTTATACACTACAAGAAATTAGCCAAATAGAGACGGAATTTTGTGAAGGAATTCCGTCTCAAACTGCAACTAGAGACGGATTAGAGACGGTATGATCCGTCTCTAAACAGCTCGTCTCAAATTTATTAGAGACAGATTATAAGATTCGTCTCAAATTTGAGACGGAATACGCTCCGTCTCTAAAAATTTTGAGACGGAATTGTAACATCCGTCTCAAATATATTAGAGACGGAATTGTAACATCCGTCTCAAATATATTAGAGACGGACTTCAAATTCCATCTCAAATTAGAGATGGATAGTTAATTTTCCTTCTCAAAATTTTGGGACAATCAATTACATTCGTTTCAAATTATAGACAACATTTTCGATCAATGCACAATTATCTTTTTTTTTTTCATAGGCTATATAGGATTCGAACCTACATCTTTGTGCAAAAGCACATGCTCTTCCACCTTGAGCTAATAGCCTCTAAAGAATCAAAATCTAAACATTATACCTACAACCATGAAAGTATGAAGTATAAAGATGTAAACCCTTGCAAAAGGTGTATGATTTCAATTCTTACAAGTAAAGAAGTATATTTGGTTTACGTAAATTGTCCATAGGTTCCCTATCATGCCAAGGAATGAACACACATGATATGTCTTCTCCACTCATAGAATGTGTTTCTTCATGAATTTCATAACCTACCATGTATCTTAATGCATAATTTTTGTACATGGTATAAGCATCTGGTTCGAGGACACACCATGTTGAAAAGTTTGTTCCATATAAAGGAGTATATCTGGTTCACATGAGCGACAGAGGACCGGGGAGAGGGTAACAACAACAAAATCGAATTTGAGCTAATAAAAATACATAGTGAAATAGGTGCAAGAAAGGGAGTAGCATAGAGATGGAAAGAGCAAAAATATGGTGTAGCGAGGCTCTAAAGATACCAACAAAAAAACACAAGGGTCCAACATAAATACTATAGTTACATCTATCTAAGGTGTCCAGGGCCTTACAAACGAATTATGGGATAAAATGCAGAAAAGGTAGCGGAATAATACCTCTGGTAGTCTGATAGCAAGACTTGTAGTTCCTGCATATTCTGCTGAGATTTTCAAGAGCTTTTTAAGATCAAGTTCCAACCCCTATCCATTAAAGCACACATTCCATTAATAAAATGGCAGCAATCATTTTAAGAGAGTCTAGAAGATTGGAGAAAGGACAAAAGCGAAGTTTCACCAATTACTCCTATGAGGATTTGGGTAAAAATGAAAACATCATGTTCTCCTACCTCTAACAAAATGACATATGAAACGAGAGAATATTCAGCCAACAACCACGGGAAATTAACACATCACTGCCCAGAATTTTATGCCCACGGGACATCATCAAATACAACAACTATATCCTCTAATGGACAAGAAAAGGACTGATGGTAGAGAATGATTTAGAAGTCCATGTGAAGATACCGCTCTATATCCAAATTTGTCGACAACCAGCGAAGGCAGTAGCAAGAGAAGGAACCAAAGAATCAGCCATAAATTAGCCTTAAGTCTCTGTATCTAAGACATCATTACATGACATATATTTGCTGCATCTTTTAATGCAAGCATTCTGCAAGATGACACTAACTCAAAGATTACTAGCTGACCATGAGCAAGTTATAGAATCTACTAAAAATTTGAACAATACATACCATTAGCGAGTTCAATTGAGTCACTATAGTCAACTTCCATTAGCAAACAAAAACACAAAACAGAGGACTTCAAAAAACTGAAGATTGGTGTAGAACTAACAAACGAACAACCACGAGACTATCGAAACACTGAAAATTAACAAGACAACCAATTATTATATAAACAAACAAGGCATCACAATCAGCAACGAAGTCCAATGAAGGAATATTGATCGAGTGGTCAACATAAAAAAAAAAAAAAAAAAAAAACACAACCAAGAAACTTAGGGTTTGTTTGGTATCGTTCCTGTTTTCAGGTTTCAGTTTTATTTTTTTTAAAAATCCCGTTTTTGAAAACCAGAAAAAGTAGTTTTCAGTTTTCAGTCGTCAATTTTCATTTTCAGTATGTTTATTATAGAAACACACAATTTATCTTTGCAACTTATTTAATTACATTTTTTATACAAAAAAAAACCAAAAACTAAAAACACAGTGATACTGAACGGGCCCTTAGCGAATAACCTAAACAGTAAGCATAATCCTTACCCATTTCCAAAAGAAATCTCAAACCCAAGTAAACTAGAAATCAACAGGTCGAGCAATCAACAAACACAAAATAAAAAATACTGACTATTAGGACATGAACACATTATCAGAGTGCCTTACTATGAGGATGCACAAATGAATCTGCCAACAGAGGAACAAGGGGCTTAACCATCATCTCAAGAAATTAAAACAGTCAACAAACCTAAATTTATACTAGACCCGAATGTAGCATATGAACCATTCCATTCCTAACTTCAACAAACAATTCCAAATGAAAAGATACATTTTTCTTGTGGATCAACATCATATAGCAATAATCGTCAGCAATTTGATCATTAGAAGTAGACCAACAACTAATCAATTCGTTAAAACCAATTCCTCTAGACGCAACCATAAAAATCAGTGTTGAATCTATAGAATATCAATAATTTATACAAACCCAAGGGAATTTATAATTTTACATTAGTATTAATCTTAGAAAAGGGGAAACCAAGCCATAAAAAACCCAGTATAGCTCAAGTACAAGACATTAATTCAAACCTAAGAAATAAAGAATACATCCAATACTCGAATCACAAAATTACACAAAAGTAGATTAGAGTGAAACATAAGTAGCTTTCCTTAGCTTCTCGATGAGTACCATTGGCTTGGGATTCAAACCCCTCTCAAACCTTCAATCAACAAAACCCAAACAAGAAAAACCAAGGGAAAAAAAATCAAAATCCTAGAAACATAAAATTCAAAGATTTTTACAATGAAACGATAAATGGAGAGAGAAAATTACACACTGCGAATAGCAGATCTCGTGCTCAACAAATTCCTCCGGGCACAACTTTAGTACAAGCTGTTTGATGCTTCATCTTCCCTTCTTTCATGGTGGATTTGAGATCGGAAACCGGAGGAGTGAGAAAACTAGGGTTTCGAGATAAGAGAGGAGGAGAGAGAAAACTGGGGGTATGATGGTTTTGGCGAATTGATGGAATATTGATTGGGCTCGAATGGAGATGGAGAGAAGGTGATGATGCGTTATTGCTATGGCAGAGAAGAAAGGAAGAGGAGAGAGGGGGGAAACTGACTTACTGAGTGAGCATTAAAAACAACTGATAATAAAACTGAGGGAAAGAGACAGCAATATTCATACGTCCAAATGTCCAATACACAATACAGAATAATTAGATACGGAAATTTGATTCCATTTCTAAATTCAGAGACGGATAATAATAGATCGTCTCTATTTAGAGATGAAACTGCAAATCCGTCTCTAATTTGAGACGTTATTATGAAATTCTTCTCTGAAAAGTATTTGAGACGAAAATTAACTTTTCCATCTCTAACTTAGAGGCGGAATTATAATATCCGTCTCTAAATGGAGAATTTCTTGTAGTGATATGAAAATAAGGCCAGGGCCTGATACTAGTAATTTATATTGATAATACGTATCTTAATAAATAGAAGGCGATCCTTTGTGTTCTTGTTTACATAAAAAATAGTTTTTGGGACTAGGATAGATTTGGACATATAGCATCAAAGTACTTAGATGAACTGATACTTTTATTTTATAACTGATAAATTGCCCATTTATGTGAATGAGTAAGGGTTCTGATAGTGAAAAGTTATTTTCTTTGTTTTGATGGATAAATGTTATAGCTTTGATGATAAAGCACTTGTCAGTGATGAAACTTAGATCGAGATAGTCACAAGTTCTTTGATTAATCGTCACTAGTGTAAACTTGTATATCCTATCAAAGCGCATGTCATTCAATCAATGTAGTGAAGTGATGTACTTTCCAGGCTATGCCACAGGGTTTCTAAAGTGAGCTTTGCTCAATGATTGTATTTTGTATGATTCAATTACTAACTTCTTTCACTTGTAATCAGGCCTATCTTTATACTGGCAGTGAAATTGAGGGCCGATAGTTAAAACTAGGAAGAATGCACAGGTTACACTTGTGAGTCACTACTTTCTATGATAGGTCTTCTTTCAGTAGATACAATATGTGAAACACATGACGTCAAATAATAATCTAATAGTTTGGATACTAACACAATTATGTTGGCTTGTTCAGCTCTTGCTAAAACTGCCATAAACAAGAATTTTAAGAGATACGAGGATATGGACCTAATGTTGGATAGTGAAAGTGAAGGTGATGCCAAATCTGAAAGGGAAGTTAAACAGACAGCTATTGTGAGGAAGCCCTGGATTGATTAGACACTAGAGTTTTCTCTTATATTAACTAGGAACAGAGACGCTAATGAGGGAAATGTGAGCATGAGCTAAGGTCGCTAGGGTCGCTAATTTTGTGAATTTCTGATTCTTAATTTTAATTGCTTTTATTTCTATTTAGTACCTGTCTCACATAATTTTCTTTTTTGATGGTAGATCAAAATGAGCATGAAGTATCCTCTGAGGCCACCCTTAGTTTTTTCAAATTGGAACTAGCTTCTCAATCCTCAAGAACTGACGGTCTATTTCTTGACCATTCTGAGTGGCACAATAAATTTCTTGCCATGGAAGATGAGGTGGGTGATAAATTCTAACCAATTGCTACAATTTCTCGATGTGGTAATTACTTGATATTCTTTGCCTCATGAGCCATGTTGTCTGGTTGTGTCATTTATTGAACCTTATTGAAGCTGGTGACTGCCTTTTGCCAGTACAATCCTGATGAGCTAACCTAGATCGTCAATTCCTTCAAGATTTGTGCAGTGTATGCAATGCTTGCGAGTTGTTAGTAATTAGGTGACCTTTCCTTTCAAGGACGTTAAAGTTTAGCAGCTTATATCACTTGTACTCTGTATTTGAATATGAGTTGCCTTATGCCATCCATTTTGGTTGAGGATTGTAGGGCAAATCAACAACTTAGAGATAGTTTAAGAGAACTTAGTTAAGCTGGTTGTTGCACGGAGGCAAGACAACTGACTTGGTAAGATTTCGTATAAACATCATACCTCTTTTTTTGGTAATTATACTCTTGGCAAGATGATGTTTGCTAGGAATGACATAGAAAGAAGTCTAAGTGCTGGGATCTGGTAGCACATAATATGATTAGATTTATAACTTGATTGAACCTGATCATCTGGTTACAAAGGAAGCCATATCCTCTTGTTCCCTCGAACACAAAATACCCCATAGGTCCTAGAGTTATACTTTGTTGCTAATGTAGTCATGCTTCTTGTGTTAACTTTGCTTATGCTTTCTGTTACATCTATCGATTGGTGCTGCTTGATTTTTGTTGTGGTTTGTTAAATACACTTCTTAGTATCATGTTTTAATCACAGTAAGAGTGCCTCACTCTTTGTATGCTTCAGATTTATGGTAGTCCACTCGTGGGGCTTGTGAATCAAAGAAGTGTTTATTTTCAGAGAACTATTTGTGGATTAGTCGAAGTCTTCATTCTCAGAGAAGGAGCAAGCACGCAGTTTTGCGACAACATTGCAAGTAGATTTGACGTTTGAAATAACATTTTTCGAGTGGAGTTTTTGCGGTTTTAACTCTTAAGGTTGTTTAGCTAGCTAAGTGTTTTTCCCTTTTTGTAGTAATTTTTAATGTTATTGGATGTAACAGTCATATGTAAACCTTTTTCTGGATCTCACTTGTGTTATTATTAATTATTGAAATCCAAGACTTTCGAAAAAGTCCAATCCGTGAATCCATGTTTAATGAGTTGCTAAATTATTTATGTATCTATTTTTTTTTATCTATTAGCCAAAAGTGTTTATAATACTTTTTGATACCTAATACTGGCAAGAAATAGCATGGTGCCATATTGGGATATGGCAATATAAAGCGTCAATAATATTTTTTGACATAATATGGTGTCAAATTTGTTTGACACTATAAAGCGTCAAAATTATTCTCTTGACGCATTTAACTGTCGAAAAAAGTGACACAAAAAAGTGTCAAAAAATTCTGACACCTGAAATATTGGCGCTTTTGTAAAGCGTCGAGAAATTATTTTCCGACGCTTTAAAGCGTGAAGAAACCACCTTAAAAGCGTCGAGAAAACAAGGGATTTGTAGTAGTGTTAGTTGGGCCCATATACCATTGATGATTTGCGTACGAATGACATGACATTATCAAGATTATTCCAAATAAGCTAATATTAAGATATTACTTGTGGCAATCTTTTTAACATTACTATAATGAAATACATTTAAAAATATAATTTGAAACATTCTGTTACAAACACTGCCTTTTAACCCTAAAAATGTTGATAATTCATCTATTCGACATCTGATTCATCTGATGTATACTCTTCAGACATATAAGGATCATAATAATGCGGTATTGTAACCATCTTTCCCTCCTATGTGAATCCTACGTTTTCAACAAATTTTTTACACACATTAACAAGAGCATATCATGCTCTTCTTAAGAGCATTCAATTGATTTTCATTCTCAAAAGATCAACTATTTGCCACAATGGTATCTCTTCTTCCCCAACTATATATAGAGCGCCGATAAGCTTTTTTGCCCGGCGCCGGTAGATTTCTTAAATGCATTGCAATGACCTCCCATTCCCTAATACGATAATTATACTCATTTGAAGCGGCGGACACTGCATCCTCTCCCCACCACTTGATAATGTCTAACCATTTTTGCTTTGAAGACTCCGACACCTAATATACTACAAATCCCTTGTTTTTACGACACTTTTCATGTGGCTTATGGACGCTTAAAAGCGCCGCAAAATATTTTCTCGACGCTTTGGAAAAGCGATGGGGTGTCAGAACTTTTTGATGCTTTTTGTGTCAGAATTGTTGACACATAAAAGTGCCAATAGTTTTTTTCAACGCTATTTTGTGTCGTCCTTCCCAACACATAAATGCGTCAAAATAATAAGTTTGACGTCCTATGGTGTTGACAATTTTTGACACCATAATATATCAATAGTTACTCGTGACGCTTTATATTGTCATGCGAAAATGCTAGCAATATACGTCTTGGTTGTCCGGAAATCAGAATTATCAAAAGTGAGTATTTGGGAACAAAACATGATACCAATACACAAACTATATCGAAAGTATTGGATTTTATTATAATAGATAATAAACCGATCCAGAAGTAGTTTACATATGAAATTACATTCGAAAAGATACAATTTACAAGAACCAAGATTACATTAGCAACAAGTTAAAACTTTGATAACTACACATCTACACCTGCCACCATATTATGACCTAAAGTTATGCCATGTTTACAATTGACCACAAAAGTTTAGAGGAACTTCACAAACTGGCGTGAGGCAGAAGGGAAGGGGAGCAACTTCAGCACAATACCAGAGTTCCGAAAATTGAATGAAGTATGATACAAGAACATCTACATTGCCACAGCAACAGAAATCCAAAGGTTATCATTTTTGACATGCTGGCAATTAGTAACTACCAATCACAAGTAATCCAAAGGTTACCATATTGGGCACCGGCTGAAATCCAAAGGTTACCATATTGAGCAATAAACAAAAAGAGCCTGAAACATGTTGATACACATAACTTTGTAGTGGTAAAAGATGGGTTATGCATTCAAATGGTTTCTTCTGGATCGGTTTATTTGTTAATTCTATCATTCGTGTATTTGTGCTTTAATATAAGAATTAGTGGTTTTTGTATGTATTTATGGCCTCAAGATTGATGTGCAAGTGTGTGGAAAGACAATGAGGCGATAAAAGATGATCCAAGAAGCGAGATGACAAGTTTGGACAAGTTTGGAAGCTAGGTTGAGGAATTTCAGTCCAATTACGGAATGTCAAATTTGAAGCTTCGTAAATTTCAAACGGCTTTGAATTTGAATATTTTGCAGTGAAACTAACAGAATATTAAAGTTCATGATCTTAGCTTTCCAGGAAGTGGTCACACGTCCTCATAGGCCAAGTAACGAAGAAGTTATGACCGTTTGAAAAATATCGCCAGAACCAGTCCGGCGACAGTTTAGACGACTCGTCTATTTATGGGACGAGTCGTCTGTATAAGGACAAGTCGTCCCGCCGCCTGCGTCGACATATTAGACGGGTTTCCTAATCCCGTTTTGTAGTCTTTTAGTATAAATAATTTAAACTTTCAGTAGTTTTAATCATTCAGTATTGAGTATTCTTGAGACCTAACTTGTATTTTGAAGAATTATGCAAGGCTAAATTATTCTCGGATTATTAATCGAAACTATTATTCACCAACAATTGTGAGTTTGATTTATAATTCTTAATTTCGTTTGAGCATTGTTTGTTTTCTCGCTCTTATCATTATTTATTGATTGATTTGATGTTAATTAGGTTAATTAGGTGGCCACTAATTAACCCTAGGTTAATCTTTATTGCTAGATTCTCAATTAAAGGATTAATTGTTTGATTGTTGAATCGATTAGTAGAAAGTAGGTCTAATGATAGTGGGTATTAATAGTCCGAGAACTTTTCCTCAATTGATTTACAAATTACTCTTTTGCTTATTGATTACTTGATCACTTACACTCAACCCCCCCCCCCCATTTGTTACTCTACATACATTGATAATTACCGTTATCTGTGGATACGATCTCACTTGCCCATTTACTACGTTAATAGGTTTGTGTGTTAATTTATATTTGATTTAAGCATATGACTTTAGCATGCAGTCACATGTCGATACAGTTGCGCTATCTCGCCCAAAGTTTGTACAAAAGATGCCAATTGTAGACAAAACATTAAAGTATCAACTCACGATGCAGTGCATGGCTGCATTACCATCTGGCCCTAAAGAAGAGCAGAGAATAATTTACAGCTTCTATATAATGCCTTTTCTACAGAATACACTTAATTTTTATGTGTAAAATGATGCTTATATTTCCTACATGATTTTAAAAATTCAACTAGTATAAAGTTAGGTCACTAAATCCATTAAAAATTCATCTCTTGAACAACTAATAACGATCACTGTACTAGAAGATCGATCATGCGAACCATATATCTTTTGTACTGAACATCAACATTTTCATTTAAAACAAAGTATCATTTTCCATTGCACAGCTACTCAATCCTCAACACAAAACAACATTGTGCTTTAAAATTAAACCAGGTTCCAATCATTTGAGAATGGTTTTTTTAACGGCGAAAGTGGCGATTTGCCCCCTACACTTTCAGAAATCGTACAATTGAACACCCTAACTTCTAATTGAGCAATTTACCACTTTACTTTTTCAAATCGTGCAATTTCACACCTATCTTTATTTTTCAACTAATTTGTGTAATATAAACATTTTCCTATATTAACAAAATTTATAAAAAAAAAACATTATAAAATACAAATACGATTTTTATACAGTACCTCAAGTCTTAGTATTATACCATAAAAAAAAAAGGGAAAAGCTATTACAGTAAACAATTCCAATATACTTATTCGTACAGTATAACACTCCTACCTTCTCTATTACTATTCACCATTTTCCTTCTACCACCACCACCGATCGTTGCGCGTACTCCTAGTCCTTCTTCGACAACAATGGCGACTAAATCAGGCTGAAGAAAAGTTCGCCGACGGTGAAGAATGAATGGAGCACCTTCAATTTGAAGTTGGACTTTGCCGATCGATTTGTTGCCTCCATGTGAAAAGAGTTAATAGGGTTTGTTGAAGAAGGGAGCTGCAGGTGAGTTTGAACATGGTGGCGGAGAGAGAGGGGGCGGCAGATAGTTGCGGTGATTTGTTGCGGTGGGCGGTGGTGATGGTGGTGGAAGTGATGGCTGATTATTATTAAGAAGAGGCGACGATATATAATAGTTTAGGGAAAAAATGTTGGAGATTTAGGAACATTAATCAATTAAATTAGATAAAAGAATGAGTTGATTTATCACATGTAGAGATAAGCAATGAGATAAACATTTGCCAAATTAACGTGAACGGTAGAGCATATGCCAATTAGGCATTGAGGTAAACGAGCCATAGATGGTTCACAAAGGAGTGAAGACCTATAGTCGAAGCTAGAGCCGCTTCCCGTATACAAAAACATGTAAGTTCTATAATCAGTATAAATTACTAGTATTAGGCCGGTGAGAAACCATCAATGCAAGCACATGGTGCCTCATTTTCCTAAAGAAAATACGACACAGAGATGACCTCAAACTTAGGAAGATCATGAAAATTTAATCGGAAAATTAACGTGGTGACCCTGAGTTTTGCAAGATTGCGCGTGGTGACCCAAATTTTAAGTTTCTGCACACGGTAACCCTGAACTATGCATTTTGTGCACGCGGTAACCCTATATTTTAACACCGTTAGAATTCCGTTAAGTTATGCCATAATTAAGTTCTAATCTACAATCTTTTAACAAAAAAGTTCAATTAATTGAAGTTAACTATATGTTAATACGATATTAAATTAATGTTGGATGAGGTGTAAATAACTAATTGCTAACTGATATTAGAATTTAATTTGACAAAAGCTTAACGGACTTCTAACAACGTTAACATATAGAGCCACCACGTGCACAAAATGCATAGTTCAGGGTCACCGTGTGCAGAAACTTAAAATTTGGGTCACCACGTGCAATCTTGCAAAACTCAGGGTCACCACGTGAATTTTCCGAAATTTAATTAAAAGTTGCTATCCATCATCCATATATACTCCTACATTGCAATTCATACAATTTAAGTGACAACATATAATTAGTTTGAACCTAGCATACAATATACCACATATACCCTGAAGTCAACATCAAAATCATCATTCCAAGATAACAATGAGAGCTTAGTAACCAGATTATCATAAAATAGCAATTTTATCACAATTCAATTTGACAGCGATTAACATTTCACATAATCCATAAAAGAACATCTCAGAGAAAGATTTCAAAAGATGAAATCATTTCAAACAGCACCAAAGACTTAAACGAGGAAGAGCTTTTCAGCAGTTTGAGTTTCATACTTCTTAGTCCCTTCATTGAGCACTCGTCACCCTCTTCGGCACCACCAACCGCTCATGCTGCAGTAAAATAGCTCTTACACTCATCATCTTCACCTCACATAGATGCCAAAACACACACAAATCACATCAATTTCGCCCCCGATTCCCAAAATTACAAAATCCTAGTTCCACTATCTAACTAAAATCAAGATTTTATCAACTTAAGGGTAACAGACATCTCAGCGGAATATCAATCAAAATTAATTCTAATTTATTAAGCAAATTCGAAATGCATTGAACCTGAGAGGAGTGACGTCGCTTGACGAAGATGATTCGGTCCTCAATCCGTGCAACAATATTGGATGGGGTTGAGATTTATCATATTCGGCGGGTGGTCAAGCGGCGAAAAACCCAGATCGAAGATGGAGGAATCAAAGATGGAGATTGGGAATATATATATATATATATATATATATATATATATATATATAAAGAGAGAGAGAGAGAGAGAGAGAGAGAGAGAGAGAGGGAGGGAGCAGTTTCCAACCCTTTGTTTCCCCCCTTTTTTTTATTTATTTTTTTGTTTTGTGAAAAGTTAAAAATGAAAAAATGAAAGCGGTAAAGTTTGCGCCATGTTTTAATTTTTGGCACAATTCATGGGCTAAAGTGTTGACGCTGTTCCAAAGATTTTGACACTTTTGAAAGTGTCAAGAAGGAAGTGCAGAGAAAACAAGGGATTTTTATTAGTGAATGTTTACCTGTAACACTCTCTACATTGAAAGACTTACGCCTTGCAGGCAATAAATTTCCGTAATCTATTGTTATTGCTTCTAGCATAGAACCACGGACATCAATATTATGAATTTTGCATGTCATTATGTGATTTTCAAACTAATCATATTTAGTGCATGTGGTTTATTACCTACAACGCTTGTTGCCAAATTAAGAGGTGGTATAAGATGAAGTTGTGCACATTTCGTCCGCAACTCTAACGACTCTTGAACCTTTAATGCCCACTCACCATCGATTATGTGTCCATTGTCTTCATTCGTTTGTTCACTGATTTCACCCCATGACTTGTACGAGTAACGATGAACTTCCCCATTATGATATTTGTTTTTTTGCAAACGACAATGATAACCAAGTGCCATAAATATGTCATCCACCTCATAAGAATATAATATTTTGTTTTAAGGAGGTAAAACAAAATTAAATGATGACATTATATTAGTATGAGTTTGTACTATATTGTCAATTCATATTTATAGTGGTATCATGTTTGTAAGGGTTGCTCATTTCATTGGGCCCACTACATTTACCTTAAGCAGGGACTACATCCCTACATTTTCATGTAATGTAACACTTGCGAATTGAACTTTACCTAATTGTATATACGATGCTTATGTGGT
Source organism: Spergularia marina (assembly GCA_963680865.1). NCBI lineage: Eukaryota > Viridiplantae > Streptophyta > Magnoliopsida > Caryophyllales > Caryophyllaceae > Spergularia > Spergularia marina. The sequence goes on along the minus strand of OY804550.1, from coordinate 11,239,001 downwards.
ATATATTATTACACCGATTGACACTCTAAGTTATTTTAGTTATTACCACCATTTAAAGTTTTCCTTAACAAAAGATCATCCTTTAAAGCTCTACATTATTATTAACGACATATGTAATGGATTCAGATACAACCAATCACAATAATTAACGCAATACACACAGGTTTAGGGTTTAGCGTTTTAAGCAGAATAATTAACGCTGCGGGGCTCGGAAAAAATGGGGTTGGGTTTGTAGGTTATTGAACTAACCAAAGGTTTGACGTTAGAAACTCAGAGTCGCCACCATGACTTAACCCCGACAAGTAAGGGTTTTGAAACTTGTTTAAAAACTACAAGTTCGAAAACAAATGAAAGAATTTTAAGGAAAACCTTTCGAAAACCAAAAACGACTCCATGCGCCCTAAAGGCAAAATTCCGTTTTATTGTTATTCACAAATTTTGAAAAACTGGTCTACAAAAACAGAGAAAAAAGGTCCGGGGCCTTAGTTACTTACTAAGGCCTCATTTCCTTCAATAGAGTCTCGGTATATTGGTTACGTTAAAATCTATATAAATAAGTAGAAATAGAAAAGCACATATATTCACATTGTCATTCACATAGATATTTAGAAAAAGAATTTACAAAAGTTGTCGAGTCTTTTTGTACGGACTTGGGGGGTTTGAGCACCAAAGTTCCCGACGTACTTTTAATTGTGGGATTGAAATCCACTCGAGGATCAAAACTCTCCGCAGTTCTGACGGGCAGCCCCACGACAACGGCTTTTTCCACTGGGGGTAGAGGTAAAACGTTATATTAGGGTGTTAAACAAGATTATCACCGAGAGTTGCTTTATCAAATTGATATTTCGTTTACTTGACTTTTAATCAATTCCAAATCAAAACCCCCCCTTTTTCGTTGTTTAATTCAGTTGTTTATTTCATTCCCGCATTAGAACTGCATTGTAAACTTCCCCCTCTTCCTTGTGTTCAAATTACCCTATCTAATCTAGGTAGTGTTTTGTGGTAATTTGATAGGATTTAACGACAATTTTCGTATCAAATTTGGTGTCGTTGCCGATATGTGGGTATCGAGCAGAAGAGGAGGGAAGTCTAATATGCGATTCATCTAGTCCGGAAATGAAGTAAACAAAAGAAGTAAACAATTAAAAGGGGGGGTTTGGTTTGAAAGTTGATTAAAAGTGATATAAACGAAATATCAATTTGATTAAAGCGATTTTGGGTGATAATCTATTCTAACACCCTAATATATAAGTTTTACCTCTCTCTAATATTACCAATTCATTAATAATCCCGGGTTTAACCAATTAATCCTCTTTTATGGGGAATTTGAGCAACCACTACCAAATTCCCCTCCTTTTAGTCCTAACTTGTCTAGTGATCACTCAAACAAATCACAACCAAAGGTTGAAGAGCAAGGACTAATAAAAGATTAAGAACAATCCAAATTAGTATCTAATTAACCGCAACCGCGACACTAATCAAATCTTATCTATTAGTTGCCTAATTAATTCCCCAATCACAAATTAGTCATAACCATACACTAATCATGTGAAAGTTGCTTTCTTTAGGGTTACTAATCAATGACCACCAATTATCAACCAATTATAAGAAATACCTAATTCAATCTAATTAACCAATTAGATAAAATAAAGGTAAATCAAGCAATTGAAGAACAAGGAATGAATTATAATGAAATTACAGGCAAATTAGAGAGAAAAATACTTACTAATACATAGGATAAAAGACTAGATTACACCAAGAGTCTCGGAAGGGGATTAGCCTCCCATATTAATTACTACAACAAGATTTGAGATGTAAATCATAATGAAAATATTAATTCTCACTAATCTCTCCAAGTTTCTCTCTCTAATATGAAAAAACTAGATGAAAAATAATATGAAAGGTGATAAAAAGTAGGGAGGGGTTCAAGCCCCTTTATTCTAGCAAAGTACAAAAGATACTACAACACAAAAGTAAAAGGTAAAAAAAAAAAGTAACTGTCAAAAAGCCAAACGAAACTTCCCGGAAGGTGTCTTCCTTGGACCGAGACTCAAATTACTCGGGCCGAGACGAAGCACTCCTCAGACCGAGACAAAATCTCCTCGGGCCGAGGCCTGTATTCCTCAAAATCGGCCCGCTGACGGCTTTTCTCGGTCCGAGAAGACTGTCCTTGACCCGAGACGGATATTCTCGGTCCGGGTACGCAACGCGATCTTCAAACGCGCATAACTTTCACCTTCGTACTCCATTTTGAGCTCATAATATATGATCGAAAAGTTAAGATCACGAACTTTCTTCTCCATTTGAAATTTCTACAAAATATTATCTTAATAAAAAGTTATGATCAAATGAAGTCGGAGGTGATGGTGTGTGGTTCTCTTTAATCATCCGACGCTCACCAAAAAGGGTCTTGAGCCACACACATCCTATAAAACCATCAATTAAACTCCAAATATACTCCTTATGATGTGGTTTAAGAGTCATGATAAAACCACGCCTAATTTATCCTTGAAGCGTCTAAATCATGCCGATTAACGCACCATCATCACACCACATCAAACTCCGCCATGCTTAGACCTTAACTCGTCCTCGAGTCATCCAATTCTCCACACTTGACACCTTAAACTCTCTCTTATAGTACGGGGTGAGTTGCAACAAATAAATCCTCCAAATAAGAGTTGCAAGTCACAACACACAAAAAACCTAATTAGAGTTGGGGTGGGCGCAATGCTCAACACCCCACCTCTAACCATCTTATGCTACCAACCCGAAACAAATGAAACAAATGGGGACTAATGAGTCCTAAACTCTCCAATTTCTCTCCAACTCCCTCTTAAGCAATTATTCGGGATAGTGCCATCGAATATGCCTCACCTTTTTTTAAGCCACCGACGCCACTTATATTAACAAAATGCAAGAGGAATTTCTAACCTACACCACCAATTTCTAAACATCGAACCTCCTTATAGCTCCCTTGATGATCCAAACCCGTATCTCCCCAAACTCCTCTTCTTATGTTGCCCGCCGTGGTATCCATGAATCTTTTTTTTTTCTTTCAACGGAAAAGAAAAAACACACCTACGAGGTTTCAAGGTTTGGTGTACATGAAGGTAAAGAAACAACCATTACGACTCGGGCTGAAAAGTTAGAAGAGGTGTTCTTGGTGAAGTTGATATTTCTAGCAAAGCGGACATATCGGAGTTCAAAACTGCCTTTTTGACTTATGCCATCCTAACCATCCTTTACCCGTCAACAACTCTGAGTACAGATATGTAATATGTTGCCACCCTCGGTAATGTGACAACCAAATATGATTGGTATGGCCTTATCTTTGACCAGTTGATCAGTTGCGGCAGAAAGGTTCAACGTAAATTTGCCAAACATGGAGCATATTCGGGTTGTGGTGGATGTGTTATATTCCTAGCGGTAAGTGTTTAGTGTTTGTAACTATTATTTTTTGGTATCCTATATTAGTAAACTTATGCTGTGTATATCTGCAGATACTCTATGTTGATCGGTTGAACAATCCGCCTGTAAGATGGGGGGCATTTCCCTCGTGTTGAATTTTGGAGCTTGAAATCGCTTAATGCTGTTATCAACAAAGATGCACTCGAGAAAGGAGGAGACTTTGGTGCTACCAGGGTAATATGACCAAGCCTTTGTTTGACGTTCTGCAATTGAGATGGATTATATACAATTGAGATGAATTATATACAATTACAAGAATTCATTATAAAGACACTTTTTCATTGTAGATGACTGATGTTGCATATGGCAAAGCACATCCTATGGAACCGAGAAACCGACTACCCAAGGACATTGTAGGAGTAGTAGCCAGCCAGCGGTATGGAATGAGGTAAGTTCCGAATTGTGCATAAAAAGATGATAATATCAATCTCAAGGTTCATCGTGTAATACTTGTTTTTCACATTCGGTTGTTAGGTATCGTGAATTGAAACAGATTGTGAAACGATATGTTAAACCGAAACAGAAACATGTGATGGAGTCTATTGCCTCGTCTGATGACGATAATGCGGGGAGGCCGATGAAACAAAAGAGAAAGTGGACATGTATGGATTTCATTCACACGCTTCGAAAGGCTAAGAGGGCAAGGCAGATTCTAGAGGCGAAGAAGGCGAAAAGGGGAAATGGTTTCGAAAAAGACAATCCTCCGGAGCATAATGAACCACCGGTCCATCATGGTGTTGGTGTTGAAGATGGTGGTGTTGGTGAATATTCGACGTCTGATCTTGAGGACCCTTAATACCCCCTGGTTTTTACCCTCGCCATTGCTAGCAAAATTCTATCAATGAATCTGTGAGTAGGGAGCATGATACTCACCAATCTTTGTGAGCCACTGATGGTGAAAAGATCTCACCGGATCCCACTGATCCTATTAATGAACAACATAATACTCACCAATCTTTGGGAGCCACTGATAGCGAAAAAGATACCACTGATCCCATCGATCCCACTGATCCTATTGATGAAGGACATAATAAATTGCATGACAATGACGAGATCCACTACGTTGAAATTTCTGATGTTAATCACTGTCCTCACCTTACTCCATTAGGCGTGACTACTCCTGTGTTAGACTCAAATCTGTTCACTCCAGAGTCGTCTACTCCTATGACTCCAGTAGATTATATGACGGCTGATAAGGTGATAAGCGGAGTGTGTGTTGAGATTGATAGTGAGCATGATAGTGATGATGATGATGAAACAATTCAGCCCACGATTGTGCATCATAGGAGTAGGCCAAGGCGGCCTCTTGTACCAACAGTCTCAAAAGACTTTGTTGTACCCTCGAAGAAGCCCACATTGAGTATCGAGTCCATTAATAAGTTTCATGATTATATTGTGAAGCGCTACGTTAATAGTGTCCTAATACTTAGAGAGATTGCTTTGGGTTATATTTGGGTTATACACATCATAAACTTCATGATTATAATGCAGGTTGGATTCACCTGGAGCTATAATTGTTGTATGTGATCGTTACAAAGTCTCGATTGATAGTTTTCATTCTATTATGGATGAACAAAGGGATGTGTCGTTTGAGGTGAGTTATCCTACGATCAACATATTGTGTCACGTTTATTCAGTTTTAGTCAAATTAGTGAAATTATGACTAGTGCAAAATGAGGTGATGATGGCGTAATAGTTCCAGAATTTGAGATTGCATTAATTCACTATCTGAATTTGAACAAATGGCAATCGAGTTGAGATGCTGCTAGATCTGCTCTTTGGCACAGTTAACTAATTTGTTGGTGACCATGGTGTCTTTTGGAGTACTGGATGGCTTTTTGTAATGTTTAGTATAGTCTTCAATGATAAGTCTAATTATCAGGAGTGTGAGTATAAAGTGAACAGATATTGGTCATTGGCACAGATGGTATTTTCTGGATATTCAGTAGTGATGGCCTAGGAAGATGATTATGTATGTTTGATTTTGAGTATTGAATGTCTTTTAGTCAAATTATGACAATATTTCGATACTTTTTAGTATGCGTCGATGGCATCGGTTTTGTACACTGCAAAGTGGAGGAAGAAGTTCAAAGATGGATCAATTCGAAACATGTTACCTCCTTCACTTGCGGTAATATAAATTTGTCCTTATGTGATAATGGTTAACTCGCTATGTTGCTAGTGACTAATGAACGCTTTTGAGTTATAGTTAGCTACCTTAGTCGTTGGAGGCAGAAAAAATCCTTATGGATGTAGAGCTACAATTGCGGAAGATTTCAATTCTCATACACGGGACAATTGTGGACTGAACTTTGCATTGTACGTTCATATGCATGCGGGATATAATATTTAACTAATATAGTCAAACTCGTTTTTCATGTCACTCATAGTGGTTTTTTTTTTTTTTTTTTGCAATGTGGATATTTGTTCCCGTATGTGAAAGTGGGGTTTGGTGGTGTCTACCAATTGCCTTGAGGGAGAAATCAGTATGGATTAATAAGCTCGTTAGTTCTTCATTTCACGAGATAAGCAATTATGATCCATTTGTAAAACTGTGTTACTAACCTTGAAACCGCTTTCTATGAAATGCAATTAGTTGGATGCAATTGATAGTTCATTAAAGCACTTTGATGCTCGTTGGCAATTGGGAGATCTTCTAAAATGGCCTATTACGTCAGTGGGAATTCAACATACATTCCACAAGTATGTATCAAATGGGTGTTCTTGCCGTTTACGTCTCATATTTTCTCTTGTGCATTCAAGTGTTGTTGACATAAAGTGTTGGTTTTCTATGTATGTGTAGGGACAAATCTGGGTTCCTTATGCTATACTCTGTAAAACAATGCGCCTATCGTTTCCATAAAGCTATTCCCCTTGTGAGTAAAAGTACATCTCAATAGCATTTTACTTATAACATTGTTGTCCTTTTTAATCGTGTTCTATTGCATATGTTATTCTATGACGGCGCAAATTTGAGCATGATTTCACAGTCGTTTGTCTATGAAAATCTCATTTGCCCTGAGAACGAGAAATTTGCTGCTCTCACACCAATACTACATGCAACGGACCAATGAGACCAATGAAGTAGCATTTCACCTGCAAGCTTAATCTTTTGGACAATTATACTTGGTGTGATTTTCATGTACAAGGCAGTTATCTTAGGCTATTTTGTCGGCTTAGGCAGTTATCTTAGGGTCTTTTGTCGGCTTAATCTTTTGGACATTTATCTTAGGCTATTTAGTCGGCTTAATCTTTTGGACAGTTTTCTTAGGCTATTTATTCGGCTTAATCTTTTGGACAGTTATCTTAGGTTATTTAGTCAGCTTAATGACTAGGCAGTTAGGCTATAAGGTGTGATTTTGATGTATGTAGTCGGCTTAATCGACGTACAAGGGTCATGTATGTCCTAAATCTTTTGTTAATCAGTGAAATTTGTTAATATCATTTCCTTTTGAGGAAAATTTGTTACACGTTGTGTACTGTTTACCTAAGACTTTACCAGTGTAAGTGCTATGTCATGTATGCCATGTCCTGTGTGCCAGACACAACAACTTATTCACCTTCTTCACTAACCATGGCTTTGCAAGCAATTGTTTCAAAAGACACTTGCATTCTATCATACCTTGCAACTTCTTCCGTCTTTGTTGGATCATGGTATGGAACTTTCACGAGAGTATGTTTCCTAAGAATGTTTTTACACCATCTTCTCAATATATATTTCTGAAGAACTACATTTACATGATTCTGGTGATAAACCTTTACAATAATATGTCTACAAAAGATGCCGCTACACTCAAACAACTGGCAAGCACATGAAACATCATGGGTCAAAGTGTTGAACCGAACCCGATAATCACGCTCGGCATGAGTAGGTACTTAATCACGCATGCCTTCACTATAAACCCAAACTTTGTCCGATATCCGAAAGTCCACTTCTACATCAGAAACTTGTTTCCTCTCCTCCTCTTCACAATATATTACATGTTGACACTCCTTCTGCACAAGGTGTAACCTCGCCAAAGTGTAAACTTTGAAGAACGCCTTTTCAACAACAAATATGCTAACCAAAGACCTTGTCGTCCTATCGCAATCAACATCAACCTTTTTCTCCCGTTCAGCCCTACTCACCATTGCCTCCCAATACTTCTCAACAAACTCATATAGTGAAGTGTGTTTCGTCAGCCATTGATCAAAGAAATTGTGAATGCTCTCCACCCTCTGGGTCGATCTCATATCGGCCCAAAATATATGCTTTGTGTAGGCAGGAACCCACATCTCCCTTTTAGAAAACAATCCACTTATCCATACACCGTCTTGCAAATTGAATTCAGCCATCACTTCATCTCACTTCTTCTCAAATTCATCACCAGTAAATGAATCATAAATGACACTTTTAATCTTGGGCGAGAAAACTGAATACTCAGCTTCATTCAGATATTTAAGCTTCAGGCTAAATTTCTTTGTAATATGCCAAATACACCAACGATGTCTTGTTTTAGGCAACGCAGCCGCAACAGCATTGCGAATTGCAGTCGCTTGATCAGTAAGTATGCCCTTTGGGGCCTTGCCACCCATGGCAGATAGCCAAGTAGAGAAAAGTCATTCAAATGTCTCCGGAGTTTCATTGCTTATTAAGGCACAACCTACTAATATGGTTTGACCATGATGGTTAACACCAACAAAATTCGCAAAAGGCAAGTCATACCTGTTTACTAGATATGTTGTATCAAAACAAATAACATCTTTGAACTCTTCAAATGCAGCTCTACACACGCATCTACCCAAAAAACATCTTGCAAAACACCATTCTTATCATGTCTAATACAATGAAAAAATTTGGGATTGTTCTTGTGCATTTTATTAAAGTACGCCATCATTGCATTAGCATCACCGTCTTTCAATCTCAACCTACCCTCATGCGCAAGTACATTATAACAATCCTTCAAAGTGGGTGGGTTCAAAATTATCCCGCCCATTTCTTTCCACACTTTTGATCAATCATTTGGGGTACAGACAAACCGGCTTTATCGCCATAAACTAAACCTCTCTTAACATGTGGTGGCATCTCACGGCATGACTTTATATATTTTCTTTTGCTAGGTGTGGGATTATGGTTCTTGTGTTTATGCTCAACCGTTCTTACAACCCACAAACCATCCTTATCAACTGCACCATATACCAATGTCGTGCAACCAATCTTTTTCGAAATTGCCCCCTTTTGTGGTTTAGCATGCAACACAAGATCAGGTAAACCATCTACCTCAGGACACAAAATATTACTACCTTTCTTACGAAATGGTGCTCCGGCACACTCGCATTTGCATGTGATACGACTCAACTTATCAGATTTAGATTTACCAGCTTGAGGTTTTACTACACCAAATCCCTCTTGCTTACCATATGCACGATATAGTTGGTCTATATCTTCCCACTTCTCAAAACCCATGCCAACCTAAAGTGGTTCAATCACATTTTTTGAGGTAGAAATTAAACATTTAGGGGTGCGTACTTCACCCTCCTTATCATTGCCCAGTGAGATGGCATCTAATTCCCCTTCAAATCCCTCTTCTATAACTTGTTCTACAACCTAAACTACATCCTCTTCTGCTTCTTGTACCCGTATCTCTTTTCCTAATTTGCCTTCTACCTCATAATCTTCACTCATATAACTATCACAAACAACATGATAGAGCGTAAATGTAGTGTGTTAGTGCGCATCATTTAGGCGCCTTAGTATCTAGTTGGGCATGATTTTAACGTGATTCGTACACCACACCACTCGAAGTATTTTTGGAAACTAATCGTTGGTTTTACGAGTTTTTGGTGTCCTTAGACCCTTTTGGTGAGTCTCGGACAATAATAGGGGATCAAGCTACAAGTTGGAGCAAGATTCGAGGAGAAGATCGCTTCACCACACTCCGAGAACCACACACCATCACCTCCAACTTCATTGGATCATAACTCTCTAACCAGAAAATATTTTGCAGAAATTCCAATTGGAGAGGAAATTTCATCGTCTTAGCTTTCCAACGATATATTATGAGCTCAAAATGAAGTTCGGAGGTGAGAGTTATGCCCGTTTGAAGATTGGCATGCGCATAGTCCCTCGACTCGAGTATCATCAACCTCGACTCGAGGACGTGACTCTCGACTCGAGGATTTCTTCCCTCGAGTCGAGGAGATTTGACAAGACGCGTATATTGAAGAACAAGATTCTCGACTTGGGAGAGGGTATACTCGAGTCGAGAATTTTATCGCTCGACTCGAGGAGGGTGTGCCTCGAGTCGAGGATTTCGTCGCTCGACTCGAGGAAGTTAGCTTCCGGGAAGTTTTCCATGGGCTTTTCACGATTTCTTTTTGCTTAAGAAATATCTATTTCGTCTTTTAGTGTCTTTGGTACTTATCCTTAATAAAAGGGGTATGTAACCCCTCCCTAGGAATTATCACCTTTCATATTATTTTTCATCTAGTTTTCATTTTAGAGAGAGAAATTGAAGGAGAATTATTTATTTCATTATGATTTTCATCTCAAATATTATTGTAATCAAATTCTTTCATCCTATGTATTAGTAAGATATTCTTCTCTCTATTTTGCCTTTAATTTCATAGTAATTAATTCCTTGTTCTTCAATTGTTTGATCTATCCTTGTTTTATCTAATTGGTTAATTGGATACTTCATAAGCTTGGTTTTTAATTGATGGTTATTGATTATTGACCCTAAAGGAAGCAACTTTCACATGTTTAGTGTATGTTATGACTAACTTGTGATTGGGGAATTAATTGGGCAACTAATAGATTAGATTTTATTAGTGTCGCGGTTGCGGCTAATTAGATACTAATTTGGGTTGTTGTTAATCTTTTATTAATCCATGCTCTTCATGCCTTTGGTTTTGAATTGTTTGAGTGGTCACTAGGCAATTTAGGACTTAAAGGAGGGGAATTTGGTAGCGGTTGCTCCAATTCCCCACGCAAGATGATTAATTGGTGAAAATTGAGATTATCTATGAATGACATAATTAGAGAGAGGTAGAAATTACTATATTAGGGTGTTTGAATAGATTATCACCGAGGGTCGCCTTAGTTAATTTGATAAATCGTTAATTTCTCGTTTAATCGTCCTTCAAACCCAAAAACCCCCATTTAATTGCTTTATTTCTATTATTTCTTTTTTTTTCACACTAGAATTGCATATTAGGACTTCCCTCTTCTTTGTGGATACGATACCCACTTACCCTAACTTCTTAGTTAGTATTTTGTGGTAATTTGACTAATAATAACGACTTATTAGCTGTCACAACATTCAAATTAACTTGGAGAACTAAACATTCGGGACACATATGTTACTGTCTATACAACTACTATTCCTTATATACCATTTAACATATCACGTATACCATTTAATGTATCACATACACCATTGATAATACTAAATACAATCACCTCACACATAATACTACAATTCAATTCCAAATTCTCAAAACCAATAACACAATCACCTCACACACAATAGTACCATTCAATTCCAAGTCCTCATACCAATAATACAATCATCTCTCACACATAGTAGTACTATTCGATTCCAAATCCTCAAACCAATTTCTACAAGCCATTACAGCTACAAAAAAAAAAAAAAAAAAAAAAACCTATTTCAACCTTTACAACCATTACAATAATTGAAATCGACTCAGAAAAACAGATATACTCAGAAAAACATATATACAACCATACATTATATGAATTACATACCTCATCCATGGTTTAGGAGGTGAAAATGTTGACGCCTCTAATGAGCCTCCAATGGAAACACAGGAAATTTCTGTATAATCGTGACTTATTGAGACTTGTTAATAAATCAGTGGTTGGCTTACATGTAAAACTCGACATCGGCGCCGAATATCGTATATACTGTATACATTTTCTCGCTCCTTCAAATCTTCAATAGCAGTCGGGTCGAATGAGATAAGATCGACACTAACTAAAATGATAAGATTTTGGTAATAAGAAAATCGAATTGGGGGTGATTGGTGACTACTGGTGAAGTGGTGAGGCATTAAAGAGAGGAGGAGAAGAGGAGAGAGAGGGAAAAATAGAGGAGCAAGTGACGGCTGGTAAGATAAAAAAAAACCTACTATCTTTGTAAGTGACCACTGGTAAGATAAAAATAGGCATTTAAAGAAAACTTTTGGGAAAAGGTGGGTTCCGGTTCGGGTCCGGTTTATACCGGACCAGACCGAAAACCGGATATTGTAAATGTGAACCGGAAACCGGACAGGTCATACGGGTTCGGGTCAAGTTTTGCGGGTTGTACCGGATTTTGAAGACCCCAAACACAAATCTTCTCCCCAAACACTCACTCAGACTCAGTCACTCGACTTTGCACTCTCCACTTTCTCTCCATACTCTCTGGAGTGTCTGCCTCACTCTGTCTCTTCGGCACACCGGGGCAACCTGCACCACCGCATCTACCACCCCACCAAGGCAATTACTCATTAGCTTTTTATTAAAAGTGTTAAAATGTTTATACTTATGTTAATTTCCAATTGCTGCCTATGAATTTTTGAGAGTTGATATGGTGAATATAACGTTGAGATTGAATAGGGTCAATTATTTCACAAATTCGCAATCGATTACTTTGATAAAGTCTTTAATTTCATTTTGAGTTTATTTCTTGTGATTCTTGTTGTTTGATCGATTCTTAGTTGATGATTAGGCTTGTGTTTCAATATTTGTTTTTGATTGGTGAGAATTCAGTGATAAAATTGCAGGTTGCATACCCCAAAGAAATGGCGATGGCTCAAACCTTGATTAAACAATGTCCTTCTGACTCCTCGGCACATGCCCAATTCTCACCTTCCAACTCTTACTCAACCTCCCTAATCATCTCGTCTCCTTCACTCTCCTCTCGCCTCTCCGTCAAGCCCACACTCTATGCTTGTTACGTCTCCTCTCCGTCTCCCTTGAGCGTTGTCAATGGCAACGCCGATTTACGGGTCCCTGACCGCTCTGAAATCCGCTTTGGGTTGCCCAGTAAAGGCCGCATGGCCTCTGATACCCTCGAGCTTCTCAAGGTTTTACTGTCACTCTATTAATTGGATTTGGATTTGCTTTTTTCTTTTTTTCTTCTTTTGAAGTCTGAATTTAACAATGAGGTGATTTTATGTGCTCAGGATTGCCAGCTGTCTGTGAGGCAAACTAATCCGCGGCAGTACGTTGCTCAAATTCCTCAGGTTAGCGTCGCCGCATCAGTCTTGTGAAGTGCTTTTTATTGTGGTTTTTCGGAATTATGTAGATGACTTTACGCTTTGGGTTCTTTTAAATGTGAAATTGTGACTTTTGAGGAGCTTTGAGAGTTCTGGGTGCTTTTTGGTCCCTAATTAATCAAGTAGAGGGTTGCGGATTTGGGGTTAAAAAACTTGGGTTTACCTTCTGATGCTTAAAAGAGTAGGAATTCAGCCTTTACGTGAAGGATAAAGGTGAGCATTAGCTCAAACCTGATCGCTCGATGGAGTCGATGCACATATTCCTTGTGGGTGTTGTTGGATCAAGTCAGGTGTACACTCAAAATGTAACTTGCAAGCTGGAATAGGTTGTAAATGGGAAGTTGGGAACACAAGAACTGAGCAATTGTCTACAGTTGCATCTTCACTAGTTCTTAAATCTCAGGCAATAGGTACTCTGTACTGCGCTCTTCACAAGAACACGGACTTCATGGGGCAACAGCCAACACATTAGTTAAGGGACAAGGTTGTAATTATTAGGAAATTCACTGTTAAAATCCAAATCAGTAAAGATAACTTTTTTAACATCAGGAATACTTGACTTCTTTGTGCACATGTCCTCTTCTAAAGAAATTGGGTTATGAGCACTCACCATGGCCTTTTGACGGAGTGGCTTGATACTTGGAAGAGATAATTTGCAGTAGCTTGGTACAGGTTGCTCCTTAAGTACACTTTCTCAAAGTACTTACTCGGTGTTTCAGTAGATACGGAAAGGAGACAGAAAAACTTTGCCGTTTCAACAGTATCATCTACCTGCATTGTTCTCTTAACTAGCCTTCTGAGACGTAGACAATGAGTTTTTATTGTCACATTCTTCCCTTTTATAAATATTGTTCGACTGCGATGAATGTCTGTGGTCTTACTGTGGTGATTATCTCTTAGTGCTGCTTTCAAACTATTTCCCTCCTCTGCAGCTGTCAAACTTGGAAGTGTGGTTTCAACGTCCTAAAGATATTGTGAGGAAGTTGTTGTCTGGAGATTTAGACCTAGGTATCATGGGATTTGATACCGTTAGTGAGTTCGGTCAGGTAATTCTCTGTACTTTGACAACCGTTACTATGTAATTGGAGTTTTGCATATCTATTAGCACAGGAGTTCTAAACCTTTCTATCATACAACTGCTGTTGCTTAAAGAAAAGTGTCATGAGAAGAATTACTGAGCTTGAATTTATTTCTTCTGTAGAGATCGAGCTTTAATTGTGAAATGTGTTTCGGAAATAAGATGCTTCATCTTTCCCTCTCCTCAGTATAGTTTGCTCCCCTCTCCACTATTGCCATGAGTTTCGACAAAGCACTTATTTTTTCTCTTTTTTCCCGATCTGATTTTCCTTGGAGATTACTTCGATCACACTTTTCTCTCTCCACAGAACAACCATGAGATAAAATGTTGAACTTTGCTTTTGTTTCTCTTCAATCTCAAATGGCTTTTGTTATTGGCCTTCGCCCCATCAGTGTCCACGTTTGAATATCTTGATATTTTTCAATTCTTTTAGGAGTCCTTTATTTTCTATTGTAGAGAGAGTGAGGAAAACAAAGTGTAAGCTTATATGTTATTTGATGTAGGGAAGTGAAGACCTCATTATTGTTCACGATGCTTTGGATTATGGAGACTGTCACTTGTCTATTGCTGTAAGTATCTATTCCCCCTGAGCAAACAAGGGATTGCTTGGTATGAGTCTTACGTAAAAGTTTTTCCATCTTCTTTTCAGATTCCTAAATACGGCATTTTTGAGAATATAAATTCTCTAAAGGAGCTTGCTGAAATGCCACAATGGACAGCTGATAAACCTCTCCGAGTAGCCACTGGTTTTACCTATGTATGTACTTTCTCAAACTATGTCTGATATGTCTTCGTCTATTTGGTTGAAAAGGCCAAGGATGATCAAGGATTTCTTATATTGGGATGCATTAAGAAGTTTATGTTGGAAATTCAGAGAAGAGGATAACTTTATTTACTGAAAAAGCTGCTTAAATAACAAGAGTTCAACGGAAAACAGAGAAATTGCTAATTAGCTAGCTATATTTTAGCAACTATCCTAAACTCTAGCCACAGTAAAGATGCCTAAATACTGGGTAAACTCTAACAAATTTGATCAAAGACTGCTGATGCACATTCAAACACTACTTGCATCAGTATGTGCCTTTTCCAAGAGACTTTGTAAACAAGTCTGCCAGCTGATCTTCAGTCTTGCAATATTTCAAACGAATTGCACCATCGTTTGAACATATATGATGAAGAATAGCTTTATGCTGAAATGTTTGTTCTTGGCATGAAAAACTTAAAGTTCCTTTGACATATTGGACACTCTTTTTGCAGCTTTGAGACGAGTCTCATTAGTACAGTTCATAATTCTTGACAAAACACTTACAACATACATGATGTCTGGCCTTGTCGCCGTAAGGTACATCAGGCATCCAATCAGACTTTTATATATAGACTCATCCACCTTTGCATTCCACCTTCCCTGCATAGCTTCTCTTTGTGGCACTATTAGAAATTACAGAGTAATCTAGAAAACTCTAGAGCATCATTGAATGTTTGGAATGCCTAGAAATGTTATACTCCTTCCAGTTCACTATGATGTTCCACAATGGAAGTGGCACGGAGTTTTTTGTAGGTAGTAAGATGTGGTGGCAAATGAATGTGGCGGGGTCACAATCCATTAGGACCACAAATAACATAACAAATAAGGAAAGTAGAAGATCATTTAGATCTGGCTCAAAAAGGAAACAAGAAGATCATTCACAACTGGAGGGACTAGAACATTCTAGTAACTAGCATTCTAGAATATTCATTAGATAACATGAGAGTGTATAAATAGATTTCTCCTATGCTCATATGTAATGCAAGAATTCAAGAAGAATAATAATAATCAAGTTTTATATCAATCACCAGCAAAAATGTAGCCCCCAAAATTCCAACAGGCACATAAGAGTACTTATGCTCTTACAATTTTCCATGTGGAATTTCTTCAGAATCTCCCTTGCATACTTTTGCTGATTGATAAATATTTCACCTTGTTTTTGCTTAATTTCCATCCCAAGAAAATAAGATATCTCTCCAAGATCATTCATCTCAAAGACTCGCATCATATTTCGTATCACTGCCAGTGACTAAAATATCGTCCACATATAACGATACTACCAGAAGATTATTTCCGTCGCCTTTTCACTTGCGCTATTGGCGGAGCCTAATTTCAGCAGATTTTCATCAATCCTACGGACCATGTCCTTGAAGCCTGCTTTAAGCCGTACAACGCCTTCTTCAACAAGTACACTTTGTCTTCGTGTCCTTTTGCAGTAAAATCTTCAGGTTGCTCCACATAGATTTTTCCTTCCAGAAAGCCATTTAAGAAGGCTGACTTGACATCAAGTTGGTAGATTTCCATTGGTTTTGGGCTGCAATAGCTAGTAGCATTCTAATTTTGTCTAGCCTCGCAACTGGAGCAAAAGTGTCAAAGTAATTTGCCCCAAAAACTTGAGCATACCCTTTTACCACTAATCTTGCTTAATATTGGTTGAGTGAACCATCAGCATTCTGATTTTTTCCGATCATAGCAAGCTCCTCCTGCATTGCAACCCTCCATTTAGGATCTTTTTCGGCTTCTTGATATCCTGCTGGTTCAAGCACGGGAATATTGCATCTCTGATAAATAGCAGCAAGTGATCTGGTACCACGAACAGCCGGATGATCTACTAACTCGTCTTAAACTCTTGATTGAGATCATCATGTTGCTGATATCCTTCATTGTTCCTGCTCCACTTTATCATTCTCCGTGAAGCTTACATCCCTACTTAATAGAATTTTTCTTGTGTCAGGTTGAAAAACTCTGAGGATTAGATGTTAAGATATAACCAATGAATATACCAGGTTCATCGATTTTGTCCAGCTTGTCTCGTTTGACCTGCGCACATGAGTAAAATACAAACAGCCAATTACTTTCAGGTTTTTTATTTATTTATTTGGCTTGTAACCGTCCCAAGCCTCAAAAGGATTTTTTTCGTCTACTGCTTTTGTGGCTGCCTGTTTAGCAAAGATACTGCAGTATTTGCTGCTTCCACCCATTATTTCTTCAGAAGATCCTTCTCATGAAGCATGTATCTGGCCATCTCCATTATCTTTATTCTTTGGGCTCACTTACTCCATTCTGTTGTGGAGTGTATGGAGCTGTAACTTGGTGCTCAATTCCAGCCTCACAAAACTTATTGAATTTGTCGGATGACCTCAAGACTTGAATTTTACAGTCACTTGGTTCTCAATCTAGTTCTTGAATTTGAAGAAGACACCTGCTACCTCAGACTTAAACCTAAGAAAATAAATCCAACACATGCTTGTGAAATTATCAATAGAAGCAATGTAAAATTTACTCCCAATGAGTTAAGGAATTTTTTATGGTCCAGCCACGTCCGTATGAATGAGTTGCAGCTTCTTGGTAGCTCTCCAGTCCTGGCTCCTTTTTCAGAAAGGAAGTCTTGCTTGTTTTACCATATTGACATGCTTTGCAGCTTGGTAAATCGGACTCAATATGAGGCAAACCATGAACTGACTCTTTCTTTTTGATATTCAATATTGCTGCATGATAAATTGACCAGCCTCATATGCCAAGTCTCTGGGTTGGTTGCAGTTGCTATATATTAGCAACTACCCTAAACTCTATCCCCTAACTAGTAAATGACAGTAAAGACGCCTAAAGACTCGGTAAATTGTAACAATTAATCCAAGACTACTGATGCACATACAAACAGTGTTTTTTTTTTTTTTTGAAGTCAGTCTCTGTTGCACGTGAGTGTATTCACTAGCTTCATGTCCTAAAAGTATCTTTGATTTTGTGCTCCTATCAGCTGGGTCCCAAATTCATGAAAGATAACGGGCTGAAGCACGTTGCGTTTTCCACTGCTGATGGAGCTCTAGAAGCAGCACCTGCGGTAAGATTAATTTATTTAAGAAACTCATCTTTCTGGTCCTTCGATTTTGTGTTTTGAGAAATGGCTTGGGTTTGAAGTTATGAATGCATAAACTAATCTCTTTACTTTCAAGTGGTCTAACATAGTTCTTTATATACTGACTTATCGACGTGTTGTGGCCATTGCATGGTGCTCTTTTATCGTTCATGTGTCTGTCATTATCGTTTCTAGCTTGCTATTCGTACACCTCTTGCAATTGTTGGGAATAGAGGATAAGTCTTAAGAGACTATGCTTGGAGTATAGATGTTGAAAGAAAAATCTCAAATAGTAAATTCTTCTTTGGTGTTTGACATGTCTTTGTGGCGTTTCCTTAATGTTAACATTCTTTTCTGGCTATCAGATGGGAATAGCAGATGCTATATTGGACCTTGTCAGTAGTGGTACAACCCTGAGGGAGAACAACCTGAAAGAAATTGAAGGTGGTGTTGTGCTGCAGAGCCAGGTAGGATTATGTGCCCATGGTAGACCTAGTATGAAGATTTGGTTTGAGCTGTTTTAACCTTTTAATGTGTCTGTTACATTCATCTTCCCTCTACTCTCCTCTTTAGATATTCGGGATCAAAAAATCTGATCTTGTTTTAAATCCCGAACAATGTTTCAGGCTGTACTCGTTGCAAGCAGGAAATCATTGATCAGTCGGAAAGGTGTTCTGGACACTACCCATGAGATATTAGAAAGATTAGAGGCACACCTGAGGGCAAGTGGGCAGTTTACGGTGTGCAACTTACCCTTTCACACTGATTATAGTTAGTTATCCTCGTCGTTTCTTTTAGCTTCATCTGTCATGCCAGGTAACTGCAAATATGAGAGGCAGTAGTGCCGAGGAAGTCGCGGAGAGAATACTTAGTCAGTCATCTTTATCTGGACTTCAGGTGATGTTTGCTTTACCTTGGATTGAGTCTTAGTTCTTAAATTTTCTAAAGGTGATCTTCAGATGATTGTATAACTTAACCATCTGCCACTGCCATCACAATGTCATGAAAAAAGCTCTAGACTAGGCTGGTGTAATATAATACAGTCGATATTTCAAGTTCAGCCGCTTTAAAAGTACCTTTGAGCGACAAGCCGACAACCTGCTTATCCCTATCTCTGGTTTGTGCAGGGTCCCACGGTGAGTCCTGTCTTTTGCAAAAAAGATGGAAAGGTAGCAACAGATTATTTTGCTATCGTTATCTGTGTTCCGAAAAAGGCTCTTTATAAGTCCGTTCAGCAACTACGTGCGGTAAGACTCTTTTTCTTTACCCTTCATGATGCATGCTCCTTTCTTTCCCGTTCAGTAGTCAACATTAGATTTGCATAGATTTACAGTTAACTTTATTTCCCAATAAAAAGGATGTTGGGATCTCTGGGCATGGGAAGTGAAAGCATCGCTGTGTTTGGCCTGCTTTCAATTTGGTTGGTATACTACTGTTAACTTCATCCAAGAAAATGGTCAGCTTCTGAGGTTTCCTAGGGCAGTTGTACAAATGGTCTTGGCATTTAAAATATATGCTTGGCGGTCCTTTCTTGCTTATTTGTTTAACTCTATATGTACAACATCATTGAGCCGTTCAACGATGCTTTATTTAGTGGTAGGTCATTTAGGTAAAAAAAAATGCTGCTCTACTTGCTGTTGTGACAAAACCTGTGAATGACCCATTGTTAAAGTGGTTTTAGATGTCTCTTCAACTTAAAATTTTGGTCAAAAGCAGATTTACGCTGTTTAGGCATCGGATATGGGTTGTAGATGAAGGTTCCTACTTCGCCCTTTTGTCATTTACTTGTCACTGTGTCATACATAATTTAATCTACAGAAGAAAGCAATTTGCGATTCTGCTTAGGACAATTTTCTAGACTTTAATCAGACAACTTTTAGTCTATTTACTTCTTGACACGAAAATTTCCTCTGGTAGAAATGAAAGGAACCATTTTTGGAATCCCCTTGTGTAGTGTTTTGGAACATGAAGTTCAGTATAATTCATTGACTTAAATTCTAGAATTTGAAGTGATGTAATTGAATTTCAAATCCATACTCATAATATTGAATTCTTTTACTATCCTTCCCCTCCCCCATTCCCCACACCTTCACCTCAGCCAATTCTCCTCCCTCCCAACCTCCACCACCAACAAGATTGCCCCACCTTCTCTCACCAGGGTTGAACCGAACAACCATCATCCAACAAATGGTGAGCAAGGGGAAATTTGAATGTCGAAGAAGCGCGGTGGTAGAAAGGTCTACAGAAGTGATGGTGGCGGGGATGGTAGTGGGATGCTGGAGAGGCCGCTGTCAAAGACTGAATATTATCTTTTTGCCCTTGTTTCTTCCTTTTCTTTCTTTTAGTTTTTATTTGTTTTACCTTCTAGGAATGGTTCCTTAAGGGCCAAGGCCGTTCATGTTGGACTATAGCAATGTTGTTATGCTTAACAATTCTGTTCAGTTTGCAACCTGTAGTATTTGCTTGTAGTTTATTGTTAAAACTGGTTGAGGTGACTATTGTTTGCTGCAGATTGGTGGCAGCGGAGTCCTTGTTTCCCCACTGACCTATATATTCGATGAAGAAACTCCAAGATGGCGCCAACTGCTTGCGAAACTTGGCCTCTAATGACCAGCAGCTTTGCTTGAGTGTACACAACGTTTCTGCTGCTAGCGATGCTCTTGTTCAGTACGGAAGTTAACTAGCTGGTTTTTTGGAGCTGTGGCATGAGGAGGCTTGGTTTCAACAATATCAACTTTTGTTATTGTAACAAATAGTGTATTTCATTGAATAGATGTGATTCCTATCAACGCTGTACTATTTGGCAAGCACCATTAAGATTCATAAAAAAAATAAATTGATCGATGAAATACAGTTAGTTTTCTCTCATATGTACCATTTTTCTATTGCCATATATGAGTAACTGACGAATGAACAGGGAGACAGTGCAGCCGGCAGCAGATAAGTACACTGAAAGCTGTTGACTACACGATCTTAGTGACCGATACCTGCTCAATTGAAGGAACAGTAGGGGCTGTTGGAATTTTTAGGGCGAAGGAGTACTCCTAGCAGTAATTTCAGCACACTGAAATCCTCAATCTGATTAGAATTAATTTTTTGCATACTTATTTCAAAATCGGAAGAAAAAAATGCTAAAGAAACTTAATTAGCTTCTCTCAAAGGCAAAGAGGGAGTAAAAACCGGGCCTGTACAGTAAAGATTTTATTGGCCAAGGTCAATCATGGTGTACATTACCACAGGCAAATGCCAAGACTCAAAGCTATACAAAGTGCACATCTTTCATGGCTACAAACTATTTCGAAGTACACGGGTACAAGTATGTTTATGATAAAAGTTGGACTGCAGCAATGCTTGGTATTTTTTCGCGTAGTTTCTGGGTGACAGCCACCCGAACAGTCATCACTGCTGCAGCTGGGCCCATGATACGGACCTTCACAATTGGCTCTTCAATCGCAACAAGCTCCAGACCTCCACCAGCGGCTCCTATAAGGTATGGCCTTATTTCTTCAAGGACCTACATAAGTATTACTATTCGTCAGGCATAGAGTGACTTGAAACAAGAGACTCTGACAAACCAACTAGTAGTTTAGCTATAAATACACAACATCTTGCAAGGCTTAACCAATACGTACAAATCTAAAAACCACTTATTTACAAGGTTGCGTGCATTTCCTCTGACAAGTAAAAGCAATGGATGAGGAAAGATTAGACAGTAAGAGTCCGATACACTCATAATGGCAGCTTTTGTTAAAATCGAATACTTTCAGCAACTATTGTCATTAACAATATAGAAAAGATCTCAGTTAATCTCTCCATGATTATTGACACAGAGTATGAAATGAACTTTCTACGCAGAACAAAAATGACCAACTTAGGGACGCCATGGGAGTGTGGCCAATATACAAAAGAAGGAAGAGAACAAAATAACCAATGACTCAAAACTCATTAGTTCACGACAAGCATCGATTTGACACCATACTTATTACATTAAAATCTTGTAAAGAAGCTCCAGGTCATATTAGCTTGGTAGCTTGCTGACTAGAGCACATTGTGTCATTGTGGCAGGAACAATTTACCCTCTTTCTAACTCACCGACGCCTACCTACGCCTACCGCATTCACTTGGATGGAAGACAATTGTGATACAAGTTACATATGCAATGCAACAGTAGCCAGGCTAATTGTGCTGATACAAAAGCTCCAATCCTAATTTGTAACACGTCTTGTATTTTGACTTCGAAATATCTTGATTGCCAGAATAAAAAGTTGGGCTATTAGAATGCTTCTTTTCACAAGTAGAATTTATCCTTTGTTTTGTCATTTCCATTCACTCGGATCTTTTCTGCTTCATTAATTTTGTCGAATCCACCTTTTCTTCCGAAAAAGGAAAGAAGGAATATGGTTTCTGTTGACAAAATAGCTGAAACGGAGTGGAGTGGCAGGGCATTCAGCCTGATCAAAGTTGCAGGAATAAGTGGTGACAGATCTGCGACTCATTTTCGGCCGCAAACAAAAACATAAGGACACGATTTTGAGCGCAAGACTTCTACAAATAAGCTACAGGACTTTGAAATATGTCTAGAAGCAATACCGCTGCAGTGATAGAATATAGGCCAGCCAATATGTCAACTAGCAGTTAACTCATGTCCTGCGATAAAAGATGAACACATAATGAAAGGGTCTATACCAAGATAGAAATGTAAACGTGGACGAAGTGGACCAGAAAACTCTAACTCTAAGGCAGACATAGTGAGAGAACTTATTTTCCCATTTCAATGTTTAACAGAAAAGTAAGATGATACATACAATCATCAGAGAACCCCCTGACCCCTGTTCTCCAGACCTTGTAATTATGGTCTGCGTTCTTGGATAAGGAAAAAGTGAGGTTTTTCAACAACAACAACAACCAAGCCTTATTCCTAAAAAGTGAGGTTTTTCCTTGGAAAAAAATTAGAAGGAAAACAAATATAACTCAAACCACGATATTCGCTCCCTCCACTCTGGGCCTAAGGCAGACTCTCTTCAATCTGAAGTTGACCAATGTCTCTTCCAATTATTCTTCTCCCAAATCTTCTGGGATCTTCCACTCCCCCTCATGATCCCATCGTTTCGACACCCTTCCATCCTCCTGATCGCATATCAATCGGACTCCATTTTTACATGGTAAAACTACCGGAGGAGGCCCTTGCATGTTAACTTCACTAGATGCAACTCCTGCATTCTTTTCAATTATCCTAATCCTTACATGGCCGCACACAAAGGTAACAAACATCTCCCAGCTACGTTCTTATGAATGACATTTCACCACCCAATACTGTCCATAAGGTATTCTACAGCAACACACTAACACACCAGTGCACACTGAATGTGTAGTTCTTTTTTGAGCACCACAAACTCTATAAATAAGCCATCAAAATATAGGGCTCCTTTCTTTACTTTTTTTTTTTTCTTTCTAAAACCTTTGTTTTGACAAGAGGAAGCTGCCTAAGCTTCAAATTCATATTCATTTGATCACCTTTGCATACAACAAAATTACAGCGCCCACCCCCAACCCCCAACCCCCAACCCCCAACAATCAAGAGAACATGTGTGAGAATGAATTACAAAAAATTCATTATGTTTTGGTGTAAAGGAAAGAGAAATGTATCATGACAGCATGTGCCAGTTTTGCAGCCTAAGAACATTCAAATCAACTGCTTCTCTCCAACCAGTTACAGTACTTTCCTATCCGACAGCCGACAGCTTTACCTTTCAGTTTTATATGTCAAAAAGGACACGTTGAATTATACAACAAAGCACGATAGAGCTCAGAGGCTCCTTACAACATACACGAACATCCAGGAAAGAACAGAAGGAAAAACAAAAGGCCAGAAATGGATGAAAAATACCCCAAACAACTAAAGCTTGAGACATTTCTCCCTGTCTCTGGCACGCAAGTGAAAGGACTGTGTATGTCTCAGAAACTTGACAGAGCAATGTTTTTCTTTTTCCTTTTTTTTTTTTTTTGTGAAAACCAAACAGCTAACTTCTGCAGAGGCCAGAGCAGATATAAGTTGCAGAGGCCGAGCATAATCTATTCAAGGATGACAAATTGTTGTCCAACTCATTTCACTTGTAAGAAATGACAAGCCCTTATCTGTGGTTAAGACTATAGGTGACGCAAGTGGTGCATATACGTGGAGTAGTGATATCTTGTGATGGAGTGAAGATAGACCAACAAGTCTTCTAGTTTCGGCCATTTTCAAAATGGCTTTCATCTTATTCCATTATTTAGTGGATGAAGTGACAGTCTGCTCGTAACATTTTTACCGGTGATAGTCCAAAAAAGGACATAGTCCACTTATTTTAAATGCTTTCACTTTCCTGCATTAGTAAGTGGGTGAAAGTTAACATTAACACTACAAGTTTATTGTGGAGAGAAGTTACAACTTTGCGTATGTAATGGTATGTACATAGGTTTTACATACACACACCATTATATGAGTTGATGTAATGGGTGCCCTCATTTTGTAATGGCGATCACAGCCTCCCACCCCCCGCCCCTGGTCCTGATACTTTTTTTGAGTTTAGATGCAATGGTGATTACATTACACACTCTATCAATCATGCCCTAGTATAGAATAGTGGAAGTTTAACAAAGGATCAAATTTAGGCATTAACCAATTAGATTTACGACCAAATTTTGAATTACGTACAAATAGTTGGTATGTGTACTCATCCTTATACTACACAACACACTAACAGTTTTCTTCTTTCAACATTTCTCAGCAATGTGACAATATCCACACTCAGATTCCCGGAAATGCTATTCCCCCATAAGTATTCCTTTTCTACTCTCCTATAACCTGGTATCTTTGCCACCCTAACCCATGTAAAGGGATTTGACAAAATCTCGAAAGGAGAACAGCATGTGAGAAAACAAAGACAGAGGGTAGCCCTAGTACTTGTGTCGAATTAGGATAAAGAATCACAGCAACATGGAATTCAATGACGGATTATCTTAAAAAACAAAAAAAAAAAAAAAAATTCATAACTTACCTTCTCTATGTTTTCATCATTTAGCTCGAGACCAGTTTCTTCATCAGGCACTGCTTCCACTGCAACTATCTCTGGAATCTTTTCCATAAGGCGGCGTTCAATCCCTAGTTTCATCGTCGTCACAGAACTCGGACAGGATCCACATGCTCCTTGTAACTTCAAACGAACAACATTACCATCTATTTCATGCAGAGCCACATTACCCCCATCTGCAATCAAATATGGTCGGACTTCATCCAGCACAGTTTCAATATTTTCTGCAGTTAGAGGTAGCTCTAAAGCTGAATTTGGAGTGGCAACAGCTTTAATCACTGCAGAGAGGAGATGTATCAAAGGGTAAATTTAGAACCATCATAATAAAAAGTGAACTTAAAGTAAAGAAACATGTCATATCAATTTATTATTTCATTAAACAAGTAAAAATATTTTCAATAGTTATCAAACAGCATAAAATCACAATGTCTAACGAATGTCAAAATTACAGATATGGTCACCCCCTCACATACGAAATGAGAATATGATATTCTCCAGCATCTCTACTACATACTCCGTATAAGATAACCACTTGATATGAATATCTTAGTCTTCTGAGTGAATATCTATAAAGTAAATTAATGATCATCTGACATCTATTGTGTTTAAAAGTATTATACTGACAACTCCAGCTTAGTATATACTGAAATATATATCGAATGCTCTTGTAACTTCCTTCTAATTGTGTTTTATACATTGTAGAACGGCATTACTGTGCTTGGGTTTAAAGCTGTAGAAAACTCGCCTCTTCAAAATTACCAAGTAGCTTTATGATCAAAAGGTGCTTAAGGAGCATATGACATAAACTTTACCTAAACTGAGCAATAGGTACTGAGTAAAGAAAGCAGCCTACACTACAAGGATCTCTTATTCCTAATCAACTAGGACATGGTATGTTGATCTCACAAAGATAGAACAACAAGAACAACATCTTTAACCCCAGTGCCTTAAAGGCTCCCTCCATAAGGCAGGGTAAAGGGGGGGGGGGGGGGGGGGGTCGGATGCACGCAACCCTTACCCCTATTGAAACATAGAGAGGCTGCGCACGGATGACCCAAAATGAAAATTGCTTCGAGAATCGCACCGACCGACTGCTACTTCACAAAGATAGAAATATAGTCTAATTTTTTTTTATGAGGAATTAGGTTTTTTTAGGGTTTTCTCGCTTTGCGGGGACGCCAATGTGCGACTGGGCTGCCCTTTTTTTTCCTCAATTCAACCAAGAGATGTTATCCCCCTTAAATGCCTTCTTCCCAGATCAATGGCACTAGTATCAATCCACAAATTTGACCTTGCCCATCCTATATATGGGTATGAGCAGAAGACATATTTTCAAGATTATCAACCGCCAGTCAAACAAAAATCGAAATTTGACAGTTCATAATTCAGCAACATTTTGGGTTTTTATATAAGCCAAAGGTCAGTTCTACTTAAGCTAATAAGTGAGACATCCATAACCCATTTTTACTAATTTAGTGTGAAGTGTCTAAAAGAGAGGGCGTTCAGACAATGTGGACCAAAATACGGTCAGATGCAGACTCAAACACTGATGGAAGTGTAGTGATTGCCAAGGTCGAATAATTGGAGGAGCAGAAACGATGTGAAGAATAGTGTTTTGGGGCTTTAATTAGTTTCACCTGAGCTCTATAAATCCCTATTAGTCTTTGACCCTTCATCATATAATTCCTCTCATCATCTACCTTCAATCATTATGTACATCAATTCATGTGAACTAACCAAAAATCCTTTGCAGCTAAAATTCGTGTTTGGTTTACAAAACCAATATCCCGAATTTCTTAAAACCATTACGAGTCCTCCAAACCTTCAAACTGAGTTTGTCATACAAAACACATACTTCTAGGGGTAGTAGTTTATCAACAATATACTAATGAGACACAATTCATACACCAGTCACCAGTGTGCGAGCTCTGAACGACTCCACTGATTCCCGCCCCAAACACCCGGCATATATAACAATAACTTCACTAATTAATCAATTCCAACATCACTACGCTTTCAATTACTGACCCAATTCACAGTATTCGCGAAAACCTACTATGGTTCAGAATCATAACCAAAGAACAGCTTATAAAGGTATTTTGCTCAAACTAAGCTAAATGTATCAATAACTTCATAGAAGCAGTTGAAAGAGACCCACCTCGCCTTCTAGGAGCCGAAAAAGAAGTAAACGAAGACGGACGAGGCGAGACGCGACACGATAGATTTCGCCCACGAAGAAGACAGCGTTGAGAACCACCAAATAACAAGGAATTCTGCAAAAATATACAAACAACCCACAATCTCAAACATCAATAACTTGTACTTTAAGCTGAAATAATAAGCAAAACAATAATAATCATCACATAAAAAGGGTACCTTAGAAACAAGTGATGGAGAAGGAAGTGAAGAAGAAGGAGGTTCAAAGATGGTGGTTTGGTGGGTCCCGCCACAGCAGTAATAGGAAGAAGAAGAACAACACGCGCTCATCATCATCAGATTGCTCTCTCCCGATTCCTTGTTTTCTTGTTTGTTTTGGTTTCTCTCTCCTTTTAATTGGTTTTCTTTTTTCTTCTGTTTTCAAGTTATGGAGAAGCAGAACCACAAGAAATCAGAAAGAACTAAAGAAGCTCGGTCTTGCGGACAGGGCGACAGGCTAACGAGTTGTCAAGCTCAAAACGTCCTTGCAAATTTTACCGTGAGATCGCCTCATTTGACGAAAGGGTGAGATAGGGGACGTAAATACTTAGGACCTGTTTGGTATGAAGAAAATGGAAGGAAATGGAAGGAAAGGAAATGAAAGGAAAGGGAAGGAAATTAGTAGTTCGAATGTTTGGTTGATGGGAAAGAAATGACTAGAATTGTACATTATTTTTTAAAAAAAAATATGCTGCTACCCGTTAGTTTATAATGGAAGGAAATAAATTTTTCGGGGTAAAATGGGTAATTTGTAATGTTTACAGCAGCTTATCAATAAATCTTATACTATACTATATATTAAAAGTTGTGTTTGAGGCAACGACCACGTTCACCGGTTTCAACCAAGCCTTCTCCAATGACACGTGGCATGTCTATCGAAATTCATTTTAAAAAAATCATTCAAAATCTTTGTAGTTGTGTTTTATGGTAAAAAAAAAGTAAAAGAAAAGTAAATTAATCTTTGATAAAACGTGTAAAAGTCCATACTTGACAAAACTAATGACACGATTGTTTTAAATTTAGGTAAAAAAACCATCCAAAATATGTTTTATGGTAAAGAGTGTAAGTGGAATATTTTTCAAATCTAAAAGTCGACAAATTTCCAAAAAAGAAGAATAAGTTATTGGCAAGTATCTATGACTGACTTATAGAAACCTTTGTTATATAAGAATCGTAAAAAGTTACTATGTTTATATGACCATAACCACATATGAATCAATGATGATGTTCATTGATTTTCCCATATATGTAATCTTCATAATTGATAATGTTAGATACATTAATATTTTTTTCCGAACGTTCCACTACTTACCACTAAAATTGCTAAACTAATTAAATTGTGGGCCTATATAGTTTGTGGGAAATTTGGCAATACATCGAGCAATTTTGACAACTCTTTAGCAAAAATTATAAGACGAACTTTAAACAATATTGTATTTCAGGAGGTTACAGTAACAACATTTTAAAGGGAACCAGACCATAATTCATGATAATCCATCGAGTATCACTATAGTGCTATTACAAGTTAGCACAAGTATCTACAAATTTTCATCAAAGTTTCAGGGGTCACAATTCACAAAAGTAACATCTTGGAGGAATCACAACTTTAACTCATTAAAATCCACCGAGAATCACTACAATATCTCATTAGAAAATAGCGGGAGTTTCCGCAATTATTCATCACAATTAAAGTGGAAATTCAAACAACATCTAAGGGTGGGTCACAATAATGATATTTTAGAAGGAATCACGACCATAAGGTCCATAACTCATGAAAATCACTACAAAGTCGTATTAGAAATTAGTGAGAGCCTCGACAATACTTCATCAATGGGCAAGGGAGAATTAAAAATTTATCTCGGGGGTTCACATTTATATTTAGTTGGAGAAAATATACGTTTGGTTTTATTCCGACTCAATAAAACATATGTGTAGTTTATTTTGTCAAAATTTTGGGCGAATCATATCAATTACATATGAAAGTTTAGAGATAACCACAATAACATCCTTTCGAAAATTAATGGAAATCATTATAGATTATATGGTATTTCACAAGGGTTATTATAAAAATTTTATACAATTTGTGAGCAGAGTGAATGTGTCACTACACCATCCTATACCATTGGTCTAAATGGTGAGAAATTTGGGTTCTTCTAAGCCAAGAGGGGCCTGAAACAGGGGGACCCCCTCTCTCCTTTTTTGTTTGCAATATGCATGGAATATCTAAGCAGAATCATGGAGATAATTAGTGGAAATGACACCTTCAAATTTCATCCAATGTGCAAAACATTAAAGCTGAACCATTTGTGTTTTGCAGATGACTTGCTTATGTTTTGTCAAGGGGAGGTTGTTTCGATTATGTTGGTGCTCAGAGCTTTTGCTACCTTTTCACAAGCATCGGGGCTGCAATTGAATAATAGTAAGTTTGAAATTTACTTTTCAGGAGTGAAACAGGAGAGTATTGAAGATGTTATAGAAGTTTCAAACTTCAGAATTGGGACATTACCATTCAAGTATCTTGGTATTCCTATTGCTGCTAGGAAACTAAGTCTCATTGAGTGTAGTGTCTTAACGGAGAAGATAGTTAGCAGAATCCGTGCTTGGGGAACTAAGAAGCTTTCATATGCCGGGAGAGCTACCTTGGTAAAGGTTGTTCTCCTTCATCTACACTCATATTGGGCTCAAATTTTCTTGATCCCCAAAACTGTTCTAAGGAAGGTAAATGCCATCTGTAGGAATTATCTATGGGATTGTAGTGAAAATTATATGAGAGCTCCTCTTGTAGCTTGGGAAAAAATTTGCAAGCCAAAGAAGCAAGGAGGATTGGGGTTTAAAGACAGTATTACTTGGAATTATGCAGCTGTGGCAAAATTCTGCTGGTGGATATATAAAAAGGAGGATAGATTGTGGATTAAATGGGTTAATGAGGTGTACTTAAAGGGACAGAAATGGGAGGAGTACAAGGTACCCCCAGACATTAGCTGGATTTGTAGAACCAGGGACAAGCTGCACAATGCTTTCTGGTAGGCAAATGTCGTGGGTTGCACCAAATTAAATCAGTATTTATCCTAAAACTAAGTAGTAGGCAAACAAGTTCGTATCTACATTATCATCTTGCAAGGTCGGGCACGAATCAGTAGGATGCCCCACCTCAGAACATATACCACAAGCCTTAACCTGCTGCTGGGGTCGAGAAGAAATAACATAATCCTTCATCAACGACGCTAACTCCTGAACTGTCTGCTTTAGATCATCATTAGAACTAGAGCCAGCAGCATTCACTGTCTTCTTCACAACAACACCCCTCTCAGTCAAAGGCCTAGAATTCTCGGCCAAATCAGCGATTAGTGCTCTAGCTTGACTCGGGGTCTTGTTCACGATACCACCATCACTAGTAGCGTTCACATACTTACGATCATCTCCAGTCAACCCATTATAGAAAAATAGGATGAGGTCTTGTTCCGTATAACTGTGATAGGGGCAACTAGCACACAATTGCTCAAATCGCTCCCAATAATCATACAATCACTCATCATATCTTTGCTGCACATTGCTTATCTCCTTCTTCATTTGAGATGACTTTGAAGCTGGGAAATACTTTGAGAGAAAGCACTTCTTCAACCCCGAGAACTCCGTAATACTACCTGGTGGAAGGTAATACATCCAATCTTTAGCCTTCCCTTTCAGAGAAAAGGGAAAAGTTGAGAAACAGCTGATCCTCGGACACCCCAGGTGGCTTCATCCCCATACAAACAATGTGGAATTCACTCAAGTGTCGTATCGGATCTTCACCTGGTTCATCATAGAAATTGGGTAACTGGTGAATCAGGCCAGACTTAATCTCAATCTTCTGAACAGCAGTAGTCACAGGAAAAGTAATGCATAGCGGCTGCTGATCAACATTAGGAGCAGTGAGCTCCTTTAGTGTACGGGTTTCAAGTGGAGGCGGCGGCATGTTGATCCTTTCCTCTTGAACCTCTATTGGAAATGGAAGTTCTTTGAAGTTGTCACGGATTTCCTTGCGCAACCTGAAAATGAATCTCTCTAGCTCTGGATTATATTCCAAGACTTCGTGGTTAGAGGAACGGGTGTTAACCATAAACCAACTACACGAAGAAGAGACACAAAAATCAACGCCAACATACAAAAACAATTAAAATGCCGATTCCTCGGCAGCGGCGCCAAAATTTGGTAAGCAAATGTCGTGGGTTGCACCAAATTAAATCAATATTATTCTAAAACTATGTAGTAGGCAAGCAAGTTCGTATCAACAGGGAATCAGTTAATGTTAATGTATGTAACACCGATTGGGTAACCAATTGAGGGGGGGGTTTGATTGAGTTTTAGTAACTTAAGCAATTGTAAAAGAAATAAAAGCAAATGTTGAATTCAATTGAAGACAAGTCTTGGCTTTATACTTCAATCCACTAAAATTTATCAATTGATCCTAGAAAGTCGCTTATCTATCAATGTGAGCACGTTGTTGCGAAATCAAGATTTCTATTCTTCTTTCCTAGCTATTTAGAACGAATCAGCGTATCTAAACAACCCTATCTATCAACCAATCTAAATCAAGTGTCTAGATCTATTCAATAGAAGCAATAAGATCTAAGAATATCAACAACAATAATCAATAAGAACGCACACGGTTCAAATCAGATAATAAATCAATTCTTCCTTAATCTATCCAACGTTGAATCAGCAACCGATTAAATAGACAAAGATGCTACTATTCCAAGTAGTTAAATCATAAAAGCCCTAAACTAGTAGTACTCCTAGCAAGAAAAAATATGAGATATAAGAATTAAAACTAGAGAATTGAAATTACTCACAATTGAATCGATAAGAACGATCTCACAATATGATGATAAATTGCAGCTTCAATCCGTAATAAATCAAGTTAGGAGATTAGTTCTCCATAAATCTCCAATTACAAGCCGTCAATAAATTCTGAATGCAAAAGTTATGAAATAAAACGTAACCTAAGTGTTTTATATATCCTCTAATAGAAATACGGAAAATAAAAGAATTACGGAAAGTTTGATTCTGTCGAAAACCGCGGACCGCCGAGCCAAAGGCGCGGTCCGCGCAAAACGCGTCTGCCTCGCCTTCACTTCCCTTCGCGAGTGATTCCACGGAGCTCACTTCCTCTTCCGCGGTGCGCCTTGCTCCTACTGCAACAGATCTTCAAATTGGCCTTCATCATCGGAATTGCATAATCTAACAATCGGCTCTAAATAGCCATTTTCTCAGACAAGTTACATAAATCGATCTCGTGAGAATAATAACATAAAAATCAGTATTATAACCCGAAATAGCATTAAAAACAAGCCAAAAAGCGTGTCAAACACGAGCATATCACTTTCACAGGAGGCAGATGGATGAGTTCCAATAAGGAGTATACTATAAAAGATGGTTATAACTGGTTAATGGAGCTAAGTACAAAGCTTAATTGGACTGGTGTTTTGTGGAACAGATTTTGTATCCCAAAATACAGCTTCATATCTTGGATTGCAGGATGGAAGAGTTTACAAGTTAAAGACAAGCTATGTAGATTGGGTATTTGTGCCGAAGATATTTGCTTGTTGTGTGAGCAGGAGAGTGAGACTCACCAGCATTTGTTCTTTGAATGCCATTATAGTCGGAGATGCCTGGAAGAAATCAAAAGGAAACTGAACTTCTATATTCCACAGACTGAAGTATTGGAATGGTGCAACCGGAGAAGATCAAAATCAAGGATTCAGAAACAACTCATACCAGCCTGCATCTATGGTCTAATCTATCATGTTTGGCTGGAAAGAAATAAGTGCAGGATGGATAGTGTAGTCAGTAGGCCAGAGGTTTTAGTGAAGAATATGCTATGTAATGTTAAAATTAGAGCTAAGAGAATAGGCAAAAACATCAGAGCATCTGATAGTTGTTGGATTGAGAAACTAGCTTAGATATAGTTGTCTCAATTCTGGTGATGTAAAAAATGGTTGTGTAGGCTGTATGCCTATTTTTTTGAGCAATAATACTTACATTTTCTCAAAAAAAAGAGTGTAGAAGTGACATTAGCATAGGAAAGTAGGGGTGAATCATTAAGTTGGTGTCAATCACATCATTATATTATAGATGAAAATTTTATAGATAACTCATACATAATTACATATTAAAATTAATCGTTTACTAGAAAATAAAATGATAAAGACTATCCTGGGCATAGCCCAGGTAGTAAACTAGTATATATATATATATATATATATATATATATATATATAAAGGAATCTTTTTTTGTGGTCATTGAACGCGTCTAGAGCATTTCTAATTTTCTTAGAGCTTTGTAATCTTTTGAGTTTGTGAGTTTAGCAAAAGAATATATGCTTGGCCCGGGCCGGGGGCTGACTCAAGTGCCCCCCGAACCGCGCGAAATGGTCGCCTATTACACGGCTCACTAACTCTGCCATCGAACTCATCCTTGGCTGTTACGAAACATATCGGCCTTACGTTGCGGAAAGAACGTTCTGTTCTGAGTTGGAGGCAAGAGCTCTTTCTTCAATAACGGCACAAAGCTTGTATTCATTCAGTCATTTTACCCCTTCTTCATTCTTGGACCGCGATTCTTCTATATCGAGAGTGGGCTCTTCCGTAAGGAATTGGATGTCAAGACTTAGATAGAGATTTTAGCGAGCTGCCTGGTGATCCCTTGGTTGCAGCACGTCCGTTCGTTAACTCCTCGCGCCACTGCCGCCGTTTCTAGGACCGACCGACGACCTTACCAGCACAGGTACCAATCCAATCCATAACCCCCGGAAACGAAACAAAGTGTGTTCCCTTGCAAAAGGGAAGGGACTAGTTTTTTCTTTATTAAGGGAATGGTTTAGGTTTAGCTCAGTGAACAACTGAGCAAGAAGGGGAAGGCACGCTCACCCTTTTTGATCGGTGGGATACCCTAGCTTTAAGAGAAATGAGCGGAATCCGAAGATCCGTCTTTTTTCCTTCCGGTGGGAAGAATCCGGCGAAGGAAGTGCAGTTTAAGTGAACATGAAGGGAACAAAACTAATGGAAGTTCTAAAAAGCATAGATCGCAGAAAAGAGCTCATTAGAGACCGCAGTCCGGGAAGATGCGGGTAGCCAGCCTGGGGATGTGGACCCCCTCGATCTCGGGTACGGTAGAGGTTGGTTGAAGATGATGTTACGCAGCACTCATCCCTTCTGCAAAACTTACTTTTAAGAAAGCTCTCACCCGTGCAAGCATCAGAACATGCATTCTCGCGATATACAGAGTCTTTATAGCTTGTGCTCTTAAAAGAAGAATTAAATAAAGCTTGTTACACAACAGACATTCCATTCTTTGCTTCCCCAGCACTGACTGACCTCTCTGGTTGGATGTTACAGTCGGCTCTACTTCTTAGTCAAAATTGTGGAAATTCACTCATTTATTCTGAGTGTGCAGAATGGTGCTTTGCGGCTACTATTGGTCTTCAAAAGAAAGCAGGAAGGGGGCAAAGACATCAAATGAAGTCTGCCTATGGACTCTACCTCGAGCGACCTTCCCTTATTTCTTTTTTATTTTAGGACAATAGAAAGACAAAGCTTTTACGACGAATGACAAGAATTTTCACCTATGGCGGCGAAGGAAGTGCAGTTTAAGTGAAAAGGGAGTTCAAGGCTAAAAGGCGCTCTGGCGGAAGGAGAAACTTATAATAGAAAGATAGAGAGTGCAAGCGATTCACCGAAAGCACAAATGTGATCACGTACTCCCCCCCGAACACAGCTTACAACTTTAATCGTACTGTGCTCTCCGAAGAGCAACTCTTCTCAAAATCTCAATGAGTTGGAATCAAATTCTAACTAAGGATTTGTGTGCTTCCGGAGGATCCAGCTACAGGAGAACCAGGAACAGAGAGCTTTCCCCCCTTTTCCGTCCGACTCTGTGGTCTTAAGAATGCTGGTTTTAAGAATGAGTGATTGCCCTTCTCCGACCCTTACTGCCCAACCTGGGAGCGGACAGCTAATGCGCGTTGCGAGGGATGCCCGCTCGTATGGCCCCCGGCCTACTTCCCGCCGCAAAGAACCGCTCACTAACTAGCCGGACTTTCACCCATGATGCGAGTCTTTGGGCTAGGATGCTACAGAGATTTCTATGAGACTCATAATGGGGACAAGGAGCCGAGTGACGTGTCCATTGCTCCGTTGACTTTTTCTTTCAGAACCTTGTCTCAGAGGCCTATACGCTCTCCATAGGACATAGAATCAGGACATTAGGGTCGCTTCCCGTATAGGCGCTCAAAAGCTTTTGTACGCTTCCCCAGTCCAGAAGGCAATAAGCAGCAAAGATCCCCTTATCTATGGAAAGCTGGTGGCCGCGTGTGAATTCTTTCAAGGCAAGGGGCGGCCTGATTCGACAATTGATGGTGCCGGTACATAAGCCAAATCAACTGGATCTACTTCAAGCACTCAATTCGGATCTTCATCTGTAACAGGATATGCCTTTCACGCCACTGACGATGGATCAATAACTCTATCTACTAATGATCTTACTCGTGCTTCTGGCTACGCTATTGGCTATGCCGACTCAGATACCCTCACCACCTTTTAGGCAGGGTCTACTTCTACGGGTGTTGGATTCTCCCTGCCTAAGTGGCTGATCTTAGCGTGTTAGCCGTTGTCTCATTTCGTATAGTGATAACGTTTTCTCGTCAAGTCCCTTCGGTCGGTTCGCTCAGGTGGTCTTCCCTCAAAGAGAGTCAAATGGCAGGGCAGTGCTTCGAACAACGAGCATCAGCTTCTTCTTTGCTTTAGTGGATGGCTAAAGCTTCATCTTGATCGCTGCTCTAAAGGAAAGCCTTAAAGGAAGGCTACTGAAAGTGAAATCTCTTAAGAGAATAACATCACTTCTATTTTCTTTATTCACTTTCGGAGAGCGCTACGCCCCTTTGCTGCTTTTGCTGTGGCATTCCACTTGGGATGACAAGCATGGGCCCTCCTCTTGTAAACTCTTCCTGCTCTTACAAGACGAATATCTTTCTATACTCTATTTACTATGCTATGAAAAGAATCTCGAATGACAAAGATAATGTTAAAAGTTTCAGACGGGCAGTAGGAGTACAGCAGGTCCCGCAGTGTGCGAACCCCCTTCTTCTTCCTCGTGCATGCAAGTGAGTTGTTAGTAGGTCAATTCGCTTTCTAGTTAGTTTCTATAAGCAATATTGCCTAGAAGAAAAAATCACTTAGAACAAGTTGATAAGAAAGAGAGTTCTAACTAGATTCGATTCTTTTTTCTGGCCCTTTTCATGACCTATCTATCTATTGATCTCACTTGCAACTTCTATCCCGGGTGGGTTCTACTTACTTATAGGTAACAGCTATTACACATGCTAATAGAAAGCTCTCGGTAACAAAGCAAGCCCTATTAGGACAGTTATTTGATAGCTAGATTGTTTGCCACATGTAATTGAGTGAGCATAGCAAAGGAACGAGAAGATGGTTTTAGGCAAGTTGTCTCCCTGTGAGTGGGGATCGAAGAGAATGAAACGCACGTAGTAGTCACTATAGCGGTTCCTTCTGATCCTAGAAAACGCCCGAAAAAACCTGCTACGGAACTACCAAGCAAGGGTAAAAATACGATAAGTAAATACATAATTTCGAGTGTGATCAAACAACCAAAAATCAGACAATAACAGAGCGGCGAGTGAGATAGATTGATCAGCGCAGGTTTGGAACCCGGGCCCCCCTTTCAAATGACAACTGCCTCTTACTGCTGCGAGGGCTTTGCACGAAACCAAACCAACCTCCGCCCGATTAAGTACGAGTTGCTTCGCCGGTAGACACACTTAGGTTAGGAGGAAAACGCGCACGCCGAGCAGCACAAAGAGCTACGGGCACTCCACACTAAACTGCGACGATGGACCACCACCTGACTTCCTTGCTTGTGTGGGCTTGTGCTCTTAAAAGAAGAATTAAATAAAGCTTGTTACAGAACAGACATTCCATTCTTTGCTTCCCCAGCACTGACTGACCTCTCTGGTTGGATGTTACAGTCGGGTCTACTTCTTAGTCAACTAGTAGTCTTTCAGTTGGAAATTGCCATTAATCTTAGGAATTACTATAATAATGGAATTGTCATATTAAACAATCAAAACTTATCATCTAACTTATATAGTGACAGAAAATCCAAGTTTAGTGTAAGCATATGATGGAAAGCACATGTTGCATAATTGCCATATTTAGTGTAAGCTTTCGTTTTTTTTTTCCTATCTTCATCCTCTATGGTCCATCCTTATGTGTATAAGGAATTGAAAGCTTGAATTGATACAAAGCGTGCCCGATTATTCTTACTCCTATTGCTTCAGCTTTTGCTCTTTTGCGTAGCTTTTTTCTATTCTTTGTTAGCTACGTGCTGGCGCGTATCTTAATCATTTACATTGCTTAAACTTCTTACTCACCCTGTGCTGACGTTCTTTGTTTTGGGTTGTGTCCCTACCCTATTTTGGGGCTTGTGTCATCCTTTTATGGCACAGATGACAGGTTGTAGATTGAGATGCATTGTATGGTTGAAGCGTCAGTGCAAGTTGGGCATTTGTTACGAGTCATCAATCATTTACAAAGATGTGTAGTTTATCTTTTTGGTTTGATTTCTGATTTGTTAACTCAGGTAGAAGTCTTCCGCTGTCATTTATCCTTTTGGATTATTTTGTTATGAACTTTGTTTTAAATTAGCTTTGGCGTTGACTTGGTAGTCAATGGCGGCATAATAATCATTTATTTTTGTATTTAAATATAGCGAAAATTTAGGGTTGTTACACTACCTCCATTTTCTCATTTACTTCCTTGGCTGCAACAATTTTGAGGGGCTGCGAATTTGAGGGTGGAGGAGGTACGAATGATGGTGTTAGCCGGTGTACAGGTGGATTGGGGTGTGGGGCAAGCGACGGGGCTAGGGCGGTGGTTGGTTAGGGGATGAGGCAGGGGAGAGGAGAGTGAAAAATATATGCTTGGGCAGTGGGAATGAGTTTTGTTTTCTTTTTTACTTTTTTTCGGGTCAAATATTTGACGGTTAGGATTGTTTTAATAGAATTGGACGATTGATTTTCTTGTTTTATGATGGCTATCATGGTTTCGTAGCCATTGTAGAATATCTCTTTATTCAATGGGTCTAAGATGAGAAATGGGTTAATGTGGGGATAATATAAAACTTTTTTTTTTTTCCATTCACTTACCCGCTTACAAAGTTTAATAATTTCCGTAAAAAAAAATTATTTAAAAAAAAATTATGTTATAATTACTACTAGATTAGGCAATAACAAAGTCAGATTACTTTTAATTTAAGAAAAAGAATCAAAGTCGCGTACCATTAAGAGCATCTGATCTCTAATGGTAACAAATAAAACTTTGTAGTTTAGCTTGGTAGGCCACTGATGTCATCAGTTCATACCATTGGAGAAAATTTGCAAGCTGCTTACATCACCAATTCGTAGGCAACATAGCCTCCCCAAGCTACGTAGTTTGGGTATCAAATAAAAAGCAAATATAAAATAATGTGTTTAAAATTAATGTAAGAAAATTAATTTTATTTTGATTGGTACAAACATTGATTGTAGTTCACCATTAGAGTAATCTATGATTTTTGGTTAACAATACTCTATCTCCTACATGTCATCTCAAAACTTCATTGATTGTAGTTCACCATTGGAGACGCTTAGCAAACACAAACAAAAGTAAAATTTAAAAAATGATGACGTCATGTTGACATAAATCTGGGTAATACTCCGGGTGTATGTTATTATTTTCCATTACTCCCTCGTCCCACCTCAAACGCCCCATGCCCAAAATAACCCTACATTGAGGATGGCGTATACACTAATCGATTAATCAAAGTTCCAAAAGAAATTACATAGCAAGTTAGTCCCAAATCTTAACTAATTTGCCATGTAATTGTTTTTTAACTTTGATTAACTGATTAGTGTGTATACCCACTTCGAATGCGGGACGTTTTTTATGTGAGGTGTTTGAGTTGGGACGAAGGGTGTACTTGTTTCCTGGCTTGACACCTATGTTACTCCGGACACGTTACTTTCCTTGTGAGTCCGTGTCGACCTGACTTAGACAATGACACGACTCGTGACACCCATCCGATATGCTGGTAATCGACATGATTCCCGAACGTCGTGTTTAAAGTATCGTAAGTCTTACCTGAGTCACTGTTTTTGTTGAAGTTTAATGGGCGTTGCCACTTAAAAAAAAAGCATGCGCCATAAACTTACAAAGGAGAGGGAAACATAATGTGGCAAGTAAAAAATGAGATAAGTGTAAAAAGATGTGGGCGACAGAATTTCAAATAAAATGAAGGGTAAGATAGTCTTTACTCCATGAGAATATTTTGATATTATCTTTACACATTTTGTAAGGTAATTTAATCAAACAATTGTTTCGACTTTTTGTATTTCAGTTTCCATCAACCATTTCACAACTTCCCAAATGCACAAAAAGCTGAAATAAATACTCCCGCCAGTTCACTTTGATCTTGAACAATGGAAGTTGCAGGTAGTAAGATGTTGTGCAAAATGAATGTAGGTCGGTCACAAACCATTAAACCCACAAATAGCATCACAAATAAGGAAAGTAGAAGATCGTTTAGAATTGGCGTAAAAAGGAAACACAAAGATCAAAGTGAATTCGAGGGAGTAATTAGAAAAAAAACCATAGACCTTTTTTTTCCAATGTAAGATATAACTACTCCCATAAAATCTAGGTTACGAGTCGTGTCGTATCTATGAAACTGGTAAAAAGATTTGTGTGACCGTACCACGGGTTGTGAAAATTTTAAAATCTCGCGTCGGATAGCATCTATAATACCCCACAATTTTTGGAGTTTTATTTAATTAGGGTGTTACACTTATTAATCATTTTAGAGAAACAATGAGAGTTTTAAGAGTCATTTTGGGAAATTACTACCTTGGGTCGAGTTTTCTAATTGGGTAACTGTTTGGCAAACATACCAAAATACCCTTACTATCACTCCATCACTCTACTACCACTACTAAAGTATAAAAACAAAACAAAACAAAACCCTCCCCTACCCTATTGTACGCAGAGAAGAGAAGCAGGCAAAATAAAAGAGAGAAGAGCAGCGGCCTCCCACCAGCGTCGTCCGCCGCCTAGCCGCCGCCCCCTTTTTCCCCTTTCTCCTCACTCGATTTATCGAGTGTTGTAAGTTGTTCCTTTCTCTTTTGCATCTTGCGTAGTATGCCCTAGATTTTATAATTGATTCTATTATGGGATTGTTGATCTTAATTGTCATGGGATTATAGTTTTGACTATGTTGTGTGATGTGTTGAAATTTACCGTGATCTATTTTGATGAGTTGGAAGTTAGGGCATAATTAGGGTTTATGATTATTTGTGGTGGTTATGTTGTTGAAAATTACCTAGGATTTTGATGGTATGTGCTATGTTTGATGGGGTGTTGATTGGTGTTCAATTTAGGGATTATGGGTTTAAGTTTAGTTCCATTTCTGATGGTTTAAGTTTTAGTACATAAATCATGTTAATATGATGATTAATTAAATTATGGGAGATTGTTGTTAGATTGGTTGTTAGTATGTTGTGCAAGTTGGTGCAAATCGGAGTTCATTTGGATGTCATATGCATAAGTTATGAGTGTAATTGCATGAGATTACCGAATTGGTCAAGGATTGTTGGATCATGTTGTTGGCCAAATGGTAAATTGAGTTGTAGAAATGTTTGAGAAGTGTTGTTGTCAAATTGGTACGACATGATAGTAATTCTTTGTGGTTGTTGTATAATTTAGGTTGTGGGTTCAAATTAAAGAAGTACATTTGTGGACTTTGAGAAGGATAACTAGGGAAAACCTTGCCAATTAATGAAGGTACGTAAGAACATTGACCCTATTAAGCTTGAGCTTCCTATTAGTATCATGATAATCCTATTCGTTCATCCTTGTTTCTATTCATTGCTCATATCCTCTATTTTGATTATCCATTGATTATCTATATCAATCCTCTATTTTGAATATCTATTGGTTATCTATGTCAATTCTCTACTTTGATTATATAGTCAATTATCTATTGTTATCTTTCTCTGGTTTCGGCCGTTAATAAATCAAAGTTGTTATGCGCGAATAATATACTTAAGACGAATTAAAGATGTGTATGTATATAACGATAAACCACCTAGAGCGATGTAAACCTCTGATCAAGGTATTTGTCTAGGCCGGAGATCAGCTACATGTCTCCTAATTGACTTTCGCCTAGGGACAACGCGTCGTACCGTCCCCCTAGCGAGAGGGGTGCACACTCGGGTCTTTATGGTTGTTTTCCTTTATGCTCTAGTAGTGGTCTAGCTTGGGGTAGGACCCTTGCATAATAATTAAGGGGGTGTTTGGTTCATAATTTTTGGGGGGATTGGAAACAGATTTGATTACCACCCCGTTACATTGTGTTTGTTTTCATTTTTTTTTTTTTTAAATCCTTTCCCACTCCCTTTCCAACTCCTCAAAATGAATCCCTCAAAAAACCTAAGGTTACAAAACTGAATCCCCCTAATCAATTTCTCTCTCCTACCTTCCTCTCTCTCCTCTCACACAACAACAACTCCACCACTCACCGGACCACCATGAGCCCCCGCCGGAGATACACCCGCCGCCACCTCTTCCTCCGGCGACACCACCCTCCGGCCGCCCTTGATCCGGCGACTTCACCGGCGTCGTCGCCGGCCTCCAATTCCACCGCCACACGTGTCTTTTCTTCATATCTCTCTTCTCCCTTCTTCCTAACTTCTCCTATCTTCCACTTCTGACTCCCGACGACGCCGTCCCTTCAGCCACCCCAACCCCAAACGCCCCACCTCACCCCCCCATCTCCCACCATCACCTATCGGAATATTAAAAAAAACGAAAAATAATTTTGATTTTTCTAGATCTATGAAAAATGGAGTAATATTAAGGAAAACTAATTACATACACATCTTAATTATCTTGTTAGGGTTGAAATGGTAGTGTTGGCGGTTGGAAATGTCGATGTTGGTGGTGGTCAACGGCGGCGGTTGGTGGTCGGTTGGTGGTCAAGGGTGGCTACAAGAGAAGAGAGAGAAAGATGAGGGAAATGTGTGGAAAATCTAATAAAAATATAAATTTACGCTTGTACCCCTTAATTATGGATTGACACCTTGATAATATTGATCCAAATAAGTTTTAAAAAGAATGAAACTTGAATCCATTCTACTCCTTTTTTGTTTCCATTCCGTTTCCATTCCGGTTAGGTGAACCAAACGCCCCCTAAGTGTAAAGTGAAGCTAATGAATTGATTGTGCAGTTGAGATCCACGGCCGCCCTCAGCACGACTTGTGCCCAAGTTGGCACGACTCGTGCCCTTTGTTTTGTACTCACGTTTAGCGCTCTGATCTGGGGACGACTCGTGCCAGGCTACTTTTCAACGGTTCGCTTGTTTTTGCATTGCTAATTCGATTATTATTAGCTACGCGCTTTGGCGGGTATCTTAGTTTCTCCTATATTATTTGATTTCTTATTCACCTTGTGCTGACGTTCTTTGTTTGTTTTGGGTTGTGTCCTTACTCTATTTTGGGCATGTGTCTTTTGACGGCGCAGTTGACAGGTTAGCTGATTGAAGTGCATTGTTTGATTGGAATGTTATTGCATCGTGGGGGCTATTTAATAAAGTGTCAAACGTTACTTTAAAACGCACTTTAACTTTATTGTTGTTTGTTTTGGATTTCAATTTTGTAAACTTAGCTACAAGTCTTCTGGTGTCTATTTCGTTGATTGAGTTATTTTGGTTGTAGTCATTGATATAACTAGCCTTGTAATTGACTTGGTAGTCAATTGCGGCATAACAATCCTAAATAAATCATTTTATTGTTAGTAAAAAATTAGGGTTATTAAACCGTCGGATACTTCGAAGCCGCGTCGGATCCGATACTACTAGAAGAGTCGGATCCGATACTACTAGAAGAGTCGGAGTAACGTAGCTTGAGACGTTGTGGGGGAGTTACACACTCGGGCAACTTCCCACTAGGTACATGCTTTGTGTATTTACTTGCTTTGTGTATTTACTGACATTTTCTCACTAACCCATAACCGTTAAGATTACACGTGGTCAAAAATCATTGTCCATCACGCAGCCAAGAGCGTCAGCGTATCGATCACCTAGAGCATTGTTCAAGATATACATTCGTTACGTCTTTTACTCACAATTGACTTGACCTTCCTTGTCATCATATATGTCAACGCTTTTGCTGATCCTTGATAAGTCATCGTTGGTTCGCGTCATCGATGATCCTTGATCGATCATCACTATTCGTATTGATGCGCCGAGACTAATCTTTTACTGGTCACCACCATTCTGTAACTGGTCATAGCTTTACAAGTGATGGCCAATCCTTAACCAATCATAGTGGTACAAATGATTCTATGCATCACTCATGATCCCGCGCTTATTCCCGCTAGGCCTTCCGCGTAAGGCAAGGCAAGACACGGACATGAGACTCCCTCTCGTCTCAGTTGGACGAGACATGTTTAATCACCATAACTCGACGTCATTGGTCGTGACAGGCCTCTCATCTTACCACAAGGATGTCTTTGGGTCTTAGGGCCTGTTTAGGCAAAGTTCCAACTTATCCATAATTTGTATCAAAACAACAATTTGTTTGGTGAGAAACAATTATTGAAGAAGAATTTGGAGGTTCTATTAATATTGATATAGTAATTATAAGTAATTACAAGAAGTTGGTTGGGAGTCACGAAATAATATGAGTCCCACACCCTTAGCTATAGAATGCCAATACGATTATCACTAAAAAAAAAAAAAATTGGTTCTCAAATTTAAATGTCGGACCAAGTTTAATTTCTAGGACAGAAAAACAATCCAAAAACACTCGGCGAAACCCACCTAGAGTTGGACTCGAACTCAAATTCCTAAGTCAGCTCTTAATTCTCTGTTGTCCCTCTCACCTTCTTCTTCCAATCTATCTCTCTCCCAATCATTTAATCACATCTCACCACCACCAACAATCCAACAATGGCGAAGCTCACGAAGAAGTGGATCTCACCACTTACACTCACCCTTCTCTCTCTCCTCCTTCTCCTCCGCCACACCTCCGCCACTTCCCAACACTTCGAAGGCTTCGGCGACGACGAACTTGACCTCGACTCCGACGAACTCGACGACTCTCCCCCGATCCGACTCACCGATCCACCCACTTTAACTCAGTCCGATCCTCTCTCTTCCACTTCTCCCCCCTCCGATCCTCTCCCCTCATCTCAGCCATCCATTTCCAAACCCGCCTCACAGTTCGAATACTGGGATGAAGACGAGTTCGAAGGCCTCCCGTCTGAAATTACCGATTTACCCTCCGAATCTCAGGAAACAACCGCTAAAATCGTCGACGAGAACGCCTCCGTCGACGCCACCGCCACCGAATCTCCGCCCCCTGCGGAGCCGCTGACGTTCAACGGCGTCGTTGCCAAGTTCACGATCGAGATAATCTGCGTGAGCTTCCTGTTGATCTTCCTGATCAATTACTTCACCGGGAAGAAAGAGAACGAGAACCTGGCCCTGGCTTGGGCGGCGAAATTCGCAACGAAAGACTCCATCTTCGAGAAAAACTTCAGCTTACTCGGTGTC
Organism: Spergularia marina; assembly: GCA_963680865.1. Taxonomy (NCBI): domain Eukaryota; kingdom Viridiplantae; phylum Streptophyta; class Magnoliopsida; order Caryophyllales; family Caryophyllaceae; genus Spergularia; species Spergularia marina. The sequence continues at coordinate 11,194,406 of OY804550.1, read as the reverse complement.
GGAGAAGGCGAAGATTCGCCGCTGTTGTTGAAAGAAGGGCAGAACGTGTTCAAGTTCTACGCGAGCGGGCGGCGGTACTGCCAGGGTTTGCTGGCGACAATGGAGCTCAAGAGTAGGCATGATTTGATATCTAGGGCTTACAATGCTGTGGTTCCCTGCAAAGACGAGATTAGTTTCGAGGTTTACATGAACGATGAATCGATGGATCAGGTTGTTTTCGCCATTGCTCGAAAGAAGGCCGCCAAAACTATGTCTAAGGAGTTGCCTGACTTGCAGAGGTTTGCTAGCGTAATGCCTACGCCTAGTGGGAGGAAGTGGGTTGCTGAGGAGTTGAGTGTTGTTTCTGAGAGTAAGGAAGTTGCTGGGGATTTGATCTCTGAGGCTGTTCTTGATCAGGTATATCCCTCTTTTACTCCTTTTCTATTTTTATGCCCATTTGTGCATATGATAGTGTTAGCTAAGTGGTTTGCTTGATTCAATATCAGTATGAATTTTGGAATGATTGGTGTAATTTGATTTGAGTGATTGTTACTATACCGGGTTTGACTATGACTTATGATAATTCAATATGAGTATGAATTTCGGAATGATTGGTGTAGTTTGATTTGAGTGATTGTTAGTGTACCGGGTTTGACCGTGACTTACGATGATAGCTTACTATACCGGCTTTTGGAATGATTGGTTGCCAACAGGAAATTGTAGCCATGGTTATTTTCATGCAATGTTGTTACCTGTTATAGAGAAACCTACTGATATAATGTTTGAGACATTTTTTCTTAATAATAACACGGAACTTGTGCAAATTTATGAATATATTGATTGACATTGTGACAGCTTACGAGTTTTTCTTCTAGTTTTATTTGATTGACAAGAATCACTCTGTCATAGATAATAACTTTGAGTGAGAATTAAGGTTAGCCTAGTGGTTATGATATTAACTTGCATTAGGTAAACTTTTTTCTTTTTTGGAAGGTGAACTTTCATTTAGAGTGTTGATCTAATGGAAGTTCAAATATTCCTTGCTCATATGATGCCTACTTGGTTTACAGCCGTACACTCGTATATTATACTCAAGTTAAATCAATTCTCTCTTAGTGCTGATTATAGCCTAGTTAAGTTGTCAGGCACATCAAATTTTTAGTAATTTGAGGTTGAAGACCCAAAGTCATTTGCTAGACTGTAGAGGATTTCATTAGCTTCAACATTGTCTTGTAAACGAGACGCATGTATTTCATAAAGATACGCTGTCATGCAGTAACATAAGACCGTTAAATGTAGAAACCAGATTGTCTATGCTAACTGCTTTATTCAAGCCCATAAGTTTTTAATTTGTGTGGTAAGGATACATCTTATTATGTAAGGGTTGTTTGGAGACTGGATATAAAGATAATAACTAGAGAATGCTTAGTTCAAAATTGCTCTATGTTGGTAGAACGTACCTGTGTATGTTGCTGATAAATTATGCTTTTTATGTAGTACAATAGGGAGTGGGGACTTGGATTCTTGAATGGTTGTTTGATAAACATATACATACACAGTAGTTAACATTTAGGAAGTAGGATATTCACAATGGTTGTCTTCAAAGTAGACGACTTTGAGAGTTATACGGTTCCAAATCGGAGGAAGTCACACTATTCACATGTCCCCCTAAATTGAATTTAGTGTTTTTTGGTGTCCTCCCTCCATCCTGAAAATACAGCAATCTTTTGATTATTGTATAGGTACAAAGCTACGTGATACTTAGATCATGCATGTCTGTCTAAGAGTTCAAGGTCGTGAATATTTGTTGTATTAGCATGTGCTCTTTTCTCAGACGTCTAGTTTTGTGGTTCTTGTTCACTTCATGCACTGGTTATGTAGTCATGAAACAACTATCTAGTACTTCAAAATTTCAAATTATTTGCTTATGATTTTTTTTATCGTAAGTCAATTTGCGTATGATAAAGTTGGTCCGGTTCTTTTCCAACATTTTGAGATCTTCAAGGTTGGAGCTTTGTAAAATGCTGTTAGCATTCCTTCAATGGAATTATATGCCAACCGTAAATGTGGCGTTTCCTAATTTCCCCTCAGGTTAAGTGAATATTATTAATATGGGACAGGGTATTAACAGGAAAGGTTCTCCATCCTTCTATGTACCTTGAACTTCCTACTTTCACACCCTGTATCCACAAGAAAAAGTGATTGGGTCGTCAACTTCATTTGAGGTCATTAAAAATGAAGAAGACGAAATTGATTTTGCCATGAAACATGAAAGCTTTAAGGTTAAATATTTTCCTCCTATAGGTTCACAAACAGGCTTAGAACGAAATGAACAAGACTTCAACGTAGGCTTTTTGAAATTGTTGGAGTCAAGTACTCCAATCTCATTTCACTTGACTTTTCTTTTTTATGGAAATATGTTCTCTCATAAAAGTTTGAAAGCTCACCCTTCTAGGTCTCCTTTTGTTTGTGGGCGTCGCCCCTTTGCGTCTTTGTAGGGAGTCACCTACTTGGTGTTCATATAGACATCCTGTATAATGTAAAAAGAATTTGAAAGCATGAGGGTTAGAGTGGAAGACAGCTTTTCTTAAGCGCCGTATTCTAAATCTCACTATTCTCTGGCTTTGGATTATGATGATATAGAGCAAATGGCTCAGTGACTGTATGCGTTTCTTGCATTATACTGTAAGTAGCAGTCGGTCAATTGGAGTTCTTGATGCAAGCATATTGATTTTAGACAGCCTGTCAACATGGAGGCAAGGTTGTTTTCATCCGACCACCCCCTCCCCCCCTCTTATCTTGCCATTGGCAGGATGCTTCGTAGCACTGGTGTAATGTTGTAGAATTGTATTACAGTGCCCAATAATTTTCGGACCCATGTTTTTTTTTTATTTTTTTTTTATTTTTTATTATTAAACATCTTTGGTTATGTCTACTCTTTCAGGTCTTTGGTGAGAAGGCTTTTGAGAAGCTTGGAAAGTACTTCATTTCGATGCATTTCTCGGATCAACAATCTGGTCCCCATAAAAAGAAATTGATGTTTAAGTTTGCTCTTCCAGATATTAAAAATATGGCTGACATGACTCGTCTCGTCACTCTGGTGCCTTATTACATTGATTTTGTTGGACGATACAAATTGAGTTCACAGGTAAACTCTTCACAATTGACTATATGCTTCTCTGATTTTCTTTTTGTGTCCATTCGTCATCTTTAAATTTCGGAAACTGCAGGCTCGCACCAAAACTGATGCAGCCCGAGTGAAGATTGCCCAAGAGGTATACAAGGAAATGCAGAATGCTAGGCAAGAGGCTCTGCAAAGGAAGAAGGCAGATAGGAAGAAGATGATGGAGGAGGCTGAGGCAAAGTTGAGCGCTGAGGCCATTCGCAAGAGAGAAGCCAAGGAACGTGCTCGTCAGATGAAAAAGGGTATGCCAAAGATGAAGATGACCAGAGCGTAAGTATGACAATCTATCCCAGTTTGTGGCCCTTTTGACTCCATATACCACCATGCGTTGTGGGTTGTTGCTTCAATCCCTGTTTCCAGATGGAATAAGCTCCCTTTCCCGGTCACAATATATTTGATATTGTATGAGAAACAGTTGAGATTACCACGCCTTTCGTGGTTTTTGACTTTTCAATGTAGTCAGATTTACACTCCATAGTGGTGTACGGTGTAGTCAGGACTAAAATGATGGTTATACCGTATGATCAGAAGTAGCATTTTTGAACTTCAAGAGTCAACTTTGTTGTAGCAGTGAACTATTTGCAATCCTATCTCATATCCTAAAAGTCTCGCACCACTTTATGCGTGCACAATTATATTTCGTGCACTCAGACATGAATTTTAGAAGGCATGGGGGAATGCTGATAAACTTCGATGTTATATCAATTTGGTGTTGGTTCGACTTTCTTATTTATCTGAACTTCCATTATTATGTTGTTACATTGGCATATTCCTTTGGGATATACTCCCTCCGTCACGGTCAATTCCTTACCCTTACCTCGAGTTGTTTTAGTTATTTCCTTACCTTTCCGTTTTTAGGTTGTTTTTGGCTAGTTAAATGAAGTTTTGGTATAGAAGATTAAAATGAAGCTTTGGTATAGAAGATTAAAATGAAGCCCCTACCACCCCAGCCGATTAATTACACCACACCCTCATCCCTCTTCAATCTCAACTCCAACACCAGTCGCAACCCCGCCTATCCCAAATTCATCCAAAAACTTCCCCAATAAACCCAGAATTCGTCCATAAATTTCCCCTCATAAACCCAGGAAATCGCCTAAAAGTTTCCCGCAATTTTTTTGATATCTTAGATATCCTCAAATTCTAGCAGTAAATTCAACCACATATATATCTTGAAAATCGTCCAAAATTAACCCATAAAATCGTCCTAAAGTTTCCCCCAAATTGTCTTTTCTCATGGAAATCGTGTGCAAGTTAAATACATTCAAAACATTGACTTTTCTTTTTGTATGGTTTGATAAATTTGATATGAATTAAATTAGATCAAACCAATGTTTCTTTTGAAAGTACATGGCCCAAAAATGCAATTTTTTCCAACCAAAATTCACATTTAGACATCTTAGCATATAATTGATTATCCCTCAAAGTTTGGAGTACTAACCTCAAATGTTTTTCACGTTCCTATTTAGTCCTAGAGTATACCAAGATGTCATCAATAAACACCACAACGAATCGGTCAAGATACGGACGAAAGATTCCGTTCATCAAGTCCATAAACACTGCAGGTGCATCGGTCAAGCCGAAAGGCATACCAATTTGCAGTCTTTGGTATGTCTCCATCTGCTATCCTCAGTTGGTGGTATCCAGACCTCAAATCAATTTTCGAGAACACTGCAACTCCTCTCAATTGGTCAAACAAATCATCTATTCTCGGCAAGGGATATTTGTTCTTCACTGTCACCTGGTTTAGCTCTCTGTAGTCGATGCAAAGTCGTAAGGTGCCATCTTGGTCGGATGTACCCCTTGTCCAGTAACTCTTGTAGCTGCTTCTTCAGTTCTTCTAACTCTTTCGGTACCATATGATAAGGTGCTTTAGAAATTGGTCCAGTTCTAGGCATCCAATTGACACTGAACTCAACATCCCTCCTTGGTGGCATACCTTGTATCCCTTCCGGAAAGACATCCATGAATTCTCGAACAATGTGGATTTCTTTGGCTAAAGGGCTTTCTTGACTTATATCTCTCACATGGCACAAGATAAACGGGCATCCTTTACTCATATGAGACTTCAAAGTCACGGAAGACATCGGTTTCACAGTAGGTTTCATCACGAAACCCTTATAAGACACCCTTACTCCTGAGGGGCAAATAATCCCTGACACTCATAAAGGGAATAGTGTCATATGACACAAAACGACAAAAAAAAAAAAACCTTCCCCCATCCTTTCATCAGTTACCCGATAACCTCACCCTTTCTCTCTCTCTTCCCTCATTTTCTCTCTCCCATCTCAATCCCCAAAATTTCTCCCACCATTGTTCATCCCTTCTTCTCCATTAAAATCATCGCACATCACCTTTCATCATCAAGATCATGCCCACCCGGATCATCAATCATCAAGATCATAATCAACCATCATCTTCGACCACCGTCATCACCATATTCGACCACCACCACCACCATCATCATCCTATTATCACTAAGATCCAAGAAATCCATCATCAAAATCGTCCATAATCATTCATCTTCATCTTCACCATCATCAACATAACCGCCCACCATCATCATCTTCGACACACCCTTGATTAATCGCCATGCATCACCGTCATCATCAATTAATCACCATCAACATCATCAATTAACCACCCTCGATAAAGTCACCACCCAGATCGACATCATCACCATCTTCGTGACCCACAAGGTAAGTGGTGGCTCACCGGAATAGGGTTTAGGGTTCAACTTGCCGGCGCCGCGGGAGCGGCGTCGGGAAGTTGAACCCTAAACCCTTTTTCGGCCATCTTTAGTGATACGTGTTTTTTTTAGTTTTTCTGGGTTTAGGGGTTTACCCCACCCTTCATAGGGTGTCATTTGATTTCGATGGTGAAGCCGTCGGAAAATCTGGGTGAGTGTGTGGTTTCGCCGTCGGAAAATCTGGGTGAGTGGGTGGTTTTGATTATTGATTGGTGGTGGAAGAGGTGGAAGGGTTGATGACTGGTTAGGGAAATTTATGGCTTAAACTGACAAAATTACCCCAAAAAATGTCCTTTTTTTTGCCTAAAAAGACGATAATACCTCTGTATGGGACACTATTCTATTTATGACTGTCAGGGATTAGGCGCCCCTCCTTACTCCTTTCGTCCCCCTCAGGGTCACTTTCTTTTGTCAACGATCAATTGTTGCTTTATGCTTGTTATTCGACCAATCCATCCCCACTATTACATAAAAGTTATCTAGAGGAAATTCTTCCAAATCAGCATGCAAGGTTGCTAATCCTATAATGATAGGTACACCTCTATGCATCCTAGTACATGAAACTAGCTCCCCAGATGGTTGCATAAACTCACTATCGATGGGCTCATAAGACTCTAGTCCCAAATAACTTACACAAGAACTAGAAACAAAAGAATGAGATGCACCAGAATAAAAAAGTACACCTGCAGATTTTGAGTTCACGGGAAACGTACCAGTATCAACATGTGCTGAGTTTTCGGCCTCCTCCTTGTTTAGGGCATACAGCTTCGATGTGGTCTTCTTACTGACCCCTGTCTGAGCAACATACATCGAGCCAACTCCCTTGTTACCTGCCTTAGCAGCACTAGTGTTGCCCTTGTAGCTGCTTGCACCTTGGTTGCCCTTGTTCTGGAATCTGTTGCCATTGGCAACACTAGCTACACTGGCAGTTGAAGCAGGCCTGTCAAAGTTACCTTTATTGTTGATCCCTGTGTTCTGAGCCTTGCGGTAGCACTCATAAGCTCGATGTCCCATCTTTCAGCAATTGTTGCACTGGACTACTTTGTCGTCACAATCTTTCCCTGGATGGTTCTTATCGCATCTCTTACAAAAATGATGCCTCTCACTGCTATTAGCTTGACTATGCGTCCTTGAATGCTGACTGAAACCTTCAGTAGATCTCTGGTTCCCGAATGACTGGATCCTTCCTTGGTTATTGCCGAAGTTGCCCCTCTTCTGGAACCCCCTCAGAATTGTCTTCCTGAAACCCCTTTCTTTTCTCACCAAGGATCTTTTCTTCTCATTCATGATTCTCTCTATGTTGCTGGCTCGCACATAAACATCCATCAGGTCCACAAAGTTTCCTCCTCCTAGTCTGTCTTTAATCTCAATCTCAAGGTGTTGCTCAAACTTTGCTGCCTTAGCCTCGTCAGTGGGTACCAACTCTGGTGCAAACCTCGACAATTCCTGGAACTTAATGTAGTACTCCTCGACTGTCATTTTGCCTTGCCTCAAACTGTCGAACTCAAATCTCTTATTCTTCCTCATGCGCTCGGGAAATAATTGATCCTTCAGGGCTTTCTTGAAGTCGGCCCACCTAAAGTCTGCCACAGTCACCAGTCCATGTGCATCAACTTGGTTCTTTGAGCTCAAGAGTTGCTCCTTGTTATCAGACCACCTTATATCTGCACTATCCACAAAATAGTATGATGCCTGGTTTACCCTCAAATTTTCTGGGCACATGAGAATGGTAAAGATTTTGTCAAACTCGCGTATCCAACTCTCAAGCTTCGCCGGGTCTCCCTTTCCATCATAGGTGTTGGGTCTCTGCTGGCAGATAGCCTTGGTCATGCTAGCTACAGGGGTAGCGGCAAAGGTGTTGTTCTGTGTTAACTTTTGGACTGCCTGTGCTAGAGCTGCATTCATCTGCATGAGCTGTTCCATGGTTTCATTTGGGACTGATCCTGAGCTAGACGAACTCTCATGGTTCTGTGGAATGGATGTTGCCCTATAATCCCTTATTATCTAAAATCACACACATAGGTTAAACCATACATGCAAATATGCTACTTTCGTAATCAATCTTTCTTAGTTCTTGGCTACACGACGAATCACACAAAATTTCTTAATTATAATAACCACCTTCTAGATTATGGAATGATTATCAAAGAAAGTGAACTGTAATAACACATAATTCACGTAAGTCATACATATGGGGTACAAAACTAACCCATCCCATCTCTTTTCTTACCTCGGCATTTTCAAACTAAAACATTCTTCCAAGTTGTTAACTCCATTTCATTTTCTATGGTGTGGCTCTGATACCACTTTGTAACACCCCCGATTTTCCAATGTTTTAAAATAGCGATTTCCTTTGAAAACACGACTATCGGGAGTGTTACCGCCACACTTAAACTAAAACAAGTGTTAGGGCAGAAAAAGTACTTCTGATACTGATTAAACAAAATAAAAAGGATGAAAAAGAGATGACATACGGAAATTGGAGCGAAATGACTGTATTAAGTACTTCTATGTACCAGCAAGGATGTCCAAAAATTAGAATAATCTAATGAGGCAGACGAAAGGAGACGGCGGAAGGAATAAATGCAATGTTCAGCATGGTCAACTGTAAAGAAATGACGTGATTTATAGATGCTTTTGAGGGGTTTTTAGCTTGATTTTAGGAGTTAGGAGTAGGGTTTAGTGAGTGAATGTGGAATCAGTCCAGTTTGGTAATAATACGGGTACAAGAAACAGAAAATGAATTTTTTTTATTTTTTTTTAAATTTCTAAATAAAACTTATGAACATACAGGGTATTACAAAATCAGGATATTTCCAAGCTATAGTTCATAGAGATGATATAGTTCATAGAGATAAGGATATCCCACAGATTCCTCGCCTCTTACATTTTACTCAGAAATATTGTCATCTCTTAATTGATTGGCGGAATGTCTGTCATCTGCCTGACCAAATAAATGGAAACGTTTCCTTTGAAAGGTGTTAAGTGATGCTCTACCTGTGGGACATGAATTTGTGCGAAGGAAGATGGCTTCTAGATATGCATGCGAGATGTGTACAACTGATCAAGAAGAAACGGTGGACCACCTTTTCCATGATTGCTCATTTGCGAGGCGAGTTTGGCTTAGTGGTGACCTGGGAATTGAGGTGGGTCATGATGTCACCACACCTTTACCCCTTTGGGTATGTAATTGGCTTGGGGTGCTGATGAAAGGGGACAATCAGTTCATCCGAGTGGGGTGGTTTAGTGGAACCGGTTGGAGTATCTGGTGCCAGCGTAATGAATTGGTATTTTGACCACTCCTGCCCCCTTCTTGAGGCCTCTATTGCTCGTACGACACATAATGTACTCGTTGATGGTAAGGTAGCTTGTTTATTTCATTGTAATAATATTAAATTACTTATAATTGGATTAATTTACGTGGTATCCTCGTGTTTTGCCGAATTACAGGTGGTACCCAGTGTTTTGCAATTTTGCACGAAATACCCTCAACATTTGAGTATGTGCACATAATACCCAATTTTTTAACGTCTAATTAACGGTATTAGATTACAAAACAGAAGCAAAAAAAATTATGAACTTAAGAAAATCTAGGTCATCCATTCCAACTAATTAATCTATGGTCGAAATTGTTTTTACTGAAAAGAAAAAAAAAACCAAAATTCCCGTCAACTTTTCTAGCTCCTATCGTGCCCTCTTTGTTGGACTAGTGTCCTCCGACAATAGTGCGTTGATTAATAAATCGCAATTATGGAATAAACAGGGATCAGTTTATAAGATACAGGGATCAGTTTATAAGATGAACTTATCAGTTGATCAACGTAAATCAATAACGATTGGCCGTCTAGGGTTTGACGTTATTGTCGTCGTAAGATGGCGGAGATTGACTGATCCTTATCGGTTATACCTATATAGGATAATGTGATGAACTCCTATCAGCCAGTTAATAGTTAACTGGCAATGTGTTTAGTATCAGGCTGAAGAGTTTATTATATTATTGATTATAAGATAATTGATAATAAATAAACCACTGATAAAATAGAAATTTTATCAGTGTATAAGTTACTAAATTTGAGATTAGTAATTATACGGGTATTGTTGTGATTTGTCAGTCGTGACAAATTTAGCTAGAATTAATTACAAGAGTTGTAATTATTAGCTAAAATATGATTATAATTATTATATCAATATATAATAGTTAATTGTAACTTAATTAGTTAAGTTATGAAATGACTAAATTAACCTTACTATACCTTAAAGGTTGGTTAATTTAAGTGGGGGCAAATTAGTAAATTTGATTTACTAATTTAACCCACCACTATATATAGTCTAATCCATGTTTAGACTTATACTACTAATCATTTTCAACACAAAAATAAACCCAAAAAATTGAGGAAAAAATCATCATCTTCTTCCTCTCTAAAAAGAGCCAATTATTTCACCATAGCCACCAAGCTTTTTGAGCTTTGCATGTAGCTCAAAAACACATCTAAACACAAAACTACTTCACCCTAATTGATCCTAATTGTTAGGGATTAGGGCTAGTTTGTTTTTGGGGTAAACCGAGTTATTACTACTACATAATAACTCGGTTTTCTAGTGAATCCTTTGGTACGTACCGTGGGAGATTAGAAGAGTTCAAGAATCGAAGTTTGGAAGGAGGGTCATCCTTGTTAAGCAGCTCAAGACACTCCTTAGTAAAGGAGAGCACAACCTAGAGCCAAAACAAGGTATACGATCTTTAAACTCGGTTTTTATTTGTTTTTAACTACATGCAAATCGATCCTCACCTAAGGTTCAACTTAATAGAGATATTAAGTGTTGTTTAGAGTGTCTAAACCACCTTAGGTTCTAACAATTGGTATCAGAGCATTTGGCCTTATTGCATGTTAAAACCGAGTTGGTTAATTAGGTGAATTATCGACTTAATTAATTTTAATGATAAAATGGTTTTTTCACTGGGTTTTTTCGACATGCATGGCTTCTAATGGTCTTAAAACAGTTTAGGACGAAATTGTAGAAATTTTAGAAATTGTTAGCTATTTTTCCATGAATTTTCGGTTTAAATCACATTATTAGCTTAATTATCGAATTAATGTTAATTAGATAATTTGCATGTATAAAGTTATGTGAAAATTAAGAGGACTAAAATTTCCAGTAATAAAGTTCACCATGGCATTGGTTCGAATTTTTCTAAAATTAAAAGTTAATTTTGGGTTTTTATCGTTATTAAGAGTTAATAATGATTAACTTGGAAATTGTTTTATTAATTGAATTAAAACAAGAAATTTCTGGAAATTTTGCTCATGCATGTGCTACTGGCCGAATGATTTGTTAGTTAAAGGAAATGATTTTTCTAATTAATTTCATAATTGTTATGATTAATTAGAGTAAATTAGTGATTTATGGCACTTTTCGAGTAAAAAGAGGGCTAAAACGAATCCATCAAACTAATTGAATCAACTTTAGTGGGACTAAAGGTTGATAAACTAAAAAGTTTAGTTGTTGGTTTGGTTCCAAAAGTGTTTTGGTTGATTTGTGATTTTAACTGTTAAAATCGTTTTCCAAATTAGCCGTTGTCTGATTTTGGTTAGTCGGTAAATGTGATTTGCCGAGGTCAAATGTATAAGTGTTATACGTTAGACCAAACTCCGAGTATAGTATGGCCAAGATGTCTCGTAGGACCGGTACTGTACCGTAATGTAAGGACGGTATCAGTGGGTTTGTAATTAATTGCGATCTCGTATCGCCTAATTGTAATATTTATTTTTTCTATTTTTAGAAAGTGAATGTATAATAGGCTTTTACATGTAATTCTATTTTGGAGCTTTTACAAACCTTGGCGTGGAGTCGAAGATTGCATTTGAAGACGAGAAGCCGTCAAAGACTAGTTAGGACTAGTTTAGGTTTCTTTTAGGCGAAATAGGACCATACTAGTACTCGTGATCGATTTATTAGTTTAATCGTCTGTTGCATGCTTGGTTTATTGCGTTTTTCCGCCGACGTAGTGGATAAGATATAAAGTAAAATTTGTGCACGCATTTTAGTCGTTAGAAATTGTCAACGATTCGCTAAATATTTAGTTCACTTGATTAACGCGATAGACAATATAAGACGACTAGATCTCCTAAAATTTAATCAAACGTAATATCGAGAGCTAGTTTTTCCAAATTCAACACCTATACAACCTTGTTCATTAGGAACCACACTCACCCTCTCGTGAGGTGGGACCTTTTTACCTTGGGGAGTAGGGTTGTAAGTGTTACAACGCGTTAGATTTGGTTGATCTCGACGAATTGGGCATAAGGGTTATGCAAATTCGAGGCTAGGGGACAAATATTCGAGAAATTTGTCAACCGAGAGTTCTAAAGAGTTAGAATCAGCCAAGAGGTGGCTCACCCGAGTGTTATAAATTAGGGAAAAAGCTAAAGACGCCCTCTCGCGTGCCCGAAATTTATAAGTACGACGGATCTCGGAATCGGTTATATAATTAAGGGAAATCAATTATATAAACGTAATTCACGTTTTATGATTAAAATATGAAATAAAATAATGCGATAAAATCTAACCAAATTTTTATTTCCAACTTGTAGAATCATAAATCGCAATGGCAAGTCCAAATGCGAACCCTGTTCTACCGAGTATCACAAAAGACTCATGGCTCCGTGCCTTCATGGAAAAGCACTCCTTGAAGGACGAGGGGAGCAACTTCCCAGAGTGGGAATTGAGTCTACGATTAGACGCTAAAAGCGACGGAAAGGAGCGGTTCCTCGTTGAACCACCACCTGTGACGCCAGGGCCTAACGCAACGATGGCCGAGCGTCAAGCGTACGAGTTGTACGAGCAGGAGTCAACCGTGATAAAAAATGTTTTGATCTATGCCATCGGGCCAAAATTGCAGCGCCGGATGATTTATTCCTCCTCATACCAAATATTCGTCAAGTTAACGAATATGTATTCACAAAAGCCGCGAATATTGCAATACGAAGCCGCCAGTCGATTTTTTGAGGCACGATTAAGCAAGGGACAGCCGGTTGGCCCCCACGTGCTCAAAATGATGGAATACGTAGAGACGTTAGAGCGACTGGGATGCCCGATTTCTGATCAAATCGCGGTAGATCGTATACTCCACTCGCTACATGATGAGTTTAACAATATCAGGGTGAACTTCGACATGAACGATTTGAGGAAAAACCTCAATGAAATTCATGCTCTGCTTGTCCAAGCAGAGAAAGACATGGGAGCAAGTGGGAGTACTAGCGGAAAACGAGATGTTTTAGCGCTAAATGTGAGGAAGGAAGGTGGCAAGTTCAAAAACCGAGGGAAAAAGGGGAAGAAACCCGTGCAAGGAAAGGGCAAGGGCAAAGGAAAGGCGCCAGTAAACGCAAAGACTAAGCCGCCCAAAAGCACGAACCCCGATAAAAGGTGCTTCCATTGACGGAGTAGGTCACTGGAAGCGCAACTGCCCCAAATACCTGGAGGAGAAGAAAGCTTCAGGTATCTACACTATAGACATAAACTTTGCTAGTTCCACGTCGTGGGTATTAGATACTGGATGTGGATCTCATCTCTGTAATCATTTGCAGGGGCTGCAGGAGGTGCGAGCGCTATCAAGGGGTGAAGTGGACCTACGCGTTGGAAACGGAGCAAGGATAGCTGTTGTTTCCGTAGGAACATATGTTTTGTCGTTAGCGTCAGGGTTGGAATTGCACTTGTATAATTGTTGTTATGTACCAACCCTAAGCAAAAACATAATATCTGTATCTGTGTTAGACGCGGAAGGTTTTCATTTTGAAATTAAAAACAAATGTTGTTCCTTCTCGCACAATGATATGGTCTATGGCATAGCCCAATCAATCAACGGAATATATGTTTTAGACTTAACCACCGATGTCTATCATGTAGAAAATAAAAAGCTCAAAACAGGTGATCCTGAGCTGTCCTATCTCTGGCATTGTCGTTTAGGTCATATAAACGAAAAACGCATTTAGAGACTCGTATCCAGTGGAGTGCTCAAATCACTTGATTACGAATCATTTGATAAATGTGAATCTTGTCTGTTAGGTAAGATGACACGAAATCCTTTTTCCGGAAAAGGAATTCGAGCTAGTGAGCTATTGGAACTAATACATTCAGATGTGTGTGGTCCAATGAGCATCACAGACAGAGGTGGTTACAACTACTTCGTCACGTTCACAGATGATTTTAGTAGACATGGATACATCTACTTAATCAGGAACAAAGACGAAGTCCTTCAAAAATTCATAGAATTTCAGAGGGAAGTTGAAAACCAACTTGATAGGAAGATCAGAATCTTACGATCTCCGGGAATATCTGAGTAACGAATTTAGTTATCACCTGAGAGATTGTGGTATAGTATCACAATTAACACCTCCGGGAACACCACAGTTGAATGGTATTGCTGAAAGGAGAAATAGAACCCTATTAGATATGGTTCGGTCTATGATGAGTCAGGCTGAGCTTCCTGATTCATTTTGGGGTTTCGCTCTACAATCCGCCGTTTTCCTGTTGAACAGGAGTCCGACAAAATCAGCTCCAAAGACACCATATGAGATATGGAAAGGGAAAGTTCCTGACTTGTCTTTATAAAGGTTTGGGGCTGTGAATCTTATGTTAAGAACCGTTCTGACAATAAGCTAGCACCCAGATCTGAGAAATGCCTATTTGTAGGTTATCCTTTAGTAACGAGAGGATGTTACTTCTACAATCGTCAGGAGAACAAAGTGTTTGTGTCTCGTGATGCTGTCTTTCTAGAAAAGGAGTTTATTTCTAGAAGACAGAGTGCGAGAAATTTTGAACTTAGAGAAGTTCAGGAGCCACAATCAGAGGAAGAAAATCAGGATGTTTTACGAGAAAACAGCCCTGAAACTTTTGATACACTGGTTCCATCCTCCGTTCCTAGAAGGTCAGGGAGAGTAAGTCACCCACCTGAGAGATACTTAGGTATTGTCGAAGATGATGATAAATACTTAATGTTACTTTTAGAAAGTGACAAGCCGCAACCTACAACGCAGCCATAACAGGTCCAAATTCTGCAAAATGGCTGGAGGCGATGAAATCTGAAATGGATTCCATGCACGAGAACCAAGTATGGGACTTGGTAGATGTGCCAGTAGGAACAAAAGTTCTGAAATGCAAATGGATCTATAAGATCAAAGTCGGCATGGATGGAAACAAGGACGTTTTCAAAGGTCGACTGGTGGCGAAAGGTTTCACGCAAATCTATGGTATTCACTATGATGAAACATTCGCACTAGTAGCGATACTTAGGTCCGTTCGGATAATCTTAGCGATTGTTGCGTTTCATGATTATGAAATATGGCAGATGGATGTCAAAACCGCCTTCCTGAACGGGTTTCTGGAAGAAGAAGTGTATATGACACAGCCAGACGGTTTTGTCGATCCACGCAATCCTGAGAAGGTTTGCAAGCTTAAAAGGTCCATTTATGGACTTAAGCAAGCATCCAGGAGTTGGAATCATCGGTTTGATCATGTAATCAAACAAAATGGTTTCGCTCGCAGTGTTGAGGAACCATGTTTGTACATGAAGT
Organism: Spergularia marina; assembly: GCA_963680865.1. Lineage (NCBI taxonomy): Eukaryota > Viridiplantae > Streptophyta > Magnoliopsida > Caryophyllales > Caryophyllaceae > Spergularia > Spergularia marina. The sequence continues at coordinate 11,178,922 of OY804550.1, read as the reverse complement.
TTAGTGGGAGCAAGGTAACGTTCCTAGTCCTGTATGTGGATGACATACTTCTCATCGGAAATGATATTCCGACCCTTAACTCAGTTAAAGGATGGTTAGGAAATCATTTTTAGATGAAGGACCTAGGAGAAGCGCAACGCATCTTAGGCATCCGAATCTATAGAGATAGATCAAAACGGATGTTGTCATTAAGTCAAGAGGCTTATGTGGATAAGATTCTTGAAAGATTCAATGTGGAGAAATCCAAGAGAGTATATCTGCCAATGGGTCACGGAATAGTTCTGAGTAAGTCTCATTGTCCGTCTGAGCCCGCAGATATTGAACGCATGAAGAAGATTCCGTACGCTTCCGCAGTTGGATCAATCATGTATGCTATGATGTGTACGCGGCCTGATGTCTCATATGCTTTGAGCATGACGAGCAGGTACCAGGATAATTCCGGTGAAAGTCACTAGATAGCTGTAAAGAATATCCTAAAATATTTGAGAAGAACTAAGGATACATTCTTAGTGTTTGGAGGAGATACTGAGCTACGTGTAAAAGGTTACACAGATGCTAGTTTCCAAACTGATCGAGATGATATGAAATCTCAATCCGGCTATGTTTTTACTCTGAACGGTGAAGCGATATGCTGGAAAAGTTCCAAGCAATCTGTCAAAACGGATTCTACAACGGAGGCAGAGTACATTGCGGCTTCAGAAGCTGCAGAAGAAGCGGTATGGATCAAGCAGTTTTTAGAAGGGCTCAAGGTTGTTCCGTCAGCAGCAGATCCTATCACCATCTATTGCGACAATAGTGGAGCAATAGTTTAGACTAAAGAGCCTATGTCTAGTAACAGGTCTAGACATGTACTCAGGAATTTTCACGTAATACGAGATTTTGTGGAACGAGGAGATATTTTGGTATGTTGTCGGGATAGATGATAATGTCGTCGATCCTCTGACTAAGCCGATGACACAGGCTAAGCACAACAGTCATGTATCTTCCATGGGATTGAGACGCATGACTGATTGGCTGCAGATTGTATGATATGTAATAGTTAGATCCTTGTATTGACTTTTTACATACGTATAAATATACATAAAGATTTTATCGTTTTAATTTATTCAGTTTTGTATATTCTGAATAAATATATATTCTGTTAAACTCTTATAGGTCGTAGAGACGATTTGAGCCCTATTAAGTGAACAGAAATAGCAGAAGAATTTAGTCCCTATTCACAATGTGAGGTGACGACTCTAAGTGACTAGAGTGTAAGCCGATTAGGATGACTAGTTCAAAAGTCATAGGGTCATGGGATGACCAGTCGTTTACACAGGCAGACTGTGAGACACTCTATCGGACTTGACCACCTACAGATTCCTATTGCTAGGTCGAAGCTAGGAGCACTGTATTATTCCATTGAGTCAATTCTTTTGACCTGAAACAATTTGTCTGAGTTTGTGCAGTAAATAGTGGCTTTGACTCATGTCCTAAGTCGTGCCGTAAAAGGAGGCTATAAGGGCATATTTTGGGTCACTGTGAGCTGTATGGAACAATGAGAGTAGAGTGAAGGGATTGTCCGCCCACGTCAGTGTTAATATCTTTAGGCCACTCGAGGAGTAGCAACTGGAAATGCGTGGCCACGCTCGGAAGCAATCTAAGGTAGATTTTTCTGGTCAGACAGTTGCGCTCTCGATCGAGAAAACCACTTTACGATTCACATCGAGTGCAAGAGCGACCTGAAAGACATCTTGCATTGAGTGGGAGATATAAAGGGCAAGAGAGTCGATCACGCACATACTTGTCTCGGACAAGTGGGAGATTGTTGGACTAGTGTCCTCCAACAATAGTGCGTTAATTAATAACAATTATGGAATAAACAGGGATTAGTTTATAAGATGAACTTATCAGTTGATCAACGTAAATCAATAACGATTGGTCGTCTAGGGTTTGACGTTATTGTCGTCGTACGATGGCGGAAATCGACTGATCCCTATCGGTCATACCTATATAGGATAACGTGATGAACTCCTGTCAGCCAGTTAATAGTTAACTGGCAATGTGTTTAGTATCAGGCTGAAGAGTTTATTATATTATTGATAATAAATAAACCACTGATAAAATAGAAATTTTATCAGTATATAAGTTACTAAATTTGAGATTAGTAATTATACGGGTATTGTTGTGATTTGCCAGTCGTGACAAATTTAGCTAGAATTAATTACAAGAGTTGTAATTATTAGCTAAAATATGATTAGATATAATTATTATATCAATATATAATAGTTAATTGTAACTTAATTAGTTAAGTTATGAAATGACTAAATTAACCTTACTATACCTTAAAGGTTGGTTAATTTAAGTGGGGGCAAATTAGTAAATTTGATTTACTAATTTAACCCACCACTATATATAGTCTAATCCATGTTTAGACTTATACTACTAATCATTTTTAACACAAAAATAAACCCAAAAAATTGAGGAAAGAATCATCATCTTCTTCTTCTCTAAAAAGAGCCAACTATTTCACCATAGCCACCAAGCTTTTTAAGCTTTGCATGTAGCTCAAAAACACATCTAAACACAAAACTACTTCACCCCAATTGATCCTAATTGTTAGGGATTAGGGCTAGTTTGTTTTTGGGGCAAACCGAGTTATTACTTGTACATAATAACTCGGTTTTCTCGTGAATCCTTTGGTACGTACCGTGGGAGCTAGATTAGAAGAGTTCAAGAATCGAAGTTTGGAAGGAGGATCATCCTTGTTAAGCAGCTCAAGACACTCCTTAGTAAAGAAGAGCACAACCTAGAGCCAAAACAAGGTATACAATCTTTAAACTCGGTTTTTAGTTGTTTTTAACTACATGCAAATCGATCCTCACCTAAGATTCAACTTAATAGAGTTATTAAGTGTTGTTTAGAGTGTCTAAACCACCTTAGGTTCTAACACTCTTCCCCTTTCTAAAGCCCACCTTACTCTCCTCACTCCTCCACGATTACCTCCATCTACAACAATAGGCCCGTACGCGAAGGACAACCCACTCGTATATGGAGGACTCGTTTAGAGAAATGAACCCAGATATTAGAACAAATTCGAACCCAAATTCAACCAAGCAATCGAGGATGATGATGATACTCATGATGAAGATATAATCTGATGATGATGTTGACAATGAGATAGTAAGATGATGAATTTATAATTATGTTGTTCATGATAGTAGAGCTGTACAATGGGCGGGTTTGGGCTGGGTTCATAATGGGTTGTACAAGAAATAATATGGATAGGGATGGGTACTGCCCATATCATAGTGGGGTGGGTACGGCTACCCATGGGTCATTATATTTAACAAAAAAAAACTCTTCAACAGCTTATTCCCAATTCTCCAAGGTTAGAAAAATCACCCAACCCCATTGTCACGACTCACTCTTCCAATCTTCTCTCTCCAAACAATGTTTCCCCACATTTGCTACTCACTTTTCTTCCTTCTCCTAGCAACCACCGCACAAGGGTGGCACCCATGCCAACCCGCCGCAACAACCACCACCTTCTCCAGTGCAGTTCCTATCCATAATTTCTCCGACCACAGTCTCGGCTCCTCGAAAAAATTCGAGGGTTCGTCAGACCTAGTCAAACAAAAATACCACATGGGCCCATGGCTCCGCCGCATTTCATCACCCGCCTCCATGTAAACCACCAAAAGAACAACCATATAGACCTCTATGCGCCGCCGTTCATGACAGCGGCCCCTAGCCGCGGTGGAATAATGGAGGAGAACGGTGATATCGCAAGAAGATGAGAGAGAGCAGGACTGTTTGGGTAAAATCGATGCCACTTGTGGCCGCGGTTGAGGAGGGGGGTGGTGGTTGCCCATGGTTGCGGTTGAGAGGGAGAAAACTAAAGTTAGAGGAGAGAGAAGGAGAAAAGAAAGAAGAAAAGGGAGGTGGTGGCGTGGATGTACGGGGATGCGATCGTCGGAAGGGGGCGTTTTCGGTGGTGATGGAGGTCGGAGTAGTGGTGGTAGGGGTGGTCGGCGGTGGTGGTTGGGTGATGGCCGGTGGGTTTTGCTGGTGTAAGGTGGGAGGAGAGAGAAAGAGATGAGATGGAGGGTTAAAAAGTTAAAGAAAGAAATTTTAATGAAATTAAATTGAAAAATTAAAGTGGCTAATATGGGTTCATTGGGTAGCCCACAACCCAGCCTTTTTCATACTACCCACATAGGCCCTACCCAAAGGCGAAATGGATGGGTTGAGTTCTAATATTAATGGGCAGGCTAAAGGGTTCCAATGGGTACCCAGGCCCATGTACAAGTCTATTCATGAGATTGATGTGGCGGTGTTTTGGAGGTTAAGATTTAAGTAAAACGTGGGTAAACTTGGGGAGAGAGAGAGAGAAAGAGAGAGAGAGAGAGAGAGAGAGAGAGAGAGAGAGAGATGATTTGTGTATAAGATCTTATCTTAGTTGTCTATTAGACTTATAGGATGACTCATATTTCTTTTCCTTACAAACTAACACCTAGTTAACAGTGTTAAAACTAAAACTTTTGTGAGGGTACCACACACAAAACCGTAAAACTGAGGGTTATTTTGTATAAAATTGCAAAACACTGGATATCATATGCATTTCTTCAAAATACGAGAGTACGACGTAAATTAACTTTTTATAACTAATTATAACATATTAATTATTTACTATGATTATATGTTTATAGAAGATATTGTTTATAATGTTTCTTTCTCATCTATTGACTTCAGTGAAATATCATTCTTGCAATCAATATATATTATTATTTGAGACTTGTTTTGAGTTCTTACAATGACCGAGTGATATTAGAGAGTCCGGTTTCTTATGGACTATTGATTATTATATAATTTTTGACAACTAATTTTGTTCCATCATATTTCTAATCCTAATCGAAGTTAAACTGACAAATTATATAACTAATCTATCATTATGTATTTTCCTAATTTTGCTCTATCATATTTCTAATCCTAATCGAAGTTAAATACATTCAGCCAGTTATAAATAGTTGAAGTCCCAAATCAACATTCACAATCATAATGCCTGATCATATATATACTCGGATGGCTATAATAAGCTGCTAAAGTATTGATTGGCAAGTTTAAACATTATTATTGTTTGTTTTATTAGAATTTTGGATTGGATTGATTTTTTTTTTTTGGACGTGAAGTATATATATGCATGCATATTGTATTGGCGACTAAAAAGAATGCAAGTGTAGACATTGTTCTTGCTTTTCTTACGGTTTTTAATTTGGATCCTACGTCAATATAGGGAAGTTTGTAGTGATTTTATAGTTTTAGTAAAAAGAAAAATTGGACGAAGATGATTGACACACCTAATTAGTTAATATACATGCATAGTTAGAAGAAAAAACCTTATTATTAAATTTGAATTTATTGTAAAAATAAACTACATAATTATGATATGGAGTATTTAGTTTACAGTCCATGCATTGAAGGCCAGGATAATAGAGAGACCAGTCTTCTATACTTCTACATATCGTTCTCTTAAGTCTTACCATATGTGACCATATCATTATCCTAGGTGAGAACATGACACTAATAGCTATTGTAATCCTTATGTCAAAGAATTGGATCACTATCCTAAGTGAAAATAACGCGAATCCTTCATCCATGCTAATTATATCAGGCTTTTACTACATGCAATGATATAATAGAAGTATAATCGATCATATTAGGCTACGTAGAAGATGATTGTCATATATATTATTATATATTAAGTGCATGTCCACTACATATATAGGTTGACTTAATGACATTATTAGTCGTTACTACTCTTATGCGCTTAATTAACATGTATAATAACTGGAGCACTAAAGGAGTAAACAAAGTCCTTTGAAAAAAAATCAACATACGTTTACATAAAACTAATAAGCTTTTGTTTATTTATTTATTATTATTATTGTTTTATGTGTAATCAGTTAATCACCAAAGCATTAATCTACCATTTTATTTCTAATCTACCGTTTTAGGTAACTTGAGACATTATACGGCGTGGTATAATTAAGTGATCACATATGTCTCCAATCCTAGTCGCGTAAAGTGTGCCAAAATCCTGTAATCTGATCTTACTTATTGGACGATATGGGACAATCTCCAATCTTGGCAAATAAGAAGAGTACTAAAAACTTAAAAAGTCATCCCACATTGTCAAATCATGACCATGTGGAATATATAATTCTCGGCCATTGATAGTGTCAGAGCTCCACGTCACTACGTCTCAGGCGCGTGTACTAAAAATTACCCCACGTTGTGAACCATGACCAAGTAAAAAATATGTATGGACTAATAAACTTTTTTATTTAAGAACATAAGAACTTATCCGCTAGAATTACAATACCGAGTAGAATTAATCTATCTTTTTCTAATGTGACGATGTGGAACCAAATTAAAATAATCTAACCTAAAGTGTGCCAAAATATTGTAATCTTACTTATTGGACGATGTGAGACAATCTCTAATCTTGGCAAACAAAGAAAAATTCTTAAAAATCGTCCCACATTATTGTTTAATCATGGTGAGTGGAATATATAATTCTTTTACTAAAAAAATTAGCACACGTTGTTGAACCATGACCAAGTGAAATATATGTATGGACTAATAAATTTTAATATTTTAAACTAAAAAATGAGCTCTAAATTTATTTTACTCTGGTTTTGATACTTATCCACCATACACTCCATTATTTTCTAAGAAAATTATTTAATTTTTACATTCTTTTACAATAAGTGATCACAAAAAAAAATGAATGTGTTGAAACCATTTCTCAACTCTTCTTATACGACCTAGGCTTCATAACTAAATATTCATTTGGTATTTGTATTAATATATGTCAATTTAAAACGACATTTATGTATTGGTAATATAGTATATTTCATGAAAACTTAGATAGGGGTAGGGACAACAAAACATATATATCTAAAAAAAAAGTTATGATAGTCCACCAATGAAACATGTAAAAAGTGGAATAATGTGAAATTAGTGTTTACTGGTTCGATAAAAAAATAATACTGGACACACGTCAAAACGTGTGAACCATGTGAAAAATAGATACACAAGGCATACAAATGTAAGATGCTAGGTACTAATATTTAAGGTAGTGTATTGTTTTTGAAGAAATGTTTAGTTATAATAATAGGAGAATGTTAGAGGTCTACAGTGTAGACACTTGAAGGTATAGTTTTTGAATGAGGATTCTCTGTCCTACTTTGTGTACCACTATATGTACCCCTCCATCACAACTTTGCAAATCCACTTTACAACATTAAAAAATCCATTTAAACTTGTAATTTAATTGATTTCTAAGAATTTGATTGGAGTGGTACTGGGAGTGGCACACAAGAATGGGACAAATATTTATATCTTCAATTTATTGAATATCATTTTAAGAGACTCGTGCAACGCACGGGCTTACATCTAGTTGTCAATATTACATGGCTTTCTCTCTCTGCTCCCTCTTCCCCGTCCCCCACCAGCACGGGCCACCACCCCAAGTCCCCACATGAGCCGAACTCCCTTACAAAATGCCTCTCCCCTCCACCAGTCTCTCCCCCTTCTCCAACTTTGCCGCCTAACCCTCCGCTTGATAGTTGCCCTTCCCTTGGTTTGCCGCCCCTTTAAAGTTGCCTTGCATCGTGGGAGAGAGATGAATAGATAGAGATAGAGATGTCTAATGTTTCTTTGAAATTGGGTCATGTCATCTAATTGAAGGAAAAGTGGAAACTGCAGCACCTATCTTCCGAGTGATTTGAAATAATGGAAAGAACTACTCCACTTGTTTAAATTTGATTTTAGCCATATGGGAAGCCGCAACACTCCAAAATGTTTACCCATAAACTTGGTCTAAGGTTCACATACAACTGCACATATACACCTACCCTTCAAATCTTTAATTCAACCTTGCTAAAAGCCTACTTGGAAAGACAACTCTTACGATTATTGATAGTATATCTTTCTACTCCAACTGCCATTCCGTTCGAAAGGAACTGAGGTCACCAGATCCTTTCTGCTGAAATTTGATCTACATCTGTGTAGGATATCGAGCTGTGTTATTGATAGAAAATCCTAGTGACTCAAAATAAGCTTGCTCAGCATGTGCCATGCGATCCTGAAATGTAGTCCATTCTCTTCTACACCTTTCCCTTACCTGACAAGTGCGACACAAAAAGTTTCATTAGTTTGCTTTTTAGATTGATAACGCAAAAATTTGAAGTCATTGCAAGTGCATTATAAATCACAAGCTTTGAAAACGTCAGACGGTAAGAGAGGAATTGAAAACGCACCCCTTGCCATGGCGCCTTGCCATTTTCCGAGTCACCCTGTCCAAATACACATTTCAAGCAATGATCCATAGTAACACTGATAGAAATTTGAAAGCACAATGACACAATTAATCAATACCTGATTCCCAAGTGATGGAACAGATTGATGAACTATCCACTGAGAATCTATAACTCCGATTTTCTCGTGTGCAGGCTGTATCAAATGTCGAAAAACAGTCGTAAGTAACCTGTGCAAGTCAAAAGCAAGATAAAAAATGCTGCATCAGGAAATACAAATGAATATTACACAACCTCAACACACTTCCGCAACGCAAAGTCAAGACCCCATCCATGCACCAAGTCATTCTGAAGAATACGACCCAATACATTAGTTCCGAACATGACAACAAAACCTACACCACTGCGTAGCTGACAAATACCTGAAGCATATGCCAAACACAGCGCCATGCACTTTTTGAAAATACAGGTGCCATAATTTCAATGAATCTGTATGCGACAACAAAAAAGCTTCCTTCAGAACCTGGGCATAACCTGTCTCACTGAAAACAAAGGGACTCTACGGTATAGGATTATACATACGCAGCACAGGGTGGCAACACTGGATCAGGGCACCATCCAGGCTTTTCTTCTGTTATTCTGAAGAAACAGGCAGGAGTAACAACAAATAAACAAAACTTCAGCCTAGTGTACTTGAAACTTAGCAGAAGACCAAGAAAAGAAGTTGATCTTACTTGTGGACCTCACTATCACCTCGTCTCTTTGTCATTTGCCATGTAAGGCCTTTGTCAGGCTCCAAGCCGGGCTGTGAAATCTCTAATCCATGCTTTTTCACCAATTTAACATATCTACATCAATGTCAACAGTGAATCAAATAGAATAATCTACTCACATCAAATCAATCCAGAAAAATGTGGAGTTGAGAAAGCTCACTCTTCTGCATTGAAGTTTTCAACACCAAGGTCTTCATCCCATATAAATATGTAATCATAAGCAGCCACAACATCAGGATGCAAAAATCTTTTAGCATACCACCTAATAAGAACCATACCAGGAGACTAAGAAACAAACTAAAGGCTTCACCATTTCATGTGTGGAACTAAAATGCACTATTTGATTTAAGATATAGTCCAGAAATTTATTTTGAAGCAGAAAGGGACTTCTACACAAAGAAACGTCAGTTCAAAACATTCATCATTAGAGGCAGCTATATGGTTAAGGTTTCAGGCTTCAGTTTGGACCTCATCAGAAGTCTAATGATTTTGCTTCTTACTCCTAAAGCATGAACAGAAGCAGTTTTAAGGATTCAGTTCACCCATGATAGCCATACAATCTCTAATTAGAACGAATTTTAATGTTTTCCATGCGCTGTGCCCAACATGTGCTTTTCCTACTTTTCACATTTTCTTGTCTCGCATAATGATGGTTTCATATGAAAATCCATGCGACCCTTAATCAATTTGGACTAACGCTTTCTCAGAGGAGTATGCTGTGTTCCTAGTGTCATCGTACTAATCTTACATACCCTCTGGGTGCGCATGTTTCCTGTCATCATACCCCCGCAGACTGTTATATTTTCGTCCTACTTTACACCGTCTGAATTGTGACACCTTATGACCATTACCCTACAGAGAGTTAATGACTCATAGTTGATAAAAACTCTTTGATAAATAAAAATTTGAAACTGTCCCTATTAGAGATAAATTACTCACCACTTAGTTTGTTTACGAGCACTAACATGGATAGCTCGCTTTGACCATTCGAATTCATCCCACTCAGTTGTCCGACCATCGTAATGAAAGAGGACGATGGTAAAGTTCTCTGAAAACTGTCACACAAAATTCAGAAAAAATGGATATAAAGAGTGCGAATCACGCTGTGGAAACACTCTAACCTTCTTGACGCATGCATCAATATTGGCTCTCTGATCATAACCAACAGTGAAGGTAACAAGATATTTAGGTTTGGTAGTCAAGTCCTGCATACAATCATTATATTAATATTTGTCAAGGTAAGTACACACTACAAATAATTTAACAAATAAACAATATTACTGGATGTCAACTGTTGTTCCGAGAAATCAGAAATGCCCTTGCTTAAACCCACGCATAGATTTTCTGATAGCATAAATCTTGACAGTTCCAATTTAAAACAAAAATGTCTAGAACTGTTCAAATTTTATTGCTAATGAGATCCCTTGCATCCAAATCATGGTCATACATGCATCAGATAAATTTTGCTAAGTCAAACCCATTGATCGGTGTGACTCATTTCTAAAAATGCAGGACAGTATCACAAGCAAGCTTTGGCAGGCCATCCTGCAGGCTATTATCTATCAAGTTGATATCAAGATTAAATAACTTACAAAACATGTAAAGGGGAAGCATAAAACTTTTACTTATATCTGGCAGGATGTAGTCCGATAGTAAGGCAAAGATTCCAATTAGTAGATACAAGGTAGAAAATGAAGGGGAGGGAGCCCGCTTGATGTGTAAAGGAATGCAACTGAAAACAAACTTCAACAATGGTGATTTTATAGGTTTGACTTGAAGAATAGCTATAATAACAACAACAGCAACATCTTTACCCCAGTGCCTTAAAGGCTCCTATCATAAGGCGGGGTAAGGGGGGATCGAATGCACGCAAGCCTTACCCCTATTGACACATAGAGAGGCTGCGCACGGATGACCCAAAATGAAAATTGCTTCGAGAATCCCACCGACTGAGTGCTATTTCACAAAATAAGAAGCACAGACAGTTTTATGAGCCATTATGCTTTATTCCATTATATCCAAAGCCAAAGAATAATTAGTCTTTGGCTCCATTGGATATAATATTATCAACTAAACTCCCCATGATTTCCCCCTCATCATTTCTCACCTTGCCTCTATCAAATACGAGCCTATACAATGTTTTTTATTACAACCAAACAAAATAAAATTTGCTTCTTTGATCTCTGCAGTCATAAGGCACTAGCATTGCCATCGTGAACTTAATTTATCTATGAGCACATCTAGATATGAAAGTACTAGCAACGCTTGAAAATGTAGGAGAAACTACTAGTTTTATAACGCATAGGAAGCGTCACATATACAGGATAAACTGATAAGAACTTCAGCAAGGCTTTTAATGACTTCAAAAAGACCACCAGCAAATATATCCTGTTGTACAGGCCAATCAATAGCTATTATATGTTCACAGACTGTCAATCTAAGCCATGCTTATCTGTATAACCCAAATTATCTTTGAAAAGGTAGGATAACATGCATCTTACTTTCTCGAAAAGAAAATCATCCACAGAAAAACATATCAGTCAGACAGCTCTCAGAATGCAAAAAGCAATTTGAACTCAGAACAGAAGGCAGACCTCTTCTGGCAGACCCCAGAGCCTACGGAGATAGAAATCTGTCTCAGGCACAACAATTTCTGGAGGCAATCTTTCAGCACCCCGGGGATTTGTTGGTACCCAAACCTGCATATCACCGCAAAGTTAAAAAAAATGAAGCAAGCAAACATTAAATATAATATTATGACACAAGTACCTGAACCCGGAAACAGTAACCAATAGTCCAAAGGTAGATGATATGGCACAAAATATGACAGAAGTTAAAATCAAAACAAAGTAGTGACTAGTTACATAGGTTAGTCGAATGACTAAGCTTACTGTAACCAACTAGCAAAACATGATGGCTTGAGCAGGTTACCGCAACACAAACAATGGAACAGGCAAACCAGGGAAAAATGGTCATGCTAAGCAACATATGATGATAACGATACATGATAAGAAACAGAAAATCAATTAATATCACACAAAAACTGAACATCCACATGAACAGTGTTTTAATCTAATGGGCAGCACGGTGCACATTGGCGTCCCCACAAGGCGAGGGTCTGGGGAAGTGTCCCACCACAATGGTTTATAGGAGGCAAGCACAAGCTCAAGGTTCAAGATCAGAAAGCTATATCCAGTGAGCTCAGGGGTAGGAAAAGTTATCCTAAACTTTGAAGATGTTTCTAAGATGGCCTGAAGGTGAAATACTTCAGCAATTTAAGCATAGATACGACTACAACATAGTGCATGTATACCTTCGTGTCATTTAATGTCTGACCCTGTGAGGGGCCAGCTCTTCTGCCCTTCAAGGTGGACCAAACATTCAGCAGGGCTTGGGTCGAAAGGCCAGAATACTTGTCCTCAATATAAGTGAGATCAATTTGTGGGAGTAGAGGAGATGGAAAGTTCATCTGCCGCAATTGAGAAGATATCATAACTATATCAAGGATATCACAAGTGTAAAGAAGTTAAATCTTAATCCTTTCAAGTTGAATAATCATGTACCTGTGTCATAGATAGGGTAGGAAATGACACACCCAAAAAGAACCCAAACACTATGCCAACAAAGGTAGTCAAAATAAGCCTCATCATTTCGTTTGGTTTTCTCACGTGTCCACTGCAGCCAGGGCAAGGAAATTATCCGTTAACAGAAGGAAGCTTACTGGACTACCATGAATCTAACATAAATAACATAGAAACCCAGATACTTATTCAAGCAAGATCTAAAGCTTTAGATTAATTATGCCACCTGCGAAAAAAGCTTCTCATTTTAACAAAAGGCGTAGAGAGCACCGCAGTAAGTGTAAAAATCCCGACCCTTGCGAAAATAGCTGCTCAACATGCTCATTAAGATTTGATTCTCGTTCAGGGCTAAGAAACAAGTCCCCAGCACCTGCAACTCTTCCTGTAAAATCCACAATTGTCAGCAGAACTAGAGAAAAACAACATAACGTTAAGTTAAAGTCAGCAGCCCATCCTTGAGACAGAATAAAACATAATCCAAATTTTAGAGAAATTCAAATCAATGCCACCAGGAACGTGCAATAAAAATCATAGTAAAGCTTCAAAGAGTAACCCACTTCCATAAAATTTTCCTCAAATTGTGCCATTTTAGTTTATTCCTTTTACTTGCATCATTTTCAGGACTCAAATACACAATAATAGCAACAACTCGTCCTTCAATTACCAATCCTTCATTTTCAACAAAATATAAACAAACAAACCAAAACCCCATTACTACATCAATGTTTCTGAACCATATTTAGCCCAAAAAAAATACAATATCTTACCCATTACAAACTAACTATAATAACATGATTATGAACATCAATACATTATAATTTTTCTGTGAATTTGAACACGCAAAAATTGAAAATATTTATATTGTTTTTTCCTTTCTCTTTCTTCTTCGTTACATAAGGGAGATTAGGGGAAACGGAGTCACCTTTGATGTGGCCGGCTGCCGGCGCGGAGGCAGCGGCGACAACGATTGGCGATGGGCGGTGACAGCTAAGACGGAGGCAGTGTGCGATGGTAAGCTTTTGTTTTATGTGGTGAATCTGGTGATGTTTGTTTTTCTTGTTGCCTTGTTGGGTTTGTTTTCTGCGTGAAAATTGCCAACTCCTTTTTTTTTTTTATTGGGAAAGTAGTAGTACTCGTCCTAGACCGGCAAACGGGTTATTTGGGTCGAGTCACTTTTTGAGTCATATATTGATTCGATTTTGGTCGGGTCTAGTCTAGGTGTATGAACTAAGAGTTAAATTCGGGTCGGGTCGAGTCATTTTAAAATGTTCAAATCTAATTATATTAAATATCAAATCTCTTAAATTTTTGTCTCATATGATCTTAAATTGAAATTTTATTGGTAATTCGAGAGTTTAAAGATGTGATATATCTAATCCAAGTCACTTTTGTTCAACCGACTCATTTAAATATTTGATTATTTGGGTCTGGTTCATTTCCGTTCGGGTCAATTTCGGGTCGGGTCGGGTCATTTCGGATTAAGGGTCGAGATATCGGATCAAATAGTATTCGGGTCAATTTCGGGTTCGGGTGGGGTCAGTTCGGATTTCGGGTTTCGGGATATCAGGTTAAATAGTAGTCGGGTCAATTTCGGGTTCGGGTCGGGCCATTTCGGATTTCGGGTTGAATTCACCTTATAAATTCGGGTCAAATTTGGATGTTTGGGTCAAGTAATTCTGTAACAGCCCGATCCATCGTCCGTCGCAATATAACCCAATAAGATGGGAAATTACCCCACAGGCAGTAAATCCTCACTTGAGCTCTAAAAGATGAAGGTCTTGTTGATAGTATGATGGTAAGAATCTATTACAAACTGATCATATGAACTTTAATTTTCCAATGTGGGATAAATCAACTCCATAAACCACTTTTTATATTCTGTAATGTTACAGACTCGGGTCGGATATTCGGGTTTGGGTCACTTTTGCCAGGTCTACTCGTACTACTCCCTCCGTGTCATCCTTTAAACACCCCCATTGTTGTGTTTTGCACAAGGATTAAGGTGGTGTGGGTTTTTTTTTTTATTATTACTAGTTTGCATGTATGGCCCGTGCAGGGCTACATATTCATATTATTATAGTCGTTTGATAAAAAAGGCGGTTTATCTTTTTATAATATTACTAGTTTTAAACTCATGCGTTGCATGATTAAAATATTATATCGTACGACGTACGTAGTAATTATTTTATTTTTTTAAAATAAAAACTGTAGTATAATTCCTTATTTTTATTGTCTCCCGTAGCCACTCCGTTTACAACTGCCAAAGACAACTGACAAGCTAATAAGTCGTTATCATTAGTCAAATTACCACAATAAACTAACTAAGAAGATATGGTATGTGGGTATCGTATCCACAAAGGAGAGAGAAAGTCTAATATGCGAATTCTATGCGGAAAAACTAAAACGAAATAAATAAAACAATAAAATGGGGGGTTTTTGGTTTGAATTTGAGTAAAAGAGAAATAAACAAAATATCAATTTGATTAAAGCGATTCTTGGTGATAATCTTGTCTAACACCCTAATATAGTAAGTTTTACCTCTCTCTAATATTACCAATTCATTAATAATCCCGGTTTTAACCAATTAATCCTCTTTTATGGAGAATTAAAGCAACCGCTACCAAATTCCCCTCCTTTTATTCCTAATTTGTCTAGTGATCACTCAAGTAAATCACAACCAAAGGAATGAAAACCAAGGACAAATAAAAGATTATGAACAACCAAAATCTATCTATATATTTTACTAAAGACGTCCCCGTTGACACATGTCCCGATTCTAGGCCTTATCACCAAGTGTCAATTCAACGCGGATTTCCACATGGCAAGCTCAAAGGAAACGTTGCCACGTGGCAACTCGAATTTCTACATGGCGCCACATAAGCATGCCACGTGGTAACTGGATTTTCCACATGGCAATCTCACAGGAAACGTTGCCACATCAGCATGTGACGTCATCAAAGTGAGACACGTCAATAATTGACAGGCAATATATTACCAAAAAGACAATAGTGAAGATTGAACTCATGACCTCTTGGTATTGGCAAATATAAGTCTACCATTATGCCACAATAACTTAATTGATACTAAATAATTTCTTAAATTAATAATCATAAATGTGGAGATATTTACAAATATATACATATCGTTAATTATGGATAGTTATTTATTATGTTTCTTCTTTTAATGTAAAAAGATAATATCATTTCTTATGTAAAATATATAATCTACTCTGTATTTTCTTAAACGCAATCTATTAAGTTATTAACTATCGTTTCTCAATTGAAAAACCCAATACTCATGGATCAAATCAGAATACCAATAATATGACAACTCAATTTCTAAGGATTATTATATTTGATTTTTTTTTCTTACCATGATTGGGGTCGATGTTTAGAAACAATGATGGCTATGTATCATGTAGGTAATGTTGGGCATGGATGTCGCGTAGGAGAGTGGCTAAGAGAAGGGATTAAATGGGGTTGGTTCGTTATAGGGTTAGGCTGATGGGTTATAGCAATCGATCGGGTTAGGGGGTCGGGTGGAGAAATAGACTAAGAGTGGAGCATCTTCAAAAATCACAAACACTGATAAGTACGGATCCGAATACAAACGCTGGATGTGAACAGAGACCAGCGGCCACTGCAACAACAATTTTTAAGACATATTTACAGTTATAGCTTTTAAATTAAAATGTTTTATAAGAAGTTGTTTAGTGAACTTTACAATAATTTAATATTAATTGCTAACTTGATACGTAGCAACAAGCTCAAAAAAACAGTACATATTTTGTGTAACCGTAACACCCCCAAAATCTCATTGGCTAAAATAGTAAAGGTAACACCATGTCGATAATATTACCGTGACATAAGGAAATTTATGCTAAAAAAAATATATATTATAATAGAAATGAAGTTTATTTTCAATTCATTCATAAGAGGAGTTATGTAGACTAATAGCTTAATTTGATTTCCTAATTTGATTTTCTTATTGGCGTAATAAAAGAAACAATTTGATCTCTTTTATTAACTACCAAAACTAGTCCACTCATTTCTGTTTGAAATTTATAATATATTCAAGGGTTTATACTCTAGAAATAAATAAATAGGGGTAGAGTAATTAGAGTTTCATAATTGATCGAGATAGGAGAGTTGGGAAGTGGAATTCACATGCGGTAAGCGGAGTAAAGAAAGGGAGAGGATGCTGCTTGGAATATTCGACGGGTCTAGGGCATCGGTTAGGGAGGCCGGTAAAGGAGCGAGATTGAGCGGTTAGTGTGAACATTTGATTAGGGGCAATGGGGTATCACCAAAACCATTATTGGTGGTAAGAGTGTTGGTTAGTATAGGGGTGGGGGTGGGTGATGTTGGGTAAAAATAATAATGATAATGGGACATCATTTTTTTATAGGAGATGCGTGTAGAGGGGTTAATGGGAAAGTGGGGTCGCTTACGAAAGTTGACGGGGGAGAGTCGGAGGTGATTGTGGTGGTAGAGCGTGTGGATATTTAGGTTGCGAGGGGGTCGAGCGATTCAAGTAAGTCAAAGGGGGTTGGAGCTTTGGATGGGCGGGGGTTTCGGCTAGGATTAGGAAATCACGTAGGGGATCCGTGGTTTCCAAATTAATCATGATACCTATAGTAGATCACCTCTTAAAATCTGAAATTTTTAAAAATGTTTGTTACTTTTAATTCTCATATTTTTTATCTAAATAAATTATAAATTTATGTTTCTCAAAATTATAATATCTTAAAATCTTTTAAATATGTTTTTTTTCAATATATTCAAAGTAAAAATAAATTACATAATTAATATTGACATTTTTATTCCCGTGCATTTGCACGGACCAAAATACTAGTTAGTATCTAATTAGCCGCAACCGCGACAATAATCAAAATTAATCTATATATTAGTTGTCTAGTAGCTATATACACTAATCATGTAAAAGTTCCTTCCTTTAGCTTAATAATCAATGACCATCAACAATTAACCAAGCATATGAAATACGCAAGTGTAATCTAGTAGCTAATTAGATAAAACAAGGATAAATCATGCATTGAAGAACAAGGAATTAATTATAATGAAAATAAAGGCAAATTAGAGAGAAGAAATCTTACTAATACATAGGATGAAAGATTTGATTACACCAAAAGTCTAGGAAGGAGATTAGCCTCCCACTAGTATTTTGGCCCGTGCAAATGCACGGGAATTAAAATGTTTATAACAACCAAGTAACATGTTATTACTTTGAATATATTGAAAAAAAAAATTATTTTAAGGATCGTATACCCTAATAACATAATCAAAAACTTTGCAGTGATTATAAATTTATAACATATTTCGTATATGATAATTGAAAGTAACAAACAAACCTTTTTTAAAACTAATACAGAATTTAAGAATTGATCGAATGTACTGAAAAAAGTAGGTGTCATATAAAATTTGGAAACTACACAGAGATTGCGTGGTTTCCAAATTAAATCGTAGTTGGAACCCTGCCCATCCAAAGCCCCGTCCCCCTTTGACTTACATGAATTGCGCGACCCTCCAACCTAACTATCCCAAACTCCACCGCCACCATTACCCACATACTCTAATACTTAACAATTCTTTTCACCATGACAACTATCTTAGTCGCCCTCTTCCTCTACACGCATCTCCAATAGAAAACAATCATTTCATCATCAACATTATTATTACCCTACTCCCACCCCTTTCCTAACTAATACTATTACCAACCAACAATTGTTTTGGTTATACCCATCGATGTTGATCAAATGTTCAAGTTAACCACTCAATCCCCTGCCACTTCTTTACCTGACCTCCCTCGCTAACTGATACCCCTAAACCCGTTAAATTTTCCAAGTGGCATCCCCTCTAATTGTTTACTCAGCTTTCTGCACGTGAACTCGACCCTAGCGCCCTCAACTCGTTTAATTGTTAAACTCCCTTATTTATATTTAGACTCTAAATCCGTGAGTATATTATATTAATTTCATAATTGAAAATGAGTAGACTGATTTTGGTAGTCAATAAAAACATGTCAAATTGATGCATCACGCTAATATACAAATTACATTATGAAATCAAATTAGTCTGTTATTCCACATAACTCTACTTATGAATGTAAAGAAAATAAACTTTTAATTCTATTATAATATATTTGTGTTTTTTAGTATAAAATTTCCTATGTCACGGTAACATTATCGATTTGGTGTTACCTTCACTGTTATATGATGTTACCTACGTCGCACCGTGAACCAATAAGATCATGTGGTGTTACGGTTACACCAAATATCTTCCGTTTTTGAGCTTGTTGGTTACGTGTAAAGTTAACATTTAATATTAAATTGTATTTTTGTACTAAACACTTCTTTTAAGGCATTTGAATTAAAAAAAAAACTTTACAATGAATCATGTCTTAAAATAGATATCATTGCAGTGATGTAGTCTCTAATCACTCACAACTGAATCTAGGTCCGCACTTATCAGTTTTTGTGAAGATGACCCACTCTAAGTCAACTTCTCCACCCGACCCCCTAAACCGATCGATTCCTATACCCCACAAGTCTAAATATTGTCCAATTCTATAACCAACCTCATTTAAGGTCTTCTTGACTCCCTTACACAACCTGAATACCCAACATTACCCTACGCGATACCCATCATCATTTCTAAACATCGACCCAATCTTGGTTAGAAAAAAAGATAGCTACTAATATATTAATCTTTAGAAATTGAGTAGTCGTATTATTGATACTAGTTCTTTGACCCGTGCAAAATGGCACGGGGCGTTTCTCCTCTATTGTCTTAATGTTAGTTATCGTTGATTACTATTTGTATTGGATTAGATGATGGTATTAGTTACATTTTCGAATAAAGTAAGCTTTTGACATACTAATAAACACTCGATGAATATTGAATAATTGTACGACGTTGACCAGCGATAAATTCACAAAAGACGTATATCTCCGTTTCGATTTGCATATTACTCAATGGAAATTTCTAATTCTAGATGAAATAAACAACAAATAAAAAATATAGTGTTCTTTTTATCAACTAAATGTCAAACTACTCTTTATTTTTACCACTTAGGAAAGACTTTAAACTTTCATGGACTAAAAAAAAAAAGCAAAGGAAAGTTACTCACTTTCCTCTTTCCTGCGTTATTTGTCTCTTCGACACCCACCCCCACAATTCAACAATTTCATCGCTATCCACCCCCAAATTCGCCAATTTCTTCACCATCCACCGCCAAATTCGTGCAATTCTTCGCCATCCACGACCAAATTCATCAATTTCTTCGCCATCCACCAGACACATGTAACACCCCGACTCATCGCCTGAACCGAAAGTAGTCACCTATGGCAGCTTGCCAGGCTGTGGGCTGACCTCACAGACCAACACGGATCCTTTCGGCGCATTTTGACCTCACTCGTGCGCACCCTGGGAAACTTCCCAAGAGGTCACCCATCCTGAAATTGCTCCCAGTCAAGCACGCTTAACTGTGGAGTTCTTATCACATGGGCTACCGAAAAGGAAAGTCGACTTTGTTGGTATGAGTAGCACTATCAATCATTTTAAGCAACTCATATGAGCCCTTAATTTCTCAGTGTAATACCCCAGATTTCAGAGGAAGTTCCTAAGAGATTAAGGGCTCATATGAGTGTTTAAAGGGATTGATAGTGCTACTCATACCAACAAAGTCGACTTTCCTTTTAGGTAGCCCATGTGATAAGAACTCCACAGTTAAGCGTGCTTGACTGGGAGCAATTTCAGGATGGGTGACCTCATGGGAAGTTTCCTAGGGTGCGCACGAGTGAGGTCAAAATGCGACGAAAGGACCCGTGTTGGTCTGTGAGGTCAGCCCACAGCCTGGCAAGCTGCCATAGGTGACTACTTCCGGCTCTGGCGATGAGTCGGGGTGTTACAATACATAACCCTCAAACTCATCTGCTCTTCGACATCCACCGCACTCAACTTCGCAATCCCATTTCTATCAATCAAAATCATTATTGTTAGTTTCGAATAATAAATCATCACCATGCGTTTAAGTTTTCATGCTGATTTCAACATCACTTTGAAGATGAGTTGCTTTGATTTAACTGTTATTGAGGGTAAGGTTGATTTCACCGTTCAAGATGTGGCTGCTTTTTGGTTGCGTAATTAAAGGTTCTTGATATAACTGGCATTATAAGTTCATCAATTAAGGTTTCATATTCATTTTGAACTTCAATTTCGAAATTCATTTGGCCATTTTTCATCAGTGGCTTGATTATTGGTTTACATGTATAATGATTTAAAAAATGTTTATAGGTTGGGCGATTGAGTTTGAGATAGAGAGAAAGCTGAGCCATTTTTGTGTTAAATTTGAGTACAATTGGTAAGTTTTGATAGTATTTTCAGAGTCAATTTTACTTCATTTGCTCTGTGTATATTAATTAAAGGTACATCGTTTGCACATTATGTTGAGAGTTATGTTCTTCTTGACAGTGTTGGGGGACGCATGGATTAGTGACCTTGGATGATTACATGAGGATCTCATACATCAAAGGTATTACCTTTACCTTGAACCATTATACATGTCGTCTCCGTGAATGCTTTTCTAGTTCGCTTGCCTTTTTTTGTTTTCTATATATTTTAGATAAGTCAAGGTGCTAGGTGTTCTTTGGACTGATTTCGTGTCTGTTTTTTCTTCGTGACAAAGTAGACCTTGTTATGTAGCGATTACCAATGACTACTTTAAGTGTTAATGCATTCCTGGTCATTAAAAATTGTGATATAGAATAGTTACCTGTTTATATATAGTAGCGATGATATGTGTGTTAAACTAAATTAGGACTCTACTTGTACACTAAGCTGTCTAGCGTATATAAAAAAACATGGGTAAATATTTCGGACTTGTAAGAAAATGACAGATAAACCTTGAGTAAATGTAGAATTATCAAATTAAAAATCGAAATAATATAGTCATTCGAAGGTCGTTACAATTTAAGTTCCGAAAAAGTCTGAAATAATCATAAACTTTGGAAAACTTCCTTATAGTCCACGTTAGTTGTACTATCGTAAGTCTGATATATTAAGTTTAAGACAAAATAGTATAACTCCCCTTTACTGGATCACACCTTTGTCGTTGGATGTGAAAT
Organism: Spergularia marina; assembly: GCA_963680865.1. Taxonomy (NCBI): domain Eukaryota; kingdom Viridiplantae; phylum Streptophyta; class Magnoliopsida; order Caryophyllales; family Caryophyllaceae; genus Spergularia; species Spergularia marina. The sequence continues at coordinate 11,157,123 of OY804550.1, read as the reverse complement.
CATTTATTTTGTTCCCACTGCTCGTGAAGACTGAGAAAATTCTGTTTTTGTGATAATTTATTTAGAAGACTACTCATTTAAGGTCTTCTTGACTCCCTTACACAACCTCAATAACCAACATTACCCTACGCGATGCCCATCATCATTTCTAAACATCGACCCAATCTTGGTTAGAAAAAAAGATAGCTACTAATATATTAATCCTTAGAAATTGAGTAGTTGTATTATTGATATTCTGTTCTCATCCATGAGTATCGTGTTTTTCAGTTGAGAAAAGATATTGAATAAATTGCGCTTAGAAAAATAGATTAACGCCCTGTGGGATAGGACTTATTCTCAGATGAATTCAGATCAGTTCAGAATCATTCAAATCAGATCAGAGTCATTCAGATCAGATCAGATCAAATCATAAATGTACAAATAACTATCTATGTATTTGGTCCATAATTCATACTAATTCGTTGAAATTCAATCAAATTTTCAACCAATTCAGATCAGATCAGAATCATTCAGATCAGATCAGTTCAGTTCAGAAAGATGCAGTCCTATCAAACAGGGCATAACTCAAATAAATATTTTGATCAATTTCACATTTTGAAGACGTAACTTATGAAATATAAGAAATGACCATATCTTTTACATTAAAAAAAAGATATAATAAATGATTAACCATAATTAACATTCTGTACATATTTGTAAAGATTTTCCCTCCCCCTTTATCATTTAAAAAAAAGAAAGTAGTATCAAGTAAGTTGTTGTGGCACAATGGTAGACTTCTATTTACAAATACCAAGAGGTCGTGGGTTCAAACCTTACTATTGTCTTTTTGGTATTCTGTTTAGTGCTAAATATTGACGGTCACACTTTGATGACATGGCAAGCTTATGTGGCGACATTTCCTGTGAGCTCGCCATGTGGAAAATCAAGTTGACACGTGGCACGCTTATGTGGCGACGTTTCCTGTGAGCTCGTCATGTGGAAATCCGCATCGACACCTGGCGATAACGCCTTGAATCGCAACATGTGTCAATGGGGACGTCTTTAGTAAAATATATAGATTTTTTACGTTGAATATATTGAAAAAATAAAAATATTTAAAGGATTTAAAGATATTATAATTTTGAAAAACATAAATTTATAATTTATCGAAATAATTTATTAACAAACATTTTTAAAAATTTCAGAATTTAAGAGGTGATCTACTATAGTCTATAGGTGTCTTGAATAGTTTGGAAACCACGCAGCCCCTACGTGATTTCCTAATCCTGGCCGAAACCCCCACCCATCCTAAACCCCAGCCCCCTTTGACTTACTTGAATTGATCGACCCCCTCTCAACCTAAATATCCACACGCTCCACCGCCACAACTACCTCCGACTCTAGTACTACTCAACAACTATCTTAGTCGCCCCTCTCCCCCGTCAACTTTCGTAGGCGACCCCACTTCTCCATTAACCCCTCTACACGCATGTCCTATCAAAAAATGTTGTCCCATTATCAACATTATTCTTACCCAACATCACACACCCCACCCTTATACATCTATACTAACCAACGCTCTTACCACCCAATAATGGTTTTGGTGATAACCCCTCGCCCCTAATCAAATGTTCACACTAACCGCTCAATTTCGCTCGGCTCCTTTACCGGCCTCCCTAACTGATGCCCTAGACCCGTCGAATTTTCCAAGCAGCATCCTCTCCCTTTATTTACTCCGCTTACCGCATGTGAACTCCACTTCCCTACTATCTAATCTCGGTCAATTATGAAACTCTAATTCCTCTACCCCTATTTATTTATAGAGTCTAAACCCTTGAATATATTATAAATTTCAAACTGAAATGAGTGGACTAATTATGGTAGTCAATAAAAGAAATCAAATTATTTCTTATCTTACGCCAATATGAAAATCAAATTAGGAAATCAAGTTAGGCAATTAGTCTACATAACTCCTCTTATAAATGAATTGAAAATAAACTTCATTTCTACTATAATATATTTGTGTGTTTTTAGCATAAATTTCCCTATGTCACGGTAATATTATCAACATGGTGTTACCTTTACTATTATAGCCAATGAGATTTTGGGGGTGTTACGATTACACAAAATATGTTATGCTTTCTGAGCTTGTTGCTACGTATCAAGTGAGCAATTAATATTAAATTATTGTAAAGTTCACTAAATCACTTCTTATAATACATTTTAATTTAAAAGGTGTAACTGTAAATATGTCTTAAAAATTGTTGTTGTAGTGGCCGCTGGTCTCTATTCACATCCATCGTTTGTATTCGGATCCGTACTTATCATTGTTTGTGATTTGTGAAAATGCTCCACTCTTAGTCTATTTCTCCACCCGCCCCCCTAACCCGATCGATTATTATAACCCACCAGCCTAACCCTATAACGAACCAACCCCATTTAATCTCTTCTCCAAGCCACTCTCCTACACGACATCCATGCCCAACATTACCTACGTGATACATAGCCATCATTGTTTCTAAACATCGACCCCAATCGTGGTAAGAAAAAAAGATATCAAATATAATAATCCTTAGAAATTGAATTGTCATATTATTGGTATTCTGATTCGATTGATGAGTATTGGGTTTTTCAATTGAGAAAAGATAGTTAATAACTTAATAGATTGCGTTTAAGAAAATACGGAGTAGATTATATCTTTTACATTAAAAGAAGAAACATAATAAATGACTATCCATAATTAACGATTTGTAAATATCTCCACCTTTATGATATTTAAGAAATTACTTAGTATCAATTAAGTTATTGTGACACAATGGTAAACTTATATTTACTAATACCAAGAGGTCATGAGTTCAATCCTCACTGTTGTCTTTTTGGTAATATGTTGCCTGTCAGTTATTGACGTGTCTCACCTTGATGACGTGGCATGCTTATGAGGCAACGTTTCCTGTGAGATTGCCAAGTGGAGAACCGAGTTGCCACGTGGCATGCTTATGTGGCGACGTTTCATGTGAGCTTGCTATGTGGAAATCTGCGTTGACACATGGCGATAAGGCCTAGAATCGCGACATGTGTCAACGAGGACATCTTTAGTAAAATATATAGATACTAATTATTACAATAATACCTGAGAGGGAATTCAGAATATAATTCTCTCTCTAAAACTCTCTCTAAATGAAAAAAGATGAAAATAATATGAAGGGTGATAGGTATCATTGAGGGGCTCATGCCTCTTTATGTAATATAAGTATAAGATAAAAGAATTCAAGGAAAATCGTCAAAAACGAGTTTATGGAAATTCCCCCGGAAAACGCTCCCCTCGACTTGAGGGAGACACTGCTCGAGTCGAGGATCTTGTTTTTAAAAACACCTGTCTTGTCGACTTTTCTCGACTCAAGAAGAACCACCCTCGAGTCAGAGATGATCTTTCTCGAGTCGAGGTTAATAATCCTCGAGGCGATGAACTATGCGCAGGGCAATTTTCGAACGGGCTCAACTCTCACCTCCGAACTTCATTTTCAGCTCATAATATATCGTTGGAAAGCTAAGACGATGAACTTTCCTCTCCACTTGTAATTTCTGCAAAATATCTTCTAGTTAGAGAATTATAGTCCAATGAAGTCGGAGGTGATGCTGTGTGGTTCTCTGAGTGTGGTCAAGCTATCTTCTCCGTGAATCTCGCTCCAACTCGTAGCTTGATCTTCTAATCCTATCCAACTCTCACCAAAAGGTTCATGAGCCACCAAAATCCCATAAAACCATTAATTAAACTTCAATTATACTCCTAATGATGTGGTTTACGAGTCACGTTAATACCACGCCCAAATAACCCCTAAATTGCCTAAATCATGCAAATTAACACACTACATTTACAACATATCAACAACATTGGGTGAGTATGGGGCACAAATGACGGCGGAAGGTGGTATATGGTGTAATGGTTGGACAAAATAATTATATTAGGTGTGGTATAATCAAATTTTACTTTTAATAGGTATAGTTCAACCCAATTTTTTAAATTATATTAACTAATTAAATGTTTGTTAGTTAAAAGGTCTCTTCATCACACTAACACTTACGGATTATTACTTTATATAATTTATTTATTTTTATTTTTTTACGCGTTTTTCACCAAAGTCTCAATTTTGACGATATATTTCAACTAAATTCATACTTCCCTTAACTTTTATAAAATATGCGTGAATGATCTTATATTGAAGTACATTTCGACACGAATTTATTGAAACATGTATCGTAACATTCTGATATATGTAGCCCAACTTATAACAAATTATATACATTTCATGTTGATAACTTTATGCAAGAGTTTTACAAATATTGGGCTCTCACTGTGCATTTCTTCTTTTCTAGTGCGTTGTGGGAATTTCTTGATCTATAAACGCGTCGTATAAAGGGGTCACATCCGGTAAAAAGTTAAATTAAAGTCAGAAATAAGAAACAATCTGGGCCACACATCTGCCCCAAATCAATGGATGAGATTAAATGAAATAAACAAAAATAAAAACATTAAAACAAAATAAAAGACCCACTCCCTACATTTTCTCCCCTCCTCCCCTCACCCCCCACCAACCTCCCCGACCACCCCTGTCCCGCCAGCCTCCGACGCCGACCACCTCCACCGTTGGCTCCTATCCAGCCACCACGATCGCGTGTCCACCGCCCCTGTGCGCCACCACTTCCCCCTCCTTCACCCCCGTTTTTTCCTTCATTAATGAAAACAACCCGTGACGGCGACATAGTGAGGGGACAACGTAGTGCGAGTGGTCGGCGACGACGTGCCAGGGGCGGGGGACAGTTTATGGGCAGAGGAATGCGGTGATAGTGGCTGAGACAGGGAGTGAGAGAGGAGAGAGAAAATGAGAAAAAGCGAACGTAGAGGACGATGAAGGCGGTGGCGCGGGGAGAAAGAGGTCGCCGTGGTGTCGCCGGTGTGATGCGCGTCCAACGGTGGTGGTTTCGTCGGGTGATGTGGTGGTTGGTGCAATGGGTGGCCGTGGTTAGGTGTGTATGGTGGTGGTTGTGGGTGGGTGGAGAAGGAGAGAGGAAAAAATGGTGGGCTTTTTTTTTCTGTTTTTTAAAAAAAAAATAAAAAAAAATTAAATTTATGAATTTTAGTGAGTGGAGTTCTAAGAGTTACGTGTTATAGTTACTAGTTTTAAACCCGTGCGTTGCACGGTTAAAATATTCTATCGTACGGCGTACGCAATGATTATTTTCTTTTCTTTTAGATAAAAGTTGTAGTATTATCCTTATTTTTATTGCCTCCCGTAGCCACTCCGTTTACAACTGCTAAAGATATCACTGGGTGGATATAGTATGGGACACAAATGAGGGCGAAAGTTGGTATATGGTGTAATGGTTGGGCAAAAGTAATTATATTAGGTGTGGTATGATCAAATTTTGCTACATGTAGTTCAACTAAAAATTCTAAATTATATCAACTAATTAAATGTTTGTTAGTTAAGATGTCTCCCCATCTCACTGAATCACTTACGGAGTATTACTTTATTTTTATCTAATATATTTTTTTTGTTTTTTCTTTACGCATATTTCACAAAAGTCTCAATTTTGACGATATATTTCAACCAAATTCATACTTCATTTAACTTTTCAAACATATATGTGTATGGATCTTATATTGAAAAAAATTTCGACACGAATTTATTAATACATGTATCGTAATATTCTGATATATGTAGCCCAAATTATAACAAATTATATACGTTTCATGTACATAACTTTATTTGAGAGTTTTATAAATATTGGACTCTTTGTGTCCATTTCTTCATTTCTAGTGCGTCGTGGGAATTTCTTAATTCAAGATGCGTTGTAAAAATTCTTTTAATACTTTAGAAAAAAGCCTCTTTTATATATATATATATATATATATATATATATATATATATATATATATACAGGCGAGATCAGGTGCGAACTCCCCCTCGCGTGAGTACTGCGCACCGCCATAGAGTGACACCACGGGATAAAAGCATGAAGACGCTTAAAAAAAAAACCGCTGAGGGGTCAAAGCCCACTTCATTCATAACACACTTTACTAAAAAAAAAAACTTTCCTCACTTTCTCTCTCCTCACTCTCTGTATTAAAAACCCTAAAATCGCGTTCGTAATCTTCTTCGCTTCGATCAGATTCTTTGACAACGATCGATGGATACGCAACTTACACCAATTGCGGCGCAAACAGGTATGTAAATCTAATTCTTCTTCTTTTTAAAATTTTTTGAATTAATTTGAATATTTTCAAATTTGGGGGAAAAATTAAAATTACTCAGTTTTACATATTGAATGATTCGTTCAGTTTGATTTATGTTCTACATTGTGTGTATGAATTAAACAGTTGATTATATGAATTTTGAACTTGATTAATAGTTTTGAATTTTGAATTTTGAACTTGATTAATAGTTTTTATTTCGGATATTAGTTGAAAAATTTCGTGGAAAATACAATGACAATAAATAAACAATAGAATGACACTGAGTTAAATACATTAATTTTCAGCATCACTGATTATGTTAGTGAAAACATTTATTCTTTGTCATTCTATGGTCGTTCAGTGTCATTGGATGATTGTGTGTATGTCACTGTGTTAAAACAAAGACACTAAGTTAGCTTGGAGAATACAATGACACTTGCTCCACAATAGAATGACACTAAAAGTTAAATAGAGTGACACTAAAATTAAATACTTTAATTTTCAGCATCACCGATTATGTTAGTGAAAACATTTATTCTTTGTCATTCTATGGTCGTTCAGTGTCATTGGATGATTGTGTGTATGTCACTGTGTTAAAACAAAGACACTAAGTTAGCTTGAAGAATACAATGACACTTGGTCCACAATAGAATGACACTAAAAGTTAAATAGAGTGACACTAAAATTAAATACATTAATTTTCAGCATCACTGATTATGTTAGTGAAAACATTTATTCTTTGTCATTATATGGTCGTTCAGTGTCATTGGATGATTGTGTGTATGTCACTGTGTTGAAACAAAGACACTAAGTTAGCTTGGAGAATATAATGACACTTGCTCCACAATAGAATGACACTAAAAGTTAAATAGAGTGACCCTAAAATTAAATACATTAATTTTCGGCATCACTGATTATGTTAGTGAAAACATTTATTCTTTGTCATTCTATGGTCGTTCAGTGTTATTGGATGGTTGTGTGTATGTCACTGTGCTAAAACAATGACACTAATTTAGTCTGTGTCATTTTATGGGGTTTCAGTGGCATTGCAAGGTTGTGTGTATGTCATTCTATGTTGATTCATGTTCATGCTTTGATTTTCAGAATTAGTTACAACACCTCCATCTATTGTCTCCTTTACTCCTGGAGGTTCTGAGCAGTGGGTTAGAAATGTAGAGGCTGAATTTACTCCTATGTTGGGGATGCTTTTTGAGACATTGGATGAGGGGGTAGAATTTTATAAGATATATGCACTTGCTTTTGGGTTTGATACAAGGTTGTATACGTCTAAAAGAGATATTAATGACAGAATAGTGTATAAATCCGTTGTGTGTAACCGACAAGGTTTCAAAGAAAACAGGGAAAAGAAACCTGTTACGATGGATGGTAGTGAAGTGAACAACTCCTTAGAGTGTAATACCCAACAAGTTGCAAAGAGAAGGACTAAGATTACTCGATTTGGGTGTCAAGCAATGATTGCTTTTAGGTATGAAGGTGGTAAATATGTAGTTTCGAAGTTCCATCACATTCACAATCATAGGCTTTGCAAATTGAAACATAGGGAGTTTCAAAAGGTTGCTAGAAACTTGACTTTGTTTCATAAGCAACCATTATTGACCACACAAAGCTTAAAATTGGTGCAACAAAATCTTTTAGAATATGCAAGGAGTATGCGAAAGGCTATGAAAATGTGGGTGCAAACCTTGTGGATTTTAAGAATTTTGATAGGGATATGAAGTGTTTCATAGGTGATAGGGACTCACAAATGTTGATTGACAAGTTTAAGAGAAAATCTGAGCTAAAGAAGGGTTTCTATTTTGCCTATGAGGTTGATGAGGATGACTGTTTGTCGAAGGTCTTTTGGACCGATGCACGGGGTAAGAAGAACTATGCACTCTTTGGTGATGCTGTTTCGAATGACCCCACTTATGGTACCAACAAGTATTACATGACTTTCACTCCTTTCACTGGAGTGGATCATAACAAAAAGTCTGTGACATTTGCTTGTGCTCTCTTGTCACACGAGGATGAAGAGTCCTTCACATGGGTGTTTCAAAAGTTCTTGGAGGCTATGGGTAATAAGGAGCCACAGTGTTTTTTTACGGATCAAGATCCAGCAATAAGGAAGTCCGTCCCTTCTGTTTTTAAACATGCCACACACAAATTTTGTATGTGGCATATAACCGATAAGGTGAAGGCCAAGGTAAGGGTAAAAATATGCAGTGAAACTGAATTCTTGACTCGATTCAATTCCATTATTTGGAATATAGATCTCGAACCTAATGAATTCGAGCAGAAATGGGATGAAATGATTGATGAATTCGAACTTGAAATTTCTTGGTTGATTGACATCTTTGAGATTCGACACCAGTGGATACCAATTTCCTTCAAGGACTTGCAAATGGGTTGTATTCTGAGAACAACTCAAAGATCAGAGAGTGAAAACAGCTTCTTTAAAAAGTTCCAAAGTGAGTATGGGAGCTTGGTAGAGTTTTGGATGAGGTATGAGAGTGCTATCGAACAACAAAAGTACGTGCAGAAAACTCTCACCAAGGCCAACTACACTTTCTTTCCTCAAACAATGACTCCCTTACCTATAGAAGTTCATGCATCAAAAGTCTACACCCACAATATATTCTATGACTTCCAAACAGAGTTGTTGGCTTCCATAGGTGCTTGTGGGGTGGCGGGATTCACAAAGACAGATGATATTGAAACTACGGTGGTAATGGATGCACAAAAGAGGAAAACATTTGAAGTGGTCTACAATGTTCTTACCAATGAAGCAACCTGCTCATGCAAGCTTTTTTCGATGAAGGGTCTGCTATGTAAGCATGTGCTTTGGGTTTACTCCGGGAAAGGGCAAAAATGTATACCAGATCAGTACATCCTAACAAGGTGGACTAAGGATGCTCTTAAAACCCCTGTCCCGGACTTGGATGGTAGTATTCTCAAGGAGTCGGAAGCACTTGATAATCGTAAGAAAGCCATTTCTATTGTTTGGTCTGAGTTCTATTCGACTCTCGGTTGCCTATCAAACAAAGAAGAGGAAGACATAAATGCATTGTGTGCTTTGCTGAAAGAGTTTAGGCAAAAGTTAGACCCAAACCCAACCCCTCTGACCAAAGAACAAGAATTGGAGATACTTTTAGACTGTCAGTCAAATGTTGAAGTCACTATCCACCCCCCAAAGATATCGAGTAACAAAGGAAGTGGCAGTGGTGGCAAGAGGCTTATCTCTCAGAGAAAGCAAGGCATTGAAGACAGCAAGGCAGCGCGCCTTTGTAAGAACTGCAACCAAATGGCGAAGCATGACAGAAGGAATTGCCCTTACCTACCAGGAGGACTAGCTCAGGAAAGTACTCCTGAGATGCAGCCGTTAGTCAATGCTGTGAGAGCTCCCAGATTTTGTAACAATTGCAAACAACTGGAAACTCATGATAAGAGGAACTGTCCTCTTCCCACAATTGTAGACAAGCAACCACGTCCACAGGTCACGTCACTCTTTCTCTTTTTGTCTGTGCTTTTATTGATTTTTATTAGTGAATTAGAATTACATTTCTCCGTGAAAATTGATATCTGATTCTTATTATATAATGCAGGTTGTTGTAGAAACTACACCTTTTAAAATACAAACTCGAAGTCAGGGTTCAAGATGATTCGTAGAGATCGTCCATAGAGTAACACTTTATTATTCATACAGTGACAGGACATTGCCGATAGAGTTATACTCTATTTGAGATACAGTGACATCCCATTGTATGTATTCTTAGTAGGTTATTTGTAATATAGAGTGACATTGTTTTTCTGAAAAAGTGACATTATATTACGCATGCAGTGACACTATTTTCTCTTCTGAGTAACATTTCAAAAATCTTGAATGTACTTCTGATCAATGACACTTATATTTTTCATACAGTAACAGGACATTGTCCATAGAGTGCTACTCTATTTGAGAAATAGTGACAACCCATTGTATGTAGGCTTAGCAGATTATTTGAAAAATATAGAGTGACACTGTTTTGTTGAAAAAGTGACATTATGTTACGCATGCAATGACACTATTTTTTCCGATGAGATCTGATTTTTCATACAGTGACAAGACATTTTCCATAGAGTGATACTTTATTTGAGAAAGTGACATTATGGTATTGTAATATAGAGTGACATTGTTTTGCTGAAAAAGTGACATTATGTTATGCATAGAATGACACTGTTTTTACCAAATAGTAACACTTCCAAAATGTAACATTTTCACTGAACAAACTCCATACAGTGACACTCTATTTAAAAAAAAGTGACACTCCATTGAACATAGTGACTATGAGTACAGAGTATAAAAAATGTGATCATAGCCACACAAAAAAAAGGTTCGTCTAAAAAAGCGTACACAAATTTACATAGATAAAAACATAAAAATTCATGTATTTCCCCCACGACCTCTGCCTCGTCCTCCTCTTGCACCAGCACCATGTATATTGCGCAGAACAGGCTCTTCAGTCAATAACGATTTAGGATCGACCTTTTCTGCTGGCAATAACGTCTTCTTTTTAGGCTTTTCAGCCTTCTTCTTCTTCTCTCTTTCTTTGTTTAGACGTTCCTCCTTCAATTGCTCAAACAAATCTTTTCTCCGTGGGTTCAATACAGCTGAGAGAGTAAGAACTCTCTCTCTCTCCTCATTGATGTCACTCAACACCAATGCAGCAGCCATCTCTGCAACAAAAAGGCGCCTTTCTACCTTGCTTCCCAAGTTACTATCAAACAAGACTCCTTCATAATAAAAAAGGTGCATCATCATAAAACACCCCGACTCATCATTGAGTCTAACGGCACTTCGCCAACTGAAATCCATGCAGACAGACTTTTCCATGTCAAAAAATGCCGATTGTTCATCAACTTTGCGACCCTTTGTGTCCAAATAATCACACACCGGTCCAATCTGCAATAAAAAATAGACAACCACAAAACTTACACTTAGTATTCAATTAATTCAAATAACACAGACTGTCTTAAAAAAATTACAGATATCATTTCATGGAAGAGTGAAAAAAAGTGTCATTGTATGCGTAACATAATGTCACTTTTTCAGAAAAACAGTGTCACTCTATATACAATAGAGTATCACTCTTCTTCAATGGTTGTCACTGTTTTTCAAATAGAGTATCACTCTATGGACATTGTCCTGTCACTGTATGAATAATAGAGTGACAAACACCATCCATGGAATGTCTATTGGTGTGAAAAATGTTAAAAGTATAATTAAACTTACTGCTGCCTTTGTGACTCGATAGAAGTCAGAATCCTTCCAGTCCTTATGGATGGTGTTATCCAAAACTTCAATTCTCTGTTCAAGCCAATTGAGACACACGGCAAAGTAATGATCGTTGTAGAAGAATGGAATAAACACCAAATCAGCATCAAAATTCAATTTGACTGGGCATTGATCGAAAAACTTGTCCCATATCTGAAAGAGGTTGTCAGCTTGATCTGTGTCACATGTTGTATCAATCAAACTGGACAGAACGCCCATATGGTCAATGCCAAAGAAAAGCCTTGATGGTTTACAGGTCTCCTCAGCCTCAATGACATTTAGCAGAACCGACCAACAATCTGCAACTTCTGTGCTCATCTTTGTACTAGGGAGCATAGTTAACAGATCTTTTCGACACAACATCATATCCTTCGAAAATTTAACAACCAATTCCCTAAACACACACACAACAAAAGAGAAAAAAGAAGCTGATCATCTGTTTTGCAAAAGGATTACATATAAAAGTTGTCTAGCAAATTCAAGCACATACCGATGGTCTAGTTGACTGTAGTCATCCAAGAAGCAGTAGTCTACAACCTCCTTTCGGAGCTTAAGCATCTTATTAAACATCACACCATTGGCCCTCATAAACTTCGACAGAAAAGTAATCTTAGTTTCTGGAGGACCGCAGTCTATGCTACACCCAGCCCCATCACTCTTTTCAGGTGACAGCCTTCTCAAAACTGAAATATCAGGTGTGATAAGAGTTTTTGAGCGTCCGCTACGGCTGCCAGACTGAGGAGACATAGTATCAGAATTGTCTTTACCACCTGTTTTCTTCTTTTTCCCTTCCTTTGGCGTGGCTTTGCTTTTCTTACGTTTCTTCTCAGCTTCTTCCTCCCGCCTTTTCATCAGATTAGGATAAAAAGTAGCCTTTTCATCAACATATTGAGCAACCGCTTTGAGGATATCAATCCTCAAATCGTTGATGTCGCTCAAAACCAAGGAAACAGCAAGCTCGCAGCGATAACGAATTCTGGATTTAGAAGATGATAATGGACAATGGAACACATCTCCTTTGTAGCACATCATATGTATCATCAAGAAAATACCGTAATCAACATTCTGCTCTGTTGACTGCCATTCAAACTCAACATTGACCATCCCAAACTTAGACACATCAGCTCCTCGAGCAATAGATTTGGATTTGAGATAAGAGCCCATCATTTTACACTGAAAAACACATTAGTCACATAGAAAATCAACATACTTTATGTTGTCAAAGAGACTCAAACAGAGTTCACACAGAAACCCCCAAAAACAATAAGAATTACAGTAATTACCGCAAGCAACGCCATTAACTTGCACTCATGTTTGTTCCAATTAGCATAAACTCTGTTGTCAAGGTACTTAATTCGACGAGATTTGAAGTTGATACATGCACAGAAGAAGTGTTGTTCAATTAGTAGAGGGATGAACAACTACATTAAATAGAACAGAATTAGAAAACACCAATAACAAAAATAAAAAGGGAAAAATGTATGTCACTTTATTAAAATATACAGTGTCACTCTATTGAAAAAGTCATGTCACTGTATGTTGAATACAATGTCACTCTATTTGAAATAAAGTGTCACTGTATTGACAAAAAGTCATGTCACTGTATTGACAAAAAGTCATGTCACTGTATTTAAAATAAAGTGTCACTGTATTGACAAAAAGTCATGTCACTATATTTCAAATACAGTGTCACTCTATTCAAAAGTCATGTCACTGTATTCAAAATACAGTGTCACTGTATTGACAAAACTCACCATATCAGCATTCAGGTCAATTGCCCGGCAATTACAAAAACTCCAATTATCCCAACAAGAAATCAGCTCCTCAAAAGCACTCTTCGAGTTTCTGTTCTTTTTGAGATCTAACAATGGCCCCTGCAAATAAACGGAATAAACGGATTGGTGAAACACACAGTGATAATATACTCCAAAAATTTACTCAAATGGGAGTGTAAAATACCATGTGACTAACGCCAAAAAAGGTCCTTGACGGGTGCTGATTCTCTTTTTGTTGAAGATCGTTGAGGTGGATTGACCAACACTCAACAATGGTATTTGTAATCATTTCACGATCGTAAAATGTAACCAGATCTTCCCTTGGAAGAAAATGGCAGAGGCCAAAGTTCACCAGCTGCTCACTAGAAAAAGCAAATTAAAAAAGTCAGCAAGTGTATAAAAAAGCCTGTAACTGTATGCACAACCGAGTATCACTGTGTGCGCAATAGAGTGTCACTGTATGAAGAAAAGCTTGTCACTTACTCATTTGGGAGGTCAAAATCATCTAAAAAGACGTAGTCAACTACAAATTTGCGTAGCGAAAGCATTGATGAAAAGATCTCTCTGTGATTGATCATAAAATTGGACAGGAACAAAGTATCCTCGCAGACACCACCAAAGTCGAGAGAGCATCCTATCCCATCATGGTTGCCCCCCTGAAGACTAATCCAAACCCCTTCCGAAGGCATAATTTCCTCTCCAAGATTTAAAGCAGGCTTGGTAGTAGCAGATTCGGTAGCAGCAGACTCAGTAGCCTCACAATTGCCAACAACAGGCTCTGTAACACCAGAATCTACGACAAGAGGCTTGATAACGCCATGGTCTGTGAAAAGCGGATCGGTAACAACAGACTCTGTGACAAGAGACTCGGTAACGCCAGGGTCTACAACAGGATGAAGTTCAGAAATACGAGGCTCTGCGACAGGAGACTCGCTAGCAACAGTGTTGGTATGAGCAGCCTTGCTACGAGCAACCTCTAGAGGCACAGTAGCTGTAGACATACTAGGAGCAACACCAGTGGTAATATCATTGGTGACACTATCAGTAACCATAGACACAATGTATTCTAAATCTTCAAAGCCAGAGATTGCTTCTGTAGAAATAAAATTCTCAGCTTGTTGCTGTCCAGCTTCATCACCACTAACATCACCAATAGGGGGGGTCACCACAGGTGGTTGAGAAGACATCCCATATGCTGCTAAGAAATCTGTCATTTCTTTCACTGCCTTCATTTTCTCACAAAGAGAATCAAAAGAACGGAGGACATCAGGATCAAATAAACATGAGGGCGTCGGGGACAATTTCAAACCTCCATCATCATCAGCAGGCCTTGAGGCAGCCCTTTTCTTTTTTAGTTCATTCAGAGAACTTAAAACATTGAGGTGTACAACCTCAATGTTTCGTTGCATAAGAAGAAAAATCTCCTGGACTTCATCACCACTAGCCCTCCCCTTAATTTCCTCATCTGTCTCTATGCCTTCAGGAAGCTCAAACACAATATACTTGCAACCATCAGACCGAGAACCAGCAGACGTATGAGGGATATCTTCATGCTTTGATTCTGGGACTTTCTTTGATTTGGAAATTGGGTACACAGTTTTTGTGATCAAGCCATTAGCCAAAGAACCAGAATTAAATTGTGACTTTACCCTTTTTGACAACTTCTCATCATCCCAATGTTGGATGAGTGGCAACTCACAGGGTTGAACTTCTCCACGAACTTCAAGCCTATGGAAGTACGCCAACATCAAAACAAGAACACAGCCACCACAGAATGATAACTTCTTTACCTTGTGCTTCATGAATCCATCAATTAATTGATCAAACACAAAACCACACCAATCAAAGTCCTTAATCTTCGACACATCGTCAACGACATGTAAAAGACTGAAATCAATCATGGAATTAGAAGTTGGAGCCAAGAAAGATGACATAGCCAAGAGTACAAACATTTGTTTGAACTCATCATCTGCGACCTCCTTCTCTTTCAGCCTACTAACAAACTCTCCAATAGGAATCACATCACTATTACCCTTAATATTAAATTTCTGCCTCCATTTCATTTTTAATGGATGTTGATCAGACGTGAACTTGTTTCCTGTCTCAATCAATTCAACCGCATTCGTTCCTCTAGGCAACAGAAACATGTCATGAACATCATCCTTACCAAGCAAAAACTCCTTGCTCGAGGAAGCTTTCAAAATAAAGCTCTCATGATTAAAAGCATCAACTAACCACGAGATTATTGAAGTTGGAACAGTCCCAAGTTTCAACATCAACAACCCCCCAAACCCAATTTATTTAACGCCATTTACAAGCTCAGGGTTGTCGTGTATCACGCTCAACACCTTCATCAAAGAATTTGGGCGGCATTTGGTATCCAGTTTCACCCTGCGTTGGAGAATAAAATTAAAAACACATACAATGACAGATAAAAATCAAAATCATTGACACACAAGTGGCATACAATGACACAGGCATAAAAAACGTAAGAGTGTCACAGAAACACATATAATGACACATAAAATCCAATACAGTGACAAACATGTCGCATACAATGACACTAGCATAAAAAGACATGAGAGCGTCACAAAAACTGATACAATGACACATAAAACCGAAGACAGTGACAAAACATAGAGAGACAAGCAATTACTTTGACAATGACACACAAGTGGCATACAATGACACAGGCATAAAAAAACATAAGAGTGTCACAGAAACACATATAATGACACATAAAATCCAATACAGTGACAAACATGTCGCATACAAAGACACTAGCATAAAAAGACATGAGAGCGTCACAGAAACTCATACAATGACACATAAAACCGAATACAGTGACAAAACATAGAGAGACAAGCAATTACTTTGGCACATCAATTTTACATTCTTCATTGACGACAAGCAAAGCGTCTTCTACCGGCACATTTGTCTCCAAACGACGCTTTTTCCTCCATGCATCATGCAATACTAAGGCAGTAGACTCCCCTTTCGACAATTTCGAATTAATTTTAGCCGACTTCCTTTTCATCTTTGCTACACACCAAAAAACACAATAATTAGCACTAAAATCAACCAATTAATCAACATTTTAGAGTAGAATCACATATAATTTTAACAAAAACACAAAATTAGCACAAAAAAAATCACATGCAAAGAAGCTAGGGTTTCGAAAATGTTCAAAATAAGAAATAAAAGCTCTATAACACTAAAATCAACCAATTAATCAACCAATTTAGGGTAGAATCACATATAATTTTAACAAAGACACAAAATTAGCACAAAAAAATCACATGCAAAAAAGCTAGGGTTTCAAAAATGTCCAAAATCAGAAATAAAAGCTCTATAACACTAAAATCAACGGATTAATCAACCAATTTAGAGTAGAATCACATATAATTTAACCAAAAACACAAAATTAAAAAGAAAATCGAAAGTATTACCTTATAGTATGAACAAAAAAGAGGAGAAGATGACGGAGGCGGAGGTGGCGACGACGGCGGAGAGATGGCGGCGAGTTATCGGAGAAGATGAGACGAAATGAGAGAACGCGAGAGAGGAGAGAGAAAATGAGGAAGCAGTTGATTTTAGAAAGTGATCTGTCGGATTTGGAAAATTGAAAAAAAAAAACCCTGTAAATGGTTATTTATACCTGGACAGGTGGCTTAATCTGGAGCGTTCAAGTTGATGGATCTGACGACTGCTATTGGGTGCGCAGTACTCACCTAAGGAGAGGTACTCTTATGATCCTCACTCTATATATAGGGGCTACATTCGGTTAGAAGTAGATTTATGTCAGAAGGTCAGAAGTTATCTGAACCACACATTCATCCAAGATCAATGGTCAAGATTAAACCAATTAAACAAAAACATAAAACACAAAAAAAAAAGACCCACCCCCTTCCCTTTTCTCTCTCCTCCCCAACCCCCCACCCTCACCTCCCCGACCACCCCATCCCCGCCGGCCACCGTCGCCGACCACCACCATTGACGACCCCGACCCAGCCACGACGACCGCACCTCTCCCGCGACCTCCCCTCCGCCGTTCCCACACCCCGCCGCACCCTTCTTCTCCCCCCATTTCCTCCCATTTCCACTTTAAAAATTGGGGGAGAGGTAACAACAAGGGCACGAGGGGCGGCGACATCGGAGGAGGGCCGGCGAACGTCGGAGGAGGGGCGGCGAGTGTGATGGGAAGGGCGGGGGTTGAGGTTAGGGGCTGGGGAAGGGAGTGTAAGAGGAGAGAGAAAATGAAAAAAAAGGGACGTGGAGGACGATGGAGGCGGTGGGGCGGGGAGAGGATTGTCGCTGTGTGGTCGCCGGAGCGGCGCCCACCCATTGGTGGTGGTGGCGTCGCGTGTGGTGGTTGTCGGCGCAAGGGGGTGGCGGTGATCAGGTGGTGCGTGGGGTGGCTGTGGGTGGGGGGAGGAAGAGAGAGAAAAAAAAGGGGTTCATTTTTCTGATTTTTTATTTTATTTTTATTTTAAAGTTACATGTTTTAGTGTGTGAAGTTATTAGAGTTATTAGAGTTATTAGAGTTATTGGAGTTGTTGGAGTTATTGAAGTTATCAAAGTTAAGTTATTGGAGTTATCAAAGTTATTGGAATTAAGTCGGGGTTACGTAGTCTTAAACTTATTGGAGTTATTAAAGTTATCGGAGTTAAGTCGGGGTTACGTGTTTCCGTTATTGGAGTTAAGTCGTAGTTACGTATTTTAGTTAATATTGTTAAGTTAGAGATGTAAATTTATTGGAGTTATGTGCTATAGTTATTGGAGTTACGGAGAAACTAAAGTTATGAGAGTTAGTGGATTATCAAGATGTGTGACTGAGATTACTTCTGACCTTCTGACATAACTTTACTTCTGACCTGATTTAATTCCTATATATATATATATATATATATATGTATATGTACAGGCGGGTTCAGATGAGTCCGCCTATTTAGATGAGTCCATGAGTCCTCATCATGACCGTCGGATGTAAAGGAAACGAAGGGCTGAGATTAAGCCACATAAGCGTCCGCAGATCAAAGGAAGGGGTCTTCAACCTAACTTGTCATACCAAACAAACTACTTTCTCTCTCTTCTTCCCTTCTCTTTCGTCCGTCCCTCTTCTTCCCTCACTTGGTAAAAAATTTCCCCCAAAATCAAGCCCTAAAAAAAAAAGTACTTCGATTACACAGGAAAATTCGCAGCAAGTGATATGGATCATCAATACAATGAAGAACAAGGTAATTTCGAACAATTTTGTAGTGGATTTGATCCGCTTTTTATTGATTAATTCCCAAATTTGATCGATTTTTAAGTTCAAATTAGATAGAATTTGCAAATTCGCACCAAAGATCGATCGAAAAAAGGTGGCAGAGTACAAGCTCAAATTAATCTTAATCAGGTCGGTTTTGTTTTTTTTTTATTTAATCCCAAATTCGCTCGTTTTTTTTTAAATTTCTGTATGATTTCGATTTAGATAGAATTTGCAATCACAACATGTTGGTTATTGAATCACAGACTTTCTCGATTTTCAAATATTTTTGGCAATCACAAGGTGTTGGTTATTGAATCACTCAACTCGTCTTCGATTTCGCTTTCGAATTTATAATGAAATTATTTTTACTAGAATTATAATGACGAAAGTGAAATGGAATGTTTGAATTAATCTTATGTAAACTTCTTGGAGAAAGCCATGGATTACTGGTTCTGTTTGTTTGATCATCAATGGGTGAGTTAAGCAATAATAGATGTCGGCTTACTCACTTGTTAAGGTTCTCGGAGTCTGATACCCCTGACTATTGTTCTTGTATTTTTTTTTTTTTTTGCGGTTGCTTCTTCTTCTTCTTTTCTTAACTTCAGAATATATAGAAGTAATGCTATATAAGATTGTGATTCTAACTGTTTGAATCTTCTTTACTTTAGTGTGATTCTATGTTTTAGAGTGTGTGATTCTATGATTTAGAGTTTGAGATTCTACAAGATTGTGTGCGTGATTCTATTTGTTGGTGTATTTCATTGGTGTGATTATATGTTATAGAGTTTGTGATTCCATGATTTAGAGTGCGTGATTCTATAAGATTGTGTGTGTGATTCTATAAGATTATGTGCGTGATTCTATTTGTTGGTGTATTTCATTAGTGTGATTCTATGATTTAGAGTGTGTGATTCTATAAGATTGTGTGCGTGATTCTTTTTGTTGGTATATTTGATTAGTGTGATTCTATGTTTTAGATTGTGTGATTCTACGATTTTGAGTGTGATTTTATAAGATTGTGTGCGTGATTTTATATGTTGGTGTATTTAATTAGTGTGATTCTATTTTTGAGAGTGTGTGATTCTATAGTATTGTGTACTTTATATGTTGGTGTACTTTATTAGTGTGATTCTATTTTTGAGAGTGTAATTCTATAATATTGTGTGATTCTATGTTTGAATGTGTGATTCTATGATTTAGAGTGTGTAGTTTATTCGATAGGGTGTGTGATTTTATTAGTTAGTGTGTGATTCAATTTGCTCGTATGAGTGTTTCTCTTTGTTAGTGTGTGTGATTGTATTCGATAGTGTGTGTAATTTATTCGAAAAGTGTGTGATTCAATTCGTTAGCATGTGTAGTTGTATTTCCGAATGTGTATGATTCTACTGGTTAGTAAGTGTAGTTAGTGTGTGCGATTCCAAATGGAAAGTCTACTAGCTCAATTGGTAGAGCACCGTCGTGTTGGCGGAAGGTGTGGGTTCGATTCCTACGTAGACTGTATCTGATTCGATTTTGGATGTTTTAAAAATATGTTTTATGTTCATTTTTGTACATGAAGTTAGTTCATAACTCTCACCGTACTCTAGGCACATCCCGGATACTAGTTAACCTCTTTGACATCTCTTATGCCTTTTTTCTAAGTAAACCCAGAGTAGATTGTTGCAGACTTGCTGACTATTCCTGGGAATTTTTTTATTTTTGTACGAATCTATATCTCATCTGGCAATTACAACAGTTTCTTGATGAAAGTGGAGTGGCAGGGACCTTGTTTTAGATAAAACAGTATGTACTATAATCTTCACGATCACTGCAATTTTTTGATTGCTTCGGCTTTGCAGTATTTTTTGTTCCTTCCTAATCTTTTGTTCTACTTTCGTGATTTCGTTCATACGTCTTCTTAGCTCTTGCAACTGAAGGTTGCCTGGTCGAGCTCAGAAGACATTTGAACGATCCAGAGTTTTGTGGTAGTGCTAGACTAGATTCAAGTTCCTGTTTTCTTGGTCGAAAACTGAAGATGAGAAGCTACTATTTCGAGCACCAGCTTTAAAAATATGTTTAGCAAGTTTTCAGACTTGGACAACCATATGTGGATTAGTTGCTCAAACACTATGAATGTGTATGAATGACCGACTCCCATACCATTGTGCCAGCCCTTTTTGTGATAATATTCTGAAACAATTGATCTACGGGTGTATGCTGTTATACACAGGTAAACTGCTTCTCGTCTGCTCATCAGTTCTGTGCTTTTAGTTAAATGGTCTTGTGGGTTGTTGTTTTCAATTTTAAGTCTCTTAGCCACTGTCATCAAACTAAATCATTCTATGATAAAAAAAAAAAAAAAAAACAAAAACATTTGGCTATGTGGGAATCGAACCCACACATTTGTGCCATCTTGCACAACACTCTACCGTTGAGCTAATAGCCATGAGTATCAGCAAGACATTGCAACGCAGTGACCAAACACAACCAGAATAAGTATCAACAATCAATCCAAATAGGGTAGCAAGTGAGTTGGGGGAAACCAGAGGAGGCAACGCTTTGTGTTATTTCATTATGTTTTTCTAAATAGCATGTGTTCTGGGGAAAGCACACAAATACAAATACATGACAATGGGAAGCAAGAGTCTTCTGGCACAAGTATTGTATGAATAATCGAAATAATTGAAAGCAATGAATCCAATCGAATAATACCTAAAAAGTGAGCAAGGCCCTGGGCCTCAATGGGGTCAGAGAAGCTGCCGATCCCAACGCAAATTGCTTAATCAGCTTGGATGGAAATGTGTTAACTGAGGGCCTGATGAAAGAAACGAAATTTCATAATTTCAGCAGAAATAACAAGTTTATGACATTCTGGCTAGCTTATTGCGTGCGCCAAGAAATCTGATGACGACTATACGTAGGATAGATTTTTAAGTAAGCATGACTTACCTTATTAAAGGATCTACAAAGGTCGAAAGTAACGTGTAATAGCCAAGCATAAAAAAGTGGCCTGACCAGTTGAGCAGCACCGGAACTCCAATCTGAAAGGAACAAATTCTAAAGAATTTCGAAGCAAGTACCAGAACAACAACAACATTAACTTTCAAAACAAATTTCGAAGCAAGTATGTTGACATGATAGTTGCTTTATGACTTTCTACTAATACTCTGCAAGTTTAGTCTGTTTGTGTCAATAACTGAAATACACGATAAGTTCTACTCGTATGTAATGCTCAAACTCGTACATACGACAATTATGCATCAGAGAGAAACACGATTCATCTGTAGGGGTACAGTGCAATTTTTGCACTTGATTATAGACGGAAGGATATGATCTCCTCTACTAAATGTTACCTAATGGTAGTGTGGTAAAAAATAATGAAGAGACATACAATAAGTATAGATGTGTAGATATGAGGGAGCACTCAAATATTACATGCTTAAATATTGAAGGGATTATCTGGTTTAGTAATCATGACTAGTCCCAATGTTTTCACTAGGGGTCCGATTTGAATCACATCCTGCCGAGCCAAGAAGATGTCGTGTCGTGAGAATGGCTACAATTTCTAACCCTTGACAAGATGAAAACACATGTGTTGGACTATCAGGTGATTGCACAAGTCGCTGAACTAATTCACCAGAAATGCCTCGAGGAATCACACACTAACACATTGAATCACACACCTAACCAAATAAAATCACACATGATACCAAGTAGAATCACACATGATACCAAGTAGAATCACACACAATACCAAATCAAATCACACCAAATAAAATCACACGCCATAACACATAAACTCACACGATACCAAAAATTGAATCACACGATACAAAAATTATTACGGAAATACAATCACACATGATTAACAAATACAATCACACAAATCGCACCAAAAAATTTACACAAATCGCTGATCTAATTTGCGCAAATTACATGATTCGTGATGTCGTCCGGATTCGCCATGGACTGAGCTCGAGCTACTCGCTAGAAAATTCGCCAGAAATGCGTCGGATCGCAGACGTCTTTTCTCCGATTTCGGAAATGCAGCCAGTAATTTGGCGAACTCTACAGTATCACCAGATTAGGCGAACTCAATACCAAAATTCAACAACAAAATAAAATCCAAATCATCAAAATCAAAACCAAATCGATTGAATTAATCAAGTGACGAGGATAAAAACAGATAGAAATTGAATCAAATCGATTAAAACATCTAATGAATGTAAAAATTAAAATCATAAACCCTAGATTTCATTCTAAACAATAATGAAAACAACTTAGAAAGAAGAAAGAACCTGATATTGGTGTATGCATTACGATTGGTGGCGTAGATACAGAAATTGACGGCGAAGAGAGAGCGACGACGACGATGGGCGTGAAATTTTAGGCGGAATGGTGGAGCGGCGGTGAAGTGGTGGCGTGCGTGCGTCGATTACAGAGAATTTGGGGGAGACGAGGGTGAGGAGAGAGAAAATGGTGCGTGAAAATGAGTACACAGGCTGTGATTTGATGTTTATATATGGGGGAGGCAAATGACAATCGTACCCCTGTTGCTCTCTTGAATTATGCGGCGTTGGATCATTTAATCCGATGGTCAGGATGAGGACTCATGGACTCATCTAAGCCTAAAAGGCTCATTTGATCCTATATATATATATATATATATATATATATATATATATATATATATATATATATATATATATATATATACAGGCGAGATCAGGTGCGAACTCCTACTCGCGTGAGAACTGCGCACCGCCATAGAGTGACACACAGTGTCACATAGAGTGACACTCGCATATAATGACACAAAATATCCATAGAATGACACTTACATATAATGACACAGAAAGTCTATAGAGTGACATGAAAATTTAGAGCTCATGTAGGAATTGAACCTACGACATTCGTGTATGTACACAAATGCTTTACCAAATGAGCTATCAAAACCACAATTCATACAATGACACCGAACAATAACACCGCGTGTCCATAATGTCACTCTATGGACAAACATGTGACATTCTATTGACAAACCTGTGTCATTCTATGGACAAACCACCAATAACACCGAAGTGCCCACAATGTCATTCTATTAACAAACCCGTGTCATTCTATGGCACCCGCACCGGCAAGCACAACCACACAAGAGTTTTCATCCAATGACACCGACTACCCATACAATGACACACGAGTGTCCATACAGTGACACCATCATAAATGACACGAGAGTGTCCATACAGTGACACCATCATACAATGACACGAGAGTGTCCATACAATGACACTAACTATACGTACAACGACACTACGACACGTAGTGTCAATACAATGACACCAATTATCCATACAATGACACCGATTATCCATACAATAACAAACACCCATCGAAACCGCCACAACCACCGCAACCGCACCCAACCACCACCACCACCGCACCCAACCACCGCAACCGCACCCAACCACCACCACCACCGCACCCAACCACCACCACCGCAACCTCAATCAAATCATAAGATCTACAAATAAAAATCCTCAAAAATACAATTAGATCAGAAAAAAAAAAATCAAAATGAGCGAAACGAAACGAATCAAATTTCTCAATCGAAAAATCGTCGGAGTTATCCATGTAAATCGTAAAATCTTTAAACAAATCATCAGATCTACAAATAAATTGCCAAAAACAAATTAGAAGACCTAGATTTTGATCTAAACAGAAAAAAAAAATGGTCTAATCAAATCGATTTGGTATAATCACATCGATTTTATGAACACCAAGAACATAAAATCCGAATGAAAAAAAATCGTAATAATTTGAATTCAAATCTGAATCAAATGACATAATAACAAACGAATCCATCATTCATCAAATTAAAGTCATTGAAATTTCCAGAACATGAAAAATGGAGGAATAACAGAATTGGTGAAACCCTAGGAGAGAGAAAATGAGAAAAAAAACAGATCGAAATTCAAAAATCGATGAATTAAAATCGAGACACTTGGACCTCTCATATCAAATCACAATCAATTAAAACAATGAAGAAGGAATAAAACAGATCGAAATCACGAATAATCTGAGAAAATTGCGCCAATAGATGAATTAATTGAAGAGGAAGGATGAATAACTAACCTGAGACCTCGCCGATGTCGATCACGTTGTCGGAGACTCGCCGAAAAAGCTTCTTCGAAACGACGGAATCTTGCCGGAAAACCTAGTGTGTAGCGGCGACGAGAGAGAATATCGGAGGCGCCGATGGCAGGTGCGACGGCGAGAGAGTGAGAAGCCGCAAGATTGAAAGAGAGATGGAGGCGACGACGATGGAGGCGACGGTGGCGGCAAATGACTAGGGAGCAACCGAGGAGAGAGAAAATGAAGAGATAAAATGGTGAGCTCGGAAATTTGGGAATTAGAAATGAGAAGAGAGAGAAACTGAGAGTGGGAGGAAGGGTTTTGTTTATTATCGCGAATTACTCAATTGCCCTTTATGATGTGTGTGATCAGCTGACTGTAGGATCTATGTCATCTAACGGTCAAGATTGGGTGCGCAGTACTCACCTAAGGACGGGTACTCTTATGATCCTCTATATATATATATATATATATATATATATATATATTACAACGCATCTTGAACTAAGAAATTCCCACGACGCACTAGAAATGAAGAAATGCACACAGAGAGTCCAATATATATATAGGAATTGTATCAGGTTAGAAGTAAAGTTATGTCAGAAGGTCAGAAGTAATCTGGATCGTCCATCTTGAAGATCCTCGGCTGAGGAGACGCGCGGTTTTTATTTTTTTTCCGTAACTCTATCACCTAATGCATCTAACTATATGGTCACAGGGTTATTTTGGTCATTCTAATTGTAAATCAGAAAGGGGGTGGAACAGTTTGGTTTCATTTTTGCAATTCACTTTCTCTCTCAACTTTCTCTCTCTTCTCTCATCTCACCTCCGTCATTTTCTCTCTCTTCGAACGAAATCTATCATCTCTCCTCCGTCATTTTCTCTCTCTGCGAACGAAATCAATCGTTTCAACTCCGATTCTTCGTTGTAATCAAGTACGCACGCAGAAACAGGTCATTTTCTTAATCTGATTTTTTCTAGGGTTTATGTATGTTTTTGCTTCATTTTCGTTGATTTAATTTTGCTAATCGAAGGTCTTAATTCAATTTTTTGTCGATTTTCATCCCGTATATTTGATTTAATTTCCAAATTTCGTTTTTGCTTCGTTTAAATTTCGATTTTTATGAGTTCATACTCGACATTGTTGATTTTATCGTCATATATGATTCAATCTGTTGAATATGTCCATATTTTGACTAATTAATTGGTTTCAATTGGATCTGAAATTTTATTCGAAAATAGCTTCGATTTTTTTTTTTCAGATTTTCACCTTCGAAATATGATTTCAATTCGTTTTCTTAGGGTTTTCGATTAGTTTCTGACATTTGTCTTCAAATTTAGTTTCACTTTTAATTTTTCATATTTTTGCTCGCTTTTTTGGTTGTTCTACTAATGTTTTTAGTTTTTTCATTTACATTTCCAGACGCAATGCTGGGGATGTGTTAGTGATGGTGTTGCAGAAGCCGAAAAGAAGCAAAAATCGGCCTCGAAATCATGTCATAGATCGAAGAAGGTAATTCATTAATCTTTCGGACCTCGTCAAGCAATTTTATTCGAATTTCATTGAATTGTATCATTGCAAAGTCGATTATTCTGGATAATATGTGTGAAATCATAGCATTATTAGATATAAATTCAG
Source organism: Spergularia marina (assembly GCA_963680865.1). NCBI lineage: Eukaryota > Viridiplantae > Streptophyta > Magnoliopsida > Caryophyllales > Caryophyllaceae > Spergularia > Spergularia marina. Next base: position 11,130,819 of record OY804550.1, on the reverse strand, counting down.
GTATCTGAAATTTCTGTTGTGTTGAAATTTGCTAATTCGACAATCAATTTCTGAAAATTTGTCATTGTCATGAAATCTCAAGGACCGAAAGCCTGGTCATCTGTTCAATCATTTTGGAGTGTAATTTTGGTGTTGGAGTTAGTGTTGTACCAACTGGAGTTATGCAATGTAGTTATTAGAGTTTGATGTTGTAGTTACTACAGTTAGATGTTTTAGCTATTAGAGTTAGCAAATGTTATGATCATGTAGGGGATGCTTTCATTTTGGTCAAAGTACGAGTACAACTGGATGAACTTTTGGCTCTTATTGTTATAGTAGCTTCGTTTTTCTTAGCCTTTAGTTGTTTGAGATGAGGAGTATGGAGGATTAACCGCGTGCGATGGCATTTGCCGTGCACAAGTCAATGTTATACATGTTTGGATGTTTGTGGATGGCAGATTGGCAGAGCATCGAGATGATTTAGAGGCTGAAATTGGGAGCATGGCTGGGGTCACTGACGCGTATGTGCTGGATCTAAAATCGTTAGTCTTCGGCAAGAATAAGCAGCCCATTCTTGTATTTTACTTGGGTGAACCTGTTTCTAGAATTAGTTGCAAGCATATGAGCTGAATGTCTTATGTGGCATTCAGAATGTCCTCAAAATAATATAAATCAATAAACTTCAAAGCCCTTCAAAAGAATAACCTAAGACTACATTGTTTATTTGGTTCCGGACCAAGTCACTTACTTGATAGGCATGATGGAGTATGTATGATTTACTGAAATGTCGAGTCTCTGGAATGTGATCCCAAGTCATGGTAATTCTTATGTTGATTCAGATTATGTTTAGAGTTGATTCACCTGGTCATTGGGTTAAACTATTTTATTAGTGAGTGGGGTCAAGCTATTTGAGTATGAGAGTTAACCCATTTTACTAGTCATAAGAGGCTCATCTCAAGTGATATGAGGGCTCGACTCTAGTCAATACGAGGGGATGACTCGAGTCACAGTACATTATCAGATGAATCTGGCCTGCAATGCTCTCACAAGTTTCTTTAGTCATTTTTCATCAAATTGTTTTGTCTAATTTCGGTGTCAGTTGTCTTCAAGTTTGATCCTCAATATGCTGATTATTTGTCTTCAAGGCGAAACATGTAGCTATTTACTTGATATGTTGTTTGAATTTAGGGAATATCAGTAAGATGATACAATGTATGCTCCAATTGGTATTATGAAATCTGGTCATTTTTTAATTTGTTACAATGTGTTTGTTTCCAGTAAGACACATCATCTTTATTAGGAGGAAGTAGCCTCTTTCATTTGGGTTCCTACAAGTCATCGGGTTTGTCTTCTGTCCTATGTTCAGCTTTACCATAAACATCAGATTCACTTGGCTTTTAGTCTGATTTGAACTTTAATTGTCAACATCAGATTCGCTTGGCTTTTAGTCTGATTTGAACTTTAATTGTCAACGGCAATTGGAGTTCTCTATTTCAAAGATCTCTTCTTCAATTTTTGTGCCAGGTTCTCTTTATGTATCTATGGAGTTTCAAACTTGAGAAGTTAGAACCATACTTGCAGTTAAACTTGCTGCAAGTTGCTGAAGTTGTCACATGACTTCTTGTTCATATAGGTTGTTGCTACAATGTTTCTAGCCTATTAGCTCAGTTGAAAGAGCATTGTGCCTTGCACAAAGACGTGGGTTTGAATCCCACATAGGCTGTAAAGGTTATGAATGTAACAGTTTTTCTATGAGATTCAACTTCCAAAGGAACAGGTTCAATATCCTTCGCATTCAGCTCAATCATGGATTGATGGATAGATCATAGATATATAAATGAAATGTTTGATTAGTTTTTTTGTCTTCTTTCGTAGTCTACATAGGATTTGAACCTACACCATCCGCGTGTCACGCGGTGCTCTACCAATTGAGCTAGTAGACTAAATGCGACTGCACCTACCTGACATTAATTACTCAAACATTTCGTCTTGCATCAATCCCAGCTTTCAGTGGCCATAACGTTTCCCACAGAAATATTTATGAGACCCAAGACATATCAATGCATAGCCAGAGAGGTTAGCTACCACCGAGAACAAATTTCATCCTAAAATTCTCTCAGAATAAAAAGTTAATAAGATTTTCGTGCCATCAGGTCTGAAGTGACCTGTAGGTCAAGCCATCTGCACACCGAGTTTAAAAGCTCATAACTTCAGTTCTTGATAAATTTTTGACATAAAACCAAAACTAGAAGTTATTACAAAAGAGAAGTAGCAACTTCTCAAGTCCGGTGCGCAAGACAGCCTGCCACTGCCACTGAAAGAGCAGAAACTATATAAAGAACACTTGATATAGTGAAGTATCACCAGTGCATGCCTAGGCAAATTAAAAGAAGTTCCAATGTTTCTTATTACAAGGAGAAGAAAACAGTCACAGCCCAGAGAAGCAGTGTGACATCAGTTGACGTTCTAATAATCTATTTGATACTCTGTTAGCCTTGCCACCACAGTTGGGAAGTACTGATCATCTGACAAAAAAACTCCAAACATTGTAATTATTGTAACAATAGCAAATGTACTTGTTGAGTCTCTTTACTTTAGAGTAGGCTGGCTAACTGCAAGAGCAGTGCCATCTATGAGCAAGCTTTAGGGCCTTAGCACATATGAAAAACTTCAGAGGCCTGCCACGGAAATGTGTACACAATAAAGCATGGATATGTGGAACACTGGGTATGACAGCAGGGTACACAAGTAGTAACTAAACATCAACGTCACTGCCTAGATGTGAATTTACGAAAAGAAGCATGCATCCTTGTTGGATTTAAACACTTTTTACACAAACTGAAGTCCTGTTGAAATTTCTTTGACTCTACAACTAGAGCCTGACCCTAGACACTTGGGGGCACCTACTCTATTCCTGACTCCAGTCATGCGAGTACTCAACTCTCGTCGCTGAAGGGCCTGATTCTTAGACGTACAACTCACAAACATAAACTTCAGTATAGGCTAATTACATCAAGTGACCTGCCAGATGAGACGATACCCTAACTACATAACCCTACTAACTAAACTATATAACTCTAGTAACTAAATTGCATAACACTACTAACTAAAGTGTATAACTCCACTAACTCTCTAAAGTATAAACTCCATAACTCCGCTAACTTTACAATGGCAGCTTTGTAACTCCACTAACTCTACAATTCAAACTCCGTAACTCCACTAACTCTGCAATACAAACTTTTTAACTTCGCTAACTTTAGAATACAAACTCCTTAACTTCACTAACTTTACAATTCATATTCCGTAACTCCACTAACTCTACAATACGAACTTTCTAACTCCGCTAACTTTAGAATACAAACTCCCCAACTTCACTAAGTTTACAATTCATATTCTGTAACTCCACTAACTCTACAATACGAACTTTCTAACTCCGCTAACTTTAGAATACAGGCTCCCTATCTTCATTAACTCTACAATTCAAACTCCGTAACTCCACTAACTCTACAATACAAACTTTTTAACTTTGATAACTTTAGAATACAAACTCCTTAACTCCACTAACTCTATAATTCAAACTCCGTAACTCCACTAACTTTACAAAATACAAACTTTTCTAACTCCGCTAACTTTAGAATACAAACTCCCCAACTTCACTAACTTTACAATTCATATTCCGTAACTCCACTAACTCTACAATACGAACTTTATAACTCCGCTAACTTTAGAATACAAACTCCCTAACTTCATTAACTCTACAATTCAAACTTCGTAACTCCACGCTCTACAATACAAACTTTCTAACTCACGTTAACTTTACAATTTAAACTTCAACTGTAGTCATAGCGACTAACTGTACTACTTATAGTCTTAACTTCTGAGCAAAATTGGACAAATGCTAGCCACACAAATAAACAATGAAATGCAAACAAATTCGACAACCTCAATGAAATAAGGCAAAAATTAAAGAAGAATAAAGAGATTTGATGAACAGTTGAACGAATAAGGCAAAAATCACACAAAAATCGGGCAAAAAAAAAAATCATGCAAAAAAAAAAATCTAAGTACCCAAATCCAACGAAAGAATCTATTTTGTTGAACGATGATCGGGATGAATCACTATAAGATTGTTCTGTAACTTGATGAATCCCCAAATTTGATGAATCTCAAACCCTAACTTCGCGATTTTTTATGAATCTAAAACCCTAACTTTGCGATTTATTTGTGTGATAAAATTTGCGCGATGAAAATTTGTGTAAAGTTTTTGAAGTGGATTGAAGTGAGAGAGAAGGAAAGGATTGAAGAGGAAGAGAGAGAAAGTTGAATTTGGAATGAATCAGAATTATTTAGTCAACTAGAAACCCCCCCTCCTCCCCCCGGGAAATTGTCCAAATTACCCTCAAGCTAAAAAACTCGCGCGCGTTCTCAGCCGTCCAGATGAAACGATCTAACAACCTATATCACTTCTGACCCTTTTGACATATATTTACTTCTGACCAGATACGGCCCCTATATATATATATAAGGAGTATCATTTACAACCGTCTCCCACTTCATTTTTGCTTTTCACTTTCTCTCTCTTAATCCTTCTTCTCCTCAGATTCTCTGCAAAACGGTTACATTTTCTCTCTCTTCACGTCACTGCTCTCCACCGCCACCTCTCTCCACCGCATCGCCACCGTACTCTCTCTCCGTTTCTCTCTCCTCACCTTCGCTACTGGTTTTGATGCTTCTATGTTCATTGGAATAATTTTCCGATCAATTCAATCCTATTTTGTTTTCAATCTTACTGAACACGTTTCCCAGATTACAACATCATCACCGGCAATGCTTCACCTTCCGACGAGTCCCTGGCTGCGTCCTCCTCCTCCGTCGTTTCCGCCGCCGCTGCCGACTCCAAAATTCGCCCGAAGCGGCGCCGTCATCAGAAGCCGACGTCGGTGAAGCCGTAAGAAGTTGAATTCGATGAAAATCCAATGTCTCACTCGGATTACATCCAGAAAATTAGGTTACTTTCTGTTGCCTTTTAAATTTATGTGATTAATTTTCGATATTTGATTTCGAGTCGCAATATTCATGCTTTTTTTGGCGTAGGAATGAAGCTTCTGCAACTCAGGGATATGAAAATTTGACACTCGATGTTTTGGTAAACGATTTTCCTGGTTTATTAACTCAAAATCTTTGATGATGTACGTCTAATTTGATGCTTCTATGTTCATTTTTGCGTCTAATTTGATGCTTCTATGTTCATTTTTGCGTTTAATTTGATGCTTAATTTCAATCTATGGTTTCCGCTCCATATGTACGATTTCGCTCTGCAAAGTATTTGCGTATGATGATTTCGGTTTTTCGTTCACTGATTCGGAACCAAGAATGATTCTATTTATCGTCTGTGATTCAATCTGCTAGTATGTGATTGTATTTGGCTTCGTGTGTGATTGTATTTGATTGATTTTGTTTTCGAAATTTTTTGAATGACTACGACACTCCTGAGTGTGATTGTATTTGAATAATTTGAATGACTATGGCACTTCTGAGTTCGTGAGCATTGAGCGCATATCTGAAAACTAGCTATTGAGCATTGAGCGCATACATAAGCTGTTATAATCTGCTTATTAAGCGTAGACTAATCCCTCCCTGTACCCGCTGTTGTCAACCGCGTCCATGAAGGAGGCTATGGCATGCAGAAAGGTGAATTTTGCATCCCCACCCTCGTTCCATGCAGACAACCTGCCTTCTACGAACTCCATCCATGACTCGAGGGATTTGGAAGGTGATACCAATGCATCCACCCCTGAAGGGGACTCTGATGATGATTTCGATGATAATGATGATGACGACAGCCCTTTAAACTTGGAGATTTCTGGCTTACCATTTAACTTGTCCTTCATGACTGTATTGTAATTTATGCCTTTTAGTTTTGTCCGCAGATTTACCCTAGGCCATATAGGCATTGCTCCCCACAGGTGGGAGTTATAGTTTGTCAAATGTACCTGTTACAGGTAGGTTTGCTAGCATCACCATAGTTTCGGCTTTTTAATCACAGGTTGTTCTCTGCTACTCGTTTCCTACGACTAGTTGGTAGTAGTTTTAGTAGATAAGGCTGATGTGTACTGTTAGTTAGGTGTATGTCATGTATGACAATGTATTACTCATTCTTCTGTCCAACTTTTCGGAACTAAATGAAGCTTATGTAGCAAGAAATTGTGCCAAGATTTCGAAATATATCTTACTTTTTGTTCAAATTGCTTAAAACTATCATATCTACATGGCTTTTTAGTCTGCATTGATTCATGTATTCATTCAAGCCCCAGAAAACTATCATAATGTGCATTGATTAATCTGTATTGTCTTTTTTTCCCCCGGTACAGAGCCTTGTCATTTGGCTTGTGTTTTTGTTCAGCCTTGAGCAGTCCAATAGTCCAGGAAATTGATGTTGGCAAATACCACTACTGTGTTACCCTCATGGCTATTAGCTCAACGGTAGAGCGGTGTGCAAGATGCACCTATGTGTCGGTTCGATTCCCACATAGCCAACATATTGAACCAACATCTCGGTAGAGCAGTTTGTAAGCACCAAGAAGATAGTAGTACTCGTTTGGCTCTGCTGTGAAAGGGTGAAGCTGGGCCTGCTCTCTAAAGGAAAATGAGCCACTTGAGCATTTGTAGTCATACCTGATAGTGGAACAGCTAACCACTGAATTTGAAATCAGAAATCAGTACCAATGACATCTCTTTACTTACTTGGACTGACATTATGATACATTCAAAAACCAAGAGAAAAATAGATTGGGCATTGACTAAAGATCCTTGTTAGTATTATATAGCCGACATGGGAGTTGAACCCACACCTTGTGCATCGCACAACGCTCTTCCAATAATTTTGAGCTAATCAGCTTTAAGAAGAGAAAACTTTTGATCGAGATGATTCTTTTATGGTGTATAATGTTTGAGCTTCAAGTATCAGACGACCATGCTGCTTTCTAAGGAAAGTAAACCACGCAAAAGAAGGAAAAACAGACATAAGAACGTAGTTGTGGATTGAGAAAGTATCTGAAAGTATGCAGTAGTTATCCAAGAGAAACACAGAGAGGGAAGGCATTTAAATGTACCGTAAACAACCAAAATATCTCAAAATAGAAAGAATCTAAAGACTCAATCATAGAAATAGTAATTATAGCTAGGTAGTAAAAGGATTTACTGAACAGAACTCAGAAACAGATTTAAGCATGCCATTATAAGATGTCGGCTCAGACACCTGAATACTAGACGAGCAAAGTCCTTTACAATTAGAGCAAAAGTTTATAATTCTAGCAGCACCAGTTAAGGCAAGTAAGAATAAAATAGCTGTCAATGGAAAGAAGAGTTAAGCAGCCATATATAGACACAACTCAGAATTTACAATCTACAAAAACAAACCAACAATGTGACTATGCATTACTAAATTAAACAATGGCGAGTCAAAACTTTGTACTGAAACCATCATCACAAGTAGATGCATGAACAAGAAATTTCAGGACAGCAAGGCCGAAATTAACATAAACTAAGTGTAAAACAGAGAAGGCCTGCCAAGGCCAGTTAATGGTTATGGTGATAGCCGAAGTTAAAAGCTTCCTCCAGAATTGATGCAATTATACCGAAAAGTGTGGTGGCAGTGGTGAGAGTGGCGGCAGTACAAATTTAATAACTGTTGTCTAAATCATCTACCTAAAAGAGCAAGATTTTTCCCATCCAAATTTGAGCTCCAAATCTTTCATTACTACTCAAAACGGAAAAGGCAACAAAATTGGCAAGAATCTAACACCGACCACGGACAGTGTCATTAGCAAAAACATGTGCAGTAAGTAAGCTATCTAAACAGAAGAAATAACAGGAAGCTTACTCTCGCACTCTTCGAACAAGTCCAGTTCAAAACGTAGCTGAGGAGCTAATCTGTGCTGATTGACGATATCCCACAGCCTATTCAGCTCATCTCTCTCAAACTGCGTTCTCAAACGAAAAGCAGACACCAACAGCAAAAATCCCAGTACCACACTACGGCTCTCTCCCTTTTCTAGCATTTTTTGCCTCCAAACATCGGCTATTTCCTTGGCATTTTTCCTCATATTCTTGCTCACTTCAGGTTTCATGTTCATCAACTACTCCAACAATAGCACGCGGCTACTCCTTACAGCCCTGGTAGCGTAAGCCACATTGTTCTTCCTCAAATGTGGCTGGAAAAACCCTTTTAGAGCAGACAATACTAAGCCGGGTGGATCATTGTATTTCTTGAGCGCCTTGAATACTGCTTCTTACAAAATCACACACACTATTGAATTAAATCACACACAAACAAATTGAATAACACATATTTACAAATAGAATCACACTAAAAAAAAATAGAGTCACACACTAACACATTTGAATCACAGTAACTAGCACAAAGAATCACACACACACTATCAAATAAAATCACACAAGCTAACAAATTGAATCACACACCCTAACTAATAGAATCACACACACTAACGAGTTAAATCATACAAACATCGAATAAAATCACACACTCTATCCAAAAGAATCACACACACTATCAAATAGAATTACACACCCTATCGAATAGAATCACACGCCCTATCGAATAGAATCACACACCCTATCGAATAAAATCACACACACTAACTAATAGGAAGAACATGTGTGATTCAATAAGCATTACTGTGAGATTGCAAATTCTATCTAAAAATCGAAATGGAAGGAGAACATGTGTGATTCAATAAACAATACTGTGAGATTGCATATTCTATCTAAAAATCGAAAAATAGAAGTCAGTATGATTCCAAATTCCTAAATTTCAGAAGAATGCAAGAATATGATTCCAAATTGTCGAAAAATCTCAGTACAATTCAAAATTTTAGTTGCGAAATTGTATTATGTGATTGAATCTTACGAAAACTCCAATCAAAACTAGCGATAATCAAAACTCGAATAAAAAAAATTGATCGAATGATTCGAAATTCATATGTTTAATTGATTGTAAAACTTGTAAATTACCTTGTTGAACGTTGTTTTGAAGATGAAGAGCAAATCGAAGCCTTGAATCCTTGCAGTTCCTTTGAATTTTCGATCTCTAGACGTTTGATTTGGGGATTTTTAAGGGTTTAATTTGGGGATTTTTGGAGGAGAGAGGAACATCTGAGAGATACGGGTTGGGTTTGTGTTTTTAAGAGAGTGAAATTTTTGTGTATGGGATGAGAAGTTGGGTCGAAGACCCGTTTCCTTTACATCCGACGGTCGAGATGAGGACTCATGGACTCATCTAAATAGGCGGACTCATCTGAACCCGCATGTATATATATATATATATATATATATATATATATATATATATATATATATATATATATATATATATATATATATATATATATATATATATATATATATATATATAGGAATTGTATCAGGTTAGAAGTAAAGTTATGTCAGAAGGTCAGAAGTAATCTCGTGCGTCCATCTTGATTATCTAACGGCTGAGAAAGGGCCCGGTTTTTCGTTTATCCAGCTAACTTGACCACTTGCAAACCTTAACTCTATAGTCTCAGGGGTATTTCAGTCAATATCTTGTAAATTAGACAGGGGTACTACAAAAATTCCATCTCATTTCTTTCCTTTGGGTTTCTCTCTCCTCTCCTCCGATTCTCTCTCCTCAAATCTCCGATTCTCTCTCCTCCTCCACAACGCCGGCAACTCCTCTCTTTCATCAACTTCGATTCTCTCTCCTCACCGACGACGCACGCGATTCCTCCTTCTCAGGTTTGCATTTTTTCGGAACCTTAGCGTTCGTTTTTGATGTTGTTTGTTCATATTTGATTGATTTAGCAATTCCTTTTAGAAATTAAATCGATTTATTCAATTTCTCTTGATTTGTAGTAATCAAGTTTTTTTTTTTATTTTGAAAATTTGTGAGATGTAATTTTATTTTCGTTGTTTGCTTGTGCTTTTTTTTTTTTTAATTTTTTTGTGTTTTTTCGATTTGATTTTGTCGCCGGTGTGCAGTTCGGCGGGCGCCGAATCTCGCAACCATGGCAGCCGCTTGCTAATGCGCTGATCTTTATGAAAGAAGTGTTCACGGTTAGTTTCTTTTTTCGATTTACCTCATATTTACTCGTGGTCGTTGATTTCGTTGTGGAAAATTTCACTTTGATTTGGTTCATTTCGGCAATTCGATGATTACAATGTTTCGATTAGGTCAAATGAACATGGTACTTTGAGCGAATTATCTAGATTTTGGATAATTGTGGTGTGAAATATGATTTTGTGGACTGTAGGCTATGAGATTGAGTTCAAGAATTGATGCATTGAGTTTTGATTTTACTTTGTAATGAGGCTGCTTTACGATCTAAATTAGGTTAGTTTTGATCACCGATTGCTGGCTTTTCTGTTGGAGTGTTGCAATTAGAGTTATATAGAGTAGTTATTAGAGTTAAGCATTTGTTCACTAGAGTTACGCAATATTTGAGTAGTGTTACAAATCTCCCTTATAATTGTGATCTATTTCTTCAAATATCGATCCTTGATTATTGGAATTTTCAGATTTCAGGTTTTCGATGAGTAGCAATTATTTTTGTTTATTGGCATTAGTTCATGCGTGGAGTGTTATTGATCACCTGCTGAATGTGTTTTAAGCTTAGTCGACAAAATTGGTTGGGAGTGAATGTGAGGAGTCACAATTCACGGCCTCTTTTGATGAGAGCCGTTATATTATTCTGGAAAGCTATGGTATCAAAGTTAGAGTTAGGCATCGTACTTAAAGTGTGAGATAATAAAAGTTAAGAGTCTGAGTTGTCGTCACTATAGAATCGGACATTGCAGCTAATAAAGTTAGGCATTTTAGTTTCTTTTAGAAATTGTTTTATCTAGCTTTGTTTGGTTTGAAACTAATCTGTCCGATTCCCTGTTTCTAGGCAGAATTTGCTTCTTTTGCTGTAGACTTCTCTTGCACATAGTTGGTTGTATAGTCTGATTAGGTCAACCTGGTCTCGTCACGAACTTATACACAGCCAGAATTGTGACTTGTTTGGTGTAGTTTGTGAAGAATAATAGTTTGAAAGCCCGTGGTGAGTTTGTACATGTTAGAATCATATTTACATTTTTGAAATCGCATTTGTTTTAATCAGCAATAACTGATGTGTTTCAGCCTACTGTTAGATTTGCTTATACGTCCTACATTCCTACAATCCTACTATCCTTTAGTTCATGAGGATGGGATCCTTTAGTTCGGCTGATTTCCATTTCACTTTGATCAGTGTGGAAATTTAAGAGTGGATCAGTGTGGTACTTGCTGACGTACATGCCAGACAGTAGAGCTAGGTACTTTGGTCATTAAAGTTTGCAATTTGCACATTAGTTGTTTCACCGTTTTATGTTCATCTGTTAGTTTTTTTTAATCCACAGTATTTCTAGCCTATTAGCTCAGTTGAAAGAGCATTGTGCCTCGCACAAAGATGTGGGTTTGAATCCCACATAGGCTATATGGTTGTATAAACTGTATTTTGCGAGATTCTTGATTCCAGGGAACTTGTAGCAATTGCTTAATTATAGTTAGCCTTAAACGTATGTCGGGAGTTCGGTTATATTTTTACTTATTTCACAATCTACGTAGGACTCGAACCTACATCACCCGTGCATCGCACGGTGCTCTACCCAGTTGAGCTAGTAGACTAAAACCAGAATATAAGTGGTAACAAAAAAATTGTAATGACCCACAAAATGTGATGCGACACTCTCAATGTTGCTGTTGATTATGCTACTGCTGAGAGCCTTGTCACTTGTGTTTGTATTACTGACCTGGTAAGAGGCATGTGTGCACGCGAATTGCGCCATTCAAAGGCTAAGAACATTTCTCTAGTATGAGGAAGGTAGCCGAGAGCACCATATAGCCTAGGGGGACATGTTTTATACCAGAAATGCTCTACAAACCTGAATCTGGCCATATAGGCACCGCACCTTCAACCAGCACTACAAATACTCCAATCACAGGGTAACAATCAGCTATTGACACCAATAATCAGATATTTATGTAATCTAGTTAATACCTTGGTCTATTTAACTGTCTTGCTCCCCAAATTATCTTGAGAAGTGCATAGTCTCCCCAAATTGTCTTCAATCCTAAAATTCCCTCAGAATCAGAGGTTCATAAGATTTTTGTGCCATCAGGTCTGAACTGGCCTGTTGGTCGAGCGATCTGCACATCTTAAATTTTCTAGAAAGGTATGATAATCCTGCATTGGAAACTAGAGCTATATTCACTCCCAAGTTGCAGGACTTATCTGCAAACAACATCAATCATAATTAAGTCGACTGAGGGCTAAACTCAACTGACGCACACGACATCTCCACTTCGGTAACACGATGGCCTAATTTCAGTAACACGATGGCCTGACTCTAGCTAGAGAAGGCCTGACTTGGAGATTATTATGTAATGCAGACACGATAAACTTTTGCTGACAGTAGCTCACCTTGACCTCCAAGAAAGGCAACCAAATACACAGAATGGATGATTCCTACACAACAGCCTCGCATAAGATTCCCTAGCATATGTTCCTCTAAAATCTCATCCTCCCAATCCAAAAACAGAGACTCATTTTGTCTTAAAACAAGTTGGATCACAATAATCAAATGTGAGTAATATAATAGATTTTCCTTATAACCGACAACTCAGACACGTCAAAAAAGACTCTGATACTTGGTAGACGAAACGAAGAAGCTGAGTTTCCTGCAAATGTCTATCTACACCTCCACCTCCAACAGGTCCAAGTTTGAGACTTTTGCAGGCAAAAAAAAGCAGCTAAGAGGCAGAAATAGAGAAGGACATCAGTGTCACTGCCTAGATGTGAACTTACGAAAAGAAACACGCATCCTTGTTGGATATAAACACTTTGCACACAAACTATACCACCTAACTCTAATAACTAAGACACATAACTCTACTAACTACACTCCCTAGCTTTACTAACTTTACACATAACTCTACTTAGTCTAATAGTTAAAGCACATAAATCCGCAATCTAAAATACACAACTTCACTAACTATACCACCTAACTCTAATAACTAAGACACATAACTCCATTAACCCGAACACATAACTCTACAATGTAAACTTCATAACTCCACTAACTTTACAATGTAAACTTCATAACTCCACTAACTTTACAATGCAAGATGTGTAACTCTACTAACTCTAAAATACAAACTCGGCAACTCTACTAACTCTAGAATGCAAATTCCGTATGTAACTCTAGTAACTCTACAATGCAAACTCTCCAGTCCCTAACTCTACAATGTAAACTCGATAACTCCATTAACTATACAATATGAACTCTATAACTCCACTAACTCTACAATGAAAACTCCTAACTCTACTTTACAAACTCCGTAACTCCACTAAATCTACAATGTAATCACGATAACTCCACTAACTCTACTATGTAAACTCCCTATCTCTACTTCACAAACTCCGTAACTCCACTAGCTAACTCTACAATTTAAAGTCAATAACTCCACTAACTTTACAATACAAACTCCCAAACTGAACTAACACTACTTCACAAACTCCGTAACTCCACTAACTGTACAATGTAAACTCGATAACTCCACTAACTCTACAATGTGAACTCGATAACTCCACTAACTCTACAATGCAAACTCTCTAACTCTACTTCACAAACTCTACAATGTAAACTCTATAACTCTACTAACTCTACAATGCTAGGTGCATAATTCCACTAACTTTACAACACAAACTCCCAAACTACACTATCTCTACTATACAAACTTTGTAACTCCACTAACTCTACAAACTAAACTTCATAACTTCGCTAACTCTAAATTGCTAACTTCATAACTCCACTAACTCTAATACTAACAACACATAACTCTACAAACTCAAATGCATAACTTTGCCAACTTCGAACACAAGATCCAAGACAGACGTAAAATTCACTCTAACAAATCATCTAAAACAAAGGTCATAATCAAATGCTTGAAAGCAATCACTCTTCCAAAAATATAATCGAAATATATCACAACAAAATTGAAGCAAACTAATTGATCCAAGAAAAACTAATCAAATTAATTGCTAAGAAAAGATTCAAAGGCTAATTAAATTGGAATTAAGTATAGCAGGACCTATTTGTGTAAGAAAAAAAAGAAGCATCACGAGACCTGATTCTATGGCAGATTAAGGAACTTTCTCTACGATTTTTCGCTTGATTCAACTTGCGATTCGTATCAACTTGTTTCTCTTCCTCGAAATTGTATGTTAATCAGCCCCAAACTCGATTTTAAAACCCGAAATCCCCGAATTTTGTGCGATTCGAATTTCTGGGAATGTTTTTGAATGAATTTTGTTAATTGTATCGTTATGGTATCGTTTTTGTGGCTTGAATTTTCAACGAATTTCAGAAGAAAAAAAATGATGCAAATGAATTTCTTTAGCTTTTGTTGATCTGATTTTCATTGATAAGAAATTGAGAGGATAGGAGAGAGAGAGAGAAAGAAAGTAGAAGAGTTAGAGAGAGAAAGTGAAAAGAGTAGAATGACTGTTGAAAGTCGCTGGCCCAATCGACCCCCCTCCCCCAAAGCGCCTGAATTGCCCAGATTACCCCTTTGGCTCTAAAACACGGGCGCGTTTATAGCCGTGAGATGATCAAGATCGAACGACTTCTATAACTTCTGACCTTCTGACATAAATTTACTTCTGACCGTATGCGGCCCCTATATATATATATATATATATATATATATATATAATCCACTAACTCTCAGAAGGTCAGAAGTAATCTCAGACACATATCTTAATAATCCACTAACTCTCATAACTTTAGTTGCTCCGTAACTCCAATAACTATAGCACATAACTCCAATAAATTTACATCTCTAACTTAACAATATTAACTAAAATACGTAACTACGACTTAACTCCAATAACGGAAACACGTAACCCCGACTTAACTCCGATAACTTTAATAACTCCAATAACTTTAAAACTACGTAACCCCGACTTAACTCCAATAACTTTGATAACTCCAATAACTTTAATAACTCCAATAACTAAAACACGTAACTTTAATAACTCCACACGCAAAAACCAATGACTTAAAAAAAAAAAAAAAAAAAAAACAGAAAAATGAACCCCCATTTTTTTTCTCTCTCCTCCTCCACCCACCCACAACCACCACCACGCAACACCTGGCCACCGCCACCCTCATGCGCCGACCACCACCTCCCGTGACGCCACCACCACCATTAGACAGGCGCTGATTCGGCGACATCACGGCGGCATCAACCTCCCCGCGCCATCAACCTCCACGTCCTCCACGTCCTCTTATTTTCATTTTCTCTCTCCTCTTTCACTCCCTTCCCAGCCCCTATAATCGACCACCGCCGCCCATAAAACGTCCCCGGCCCTTCGCACATCGTTCCCGACCACGCACACACTGCCGCCCCCTTACTATCGTCGCCGTTACGAGTTGTTAGCGTGATTGAAGGAAGAATAGGGGATGAAGGAAGGGGAATGGTGGCGCGGAGTGGCGGCGGGAAGGTCGTGGGAGAGAGGCGGCAGTTGTGGTGGGGTCGGGGCCGGTGATGGTGGTGGTCTGGGACGGCCGTGGGCGGAGCTATGTAAGTAAGAAGTGCTCTTATAGTCAGAATTAAGAAACAATCTGGACCACTCATTTTGATAACTCTCATACCTTCAGCTTTCAGTAACTCCAGTAACTCTGACACTTAACTCCAATAACTTCGTAACTTTAACTTAACACCATCGTACCTCCAACTTAACTTTAGTAACTTTAGCTTAACTCCAATAACTTTAACTTAATCTCAACATTAAAAAGACGTATTTTAACATAACTCCATTAACTACAACACGTAACTATAATAACTCCAATAACTATAACACGTAACTATAGTAACTCTAATAACTATAACACGTAACTGGTATAACTCCACTCACTAAAATTCATAACTTTAATTAAAAATAAAAAATAAAAAAATAAGCTCACCATTTTTTTCCTCTCTCCTCCTCCACCAACCCATAACCACCACCCCACACACCTAACCACGGCCACCCATTGCACCGACCACCACCTCACCGGACGATACCACCACCACTGCACGCGACATACTCAAGCGACCCCACGGCAGTACTCACGCCCACCGTCGACCACGCCACCACCCCCAATCGATCAATTTTCTCTCCTCAAACTCCTCTCTAACCACCACAATTCCGCTCTCTCTGATGATTCACCACCCCTACCCTAAATCTCGCCGCCCCTCCCCGACGTTCGCCGCCCGTACCATGATGTCGCCGCCCCTCCCCGACGTTCGCCGCCCGTACCATGATGTCGCCGCCCCTCCTGGTCTTGTTGCAACCTCGCCCCCAATTTTCAAAGCGGAAAAGGGAGGAAATGGGGGAGAAGGAAGGGGCCGCAACGTGTAGGAATGGCGGAGGAGAGGTCGGGGTGGCCGGGCGATCAAGGAGGCTGGCTGGGGGCCGGTGTTGGTGGTGGTCTGGAACGGAGGCCGGCGGGACAGGGTGGTTGGGGGAGGTGGGTGGGGGAATGGGAGTGGAGAGAGAAAATGGAAGGGGATTGGGTCTTTTTTATTTTGTTTCATCTCAACCCTTGATCTAAGATAAATGTGTGGCTCAGATTGTTTCTTATTTCTGACTTTAAATTATATCAGGTGTGAACTCATGCTCGCGTGATAACTGCGCAGTCCCATAGAGTGAACTGAGTATAACATAGAGTGAGACCCGCGTATTATACCCAAAAAAAAAAACGGGGTAGCTTTCCCAACTTCCCTCAACCCGTCATAATCTTCAATCACTTTCTCTCTCCTCTTCCTCTTATCTCCCTGCTATTTCTCTCTCTTCCAAATCCCTAAAAACTAAAACAAATTTCATCAAATTTCTCAAATACGACCAGGCTATAAAGGAGGCTGACCCGGGTACGGGTGTCGAGACCAGAGGTAAGGCAAGACTTTTCAATGGGCGACCTTATTGCACGGTTCAGAGAGCACTTGTGTATGTGATGCAAGTGAACGTGTACGAAAAAGCTGTATCTAGGGTGAGTTCTTCGTTCCGTCGTCGACCCTATCTATGTTTCTATGATGGCCCAAGAACACGCTCATTCTTCAGCCGTAGAGAGACTTTTAAATTGCGAGGTACCGTTACCGGAGATATTCGTGTTACTTCGTCTGCACTGGTTTGTACTCGAATGCGCGAATTATACCGAGTACTCGGGATTCGAATTTGCTCAAAACTACTGCAAATCTACATCAATGATGAAGAACGCCTAAAATCAATGTACGAATCGCACATTTGATGAGATTTCTATTTGCTTTGTATTGTAATTTCTTTTCGACGCACCTTTTTTTCGCGATTTCTAAAGAAATGCTTGATTTGTTTCAATTCGTTGTTGTTTGTCCATACATGTAGCTGAATTTGATCTGTTTCAATTTGATTTGTTTTATTTCAGTTGTTGTTGTTTCAATCGTGTGATTCTAGGTTTTTGGATTTATAGTTTCGTGGAAAAAACAATAACACCGACTAAATAATATAATGACACTATTTTTCAAATATTAGTTGAACGATCTAATTTTAGAATTAAGTTTATAGGTTTGAGATTTTTAGATTTCATGGAAAATACAATGACACTTGCTAAACAATAAAATGACACTAGGTTGAGATTAATTTTTAGAGTGAAAACAACCTTTGTCACTCTATGGACAAAAGTGTGTCACTTGGTGTACAAACCCATGTCGCTCTTATGTACAAAAGTGTGTCGTATGGCTGTGTAATTCTATGAACAATCGTGTGTCACTTCATGAACAAACCTGTTTCACTCTATGGACAAACATGTAGTATTTTATGGCTGTGTAATTCTATAATCAATCGTGTGTCACTTTATGTACAAACCTGCGTCACTCTATGGACAAACTTGTAAAGGTGTGTCACTCGATGGACAAAGGTGTGTCAGTCGATGGACAAAGGTGTGTCATTATATGCACAAATCTGTGCATAGTGTGTTACTCTATGGATGAATGTGTGTCACACTATGAACGAACTTGTGTTACTCTATGAACGAATTTGTGTTACTCTATGCAGAAACCTATGTCACTCTATGACAGCCTTTGTCACTCTATAAAGAAACCCGTGCCATGTAACTGTAAATAAGACAGTTGAGGGAAGTCGTGACCACAAAGTGACGTTTTAATGTGATTGAGTTAGTGTGTGTGTGTGACAATTTTGTGTCGTAACAATTGTGCACTTCCAGATGGCCTGACATGGTGCACAAATCATACTTAGACGGTGTTTTCACTTGCGCCTAAAGCATTTGTTTGCTTATTGGCATCAGTCGTCTTGCAAGACACTGAGTATATCCTATCATGATGATCTGTAGGATTACCTATTCTTTTAGTCATATACACCAGAATGCAGTAAGTGAAGTGATCTTGACATTCTACATGAACCCGTTGAGAGTCTTGCATACTATTTTCTCCATAGCAACTGATGTATTGCTAGTACAGCGAACCATTGATTTCCTGGAATAGGATGAAGTATTTGTTCATGTACAGCTGCCATATACTGGTGTGAATTAAATCTTGAACATTTCAGATTTGTTAACTTAATTCTTTAGGATTGGTTTTTGCGAGACATATCAGTCCCTATCTTTAGGGGTGACGAGGGAGACGAGACTTATTGGTTTCGATTTTCTAGTTGCTGGTTAGACAGGTTCATATTTGATGAATTTGCGTGATAATGTTCTTAAAGCCGGTTAGCTCAATTTGGAAGAGCATTGTGCAATGCACAATATGTGGGTTCGACTCCCATATCGGCTATGAAATACAATAAGATTGGTACCATAATTTATCAAGGTTTAGTTAAAATGATAAGAGAAAGTCAAGACATAATGTTGCTTTTCAGCTATATTATCGGAATTCAAGTAACCTCACAGTAGGCAAATGCAAAAGATGTAATCAAGTATCCGATTTTTCTAGACTTGATAAGCATCTAGTCTACGTAGGAATTGAACCTACACCTTCCGTTCATGAGACGACGCTCTGCCAATTGAGCTAGTAGACTATAGGAGTAAAACAGCTGCAAATGTATCGACTAGGCTGAATCTCAAACAACCTCTACACCAAAAAAACTAGACCTCAAACTCATTCATAGAATAGAATCACATGAATTTCTCATAGGATCTTACAAAAACATTCACCACAGACCAAACTACACTAATACATTACCATCCAAACTTATATCAACATTTTACAACCTATGTCCCATAAAATGACAAGTTTCTCATAGAATCATATGGTCACATGGATTTCACTACAGAATGACAAATATATCCCATAGAATGACACACAGGTTCCAATAGAATGACATTCGGTGTCATTCTATGCATAACTGTGTCACTGAAAAATCCAAAAACAAATTTAACCTAAACTAATCCTCAACGCCAATCACTAAAAGCGGCAATGAAAGCTTCTTTGAGGCATTTCATCAAACCCTGAATTATGAAACTAAAATCTACCTAATTTCACGGTCGATTTCATTAGCTAATTCAAAATCACAAAGTAATTCAAATCACATATCATACGAAATAAAAATCCAAAATCAATAAAAGCGAAATAAAATTTAATTGATTAAGAAAAGTCGATTTAACATAGTTCTCTACGTTTTCCGCATCCACATTGCAGATACTAACTAGAAAGAAACACTTAAGCTTTAATTCAATACCATCTCAAATCCTATCCTCGGGAGAAGTACAACCAAATATCCACCACTACTCGTATCTACGAACTACTCTATGCTTCAAGATTTAAAACAAACCTGTGTAAAAATGACGAAAGTATAATCTCTTATTGCTACAACAAACACTAAAAAACATGACTCTAGACTACTCCAGACACTAACAAGCATGACTCTAGAGACTATTCGACTGACAAGCTACTCTAACTAAAGCACAAACCTAGACTACCCCACATTAAACTCAGTCATAATTCAATCAATATAGTATCTTAACACAGTAGCAAACAATAATGGACAGAGAGCAAGACAACACGACAACAGAGCACACAAAACGCATGACTCCATGCAATGACACTCACAGTCCATACAATAACACCTCCACGCAATGACACAAGAGTACCCATACAGTGACATCTCCATCCAATGACGCCAATTGTCCATACAATGACACAAGAGTGTCCATACAATGACATAAGTCATTCGATATTTCGATGTCATTCAATGCATAACCTAAAATGACACAAGAGTGTCCATACAATGACACAAGAGTGTCCATATAGTGACAAAAGAGTGTCCATACAGTGACAAAAGAGTGTCCATACAGTGACACCTCCATCCAGTGACGCCAATAGCCCATACAATGACACAAGAGTGTTTATACAACGACACTGACTATCCATACAACGACATCAAGTGTCCATCCAATGGCACGATTATCCATCCAATAACAAACACAACCCATAGAATGACAAGTTTTGCCGATAGATTATCCATACAAAAACAACCAGTGACCACAACCACTGCCACGACAACCGCCGCCGCCGCCGCCACAAATAGCAACAACAATCGCAATAACAACAACCTAAAATACAATCGGCGGCAACGAGTAATAGATCAGCGAAAGTGAGACAACGACGATAATAAAATTAGCAGAAACATCACATATGATTTCCCCAAAATCACATCATAAAAATAATACAAAATTAACAACTAAATCATAAAAATTAAGCTCGATTCAATCAATACTAACAAGAATGCGACTCAATTGAAACGTACGATTAACTCTACGAGATCAAATCTAGAGTTCTCAAACGTTGCCGGAATTCTCAATCGGTCGCGATAGCGCCATCAACTTTCTCAAATTTGTCAAAACAAATCAACATTTATCTCAAACAAAAATCAAACAACACAGATTGCAGCCAATCAAAATCAAATTACAAAAAAAAAAGGAGCAAAATGGGAAGAATATACATAGATCGAATTAATTAGGACAAATCAATCAAAAGAATAAAAAATCTAGAAATATCTTACCGAAATTCGTAGAGCGGGCGACGGAAAGGGTGGGAGTTAAGGTGACCAAGGCGGTGGCGGCGACAATCGAAACCGGCGACGACGAGGAAGAGAGTGACGGTGTGTTAGATGCCGTACCGGCGGGTTGCCGATCCGCTCTCCCGAAAAAGAGGTGTGAATTACACGGAGTCGCCAACGGGATTTTTTATAGGTACCCCACGAACCTAGATTGGGGGTTCGATGCAAGGTTACGAGTTAGGAAGGTGTAAGGCACCCAACTCGCCCATCGAGTTGATGGTCTCTACTAATTGATCCGAGTTAAATATATAAGTTGTAATTAACGACGGAAGCACGTACAAATAGCATGCGAGCGATAAGATAAATCATGCGACGAGAATAATATGAGCCTAATAAACAAAACATTGTCATGTAAATAAGGTAATCATGTTATGTATCAATTGTTGTAGTGATTTTACGTGCGCCGAACACTCTATGAACACTTTTCTAACATACAGCCACGTACGTGAAACAAGTTACATCAATATAAATTATGAATATGCATGCAAGTTGTCATGTTTGTTACGTAATTTTGATTAGCTTAATGACTTCACGTATATTAATATCATGCTCATAGATATTGTAAATGGTCAAAAACGCAAAAATACTTACACATAGAACATGAATTTGTTCAAGACGTACTAACCTCATACACACATTAAGAGCAGGTCACTTATGAGATTAAGCACAACAATACTCTTTGAAAAACTGTTTTGAGAAATATATTGGGGCCCTCAGGTCTACGTTCTTGTGTAGTCGTTCCGCAGATCTCGGTGTCGTTTTCCAATGAGCCCAAGGTATAGTCTTGACCCTCGTATGCCACGTAGCCTAATTGTCTTGTCTTATTTTGAAAGTCTACGGTCGTTGGACGTCGTAGGTTAGGTGTATGTGTGTACGTGTTTGTGTGTTTGAGTATGATGATATAGGTATGGTGCTCTTTTCCAAACCTTCGTTATTGAAGATGTAGGTAGAGTTTTGTAGCTAGGATCCACAAATATGTGTGAAAATATTATTCGAGACTCATGTGCTTATTCATTGGTGTCTCGGCTATTTTTACATACTAATCGTAGGAATTTTGTATGTGAGTTTTGTGCCTTTTGTGCCTGAAAAACAAGGCATACGGAGTAGCTCTATTTATAGTACAAGGTGAATGGCATTCTAGTGGCGTTAGGACTTTTATTGGTGATGTAATCGTACCAATCAGAGGGAGTTTGTGGAGTTTTAGCACGAGGAGTATGTGAATGCTAGTCACCAGATGGCATTAGGAATGCTTATGGAAGGTTCTAGATTTCTTTGGTAATATAGCCGACGATCAATGCGTAAAGAGCAAAATCCTATTTCAAAGCAAAGTGTAACACCAATATGTGACTGACACCAGCGGGCTAAGTAAGTGAATTGCATGAGTAACGGGGGTTTGGCCCAAGCTAAATAAATAATCTTGTTGGATTTTAAGCCCAATCAACGCCAATCTTACATTGAACCAAACTAGACACTTAAGTCACGACTATCGGTAAAAAGGTTATTTTTGGCTAAACGTGGTAATTCGGGTCTAAACTAATATATCAAAATCATTGGCAAACGATACCGTTCAACGCACGTCCACTGTCCGTTTTCATCATCGGGCGCTAAAATGGGTGCAAATGTAGGGTGTCTACAGGAGCCCCCGCTTTGACTGAGTCTTTGAGTAGACGAAAGTCAAAGGTTTGAAAAATCATTTGCAACAAAATAAATGACAAAGAACATTAATCTAAGCCACACATAGCATCACAAAAGATTTAACCGTAGCCATCTCGATCGGGCGTTGTAAGCGATCAAAATGTAAGTGTTGAACAGTGATATCGTGAATGGGCGAAGTAGTCATTCAAGACATTCATCGTGCATGTGGATAACTTGTATGTATTGGATGGGCGCAGCTGTCATCCGAGACAAGTTGCTCCCGCTTATAGTCCGTCGATTGCTGAGGTTAATTTTATAGTCTGTTGACTGCTGTCTGCTGAACTTAATGTTGCAATTCCAGTATCGAAGTTACAGTGTAAGATCAAAGCATTGCTAGACCCCGAGTGTAAGGATCAGATTTCGGGTTGTAGTGTGCTATTTCTTTTGAACTCGACAAGTGTATGTTACTTGTGGGCATGCAAATTTCCATTTCAAAGATTGCTCTCAATGGTGGTTGCATATATGACTCATTAGTATGTTTTTGCTTGAAATGAGTATGTTTTTGCTTGTCGTGCCTCTTAATTGTATCATATTATGGCTCATGTAGAAGACAAGTAAATCGATGGATATCCATGTGTATGATGACCTACAAATGCAAATCAACTTTTACACGTAGAAAACATGTAAGCAAAACACTCAAGGACAAACAAGTTAGTACGTACGTGCCCTAGGGAATATGGAAAAGACTATTCAAGGTAGCGAGGGCAAAATGCAGTGCACTAAGGATGTGGGTACTCTACCCTCTAAGAAAGAGACTCGCTGATTATAGAGGAACTGAATCGAAGAGACATAACTCTCAACGTCGCAATGTTTTGAATTTGGAAAAGAAGTTGTATATTGCAGTACACTGGATGTCGACTTTGTGGTGGCGGGTCTTAGTTCCCTTATATGCTTAATTTGTTTCACCACATATGTTCTAGAAGTAACTCAAAGTTTCAAGTGAAGGGGTGTCTTGAAGTTGCTTACGACAAAGGTGAAAGGCCTACCGGAGTGGCTCTGAAGGACATTTCTTCACTTGATGGTACTAAAGAAGGCCTTGAATCATGGGAGGGACTTGAGTAGATTACGAAATTGACCCACTAGCATGAGAGTAGCTAGAATGATGCTCAAGAGTCTAGCTAAAAATGCAATTGCACGTGAACTGAACCCTCTGTCTTTAGATCAAGAAGTGTCTAGTACGAGAATTCGAAAGTTGAACAAGACTAAGAGCCATGTTTTCCAAATTTAATTGCAATGAACTCATTTACCTTTGTTATTTTGAAATTTCAATTGTTCTTTTTGTAGCAATGTAGGAGTTCATTGTGAATTGGACCAAAAGAAGCCAATAGTTTCGAAAAGCAAGTAAAACGTGCAGAGCCAAAGGTGTTCGGCGTCTATGTGTATGATCTCACTATTCGTGTAAAGACTTGAAACGCAAAGGGGTGTAAATGATAGAGAGTGTCTGACATTTGTTCTTGCTTCGAGGAAATTAGGAAACACCCTGATGATACGTACACAACATGTAATGGATCAAAACATTTACTTGTACGTAGAATGCATGCAAATGCTAATGAGTGGTCGGTATTAGTGTTCATATTTACTAATTGATGGGCCAATGGTATTCTCATGCATACATGGCGCTCGGAGGATTCAAGTAGGTCCAAGATTTGCTTTGTATGTAGAGTTATATTTTGGGACTTGCATGTTTAGTTTATCTAAAAAGAAGAACATCTTTTGAATGATGATTTTGACATTGTAATTAAAAGAGAAGCCCCCCTAGTCTTGTAATAAGTATTTTTTGCAAATTGGGCCCTTGTATGGAACACATGACAGGTTTATATCTCCAGATTTTGATCTTTGTTGCTTTGGATAGAATGTATCAAATGACTCAGATTCGAACTCACAACCGTGGAACTATGAACAATGTACAACAAACTAGATTATGACTCAATTCTTGCAACGAGGACCCTAGGTAAGGGTGGACAAGGTTTTGCAGGAAGGTTTTGTGAAATGAAAAGGCTTGTAGGTGCTTTTTTGGCTTGTGAACAATTGTATGTGATATGGATATGCATGAAAAGGCTAGATGTTGGTCAGATTGGTTTAAATGGCTTGTGAGTCGTGACACTGGGGTGAAAGTTATTCGGCATTGAAAGGGTATGGTTCGTCCTTGATCGTAGAGGTTGCAATTAGAGCTTTTTATAATGTGGGTCAAGGTGAATTGAGAATAATAGAGGTTCAAACTTCCTAGTCTAACTCTAAGGGTCATGGGTATGGCTCAGTGAAAAGGGTTAAAAGGATCAAAATGATTAATGATATGGCTAGTAAAAGTTTGACATTCGCTTGATTGTGATGATGCAACCGTAGCGTAACCGAAAAAAGTCTCTCAAATTCTCATGGTTTGGTTGAAAATAGCTAATAAAATGATAAGCTACAAGAATTGTGAACCACGATTGATTTCTAGGTTGGCAACAATGATGTTAAATGACGTAGAAGAATTGCGCAAATGCGTCCCTTTAGGGTGTTCACAAACGTGTGCCTCTTTCAGGCGCCATGACTAATTTGCCTAAAATTGTTTTTAAAAAAAAACAGGCGTCCTATTTTCGTGTTACCAAAATTGTGAATTTGAGAGGTTTGAAAAGTGGGATGATTATATAAGGTGGATCTTGAAAATTTCCTGCCATGTTGAGTATGACATGCTTTGGAGAGTCATGTATGTGATTCGAAGGTGGGAAATCATATTGAATAAACAGGGTATGAATGGGACGATCATGTTTGAAAGATGATAGGTATGATGGTCAAATTTCTAATCGTTGGGATTGTGAACAATTTAGATGCATCAAACAAGTCTCTCAAGGAGTGCTTGGAAAACTTATTGATCGATCAAAAAATGGTCAAGTGAGTGGTAGAGGGATGGTATCCTACGTTAGACTTGGAATAGGTAGCGAAAAAGAATGAGTTTACTGGATCCTCGTCACAAAACTTAAACCACACTCTACTTGTTGACTTGTTATTGATTCCATTGAATTTGCATTGTAAGTTCTCTTCTTTGCTATTGATTGAATGGAGACGAATCATATAAATAAAAGACTTATTTGATAAGGGTGAAAAGAACGATTAATTCTTTGATTCCTTTACTCAGTTCAATGTGAATTTTTTTGTGAAGTCCTCTTCTTGTTTTGCCTTATTTTTTCCTATTGGTAAACTTTGTTCACTGCAATATCATTCGAAGTGTGCAAAATAGGCAAATCAAAAGACAAAGGGTACATAGAAATCATAGTCTTATTATTAGAAGGGCATAAACGTTCGTTGACTCGAAGACTAAGAACATTGTTATTGCTGGAACTCACTGGACTCATAATTGCTAAGTTTGGGTACAAATTCGTTGTATGAGGGCACTTAGTTGATCTTTGTGGGTCAATATTTGGGGTGCCCTTATCATCATTTTCAGGGTATTCCAAATACCGTGGTGTTTATTGTACCAAATGCTTGCAATATGCTCATCATCCGTACTTGAAGTTGGGTGGAATAACGTATATTTCCCTTATTGGCACCTTGATGGAATTAGCATGTGAATCGCGACTCGTTTAAACTCATGGACCTATGTAAGAGTGAATATCATCGTCTACTTGCATTTGAGTGGCATTAGCTAATGACTATTATTCACGAACTCCTAGCCATGTACGTGGGAGTATGCCTTTTTAGTTTTTTTGTTTCCACTGGTATTTGGGTAGCATTATTTGTAGTCTCATCTTGATGGGAGGTCAAAATTTATAACATAATTCATGTCAGTTATTAGTTTTAAGCCCATGTATACAGTGTAAAAGTCGTCTTCTCGGTACTTAATTTTCGAATTTTCTTCAATACTCTTTTGAATTGATCTAAGAGAGGTGTCCAAAGTGGTCGGACCACGCTATGGTTTCCTCACTATAACCCTAGAACAACATGACGGGGTGAATGAATTTTGACACAAAGGAGGACACAATTAATGGAGTCCTATGACGCTCGAAATTTGTCTATGTGGGGATAAAAAACAAATCGGAAACACGACCAGCTTTACGCGGAGGTACAAAGTTTGTAGGATTCATGAAAAGTTGAGACTCCTAAGAATACTAGGATCAAATTTTGGTGGGAAAGAATCGTAAGGGATTTTGGAAAACTAGACTCCTTAAACCACTAGAAATAGGACAGCTAAAACAAGCTCCAAAGGTATAACTCTCCTAAATTGTGTAGAAATTGACACGTTAGAAATGAAGTATATAAGGACACGTACGTACGTCTCAACATGAAACAAACTTTGGTCACGGCAGACGCAAGAAAGGCACGTAGCAAAAAAAATAGAAAGTATTAAAACTCAAATAACTAGGCAGACACGTATGTGCAAATAGTAAAAACCCACGTAATTTCTTCTACGTTTGCTAAATGGGGTAGTTAATAAGGTAAGTGATACCCACGACTAGGACAAATTTCATTAGGTTTCGGTACGTCAGGCCGTGCTAATGAGTTCGTCCATTTTATACTAAATGCCGAGTTGACTAGTATAAGCGTCACGGGGTGGAAGTAGACCATATTTTCATCGCATAAACCAAGTTGGTCCGATGAGCAATAGTACTTCTTCCGAGGTCAATTGGCTTTATCCTAGAGCACAACGTACTAACGCGGCATGCAAACTATATGAAATATGCAATGTTAATTACGCATTAATCATTTAAGATGGATCAAATTTCGAGCTTTGCAATTAGTCCCCAGCGGAGTCGCCACTGTGAGATGCCGTACCGACGGGTTGCCGATCCGCTCTCCCGAAAAAGAGGTGTGAATTACACGGAGTCGCCACGAACCTAAACTGGGGGTTCGATGCAAAGTTACGAGTTAGGAAGGTGTTAGGCACCCAACTCGCCCATCGACTTGATGGTCTCTACTAATTGATCCGAAATAAATATAAAAATAGTAATTAACGACGAAAGCACGTACAAATAGCATGCAAGAGCAATAATTAAATCATGCGACGAGTTAATGTGTAAAAATTATCACTTAAGCACATCAAAGCATGTAGCAGATTTGCAAATTAGAGCATGGTTTACTAGACAAGTTGATGATGCATAGTTTTAACATTGTAGTTATCATGCACTTAAGGATAAAGTTGATTAACGTCTGATTAAATTAAATACTCTATGTTACATACCCATGTGCGTAGAACTAGATGAAAAAAACCAAAAGAAGTTTGACTTGCATGCAAATTATATACACTTTCGTCGTAAAAACTAAACACGTACGTGCGCCATGACCAACAATTAGACGGCAAATTCAAGCTACGGAATTACCATAATTTTTATTACATATATATGAGCAAGAATTTACTTACTGTCAACCAGCGCAAAAAGTATAAAATATCACGAATTAACACATACCTTGAAAACGCTTTGTGAAAGAATTTGGGGCCCTCAGGTGGACGTTCTTGTATTGTCGTATCGCAGATCTTGATGTCGTTTGCCAATGAACCCATTATATATAGTCTTGACCCTTGTATGCCACGTAGCCTAGTTGTTCTGTCTTGATTGAATAGGATAGTCTACGGCCGTTGGACGTCGTAGGTAAGGTGTATGTGTTTATGGTGATAAGGGTGTTTATTGATCTTTTCCCAATCCCCGTTGTTGAAGATGTAGGTAGAGTTTGTAGAGGATAATTATGTGTGACAAATAATATTCGTGACTCATGTGCTTGTTCATTGGTGTCTTGGCTATTTCTTGCGTAAGTTTTGAAGAATGAATTCTGAATGTTATTTATACTCACGTAGGAAAGCATCCATATGCTATTGAAACTCAATGTGGTGACATCGCAGCACCAATCATCGAAGTGTTTGAGAGTTACTACGCAAGGAGTGTCCTAATGCAAATGGTGAATTAGCATTGAAAATGAAGCTTTTTACTTGCAACACAAATTGCTCCACATGTTCAATCATTGATTAAATTAGAGAAGTTAGTAATTAGGTAGGTTTCTAATGATTATCACAAAGGAATTAGGCAGCCCTTCTACACGGAGTGGAATTGTGCTCCGGGTAAAAAATTAATGCCATCGAAGTGATAACACCCTCAATCCATCATGCAAAGGCCAACGCATGAATTGAGGATTGCTCTCAATGGTGGTTGCATATATGCAAAGAGAGATCGCGCCGGCGTAGAGGAAGGAGAGAGAAAATGGAGCGGCTTATACCAGACGCGACGAAGGTGACAGCGACAGATAACAGAGGTGGCGGTGGCGGTGTCGACGAGAGATGAGAGCGGGAAAGGAGAGAGAAAATGTCGGGGAGAGGGAAAACTGGAGGAGAGAGACGAAAAAATTGAAAATGAGGGGAAATGGGAAAAAATTGGATACCATTCTTTTTTCTAGTGGAAGACACGTGGTTTAATCAGGGACGTCTAAATCCGTAGATCGGACGGCTCTTAATTGGTTTAATCAGACACGTGCTAGAGACATTTGTTACATTTTTATTGGTTAAAAGTAAGGACTTCATATACTTCAAATTTTAGGTTATATCATTCACATTGCATTATGCATACGGTCACACATGTATATTTAGTTTCTGCATGAATCTTTAAAGTAAGAATAACTACACCTCATGTCACTGTTTTTGTGGTGCATGAATTTTAGTTATTTATTTATTTATTATTACTGAGTCAAAGGAGAGGTACAAGGTAAATAGAGAGGCTAAATATCTCAAATACAATGTCAATCTTTTATCTATGTCTCAATTCTCTGCACGATAAGGGCAAGGATTATTATGGTGGCGTCGACTCCCCATGTTCATCATTTGACTGCTTAGTAGCTGAAGTCTTGGTTGGCCCTGCTGAGGCCCTCTCACTAATGTACGCATATTGATGTGGCATAATTGTGGTGTGTTAATTCGGTTGATTTAGGCGCCTTAGTGTCTATTTGGGCATGGTTTTATCGTGAGTTGTAGACCACACCACTCGAAGTATTTTTGGAGGTTATTCGTTGGTTTTACGACTTTTTGGCAAATTCGTGTAAAATAAAGGAATGTGTGGTTCCAGAATCAAACAGGACATACCCAGGAGTATTTTAAATGGGAATAATACCTGGGACTACATCACTGGAGGACGGAGCATCTTCATCCATGATGGCAAATACTTTTCCAGAAACGCTTGCCTTTTGTCCACTCCTACGGTGGTCACTTGACTGTTTCCCTGCTGATACTTGTGTCCTCTGGGGCTAGTGGTTGGGGGTGCTTGGCTCGTCTCTGGTTTTGGGCAATTAGCTATCATGTGTCCTTTTTTGCCACACCTGAAACAAGTTCCCGTGCACCACCTGCACTCGTTTCCATTCATCACTAGAACACTTTTGACACGTCCTCACTGGTACCTGGCTACCTCTATTCCCCGGAAAGGCTACACTTGCTACAGATGGCTGGATTCTAGATACGTGTTTACTTGCTTGGGGAAATGAAGAAAATGCTCTGGGTTCAAATTCTTGTGTGTGTTGTCTCTTTAAACTAACTCTTGAAGCTTGGATAACGCCGGAATCCGTCTTCTTACTCTTTTCCTTCTTTACCTCCCTAAGACTCAATTCTACTATTCTTGCCTTCTCAACAACTACAGCATACTCCTGTAACTCAAAAACACTCACTCCTTGCTCTATTTTTGGTTCTAACCCATAAACGAACCTATAAGCCTTGTCCGCCTCTGTAGACACAAATTGCGGGGTGAACTTGCACAACCCCTCAAACCTATCCTGATAATCACCTACAGACATATTCTCTTTTTGCCTTAATTCCAAGAAATCTTCCATAGCCTTATCCCTAAGACTCTTAGGAAAGTATTTCTTGTTAAAAGTATCCTCAACTTTCCAAGTGATGACTTTAGCATATTGACCCCGATTGGTTACTTCCCCTGCTTTCAATAGATTTTCCTCAGACAACCACCAATCATAAGCATTGCCTTCTAGTTGATACACTGCATAATTTACCTTTTCTTCCTCTGAGCACTTGAATACTCTGAATACTTTCTCCATTGCTAGGAGCCATCCTTCGGCTTCTGCGGAGTTAGTGGTACCTGCAAAAACCGGAGGATTGAGCCCCTTAAAATCCCTCATTGGATTTCTTGCCTCCATCATTTCGCCTGGCTTCCTAAGCAAGCGATTCACCAGCTTCTGGCTGAGCCTCTGCAAATCTTGTTGTTCCTTCAATCTCTGAAGGAAATCATGATAGAAGTCATCGGGACCATGGGTAACTCCCTCAAAGTTACCAGCATCGATCACTGCTTTCTTCATTATCATTATGATGTTCCTCACCGACTTCTTCTATGTTTTCCTCTACTATGTTTACAGCTTCTTCCTCAGCAGCCATCAAATCCTTTAAGTAAAAATAATCATAAAAAGTTAACACGTGTTTCTAATACTAGTAGTTTTCAAAGGTAATAGATTACGTGAACCAAACTTAATTTACACATACTCTCTCGCATGTATTGTGTTCCTAGGGTCAAACTATTGCTCTGATACCATTTAATCTGTCACGCCCCAAAACCATTATTGGAACATAACAGACGGCAACCTACAAAAAGTAGGCTAAGCCATTCTTATTTCTCAAAAGTCAAAGGTACACAACATATATTACACAATATTATACATACGAATACTATTGTACAAACGATCACTAAGGCCATTTATTTATGTTACAAGTCGACTTGGGTAACTCACTCAAATTCCCACCTTCAGCTAGTACTGATTACCTGAAAAGAATTTATTATCGAAAGGGTGAGCTCAACAGCCCAGTAAAAGACAGTTTCCATCTTAACCGGATCAAGTAGTTGCTAAAATAGTAAACAACAATAATTCATATATGCATAATAATTTCCAGTAGTGGGTAGTATAGTTCTAGTTAGTTCAGAAGTTCTCAGTCAGTTCCAGTTTACTCCCTTGGCAGGGCCAGACGAATATCCTCGTTTCAAAGTTAGCCAGAACACATAACTAACCCACAAAATCAAAGTAGTTCCGAAAATAATCAGAGTTTGCAGTACTCGATCCTCTTTCGAAAATAAGCATTATAGAGTATACAAAAATAATACTACAACCCACATCAAAAAGAATCGCTTACCTGAATTCCAAATCACCGCGCTAATACTCCGTGCGTTTTCTCGTTCTAAGTAAATAAAGTCGCGTAAGTTATTTATTTAAGATCATATTAGTAGTGTAATCATAGTGTTGATTATTTGGTAATTAATTGTCCAAGTGTCGAACGACGTCCGAAGTGGTAACTATATAGTCACATTATTAATCTATTAAATGATGGTCTTTTAGCGGAAATTACCCACTCTAAGATTATTTCACCACTGGGGTAACTCCGCCGGGTTATTTTTAATCATGGAGTTACTAATTACCACTAACATAATTAACATCCAATCTTGGGCTATATCTTATTAACGGTTACGTTCACAAACTGGGGTACATCCGCCGAGTTACTTGTACCGTAATAATTATTCGCCACAAGATTAATTAATTAAAAGTTATAAATGCGTACGGTCGTTAATGTCTTTAACTAAATATATATATTAGCTTAAAATAATTTCAGTAACATACCGGTAGTTAATTTAAGTGGTGATAACTTTTTCAACGGAACCTTGCTACTAGTAGATTACTTCTCGCGCTCGAAACAGTTGCTTATTTCGTAAGATACATTCACAACATTTACAACACTCGTAACTGACTTTAGTCGTGGTGTGCTTATGGTCTGAAACACTTCAGTTATATTTCACTCAGTTAACACTTGTGTGTTGATTTGCTCCGAAAGCTGAAAGTGAAGCATGCTATTTATAGACCAAGTGAGATCATTTGCTTCCCGGGGAAATGCAATTCCCCAAGAGTGAAATGTTTTTTCACTCACAGCAAAGGACCACAAAGTCAAGGCATTAAATGCCCTAAACCAACTTCTACATAACTTTTTTTTTTTGTTATAATTATTTTTATTATTATTATTATTATTATTATTATTATTATTAAAAGTGGGTTATTACATATGTGAGACTGGTGAAGGAAAATAATGGAAGAGAGAGAGAGAGAGAGAGAGTGAGTGAGAAAAGAGAGAAATGCGGTTGTGTTGTGAAAGCCCAACCCTAAAAAAAATGTTCTATAAACTTTGTTTTGTACACAAAAACTAAAAATATTAATAAAAAAACACACACACACCAGGTCGCAAATCTGCATCCAAAAACAAATATGGTAGCAAATTTGCAACCATCTACATTGGTCTCTAATTAGCATCCAGTTTTAGAATCCAATTTATCATTGGTTGCTAATCTGCAACCAAATTCGAATTTGGTCGCTAATCTGCAACCAAATTCAAGTTTGGACGCTAATCTGCAACCAAAGTTACATTTGGTCGCTAGTTAGCATCCAATTAAGATTTGGTCGCTAATTAGCATCCAATTATTGGTTGGTCGCGGGTTTTGGTTGCAAAAGACCCTTTTTCTTGTAGTGGGGGAGCAGGAGAGTGAAAATTAAATTTATGTGGTCAAACTATTTAATGGCTATGATTAGCTTGTGAAAATAAACGGTCGTTATTCATTTTACTTATAATGGGTACCGAACGTTGGTAGCTATTGCCGGATTGGTAAAATATAAAGGGGGATGCTTTGTAATGGAAACCAATATTAAGTTTCCACCCATTAATGTATGAATATTCCAAATACATTAAGTGTATGCGTAGAGTCCCTCATTAAGAATTGTACTTGAACATCGGTGAGGAATGTGATAACCATAGGGATGTGCCTGTCGACGTGTTCATATGAATCCGGCCAGCCTCAAATGCTACCTGTTGACAGGTCTTACCTGTAACACCCCCAAATTTCGTAATTAGTGATAGTTAATCCAAAACAAGCATAAAAATCAAATCTTTGTACATAGAACAAACTTAAATCAATTACCCACTAAGTATAACATCTATTACTATCAATTAAGCATGATTTTAAGTAAGAAAACTGACTTGTAATTCACGTTTATAAAAGAGGACGAAAACAGGGGAAGAAGGATGCGTTACCCACGGTAATTCAAGGAGGAAGAGAAGGTGGTTGGGTGGTCGGCCGGCGAGATGGATCGAACAACAAGCTAGGCAGGAGCGGTGGTGTGCGCGTGGCTGCGTCGTGGTGTGCGGCAAGGCGAGGCGTGAAGAAGAAGTGGAAAGCAGGGGAGCTCTGTTTTTATTTTATAGGGGAAAGGGGGGTGTGTTTGGTCGACAAAGAGGAGAGAGAATTGTGAGGGTTTTCTTTTTCTTTTCTTTCTTCCTCATTAAAATCTGATTTCCTTTTTCCCTTTGGGTTTGACTTTGGGTTTGGGCTAATTGGTGTGGGCTAGTGTAGTTTATTTATTGTAGTTGGGAATGACCCAAATGAAAATAAAAAGACCCAAATAGAAATACGACTCTAAAACTCATTCTCGAACTCATTTAGGAAAACGACTCACAACCCATCATTAAATTCATTTTTTCCACTAGAATAAATTCATTAATTTTACTAACAAATTATTATAAAATATACCGAATTTTCGGGATATTATGTCCTTCCCCCCTTAAGAGAACGCTTCGTCCCCGAAGCGCAAATTAACTAGGTGAACTCATCACACAACCACACAACATATACCAACTCATATGACGCAAATGTATGAATGCAATGCATGATTCTAAGTATAATCCAAAGTTGGCATTACAATCTACCCTCCTTAAGAGTTCGTCCTCGAACTCACGAGCTAAACAATCCTATATGTAATTAAATAATGCTAACGCCCTGATACACGAGAAACTAACAAAAGCGACAATAAAATACAGAATCTTCTCATCAATTTTAATTTGCACTATCAAACTGATACACTTTAGAAGATACATCATTATATCAATCTTATAGTAATCCAAAAATTATAGCATCGCTAAAAATTCTGAAACACCTTCGTGTAATATAAAATACATAATTAGTATAGTTGTCACTAGATCTTCTTATTACACAAAATTCAGTTCAGCATATAACCCCCACTATATTACTCATGTTTGACCAAAATCTCGAATAAATCATCGACGCAGCGATGTCCGAACACAAGTGTAAATTGCTAGACATAAAGCATAATAATCTACATATTAGCCACTAGTTCCACTATTAAGGGTAGGGTGGGAGGGCACTATATATGTTTTGGTATATTTCCTCTATAGTTAATTAACTCTTTAAGAATGATGTAGTTCTAGCTATCAAGCACTTATTAACAGTTCCAACCCTAATATATACCAAAGTAATATATGTCTCAATTGAGGCACATTCCATGAAACTAAGAAAATGTATACATGTCGAGCATACTGAAAATAGACATACAATTTTCTCATTCTAATTCAATGAATATAATTTCAAATATATCAGGTTCATTTGACCTTCCAAAACCATCATTTTTCATACATGTAGATCAATTCCTTATTTTCTAATTCCAATACCACATTACATTTACCTTACATTTCCAAGTGAATCAAAACATTCAAATCATCCAATAACAGTTGTATATATATAAAACTCACATGTGAAAACAAGTACCAATTCATAAATAAGAAGATGTTAAACACGCATAAACTAACAAAGCAATACCCATATACTCCCATACGGCTTGGTTAATTTTATTTGTTTTCGTAAGTTAATTCATTTGTTTATTTTCCTAATCTTATTAGTTCAATTTTAGCGTGGGACCTAACCTGGGCTCCGATACCAACTGTAACACCCCAAAATTTCGTAATTAGTGATAGTTAATCCAAAACAAGCATAAAAATCAAATGTTTGTACATAGAACGAACCCAAATCAATTACCCACTAAGTATAACATCTATTACTATCAATTAAGCATGATTTTAAGTAAGAAAACCGACTTGTGATTCACGTTTATAAAAGAGGACGAAAACAAGGGAAGAAGGAGGCGTTACCCACGGTAATTAAAGAAGGAAGAGAAGGTGGTTGGGTGGTCGGCCAGCAAGATGGATCGAACGACAACTTGGGCAGGAGCGGTGGTGTGCACGTGGCGGCGGCGTTGTGTGCGGCAAGGCGAGGCGTGAAGAAGAAGTGGAAAGAAGGGGAGCTCTTTTTTATTTTATAGGGGAAAGGGGGTGTGTTTGGTCGACAAAGAGGAGAGAGAATTGTGAGGTTTTTCTTTTTCTTTTTCTTTTTTTTTCCTCATTAAAATCTGATTTCCTTTTTCCCTTTGGGTTTGACTTTGGGTTTGGGCTAATTGGTGTGGGCTAGTGTAGTTTATTTATTGTAGTTAGGAATGATCCAAATGAAAATAAAAAGACCCAAATAGAAATCCGACTTTAAAACTCATTCTCGAACTCATTTAGGAAAACGACTCACAACCCATCATTAAATTCATTTTGTCCACTAGAATAAATCCATTAATTTTACTAACAAATTATTATAAAATATATCGAATTTTCGGGATATTACATTACCTGGGTCGTGTTTGGGGTGAAATGCTGAAAATAATCCTTAGTCATTCTCAATATAGCCATACATGATGAAAATACTACTAGTCCAGATCTCAGGAGACTTTGGTGGTAAGCGACAGATGAAGACATTGTTTATTTTTTCTTTCTTATAGTATATTCCATATCTAGTTTTGATAATTTACTAGTTTGCGATCCCTTATTTCAACATGAGTTTTTATATTGCGCAACTCTTCACGTTAATTATAATTTAGTTATTTAAAGTGGGAACACTTTGATCCCGCAAAAATAATAAAACAAGAAGGGCTCTATAATTGGTTGCAGCCAGTATTATTACAATCCTAATATAAATATAAGATGATTGATATATTAATTAAAAATAATAAATTACACGAAGTTGTTTGGGAGCCGCGAAACAATCTGCGCCCCCACACCCTTGGTTATAGAAAAACCAATACGAGTGAAAATATGTGTCGCAGCCTGCGCACCAATGTCATGCGTCCTGAAACCGCTGAATGCGTTGAAGCAGAGCAACGGCACCTGACTCCAATTCTCCCAAAGAGGAGAAGGAGAAAGGGAGGAAGCCATAACCCAAAGAAGCGCATAAAGCATCATACTTAGTACGCTTACGATGAGCTGCAGTACGCACAACCCCGCCCGGCTCAAAACCGACCAAGCCAGACTGAGTTAAGGGCGATGAACCAGTCAAATCGACACACACGCCACGCCCCCCATCCCACGAATATAATAGCACGTCCACTCCGGACGAAGAGGCCTGCCATCAGTGCCGAGCAGCCCGATATCCACCTCCTTGCCTGCTGAAATCCCGGACCGATAGTAGACGTCGGTGTCGCGAACGACATTGTAACGATGCTTGATGCCCACAACCCCAGCACACGAAACTGCATGGTCCCCAAAAATATCCCCAACGAAAGTCCTAGAACAAGCAGAACACGGCCGGTCCAAAGAGAACAAAGGGACCCCCAAACGATAGCACAGGACACAACGATAAGTCCGGCTATTCATAGTCTGCCCTAAGCCAGAAACAGGGACCACCCGAAGCCAATCCAAACTGTGCTCCGCCTGCTGTGAATGCACAAGACCAACTGACGCGGTGTGAGAGAGAAAACAGAGGTAGCAGTCTGAGTGACTCTAGCAAAATATATATCTGCCAATTTCTTCATGAGTCGGGGGGCAGCAATATCACTAGAGTTTCTCAAAATATCAACTTCCATAGTCTGATTAAACACACCGAGAGCATCATCAAAAGATGGGCCGGAAGACACAACACCAGCACGCCGAAGAAGCTTATCCTGCAAGTCAGCGGACTGAAGACGAGACGCTAAAAACACATAATAGACAGCATCACCAGCCGAATAAACACCAAGCCCCCATGGGAAAAAGGCAAGGTGGCTAGCCTCCACTGCCAATCACCAAAACCCGGCCCCGAAGCCACAACAATACGCTCTAATGAAGAACGAAGTGATGCATCAAAAACAACCTGAGCCGACTCAAAGACACGGGGTGGACAAGTGCGCAAAGCAAAGTAAAGCTTAGACACACCGGTACAAGCCCGAAGTAACAACAACTCACACTGGGGATCGCGAAGTGTTGCAACTGCATCCATAAGCGCAATGATTTTGGTGACCCGCTCCACAACATGGGAACTGCAAAAGTCGAGATCCGCACTCACCGGCCCACCTAGAAGCTTAACCCCACGAAGAGGCCTAGCAATATTAGGAGGGAAAATACCGTCAAGCCTACTCCGAGGGTCTTCACGAGGCCAGAACACCTTTGTCTTATCAACATTAAGATGAAAACCCAAAGGTGGGCCCGCCAGCTGAATCAGCTCCAAGACCTGACCACAACCAAGGTATCGCCGACAATAGTACCATCATCCAAATACCAGGCCTGTAAGGACAAATCGAAGGAATCCCAAATCTGGAAAACCAAGGGGTGAAACACGAGGGCAAAGAGCAACGACCCAAGAGGATCGCCCTGTTGCACCCCCTGACAAGACCAGAGAGTGTGCTCCGCATAAAACAAACGAGCAGGACTCGAATAACAAAAATCAACCCAACGCGAAAAAGTGGGGCAGCGAACACGGACCTCCCGAAGCATAGCAGTCCGATCTACCAAGTTGAAGGCGTTCCTAAAGTCTACCAACAACATGGAAAGACCAACCTCATCCCCCCTCGCCTCGACCAGACGATTAACCGCATGGAAAATCGTCTCCCCCTGCTGACATACCCACTCCAAACT
Source organism: Spergularia marina (assembly GCA_963680865.1). NCBI lineage: Eukaryota > Viridiplantae > Streptophyta > Magnoliopsida > Caryophyllales > Caryophyllaceae > Spergularia > Spergularia marina. The sequence goes on along the minus strand of OY804550.1, from coordinate 11,092,269 downwards.
GGAGATCAGCAAAGTAAGCACTCAAGGTAGGGCCTACCAAACGAGCCCCAACCTTAGAGACCAGACGTCTCCACACGGTATCCACTGCAATAGGGCGAATCCCACCCCCGGGCTTGACCAGCGGAGTAAGAGGAGCACTAGCTATATAAGGGCCTAATACCGCATGGCACCGGCCAGCTAGAAAAGGTTAACCACCTGTGTGATCGACGCCAAGAGTTCATCTGAAACAGCCACCGCAGCACCACTCAAACAATCTAAAAGGTGTTGCGCACGCAATTCGTCACGCCCACATGACGTACCACGCGGGAAACTCCGAATTCCCTCACGAACAATAGTGGCAGAAGCATCAAGAAAAAGCTGATCAGCAGGTAAGGAAGGCAAAGATGGCCCCGGAATGAAAGGGTGCTTAGCAGTCAGATCATCCAAAGTAGCATCAGAGTAAAGAGAAATGCCAAAAGATGAAAGGACACGAACCGCTGCAGTAAAATGACCATCTGAGACCTTACGCTTACACTGCAAGATAGAACGCTCCCCCACGTCCTCATCCACCTCCACAGATGGAGGCGAGCTAGCAGCCAACGCATCCTGCACAAGCGCTCATATACCCCCCGGCTCACCCCATGACCGAAGGGCACTAAGTATACCCTCCTCCTGCAAATGACGTCTAACAGAAGATCGACGCTCACGACAACTCCGCGGAGAAAACGTCCGAAGGACACACAGCGGCAACACAAGCAACTGAACCCAGCAGTAGATGTCATCTGGCTCACCAATAACCCTATCAAGTGCCCCTTTGAGTACTCGTGCAAAACTCAAACGACACTTCGGAGGGATGGACTTCACAGTACAAAGTCTCTTGGAAAGCAAGCTATCAAATAAAGCGACGTCAAAACTAAAAGGAGGGTCCGGCACAGCAGCAACCCCAAGTCCACTAGGTGAGGAAACAGGTACCGCCGGTCTGGCCAAATCATAAAGAACAAAATGAACAACACCATCACCTGCATCAGGAGGACCAACAATCAAACCATCCTCATGACGACACCTAGACCGAACAGTGTGGCTCCTGAAACAAACACCACAAAGCCAACGACCCATCCGGCGATAAGTTGACTCTGCCTCGTCATAAATAATTGAACTAGTCGAAAGAGCCAGTTTAGTATCGTCCAAAGTATCCCGGCCAAAGTGACGGTCACGCAAGTGCGCAATTAAAGAACCCCTCGTAAGCCCCACACCGCCCCTATCCTGGCAACTGCTAATGCCAACAAAAGAGCAATGAAACTGTACAGTAGGGGTAGCCATACCAAAAAATGAAACAAACCCAAAACGTGGAAGGAAAATAAATAAACAAATCAAGACAAACAAAAAGTCAAAGCCAACAAAAGAAAAAGAAAAGGATACCCTCAAAAGTGGGGTACCCCAAAAGCCAACCATTGACAACAACCACTCAACCCACAATCGAACAAACCCATCTCCCGACACCCACGACGAGCACCCAAAAAACAACCAACGAACACAGCCCCATACAGCAGCATCCTACCGCAACAACACCCCCCTCACCCACCGTAGCGACGGTGTTAATGAAGCACATGGGGAACAATGGTCGGGGGTGTTGACGATAAAATCGTGGTCGGCAGCGAAGATTCGAAAAGGCGACAACGTGATTTGTTGACGGTATCGATCGAAGTGATGAACAGCCGTGATGATCGGAGCGTGATCGGCGATTTGTATGGGATTTGGGAATTTGTATGGGATTTTTGGGGCGGCACGATCCTTAGTCAGAGATTGATTTTGGCGGCGTGATATGGACGAGGAATGGGATTAACCAAACTCGTGAGAAGCGCTGCCTTGTCGCTCAGATTTAGTAGATCAGACGAATAGCATATGTTTGCGAAATTTTTACCTTGACAGAATAGAGCAAGATCGCGGTGGCACTGAAGAAGAAAGAAATGATTGTTTGGATGTTTGTGAGTAGGTGGAAGGGGAATGGGGAGTGGTGAGGCGGAGGGGTTTATATAATAGATATCCAACAACAACAAGAAAGCTTATCTGCTACACATCACCAACTTATTCTAGCAACCTACAGAATAGAAGTCCAATCCATTAAAACAAAGAAATATTTACAGAACGAATAAGTTGTACCTAAAAATACCAAATCCGAATAGGATCAGCCGCATCATCTTCACGTTTCAGCCTCTTTGAGTGTGATCAGCTGTCATCAAAGCCCGGCTATCCTTCACTACCTTCTTGGCTGCTAATTCCGGGTCACATACTATAGCAAGACAAACTCTATAAGTTTTTGGCACCTTTAACACTCAATTTATCTCTACAAAAAAATTCTCAAAGTTTTCATTTTTATCCAATTTGTGAAATAATTCCTACAATCGTTTTGGAGGAACAAATGGAAGTTGAGTCAAACACTTTTCAGCATATCTTAATTAACAAATGGAGTCATTTGAGTAGAGTTCAGTCAATTGAATTTATGCAATCTTTCCGGACGAACCAAGTGAAATTGAATTAGACACTTCTCAGTAGAGTATAATTAACAAATGAAGTCATTTGAGTATACTGTGGATTGTGTTTGCCATTTGATTCAAATGGAATGCCACGGCATATAAATTGGTTGTTAAAGGTGCCAAAAAGTTGTAGGGACTGTCTCGCTATTGTATGTGACGAATAATTGTATGCCAAAAGTTGTAGAGACTTGAATCTCATGACGTAAACTAGACACAGCTTACTAATAGTACAACTTCACCCCTCCCGACACAACCACCTCGCGGCGCCGGCGCAACCACCTGCACCCACGGCGACGGCCGCTGAATCGAAACTGATAGCACAACTTCTTGTTCAACATCAACTCTCCCACCACCTCGCAGATCCGACGATGCCGCTTTCACCCCTATCAGAGCCGAATGCAGCTCTGATTCTTGGTTGTTAATTGACCGGCGGCCTGATGGGATTCGCCTAAGCGGCATTAAACATCTATCTCCGCCTAATCCGTCGCCGTATGTGATTCGCCCGAGCATCACCATACATCTCCCTCCGCCTCTGTCGGACTGCATATCCGGGGGTTTGGTGTATTTGAGTTTTAGTGTTTGGTGGAGAGTGGACTCTGAGTAAGTGAGGAGTTGTCTATTAAAATAGTGGATAATTATATAAAACCTCCGGGGGTATTTCGATATTTCCCTCTCTTGTACCCCTGAGTCAACTCACTGAATAAAAAATTAAAAAATAATAAAAACATAATTTAATAAATGTTTAATAATTGAAAATTGGTGTTTGTAAGATATATATATATACAAGAGCGAATAGAAGGGTAAAGTTTAAGGTAAAAGATGTGAGTTTTGAAAATAAACAAAAATCGCATGCTTCAAAGAACTTTTAAGTGTCGTATGTTTTAAAGGTAGTCGGTGAGGATTCTCTTTCTTGTTTGTTACTCCCTCCGTCCCAATTCAAATGCCTCATATTTTATTTTGCGATATTCCACCTCAAATACCCATCTATTTGTTAAAGAAAATATGTACGTCCTTATTGTTGGGTCGTAACCCAATTGGTATCCAACCCACGTAGACTTTGATTTCCTTAATTGTGTGCAACATGTTATGGAAAGTGGACATGATTAGGCGGCTAATCATGTGGTATAAAAAGGAATCTAAATTCCTTGGGTTTTAGGCAGCTACGGCAGAAGCATATTACGTACGTATTTTCTTGGTTTCTCCTTCTCTCACGGAGGTGTACACGGGCTATTATTAGCGGGTGTTCAAGACGGATCAAGTCTTGGTGTGGGGGTGTAGCTGTTGGCGCAAGTCGACTCTTGCGGTTGTGTAACACCCCACAATTTTGGGACTTTAATTAATTAGGATGTTACGTTTATTAATCATTTTGAGAGAATTAATAAGAGTCATTTTGGGAATTGGGTGAATTATAGACTATGTTACTAATTGGGTAATTCTATTTTGGGAAGTTCTATAATTGGATTATTGGACTTGGATCGGGTTTATGGATCACTCATATCACCCGACTAATAAAGCTTGAACCCGAGTCTAACCCCTTACCCATTGACATAAACAAAATAAGAAACCCTACCTTCCCCTCAATCTATTCGGCCTCCCTCCATCTCCTCTCTCCTTTTCGTTTTCCTCCACCCGCAGAACATCTCAGCAGGACAACATAAACTTCAAACACACATAATTATCTCATATGATCTCTGATTAAAGCGTGGTTTCACTACTACAGAAATGCGTATAAACGTCGGACATTTTTCAGCGTACACATCGGTTTCAGTTTCGACGTTAAGTTGACCCATGTCTATACAATTGGAATAGACATCGGTTTTTAGTCCGACGTCTGTAAAAAATATAGACATGGGATTTCCTGAAAAACCAATGTCTATTGGTCTTATAGACATGGGATTTCCTGAAATAACCGATGTTTATCTATCAAATAGACATGAGATTTTCTAAAAATCTGATGTCTATTGTTTAGTTTATACATCAACTTTTTAGAAAACCCATGTCTATTCCTCCAACCTAATTACAAAAAATAAGTCGCCAACTAACCAACAAAATGTCCCAAGCTAGAGTCCGAACTAAAAAGCAATCGACTTTTATTATAATGTTAAATGGATACAATTACTATGTCTAATCAAACTAAGGATAAGATCTAGAATACATCATGAGAAAAGCATTACAAAATAAACAAGATTTACAAGCACTTGAACATATATAAATCTTACAAAGAAAAGAACTATAAAAAAATACTACAAGATCAAAAACTTGAAGATCTGGAAAGAGTACCTGCAATAAAAAAAAAAATAAAGGAAGACGAAGAAAAACAAATGGTAAAGTGATAGAACAGATTTCAAAACAAAATCCAACTGTATCCGTATAAGGTAAAAAAGAAGAACAAAAACAGAAAACTTAAAAATCTTGGAACTTGTTTAATTTACTCTTCATCTCCTATGTTCCTTGCATGTTATTGATTTGGTCAAAATACATAGAAACACTCAGATCTAGATTTAACCAAAAACTCAAAATTAATACTAAAACACATACCTTTGTAAGATCGAATCCACGGTGTTAAATTTCAGCCCATGAGGTTTTCACATCAAACTTCGTGATCTTGGTCATGAATATAATTTCTCTTTAAAATATTTAGCGTTTGTTGAGGAAAGAATCAATTATTGATGAATTGATTTTATATTTTTGAAGGGAAGTGTGGAAATTAAGGAGTGAGAGACAAATACACAAGTGTGAAGAAAGACTGGGAAACGAAATAAGGGAAGAAGTTGTGAATTTTGGAGATGAGAGAGAAGAGAGAAAGTGTAGAATGAGAAATGGGAGAAACATGTGTGAGGCGGCTAAGTAGTAGGGTAAATATATGTAAGTCGGGATTTGTTTGTGGGAATGAATGTACATGGGATTTTTGAAATATTTGATGTCTATACGACAACAATAGACATGGGTTTTCTTAAAATAACTCACGTCTTTCATTAGACATGGGTTTTTACTAAAAATCTCATGTCTATTCTTTGATCATAATTGCAAAACTGCCACCGGTCCATTATAGACATCAGTTTTGTAAATATCCCATGTCTACGAACTGACGTCTATACTTAGTTTTGTAGTAGTGTTTATGGCGTTAGAACCGTGCTTTCAATACAAATCCAGGAATATGTGGATCGTGCCAAGATTCCATCGGAGGCTACTTGTGGAGGTGTTTTAGTAGAGCTGTCTCTACCTACCCGAGAATCTGTTTTGAGGATTCTTGTCGACTCCTAAGGAATTCGAGGACAAGATTTTTTGGAGATGTTCCTTACTCTAGTATTGAAAATATATCCAAACTTGGTAAGGCCTAGACTTCTGTATCAAAATTTACATTAGTTTTCGTGAGTAAACCCTAATTGTTATTTGTGATTCATTGTGAAGTTGATTTTCGTTGATCCGCTTGGATTTTGTGGACGAAATTTTGAGGAGTGGTTTCTGACATACCCTTATACAACATACTAAAATTTGGTGGTCTTCCAATATCATAGGTAGACGTTATTTGTGTTTGTTTACCACTGTCCCTTTGTGGATCCGTTTCATATTAATGATAGTTGTGGGATGTAAGACTTATGGTTACATCTTTTTGATTAGGGAATTGTGGATTGAGTTTATAATTGGATGATTAAGGATTAGTGTTGTAAGGTAAGAACGTTGATCACAATCCTCTTGACTAATCACTATCTTGTTTGATACACTAATTCGCCTGAACATCATATGTTCTTGCTTTATACGTTCATTCTCATTATCCGTTTCGCTTGTGCCTAAATTATATCATTGAGCGTATTTCTTTTCCGTCATATCGATATTCGTTGCGGTCTTTCGACCACCATACTCCCACACGGCCTCTCGGTCGATCCTTGCCCTCATCGGCCCTTCGACCTCTAGCCAAGACCACAACTCGACCACTCGGTCGAGTGGTATGTATGTTTGTCGCTTGTGTTTTTGTTTCGCTTCAAGTATCTATCGAATATGATCATTATATTTTTATCGTCAAATAATGCACGCGTGAATAACGTATATAAAACGGATGAAAGAAAATAAATGACTCTACCTAGAGTACGATGGATTCGGCTCGGCCGATCGTCGTTTGATATACCTCTGATCAAGGTACTATGTGTCGGATTAGCTACCGACTTCCTAATAGTCTTCCTCCTAGATGGGAGTTCGTCCTACCGGCCTATCTTGCAAGGGGTGTGCACACTCGGGATAATTAGAGGCGATAATTACAACTCTAGCTCGAACAAAGTTCGTTAAGTGGGGCTATGGGTAGGACCTTGGCCGAAAATATGATTAAATAATTTGTGAATATATTGAGCGACGATGCTCCTTTGATAATACACTCTGTTGTTATTGATACTCCTAAGTTATGACAGCAATTCGTTCTTGTTAGCTACGCGCCTCAAGGCGCGTATCTTAATTGTTCTTTATGTTTATTACTTCTTACTCAGCATGTGCTGACGTTCTGTTTTCTGGTTCGTCCCTACCTTGTTCTGGGGCCTATGTCAATCTTCGATGGCATAGTTGACAGGTCTTGATGATGTGGATGCATGCTTAAGTAGTCGTACATGTTGGGGTTTTCAAAGACATTTATTGAGACTCAATTTGAATAGGCTGTAATTTGGTTATGGTTTTGAGAACTGTAGTTCGACATTTAAAGACTTCCGTTGTATTATTTTTCGTTGGATTATTGTAGTTGAATTTCTAGCCTAGCAATTGACTTGGTAGTCAATTGCGGCGTGACAATTCTAAATTGTTTCTATTTATAGTTCAGTCAAAATTTAGGGTTGTTACAGTTGGTATCTGAGCAATAGGTTCTGATTCGTCGAGTCTACAAAAGTTTTCAAATCTTGTTTTAAGGAAATTTACAAACTGGGAACGGGGTGGGTGCATTCATACGCATGTTGATTGCTAAGTGCTATGTGTTTCCCTTGATTTACTATGGAGTTTTAGAGCCGACTTTTGAGACTTTTGATTTGAGACCGAATGTCATTATTGGGAAGCATCTCATTGTAGGTCTTCTTTGATATTAATGGAAAGTACGATTCTTTGAATTATAACTCCAAGGGTAATTAGTTCAACATATTGCGGTTATTTATTACGTGGAGTGTGATGTGAAAGAACTTAAAGCGACTAGCTGGAGGTTCATTCGTAAACTATTGGGAGTCAAATAAAGACGCAAAGGACCCTTTTGGTTATATTAAGGATGTGTTTGATGATAAAGTTATGATTTTATTTGAGCACTAGGCGTTTACTGTTATCGAGGAATTTGTCTTTATTGATGAGATATGAGGTAGAACATGCCCTTTGATTTGTGTATGTGAGATGCTGGTAAACCACAAACTTGGGAGACAATCGTTTACCCACTTTTTTTTTCCCAAACCACAATACTCTATTTGTGGTATTGAATCAAATAAGATCATTGAGGAAAAATAAATCGAGAAGAACCTATGCTTATCCCTGTAGAAGCAACCGACACTACTCCATCTAACTTTGCTCCACCTGTTAAATCTAGTACATTGATTACTTTAAGGGAGAGTGAAAAGTTGAAGAAGGGACTAGAAATGGTGAGTCTATGAGGGAGCTAAGCATATGCGATGTAGGTTCTTGTATACTCAACCTTGCGTCATTCAATTGCCATCGACGCGGAATCTAAGTGATGTTAAGGAAACTGAGAATTTGGGGGTGTAAAAAAAATGGAAAGAAGTTTCCGTTGAGGATATCACGCATACGATTGTTTTGTTATTTTGGGTTCAAGTGACGAAAATTCGATATGCAATATATGATACTAGAGTCACCCAAAATTTAGAAGAACTCTCAAAGTGAACCAAATACTATTGTAACGAAGGTCAATTTATGTATTTCTGCAAGAGTGGTGAGGTTTTAAAGAATTACAAGTTAGATGTGACTATGATCATGGATACGATACTTTAAAGTTGAGGATTTAATTTCTGTGATTTTCCTTACCTCGTTTTCTTTGCATTTAGACTCCATGTCTTGTAACTGTCTTAGAAAATGGGACAACGCCCCTATAAATCTATTTTAATTGATGTCATTTGATTGAGACTACGTGCTATTTGAGAACTTATATGAGTGTGTGAGTGTTTCGTTACTCTGACTCACCTATTCTAAATAGCCAGACTTGGCTTTGTTGGGGGCTCACGTTGGCACCAGGAAGAGTGTCCACCCGTCTTAATCGAGGCGCAGAATGCGCTACCATCCGTATTTCGCCTTGCATAATTTGAATCAAATAAGTAATCGATAAATCGTATGATCACGAGTTAAACAAGAAAGTATTGCTCTAATTTCGGAATCAGCCTAAGTCAAACAAAACACTCGAATAAACAGGTTGGTTGATTATTAGTATTGCATGGGATTTCATACTTGGTTCGTTGAAGGTCGTACTATAAAGGTAAACTATTTACTTCGGGACCCCTAACAAGATTCTTCAAATTAGGGTCGTTTGGGTAAAAGATGGTGCATATGGGTTCTAAGTGAATAATCAGATTTGATTCGGGGCTTTGTTGTATGAATTACGGCTAGCGTTGGTAATTACTCCCTACGCGTGATTTTGTAGTATTGAAGAATAAGACAAACATTATGGAATATACATGAGCAAAGGGACACCTTCAGGACTTCTCGAATTATCATTATATTTGTACGAGATCTATCTCGGTAAATCATAAGATAGGAGTGTTGGACGCCTAATATAAAATGGAGAGTGAAATTTTGAGGTTACCATGGGGATTGATCAATTGAAATTGGGAATTAATTGGTTGAGGTACAATTAGATTGTGCGGGGCAAAGACTCAACGTTCAAGATCAGTTACGTCTATTGGTACATGATTGACATAATTAATAAAGTGAAAGAGATAACAGGGTTATGACTTCAGCTATTGTTCGAAAACTGAATTGGTGAAAGAGATTCATCTAACCACTTGCATGACTTGAAGGTTGACACTATGATATAATTTGAACAATGGAGACATAAGCTGTCTTGGGATCTCCAACAATGGAGAGTAAACGTAAGAAGGAAAGGACTGTCGTTGTGCTACAACTATACCGAGGTTTTAAGTTTTAAAGACTGATGTACCATTTAAATATTAGGGCGGAGTAGAGATAATGATATTGCTCCCGAATTCAGCCACTATAAGTATAATGATAATGATATTGTTTACCTTGGCGAACAGTTAATGGAATGTGAAGCAACTTCGTGGTAGTAGCGTTGTTTCACCCCTTAGATTTCCTGGCACCTTAAACATCATATCTTGAGATTTGTAGTAACTGGAGGATTTGATTTTAATGTCAAATTAAAGGATGACTCCTAGTACATTTTGGTTTAAATAACGAGGAAAGGAATGGAAAATTCAAAGATGCAGAGTTATGGGTTGAAATTTTGTCAGATGAGGGGAATTGAAAGGGGCTGTGTATAGAGGAACTAGCGATTGTTATTATGATCAGATTTGGTACTACCTATACAATGCTTATGGTATTGTGTTATAGAAAATAAAATTACACCCCTCTAGGGAAGTTACACTCGTATTGCATGGGTTAAGGCAGCTTTGGTGTTATTAAACAGATGAGGAGGCAACAAAAGAGAACTAAAGATGATCATATCAGTTGTAGCTTGACAAGTGTGAGACTTAAGGATACATGTTTAATTTACAAGGATGAAGTCTCTTCAGGTCAAATTAGGGTGATGGTCTTACCTAATGACTAAGGCTAAAAGTGCGTCAACACTTGAGAGCTCTATATACGAATATGTGCTTGACCAAGTTTCCAAAGGATTTCCTTATAGTTACATAAGCTTGTGTGATCGCTCTAACGTCTACACTTGTAAGACATGGTTACGTGGAAGCCCCAATATACAAGGAAAAGAGAAAGCAACTTCGAGACTTGTAGTATATGTTCTGAGGATCAGATGAGAATGAGATATGAAAGGAAAAATAACTAGAGAGTGATACTCTTAACACATTAAGGTCATATGATTACAGGAGTAAACTCGTTCGCACAAGCAAAGAGATTGACTCTAAGTATTACCTAAGGGATGATGTGAGTCATGAACGGATAAAATTTAAAGAGCTACAACGTGCATCTTCAGGGAATCCAATGAGTGTGAGGAGACTGGCCTACTTGAGGTTCGACTAATGATTGTAGTCTTTAACTTTGGAGACATAAGTGTCGGTGTGTAATTAAAGGGACGAACATGAGGCATTTGACGTAATTATTGAAACTTAAAGAGTATTATAAGACAACAAGTTGATTATGAGAAAGAGACTCAAATTTCATGGACGACGAGTTATATTGATTCTCAAGACCCTGGATACATCAGGCGCATAGAGATCTAAGGGAGTCAGGGGACCTGCAGCAAGGAGCCTAGTCAGTGCGATCAAATAACTACTGCATGACGATAATATCTTGATGGGGTAAAACGACAATAAGGGTCAATGGAGATGAAATAGAGCTTAAAGGGTAACAACGTCTGTCATCAGCCCTCTACGACATAAAAAGGGACGTTCATTTTGTGAAGATAAGTGATAAACATAACAAGATTGTGAAAGATACATGGAGTAATAAAATATGATTTGGCCAGTTGTCTGTAAGCATTGAGACGTATGACCTTGCAATCTACGACTACATGTGAGTTGAGATATACAATACAAGTTCTACGATAGCGGTCTTGATACTAAATAGTACTCCGAGGTTTAAATATTAATACCTGGTGTAGATGGGAATACCGCAACAAAGGCTTGTTATCAGATTTGGAAACGATGAGATTTAAAGGACTACAAATTTCGGTAAAACTTTCGTTGGTACGAATTTAATATAAGGAATGGTATATGGTTAACAAGTTTGAGTTGCCGGCCGGCTTCTGGAAAGGTCCTACTTTAGTAATGTGTTTCATGTCTATCAATGACAATCATTTTCTAAATGCGTTGGATAGTTCGATATTATTGGGATTACAATTCATGAGGAAATGCGACAAAGCGTGGTCGACCTGGGGATGAGAAAGAGACAATGAAATACCAATTTGGGGAACATAAGTGAAAAGCAGCATTGATCGATGATCAGATAATTTTCTCGAAACGTACTTTGGGTTCGAGGACGAACCTTTTCTTTAAGGGGGATGAGAACGTCACGTGTTCCTCCTCCGCTCTCATTTATGTGGATTCCATGTTCTATTTGTTATTATATGCAAGTTGTTGACCTTGTCAATTTGATCTAACGAGCCGAGATACTTACTACATGTACTGAAGATGTATGTATACATATTCTGTGCACAAATAATGCACACGTTCCTGTTTTGTGCACTGATGTTGCACACGTAATACTATTACTTATAATTGCGAGCACTGTCTCTGAAATGCATTGATATATCATTTCTCACTTCCTTCCTTCCCATACATGGAAATATATATTTGAATCACTACTTATTTTCATCATATATGGTATCCTAGTACCATGTATAATACCGTACACATATAAAGCCTATTTACTTTCATCTCCCTCACCTTGCTCGAATGCTCAAGTAGTGGTAAATGGAGGTGTTTGACTAAGCAAGTGTTTGGAAAACTATAAACTTGGAAGGACGATAATTGAGGACACTTTGGAGGATGAGTAAAAGATTCGTCCGAATCTTTGTTTTAAGGAGGGAAGACTGTAACACCCCACAATTTTGGGACTTTAATTAATTAGGATGTTACGTTTATTAATCATTTTGAGAGAATTAATAAGAGTTATTTTGGGAATTTGGTGAATTATAGACTATGTTATTAATTGGCTAAATCTATTTTGGGAAGTTCTATAATTGGATTATTGGACTTGGATCGGGTTTATGGATCACTCATCTCACCCGACTAATAAAACTTGAACCCGAGTCTAACACCTTACCCATTGACATAAACAAAATAAGAAACCCTACCTTCCCTTAAATCTATTCGGCCTCCCACCATCTCCTCTCTCCTTTTCCTTTTCCTCCACCCGCAGAACATCTCAGCAGGACAACATCAACTTCAAACACACATAATTATCTTATATGATCTCTGATTAGAGCGTGGTTTGTGGCGTTAGAACCGTTCTTTCAATACGAATCCAAGAATATGTGGATCGTGCCAATATTCCATCAGAGGCTACTTGTGAAGGTGTTTTAGTAGAGCTGTGTCTACCTACCCAATAATCTGTTCCGCCCCTCGTTGTTTTGAGGATTCCCATCAACTCCTAAGGAATTCCTGGACAAGATTTTGTGGAGATGTTCCTTGCTCTAATATTGAAAATATATCCAAAATTGGTAAGACCAAGACTTCTTTATCAAAAGTTAAATTAGTTTTCGTGAGTAAACCCTAATTGTTATTTGTGGTTCATTGTGAAGTTGATTTCCGTTGATCCGCTTGGATTTTGTGGACGACATTTTGAGGAGTGGTTTCTGACATACTCATATACAACATACTAAAATTTGGTGGTCGTCCAATATCAGAGGTAGACGTTATTCGTGTTTCTTTACCACTGTCCCTTTGTGGATCCGTTTCATATTAATGATAGTTGTGGGTTGTAAGACTTATGGTTACATCTTTTTGATTAGGGAATTGTGGATTGAGTTTATAATTGGATGATTAAGGATTAGCGTTGTGTGGTAAGAACGTTGATAACAATCCTCTTGACTAATCACTATCTTGTTTGATACACTAATTCGCCTGAACATCATATATTCTTGCTTTATACGTTCATTCTCATTATCCGTTTCGCTTGTGCCTAAATTATATCATTGAGCGTATTTCTTTTCCGTCATATCGATATTCGTTGCGGTCTTTCGACCACCATACTCCCACACGGCCTCTCGGTCGATCCTTGCCCTACTCGGCCCTTCGGCCTATAGCCGAGACCACAACTCGGCCACTCGGTCGAGTGGTGTGTATGTTTGTCGCTTGTGTTTTTGTTTCGCTTCAAGTATCTATCGATTATGATCATTATAATTTGTATCGTCAAATAATGCACCCGTGAATAACGTATATAAAACGGATGAAAGAAAATAAATGACTCCACCTAGAGTACGATGGATTCGACTCCGCCGATCGTCGTTTGATATACCTCTGATCAAAGTACTATGGGTTGGATTAGCTCCCGACTTCCTAATAGTCTTCCTCCTAGATGGGAGCTCGTCCTACCGGCCTATCTTGCGAGGGGTGTGCACACTCGGGATTATTAGAGGCGATAATTACAACTCTAGCTCGAACAAAGTTCGTTAAGTGGGGCTATGGGGTAGGACCATGGCCGAAAATATGATTAAATAATTTGTATATATATATTTGAGCGACGATGCTCCTTTGATAATAAACTCTGTTGTTATTGATACTCCTAAGTTATAACAGCAATTCGTTCTTGTTAGCTACGCGCCTCAAGGCGCGTATCTTAATTGTTCTTTATGTTTATTACTTCGTACTCAGCCTGTGTTGACGTTCTGTTTTCTGGTTCGTCCCTACCTTGTTTTGGGGCCTATGTCAATCTTCGATGGCATAGTTGACAGGTCTTGATGATTTGGATGCATGCTTAAGAAGTCGTACATGTTGGGGTTTTCAAAGACATTTATTGAGTCTCAATTTGAATAGGCTGTAATTTGGTTATGGTTTTGAGAACTGTAGTTCGACATTTAAAGACTTCCGCTGTTTTATTTTTCGTTGGATTATTGTAGTTGAATTTCTAGCCTAGCAATTGACTTGGTAGTCAATTGCGGCGTGACAATTCTAAATTGTTTCTATTTATAGTTCAGTCAAAATTTAGGGTTGTTACAGGTTGAGATTAATATCTCGATTCAGTACAAGGTTCGTCTATAATACATGAACATTTAGTACATCTATTCAGGTGTGGTTTATCTCTAGGAGTATTATTAATTGGTGATTATTAATTATACTCGAAAGATAGGGGTAGTTTATCCTTTTTCCTGATTTGTAGCGTGTTTCGAATTCGGTGTTGTAATTCGAGACGGTGGTTGTACTGGTGCTATTTTATATAATGGAATTCAGCGGTTTTGCTGGTGGGTTTTACCTCCGGAGTTGGAGGGTTTTGCCCTGGGTTTAGTCCTTAAAATATGTGTCTCATCTTATTAGCTTGCGTATTTTCTACTTTTGTTTATTATTGTCGATTGGTTTACTTTCATTGCGCGTAGTAGATTGGTCATATTTCCCAACAAGTGGTACCACTTGGTGGCTCAACCTGGTGGCGTGGTTTTTTTTTAATCGGCAAGGATGTCAAACATGGGGTCTCAGTTTGCTGTGACAAAGTTTGACGGTAAAAGTAGTTTCACCCTTTGGCAAAGAAGGATGAAGGATCTCCTGCTACACCTTGGCTTATCGAAAGCCTTGAAAGGAGTTACGGGCAAGCCGACAGCGATGAGTGATGCCGACTGGCAAGATGTGTTCGATAAATGTGCTAGCACCATTAGGTTGTGCATCTCGGATTCAGTCATCAATTGTGTAGTTGATGAGGACTCTCCATCGGAGATATGGGTTAATTTGGAGAAACTCTACAGGTCAAAGAGTTTCACCAACAAGTTGCTGATGAAGTGACGGTTATATCGGTTGCGGATGGATGAGGATGAAAATCTGGTTGGACACATGAATGTGCTCAATGGACTGTTAGATGAGTTGAAAACGATCGAGGTTAAGCATGAGGATGAAGATAAGATGTTGTTACTTCTCAACTCTCTCCGGATGCATATGATAATTATGTGGATACTATTCTGTGCGGAAAGGATACTATTACGATGGATCAGGCACAGACCGCTTTATTGTCTTTTGATGCGAAGAAGAAGGACAAGGCTGGGATACGTAGTAACAGCTCAGATACGGTAGCAGTTGCTCGTGGTGGGAGAGGTTGATCGTCTAACAAGGATGCTAGGTCGAATCATGGCACGTCTCGGTGTAGGAACACCTCTGGTAATGAGGTGCAGTGCTACAAGTGTGGTGACCTTGAGCATATTAGGCGGTATTGTCCTAATAAAGGTAACGGCAAAGGCGACATCAACTTGATAAGGAGTGAAGAGACAGGTGACTCCTCTTTCACGCCTAGTGACTTACTTGCGGTTAAGGATGAGTGCGATGCTTCTTCTAACGAAGATTGGGTGTTAGATTCTGCTAGTGTCAGTCACGTTTTCTCCCGAAAAGATTGTTTTGATGAGCTCCAAGAAGGAATGACTAGGAAGTTGAGTTTGCTGAATAACTCGACGGTTGATGTCATGGGTGTTGGGGGTGGTGAAAATCAAAACTGGTGACGGAGTAGTGCATACTTTGGACAAGGTATCATATGTTCCTAAGTTGCGGAAGAATCTAATCTCACTTAGTCAGTTGGACTCCCAAGGTTATGGGTACAAATCTCATGGGGGGTGTTAAAGGTGACTCAGGGTTCAAAGGTCATCTTGAAGGGGGGGTTGCATTGTGGTTTGTACCGTCTGGATGGTTCTACCATCAAGACCTCACAGGACTGGGAATGGAAAAGACGTCGACGTGTTTCGTTTGCGGTAGAGGCGACGAAGGTTAATTGGTTCCAGGTTGCAGACGGGGGCAAGGGTAGAAAAATTCCTCCTAGTGGTAGAGTGGAGGGGTGGAGGTCTCTCTCCGGGCTCAAATGGCGCCTTTGACTGGTTCGGCTATACACGGTGCATTGGCCGTGGTAGTTAGTCAGGGTGAGGACCGAACTTGGGTGTGCAGCTGGTAATTACGGTAGGCCAATGGTTGATTCCTCGGTGTTAACCCTTGGTTTGGAGGGGGAGAATTGTTGGGTCGTAAGCCAATTGGTATCCAACCCACGTAGACTTTGCTTTCATTAATTGTGTGCAACATGTTATGGAAAGTGAACATAATTAGGCGGCTAATCATGTGGTATAAAAAGGAATCTAAATTCCTTGGTTTTTAGGCAGCTACGGCATAAGCATATTAGGTACGTATTTGCTTGGTTTCTCCTTCTCTCACGGAGGTGTACACGGGCTATTATTAGCGGGTGTTCAAGACGGATCAAGTCTTGGTGTGGGAGTGTAGCTGCTGGCGCAAGTGGACTCTTGCGGTTGAGATTAATATCTCGGTTTAGTACAAGGTTCGTCTACAGTACAGGAACGGTTAGTACATCTATTCAGGTGTGGTTTATCTCTAGAAGTATTATTAATTGGTGATTATTAATTATACTCGTAAGATAGGGGTAGTTTATCTTTGTTCATGATTTGTAGCGTGTTTCGAATTCGGTGTTGTAATTCGAGACGGTGGTTGTACTGGTGCTATTTTATGTAGTAGAGTTCAGCGGTTTTGCTGGTGGGTTTTACCTCCGGAGTTGGAGGGTTTTGCCATGGGTTTAGTCCCTAAAATCTGTGTCTCATCATATTAGCTTGCGTATTTTCTACTTTTGTTTATTATTGTCGATTGGTTTACTTACGTTGCGCGTCGGAGATTGGTCATATTTCTCAACACTTATACTATGTTCAATCTTGAAACCAAATCACACACAAAAGGGCCGTGAAAATTTACTAACCAGATAATTATGTAAAATGAAATCATTAGTCATAGAAAAAGAGCAAGAATAATCCGAGCCCAACAAATACACATTGTGTCCTTAAGACGTTATTGTGCCCTCTACGGTACTCAAGGTTCATGGGCATACGTCTCCCATGATAGAACGGATTGCGTCCTTACCATAAGTAGTACTCCAATATAGTAAGGTTCCGACGAATTCAACATGTGTTTGTACTCAATACAGACGACACGGGTAAGGGAGACAAAATGAGACATATACATGACTTTAGACGCTTAAACGACATTTTACACAATTGATTATGTCACATAAAGGACCCACATAAACACCTTTACATAGGCAATGAAGTGAAAAGGTACGGACGAAACAATGTATCTATACTTGACGAATGAAGACATATTTTGGAAAATTAAGTGAATTTGGACAACCGTCAAGATACAGTGTATCATAGATTTCTCATTCATAAATTAATTTTATTTTATGAAATAAAATTTCCAACATTATTTTGGGACATATTTCTCTCTCCTACTTTTATTAAATTATCACATTATCTCTCATACTTTTATCAATCCTCACATTCTCTCTCATCCTTTTTTTCTAATATTACCTCAATCCACTTATTATATCAATTTTTTTTATTTCACTACAAATATCGATCGGAGCGATTGAGCTGTGACGGAAGGAGTATTTAGGTTACGTTGTAGTCATGTGAAATAGAATTTTACGAGTGGTGGATGAAAATCCGACAGAAGGTCTTTTAACATGAATAACACATGTCTGATGTCAACATACTAGTATATAGTATTATGTTCACAAGTGTAACAAAGGGAAAATATAAGCTCACTCACTTCACATTTAGAAACCATATCATGTCAACGCATATATGTGGAACTAATAATAGTCGGTAATTTAGATGAAGAAGCTAAGAAATGCATAATAAGACAACACATAAGATAATAAATTGTAGCACACTGTATCAATATTGGTCCAAACGTGAATAACATGAGGCCAGCCGGCCAGGTATGATTAGAGCTGGCAACCTTGACCCGACCCGAGCAACCCGACCTGACTCACCCAAAAACCCGACCCGATCGGACCCGAAATTGTGATCACCCGCATCTTTTGGTGTAACTGGTTATTCCTTACCTCGGGACCAAATTGGTTATTGGGCAGTCAAAATTGTAACAGGGAGTTGCTGGTGTATTGAACCCGACTCAACCCGACCCGATAACGACCCATGACCCGATACAACCCGATAATGTCCAACCCGACAATGACCCGACCCGACCCGTAGTGACCCGTTATCCGACAATGACCCGACCCGTTTGATGACCCGATACTTATTAAGCTTAATAATGATCCAAAATAAAACATTTAGCCCCTGTTTGATAGGACTGCATCTTTCAGAACTGAACTGATTTGAATGATTCTGATCTGATTGAACTGAATGATTCTGATCTGATCTGATCTGAATTGGTTGAAAATTTGATTGAATTTCAACGAATTAGTATCAATTATGGACCAAATACATAGATAGTTATTTGAACATTTCTTAACTGAACTGATCTGATCTGAATAATTCTAATCTGATCTTAATTAATCTGAGAATAAGTCCTATCAAATAGGGCCTTAGTATGCAGATTGATGGTTTTAACTTACTAACTAAATAATTTCCTCTAATTGTGCCAAAAAACCAAAAAATATTAACCAAAACTTGAAATGACGCGGATTAATAATCGGCAGTAACTAAACCCGATTATGACCCGACCCAAAATTGACCCAACCCGACGCAAAATTTACCCGACATGACCCGAAACGAAAGCGACCTGAGTCAAACCCGGCCCGACCCGAAAGTTTATCTCGATCTGGCAAGACCCAAACCCGATATGACCCGACCCGAAACCGACGCGACCCGCTCGATTGCTAGCTCTAGGGATGACTAAAAATCTACCTATCTACTCCCTTCATCAGGCCCAACGACGTAAACAATTAAATGAGATTGAAGGAGTACGAATAATGAAACAATGAATTACAAAACTCTGCACGCGGTTCTCGATTATATTGCTTGCAATTAATTAATGGACTATTGTTACGTACTCAGTTGCTTCAACGAGATCGATGACAATGCTTGTGTGAATCGTAATAATCAGCGAACGAGTTGACCTAAAATACTACACATTGATGAGAATAATTATTACTCCCTCCGTCCCACTTCAAACGTTCCGGGCGTTTTTTGTAATAGAATAAGAAAAATTGATATAATAAGTTGAGTGGGGTAATATTAGGAAAAAAGATGAGAGAGAATGTGGTGATTAATAAAAGTAGTAGAGAGAATGTGAGAGATGATGTAATAATTTAATAAAAGTAGGAGAGAGAAATATGTCCCAAAATAGATGGGGTGTCTGAAGTGTGACGTTCCAAAACGGAATATGGCGTTTGAACTGAGATGGAGGGAGTACTCTATAAAACCATCTCATAATAAAACGATATTTGTATGCATATTGGTAAAGGTCTACAGTGTAGACACAATTAATTTGTCTACAATGTACAACTAAGTTAAGTAGTAAAATTAAAATTGGAGTAGTAAAATTAATTTGTGATGAAAAAATCATGCAATAAAATTATTTGTGTGAGTAGTAAAATTTTGCTAGTGTAATAAAATTAATGTTAATCGTAGACACCTTCAAGTGTCTATACTGTACCCCTCTAGCATTGTCTTATTGATATGCATAATAACAATATATGCATGGCGCGTAATAAAGGCCGGTTGTGAGTTTTGTCCTTACCTGGTCACCGCGTAGACTTTTTAAAAAAAATACGATCCCTCGTCTTGCTACATGCTTGATACTACTATATATAAGATGCACTACTGCAAGCAAGTGATGACATGCAAACCATAACAACAAAAACATAAATTAAGCTTCATCAACACGCATATTTCTAGAGAGAGAGAAAAATGGGGAGCTTAGGATACGAGGAAAGAGAGGAGTCGACGGCAATGACATTTTCAAGTAATTCTCATCATATTATTTCTCCTACAATAACATCATCAAAGATGACATTGCCTTTGATTTCTCTAAACCATATCTCCTTCGTCTGTAAATCCGTGGCTGATTCCGTCAAGTTCTACGTCGACGTCTTAGGCTTTGTTCTTGTTAAACGCCCTTCTTCTCTCAAATGCGAGGGAGCTTGGTATGTCGTTCTTGATCATTTTATTCTAGTACGGAGTATATATTCTTCTTGTATTATTTGAGTCGTGAATTATATATGTACTTAGTACGCAACTACTTCGTATAATGCAAAAATCTCGTTTCTGATAGGGAAATAATAGTAATAAGAATGACGACATTTAACCTTTATGGTTAAACTGATGCATACGACTTTTATAGTTAAATAATGTAGGTGTAGCATTTCTCCACTACCGTTTTCAGCGCATGTTATAGCGTTTCATTCGTTCTTTGTTTCGAATGGTCCAGTGTTACAGTGTTTCTGTGAAATTACGCGGGTCTGGGCCACACCCGTAAGGAGAAGAGAGGTCCGCTTGATAAGGCCAAGGAGGTTCCATCCTAAAAACAATAGCAATTGAAGGAATAACTCTTTGATTTATATGGAGGACAAATCTCTTCTCTTTTTCCAACGTGGGACGCTCATATATATGTGGAGTATTTTGGGTGTCACTCAACAGTTTCTAATTTCAATGATGGCGGTTTCTCAGGCTATACAATTATGGAATGGGAATTCATTTGTTGGAATCATCGGATAAGCATCAACGAAAGACGACGAGCCGGATCAATCCAAGGGACAACCACATCTCATTTCAGAGCTCGGACATGAAACTTGTGATCACAAAGTTGGAGGAAATGAGAATCGAATACGCGACCGCACAAGTCGAAGAAGATGGCATAAAGGTTGATCAGCTGTTTTTCCATGACCCAGATGGTTACATGGTCGAGATATGTAACTGTGACAATATACCTATTATGCCACTTTCCTCTTGCCTTCTTAAAAGGGCACCAAAATGATAGAAATTAGACACTTGATCGGCATACTCCTTATTAACGACAGCATATGGTGGCGAAGCATAAGTCGAGCCAAACCAGATGGGCAGCTTGATGATGCATGTTTGGGTATGACTTGTAAGCATGTAGGGATTATATGATCAAGTGTATAAGAGCTTCAATAAAATTGTAAATTCATTCAAAGCAACCTTTTGTACGTTCGTGTGTCTTTTTGTAGAAGCTAAGTGATGGAATTAACTAAATTGTCATTGCTAGCGTGTAATGGAATGAATGACAAACGAGATTCTTACATGAAGACGTTCAATTTCCATCCTCACACAATTTTAAGATATTTCCGAAAGTATTTTATTGAATTGTGATATTAAAGAAAATGTGCCTGATTTCATCAATCATCACTAGTGCTAATAATTATGCTGAGCGAAAGACGATTTAAACTACTATAATGGCTTTGGTTGTTTAATTTCCATTTGTTGCTAATTAGTTTTAGGATGATATATATCAATATATGATTAGACGTCTATATATATTTCGATGCATGGCCACGGACAATCAGCTCAAGCATAATACATTATCGGAATTATTACAAGAAATGGATTGATAAAAATGGTGCTACATACTGTACGTATATACATGTACGCTTACAACAAACGACTTTTGTTACCTAAAACTTCAAGTTTCCTGACCTTAACTTATTCAAATTATCGTCAAATTTTACATAAATCATGGATTACAGACAGAATATTTGTGCTTGAATTGGTGTAGTACTAGTATATTTTAACAAAGTGTTTAGGGTATCTTAATTAGCGGCAAAGACGATACGCAAAAAATGAGAAAAGTACAAAATCTTAAGTTGAAGATCAGAATAATGAAGTATCGATCCAGCTAGCTAGGAACCAAAGTTTAGGAATTAGGATACAACATGGACAGAAATCCTGGAGAAGAAAGGGATATAAACGTGGGTGGCACTTGTTTTGAGGTTTGACAATGAAGATTATTTTTTTTTGAAGGAAGACAATGAAGATTATTGAGAGAGATAGAGAGATCAGATATTAATAAGTTGCCTGCTAGTGTTCATTTGTCTAATTATTGATGTGACGGATCACGGGAGACCAAATGTTACGTCTTAGATGTATATATGATGCCCAGTGTAAAGTTGTAAATGGGTCGATTTGAGCAAGAGCACGGTGAAGTAATTCTTGAGATCGGCTCAACAATTTTACCTCGAGCACTGAATTAGGCTAGCTCAAGTTTAAGTTTAGTTCGAGTAATTTTGGCTCGAATTTCTCCAATAAAAATATTAAAATGCCAATATAAGGAATTTCATGCTTGAATTGGTCGGGTCTCATCTAGTCTCAGGGTCGCCGTCAGCTTTACCAAATCGAGTCGAGTTTTGACCAAACCAATTCTAAACAAGCTCGGATTATTTACGGCCCTAATTTCAGTTGTTATATATATAATAATAAGTTCTCAAGCTGTCGATAAATATATAGTATATGGCGATAGATGATGGATGCATGCATGGCGCGGCGTAGTTTTGAAAAATAGTGGAAGAATCTAATTTGGGAATCTCATTGATTAAGAAATGAGGAACGAAATGTTGTAGTGTAGCTAGCATTTAGCATGAAATATCATTGTTTAATAAATATCTGTTACTTACTACCAGAATCAACAATCTGGCAGTGGCTCATATACATCATTGGCCGCCGGTTGATGTAATTATTATATTATATAATATAAATAGGTGTACTTCTCATTCTCGAGCAGAATATTCAACTTGTACATCATTTCAGATTAGCACGCAATCATACGGTATCCTTGTTGGAATGGATTAGTACGTTGACTCTGATCTTTTCTGCATACCCGCCGTGGCTTCTTTGTCCGATTGGCGATTGCTACGATTAAAAATTAAGCATTGCACTTTACGCTAATAGAGAGGTGGTGCGTCTTCTTGTACTGTTACCACAATCTTGTTTAATACGGACTAATTGACTTACTTCCCCATTGTTTTCATTTCGTAATTATTATTAGCTTTCAGTATGTAGCTTTGTTTTGGATATATATATGTAAGAGAAATACAAAATAAATGTTAAGAATAAAATGAAAACAATAATACATGGACAACACCAAAACTGAAGTTAAAACACGCACGAATAAAGTTCGTTTTAGCAAGCACATGAACTAATTATACAGACCTAGAGCTAATAGCCCGACCGAACTCTACTCATTTTGACTTGACCACCACCTTAGTTTAGCCGGGCCAGCCCTACGTATGATGAACAAGAGTGTAAAATATGAATTAATAATATCCTTTTGACTTTCCTATTTTGGCAATTTGCTTGATATTCCTATGGATGTTTACTATTCATCACCAACCTGTATGTGTTTGAATGGAATGCTGGTATGGACTATAACTGAATTATTTCACCAAATCTATAGCATGTATTCATCATTCACATGTGTTGTACAACCATGCATGAATGTCATAGTGGCTAGCCGGACAGGCTTGATTTGGCCTAAAAGGGACTTACATATACGTACCATGCTATATACTCCGTATTCATCAAATCAAAGAATTATCAGCTACACAATACTTGTCGATCATCATATCAACTCTAACTCATTATATAAAGTGGTAGTCAACGACTCAATTCGACCTAATGACTTGTACAAAATTAATCTAATTTGGCTTAATGTGATCTTGAGCCTTCTTACTATAATTTCCGATTCTCCGATAGATCCTTGTTCTTCATTTACAAAGAATAAATATCTCATTGATTCTACACGTTATTAACGTTTACGCGACGAACACTTTTGTGAGTTAGTCAAACTCTCATACGGACTTACAGTTACACACATACTATTTGATGGTCAATTGGTCAAAAAGTCAGAGACTCGTCGCAATATGCGTGGCAAGCTAAATTAAGTTTTTTATAAGAGGATTAGGTAGCATTATAAATTAAATGTCCTATGCATGCAGCATGCATGTTCTCACATTCGATAATTTGAAAGTTTACTGGACATTGTTATTATCGTCATCATTCATTA
Source organism: Spergularia marina (assembly GCA_963680865.1). Classification (NCBI taxonomy): domain Eukaryota; kingdom Viridiplantae; phylum Streptophyta; class Magnoliopsida; order Caryophyllales; family Caryophyllaceae; genus Spergularia; species Spergularia marina. The sequence goes on along the minus strand of OY804550.1, from coordinate 11,068,154 downwards.
TGCTAGTATCATTTTTTAGAGGTTTAATTGGATATGAATTATAAGTATCACAAACAGCTATCAAATGAGTAGTAAAATTGACATAATGGTTGTGATACTAATTTGCATGGGGTTATCCCACATCGATAATTATAATATTCTCACATCCGCAACATTAGTTGTTTCTCTCATCATCTTAGCTGAAAATCTGATAGTTGATGAACTAATCCTAAAGTATCGCTTCTGAGAGGGGGAGGGTGATTCCTAGGATATAATAAGTTTGATACCATGTGAAAAAATTATGAACAAAAAAGTTAGATTATTGGTTAAAGTCCAAAGAAGAATTTTGTAACTTAGTTAACACTTACAAATCGATGTTTACCAAAAATTAGATGGGCAACGATATATACAATAATGAAAATACATTACTATCACACGCTATTACATGCATGTAGCGAGTTTTCACACTTCTCATCTGCATGTAGTGTTTGCTCTTTGACTTTATTAATTAAGCTAGTGAACAACATATTCTCCTTAGCAATTACATTTCTGAAATCTATATTTGGACGGAGGAATAAAGCCAAAAAAATAAAATAAAAACAGTCCCAAATCTATCTATACGTTCAAACTAACCAAAAGCGGTATGTATTTGACTTGAAAAAATGTACATTTGACCATGTGACATTTTTAGTAGAAGGATAGGACAAAAATGTGGTTGATCTGTAGGGGGCATGTACGTTCATTTGTAGTACCTTGTAGGAGGCAGGACGAAGACGAACGAACAAGATAAGGCGCGTTAAAAAAGACCCCACCGTCCTCATACGTTCCTAGTCATGGCCTTGTCACCCGCGTACGACGTTCTCATCATTCTCTGTCTCTTCCTCATCACACCTCTATATAAGTTGATCATTTACTAAGTTGTGAGCCAAAAAAGTATTCAAGTGTAAGATATTTATTCTACAATCTACACCATTTTCTTAGAAATTAAACTCAATTAATTAACTACATACTTTGAAGCAATATTCGATCGTTATTGCAAATATCGTTTCTCTAGCTGCTACTTCATTAACAAACTTATCGTTTGGAGAAATACGTGAAAGATTTAGTCATGGGAAGTCTAGGATATGGAGAAATCGTAGAAGAGCAAACAATGAACTGGTCGAGTGTTAGTGATGATTGCATGTCATTGCGATCATCAGCATTGCCTCTTTTGTCATTAAATCACGTATCGTACGTGTGTAAATCGGTAGCTGATTCGGTTAGATTTTACGTCGACGTTTTGGGCTTTGTTCTTATCAAACGTCCCTCTTCGTTCAAGTTCGAAGGAGCATGGTACGTTTAGCTAAACTCTGTTTATATACTATAATTTTGTATGAATTTACGTGTTTCATTATATTATTTTCTCGTATATATAGTTACCTAAATGGGATTTGTGTTTGATTGACGTTTCCTTAGGTTGTTCAACTACGGAATTGGAATTCATTTGTTGGAGGTAGACAACCATGAGCGAAAGGCAAGCAAGATAAACCCGAAAGACAACCATATTTCGTTCCAGTGCTCGGACATGAGGCTCGTGATGAAGAAGTTGGAGTTGATGGGGATTGAATACGTGAGTGCATTAGTTGAAGAAGGTGGTATAAAGGTTGATCAGTTGTTCTTCCATGACCCAGATGGTTACATGGTTGAAATATGCAACTGTGACAATATTCCTATTTTACCCCTCTCTTCTTCTTGCCCTCTCAAAAGACCCACAAAAGATACTACTAATACTCTGACTAAATTGCCCCCAACAAACTTGTATGGCAGCCATGGCTCAGAGCTTCATTGTTCAAGTGAAGTAGTTGAGGCAGAAATGATGGAGAACTTGATGGTGGACATGATGAACTTTGCATTTTAATTTTGAGAAACTTAAGCATTTTGAGTGTGAGCAAGTGTTTTTTTTTGGGGGGGGGGGGTGAGGGCAAGAATAGGATCATATTACATTTATTCATAAACATAATTGGTGAGTTAGGATGTGTAACAATTCATTATACATGTAAATGTCAATGCTATTATTTATGGGCAAAATTAGATGTTGGAAGTACCTTCCTAGAGCTTGCGCATATGTACAGGAACAAAACGTCGTGAAGAAGTATAATCTTTGATACGATGTCATGACTCATGAGAGATCATTTTCTTCAGTTGGCATCAAACGAGTCCATCAGTTTAGCAGGTGTTTTGAGTAGTAATCTTGAGTTTAACTATGATAGAACTTGTAAGATGGGTTTCGCGGTCTACTGCCGGTCTTCTGTGGTTATCTAGTCTTACTCAACTCGGGAAAAAGATATAAGAAACAATGACGAAGTTTAGAGGACTAAGTTTCACCCCAGAGGGAGGAAAACATAGCAATTTTGATGCACTTGCTAATTATTCTTCTATGAGATGGCTGAAATATGCAACATGAGATGGTTACAACTCAAATGTAATTGAAAATAGCGTTCTAAAAGAATAAGCTGAGTAAACTCCGAAGCTCAATAAATTGGCCTAAGATTTTATTAGATTTATAAAAAAATGAAATCTTACACGGGCATTGCCTCTATATAGCCACATATGCTGCCGAGCATTAACCTTCGTATATATAGAACGGATGGACTAGGATCCAGTAGGGTCAAAACAGCGGTCCTCCGTGATTAGGTCGACTACATCTGTTGGAGGACTTGAATTAAGAAAATGGGGTCCTTGGGAGTGAATTTACAATTTACAGTTAGAACCCCTTACAAAATCAACTATAAATCTAAACTGATGTTAGTGCACTCAGCACCTCCTGATCCCCCCCACCCGGAAAAGTAAATCAGGTGTATTAGGAAGCCTCAAAAGCTATCGGTCAGACCATTACGCTTCAAAACTCGTTGCAAAATCTATAAATCTCACCCCATCTGAACAAAACTGACTCTGCATCAGTCTTTGGGTCTTGCTACTCAACTTTTCCTGCTGAAGCCTAACTGAATTGACTGGATGGCACCTTAAAAGACTACTCTGCAGTGTTTGGTTACGTTTACAGAAGAGAGCGATCTTGGTCTGACGTTTAGAGGTCGAAGAATGCTTCACGAGCATAATGTTCTCAGCATACGGCTGTGCCACAACCATTTCTACATCAGCTATGACAGATGACAACAAATACGTCATCAAGGGACCAGTTTCTTGGTTCAGCTTTGTTTGGAGGATTCATCTGTGCAGTATCAGAATCAGCAAGGCGATAGCCTATAACAATCTCTTGCCTTTGACGGCCTCTGATCATTATATCGTAGAAACTAAGCTCTTCCTGGTCATATAAATAAAACTCTGCGGACTTGATACACATGTCATTGCCCTGCAATAAATTATAAGAATTATACGACATGGACAATCATACAGCTTGTAATATATCTGCACCGTCTTACTTGTCTCTTGTCTTACTACTTTGGTTAATCCCCTTGAGAAAATTCACCACTAAATATGAATTAATCCTATACATATATAATGCAAACACACATGAGTACTCCAGCACAAAAAACAATAGGCTAACATTTGACATAGGAATTTAGACAAATCATGGAGTTCATTATGGAATCTGAGATAATTGTCAAAACAATTTTTGAGAAATTTCTGCATAACTTATGTCATATTTCATCCAAACAACGAGCAATTGTCACGCATCAAAACTGATCACTTGGTTTCTGAGAGAAACTGAACTTTTGTATTTTTTTTTTTTCTTGTTTTGTCCAGAAAACGATCACCCCTCTTTATGTGTGTATGTGTGTGTGTGTATGTGTGTGTGAAGAGACGTCGGTAGGAACCCCAAACTACAGAAACAAGCAGGACACTTGTAAGAAACTAAGCAAGCATATTATGAACCCATGAGACCCCCTAATATGCTGCTGTAAAAAAAATTTCTGGTTAATTTGCTTTTTATGTACCATTGGAGGTTAAAATAGGGACAATAGGGTCAGTTCATAACGAGTTAAAGGGGGGGAATTTAGGTATGGGCCAACATTAAGTGAAGAAATATATGGGAGGGCAATACGACATAAACGATTTTGTATTGAATTAGTTTGTGTTGACCTTAATTGAGAGTAGGGATGAACCCCTATTTATACAAGAGATAACTTGGAGAATAAGTCGGAGATAATCTCTACGACATAGAGTTCTACCATAACTAAAATTTACCAAACACATTTAATTCCTAATACAACACATATCTAAAGTCCTAATATTCCCATAACTCTAACACTCCCCCGCAATCGCAACAGTAGTAACACGAACGATGCGATTGGACCGCATAATAATAACGTCTTGACTCTATAGCATCATGTTGTCGGAGAAGAAAAGCAACCGGGCGAGGCACGAGTCAGATCCAGGAAATACGACTGCTACTGGCAAGTGAGGGGCCGGTGAAGAAACGACTCGGCTTGAAAAAGGCCACACAGTTGAGAACGTGTTACATGCTCCACGTATTGACGACGAAAAGGTTAATAACTTGATCAATAATTGAATTGGTTCTGGCATAACATAACCATGACGATAAAAACGGCGATGCACCACAAACCAAGGACAATTGATCGAAGATGACGGAAAAGACATCGATGATGACAGTAAAGCAAAGAGACGAGCTTGACGATGATAAGGGGCTGCGTATTAGGACACCACAGAGAAGACAAGCAACGTACAACGTAGGGGGGAAAATATCAATGACAAATTGATAATTGAGAAGAGGAATTATGGTGAGAGTAGGAATTACTTGGGGTTTGGGAACCGCGTGGATAAGCCGTGCGAAGACACATGTAAACGGCAGGGATGAGAAACATAGTATTTAGGATTTGAGACAAGCCGTGTGTGAGAATAAAACGGCATGAGAAATTTGTCAAAAAGAGGTAAGAGTATGGTAGCAGCCGTGGACATACGAACGGCAAAAGATGAAATTGAGAGAAAAAAAAAAACTCATAATAACCGATGAGGAAAAAAAAAAAACATTATAATCGATGAGAAATCCCGCCAGTGGGCTTGATTAGACCACCCACCGGCGGAGGGGAAGCGAAATTTGAAGAGTCCGTCCTCAGGAAAGAGGCCCTGACACCATGAAGAAATATATATGAGAGGAGGTCAATACGACATAAACGATATTGTATTGAATTAGTTTGTGTTGACCTTAATTGAGAGTAGGGATGAACCCCTATTTATACAAGCAATCGGTATATGGTACCCCGGGGGTACGTAGCTCTAGGTACCCCCGGTTCAATTGGTATATAATGAGTGAAAATTGAAAAGTAATGAGTGGAATTCGAGAAATAATGAGTGAAAGTTGGGAAATAATGATTGGAATAAAGTTGTATATAATGATTGGAAATTCAGAAATCATGACTGAAAATAAATAATGACAATAATGTTATATATAATGAGTGAAAATCGGAAGATAATGAGTGAAAATTGAGAAATAATGAGTACAAATGAGTGAAAGTATATAATGAGTGAAATTGAGAAATAATGAGTGAAAATTGTAAAATAATGAGTGAAACTATATAATGACTATAATGTGGTATATAATGAGTGAACAGTTAACCGGGGGGTACGTAGCTCTAGGTACCCCCGGGGTACCTAATAATTTGTGTTATACAAGAGATAACTTGGAGAATAAGTCGGAGATAATCTCTACGACATAGAGTTCTACCATAACTAGAATTTACCAAACACATTTAATTCCTAATACAAAACATATCTAAAGTCCTAATATTTCCGTAACTCTAACATTAAGTCGAATTATATTATTAAGTTATACTTACATTACTTGTAGATGCCACCTAACTTTGTTATTAAAGTCATGTAGGTAACATGGGTTGAAACTTGAAAACCTGTTACCATCAAAATTAGCCTTGGTTCTTTTCAAAAAAAAAAAAACAAAAACAAAACCTTTGTTGAGCGACGTAATGTTTGACAAAGCTACATGACAGATGGTGACGAGGAAACCAGGATTTGATGGAATGAACTATAGACCTCCTAATCCTGTTCAACTATATAGACCATTGATGTGCAAGACGGGGCCCTTATTAGGATTCACTTTGTTTGTGTTCCGCCTTCTGTGATTCTTCCAGGCAAGACATATCTGCCAGGTATTTTTTTTAGTTAAGTATGACCCACCCCCTTGGTGACTGGATCTCGACCTCCTACTATCCACGTTTGGCCGTAGAGGCCAAACCAAATGGGAAAGAAAGGGGAGGTTCTCCCTTCCATGAGTCCTAACTCCTAGTGTTAGTAAGAGTTGAACATCTTGCAGGTCCTACCAATAGACCAAGTTGTTGGGAATACAGACCATGTACTTAAAAACCTTTTAGAGGATACCATGATAGACTGCTCAGAGTGATCAATGCAGACAAGATCCAAAAGAACAACAGGTTCCAAATGATTTGGGATGGGCTATAATGAACCGTCCTCTGATACCATCAAAACATAAATCACTCCTACAATGCAATAAAGAACTTTCATATGATCCTATCTCTAACAGGTATTGCAGGCGTACCATAGCCAATTAGCCAATGCTTATGCTGAGGGACTGTCTAATCTTAAGAGATCTCAAATGAGACATTTACTAGTTTCTTGGCTCCCCAAGAACATAAGAATGCTAGTTTAGGGTCATGGAAATACTTTTATCTCGTTAAAGTTACTTCATGTTGTTCACAATTCTTCTTTCCCCTTGGAAATGGCGGGTAAAAGTATGGTTATGTAACTTATGTTATTAAACAACATGATTGTCTCCAAATTTTCAGTAGAAGCAAAAGGAAGGTTGAGGATGTCAACTTTCATGAATGATACATACAGGCTACAGCAATATACATATCAAAAGAGAAGAAACATGAAAATCATACCTTCTCTGCAAAGAGCTCTTCAAGAACGCGATTAATTTGTTTGTCTTCAGCCACCATCGCTAGTGCCATGCTCACCAACTCATTTGTAAGTACATAATCACTTATTCGTGAAACAGACACCAGGTTCCTGGTCCTTGAATCCAGGACTTCGCTAATAATAATTGATCTGTCAGAAGCTTTCTGCATTTCTCGAATCCATGAGCTGTGACAAAACCCTAGATGCCGTAAGTTGGATGACTTTGTGTCTTTGTTTGGCAGACGCTTTGACTGCAACATAAACCATCACATTTATTTAATATCAGATTATCTAACAGGAAAATAATAAAGTTTACATTTTCATATACTTCAGACAAAAGGATCACCTATGTTTCTATGGCCAGGTAAATAAAAAGCATGTATATGAAGAAATTTAAGCAAGAGAAAACACATAACAAATGTAGGAACAAGAGGGTGATAAGATGCCATAGCCTGCTGCATGTAAGGGCTAATAGAGATTACCGTAAAAAAAAAAAAAAAACATAGCGTGATGTTTTCTCTAGGATTTAATAATTTCTTTCTTAGGTGTAAACCAGACCTTCTTTCTATTTCCAATGGAGCCAAAGACTAATTATTCTTTGGCTTTGGGATATAATGGAATAAAGCAAAATGGCTCATAAAACTGTCTGTGCTTCTAATTTTGTGAAGTAGCAGTCAGACGGTGCGATTCTCAAATCAATTTTCATTTTGGGTCATCCGTGCCCAGCCTCTCTATGTTTCAATAGGGGTAAGACTTAGGTGCATCTGACCCCCCCCCCCCTTACCCCGCCTTATGGGGGGGAGCCTTTAAGGCAATGGGGTAAAGATGTTGTTGTTGTTGTTGTTGTTTTGTGAACCAGACTTTAAAGACAATACAGTATACGTTAGTGATTTTCCGTAGAAATCAATAGTTTAACCAGACCTTGTACATCATATGTCCACCTTAAGCACTAGAATTAGATACCCTACATATGTGGGCCTCGACCATTAGCTTAGGCTTTTGGTTGAGTTGGTTATTTCACATGGTATCCTGATTCCTGAGGTCTCGAGTTCACATCCTTGTAGTCCCCTCCTCTTTCAGGTGGACTTTCAAGTACATGGTATGGGTGGGCCTGTGCATTATCTCCACGCTTCAAGCCCAAAGAGCATTCGCGTGAGGGGGTGTGTTAAGGTATAAAACCATTGTCGGGACTTAACCATCAGCTTAGGCTTTTGGCTGAGTTGGTTATTTCAAAATTAGTAGGTCATCCCTTAAGATTGAAAAATCTCTAGTCTCAATATAAAACTCATGGACAGTAACTTTTCGGTATCTGATAACCATGTTCAGGGCAATCTGCGCTCATCATAGACACAGTATTTGCCAACACCCACATGTAGGGTGAAATGACGAGGGGAGAAATTTCATACAACAACCAATAACCAAGCCTTATTCCCAAAAAGATTTGGGGTCGGCTAGAGGGGAGAAATTTCATAAAAAGGTAATTTAGTACTCGTGCGAGTTTATGAGTGAAATAATTAATAAATTAACCTGAATATCTCGAATAAGTAGTAAAGTTGCTAGACATCTAGAATCTGAATGCACAACTGAATCCTCCATAGATTCATCTGCAAGAATCAAAATCTGTTGTCTTAGAGTTAGTAAGCAATAAAAATAAAATCACATACAAATACAAGGAAGCAGTAAGCAATAAGAATAGAAATCGCATACAAATACAACCCAGCAGTAAGGTTAGGACTAGTCAATGCTTTACACTACTGATCAAAAGAATGAAAAGACTAGACATCACAACCAGAAAAGGCATCAATGGTTTAGAAGCTTTAAGCACCAAGATATTCTGCACAGTGGATCTTCTATCACTGAACATCTTAGGGGAACATTTCAACGAGCATGGAAGTGGAACGAGATATGCTGACATGTTACAACCAAACTAAAAGAGAGTACATGCAATCACTTGACAATTCGGGTTAAGGGGTTATACTTGTGTTGTAGTTTAATTACTTGTAGATTTCAGATTTGCTTAAAAGATAGATGATTTTACATCAAAAGGTAGAAAATATTTAAATATGACAATTTCCTCAGATAGTGTCCATATGATGATATCAGGTCATTTGTGTCAAAATGGGTTCAGGTATCATCAACTTAATCCCTGATTGATCATGATGTAGTACAAGGGGATAGCGAAATATTTTATCCAGAACATAATTTCAAAATATTAATGCAAAACTTTATTCACCCTTTGCCTTCATATCTGGTTTTCCATTGGTAATATTCAGGGTACATGAATCTCACATACTCCACACAGCTATGATTCAAACTAGAAAACCAAGTTTCTTTTGCAGTTCCTTCACCAAGGGAAGAAAACTCCATATAATTCTTTACTAAAAAAGCAGTCAAGTTTACTACAGGACAGTGGTAGTGTCTTCTTTTACGAAAATAAAACAGATATGATAGGACATGCTACTAGGTTATTCATCTCACACAAGCCACACCAAATCATTCAACCCTTCAGATCCTTTCCTAGCCAACTTCACCAATCAGAAATGGTTATAATGAGATCAATTGGACTAAAAACCTAAAGACATCAGGATAGAGACATATAGATGATCAAGCAAGAGCGAAGGGGATGGAAGAAAATAGTTGTTCCAAACTTACGGAATCAAATGCCTCCAACGGCAGGCCTTGTAAGTGTCGTCTTATGACAGCATTTCCTACCCGATGTACCAGTTTAATGTTCCTTAAATTTGATATATCAAGCCCACCATCAGTTAGCTTCCTCTTTCTTTCTTTCTCGGGAACCTCATTAAGCATCCACAGTTCTGAACCTTGAGCCAAAAGTGCTTCCAGTACCTTTGTACATCCATTAACAAGGGCGACTTTAAGTATGCATCAATGTTCAAGAAAAGGAGGAAAAATAATAAGTATCAAGAATCGCTTAGGTTTTAGGGTATATCTCTCCGAATACTTTGTCACTAGTTAACAAAGTATAGCAAAATTTGTAATATTTGTGCAAATAGAATATTGGGAAATGTGAACTTTTTCTATGTGAGGTACGGGAAATTTAACTGGAAAAATTAATGAGACAATTTGTTTAGAAGAATTAAGAATCAATTAAAACCTTCAATCCTTCATTGCCAACATTTTATGTGCTTAAGCAAAGTAAGGTCATAAAGTATCTATTATTCAGAACGGCTTAAAAAGTTGATGATATAGATGCTTTAAGAAAATATCAAGAAATCTAGACCTGAACTTATCCAAAAAAACAAAACAAAAAAAGAACACTAGACCTCAAGTATAAGCATAGGCATACAACAATAATCAGATGATATGATTCAGGCTAACTTCCTTTATATTACACAATGCAGAGGGGTAGCTGGGTAGGAAATTGAAGGTTTGAACTCAGTTGACATAATAATATAGTATACATTTCGAGCATGAGAGAAACATGGTAATACCATAATCATGTCCTCGATATCTCGACGCCAGCCACAAAACAATATCTTCTCTGGATATTTAGGCGGCTCGATTTTTTTTGGAAAGAGAACTTTATTAACCTGCAATCATGTGATAAATTTTTGACATAAAGCAAATTAGGGCCTAGAGGAATAATAGTAGTCCTAATAGAGGAAGAAGAAATATGCAGCACTCATTATAGTAGATAAAACGAGGATTGATTATCAAGTTAAACTTTAACAAATACAATGTGGCATCCCACCAAACTCAGGCACCAGGTTCTAATGGGTAACAAAAGGGATCCTTATGTTTCAAGAAGATAAGCAATACCTGTTGTCTCCATTGCCATTAACCTGAGTAGCAAACTATAAGAGACAAGAGGGCCTCCAAACACAGCTCGTCAAGCAAACTTTGTAATAATATCTCATCACTGACTGGAGTTACGTCGAGTAGCATAGTAAAATAAAATTGTGGTTAGGACATTGTGAAGGATAGCGACTCACATTGACTCAGACACGACAAAACCAATACCACAAATGTCCCCCAGTCCTCATGCTCCGGTTCTATTATTGCAAATAGGTCATTCTATGTGGTCTTTGACTAGGTGAACTCAAAGTCTGCATTAACATGGAGTCAAAATAGGCTTCTAGAAGCACCAAATGCTCCTAATTGCACTACAAACATGAGTATAAGCAGATCCTTTGTCAAGAGATCAAGAACTAATTCTATTAAAAGGGACCAGATGGTGAACAAAAGATAGCATGGAGAAGATTGAAGAGTGATACGATGCAGCTCAAGCTTCTTCACGGCTAGTATAATAATACAGATTGGGCTACGGAAATTGGGTAGAGCAGTTTGCATGTGTTCCTCCATTGCAGAATATCGATGGAGATATTTATGGGTTTCTCGGAACTCTTAGATATCTTTTCTTTTGTAACTGCCATTATTTATCAGTTCCAATTTCATTTATGCTGATAGAAGGGGATTAGAAGACAACATCACATTAAAGCAGCTTAGGTCGTCCTTACCATTTTCCCTCTCCTTCAATTGATTTGGCATTTGTGCATGACTTGTAATTGATGTGATTTCGTAGAAATCATATGTCTTCTTGCTTACGCGAGATAATCACCAAAAAAAAGATATAACAGAAAAAAACATTTCGACCTCCAATTATGTTTCTTCCAGTTAAAGTCATCTTTGAATTTAACTGGTCAAGTGTTTTGCAGTTTTGCCTAGCTACCACATGGGCTCCTGAAGCACGTTGTTAATCCCCGAGTATGTGAGTATAAGACTCTCCAGAGAAAATGAAATATGCACAATTTCACACATCCCATGCCAAAGGGCGAACAAGACAACCTCTCTATTGCAGCTTCTCTTTCTTTAAGAGCGAATGCCTGGAACTGTAAGGCTATAACTCACTGCATTTTGTGATTGATCATGCTACAGAGTACAGACAGTTTTTAGGGGGGGGGGAAGCAAAAAAAAAAAGGGGAGAGACAGAAAACAAGGAAAATGTAAACAATTTATAGACTGTTCTATGAGATTCTTACTTTGTGGTATTTGCACTATTGCTTTTACTTCTGCCCTAATTTGTCGTCGCTAATGAAAAAGATGTCTAAGTGGGCAAAGATGTCTAAGTGGGCGAGAGTGCGAGACTATAGTGTATGACAAGAGTACAGTACAGCATACCTCTGGTAAGGGTCCAGGACTATATGTGTCATCATCTTCTGCTATTACTAGAATCTCATCACCCTCTTTCACAATATAATCATCATCCGGATTTATTATTATCTTCCCGTTCTCAGAAGCTACTTTGATGCCACATGGAACAGCATCAGGAAATGATCGTAATACATCTTCAAAACACACACCATCTAACTGAGGCCATCTTTTGACATAAAATTCAGCATTTTCAAACCCCAATATGTTCTCCCATATCTGTCCATTCAAGAGACATAAGCAACTAAATAAATGTTTAAACAAACAAATAAAATATGTAGAGTTTCACCTAAATGCAAACATAATGTTTTTTAATATGCAACACTTAAAGGGCGAGATCTTTTTACTAAGGTAATGAATACAATCTCTTACAACCATATTATAAGCTCCTAAACTTTCCTATGTGGGACAATTTAATTTTATAACTGATTGGGGCTTTAAAGATGCCCTAGAAGCAAGGCCCAACGTAAGCTACAAGACCGCCCTCCATCTTCAACTTTCTTTTTGCTTTTTTCTTTTTTTGGTTATGTCCCACAGGAGAATTAATTTATTCTCACGAAGCCACTCTTTGCACTTCTAAGAAGAATTAGGGTAGCATATTTCACAAGGCTACCACTTGAATCAGCATTGACCAAAGAGGAAAAACAGCATAGCGCAAAAGACAACTTCATAATGTGCCTATTAAAGTTGCTCCAAATAACCTTTTTCAGTCATTTTATTGATCTATTCCTCTCTGGTAACTTATTGAAACATCCTTTGATATACCTAGATAGTAGGTGTTCTCTTTCAGTCAAGATAAGGATAAGAAAAAATAAATAAAAATAGAACATGAATGCTATTGAAGAGATCAAGCCCACAAGTATCGAAGTAACCTGCGCAAGCCCAGGTTGCAGTGCACATTGTATCATCAAACGTCCGATCACATCATGTGCTACAACTATTTCAACTAGTTCACCACCAACAAGCTTGACCAATGGCTCATTGTCGAGATCACTCAACTCCACAACAACGTGACCCCGAAGTCCTTCCTTAACTCCAGTCAGGCTCAGAACAACCCTCAAAGCTCTTGCATCACTCTGCGCAAGCTGATGACAGTCAGGAAATTGACAACATAGTGAAGGAAAAATTACTAGGCAGAAAATACTAATGCTTTAGAAACAATATTCCAAAAACCTGATCAGAATTTTCATCAGCTGCTAACACTATAATAGCACGTGCCTTTGACACAGAAACCTGAAAAGAATAATAGAAATATTTAGCGAACATGTACTTCTCTTTATGAATTAAAGCAGTAAGAAGCTAGATAACTGAGGCTTCAGAGAACAAAAGCAAGAGGAAAAGGCAGTGTTCCGAAGTCCTGATAGACCTAATATCATTTCACTGAACATGACAACAATCAAACACACACCTTTTTCAAGTCAGCAAGTATAAGAGGACTGCCACTTCTGCAAATAACGGATGTTCCCATGAAATCAAATTCTAGTTTGGCAATATCCATCTCCATCTCCTCCTTGTCTCTTTCTGCAAGAACAACAATCACACCACCTCCAAGGCTTTTATTTGCTATTACTAATTGCTTCAAAAGTGAGCCCTGAGATGAAAAGTCACAACAGAAGTATGCATAAGAGAACATCCTAAACTTTTTAGTAACATTAAGAAGTCTCGTAAAAGAAGAGGAAACCGTCAATGTAAAAGTAATTCTTAAAAGTGACCCCAAGAGAGAAACCACTCAAAGTCAAGGACACAAGGGTGAACTTTTAGGGATTGGAGGGCATATAATTATATATGCATATTACAGCCTCGACATATTCATGTGCCTATCCACCAATTGAAGATCGGTCACTCGGAATTCATGGTTGTAAACTTAGTTTAAGGAGGCGCAAGGCGCTAGGGGGCCGTTGCGATGAGGCGCGAGGCGAAGGCACACGCATACGAGGCGCACTCATTTAGCAAACAAAATTCTACTCTCTCCGTCCCCCTTTAAACACCCCGGTCCTTTTTTCACGTGGATTAAGGCGGTGTGATTTGTTTATTATTGTTGGAGATAATGGGTGGTTTATTTATTATTGTTGAAGATAGTGGGTGGTTTGTTTATTATTATTGGAGATAATGGGTGGTTTGTTTTTTATTTTTTGAGATAATGGGTGGTTTGTTTTTTATTTTTGGAGATAATGAGTGGCTTGTTTATTACTCCCTCCGATTCTTTAGATTTGCCCCATTTTCCTTTTTTGGATGGTGCAATAGATTTGCCCCATTTCTATTTATGTGTGGCATTTGTATAGGCATAAGTCCATTTTACCCTTAGTTGAAGGTTGGATATACCCATGTGCATATGGGACAAATGCCCTTTATGTAAATAAACCAAGGCTAACCCACTACTATTAAACTTTGTGCCCAAATGAATGGGGCAAATCTAAAGAATCGGAGGGAGTATTTTTGGAGATAATGGGTTGATGTGTGGTGAAAACTTACCCCATTTAGAAAGTTTTGAAATGAGGTGAGACACCCCGAAAAGAAAATTGAGGTGTTTAAAAGGGCATGGAGGGAGTATTTTTAAAATCATAATTTGCAACAAAACTTACCCCTATTTTGGTATTTAAAGAGGGTCAATGGGTAGACAAGTACAAACAAGGGATTAAGGGGCAAAGGGAAGGGTAAAATTAAGGTTAGAAGAGAAAGAAAAGTGGAAATTGCAGTCATGAGCCTTTCGTACGCCTCAGTAACCCTCAGGTGCCCCTCAGGCTTCTGAGGCAAATCCAGCTGCGCCTTAGGCACGCTTTTTTAAACTAAGGTTGTAAAATTTTATTCATGAAGCATTCTCACGTTTGAGAAGACGGGGTGCTACAGGAGACCAACTGATTGGCTAAGAATGAACTTTACTTTTTGAGCCTTCAATCTCTCTCAGTAATGCACCTTAACTAACAATCTGTGCCAGTAGCACAGATGCCCTTCTCACCAGTGTTAAGTATTTAACGCAAAGTCTAACATGCATTGCCAGAGATTGATGGTTTGGAGTGGACTCACAAATTTATCGCTCCATCCAAGGATAAGTACATGATCGCTTTCAATAACTTCACTTTTCCCCTTTCGCAGTGAATCCACCTTTTCCGAGATAGCATCAGAAACAAGCCCCAACATCATGGCAAATATCAGCATGCCTCCGGCACTTACAGACACAGATACTATTCTCTGACCAGTCCCCACGCGGTCAGCATGAGTCCCAGAGTCTGCAATAAACGTCCACGACAGCCAAAGAGCCTCGGTGAAGCTATTTTCACTAACGGCGTACAATGCCAAGCCACCAAATCCTATCAGAAACATAGTGGCAAAGAGCAGAGCTAGCAGCTTCGCAGAAGGATATACAGAGAAACAGACGTCAACCATATATGCAATTTTCTTCTTTGGTGGAACCTCTTCATTGTAGTTCTCAGTCCTATTTGAAAAAGTTTTCAGCTGAGGAAGATAATCGAGGTATTTGTAAACCAAAAAGGGCATTAAAATGGTGAAGAACACGACACACAGAGCAACATTTTTACTGTCAATGTCACCAAAAAAAGACAATGACTTATTAATACTAGATTGCAATGTTGTAATCCCATCATCACGAATGAGATCATTCCCTTTACATAATTTGCGAAGTTCAATTGCTTCAACCTGCATGAAAGGTAATCAACATCATTGGACATATAAGGAAATCAAATATCTTCCGTATTATTTTACTGAAACAAGTTCACAAAATTGACGGCACCATAGACGATACAACAGCATAGAATTATAAGGAAATCAAATAGCTTCCGTATTATCTCAACTCTTGAGAAGTTATAACTAAAAACGATACCACTTAATAATCTTTTGCTGGTTTTGCGATAGTTTTAAGTTAAACAGTAAGGTGGTTTAACAAGAATATGGCATTGTAAAATAATTAACCTTGGGTTAGAAGTTAGAACTTGAACAAAGATGATTTGAGCAATATGAAAATTGTAACCGCGAGAACTTTGCAAACATCTCAAGTTACATAGTGAGATGATCTGATGAAAATCTGAAGCATTCTATAATTCATATGCCACTACTCAGCTAGCCAGCTAGGTCAATCTAAACAACAACAACAACAACAACAACAACAACAACAACAACAACAACAACAACAACAACATCTTTACCCCAGTGCCTTAAAGGCTCCCGCCATAAGGCGGGGTAGGGGGGGGGGGGGGGGTCAGATGTACGCAAGCCTTACCCTTATTGAAACATAGAGAGGCTGCGCACGGATGACCCATAATGAAATCGCTTCAAAGAATCTCACCGACTGAGTGCTACTTCACATAATAGGAAGCACAGACAGTTAGAATTAAGAGGAATTAATCAACAATGCCGCAAAATTACTCCACCCAACTCGTGTACAACAAAACGCATACGTTTCAATTTTTATTCCTCTCACATATTCAAAACATACACACAGAAAAAAATCAATACAGACGGGGGCGGGGGGATTAATAATAATCACAAAAGAAGCGCGAAAAACAAGAAGAAAAGTAAAAGCGAACAAACAGAAGAAATACCTCAAGTGCATAAATTTTCCAGCGCAACGACGTCGTATAAGTCAAACAAGAAACACAAGTGAAAACAAGCTGGCAAAACACAAAAAATCAAAATCACATCAGACGGCCTCACGTCATAACTTAAACATCGTAAATTACTTAAATTAGCTCTCTCAATCGTAAGACCACCTTACCTAAACTTGAGCTTCAAGTTAAATTAGTAATAATAAGTAAAAATAGAAAAAACAGAAAGTAAGAAGAGGTTAGTTTAGTTTTACCAAGAAGAATAGGCGGGAGGAGGTGGAAACGACGTCGTCGGGATCGGAAGGAGACGAGATAGAAGGAGTAAGGAAGGAAGGAGAAGATAGAGTGTGGAGAGGAGTATGGAAGTTGAAGGTGGACCAGCAGCATCTTCGAAGGAGAGGAGTTCTGAGCCATTGATTGCAACTGCCGGTGAAAGAAGAAGACGATGAAGATGGCATTTCTTATTTTATTTTTTTTGGGGAAATGAATGAATCTGAGTCGTCACATAGTTATAGTTAGTCAATAGTATACTAGTGTGATGGATTCGGTAGTGTGAGTGAGTAAAGAGGGAGGGAGCAAGTGAGTCAGTGTGTACAGAGTAAAGATGGAATCTCATGAATCTTTTCATTCTTTTTTTACCACCTTCTCCCTATATTTTAGGTCTCATTTCATGGATCTCCATTCTTCGCCTTCGCTTCCCCACGTCGCAATATCGCATGTGTCTCCCCCGGAGTAATATTTTGGGTGATTGTCGGTTTTTTTACGGTTACTATAAGGTTAGCTCTATATATTCTGGGTAATTGTGTCGGTTTTTTTTTTTTACTGTTACTAAGGCTAGCTTTATCAGTCAAATTCATTGTATCTAAAAATACAATTCATACGTGTGAAAAAAAAAACAGTAATAAAGTAAATAAAACTCATGGCATCCTCTTCGCACCATACCACATTGCGAAACTCTCTTGCCACTCTTCTCTTTCATTGCTCGAAAATACTATCATACACCCGGGGTAGTACCCCCCAAGCTGATGATATCATTTCTTTTTTGAAAACTTTTTTGTTTGTTTGATTCTAGTAGTCAACTCTCTAACTTCTTCTTTTCTCTTGCTAATGTGACGCTTTTTTTTTTGTGTTTTTGGTTTCTCAATATAATAAAAAAAAACACGCAAATCAGCAGCAACTCACTCCCAAGTCCAACTTTGGGCTGATACGAATCTGTACATTACAATTTGATTCAAATCAATATGAATCGGAAAAACCAGATCATGAAACAAAATAAACCTACCTTTTACTAATATTTCACATCCAAATGCAGGGATGACGAAGAGAAGAGAGAATGAGGAGAGAGAGGGGAGGGGGAAGAGGCGGAGAGGTCGATGGCATGGGTTTCTAGTTTGTGAAAGCAAATTGAATTTTTTTTTCCGATGCAACGTGTCAAGCTGAGTTTAATGGGACAGAGAATAGGACAAGATTTTAGGATAGGCATAGGCGAAGCTAGGTTGGGGCGGGGGTCCAGGGGATGAAGAATTTTTTTGGTTTTATAGGCAGAATAAGATTATATATATATTTTTAAGTGCATAAAAGTAGTATCAGATGTAGTTGGCATAGTGATTATATTGGTATCCTTATGTTGGTAGCATTTCGGTATTGACTCATATCCCTTATGTGAGTGTAACTTAATAAATACTTATGTGATGCAAATAAGTCCAAAAGAGATCAAGATTTAATGGATGACCAAGATTAGAAGGGGTACCATTGGTTTATTAATTGAACCTCTACTACCTTACAACATGTTCATCAAGGGACCTCTACTATCACAATATACAGCTTATAACATGTTCCTTCTCCATTTGCCGCAATCTTTGTTCGTACGTTTAGTTTTTCATTCTTGTTCCTTAATTTATTGAGTATGTTTGTTTCGTTATTTTTCTTATTAGATAGGCTTGTTTAATATCGAATTTGCTTAGAAATACTCCGTAATGAATAACTTGTCCATTTATAATACCACATATGTAGTTATAAAAGCAAAGAAGTATTTTTAGTCACCAAACTAGTAGGGGTGGGATTTAAAAACCACCAATGTCAAAATTGAGATATATTAAACACTAAAGTAATGTTTTAGTTGAAAAATTATTTTATGTAATGTTATTTCGCTCTAAAATCGAACGCGCGCGGCCTAAAAATTTCATTGAGTGAATGACTGATTTTTGATCGATCGTTTCCGTAAAGTGAAAGACTTCATCTACGATGAAAGACTCTTTTTTTTGCCATTGATTGTATTATCTTCTAGTCTTCTACCTCAAGAATAATGTCAATATAATAAGAGTTTCGTAGGCATGCTAATATCTTCGTTCATCGTGAAATTTGACAATATTGCATGTAAACACTATGACCTTAAGTTACTATGGGCTATTAGGCTAACATGTAGTAGAAATTTTTTACTTATTAATTTTTCGGGATAATACTGTAAAAGTTTCATCTTATTAATTTTGTACAACCTTGATTGTAAATTCATGAATTCACGTATAGTTGTGAATAACATTTGATAAATAAACTTTTCATCTAAAACTTTTATAATTGCTATTAAAATTTATTTCATAATATTTGGTGGTTTTTAAATCCCAAAATTAGATAAAGTGGTTAATAGATACATTTTAGTTACTTTAGTGTTTAACAAATCCCATTTTTGACATTGGTGGTTTTTAAATCTCACCTCTACTACTTTGGTGGCTAAAAAATAATTCTTTGGTTATAAAAGTCCGTCATCCCGAAAGCTTAATCCTGGCTTCGCCTTGGGTAGAGAAAATTTCCCACTGATTAGCATAGGTGCGTGCCACTGCCGTTGTTGAAAAATGTAAAGAAAAAAAAAGTTGATTGCGAAAGACAAGACGCCCACTTAAGAGTTCCACCGTGCGACCGTTATCACCGTTAGTTGCCACCACCAATTAATCTCACCACCGCAAAAACCACCGTGCATGAGTGTCGCTAGCAACTGAATCATCAACTAGGGGTCGTTTCAATGGCAAAGTACGAGGTATCAGGCGACCTAATAAACCAAGTCCAGATCTTACTCCGCAAAGAATCCGGCCTCCCTTCCTTCAATCCCTCCGATCACTCTCCGCCGCCGCACTCCATCCTTCAAGACGCAATCGCCGCCGTCGGATCAAACTCCGGCGATGCTCTTCGCTGCCACGGCTGTACTGGCGAGCTTCTCCGGGGGTCTGATTCCATCATTTGCGTCTTTTGCGGCCATTTTCCCCGGAATTTACCAGACTGCCCTTCTCCTCCGCCGCCCATTTCGTTCGCCTCTACTTTCGGCTCTCAGTGGTTTCTCCGCTCTCTCGCTCTCGATGGATCAGTGAGTTTGATCTTAATTTTAATCAATCATTACTCTTACTACTCTTTGATTTACTTTAATTAAATTGTGTTTATATTCGGGATATGATTAATGTAAGAATAGTTTCCGGAATCGAGGTTGCGTACATCTGGACCTCCCCTAACCCCTGCTGCATAGGGCAATTGTTAGTGTAGAGAATTTTCAAAATGTGAGCAAAAAGTATTGTCCCACATCGTTAGAAGTATCGCGAGTAGACTAGTTAGGATGGCCGCGAATGGTATCAGGATGGTTGGGCTTGGACGCAACACAACTCCGATGTGGTGAAGTGCTAGCTTTGATAGACCTGTCATGGTGCTGAGGAGCCCTAGTCAAGTGGGAGTGTGTTAGTTGTATTCTAGAGCCTTTGCTGACTAGTCATGTTGTGGAGGGAGTGAGCCTCAGCTGAGTAGTCATGGTGTGTTGAGATTAGTTTATAAAGTTTGGAGACTACTCTTTCTATCGCCAATTGGTTTTAGGGTGGAACCTCGACTTCTATGGGCCTGGTAAAGCTTAGTTTGTTTTCTTTTTTTTTTTTTTTTTTGGGAACAGATACTATTATTCTTGGGCTGACCAAAAAGAAATTGATGCATTATGTAGCTTGTAGGAACTAGAAACTATTGTGAAATTGGCAATCATTTGGTATGCTATTTGCTAATTGGGGCTGGGTAGTTTATTTATTGCACTATTAGTTGCAGTTATTGTGATAGTTTTGTGTGTTTACGTTAATTTGTATTTTACACACTTGAAAAAAGTAAGCAACCTTTTGTAATTAGATTGTGATTGGTTTTGTAGGAGAGTATAGAGCGACCCATTGAAGGAGATAATGAGTCGGGTAGAGCTCGGAGTATAGTTACCAATGAAATTCCGTTGTCTACGTTGCTTGACATGCAGCTAAAATGGCCTGATGAGTCTAATAGATTCGGCGTGGAAAATGAACCTGGCAAGCAATCTGCAAAATTGGTTGGTTTGGATTTTGATGAGCTTTTACAAACTGAAGAAAGCAAAGAGGGCCCTCTTAGCAGTTCATATGAGCCGGTGGTAGTGAGCAAAAGATTTGAAAGTAAAGAAGATACTTCATTCTCAGGACAGAGCAGTCTTAGTTTGTTTGAGAACACACAGACAGGATCCGGCGAGGGTGCAAATGCTGAGTCTGATTGGGCAGCTGAGTTTCAGTCTGCTAATGAAGATGCTAAAGTTGATTCTGGATTTCATATGGATTCCATACATAGGCCTCTTGCTGAGGAGGAATCAGCAAAATTTGCAACTTCTCACGCTCTTTCCACAAGTGCTATTGAATTAAAGTCGGAGCCACATTTTGATTTTCAGCAATCTGAAAGGAACATATTGGTCAAAGATGGTGAGAAGGGCCTGGGAATGGTTGATGCCTCATTTGATTGGTTGCCTGCTACCGATAAGCAGAAAATAAGCGACCATGTAATTCCACCCAATGGTCAGAAGTTAGATGGTGATGGTGGTTCTTTTGATAGCTGGGATGAATTTAGGACGTTTTCAGGTGCAGAAAATAATCAAAACCAAACAACTAGCACTAGTTTGCGTGACACCGAGAGTAGTAGGGCATTTGATATATCTGGTCCATGGAATGAGTTTGCCGGATCAGTGGGATCAGGACAAAACCAAAGTCAAGAGAGTTCGGGAGTGGATAAACCAGTGCATGGTGAAGCTGATGAGTATGCTTTATGGGGTCATGCTGATGTAAAGCAGAATGATATCCATGTAGAAAGCTCACCAAATAAGGCAAATGATCAAGATGGAACACTTGGGCTATGGGGTGGCGCCTCCAATGAAGTTGATGATTCTTTCGACTTATGGAATGACTTCAAGAGCTCTGGTGTTGGAGATAACAATCAACAACAATCTAATAATGAAGAAGCAGCTGGTGGTAAATTGCCTGCTGCAGGTGGCACACTTAAGGTTCAAAATAGTACTGCAGGCCTCAGCCATCTGGAACATGTTGGCAGATCTGAAGCAGTTGGTGACTCTTTGACCCTCGGGAATGATAACTTGCTTGATGTATGGAGTGATTTTGCAATGTCAACTGGTATACTCGAGAGCAAGCCTGTTAGCAATGAGACTTCATCGGGCATATTAAGTGACTTTCCGAGTTTATCGGTCAACGATTCAAATCCCCCTCAAAGCAGTGCAACCAAAACTG
This sequence comes from Spergularia marina, assembly GCA_963680865.1. Classification (NCBI taxonomy): domain Eukaryota; kingdom Viridiplantae; phylum Streptophyta; class Magnoliopsida; order Caryophyllales; family Caryophyllaceae; genus Spergularia; species Spergularia marina. Next base: position 11,046,010 of record OY804550.1, on the reverse strand, counting down.
CGGGAAATCAAACAGCTATGCAAGAAGACGATGATTTTGGTTCTTGGAGTGATTTCAGTAGCTCCTTGAAACGACCAGATAATAATTTTCCTGATCCAAAGGTTTACGGGTCAAATCAAGATCAAACTATTCCTAAACCTGAGAAGCAATCAACAGCCACGGACAATGATCCACACAGTTCATGGAATGATTTTGATTGGTCAACATCCATTTTAGAACAAAAGTCGCATGTTGCAGCAAAACCTTCTGAAAAACTGAGCAGTGAAGATGATTTATTTCCTGGATTTTATGTTAGTGAGAAGCTTTCAACTGCTTTAGCTGACAATCAAATCAAAAGCAATGGATCAGCAGTACAGGATGGCAAGTCGACTAGCGAAAAGGATGAACTAGTTGATGCATGGGGTGATTTTACTAGCTCAAGTAACAATCAAGCAAACACTTGGAACAGCAGCGATGTAAATGCAGCTGCTTTTCAGGAACCTGTTAACTATGATCCCTTTGGGGAATGGGATGTAATTGGCAGTGCTCCTAATAGTGAAGCTGGCAATAATGCTGCAGTGGGAAATCAGAGTTTTCCACATTTAAATGTATTCAACGCTGATGCGGACTCACAACTTGTAGGATCTAAGAGTTCCTTGCACCAAGATTCTTTTCTGGAAATGGAAAATGGTACTGCAGATGAACCAAGTTCTCAACCCAAAGGGCCTAATTCGTTCAGGTGAGTGCATTGAGATCCACATCTTACTTTCAGTGATGTTCTACTGGTGCTTTTTTCTTATTGTCAGATGTTAGTCGTCTTTCTTTCGTTCTCTCTTTTTTTTTATATTGTACTAGAACCTGGTCTATAAGCATTCCTATTGACAGTAGGACCTGCACTTTCTTTCTTTGTTCTATAATCTTGTATTCCCTTTGTCCTAGTTTTCCTTCTGATTTTACATCTCCATATGGGTGGTGGTTGTTATTGTTGTTGTTGTTGTTGTCGTGGTTGTTGTTGTGAGGGTGGTGGCAGCGGTAGTTGTTGTTGTTCTTGATAATTGTGTTACGAAGATTATGCTAGGCTTCTCATTAGAAGAATTGGTTACTGGTTTGTCGGGTACTATTATAGTATATGTCCTTGTTTGATTTTAGCGTTACTAACGTCAGGAGTTTAGACTGCTTGTAAGGATGATCATAGTCATTGTATTATTTTCACAATAAAGGTTGCCCAGACAAAGTTCCGTTATCTGTTTTGAGCTTAAGAAAGTCCGATTGTTCATTGATTGAAGTCCGTCATGATTGTTATTGACAGTCAGCCTTTGCTTAGGTTCCAAATACTTTAATTGTAACATAATTTGATGTAACTGAGGGCAAAGATACATTAGGTGGTTGTAACAAAAAAATAACAAAACAAAACAAAAGAAGATACATTAGGTGGTTATGTGCTGGCATTAAGTGTTTCCCTGTGTCGAAATTGAGGAGTCTTCAAATGGGCTGAAGGTCTGAAAGGGATCTTCTTGTGGCTTATAGGTTTGCTACAATAGGATCTCTTCGAAGATGTCCCTGGGATTATTAGTGATGCAATGCTTATAAATGTTTGTAGAGAGGCAGGGGGCAAAGGACTTTGTTTTTGGTTGAGAATAGTGCGAACTGGAGATGAAGTTTAGAGGTGGTTAAGTCTATACTCAATAAGCACCTCTCGTGACTCATTATTTTTCGGGACAAAGGAAGCATGTTCTTAATTCTTTCATTTGGTAAAACCTTAAGCTAAAGAGGCTTTCAGCCTTTCATAGCTCAGATGGAAAGAATAATGCCAAATAGATTATTTTGGGTAAGATAGGTACTTTCTTGAAAATGAGAAAAGAAAATCTATCTTCATTGGTTCGGTATTTATGGTCGAAATTCCATAGTTTGAGCCTGATATTATTCCATAGTTTCATGATGAGAGGACTCAGGAAAAGAGCCCTTCATTTGGACACACGAGTTGTGGCTGAGTGAGAGGGGCATGACACTGAGTGTTTGTTTGTAGAGATCTCTTCTGTGTCTAAAACTCATGCGGACAGCTCTTCAAACATTATCTTGCATAGACTGATTTACGAGTGGGAGTTGGAGTAGATCGTTATTGATTTTGGAAATGTTTTTATAAAGCTACTTTTGGCTAGAAGCCTGATTCTATGGGAATTCTTACATGCAGGTTATTCTCAGAGGAGCTAATTACGTCACTTAGAGATTAGAGCTCCTCTCGAAGTTTTGATCCACTCTGGCTACTTGGTGTTTGTCTGATTTGTTGAGCGTAGTGAATCTGTGTTTCATCTCTTTGTACTGTGAATCGGCTTTTCTCATTACAGCAGAAGTTATTGGCCTATGAGCAATAGGTTTGTGCAATTTGGCAATCTCCATTGAATTTTTAGCATAAATGACCTTTGGGTTTGAGAACAAGTACAGGGAAATTTTTGTACTAATTATCCCAAGCCGACAGTGAGGGGGTGTTGGAGTCAAATTAATGGGCTGGAGAGAAAATATCTTGGGAAATGCATATTGGAGGCCATGTTTTGGTGTAGAATACAGAATTCTACTTATGTCTAGTGCCCTATGGTCTGTATTCCGGGCAGGTGTTAGGTTTAGTTGTGTGGTTGCCATCACTGTTGAGATATATCTAATTTCCTATCTTGACCTGAGTTGAGATTATTGTCTTCACCAACTGTTCTATTATTGAGGTATCTGACTTTTTTCTTTATTCTTCCATGTAGGGCAAAGAAGAACAAAAACATAAAAAACTTCCCAATAAGGATAGCATGGCACTACCCCTAAGCTAACCACTACTAGTAGCTAAATACAGGGAATACAGCTACTAAACCTGTCCATTGCTCTTACACAAACATGATACTTTATGCGCAGAGCTATTTGATCCTGATTTCTAGGGGCTGATTTGAAGAGCCTTGTGTTCCTTTCTAGCCAGATCTCAAATATATAGTGTAAGCCAAAGTACATCTCAGTACGTGATGGCTCTTCTTTTTACCTCAATGCTAGGCTTAAACCAATTGAGCTCAGAGGCTAAACTAATAGTACGTCTGAATCCTAGCCAACAGAGAACATTGTATCAGGAATTCTTAGGGAAATTGCATTTGAAGTATAGATGACCAACCTCTTCGTCATGCCTTTCACACAATATGCATCTGTTCGACATTTTCATTTCCCTCCTCTTCAAATTATCCACCGTAGAGAGTGCGTTTTGAATTGCAAGGACTGTAATGATGGAGCTTTTTCGGACACATTAATAGCCCCAAACAGTTTTGTACCATGTCACATTTGGCTTCTGTTTCTGAAGAAATCATATATCAGCTTGCTGCATTGAGCCTGTTTCTCATGCCAGTTGGAAACCAGGGTTTTAGCTTCATCTAAGCTTCCCGTCTTCTGAACAGAGTTGAATCAGACTTCTCCAAACAGTGGAGCAGTCAGCTTTAGCATTAGCATCCCAGAAATTACTTGCTTCAGATTGTATCCAACAGTCCACTTGCTCCAAACATTATCATTCTTATACTGAAGCTTGGTAATTCCGACTTTTCCAGCGTCAATCAGTGACAGACAGATTGGACTTGGACTGACATTGTGGGAGGGCAGAAGATTCGTAAGATCTTAAAACTTTAAGGCTACTTAGGTATCATTTAGTAACTTGTAGTATAATAAGCTGGGAAAAGGTGAGACAAGAGAAGAATAAGGAGGAAGTGTAATTGATTGCACTCAATCAAATACACCTGTTTTCTTACAAAACTCCTCACACCCTGATTTTTTTCTTCATATCTACAATAGATAAGACAAATTAGGAGTACATTTTAATGGTAACTAAGTCTACCAAACAAGGCATGAGAGGAATGAACACCCTTGAAACATCCAGACTCTTCCAATGGTGGTAGTGATGATATAGCTTGGCCTTAGATCCTGCAAAGTTCACCAGTTAACTTTGCTTCCCCAAAGAGATTGATGTATCCTTTAGGAGAGTCACAGTGAATCAGGTCTCAAATTGAGCAGGGTTTACTAGGTGGTCCAGGCCCGATTAAGGATGGTGAATGTGCATGGGGAACCCAAAGCAAGTTGGGTCTCACATTGTGCTGGGTTGACCAGGTGGTCTAGGCCATAAGGATGGTGAATGTGTATGGGGAACCCAGAGCAAGCTCAGGAGTGAATTTGACGTATGCCAAAGACGTAGAGTGCGCTGAAATTTCATCGAATTTACTATGAACTTGGTTTAAAAACTTCTGGCTTGTTAGCTGCTCAGGTGATCGTATGTGGGACATGCCACACTATGCTTGTCTACTTCCTGTATATTGTTGACAATGTCTGAGATGGTTCCCAATTCCCATTACAACCATGAAGAAACCCGGTGAAATATATGGACGCTTGTAAAGAACTCATTCGCTAAGTACCGTTGTACCCTTTGTAAATAATATCGAGCCTCGATTGAGGACTCTTCCCCAAAATCATGTTCTTATAGTTTCTCTTAGATGTTTAGTATTCATTTGAATCTATATGATAAATTTGATAATTACAAAGATCTTGAGCTAATAAACATGTCCTTGTGTGATGCAGGAAAGAACATGGGGATGAGGAAGCTGGTGTCTTTGATAACCTCAACGGGAGTGAGATAGCCGTCAAGGAAAATACTGAGCAGAAGTCGCCTGTTGTCGAAAATTTAATCTCGGACATGCATGATTTATCCTTCATGCTTGAGAGCAGCCTATCAATTCCTAAAACTGGTACTTGAAAATCTATGCCTGCGCAGTTGGAATTTTGACAATTTTGTGCCTGCACAGAAGAGACATGGGGTTGAGGAAGCTGGTGTCTTTGATAACCTCAACGGGAGTGAAATAGCCGTCAAGGAAAATATTGAGCAGAAGTCGCCTGTTGTCGAAAATTTAATCTCGGGCATGCATGATTTATCCTTCATGCTTGAGAGCAGCCTATCAATTCCTAAAACTGGTACTTGAAAATTTATGCCTGCGCAGTTGGAATTTTGACAATTGTGTGCAGGGGTTCATTGCTCTGTTACTTCTACTATCTTTGTTATTCTTCCATTGTATGCATCTGTTGTTATTAATCCTTGTACGTTGTAAAAGCCTTTTTGTTTACGATGTAAGGCCTCCCACTTTCTGTAGCCTATAATTTTTTTTTCCACAGGAGCTTTTACTATCTCCTTGCATAGTTGCTTAGCTTGATGCGTGTGCAAGTACATCAGTGATCAGTGACGCTCTTTAATGAACAATAATCTGCACAGTTTTGGCTTACATAGTTACATGATCAATATATTTGTTCTGTTCATCTGCCAAGAATACTGTCATGCAAGAGCCAACATAGAAAGGATCTCCTAACTCAACAGTGCTCTCGTATTATTTTGCGAAATAATGAAGAGTAAGCCATTACTGAGAAGCATACTGTCCTCTATTAACAAAACTCCGACTATGACACACAGCTTGGTAACCTGCTTGATCGGAGACTTTATACCTCCCGATTGTTGTTGGGGTCCATATTCCTCCATATAAATCCCAGGCTGCTACCCATGATGTTCATTAGGACAGCAGAAAGAGCTGCTGGTAATGCGACCAGTGGCGAGCTGAAGTGAGACGCTGCCAATACCACTCCTAGCGACGAATTCTGCATACCAACCTGCTAGGAAGAGTTAGAAAAATCAGGATGCAGAAGGTTTTAATGCAAGAATTATTCTTCTACAAATAGTTATGTTGTGGAAACCTCAATAGATACGGCTCGTCTCTGAAATTCTCGGAATCCACAAATAGCTGAGGACGCGTACCTGCAATACATGCTAGTTAGCAATGTAGCACCTGTACAGTTATTCAGGAAACTGATATACAGTTTACTTCATCAATTCATCTGTCCTCAAACAAATGTGTTGTTTTCACTATGCACACAAGCGGTAGGGGGGCAGTTTACTGTTCCTTTATAATGGCTCCTGCTTCTCCATTAAGCTCATCTACTGGTGCCAAAAAAGCTATGGCACTGCGATGTAGAGGCGCCACTTTGACAACAGGATGTCCCTCTTGGCAACACCGGTTCATTAGCAAAGATCAAGGGCTAAGAGGGGACAACACGTCAAAGAAAGATGAGCAAAAGCAGCATGCAATATCAGTATCGGTGATCAGCAAGGTTTTATCTTCTACAATGCCTTGCTAGACAATCTAAATCATATATGTACCAGCATTGCTCATCAATGGTAAGTCCAAAATTCTATTTCATTCAACTGATATAAAAATCATAGAATGAGTTGAGAAATATTACCCTACAAGAAAACCTGTGAAGTGCAACAGCAGTACAGACAAGATCGTAACTCCAAGTTCTGAGGTCAAAATTGCTAGAAGCTGGTCATATAGAGCTACACTAGACGTCAATGGCACACTCAGCGCTGAAGTTCTCAAGCGAATAACATTTTCAGAAAATACACTGGCCACAAAAAAACGGAGCTGAAATGAGAAATACAAGTGTACCAAAGCACTTCAAGTAACTAACAACAATAGTCAAACACTCAAACCTGCATGCCAGCAACGATGAAGTTAATACAGCGAAAAGTGGAGCAAAAGGAGTGACCACTCGTACAGCAGCAGGAACCGTACTCTGGAAACACAGGCCAAGCAGAATAGGAGCAACGACCACCTGGTAAAAGACATTATCACCTTTAAACAGCAGAAACTGGTGTGAAAATTTCATATAAATTCTGGCAAAAACAAGCAACAGAAAAGAGGTCTCAAGATGATTAGTATACAACTATACATGTAGCTGACCTGCATTGTGCTGATGGAAAGCTGAACAGCATCAACAGGAACATAAGTTCCTGCTAGATATTTCGTCAAAAGAGGCGTAACAATTACTGCAGCGAGGGTGGTGCACATAGTCATAACAATTGATAAAGCAACATCTCCCCGAGCAATTAAAGTCACCTGCAACACTATTTCACAAGATAGCAGTGAGTAAACAATTGCTTTAACTATTTTAAAAAAAATGATTTAACAATGTACAAAGATTATTTGGAAACATCAAGAAACAAAAGTCAGTAAGCTATTTGAACATTTCCGAGACTGGGACAAAAGATTCAAACCCAGAGTTGATTCAAATTTTTAACATTTTAAGAAGCTAATGACTGAGTACTGCAACATTGAATATACTGGAATGCAGAGATAATTTCTCGAATTAGTTGGAAGGAAGCTTGGTATCAGGTCCAATTATTTCAATCTATCATCTAGCTGGACTAACTCCTAGTTGCTCAGACGTCATTTCTATTTATGTCAGTTGTGCTGAACAATCAGCATTATATAGGTGCACTTTACTAGTTTGCAGAGACAAAGAAATCGAAGCTATATGACTAGCTTGTTGGCAAAACGTCCATAATAAGTCCTGCAATACAAATCGCGTGGTAGTGAATTGCAAAGGAGTCTGTTGACATATAGAACTTTGCTTTTCAGTTGATCACAATATCACGTGTTATGAAATGAAGAATTAGTAAACATATATCACTGTAACAACATGAGTTGTTTACTACAAACTCATTTGATCCGAGAATAATCTATCAGTGGGTACTGCAAGGGCCACTTTTGGTCTTAAATGTCAGGAGCTCGTTACTAGCAACTACAAACAGAAGAACGGAAGGGGTTCCACTTCAGAATAATTAGACCAGGATCCTGATATAATGTGTATAATTTCAACCTTTGATACTTAACTTATTCTATGTTCCAATTAACACTCAGATAATGAAACCATTTTAGTGTCCATGAAGACAAGTGTACTCTTACCACATTGGATGCGGTTCCTCCAGGACAACATGAAAGCAATACCAAGCCCACTGACAATGCTGGCGGAAGCCCCATGAATTTGGCAATGAGCATTCCCAGTAATGGCATAATGGTATACTGAGCTATACACCCGAAAAGTATCTGAATACAAATGAGAACAAGTTATGAAGAAGCCAAGAAATTACCACAATTATGCACCTCCTGATATTTCTAGTAGGTAATTAAAAATTTGAACATTTTCAAATAGTTATCAGAAAAAAGACGGTAGAGTTTATCGAATACTCTTTCAATTCCTTATTAAATTAAATTATTCGAGTATGAACAGGCGAGCATTGAATTGTGCAAATGCATCTTCTAATAGCATGAATGGAAGGTTCTGTTACAATGTACACGTACTCCTACAAGGCCCTAGAACTAGTTCATGTGTAAGGTAGGTATCCTACATTGGTTTAATGGAGCGTATAAGTAGTATACTGAGCTACAATTCCTACTCACTACCAAATTACCAATTGAGACCGAGGTGTGCAAGTTTTTAATCTTCTTCCAGTTTCTGTGTTACTGAATACTGATGATGTGCATTGCAGTAGATCGTCGTCAAATGTACGTAATGCTTATTGTGGAAATCGGTATCCTACCTGAAAATGACTCAATCCTATCATCATATTTCTAAGATTCAACTTGTATACTCAAGGCTCAAGCAACATCTCCTGTTGGCACGATGGGAGATGAGAATTGTCCCACATCCGAAGTTCAAGAGAAGATTTTATATACAACTTCACACTACAATGAGAAAAACAACTACTAATTGATATAATAAGTTGAGTGGGGTAATATTAGGAAAAAATGAGGAGAGAGAATGTAAGGATTAATAAAAGTAGGAGGGATATATAAGAGGAGATGTAATAATTTAATAAAAATAAGAGAGAGATATGTCCCAAAATAGATGAGGTGTTTGAAGTGGGGCATCCCAAAATGTATTATGAGGCGTTTGAGATGGGATGGAGGGAGTAATTAATTTAAACTCAGATACTAATTGATTAACTGATATAATCCTATCCTTTCAAGGCCACTCTTTTGCCAGTGATTGAAGGATCAACAAAAAAAATAAGCACACTACTAATTGGTGCAATTAGAATCCTCCAAACACGAGAGCAAATTCTCTATCCCAATTTTGTGTTCCACACGAAACACGTGCCACTTGGATCAGTCGTCATGGTAACACCCAAACAGTCTCCAACTCGACACTGTACGCATTATCTGATCCTACCCAGCTCGAATGTGCGGATGACAAAAAAATTCGAAAAAGAAGGAGAAAAAAATGAAGAGTGAAGAAGAGAACTCACAGAAAAAGGGCGTTGCTGAATCAAAAAGGCCAAATCTCTAAACTCAAGAGTGACACCCATAGACAACATGATCAAACCAAGAGAGAGACTGTACGAGAAAGGTGCTCTGCTGACAAACCATGAAAACGCCGTTGGATTGAAGCAAGCAACGGCTCCCCCAACGGTCACATATAACGGGTACAAGCTAGCTGCATCTGATAACATGCTGTGCCATCTGATGGGAACATCGCCATCATCATCAGGTGTTGTTTCCTCATCGGTAAGTTTATCCTCATTACTACTACTACTACTACTACTGTGATTATTATAATTACCGCTCAAGTTGGTGGTAAACCTGACTGATTTTGGCCGTGCATGAAAAGGTAAGTTTGTGGGTTTAAAGAGGCCGGTGAGTTTGAGGAAATCATGGTGATGACGTGGAGGAGAGAGATGTTTTGTGGAGGTTATGCACCATGACACTGAGACAGACATTATTATTGCTGCTCAATGATTTGCTCTCTGTTTTTTGTGGTTTATTTTCAGTCTTGAGGAAAATTAAGGACAGGGAAGACGGACACAATAAGAGTGAAGGAAATATCAATTTTGATGGGGCAATCTGTCGTCCTCTCATCCGTCTTTGTTTTTTTTTTAATGGAACTTGTACAAATTACATACTCCACTACATTCATTTTATTCAATTGTTTGGGTTTGGCCGAATAATTAAACAAAATGTTATACTCCCTCCATTTCATTCATTTCTTCACGCTGGGTTTGAGTTCCCCTCACAAAACCCGGCCCAACGTAAAGAAATGAATGAAATGGAGGGAGTAATTGATATATCAATAAGAAATAAGAAAGCAATGTTAAATAGTAGTGGACGAGTCCGGATCTGGACTAGTGTTTCGTGACACATACTCCAAAAAAACTACGGAGTATTTAGAAGGGGGGAAATTTGGGAAGTATTTTGGATATCAAAAATATAGAAAGTACATTTTTCTTTTCTAAGTTGCATCACAAATTAACAATCGATCATGTCAAGATATTTACTTTTAATTGTCAGATTTTTCCTGTTTACATACAAACCAGAAAATTAAACAAAATACGGTTGGAAAAAAAAATTGTTTTTTACTTCACGATTTCAAAAAATTCTTTAATATTTCACAAAAATTCTTCAAAATAAAATAATAAAATTTTTTTTTAACAAAAAATAGGGATCAGATGGTAGAAATGAGGGTGCCCAATAGTCGTAACAGGCGGGGCGGGCACCCAACTCGCAATTAAGCGAGAAATGACCACTCCTCATATCCCATTATACTGCCTGAAGGATCATACTTATGTCAAGTACAAGATTTGTTCTTATAAAGCACGCTGGTGACTTCTTCCCTCCCTATCTATCCGATGTGGGACACTGATCACCTTTTTTTTTTCTCTAAGCCTTGGTGCCTTCTCCTCACATCCATATGCATTTTCAGGTAGTTCATAACTATGATGAAATTGTTGGTGCAAAAACATGGGACATGGATTAAATTAGGAGTAACCGACTTCTACCGGCGAGTACGAACTCTTCCCTTAAAACTATTTCGCCCCCATAGAGTGCACCGGGGAGGATCGAATGTCTCAGGGATACTACGAAGTCGTCTCAAACGTCGTTAGCACTATAACAACGTAAGAGCCCTACAGTATCATGAGATGGTGTTCTTGTGGGAATATCAAAAACATAATTTCTATGTTTTTCTCATCATTTTCTCATTATATTCTGTATTAACAAATGACAATGTGATAACACATATTTATAGAGGAACCATACCTCTATTTGGCGTCCCTTGTAATAAATCATGACCATTGATTTATTGGATGGTTAAGATAAAGTTAGTTATAGAACTAACTACCAATATTATCCAAATTAATTAACTCAATTAATTAATTCCATAATATTGACCCTCTTATATCACAAGGACATACACTTCCTTATACACACCAATATGGTTCAATTAGACCATATACATTGCTTGGAAATCTCCAACAGAAATAAACAAAAAAAATTTCATGGAAAGCTCTAATGAGCAGATGAGCTTTAATCATAGAAACAAAATAGAAGGTCGTGTGTAGGACTAGAAAACATCTACAGTAGAGCATTTATTTGATGCTACATGTTTAACATACCAATTTTCTGCAATTTCCAATGATTTCTGAAAAACATTATAAGAGACACCTTCATTATATACACAGGAAAGTACGATATAAACTCGAGGAAAGGTGTACATAAGTGTTGAGAATCAGATGCTATACAGTGTGATGTCTCTACACGAAAGCATCTCTTACTACTTAGTGCTGGCAGCCCTGAATCTTACTGTCATGTCATTCATCCCCTCAGTATAGATTTTGGCATAATTGAGCTTAGTATAGGCTCGCTAGACTTGATAATATAACCTGATATTGATAATTGAACTATTCTTCTGCACGATTCTAACAGCTTTTCCTGCCTGACTATCAAGTAACAAACATTGTTGATCGGACATTTCGTACCATCATTCAGCAGTCTGCTGATATATTTAGCCTAATGTTTGTAAGCCACAAGATTCGGATGTGCCAAAAGCCACATGAATACATAGAAGAAATTATTGCAACCAAACAACCAACGTTTAGCAGTAGGAAATAGTCCTAAATGAAAATTCTGGGGCATCTGATTCAAGTACATTAGTGCAGCAGATTACAGTACCTGAAGACCTTATTTGTTAAAGTTCTTAGAGCAAAAACTGCAAATCAATATCAGAATGTAAGTGCAGAATTCTGCTAAGACTAGTAGCACTGTCCTAAGAACTGTCCTCCTAGTAGATGGCATTTGGGACATTTTTAAACATCATTGTGGTTTCCATTATGTAAACCAGATCCCCAAGTTCAGGTAGCTTGAAGCGCAGCATGATGTGGTTTCGAGGATAACTCAGAAAGAGCACACTGAATACAGGAACGAGTAAAGATGATTGTACAAGAGAGCCCCCATGACAGCACTTGAAGTATGCAACATGCCTTTGGTTACCTTCCAACCCTGTAGTTCGACGAGCCTGCGCAAGATATCGCCCTCACAATCAATTTCATTACAAGTCCAATGCATTTCCTGTCTTTGAGCAATCTAATTCAAATTAACTAGTTTAGCTATTAGTTAGTACCCCCACCTCAATCTTCAATAACCCATCCTTTCCAGGAATCGTGAAACATGTATCTGAATTTGTCAGGTAAATTCCAACTGATACATGTCAAATACAAAGCAGGGGAAAGTTGTCAGTAAACTGTTCATTAGAATCATTACAGTGCAAAGCAAAACACAAAATTTAATAACAACAGTGTATTATAAATTTCTTCTGAGAATAAAAGAAACTAAAACCTTTTTGAGGTTGCTCTTCTTGTTGACAACGTTGAATTATCAGCCTCAAGTAGCTGGATAGAACTTCAGCCTCACAAAAGTAGATGATGGTGGGAAACCTGTCATACTGTAGACCTGTTTCGAGTAATCTGACTGCAAAAGATCGAGAAGGCGGACTTCCTGCTCAACAACGACATAACCAAACGTTCAACATCAATCTGCTGGCAGAATTTTCTCATACAATTCAACAAATCATATGATTTTGAAATTGCACAACAAAATCAGATCATGAACATCAGCAGTCAGACTTATCTTTAGGTACATACAGTGAACATCAAGGTAGAAAGATCTCCACTTCAATCAACATAACCAATCGAAAAGGAAGACCGAAGGAAGCAATCGAACCATGACAGTGAAGAAACTAAAGAAATTGTTTCCAATCAAAAAATCAGGTTTCTAATCTACTGCTATATGATCAGTGACTCGGCATCAACAAAAAAGATCATGTTTTTTTCAGAAATTCGATTGCAAAAACCCACAGATTCAAGTTCAACAGCAAATATTGAAACAGCCAACTAAAATCCCATATAATCAACAACAAAAACAGAAAGAAACAGCTAAAAATTAAAGAAAGAAGCGTGAACTCATAATATATATTACCAAATATTAGAACCAGCTCAGTCGAACCATCAAGAAGATGAATGGTGATGGTATCTTCATCATCAACATCAACTAGATCCACTGAGAATTGAACCAAATTAACCATCTTGCCATAGACCGGCTCGGGACACTTCAGGTCAATCAAACCAGTGCGGTGAAGCTTGAGATGTCCTGTAACATGGCTGACAGTGTTCTGAACTGTAATCTGGAAACATATGCAATCAACATCGATTCTTGCTAACCCTTGTGGATTAAAGTCAGAATCAGAAAGAGCTTCTATGGCCATCTTCAGTGTCTTGGCTGGTCTCATTCCGAAGCTGAACAAACGGGCTTGGTTGTGTCTTGCACGTTCATCAATGGTGCTCGGGCCTGCTTTCGAGGTTTCAGCAATGGATGTCGGGTTTTCTTGCAGAGTTTCAGAAGTTTCAGCAATGTTTGTTGGGGTTTCTTTCGAAGTTTCAGCCATGGCTATCGGATTTTCCTTTGGAGTTTCAGGAATAATGGATGTTGGGTTTTGTTTACGGTGTTTCGGAAATCGGAGTTAATGGGTGTTGCTTTGAAGTTTCGTCAATGGTGAAGAAGCAGAAGAATAACAGAGAAATATTAGTTACTTGGGAAAAAAATTACTTGGAGAGGACTAGTATATATACTAGTAGTTGTTAAAGAGTAACTAACTTGTAACTACCACTAGCGGATTCTAACAGAATCTAACAGATTCTCCCGCCAATTCTACAACTGACAAAATGTTGGTCAAATTATGCTATTAACTTTACAGTGATTGGAAATTGTTATACTCTGAGTGAATTTAGTCACTTCAATGATATATTATGGATATATATACTGTGAAAGAAGTTGGTTACCCTCTGTCCCTGGCTCGGATGATACTTAAATTTGTATTCGTGCTAGCTTGTACCCAAATCCGAGCATCGCTATGTATTAAGGGTAGTTACTCCGTCTGATATGCCTACAAACCTAATAATTGGCATGTAATAACGTCTCTTTTGCAAACTCTTGCGAGCAAATTAGCATCTCATTAGGAAAATGGACAAATTAATGTCTGAACAAACAAGAGCAGCAAGGAAAGGCCAAATTAAAAGGCAGACTTGTTAAATGGCTTTGTGACAACCAACTAACAAATTCTAACAGGTTTTCCGCCAAGTTGTGTAATGTACCAGTTTTTTTATTTTCTGACATCGTGACTACTGTAGAAACCCATTAAGCCAGTAACAGATTCTAACAGCTTTTTCCACAAAATTATCAACTAGCAAGAAGATTTTAACCTTCAAATTTAGTACCTGGTCACACATTCTGTTCAAACACTGAAGAATCAGGGGATTCATAGGCCAACCGGAGAAATGACAATTTAAAAATCGGAGTGATCAACCAACCCTCACTTATGTACCAAATTGTTATTACCATAACCTGTCTTAAGGCATTTCTGACCAACAAAATAGGAATTGTTTCGAAGAATGAAGAATCCGCAATCAAACCTATTCAAGTACGGAATCTAATGTCAAGGCAAATTCTAATATCCAATACAGAACCTCAATGTTTGATTGACTGAGTACATTTTTATGGGAGACAAATTAAACTAACAATTGTCTGTCATCAATGATCAGTCAGTCAGTCTACTTGCTGACTTAAGACAGAGTTGGTAATGTAAGTACTGTCATAAACACTCGGAAAACCTGGTTGACACGACATCAAATCAATTATCCTAGGAAGAGCATGATGTAGTCCACAAGCCACCAGATTAGACACACCAGTTCACCAAGCTCTCCGAGGTTGAACCGCAACTTGACACTGTCATATGAGTAAGATATTTTCGCAGCCAGATTTGATGCTGCACCCTTAAAGATTCAGTTCAAAGGTGGAGGCGATGACAACCAAGCAGGGGGCGGCCAGAACACTTTGGAATAGCCAGGGTAAGTTTCCATAAACTGATCTTGGCCACACCCAAAGTCGTACACAACAAGCAGAAGTTCTTCACCTTGTGAAAAGTTACACCCAAAAATTCCGGAATGATGACCATATAGATCATTATAGGTAGGGAAACAGGCAATAGAAAAGACAAGGCAATTGCCGCGCCATCCAGGCAAATATTTTGTTGGTAAAACGAAGCTAGAACCAAGTGTAACAAAGAATATTCTATCATCACCAATACCCTTAACCAATTCTTCCCATTTCATCTCCCTCTTATTCAAACCATAAACCTTAACCTTCTCTTTAAGGCTAGATCTATGAAGTAGGTATAATTCGCCACACGATTCAACAAGTCGTTTTCTCCCATCGCAATCGGTACCCGTCCCAACTCCCTCTTTGACGATATTTCTCAAGGTTGTTGATACCTGATCAGAATCTTTTCATCTCCGTGTACAATACAGCCGTCCTTTCCTATCAATTGCGTAAACTATATCCTTAAATCTTGATAAAATCATCGAAGATGTCAACCGCCTTGTTAACCACCCAATCAAAGCCACTAACATTATGAATCCCAACCACTTTACTATCGCGCACTATAACTTTACCCAAATTGCCACCGTCTTACAACAGCAACGCATTATAATTATACTTATTATTATTATTATTACTAGGTACTCCGTCTACAAAAATCACTCTAGGCCTTCCATTGGGCGGGCGGTTCCCTTCTTTCTTCAAGATATAGACATCAAGTTGATAAAGCGTATGAAACCGATGGAGCTCAACAAAACTACATAGAGGCCAATCAAGAGCACTCGGTAGATCCGAAGAGTTGACACGGTTAACCCACGAAAAGGCGCGGAACAGGGAGAGCTTGCCAGGGTTGAACTCCTCAACGAGAACCATCCATGGAGACAGCTGTGGGTCTACAAGTGAAGTCACTCGAAAAACACAACTTGTAACCAAGGCTGAAGCATAGTTGATATAATATTTGGGGTTCCACCCTACATCAAAGAGGTCAGGCATTTTGGCGTAGAATCTATGCGGGAATATTGGACCTAACATGTTTTTCGAGACCTCAAGCTTTATGTTTCCCCATGTTTTGTAGACTAGCTTGAAGTTCAAGATTTCTGATCGCGTTTCCAAGCGTTCTGCAATCGACAACAGAAGCTCCGATGGTAATAGCGACCAACATATTCGCCGCCTGCTACCCATTATTATTTCGCCTCATCTCCTCGCAGTCAACTTTGTGTACTCTCAATTGCAATAAATTGTTTTGGTAAGAAACTACAGGTATAGGATACACTTAGATTGAGAGTCAACTAGTCAATTTGCTAATACTCGTCTTAGATGGATTTTCTGTATGATGGATATCGGATAGACTTTATCAAGTAAGTGGACAAACTTTATCAAATAGACGGGCGATCTTTACAAGGTTGATCTTGTCTGATAGACAAGTAGACTATATCAGATAGGTACTGTTGGATAGACATGCAGAATCAGTCAAACATGTAGAATTAGTCAGACAGGTTCTATCGAGCATCAAGGATCGAGATCAAAGATGATCAAGGTCAGGGATCAAGGATCGAGGTCGAAGATAAAGGATCGACGTCGAGGATCAAGGATCGAGGTCGAAGATAAAGGATCGAGGTCGAGGATCAAGGATCGAGGTCGAGGATCAAGGATCGAGGTCGAGGATCAAGTATCAAGGTCTAGACTGACTCTAATTGTGCTAAATACAAACATAAAATACTAAAACAAAAGTACATGCAAGAAGTTAAAAGAAAGAGAGACAAATGATTTTTTGTACGTGGAAAACCCTTTGAACAAGGGAAAAACCACGGGGGGAGCTTGTTATCCCGCCAAGTGCTTTTAATAGATCTTGTAGTAGTGTTTCGCCGTGTTGAGTACAATTGATGAATACATAGACAATGATTTATAATCTAATAAGAACAATAATGATGTATCAATGAGACGATTGGTTGAGAAATGTATTTGGGTTCAAGAAGTAATCAAGGATTCAATGGTGGAGTCTAGGTGATTGTAGCGGTGATAAGTGATTGCGGTGGTGGCTATGGTGTTGAGAAGAATGAAGGGATGAGTATTTAGGTTTAGAGAAATAGTATTAGTGATTATACAGTAGAGTGAAGATGAATATGGATGTGGTCATGTGAAGGAATGATGATGTGGGTTTTTATAGATGGTGAAGTTGTGAATGGTTTTATGTGTGGAAAAGTGTCAAAGTAATGGTGGAAGTGTCTAGGGTTTATATGAGCACGTCTTCATCTGTTTCTAGGGCTTTGGAGTGCATTAATACTGTTGTGGGAGGTCTCCTCAAGTTTCTCTAACTTCCCACGTTGCTAGGTCCAACTTCAACCACTATCCCCTATAAAATAGATGCTATCTGACTGATCACAGTGAACAGTCCCTATAATCAAGGAAGTGGTTCTTGACTTTGACTTCGTCTTCCTTGGGGATACTTTCCTTGTTGAATAAGTCCACAACTAACTCTTAGAAGCTCAATACGTGGTCTTGGTTGTTGGAGAGAAAATAGGAGGTTGTTGTTGACTTCTTCTATCATCATAGACTTGGTTAAATAGTCAACCTCTTGCTAATTTGATGGAGATCATGCAGCCTCATTAACACTTCTAACTGAATTTGTTGAGCATATTTAGGAGAATATAGTTCATACTTTGACTTATTCCGCATTTGTAGTTGCCATTGACGTGTGACGATCAATCTGACAGGATACTCGACAAGTTGCTGGTTGACCTCGATAGGTCGATGGTCGATATGTTTGGCTCCTCGATGGGCTGTTTGGCACCTCGATGGATTGTCTGGCTCTTTGATGAGTTGTCTGGCTCCTTGATGGACTGTCAGACTGAATGCCTGCTTCTATCAGACTAACTGATTAATGTCAATTAGGCGTCCAAGATGTGTATCTACTCGATGACTTGACTTGATCGTTAGTCGATGCGACTATGTATTTGTCAATTTGTCCTTGTCGGACTAAAGCCAAAATTTAGGCCCAAACAATTGCCCCCAGTTTCTTTAAAGTGATGTCAATCAATGTAAAGAAACTAGTTCAAAGCTGGCGCATGTCTAGATAAATCTACTAGTAAACTTGTATACATGTGCAGTTTGTAAGATTGTAGGTGTACTTATAAATGTAAAGACGCATTTATACATGTTGCAGGTCATGTAGTTGTGACATGAATGTGATGCAAATGTACATGTACTTGTTGACGTTATACATTTGTAGATGATCTTGCAAAGTATTCTCGTAAGTGTTGATGTATTCAATTCATAAGTGGTGACATACAAGCAAGTGCACGCATGCATATACGTACATATACTTATGTTTGCGAGTGTACATGTAAGCACATATGTGTATGCCAGCGTTGATGTACATGGAGGTGTATAAGGACATACTTGTCAACGTCGATGTTTTCACAAGTATAATGTACATGTAATTGTACTTGTTGACAATACTGTCGATGTGTACGTGGACGTCAATGTAGATGTAGGAGTAATTTTCAATATAGACGAGGTGTAGATGTGAATGTAAGTGTATGTGTATGTGTATATGGCCATAGTGTATTGTTGTGTTTGTTTGTAAGACGTCTTTGTGTATGTGTGTGTATGTGATAGCTAGCTTGTGTTTCCGTACCTGGAATGTGAGTGGATAGTGTATGTCCACTAGTTAGGATGATGCATCCGTAGTGTATTGTGTTGTGGTCATCAGGTACTGTGATGCGCATCATGTAAGTGCGTTTGAAGTCGACTTGCGAGTGTGTTGGTGCATGCACTTGAAATATTGTTTGCTTGGCCAAGACCTGTCAATCAGATAGCAAAAAGAGACACCTAAAGCTAATTTCTTGCGCCAACAATCCTTGACGGCTGATGCCCATGTTAGTTAGTAAAGTACTTGATGAAGTACAAAACTTATAAATGAAAGGATAAAGGTAAGTTAAAAGATTTGATTTAGGTAAATAAGACTAATAAATATCTATCAAGTAGGAAAGAGACAAATACAAAATTTAGCATACATAATCTGGGTGATACTAGGACATTGACATATCAAGGTCTATTTGATAGAATTTGAGGGCTAAAAATCAAATTCTGGACGAAGATAGAGATAGCTGACAGATGCGAACGCAAGAATTTATACAACTAGAAATTTTACTATCACGCAAGAAAAGCACAATGTAATCAAGCAGCAAATTTGTTAGCATTCGAAAGAGCATCTTGTAAACAAACAAGTACTTCTTATTTAATTAAAATTTAAAGAAAACTGAATAATTGTACCGTCTCAGTATGACGAACTAGTTCTTCTATCACATCATGTCGAGATAGACCTATTTGCCCCCAGTTGGATAGGTGAGACAGTGTGTCGGACAAGTAGCACATTTTATCGCATAGATGACTCTGTCAGTCAGACAAGTAGCACGTTCTATCGGATAGATGACTCTGGGCTGCTTATCTGTCGGACAAGTCGACATGCTATCAGGCAAGGTAGGAAAAGGTTGACAATCTACCTGTAGGCGAACAAGGGGACATGCTATCATGTAGGTATGAACTTGAGTCATCTTGTACGGACTCATCCATCCAACATGATTCCTCCTCGAGCCTTATGTATGCTAGCGCTTTGACATGCACATCTTCGAAAGTAATGCAACGATACCTTGTTAGTTCGTCATATAGTTTAGAACCTACCATCAACCCTTGGCGAAAGGCTTCTATTGCTATCGGGGGATGACAATTAATGATTGAGATCTTCTCTTTGTTGAACCTACTTAGGTAGTCCCTAAGAGGTTCATCATCTCCTTGAATAACTCCAAATAAATCACTTGTATGCTTTTTTAGTCTCCTACTACTTGCAAACTGTTGGTAGAACAAGTTAACAAGTTGAGCAAATCTTGAAATCTGTCCATTTGGCAAGTTGGTGAACCACATCAATGCTGGTCCTGTCAGTGTTGAACTGAATCTTCTACATAGAACATCTTCTAAAAAATGTGGTGCAATTGGTTGTGCACTCATCGCGACCTTGTAAGCTTGGATGTGCTCCTCGGGATCTGTGACGCCGTGATACAAGATGTTGTCTGGTAATCGTCCTCCTTTTGGTATCATCTTTCGAGCGATGTCTTCCACGAATGGTGAATCAAGGTGGGATTCCGGAACAGCTTGTCGGATTGGAGTTGCTTGTCCAGGTATCAGAGTGATCTGATCTTGCAGATCATGTATGTCCTGCTTCAAAGATAGGAGAATCGGATTAATTTTTGTTAGTATATGAGAAACAATAGACTTACGTTGTACTGCATCTAGTTGGATGGACAGATCTGGTCCAACACATTGATTGATTCCAGCTTGATGGTCGTCCTTGTCATGTTGACAATTTCGATTTGGTCTGCTTGATTCAAGTTGTGACTTCAATGTCGAGGGATTCTTCTAGCCTCTTGTATTGTGCAATTTGTTCTTCAAGTTGACGATTTGCCAATGCAAGTTCTTCAAGTAGCACAACTTTATCAAGTTGATAGATCTCGGACGGTCCTTGATTTCCAACAATACCTGACATCCTTAGAAATGAAACTTTGATGAGATGTACAAGAGAGAACGTTTAATAGACTCAACTGACTAATTGCCCCACGGTGAGCGCCAAATTGTTTTGGTAAAAAACTACACGTATCGGATACACTTAGATACAAAGTCAACTAGTCAATTTGCTACTACTCGTCCTAGATGAATTTTATGTATGATGGATATTGGATAGACTTTATCAAGTAAGTGGACAAACTTTATCAAATAGACGGGCGATCTTTACAAGTTTGATCTTGTCTGATAGATAGGTAGACTATATCAGATAGGTACTGTTGGATATACAGGCAGAATCAGTCAGACACGTAGAATTAGTCAGACAGGTTCTATCGAGCATCAAGGATCGAGATCAAGGAGGATCAAGGTCAGGGATCAAGGATCGAGGTCGAAGATAAAGGATCGACGTCGAGGATCAAGGATCGAGGTCGAAGATAAAGGATCGAGGTCGAGGATCAAGGATCGAGGTCGAGGATCAAGTATCAAGGTCTAGACTGACTCTAATTGTGCTAAATACAAATATAAAATACTAAAACAAAAGTACATGCAAGAAGTTAAAAGAAAGAGAGACAAATGAATTTTTGTACGTGGAAAACCCTGTGAACAAGGGAAAAACCACGGGGGGAGCTTGTTATCCCGCCAAGTGCTTTTAATAGATCTTGTAGTAGTGTTTCGCCGTGTTGAGTACAATTGATGAATACATAGACAATGATTTATAATCTAATAAGAACAATAATGATGTATCAATGAGACGATTGGTTGAGAAATGTATTTGGGTTCAAGAAGTAATCAAGGATTCAATGGTGGAGTCTAGGTGATTGTAGCGGTGATAGATGATTGCGGTGGTGGCTATGGTGTTGAGAAGAATGAAGGGATGAGTAGTTAGGTTTAGAGAAATAGTATTAGTGATTATACAGTAGAGTGAAGATGAATATGGATGTGGTCATGTGAAGGAATGATGATGTGGGTTTTTATATATGGTGAAGTTGTGAATGGTTTTATGTGTGGAAAAGTGTCAAAGTAATGGTGGAAGTGTCTAGGGTTTATATGAGCACGTCTTCATCTGTTTCTAGGGCTTTGGAGTGCATAATTACTGTTCTGGAAGGTCTCCTCAAGTTTCTCTAACTTCAAACGTTGCTAGGTCCAACTTCAACCACTATCCCCTATAAAATAGTAGCTATCTGACTGATCACAGTGAACAGTCCCTATAATCAAGGAAGTGGTTCTTGAGTTTGACTTCGTCTTCCTTGGGGATACTTTCCTTGTTGAATAAGTCCACAACTAACTCTTAGAAGCTCAATACGTGGTCTTGGTTGTTGGAGAGAAAATAGGAGGTTGTTGTTGACTTCTTCTATCATCATAGACTTGGTTAAATAG
Source organism: Spergularia marina (assembly GCA_963680865.1). Classification (NCBI taxonomy): domain Eukaryota; kingdom Viridiplantae; phylum Streptophyta; class Magnoliopsida; order Caryophyllales; family Caryophyllaceae; genus Spergularia; species Spergularia marina. The sequence continues at coordinate 11,024,006 of OY804550.1, read as the reverse complement.
TCAACCTCATGCTAATTTGATGGAGATCATGCAGCCTCATTAACACTTCTAACTGAATTTGTTGAGCATATTTAGGAGAATATAGTTCATACTTTGACTTATTCCGCATTTGTAGTTGCCATTGACGTGTGACGATCAATCTGACAGGATACTCGACAAGTTGCTGGTTGACCTCGATAGGTCGATGGTCGATATGTTTGGCTCCTCGATGGGCTGTTTGGCACCTCGATGGATTGTCTGGCTCTTTGATGAGTTATCTGGCTCCTTGATGGACTGTCAGACTGTATGTCTGCTTCTATCGGACTAACTGATTAATGTCAATTAGGCGTCCAAGATGTGTATCTACTCGATGACTTGACTTGATCGTTAGTCGATGCAACTATGTATTTATTAATTTGTCCTTGTCAGACTAAAGCCAAAATTTAGGCCCAAACCATTGTTTTGGTAAAAAACTACAGGTATCGGATACACTTAGATTGAGAGTCAACTAGTCAATTTGCTACTGCTCGCCTAGATGAATTTTCTGTATGATGGATATCGGATAAACTTTATCAAGTAAGTGGACAAACTTTATCAAATAGACGGGCGATCTTTACAAGGTTGATATTGTCTGATAGACAAGTAGACTATATCAGATAGGTACTGTTGGATAGACAGGCAGAATCAGTCAGACACGTAGAATTAGTCAGACAGGTTCTATCGAGCATCAAGGATTGAGATCAAGGAGGATCAAGGTCAGGGATCAAGGATCGAGGTCGAAGATAAAGGATCGACGTCGAGGATAAAGGATCGAGGTCTAAGATAAAGGATCGAGGTCGAGGATCAAGTATCAAGGTCTAGACTGACTCTAATTGTGCTAAATACAAACATAAAATCCTAAAACAAAAGTACATGCAAGAAGTTAAAAGAAAGAGAGACAAATGATTTTTTGTACGCGGAAAACCCTGTGAACAAGGGAAAAACCATGGGGGGAGCTTGTTATCCCGCCAACTGCTTTTAATAGATCTTGTAGTAGTGTTTCGCCGTGTTGAGTACAATTGATGAATACATAGACAATGATTTATAATCTAATAAGAACAATAATGATGTATCAATGAGACGATTGGTTGAGAAATGTATTTGGGTTCAAGAAGTAATCAAGGATTCAATGGTGGAGTCTAGGTGATTGTAGCGGTGATAGATGATTGCGGTGGTGGCTATGGTGTTGAGAAGAATGAAGGGATGAGTAGTTAGGTTTAGAGAAATAGTATTAGTGATTATACAGTAGAGTGAAGATGAATATGGATGTGGTCATGTGAAGGAATGATGATGTGGGTTTTTATATATGGTGAAGTTGTGAATGGTTTTATGTGTGGAAAAGTGTCAAAGTAATGGTGGAAGTGTCTAGGGTTTATATGAGCACGTCTTCATCTGTTTCTAGGGCTTTGGAGTGCATAATTACTGTTCTGGAAGGTCTCCTCAAGTTTCTCTAACTTCAAACGTTGCTAGGTCCAACTTCAACCACTATCCCCTATAAAATAGTAGCCATCTGGCTGATCACAGTGAACAGTCCCTATAATCAAGGAAGTGGTTCTTGACTTTGACTTCGTCTTCCTTGGGGATACTTTCCTTGTTGAATAAGTCCACACCTAACTCTTGGCAGCTTAATACGTGGTCTTGGTTGTTGGAGAGAAAATAGGATGTTGTTCGAGATAAAATAGGAGGTTGTTGTTGACTTCTTCTATCATCATAGACTTGGTCAAAGAGTCAACCTCATGCTAATTTGATGGAGATCATGGAGCCTCATTAATACTTCTAACTGAATTTTTTGAGCATATTTAGGAGAATATAGTTCATATTTTGACTTATTCCGCATTTGTAGTTGCCATTGACGTGTGACGATCAATCTGACAGGATACTCGACAGGTTGCTGGTTGACCTCGACAGGTCGATGGTCGATATGTCTGGCTCCTCGATTGGCTGTTTGGCTCCTCGATGGATTGTCTGGCTCTTTGATGAGTTGGCTGGCTCCTTGATGGACTGTCAGACTGAATGTGTGCTTCTATCAGACTAACTGATTAATGTCAATTAGGCGTCCAAGATGTGTATCTACTCGATGACTTGACTTGATCGTTAGTCGATGCGACTATGTATTTGTCAATTTGTCCTTGTTCGGATTAAAGCCAAAATTTAGGCCCAAACAATCAACAATGATGATTTTTTTTTATACTGGTATAACAATTACGCAATTAGGAATCTTTACATTATTATTAGTTACTTAATTAACGCAATAACAGTAAACTAATCCTAAAATTTTCAACTCTCATTTTTCTTCTCTAGATTAAATTTAGTTAGTTTTGTTTCTTTTTCCTCATTTCTCCCTCTAAATCATGTTTAGTACTCAAATACACTTATCTTTCATTTTATTGTTGTAAGATTGCCATTATCCATTTATCCCTCGCACTATTGATGCATTTTAGTTTTGTTTACGACGATTATGAATATACTACTGTATATGATAACTTGCCGACTACATTTGTTTATGCAATCTTTAAGTTTTTTTTTTTTGGTTACAAGACGAAAAAACATATACTCCATATTAAACTAGCTAGAGTTTATCTAAAATTTGTTTTGGCACTTAAAAATATGTTCATTGTTGCAACTCCTGTTGATGTACATATGATGATATGAAGGAAGCTGATCATTAGTTAAAACCGCATTAGAAAAAAAAAAATCACAAGTAATAATATAATGAATCAATCAATCAATAACGAATGATCAGGCTATCACAAACATGACAAGAAATTGCTAGAAACTTTACATAAACAAGATACTCGTACTAGTTAAGCATCTAAAAAGGTCAAAAGGAATAATATATATATTTAAAAAAAAAAACAGATAGATTAATTCATTTTCCCAGTAATTCCAGATGAAATGGGGTAGCCAATACCATGTCTTCTAGTAGGAAAAACAACAAACAACAAGCTACAAATAAACCCAACACCAATAGGAACAATATCAAGAACTTCTTGAATTTCATGGCTTGGTTTCGGATAATAACAATTCACCACATTTTTATCTCTTAATGTCACGACTCCGAAAACCAACATAGACAACACGGCATGCACCCAATCGATGAACCTCAACCTATACTTTGCGAGGTCGAGGTGATACTCATGACCTGAGTTCGATACTGGGCAGTCGAATAGCCACATGCCCTTAGGAGTGGCGAACCCGTAGTAGACTTGCCCGTCTAACGCCTGAAAGCTGTCCGTGAAGGAGGCTAGGAAACAGGACAAGGCTAGGACCGCGAGGAGGATTATGGTCAGGGCGCGTGTGGCTGCGTCGCACTGACCATTGTTGGTGAAGACCGGGGTTAGTAGCTGGAAGGCTAGGAGGGTGCCCGTGGGAAGTAGGTTTGCTAAGTATGCCGTGCTTGCTAAGGTTTGTGATACGACTCGTTGCGCCTTTGATGGTTGAGGTATGGGTGGTAGTACTGGTGGTAGTGGTGTTTGACCGTTAGGGTTGGTGGTCGAGACTGCAGTGGTCGGATGATCGGTGTCGGTGTCGGTGTCCGAGTCGGAGGTAGAGAGAGGTTGAATTTCGGTTGAGGGGAGTCTTTGCTTTAGTTGAGACATAATTTGGTTAGGAAAATGTGTGACTTGTACCAAAAGTGCAACATTGCAAAAATGATGTTATATAGTGATTAGATGTCAATGTGTAGGTACCACTCATTTTGTTGCCGTGAAGGAACTACCCATTAATTGGGGTTGGAATTATTTGATTAATTGAGTCGTATCATATAGTAAAAGACATGACAATATTGGATACTACAAGGATATGTTTCTTGAGATTTAATAAACACACTACATTTTATTTTCATTAGAATAGGTTTAGAATTTTAGCAATACTTCTTGTGGTATACTTTAATCGATCACAAAATATACAAAGAAAATTGGTTACTACTTACTAAGGCAATCGTCAAAAAAAATTTACCTCAAAGGCTCAAACTTTATTTGAATTAAATGTTTGGTTAGCAATATTGTGCAAAATTCATAGTTCAAGGGTGCTTTATGTTTAGACAAAAATGATTTGTATAATGCTAATGTAGTAGTAAATAAAATAAAAATCAGTCAAAATAATTTGTATTGAAAAATGTAGATTATAACATAATTAGTAATTGTGAGGGTGATGATAACACGATGCTAGAATCAACTGTTGGGTCTATACCCACGGTCCAACCCAAGTAATTACCGTGCAAAAGTGGTTTTAGAAAAACTAGACACTTTTTGTGTTTGTTATAAAAAGGAGTTCAATACCTCCTTTTGGGACGTACGACAAAAACGTGAAGCGGAAATATTAAGGGCTTTAAGTTTTGTACGTGGTGTACGCGCTGGTGCGAATAGACGATCGTATATTGTATCGTGGAACGTTCGCAGGATTAACAAATCTAGTGATTGATTTGGGCAGCAGCGTACGGGCAGTACAACGGTTCGTCTACAATCTCAGAACGGTTAGTACATCTATTTAGGTGTGGTTTATCTCTAGGAGTATTATTAAGGGATATTTTCTGTGGTGACCCTGTACTTTCCGACTTTTTCTGTAGTGACCCCCTAGTTTCCGACCTTTCCATGGTGACCCTGAGCTTTGTATTTTCGCGAAATCCGTAACTGTTGGGCTAACGTCGTTTTTTGCCGTTTGCCTTCGTTTCCTTCCGTTCCCCTTCCTCTCTTATTAAAATACTAAACACCCCCACCTAATCAAAATTTAAAAAAAATAAATTAAATTAACAAAAGAGTCTTAAAAAACAACCCCATTTTCTCTCTCTTCCCCCTCATCCACCCTCCACCTTGCTTACCACCCCTTCCCCACCGCCGCTCCACCCCACCGATCAACACTAGCTATAACACCACCATTCCGGTCGGTGTTGGCCGGCCAACCCTTTTCCCACCGCAGTAACCTCTCATTTCCTTCATCTCCCTTCATTTCCTGTCATTTCCTGTCATCTCCTTTCATTTCATATTTCTCTCTTCTTCCTCTTTCACCCTCCAAATTGCATCTCTCTCCTCTACTCCTTCACACAATTAAGGAGAAACATCCTTAGGTGGTGGTAGAATAGATTGTCATGGTGGTTTCATAGAAGAGGGGAAAGAGAAGAGGGATATGAAGGGTTAGAGGGTGAGAAGAGATGGGGGAAATGAAAGAGAAGGAGGAATGGGATGTTGCGGGGGGCGGTGAGAAAAGGAATGGTGGCGAATGCACGACATTGGTGGGCGGGTGGGGGGGCATCGGCGGGGAATAGGCGGTTGGCAAGGTGGAGGATGGGTGAGAGGGGAGGAAAGAGATAAGAGTAAAGAGGGTTTATTTTTCTAATTTTAGTATAGTAATTAGAGTGGAAGGGGAACGGAAGGAAACGAAGGCAAACGGCAAAAAGCGGTGTTAGCCCAACAGTTACGGATTTCGCGAAAATACAAACTTCGGGGTCACCATGGAAAGGTCGAAAACTACGGGGTCACCACAGAAAAAGTCGGAAAGTACAGGGTCACTACAGAAAATATCCCTATTATTAATTGGTAGGTATTAATTATACTCGGAAGTTAGGGGTAGTTTATCTTTGTTCCTGATTTGTAGCGTGTTTCGAATTTGGTGTTGTAATTCGGGACGGTGGTTGTACTGGTGCTATTTAATATAGTGGAATTCAGCGGTTTGCCTGTGGGTTTTACCTCCGGAGTTGGAGGGTTTTGCCCTGGGTTAAGTCCCTAAAATCTGTGTCTCATCTTATTAGCTTACGATTTTTCTTCTTTTGTTTGTTATTGTCGATTGGTTTACTTCCGTTGCGCGTGGGAGATCGGTCTTATTTCCCAACATCAACTGATCCACGTTCTTTTTTACCTGACAAACTATAAACCTGTTGGAGTTTATGACTTGTCAGGCACAAAAAAGAGTGGGTCAGTTAATTATGGCGTGGATTTATAACCCCATTCGTGAAATAAAGTTTTACCAACTTTAAGAAAGTTACCGATATAGTCATAGATTTCCCGAATGAAACCAAAAATTGTGAATACTAATGGTGTATGTTGTTTCTAGGAGGTTGAGGAAGGTACCTTTGAGCCATCAAGTTTTTGGCGTGATGCCAATACATAGGTTGATATGTACTCCATCTTGACGTGCTGGCGGGTGGATTAGGAGTCAACCTTTTTTTAGGCCAATTATTAATATCATAATAACATGTGCGTCACGTTACTTGTTTGGTCCATAAAAATGTCAAAAGGAAAACTTACTTTTACATCAGTACCAAAACAGAAATGCAAAGAGGCATAACAATCTCGGTTGGACGGTTGGTTATACATTACCGGGCCATCAAATGAGTGGCAACCTTAGACTTGTTATAAGTTCACCGGATTGGATCGTTTCTTTTCAGGGCCACTCCCACTATACATTTCTTCGAACCCTGAGCTGTAGTGATTGAAACATATTTTAAATTTTGACCCATAGTTTTTTTTTTGCTGGGATTTTGACCCATAGTTACATTTACATCGAAATTACGCCCAGATTAGAAGAATATGAAATGAATATAATAAATATTTAAAAGCTCATTATAGTTTTGTATAGGTTGAATTTAAGATTTAAAAGTTGTTGAAATTGTGACTAGAACGTCGCAATGATAGAGTCTCGGAAATTTATTGATTACATTTGGTGATGTATGTGGAGAAAACATAAGATGGAAGAAACGATTTCGGGTTCTTCTTTACTTGATGTTTGTCTTAAATCCTAATTACTATTAGAGTGTTTTGGGAGATTTACTAGCTACTACTTACCTAAAACCAATAAATCTTTTGGTAAGGTGGTTAATATATACAGTAAAACTCAGCTCTTCTAGCTTATTTGAATAGAAGGGAATTAGTGAGAGAGCCAAACTGATTCATTAAATATCAAAAACCATTTGTTTCAAGACAAAAAACATGTAAACAATTTAGAATTATCACACAATAGAATGACTTGATATTATTGATGAATACATAGGTGTTTATATAAGTTACAAGATATACTGTGACCGTTATATAAACACTACCTAAAATATCGTGAGAATAATATGTTTACATAAATAGAATATTTATACCTAAACAATATTATTCTCTACTAAGATACAAGATCATTATTATACTCTAATAAAACATTCATTCCAAAACAAAAATCATTCATTTCAAAACAAAAACTGATCATTACGGAACAAAAACTAATCATTCCAAAACAAAAGTCATACATTGCAGAACAAAAAGTAACCATTTAAAAAAAAAAACAACCATTCAAGACCAAAAGCCGTTCATTTCAGAACAAAAAGTAACCATTCTAGAACAAAAAGCAACAGTTCCAGAACAAAAAGCAACCATTTCAAAACAAAAACGACCATTCCAAAACAAAAGCAACCATTCCAAAACAAAAACGACCATTCTTGAACAACCCATTCCAGAACAAATATGACTCATTCTAGAACAAAAAATAATTATTCCAGAACACATATGACCCATTCCAAAACAAAAGCAACCATTCATTCAAGAACAATAACCAATAATTTCAAGAACAATATCGCAATGTGGGCGGCGGATCAAGGAGGAGCGATGGGGGAAGAGTGAAAGAGAGCATGGAGAGTGAGAAAAAGCTTGGGTAGTGAAGTGGTTGTGACCATTAGTTCGCCGAAAAGATTCGTACAAAGTCATTATGGAACATAAACAGATAATTCTATATATATTTGTTCTAAAATGATCTATTTTTGTTTTGTTATGATCTGATTGTGTTCTAAAATGGTTTTTTTTATGCTTTGTAAGATGTATTTTTGTTTTAAAATGATCTAATTTTGTTTTGTAATAAACCTTTTTGTTCTTTAATGGTAAGTTTTGTAAGTTTTTGACTTTTATTCTGAATGATCGATTTATGAGGTAATTACAATAAAATTTGATCATTTTAAAAAGTAACCATTTTGAAATAAAAAGCAACGTTTCAACAACAAATATGACTCATTCCAAAACAAAAAGCAACCATTCCAGAACAAATAACTATTCTAGAACAAAAATCATTCTAGAATAATAATCATTCATTCCATAACAAAAAACAACCATTTCAAAACAAAAGTCGTTAGTTACAGAACAAAAAGTAACCATTTTGAAACAAAAAGCAACCATTCCTGAGCAAATATGTCTCATTCTAGACAAAAAAAAACAACCATTCCAGAACAAAAAGTAACCATTTTGAACAAAAAAAAAACAACAATTCCACAACAAATATGTCCCATTCCATAACAAAAAACAATCATTCGAGAACAATATAACCATTCATTCCAGAACAAAAAGTAACATTCCAAAACAAAAGCCGTACATTCCAGAACAAAAAGCAACCATTCCAGAATAAAAACAACCATTCCAGAATAAAAACAACCATTCAAGAACAAAAACAACCATTATAGAACAAAAAGTAACCATTTTGAAACAAAAAGCAACCATTTTGAATGAATGATTTTTGTCCTAATATGAATGATTATTGTTCTGAATGAAGGTTATTGTTTTGGAATGAATGCTTACTGTTATGGAATGAATGGTTACTGTTGTGAAATGAATGGTTTTTGTTTTGGATTGAATAATTTTTGTCCTGAAATGAATGGTTACTGTTCTGAAATGAATTATTACTATTCTAGAATGAATAGTTACCGTTTTGGAACGAATAATTTTTGTTTTATAATGATCGATTTGTGTTATGCAATATAAGTTTTTGTTTTAAAATAATCTTGTTTTATATTATCTATAGTGTTATGGAATGATTTGTTTCCGTTTTCGAATTATCAGTTTTGTTTTATAATGATTAATTTTTGTTTCATAATGATCTATTTTTATTTTGTGTGCTGATCTAATTCTGTTCTATAATGATAAATTTGTACTATAATGACGTATTTTTTGTTCTGCAATGTTCAATAATTGTTCTATAATAATCTATTTTTGTTTAATAATGATTTGTTTTTAATGATCAATTTTTGTTGTATAATGATTTGTGGTTTTGTTTTAAAATGATTTATTTTTTTGTTTTAAAATGATCTATATTTGTTTTATAATTATATATGTTGTTCTAACATGATTTGTTTTTGTTTCACAATAACAAGTTTTTGTTTAATAGTGATTATTTATTGTTTTGTTCTCTCTCCCCCCTCCCCTCCCCCACTCCCTCTTTCCAGACACCAAACCACTGACGTCGTTACACCACTCACCACAAGCGTCGACGACACCACCAACAGGACTGGCCATTGACGGTGACTTTTGTCTTAGAAACCACCACCATTGCATACATTTCGTTCGCCCTCAAGGCCTCATTTCTTCCTGCCATTTCCTCTCTGGTCGACCCACCACCGACATGGCGACATCTCCATCCGGCCATCACCTTTCACCACCGTAGAGCACCTCTCACCACTAGATACGCCTTGCTCCGGCGACCCCCACTCGTTTACCCCTACGCCACCACCTCCATATTCTTCCTTCATTATTCTCTCCTACCACTTATTTCTTTCGATTTGCAACTTCACCGCCCCTACACCGAATCCGCCGCTGCCCTCATCTCTTCGTTGCCGCCTTTCGACCGCCGGTGCCGCTCCCTTCTTTGGCCGTCGCCGAAAGGAGATAGAACGTGAGGACAGAGGAAATGGGGGAGAAAGGGTAGATGCACTAGTGGACGGGGGTGGGGAACTTGGGTGGTTGGGGAACTCGGGTGGGTGTACGATTAGGTGTCGCCGGTGGTGGTAATAGTCGGCTGGGTTGTGGTCGGGGTGGGGAACTCGGGTGGGGTGGGGAAAGGGGAGTGGGGAGGGGATTCATTTTAGTTTTATTTTATTTGAGGGTTAATTATGGTTTGGACTCCTGTAAAAGAAGTTTGTTTTGGGCTTTTGGGGTGGTGCGTGGACTGAGCTTTTTAAGTTAATAACTGTATTTTGCTCATGTTGAGGCCCGGGGGGGGGGGGTACAATTCTATGATTTCTATCTGTACCCCCGAGGTACGATAGTATTTGCGTACTATTTAGGTACCATGTACACAAAGTAGTAAACTCAGGGGTACCATGTGCACAAAGTTGCCAAGTTGGGTACCATATGCAATCAGTCAAAATTCGAGGGTATCACGTGAATTTTTTTCTAAAAAACTGAAATTTTTAGGAGTACCATGTGCAGTATGTTATGATTTCAAGAGTACCGTATGCACAAAATGGTAATTTGAAGGATAACATGTGCACAAATTATGAATACTCTTAAAGAAAAATAATATTTTTATGAAAAAAACAAAGTTTTTTGGAATTTTTTTTTTTCATGAAATTTTTTTTATTTTTATTTTTTTAAAAGTCTACAAAATTTTGATTTTTTTGATTTTATTAAATTTAAAATCATCACTAATTGTTAATTAGTAACTTTAATCAACTAATTTATTTAACAACTAAGTAACACATCATCACTTAACGGAAAAATCTAACGGAAGTTATTCAGGTACCATGTGCACAAAATAGTAACATGAGGGTTACCATGTGCACAAACTTGCTGAGTTGGGATGTGTACTATATGCAACCAGTCAAAGTTTGAGGGTATCACGTGAATTTTCCGTTTATTTTTTCGTGGGAAACATATGTACATGCTACAGAGAATAGTCTTTTTTTTTTTTTACCAAATTATGAAAACTATGTACTACTACTCTAACAAAGTTAAATCGGTACTTTAAAATGGGTGCTGAAAGTGACACGAAAGAAATGGCTTGTCTGGTCCGCTTTGGTTTTTTCTGAAAATCAAAATCCCGTATAAAAGTTAGTAGTGCAGCTGTGTTGTTTACATGTCTATTGTTAAAACAATCAATATAATTTTAATTCTTTAACTTATTTAACTAAATTTTATGACGTGAAAAAAACAAAACTTAAAAATCCCAACGTTACCGAACGAGCCCTAAAAATTTTGAACGGGATTAAGGGATGAACTGGACTTGGTTTTGGGCCACAAGGATGTACTCCATTCATGAGTCACGACTCAACCACTCGAGGCTCGACCCTTTGAAGAACCAATTCGCAGGCTCGCTCGAAGAGAGAAAGAGGAGAGAGAGAAAAAAAAAAAAAAAAAAGAAATCGCGCAAAGCTGATGAAAAATTTGTAATTTTAGAAGAGAGAGATCAAAATCAAAAATTCAAACACTGTGTGTTTTCCCGGCATATCATATCTTCAACTTTACGCACCTCTTTTTGTAAGTTTCATCTTCAATCTCACTCCTTGCTTTTCAATTTATCCCCCAATTCTAGGGTTTGCAGTTCCCCCGATTTTTTTCATTTGTTCTTTTAGATTTGTAATTATAATCCAGACAAGATGAAACGAAAGCGTGGGCATAAGAAGAAGAAAGTAAAGAAGCTTCGTGTTGAAGCTACAAATGCTGTTGATTCTGCCGAATTAGTGGTGGAATCCCCTAATAATGATAATAATGGGGATCATAATGGAGGTGGTAGTACTTCTGATGAGGAAATTGATAATAATAGTAATGGTGGTGATGATGATGATGAAAAGCCTGTTGTGGTGGCTCCGCCGGTGGTTGTTAGGGCGGCGACTCCTCCGCCACCGCGGAAGGAGCCGGAGAGATTGGTGACTATTAGGCCGGACGGAGTTATTCATAGGCCCCCACCAACTGCGGTTTATGGGAGGGTGAGGGTTAAGTTGAAGACAGCTGCGAAACCGCCAACCCCACAACCCATACCCCAACCCCAATCGCAGCCTGTACCTAAACCGGAACCTGAGCCGCAGGTGCAATCCATTCCTGAACATAAGCTGCAACTGCAACCCCAAACTGAGCCGAAATTGGTGGAGGCTAAGGTTGCGGATGAGGAGGGGGTGAGCAATGGGAGTGGGGGCAGTAGGCAGGAAGTCAGCGTGGAGAAGAAGGAAGAAAGTGGTGATGCTGGTAGTGGTAGTGCTATTGGTGAGAAGATGGTGGAGGAGAGTAAGAAGTCGACGGGGAAGGGGATTAAGATTGTGTTGACGAAAAATTCGAGCTTGAGCCCTTCTAGTCGAAATGCCAAGGAGAGTGGTGAGAAGGCTGTGGAGGAGAGTGATGAACGCAGTGATGGTGATAGTAGTGGTGGTAGTCGTGAGAAGGTAGTGGACGAGAGTAAGAAGTCGACGGGGAAGGGGATTAAGATTACGTTGTCAAATAAGTCGAGTTTGAGCCCTCCTAGTGGAAATGCCAAGGAGAGTGGTGGTGATGGTGAGAAGGCTGTGGAGGAGACTGACGAACGTGGTGATGGTGGTGGTGGTGGTAGTGATAATGGTAGTGGTAAGAAGGTAGTGGAGGAGAGTGGCAATTCAGGATCTTTGCTGAAGAGTATGAAGTCGAGGGGGACAGGGATTAAGATTGTGTCGGCAAAGAATTCGAGTTTAAGCCCTCCTGGTGGGAATGCGAAGGAGAGCGATGATAGTGGTAGTGGTATAGGTGAGAAGGTTGTGGAGAAGACTGACAAACATGGTGATGGTAGTAGTGATGGGATGGTAGTGGAGGAGAGTGGGAATTCAGGATCTTTACTGGATAGTAAGAAATCGAGGGAGACAGGGATTAAAATTGTATCGGCAAAAAGTTCGGGTTTAAGCCCTCCTGGTGGGATTGCCAAGGAGAGGGGTGGTAGTGGTGAGAAGGTTGTGGAGGAGAGTGACAAACATGGTGATGGTGGTAGTGATGAGATGGTAGTGGAGGAGAGTGGGAATTCGGGATCTTTACTAGATAGTAAGAAGTCAAGGGCGACAGGGATTAAAATTGTATCGGCAAAAAGTTCGAGTTTAAGCCCTCCTGGTGGGATTGCCAAGGAGAGGGGTGGTAGTGATGAGAAGGTTGTGGAGGAGAGTGACGAACGTAGTGATGGTGGTAGTGGTTGTGGTAGTGGTAGTGGTAAAGGTAGTGATGAGATGGTAGTGGAGGAGAGTGGGAATTCGGGTTCTTTGCTGGATAGTAAGCAGTCGAGCGGAACAGGAATTAAGATTGTGTCGGCAAAGAATTCGAGTTTAAGCCCCACTGGTTGGAATATCAAGGAGAGGGATAATAATGGTGCCAAGATTGTGGAGGAGAGGGACGACCGTGGTGATGGTGGTAGTGGTAGTGGCAGTGAAAATGGTAGTGATGAGATGGTTGTGGAGGAGAGTGGGAATTCGGGTTCTTTGCTGGATAGTAAGCAGTCGAGGGGAACAGGAATTAAGATTGTGTCGGCAAAGAATTCGAGTTTAAGCCCCACTGGTTGGAATATCAAGGAGAGGGATAATAATATTGACAAGATTGTGGAGGAGAGGGACGACCGTGGTGATGGTGGTAGTGGTAGTGGCAGTGAAAATGGTAGTGATGAGATGGTTGTGGAGGAGAGTGGGAATTCGAGATCTTTGCGGGATAGTTCGAAGTTGAGGGGGACAGGGATTAAGATTGTGTCAGCAAAGAGTTCAAGTTTAAGTTCTCCTGGTGGGAACAGCAAGGAGAAGGGAGGTAGTGGTAGTGGTAGTGGTGAGAAGGTTGTGGAGGAGAGTGAAGAACGTGGTGATGGTGTTAGTGGTAGTGGTAAAGATAGTAATGAGAAGGTAGTGGTGGAGAGTGGGAATTCAGGATCTCTGCCGGAGAGTAAGAAGTCCGGGGTGACAGGGGTTAAGATTGTGTCGGCAAAGAGTTCAAGTGTAAGTCCTCCTGGTCGGAATGCCAAGGAGATAGTGTCGGCAAAGAGTTCGAGTTTGAGCTCTCCTGGTGGGAATGCCAAGGAGAGTGGTGGGAGTAGGATGTCACCTGGAGCAGATGAAGAGGACGGGGAAGAGGTGGAGAAAAGAAAACCTAAGTCGCTTAACAAACAAGAGTTGGAGGCGTCTGTAGAGGTATGAAATGAACACTTTTTTTTTTTAAACTGTGTTATGTTTTTGTTAACAAGGTTTGATGTTGGTTTTTTACTAGGTGATAAAGAAGGTGATGAAAATGGATGCGGCTGAACCCTTTAATAAGCCAGTGGATCCTATAGCGTTGGGAATACCTGTATGTTCTGATTTTTAATGTTGGTGTTGTGCCATTTAGTTTTGGACTAATATGCATTAATCTCCGTGCTTGTAAGATGAAACATTATTGTTTTGGGGCATGGCGAGTTGAAATTTCTTGTGCTGTTGACTTTTACTCTTGGGAAAATCAGGACTGAGATGTCTTCCCTTGTGTGCTGTATTTTTTAACTATGTGAACACTGAACAGCTATAGTGTGTAGTCATTTTATGTTCATTCACCAACTTGCGCAAAATTATCAAATTGCCCCATGAAGTTGACCGTATGAGAAATATAGCATCTTCATACCTATAATTCTTTTGTCTCTTTAGTCTTTATTTTTCAATCTGAGTCTAAATTTGGTGTCTAAGAGTATGACATATTTCTACCCTGTATCAAAATCATCTCAGGTAGTGACGTACCACTTTTGGCTTTGAAAACTTTGTCATGGCTAGGTTTGTAGGAGTGAGGGGAAGGGTTTTGGGAAATGATAATCCTGCAGTTTCATTGGTGCCATCTGCTATGTAATTTTGACTTAGTTAGTTGTTTTTTGTTGAAACTTTGTTCAGGATTATTTTGATGTCATCGATACGCCAATGGATTTTGGTACCATCTGCAGCAATCTTGAAAGAGGGGCCAAATACTTGGATTCCGAGGACGTATACAAGGACGTACAGTACATATGGGATAACTGCTTTAAGTATAACAATAAGGGTGACTACATCGTTGATCTTATGAAGCGGGTCAAAAAGAACTTTATGAAGTATTGGGTGGCAGCAGGGCTGTACTCTGAGCAGACGAAGAAGATGATTGGTAAGCATATGTTATGTTCTCGCTCTTATCTTCTGGGACTTGGGGTAGGTTTGTGCTAGAAATGTCTACCTTTTGGTCGTAATCTAACGGCCATTAACTTGGGGAAATCTGACATGTTGTGTGGCTGGTTTTTTGTAGAAGCTATACATCAGCAGGCTTCCTATCTAACTATCACTTGCCATATATCTGATTCATCGTATCTGATGCCATCTCACTGTACAATGTGTGCATGTTGCTTTTGGATTCGCATTCTATAGAGCTATTTTGAGGATGTGAAACATTCACAAGTTACAGAACCCTCAGTTCAAGATAGCGATTTGACTGTCCCCCGCCCCCTCTGGAACATATGAATTTCAATAGTGCTCATGAAAACAGCGCCAGGAAATCATGTTAAAAGGTCTGTGCTTTTGTATGAAGATGGGGTATTATAATGAAGGAACAACAAATTGCTACCAACATTTAGCTTCTTTTTTTTTTCCTCTCTAGGGAAACAGCATCTACTTTACATCTTTTTTAGATTTTTTTTATTATGTAGTAAAATATTATACTGATCGTAAACTGCTAGCAAAAAATCTTGGATGTAAGACCATCTCACCATTCTTTAGGCTGGAAAATATGAGTTCTATAGGTTTTGGAGTGAGCTTTAAGTGTTTATTCCAAACTTAAAGGTTACTACTCACAGGATTGCATAATATTCTTCAACCCCCTGCACATTCCAATGTTCTTATTGGTCTTTCTGTTCCTTATTTGTTTCTGTGTGATGCTGTTAATGCATGCTGAAACCGTTACTAAACTTTTTGGATCTGCTGCTACTTTGGCCTTTTATATCTTTTACTTCTACAAGTCTTGTGGAATGTGGTTTCTCGTTTATCCAGCTTTATTTATGAGGCGGTCAAGCAAGATTGTATATGTGTTTACGTTGCAATTGTTTTTCGGTTGTCATACTTGATTGCTACTTATTACAGAAAATTAGTAATAATTGTGTTATTCATTTTCTTGCTTAGACGGTGAAAGCCCTGCTGCGGATGAGCCAACAACTTCAGGTCCAGGCAGGAAGCTTAAGAAAGGGAAAGGGTATGTTTTTGCTTTGTTGCACCTGCATAGATATGGTGGCACAATGGGGACAAAGAAATATAAATTTTTTTAAATGAAGGGTAGGTGTGCAGTAGGGGGGTGTTAAAAGCGGGGAACGGAAAAGGTCTAGGATGTTTATTCATCTAATCATGTTACATCTTCAGGGAGATAGGCTTAAACTGAAAGTACAAGAGTGGGATGGGGAAATCAGAAGTTTCTTGAACCTAGGGCAGGGGTACAGAACTTATAAAAAAAAAGGGGGTGGGGATACAGAAGGAGAACATCCAAAGTGCGAAAAAAGGGGGGATCAATGAAATGAATTTAACATAATGTGCAGTTTCAGTTAGTTTTTCCCAGCTCTCACTACCATATGTACATAAGGGTGTAGAGTGACACATGTTAACCCAAATTTGAAGATTTTATAATCATGCAATAAAAAATTTCATATCATGTAATGATCTTGCGATAAATTCATCATCTCATGATTGTAATGCAAATTATAAATTAGATTCACACATTTTTTTTTCTGACTCTTTTAATTCCATTACAATGTCGAACATTACCGCTTTGAATGCTTCATTTTGTCGCAATAAATTCATTTGTCTCAAAATAATTTCCAGATTGTACAATATGTACATCTGCATGAATTATACAACTCGTACAATTCAACCATGCATTTCCTTTACTCAATTGAAAACGACAACATCAAGTTCTAATTTTTTTTTTTTTTTTTTTGGGATAAAAGTAAACCGATACATTTCATAGGATAACAAAGTGGTGAGGCTTACAAGTGGCCATAACACGACTTATCATAAATATAAGGAAATATAAAGCACGCTAATTGGACATGTACTAATTTGGATATGGCCTTTAGCTGCAGTCTCATTTCGCACTCATTTCAGACACTTCTTGTCAAACTGACTGCAGGTTTAAACGTCACAAAGATGACTGTTTATGTGCTGTATGCATCATGAAGCGTCGCCGACAGGAGCGTGAGGCACGTGAAGCACAGGAAGCACGTGAATCTGGAGTTATAGCTGCTTCTCCTCAAATAAGGGTTCCGCAGCCTAGTATGGCTGAAGAATACAAGAAAGAGGTACTTATTATAATGTCAATATGCATGTTGACAATGTAGTTTTCCTATTTGTGATTAAGAGTTGGATACAAGAGACCTAACTTTAAACAATATTTGTGGGTTTGTTCTATGGAACCATGACAACAAGAATACCTTGGATTACAAACCTAAATCTTGGAAATGGGCAGACTTCTCTCGTTAAGGGTGACAGAACCCAAACTTTCCACGACAGACTAGAAATCGCCTAAGTGCATAAAATTGATATACTCGGATTGTAATAGTGAACCTTTTGTCCTTCCTTCATGGCTAAGTCTCATATGTTGTCATGATGATAATATACCTTGACAAGTTTGACTGTTGTGCTGTGTGATGTATATGTTCCTGAATTAGGGATCTCAAAACTCTCACAAGGAGGGATGAGTTCCACAAACAGAAGGTTTTCAAGGAGGTCAAACATAGCTAGTAGAAATTAGGAAACTAGTGAGTTAGGATTTATCTGGAAGGGGAGAGTAAAAAAAATAAAAAGAGGACAGTCATTCTCTTTTTCTTATCTTACTTAGAAATTTCATGGGTTTATATGTGGTGATTCACCACACCCAAACGGGGGATTGTAGAATGGATTGTAACAGAGAGAGAGGGAGGGAGGGAGGGAGGGAGTACACCTTAAAAGAATTATTTCTGTTGGACTACATCTAATAAAATAGATTTTGCCAAACTACACCTATTAACCATTAATTTTGTTAGACTACACCTAAATTCATTCTCTGACCCTTTTGTCAAACAAGGTGGTTTGCCCACCTATTTGTCACCCATTGGCACCACTTCGCGCACGCCTTGGCTATGATGGAGGGAGAAAATTGAAGGAAATAATCATATGTGGGTGGAAATGAAGTTTGGGGTTTAATTAAAATATGGAGGAAACCCAGTTTGCGTGGCCAAGGGGGGCTAAGTGGTGGCAAGAGGTGGTCAAACCACCAAGTTTGGCAAAAGAGGGCGGCAATTCGACTTTAGGTTTAGTCGAACATTATATATTAAGTTATTAGGTGTAGTTTGACAAATTTTGTTTTATTAGGTGTAAAAAAATAAATTATATGTGGACTGTAACAAAAAACTGCTCTTATTTTTGGAAAGTTTGGTTGAGAGAGTCATACGTCTCATAACTGTTTTATGTCTCGAGTAAACTATGAATTTGTCTGGCAGCTTTTGTTTATCAGTGCCCCATTTATTCATTGCTGTGGCTTGTGGGTTTGTGGGACTTGTAGGAGACAGACCCACTGATGCTTATGTCAACTTGCATGCCTGCTGTAGTCTATGACAAAAATGCTGTACCATTGGGTTTAGACCTGTACCATTGGGTTTAGACGTGTTCCATGATGTCTAGATTGGAGTTCAATGGATATAGAACATTAGGATTGCCATAGTTAGAAAATGAAATATCTGTAAGAGAACTTTTGTATTCCCTCCTTTTCTTTTGGTTCATTACATTTGGTTTGAATCTATGAGAGGAACTCAAACCAAATGTAAAGAATCAAAAGAAATGTAGGGAGTAGTGGATGCTACAATTGTTGATGGCTGTATGAGTATGCAAAAAGTTTATCAAGCAAATTGTTTTACAGGTCCATAAGGTCAACTTGTAAGTTGTAAACTTGTAATTGCTTCAAATTGTATCATTTCTCCGTATACTGTTTGTATGCTGTTATCCTGTTGTCTTATTGCCTTGGATGTTTCTTTTGGAAGGAGAAATCACATGCTGAGAGTCCCGGTGATTATACTTCATCTTATATGGAAACTTCTCCAAACGGAGATGCTGACGCTGAAATGGAAGATGGGGAGATTAGGGATGCATCTCAGTACGATGATCAACAAAAGGCAAGGGATGACGAAGTTGAGTTCTATGATAGATCTGGAGATATTTCAGAGAAGTCACAGCAGATTGATAAAGGTGATATTGAGCTATATTCTCATGTTGAGCCCAACCTTCAGGATGATACAGGTAGTAGAATGATGACTGATGCTCAGGAGCAGCCATCAATTCATCCACAAGGACCATCTCCTGGATATTTGCAACAGAGACATGAGGTATTCAGCAGTTTATATGAGTCACTATTCATTATTGCTTACTGATTCATGTGACTAATCATCACGGATCTATAGATTAGGGAAATCGTAAACTTGAGTGAGTAGCATGCCTAGGATTTCCAAAGCAATGGCTGCATTGCTAATTGGATATGTTACATTGATTGTGATTTTGATATCTCTAGCAGCTCTTTTTGGCTGCAAAAGGGATCCGGATTTGAGTGTTTTACCAGACTCCCAATTCAACTGTATGGGAACCTAGGCTTCACCAAAGTTTGCAAACCTGACAAGGAACTTAAAATGAACTGAGTTGAATACAAATGATCCAAAGTTTGCAAGCTTTGAGAATCAGTGTTGGTTGTAATAGCCTGCACATACTAGTATCCTTATCCATTGCTGGAACAAACACAAATAAGATCTTAAAAGAATGATATCTGTATTGAATATTTTCCCAATCTAGTCTCAAAATATGCTGACAGGCCAGTATAATTTTTCGTCAATTTTTTTAAAATTTTTTTTTTTCAGATATATTTTCATCTATTAGTTAAGCATGTAGTTCTTTGTTGCTTTCATATTATTACTCTCCCTTTATATTTCTTGTTATATTCATCTTTGGTAGTCCAACTTCTCAACATTATTATTCAGTTTAATCAAGTCAAGATAAAAATCATATATTATGCAAGTCATTTTAGATTATCCAATGGTAAAATGGACGGAGTTGCGTTCATAGTGGGTGTTCTATTTTAACAAATTTGCATTATTGCAGATGTTGGAATTAGAGAAGAAGCGTCAAAGGTTACGGTTGCTAGAAACTTTCCGTGATCTCGAAAACCCTATGCTCTCTGAATTATGTGGTACCCTGTTTCCAAACAATGCGCATAGCGTGTGGAATGGAGCCAACTCTCTGTTGCAGCGCCAAAGATCCTCTCGTCAGAAAACTGGCATTCATGACGCTATTGCTTCGTTCGTTGACCCCTCCTATAATTCTGTGTCTTCTCTCAAGTGATCTCTTGACAAATGTGTTCAATGGTTCCTGGTTCAGGGGTGTGCAATCAGCAAGATTGAGGTGTAATCGCTAGGTTTGCTATTACTTCATTTAAGGATTGAGCTATAAATCTGTAATTTATGATAGGGGGCTAAGTTACTTCGAGAATGGAGATGGTTGACAGTAGTTAGATTTTATGCGTTATATGGTCAATGTCTCATTGCTCAACCTTCTTGAAAAGTTTGTCATTTCATACTGCCCTTGTTTGTATTTTGAAACGAATTGTTTTTGTTTGTGCCACAGAAATAGAACTTCTGTTGAACCTCAGATGCTGAAATGAGGATTGTGGTATACAGTATACTGCACTTCGTGCACTTTGTCGAAAAATGGTACTAAAAGAGTCTCATCCTAAACTTCAGATACAAAGATACATAATGTGACTCACAGTACTTTTAATTTAAGTCCGGAAGCAGTAACTTGGACTCTTGAACTACACACTAGAAGTTCATGACTATCAGCTCAAAAAGGTAATTGCACCTGCTCCTAATCCTGCGGATCAGCTATAGAGGACTGAAGCTTCAAAAGTCATCCGCAGGAACTAAAATAAACTCTTATGTTTGGTCACGAATCTTGATTTTGAAGTCTGTAGAATTTTAGGTTGAAGGTGACCAGTACAGAAGAGAACAGCAGCATAAACCTCCGAAGAAGAAAACAAAATTCAACCATAACTTGATGATTTCCTTCCGGCCTAGAAGCATTGGAACTATCTCAATTCAGATCATACTTCACACGTGCCAAGTATAAGCCACAAGCAGGAGCCATAGGACTTGCAGCTGTGACACTCTTTGCATCCAGGATTCTTTGAACTAGAAACAATTTATTTTATCAGTCCACTTAAACAAGACCATCAAGAATAAAAGCTAGAGAAGAAAAAAAAGGAAGCAATAGAGGAGTTCAGATATAGGGAAACACACCATCATCAACCGTTAGGTGTCCAGTGCCAACACACTTGATCACACCGACAAGCAACCTCACCTGAGACAAGGTCACCAAAATACATAAGGATGCAGATAAGCGATTCCGGGGGTCATGATGATCATTTTTTTTTTGTCTCTTGCCGGTTTTCTTTTTCTGGGCAAGTTGGGGGCAGGGGGAGTTCAGATAGAAAATTCAACATTTCCAGGATGAATCTTTACAATGCAAATACGTTACAATACCTGAGTGGTTGAGCAAAACCTTTCCGATTATCATTTGAATGAAAGGTACATCAAAAGGCAAGAAAGCTATAAATATTTTCCTATTCATGCAATATCTTCCATGCTCAAATATTTTAATCGAAACATTATTAATTATCAGGATGTCCTCCAAGTTGTTACCATCATAGGCATGAGAAGATGCAATCTACTAAAGAGCTCCAAATTGTTACCATCAGTCTAAATTATGTTCATATGAGAAATTAAAGGAGGATCAATATTTATTACTATATGCCAATATAGTATTTCCCACCCCTACCTGTTACATGAAACCAAGCTACCAAATAAAATGAGTAAAACTTGACCACCAAATTCTACCCCAAGAGGACAAGGACAACAATAGCACCGAGAGGGCAAAACAGAAACACAAGTCCTCACTCCTTTCCCAAAATGAAATGAAATGGGATACTCTCTCCGTCCATCTTTAAACTTCCTATGTGGAATCATTCTTTACTTGCAAAGTATAAGTCAATTACGCCTACTCTAATGCTGTGACGATTGATAGTGAACGTGGACAATACCCCTCTATTGAAATTTTGAAGTGGACCGTAAGACTCATTCTTTATTCCACTATCTTAATAACTGTGATCTTGTCCTACGAAGTCTAAACTTGGACGTAGGGAGTATAGTTTAAATTACTTTCATAAAGTCTAAAATACATCATTGTCAAAATGGTCAAGCGTAGATAGTTATTGTAGAATAAAACTAGGAGTGAGACGACACATTCTAGCAGATGTCTGAACAATGAAATTTTGTAGCCAATATTTCTCATATGAAAAAAATTTAGAACTTTAAACCTAATATCAAAAACTAAAGTACCCCATACAAATACAAACCATGCAAGTCTTCATATCCTTCCACTCAGAGATAAGAAAACTTAAGATTATTTCTCCAGCTATGTAATATGCGAGGGGTAATTTTATTATGAGACCACAACAAAAGTTACACAATTCTTCATCAAGAGAAATGTGACTAAACAACCAAGAACTATCGAAAGACATGTGACTTACAAAAAAAAGAAAAAAAAAGTTTACACACAATTATAGGGGTTGTGGTGTGAGCGATGATAGAAGGTCGTGGTCCACGGTAGCCGGTGCCCCGAGCGCTAGTGAGAATGATGGTCAGTTAATTTAATTAAGGGTTAGTTTTATACAATGAGACTGTCTCATCACATAATTTAAAATTTATGAGTAAGGCCAAGTTCTGACAACACAACCAACAATCATGAAGTCCCAACTCCTCAACACTAACCCACTAGCCAGTAACCACATCCCAAAATACTAGGGGTGGCAAAATGACTCTCCGAGTAGGGCCATCCGCAGACATTAACGCAGGGGCTAGGGGACAATAGTGGTCCCCAGCTAAACAGACACATCCCCAGTTTGAACATTCACTGGCAAGCTATCAGGTAACTAGCAACTACGATGCATAAAACCAGAAAAACTTAGACAACATTCTATCACAAACAAACAATGACATACTTCTGTGAAAAAAGATAGAATCTTTTTATCTAAAAGCTTCAGCGAAGTTGGCTCCTTTTAAAACAAAAGGAAAGGTTGCTGAAATGAGATTAGAAATAAGATATAAGCTGATTCGTTGACATTTGAGAATCAACGGAGTTGTCCATGGACAAAAATTCAATTTCATCATACACTTCCAGTTTTTCAACCACTCCCCGTATGATATTGCACAATGAATAAGGACGGGATATTTTGTTTATTGTTTATGGAGATAGTGGGTGTTAAAAGTAGGAGGGAGAATGTTAAAAATAGGAGAGAGTGTGTTAAAAGTAAAAGAGAGAGTTACAAACTTGCCCCAATTATATTGGGGTGTTTAATGAGAGACACCCCAATTTGGAAAGAGGGGTTTTTGATGGGGAAGAGGGAATAATCATTGCTGAAGAAAATGAACCAGCATGTAGATGAACATGATATCATTAAATTCCATGGGAATTACGTTGCATTTCTAATTGGCTAAGAAATTATAAAAGAAAGAAAAGAAAAGAAAAATACTAAACATCATTAACACAAAGTTTAATAGGCAGAAATTTATCTTGGAATATTGCATTAATAATCCCATACAGGGCAGACTCCATAAAAAAAGCTTAAGCACTAAAAGAAGGGAATGCTTCCAAAAGGAGAATAAGAACCTGGTGGTACAGAAAAGAGCGTGCACGTGCTTTCACTATCAAACAACGATGTCCTCTCCTAACCCCAAACTCTTGAGAGGAACTGCTGAGACTTTTCTCAATATCATTGGAATCAGTACACGTTGAGTAAGTCTCCAGATGATCCAAACATGTGAAGGAATCTTGTGCGCCTCCATTGCTAGCTTCTGGCAATGGGAAAGATGGAGAAAATGGAGATGTAGACTCGCAAACGTGAAGCTCTTCTAGTGTCCTAATGGGCGAATTAGCCTGTCAAACATTAGTAAAAGGTAACAAGTATTAGAGAAGGTAACAATTTTAAGAACTGCATAAGTACAATGTTGTCCATTTGATGGCTGTCAAAAGGGTAAGCTCCTCAGGTTTTTTTTTTTTTTTCACTTAAAATTATTTAACTAATCTTCGTTTGCATTACCATGCGCGAGGAACCTCGCCGAAGTGGCTCAAAAGCTATGTTGAGAAATGGATGGAACTTTAGGAACAGAACAAAAGCTTTTGGTCATTACAGCAACAACATAGGGAGGCCTTGACAGGAGCCACAATGATTTGGATTTATCAATTACAATCTCATTTTTTGGTACAGCAGTAGCATATAATTCATTAAATTTCATAAACATAATAAATTTACAAGTACTACTCAAATGAATGACATTTACTATCACTAAACGACACTAAATGAAGATAGAAATTGTGTTCAAGGAACAAAATCTACAAGTACTTTTATATCCTTGACTCAAGAATATCCATGTGCAGTGAAACATGAGGAACAGCAGAACAGGTAATCATATGTGAAAAACTGGACGCATGCCTTAGATCACCGACAATATGGAGATTTGTTCGCTAAATCAATCATAAGAATATTGATAAACTAAGAATGAGCAAAAACCTGACAACCAGAAGCTCTGAATGAACTGAAATCGTGCTCTCCAACAAGAATCTTGCAGGCTTCCTACACGAATACACACTATAATGAGACCTACAAGTCATTTACATCACAAGATAGCCTCCAAGAAACTCTACCTGCATTGCTTCAAGATTCAATTTCTCAGGAACGTGCCATGCTCGGTTTCTCTCAAACGTGGATAAGAAATCAGGGCCCGACAGCAACCGGTAATAATACCTACAAAAAGATTATTGGGTTGTCCATTTTGAAAACAAATGTGGTTCAGACTTTAGAGATAATCATCACGGAAAAAGCCCTTGCCAATAGGTTGGAAACTCAAACCAAAGCCCCAATACAGTAAATTGATAAAATGATGCCCCTAACAATAAAAATAAATAAATAAACATTTCCAGTTATTCTAATGCAGCAGGTCAAAAAAGAGTAACTGACTCTTATAGTGCTGAAACACAAGCATACTGGCCATGGATGAGTTTGGATTTTTGGACATATTTTAAGGTTTTACACTCATCAAGTTCCCCCAAGACCAAAACCTATTAACACAATATCCCATTAACTACTAAAGCCATCTAATCTACATCATCTAGAATACACGGGCATTTGGTACAACTATCTAATAAATTATCATATGGACAATCTAATTTTAACTACTCCATCCACCACATTCATGATACGGAGTATCATAGTTGACTTCTAAATTTTAACAATACTTAGAAATGTAACTAACAAGTGAGATATATACAGAGAAGGCTGAGAAGAGTAATTGGCTGAGTTTGTATTGCAATTTGGAAGATTAAAAAACATGGAACAAACCAAAAAGGGACTATGCCAAAATTAGGTGGGACGCAAGGACTAACTAATAGTAGAAAACTCCATATTAATAAACACAAACAAGTCATAGTTAAAAACAAAAGCAAGCACAACAGGAAGCACTCAATTTAAAAATTAGGCCATCTCTCATTTTTTTTTTTTTTTTTGAGATCAAAATTAAGTCATCTTTGGTCGTCCTGTCATCCATCATTCATGAGAAGATGAACCAAATAGGTGTCGAAATTTATCAGACCATAAAGGCAAAAATAAATACCTACGTTCGCTCTTGGGCCTTATATCTGGCATGAAAATCAGAGGGAACGCTAAGAACATCAATGATTGCGACATCACCTTCCTTCTGCCACACAGAAATGAAAATATAAGTAACAGCTCTATTTCGAAAAAAAAAAAAATTACAACACCAAAATCAAAAGCCAGAATGCTTGCCCTGGTAGGAAAGGTAAAATTCAAGTTTCCACTGCTTTCATCATTGAATCAAGTTCAAGAAACTTGGTAGGAAGGTCTGAGAAATGAATTATATCATCCTCAATCCTAAATTGCTTCCCTAAAAATATATCTTCCAGTCTCCCCAGAACTTCCAATATAGAGTGAAACATGATTTTCTATGGTTCATTGACACATGACTTTTTATGGTGCATAGAAAGCACCCCTCACATACTCATGTCCTCACCGGATCAGTAAAGCTTTCATAGTTCATTTGATTTCCTATTTAGTACTAAATTTGATCAATATTAAAAGATCTCAATAGCTAGAATAAACACTCTCGAGAGGAAGTAAAATTTGAAAGTTCAAACCAGAAGACAAGAAGTATCTTTTAAGGAATCTTCTCATAACACCCTCTCTGTTTCAGATATTTATTTTCAAGTGTTTAAAAGTCTACAAATACTCAAACGTTTCTGATAGATAGCCGAAACTCACTTTTGATTCTCCAAGGAACTTTTTGAACAGCTCGTTAACTTGGTTACTACCTTAGTACCTTTCTGGTTGGCCAAATACTATCTCCCTCAGCCCTCTTAACTCTCTATTGCGGAAAATGGTGGCGGTGTCTTCAATATTTATTGGATCAAGGATTTGAACCCACTATCTCTTTTATTTTAACTCCTCTATTGTTTATACATATGTCGTTCTCACATTTCAATTGGCTCGTTGACTCTTCGATCTCTCGAATACGAGTGAAAATTTTATGAAATCATATTCTTGTGAAAGTAAGTTTCGCTACAAATCTAATGACATACGTTCCATTTCTCAAGTACTTTTAGGTAGATTGAAAGTCAAACGGCTACCTCGAAAAGTGAGAAAGACTTGCACCAAAAAATGGAGCCAATGAGGATTTCTATACACTACATAATCCCTACTAATCTTGCTACACGCCACAGCCTGTTTGCATTTTTCTATACATTTCGTCCCAATGTGCCTCATAAATCAGAACACTTGACCTTATGCTTAAACCTCCAAAAGACTAGCTGCTGTCCACAATATGGAAAACCCTCTTGGGAACCGAAAACCACATCAAGCCCCTGTGTGTACTGATTCGAGAATTAAGATCGATCTAGCCACCACTAGTGGTCTTTACTAACATCACTCTACACATCTTAATTATCCTCTCCCCGGGGGCAGAAATGCAGAGCAATATAACCCACCAGGAAAAAGACTGCAGTTCCCTTGAGAAAACTTAAGTCAAAAATCGGTCTGTGTGCTGGGATCTGATTTGTATGCATGCCATAACATAAAGTAATGCTTCAACATTTCAAATCTACTACCCTCACTATCGTCAACCAAAAATTTCGCCCATCCACCTAATCAAAGCTGCAGAACCTAGCTCATTTTAATCTTCATTTTAGATGTAATTGAAGTTGTAAATGAATTACTGTTCCATGGCATGTCAAAGTATCGTAGATACTAGTGGTGCTCTTTTCTTGGAAGTCACTGTCACTGCTTGCTGTTTTAAGGCCATAAATTTTGAACAAACACTTTATAGAAGAGCCCCCCCCCCCCCCCACCCAAAAAAAAAGAAGAGAAAAAGTAAAGAAAATCAGAGAGCTCCTTCATGAACACCTGGTATTCCAAAAGAGGCACACAGGACTAACATTAGACAAGCAAGATCCTTGTGGTAAACAACTGATCTCAATTGGTAAGACTCAAGACACCACAAATATTTACTCAAAAATGGTTTTGAATAAAGCATGCTTATCTCAGAGCCTGTCTTGCAGCACATGACAAGCCATTTTTCAACTACACCATAGGACAAAAACTACCTAACAAGCTTCACAGCTCACGGGTCAATCATAAACATCTCATTATGAAAGTTGAAAATTGCGGAAGACAGGCCTGACGGAATGGAAGAAAAGACCAAAGCCAAAAAGGGAAAACAAAGGGCTACATTTGTGTTCGCAATCAAACTATTACCTCTATGCACTACTAAAGTGATCACAAAATTACCTGAAGAAAATGGTTCACAGCCTTTCTGACAACTGAAGGATCATGTGGTTGCAACTACAAGAAGAAACATCAAGAATTTATGCGTTATTATAAAGATTGTGAAGGTATGTATACATTCTTTTATCTGAACTTGGCGGGCTTTCAGCAGCCTTTATAAGGTTAGAGGCCTATGTACTGTGAAACGAAGCAAAATAAGACAAAAAGGTGACAGCTATTAAGCACTTTCCCTAAATAAGCAAGAAACCATTTCATTTCATTCAAGTGGTTATATCCTAGCCCCATTCAAACATCAAACAGTTCATTCGAAATATTTGAAGCAGACACAGCGTTGCTGCCATGTAGAAAATCACCAATTGCAGAAGTACACGGTTAGTACTGTTCCCTTACACACTAAATCTTCTCAGGAGCAGACTCCCAACAAAACACATCTATATTTAATCATTTTCGCAGTCAATTTTACAACTAAATGCCACAATTCATAAACTCTCAAATACCCACAGCATATAAAATCAGAATACCCCAAGCGTGTCTCCTTCTGAGAATTCGCCTGTCTGTAGTGTGTCTAATGTGTTTTTTACTTTCAATTTCAAAGACACGTTCTTAACGTATTTGACGCGTCTCCTCAGCGTGTCCGTACGTGTCGCATGTCGGACACCGATACGTGACCCTGAAGTGCGTATCCGTGCTTCATAGGATTATACAACAACAACAACATCCAAGCCTTATTCCCAAAATGATTTGGGGCTTCATAGGATTATAGCTTGGAAAAAAACTTTGGGGTCCAGTAGCCCACAGAAGAACATGGTCTTATTTTGTCAAGAATATTAGTCTAGAGAATTCATTGGAGAGCCTGACTTGAAAATGTGCAGAATCTAATGTGGCAAAGGGAGTAGTCGGAGTACACAAATACACAATACATACAGTAATTCTCCTATAAGACTGGAAGAGGTATTAAGATTTCAATGTGGCGATTTAAGAAGGGCTAGTTTTGGAAACTTCACAATTACATCTTTTTTTTATTGGTAATTTACTGGCCCCAAAGGGCTCAGTCCCTGTGGAGCTAGGAGGTTATTTAGGGGATCCTAGCTCACAAGAAGACCCCAGATAGGACAGATGGAACCGGGCATGAACCCGGTAGGAGACCCCAAAATGGGGCCTAGCCTATCATCCACACAAATCACCCCCAACTTGTAAAGTTGGGGAAGTAAAGATCGATTCCCCGACCTCTTGGTTTGGGGGAGGGGCGTGGTTTAGCTCAAGGAGTACTAAAAAAGGTGCTAACGGCAGTGGGACTCCTGCAGGTAATGAGAAACTTAAAAAATGAAGCCCATTTCTTTGAAATCCCACTATATTATCACTACCACTAGGCTATCACCAACATCCCTATTTTGTTAAAATCTTACACAAAGATCTCAGAACCTCGCAAATCTAACCATCATCATATACTTAAACCTACACATCGGAAAATTTTCACTCTTTCACAGCAGCTCCTCGACAACTATCTTATAATCTCATATATGCACCGGTTCTTTACCCTTTTCTAATTAAACCAACACGGAGATGTTCCACAGGTCATGCAGCCAGTTCAATGCTCCAACAATTATGAGGTACCACCCCCCCCCCCCCCCCCCACAACCAAGAGGTCATCATGATGACTCTTGTTAGTCATCATGATGGTTGTTCCTCAAAGTGCAGTTCCATTTAAGCCTAAGACTTCTATACACTTGTTCAATTTAAAAAGAAAGAACAAGAACATGAAAAGGGATTAAATCCAACCTCTCAATAAGTTTTGTTATAATTCCAAATGTCAAATCGTATTTTTTTTTTAAAGACAGTAAAAGCAAAAGAATTTAACCTTTTTTTTTTCGAAATTCGAAGCATGATGGAATCAATATGGAAATTCAATGTGCTGTTGAGTTTTACTTATAATAAGGTATTATGGGGCACAGATAAAGCGTCTATTATGACAAAGGTAACACTGTATAATTGACCGCCACGGCGCCACCCCAAACCACCACTGGTACACCACCTAGGGGCATCAGAGTAACATCAATGGTTTTTTTTAGGGTTATTTATTATCCAGATAAGGAGAGATTTGAAAGTAATCATGAAAGGTAAATAAGTCAACATAAGACTGCAGTTCTCGAAAACAAAAGAGAAAATTTTGCATGGAGCACAATATGTATTCTGGTGAGTTATTCACAGATTTACTATTCCATTCCCTAACATGATGACAGTGACAAAGGACGGGAGAGTAATATCATGTATAGGATAAGCACGTGAAACTTCACTTTCTACGACTTATCAGGTGGCTACAAGCTACAAACAGCAAGTGGTAAAATAAGAGTTCTTACAGATTGCGTACCACTACACCAGGTTTTCTCTTACTGATCCGCTCCACATCTACATGACAAACATTTGACAAGGCATGAACTCCTGCATCCTGCATAAGGGGGATAATAGCATTAACTGAAAACGCTCCTGAGATAATAAGACTGCCAAGATATACCTCCTGAGAGAAGTGGATCAGTGGGTGTGCTATCCTTCAAAAATCACGATGGGGACAACGGCATCATTTGTAAACCTTCCCAACTAGTAACACCAGCAACAAATACATATCAAGTGGGCGTGCAACCACGCGCGTAATAGAGAACATTGGAGGTGTTGCCACTGAATCCTGGACACACTTGTCATGATTCAACAATAATCCCTCCCCCCTAATAACCCCACTCACCTCAGAGAATGCACCTAAATTAAATAAGATAGTTGCAGCTAAATACTGCTTTCGTACCCTGGCAGGGGTGGCGATGGCCCCCTCGTCTCAATTTATTCACTACCCCACACGCAAAGACGAATGGTGAACGATCTACTCCCTTATTAAAGCAAGTTTTGCTCATAGAAAATATTTTCGTGTGTGGACTTTCTACCCAAGACTATATTTACGCGTAAAGTAGAGTCTCACATATTTCATCACAGTTCAGGACACTTTCACAGCCATTAATGAACATCACTCTAATTCCGTAAAAAAACAAAAAAAAAGACTCTTATACTAGCCATTGAATAGAAAACCCACAAAAGTTTAGTACTTTTTACCAAAATAAAGAGATTACCGTTCTACTTGAGCAAAAGAGAGAAACAGGTTGCCCAACAAATTTTTGGAAAGCTTCCTGCACACAACACATAAATTAACACCAATAATATCAAAATGGGTTTAGGAAAAAACATGTAAATGCGAATTAACGAGACTAAACAATGCAAAAAAAAAGTACCTGGAGAACGCCGGCGACGGTTCGTTGATTAAGCTGTTGCTGGGACCCAGAGAAACGAGTGCCAATATACTCGAATGCGACCAAGTATCGCTGCTTCATGCTGCTGCTATTTTCTTCAGTCCTTGCGAGTTTCGAGGGCCGGTCGGAGGGGCTGTACGACGTCGTATCGTCTCTGCGATTAATTGAACTCATCGCTCCACTCGGCACTTACTGATAATGTTCCGGAAAAGTTTTATGATGGCAAGTTGGACAAGGTCGAATCAAAATCAAGTTACTATGGTCTACGGTGCCTGTTTGGTATCGTTTTCAGTTTTTTTGGAAAACAATGCACCGTTTTTAAAACTAGAAAAAGTGGTTTTCTGTTTTTAGTTGTCTGTTTTCATTTTTTACATGTCTATTATTGAACCAACTAATTTGATATTCATTATGCAACTTATTAAAGTTTTTTTTTGTTCCAATGTCATTTTGGACTAAAACAACGAATTTTTTTCCGGATGATGATAGTGTGCCATCGGGTGGGACTCATTTTGGGTACCACCCAAATTAGAATATTAAGTAAAATCTTAATATTCGATGCTTTTCAATCTCATTTGTAAGACTACCCACAATGGTGGACAAGGGCAACTGCATAGCGCAAATTATACTATGTTTGCGGGAGCATGATGGTCTTTCACACAACAAAGTAGTAGGGACCACACTTAAATAGATTTAAAAAAATGAAAAATCATTTTAAGTGTGGTCACTACTCCTCTATTGTGACTCAAGGACCCACCATTCAGGGCAAACTTTGTCTTCATGCTTACCTTGGGCAAGAAGTACACGTTGGAGAGGAGAGAGAGTGAGTTTTTTTTTTTTGTTTTTTTCTATCTTTGCTTGACACTTGTCAATTTGTTTTGCCTGTAATTTATTTTCTTTGTATTTTTTGCAACGAAGATTTCTTTGTAAAAAAAAAAAACACTTTAAACCAACAATCATAACTTTTCATCCTCTATAAACAGATACCACATTTGATATACTTTGGTTTACATTTAATTTTTTCTAATTCTCTCTACATACCATTCATACTAAAGAAAACACCTTAATATTACATTTTCCCCATACAAAAATCTAGCTATGAATGATAATTTCCACTCTCTCAATTTTTACATACCGAAATGATTTAAGTACCGAAAATTATTCGAAACTCGCAAAATTCGCAAAAAATAACAAATACTCCGTATGAGTCAATGGATAATGTCCATGCATTTTGGGTACACAAAGGCACCATTGTGGCTGGCTTACTAAGGCATAGAAGTAGGGTCAAGTAATAAAGAATTGTTTTTTGTAGTTTGTCCTGGGACTAATGAGGGCGCCCATGTGGATAGTCTAAGATCTTTGAAGGATTAAGAAGTAATTAGTATTATACTAGATCTAACCTCGTGCGTTGCACGAGTCTTTTTATGATGATACCCAACTGTGATGATACAGTTGAACATGTAAATATATGTCATTTATATAAGAACTATTACTTGCATTTTATTTAACGTGTATAGACAATTATTTTCATTATATGAACTACAATTTTGAGAACTTATACTCTCAAATCAGCCCCATTTAATACTACTACAACTATATACAAATGTCACATGTTGAACATTATTTAACGCATGAAAAAAATTCAGATTAGCTATGAATTTATAAGTATCAACTATCACTTACAGCATGTTTGGTACCAAGGAACCGGAAGGAAAGGAAGGGAAGGGAAAGAAAAGGAAGGGAAGGGAAATGAAAGGAAAAGAAAGTAAGTTTTAATTCCAATGTTTGGTTTGATAGGATAAAAATGATAGGACATCAACATTACTAGTAAAATAAAATACAATGCTACCCTTTTGTATATTTTGGCATGTTTCTACTAACAGTAAGAATTTTGCCGGCAACTTTCTTCTAAGTTTATACAAATAGTGGTGGGCAAACCATTACTACATACTCAATGATACATTTTCACATATCTAAGCAATAAAGCACCGTAACATACAAATTTGTCAACTACCACCATGTATGTCATTATAAACGAAAACTATTATCGAAGAAAAATTAAACACATATAAGTGAAATTGTGGGAGACCGTAAACATGAAATTAACCTAAGACATTTATTAACAAAAGTCTAGTTGCAATAATTTAGTATCAATTGATCCACTGTGTCATCAAATTGTACTTAAAACTTATCTCAATCCTAATGATCTGTACTGTTTACGTATGATATGCAACATCATCTAATCATATTGATCAAAATCTTTATAAATTAACCTTACCTTTTGTCCATTGGAATCAATATAAAATATAAATTCATACATGTTTCCTACTTGACAACATATGCATGCTTATTGGAATTACAAAAAAATATAAAATAGGATAGACTACCATCATATAAACAATGAAATCACGGTTGGAACATGGGAACATGGTAGACATCATCGTCTTTTGATAGAAGTGCAACACTCCAGCAACGCATCCAAGATGACACTCTAATAATTTAACATCGAATAGAACTCATGAAAAAGTAATAGTTATCAAATAAAAAAAAAGTAGATAGATCATTATTCTTCGGATGGAAATCATGTAGGAGTACCTGAAATCCTAGTTATGAGATCGTCTAGGATTTTTGAGAGATTAGTACACAATGAAGAGCCACTTTCAAAGAATAGGAATAGGGTATAGGGTTAGGGTTATTATTACACTGGAGATATCGTGGAGGGAAAATATTGTTTCAGATGGTATTGGAGGGAAATAAAAATTTCGGGGTAAGTTCGTAATTTGTATTATTTACAGCTTTGTTGTTACATTTCCCTCCAAATCCCACCGTTTTTTTGGAGGAAAATGAAGTGAACTTTTTATAAGGAAGTATTTCCTTCCACTTCCTTTCTTTTCATTTCCTTTCCTTCCACATCCCATGCCAATTAATAAACCAAATACAAGAAACCCCAAAGTCCATTTCTTTTCCTTTCCTTTCACTTCCTTGTTTACAATAACATGAAGATAACTCACAACTCTAATACAGACATAAAATTTCACTCTATGAAATAACCATTCCAAGCTATGCTCTACCTCCTAAAATAACGGGCAATTCTTCTCATACCAGATTCTATAAATCACAGCATTAACCCTTTGTTTTTCTAGTGTTTCTAGATGTAATTCTACCAAACCATTTCACTGTACCTCTTAAACTTTTTGAGTTAGTCGCAATCCCCAACCAGTTTTGAATGCTTAGCCATATTTCGTGAGCTACAGGGCAACTGAAGTAGAGATGCTGGTGGCTTTTCGCTGCAGCTTTACAAAGACAACACCTATTGACTATAATCATACCTCTTCTCGCTAGATTGCCAGTTGTGGATAGTGCATTCTGGATAGCCAAAGTGGCAATAAAACTGTGCTTTAGGACATTGACAGCATCCCAAATCACTTTATGCATCCCCCTTTTCTTTTCATTTCCCCCCAATTCAATCCCGACACCCCTTCAATTCTTCTCTTCTTCTCTTCTTTCTCCCTCTTTCTCCTTGTTTCTTCTCTTCCGACTTCAATCATGTAAGTTCTTTACTGGGCTTTACTGTCCTTCATTGTAATTGAAATTTATGGTTGTAATAGGATTTTTTTAATCATTTCAATTAAATTGGGTTTTTTATTTTAGGGTTTGGGTTTGTCTTGAATCAGGTCCAATGGCAAATACTTAGCCTAATTGTCATTGTGGTAGGACTGCATTGCTCCAAACCGCTACGACGCGGGCAAATCCGGGGAGGCGATTTTGGGGATGCCACTTCAACGACCATGTGAAGAAAAGGGGTATGTTTGATTTTTTTTATTGGTGTAATAAGGTAAGCACCGATTGGCAAAGAAATGTCATCAATTCGCTACGTGATGAAAAGGACCGAATTGAAGAGTACATTGTTGTGCCGCTATCAAACAAAGTCTATGAATTAAAGATGAAGCTGAGTGAATGAGGGCAGCTCAGGAAAAGAGGAAGGGGAACACTACAAAATTTGTTTTCTTTCTAGCATTGGCCATCATTACCATGCTTATTGGTTACAATAAGGCTTAGAGATCTTTCTGGTAGCCACTTTTGGCCATCATCTTTTCTTTCTTATGATGTCTACAATCAAGAAGTTGTGCGCGAGGGTAGCAGTGAAGTTCAGATTTTGATCAAGAATTAAGTTGTCGTTTTAATGCTCATGTTTTGAAGTAATGGCCACCTAATTGACAAAAACTAATCATAGGATGATGCTTCATAAAAAATGAGAGGATGAGACGTTGAATCAAGGTTGCATAAAAATACACGCTTAGAAAATGATAACAGCTCACTAGCATGCAGAATTTCAGAGGTCAGTTTTTCCACTCTGATTCAAGATACTCTTGGAAAGTTCAAATGAAGTCCGTTTACTATATTTTATACCATTTAGGAAAGCTAATAAATTAAACTAACTCTGATTTTGGCGTTCTTATAAAAGGAGCTCTCGAAAAATGTCAGTTAAGTTTGAAGACATGTTGTCAGATGACAGAGATGAACTTTGTGGACTCATATCTCATATTACATACAATGGGATTGGGTGAAATTTGTGTTCCTCTCCTAGGCCTCGAAGATAGCATTCAATGGTGCTAGTTAGAGTATCATCGAGTAAGATCTTCTATGGCTAAAACCTAGTTTCGCACTGCCTATTTTGCTTAACCAACTATGATCTTACAGTAAAGCTTTTATAATTGTTTTGGGCTCCATTTTATTGGTTGTGCACTCAAGCAAGGAGGGAATTACAGAGCTATATCAAACATAAGCTTGAGAGATTAATTCAAAACAATTACTAAGTAGTACAAAATAATAAGAACGCATAGCAAAAACAATCCAAATGAACAAAACTAATCATATGACCTCACCTAAAAGCTTAGGTAGATGCACATGGAATTACAATATAACTATGTCAATGTTTGGTGGATCAGGTTACATCATATCGGTGATCTTCTAGTTGGAGCTGATGGAATTTTTTCAAAGGTATACTCATATCACAACATCACATTAGCACCTACAGAGTATTCTAGACTGGGAGTTCAGTGTACAAAACAAACAGTCAATTAATCATGAAACTTTGAAATAAAACGAGGCATGTTATAAAATGTGAAATGCCTTACGGCTTATACACTGAACAAAGGGAATAATCCTCCAAAAGCTCATAGATTCTAATCTGTAAAATCAACAAGTTACTACAGAATTCTTGTGATGTGTTTCGCTATCGGCATGTGAGAAAAAACTTGTGTGGGAACACACACAACCAATTTACTCCGGCTACACTTGTTACACCTAACAAAAGCGACAAGACCAGCAACTATATCATCAACCACAACCAACTAACGCCACAAGAACAGCAACGCTGGCCTACTAGATAACACTACAAGAAACTAGCAATAGCGCCACCATAGCAATGTGAAAACACACTACAACAACTTGACTCGACATCAAAGTAACAACAAATAGAAATCACAACACTAACAGCAACACACCAGGCCACAACAAAAAATTTCACACACAAATTTTCAAGGCCCTAAAACCCCAACTATCACCTAATTCGACTACTCTCATAGTCTTATCTTAGCTTTAAATCATTAAAGTGAACAATTATCATCCAATAACATCAACAACATCTCAATTTGAAGTTCTAATTCGTACAATTAAAAAATCCCCAAATAAATCACAAACCCTACTTCAAGGTATTCTTAATTTGACCTCTAATAACAATTCTATAATTTACCCACATCAATTAACTTTAAACATAGCAGAATTTAGGAACATAACTTATAGTACTCATTTCCAAAATCAATAACAAATGGGAGAGATATACCGACCTGGTGTTATGGTTAGGGCGGCGATAAGCGGCGGCAACCACGATCAACGCTCCGACCTGCGCGAAGAAGAGGATAATGAATGAGAGGGTGTTCTCTGGTGAGGTGGGCAGGTATATGAGAGAGAAATAGAAAGATAGCAGGGAGGGTATTTTTCTAATTGGGGAGTGGGCGGTGTCGTGGTGAGGATATGAATTACGGTGAGATTGTAAATGAACTGATATGTAATTGATTGCCAATTTGCCACGGGTCCATTCGTGGCAAAGTAGTTGTTTCTGTAACACCCCCAAATTTCCTTTCCTTTTTAAAAACATTTTTATCGAGATCCAAAACACAAATGAGGAAATTCAGAAGTGTCACTCCGCACTCGAGTCAAAGACCCGAATGCAAGGAGATTTCAGAAGCCGAACTACAAATGTCTAATGATCCAAAATAGTCTATTACAATCCATTAATTAAATTACAACAATCGAAATATGAAATAGTCTAACTATAATGAATTGTCTAATAACTTAGAGTCCAACTAATATTAATGAGTCATCGTTCCCGCATGCATCAATCATTTCAAACCTGTGGTGGATTTAAAGCACAAAAACCACAGTTGAAAAAGTCATAAAATTGAGTAAGCTAACACCTCAACTCGTAAAAAACCAAAACCCTTACCTGGATTTTGAAAACATTTAGATTTTATTTTCGAAAACCACACTTAGCACATTATCACATAAACCAATCGTAAGACAAATCAAATCACCAAAATAGAAGTATCACAATCACTACAACAAATGTATAACAATTCATAATATAATCCAAGTCATTATTTACGATCTTTAATGAGGAATTCATAGCGAAATTTATAAGTGGGATGAGTCGAGTCTTTGCCAACTCATCCAAACCATACCAATCATATGTTTATAAGTGGGTGAACCGGTTTTTACCGAATCACCAAACCATACATTTATATACGTGGGTGAGCCGAATCTTGTCGACTCACCAAACCATTATATACGTGGGTGAGTCGGTTGTTTGCCGACCCACCAAACCATACCATACAAGACTACTAGACCTTAAGTGTGCAGACCCCTATTAAGTATTGTTAACCCAATAGAGTAGTACTAGAGCCAAGCCCTCTTAAAAACCCATGTGGTGGGGCAATAAAGTGGAGTCCATGTAACTCAAACCAATAAAGTGGAGTCAATGTGACTCAAACCAAATCATCGTGTATCCTCATACTTTATTTATTTATTTTGTTTATAGTATTGATCATTTACACAAGCATACATTTCAATAATCATAAAACCATTCAATTCAGCCATATCAATTGCACACCCATCAATCATAATTCCAACAACATCTTTCGAATCATAAACCAAACAATATATCAATGCAATAGTCCAATCCAATCCAATCAAGATATGATAATCAAGACAATAAATCGTTCTCCACCTAACATGATACTAAGTTAATATCCAACACACCAATCACTTAGCATATAATTTTGAAAGGTTCCTACAATTTAGAAAAGGTTGAGCATGCTAGCTTACCTTTTTAAGGAAACGGAAACTCATACAGCACAACACTCACTAATAATCATCATCCACGATCCCAAATTCTACAATTACACAAATGACATTTCCAAATTAACACTCAATCTTACTCAACCAACCTACCTATATGTTAGCATGATCTTATATACAATATATTAACATGACAATACCAAATCGAAACCAACAATTACCAATCACCCAATAATTATAATTCTATTTCAATAATTGTCCAATAAAACTCAAATAACATCCAAGTTAATTATAAAAATTCCCAAAATCCTAAAATTAGTTTTAAAAACAGAATCTAACTCATTAAAATCAACCCCTAATGATTATAATTTAATTAGAAATTATTTTAACCACTTAAACAATGTTTTATTAATCAAAAATAATGTTTTATCGCATAAAATCCCATAAATACGAAATTAATAATGTAAATCATACCCCAAGTCTCATATGAGACAGTCTCACAATAACTTATGGTGAGACGGTCTCACACAAGACTTGCTGTCATACCCCAAAAATAAATTATAAACTACCAGATTTCGAAAACCCCAATTAATTTTATAATTTGAGCTAATTAAATCAATTTACAACATTGTTCTCATAATTTAGACCAAACACAATTCTTTCAAAACATGGACAAAGTACAATCTAATTACCGAAATAAATCTATTAGATCTAATTAACAGTAATAAATCACCCCTAGCATATAGTTTTTGAAACCAACAAAAACAAATTAAAAAGATTAGCTTAATTAACACTTAATCACAATTAAACCCAAAACTCAAAACTACCCAAAACTAAACAAAAGATCGAAACTTTAATCAACAAACTAACCTCAATCAATTTACCCATCACCAATAACGTCTAATAACATCAATTAAATATCAATTCAATCACTAAGATCGATCTAATAATTGCTCTTATCAAAAGAACGAAAACAGAGGAAGAGAATAGATGAAGACGTTTACCCACGTCGGATAAGGAGAGAGGCGACGGTGGTACGGTGGTGGTGAGGCAGAAAAAGGCGACTTGGCCGTGGCTGGGCAGGCGTCGTGGGCAGAAGTGAGGGCGGCGTGTGCGTGCGTCGTTTGAGTGAAGATTCAGAAAAGGGGAAGTGTTCTTATATAGAAGAGAATGGGGCTTGGGTGTTTTGTCGTGAGTTATGAGAGAGAAAAAGAGAGTGTTTTTATTTTCTTTTTTTTCCCATTTTTCTGATTTTTCTTTTGTATTTTGGGTTGGGTATTGATTTTGGTTTGGGCTAAAATGTATTGGGTTGTGTATGGTTGTTGTAGTAAGCGTGACCCAATTAGAAAATACAAACCCAAATAGAAAATCCGACTATAAAACCCAAATCACAAGTCCAACCTTAGAACCCATTCCCAAACCCATTTTCGAAAACGACTCATACAACTAATTCATTTTTCCCTAGAATAATCTAAGGTGTCGTTTGGATACCCTCAAAATCCATAGTAATTTTATTTTCCTAGGAATTGATTTACCATGGGTTGTTTGGTTATCCTAAAGTGTAGGAATTGGAAATTTCAGGATATTACAGTTTGCCACATTTATTTTTTTCCCATGGCAAAAAAATGCCTAGAATTTTCAGATTAAGTGCAAAAGTCTATTTTTCCCGTGGCAAGATAAGATTATGCCACGAATTTTGAATTTCCGTGGCATAATTCGTGGCACAAGTGATGATTTGTTGCAGTGAAGGCTCAAACTTTAATTGAATTAAATGTTTGGTTAGCAATATTGTGCAAAATTCATAGTTCAAGAGTGCTTTATGTTTAGACAAAAATGATTTGTATAATGCTAATGTAGTAGTAAATAAAATAAAAATCAGTCAAAATAATTTGCATTGAAAAATGTCGATTATAACATAATTAGTAATTGAAAGGGTGATGATAACACGACGTTAGAATCAACTGATCCACGTTCTTTTTTGCCTGACAAACTATAAACCTGTTGGAGTCTGTGACTTGTCAGGCATAAAAAAAAGTGGGTCAGTTAATTATAGCGTGGATTTATAACCCCATTGGTGAAATAAAGTTTTACCAACTTTAAGAAAGTTACCGATATACTCATAGATTTCCCGAATGAAACCAAAAATTGTGAATACTAATGGTGTATGTTGTTTCTAGGAGGTTGAGGAAGGTACCTTTGAGCCAGCAAGATTTTGGCGTGATGCCAATACATAGGTTGATATGTACTCCATCTTGACGTGCTGGCGGGTGGATTAGGAGTCAACCTTTTTTAGGCCAATTATTAATGTCATAATAACATGTGCGTCACGTTACTTGTTTGGTCCATAAAAATGTCAAAAGGAAAACTTACTTTTACATCAGTACCAAAACAGAAATGCAAAGAGGCATAACAATCTCGGTTGGACGGTTGGTTATACATTACCGGGCCATCAAATGAGTGGCAACCTTAGACTTGTTATAAGTTCACCGGATTGGATCGTTTCTTTTCAGGGCCACTCCCACTATACATTTCTTCGAACCCTGAGCTGGAGTGATTGAAACATATTTTAAATTTTGACCCACAATTTTTTTTTTTTTGGCTGGGATTTTGACCCATAGTTACATTTACATCGAAATCACGACCAGATTAGAAGAATATGAAATGAATATAATAAATATTTAAAAGCTCATTATAGTTTTGTATAGGTTGAATTTAAGATTTAAAAGTTGTTGAAATTGTGACTAGAACGTCGCAATGATAGAGTCTCGGGAATTTATTGATAACATTTGGTGATGTATGTGGAGAAAACATAAGATGGAAGAAACGATTTCGGGTTCTTCTTTACTTGATGTTTGTCTTATTTCCTAATTACTATTAGAGTGTTTTGGGAGATTTACTACCTACTACTTACCTAAAACCAATAAGTCTTTTGGTAAGTTGGTTAATATATAATACTCAGCTCCTCTAGCTTATTTGAAACGGAAAATTCACGTGGTGACCCTGAGTTTTGCAAGATTGCACGCGGTGACCCAAATTTTAAGTTTCTGTACTTGAAGTGAAACCGCCACGCCCCATG
The DNA here is from genome assembly GCA_963680865.1 of Spergularia marina. Lineage (NCBI taxonomy): Eukaryota > Viridiplantae > Streptophyta > Magnoliopsida > Caryophyllales > Caryophyllaceae > Spergularia > Spergularia marina. Next base: position 10,982,655 of record OY804550.1, on the reverse strand, counting down.
GCGGTTTTACCCTTAACACAATAAAAGCCTCCCACTTCCCATACACCTTGAAGCTGTGATGAAATCGCCACGGAGAGTAGTGGTTTCATCATATGTGAAAACGCTGTGCTCCGTGGCGGTTATAGGTTTTTTTTTTTGAAGGTGTTTTCCCTCTTTTTCGTTTCACCAGCAACTCAAACAAACCCAAACCAATATGCCACGACCACAATCTTTCAATAACACCAATAACAGCCCAAGATGAGAACTCGAAGGCATGGTATCTTATTTCATAACTTAAAACGTATTTCACATACTTGAAAGAGTCGAATACAACATAAAATTGTTTCCATACATTACAAACTACTATATTAATAGCTAGTCATCCGCTAGGCGGCGGCGTGTAGCTCGACGTTGGCTTGAGGAAGAACCCGGAGTGTCGCCTTCCATAATTGGCGTCATAGGAGAACCAACTCTACGTCGACGCATATATTGGATAAGAGGAGAATGATCATCCAAACTTGCACTTGGTTGTTCTTGAGATTGTTAGATAAGATGTGAAAATCCCACCTTCTCGAGACATTCGGAGCAATGTTTGCGGATGCCGTTTAAAGTTTGGACAAAATTGACACTAGATGCGTCATTTAGTGCAGCTTGAAGGTAATGCTCACACCTCATGTGTAGAGTTGCAAAACTTTGAGTCTATAATCACACAAATCAAAAAATTGCACTAATTATTTCCTAAACATGCTTACTATTCAATAAAAGTGAAATAACGATAAATCATACTTACAAGCAATTGAATTGACGGAGAAGAAGGATGGTAGGAAACCGGGCCACCATGAGATTGTTTAACAGCTCCAATGATACGACGAGTATGGTTTCGATACCAAACCATATACGGATCATTGTAATCCATCGTGCTATCATCTACATCGGTATTAGCCACCACCCTCTCTCGACGCCTACGCCATAAATCGATATAGACATTGTGGATTTCAGTCCAACTTACCTTCCGATTTTCTCTCCTATCCAATTTATGAAGAGCCACCGGAGTATCACAGTCCACCGGGATTGTTTGCTTCAAACCAAATTGGCGTACTACCCGATCCGGACAATGCCACTCTACAATGTCAAAGCAGATCATGGGAGCCAAAATACACCAATCTTGTTCATCCTTAGAACAAATCGGAGAGAGAGCTGAGATGACATCCGCTGTATAAGGCTGCCAAATAAACTAAAACAAAACAAATAAATAAGTAAACTACCAAATTATTTTCATACTTATAAAGTCACAAAAAATTGGATTGGATAAGTAAACTTACTTGATCATGAGTCATACAATCAAATGCATCTCTATAAGCGGTAAGAGAGAAAATCCCATCGGCTCTTCGTCGATCGATCATAAGCTACTTACGTCCTAATGCATCTCTTCCATAGATATGTTGTGACCCAAATGGACTAGCTATAATCTCATCCTCATCCTCATCCTCATCCTCATCATCATCCTCATCCTCATCCTCATCCTCATATTCTAATGGTCCCATGTTCATAGGGCATCCTATAGCTATACGTTCCCAAGACCACAACTGAAGAAGAATAAGAGGTCCGGATATCTCTGATGCACCTTTACAACACCCTCGACACAAGTTACAATACAATGTTGCTAGTACCGCACTTCCCCACGTGTAATCATCTAATCTATTGACATCACTTAACAATGACAAATAGATTACTTGAACCACATCCCCACTCTTATCGGGAAATAGAATGGTACCAAACAAAATGAGAAGATAAACTCGAATATAGCAATGAAATACGGCATCTTCCATACAGTTGGGCAAATGACTAAAATGTTTCATCAACCAAAAATTTTTCAAAGAAGTTCCCTTCAAACTTCCCCCTGGTGCTCTTCACAACAATCTAGTCACTAATCCTTCCTAATCCTGATGGGTCTCATCCGTCACAACTCTACCATCTATCCTCAAACCTAACACAACTTGCACATCTTGCAAGGTGATAGTGGCCTCCCGAACGGTTAAGTGAAAAGTGTGGGTTTCTTGCCTCCATATTTCTACCAACGCACTTATTAAATCCTGATCTAATTTAACACTAGTTACTCTATGCGCCCCATAAAACTGGGTTTTCCAAATAAATTTAACTACCGCTTACTAGGACTATATTCGCCATGCCATTTTATGTGAGTTCTACATCTAAGCGGACTCACCTCCTCTCCGTCCCAAATTGCTTGACTCCTGTGTGTGTCTTGCAGTTTGAGAAGAGACGGTTCGATCGGTCCCGGATGAAGATCCGCCTCCATGAGAGCTACAAAAAGAAAAAGAAATGAGTTAAAATATTACACAAAAATATTAGGCAAAAATAAGTTCACAATAATATAAAAATCAACAAAAAATGTTACCCTCTTAAAGAACATGTTTTTTTTTGCTATGACCGGGTTGACGACTTATGCCACATAATGATTTTGATGGTGGTTTTTCATCCATCTCATTACGCAATCGCTTCGAATGTGACTTATCTTTCGTACCCTTCTTCTTTGTTTGACGTTTCATATCCTTATTAGCAAGGATTTTAGGACCATCAAGAGGTGTCCAATAAGCTTCATCCGGAATGGGTCGAAATTTGGGTGCGTATGACCCCAAATACTCACCACTATTGTAAAACATATCCAGAAATGCATTTGTACTTAAAGCCATTGAGCTACAAACGGCAAGTACATGTGAACAAGGGTACTTGTAAATTTCAAGTTTTTTACAAGTGCATGTTTTAGTCACAACCTTCACAGTATGCTTATGTTTCCCTTTCCACTACCTTTATGCCCCGACCCAGTGGTCAATTGAAACAGTCCTCTATCGAATGCCACAACAGTATGGTGTGCGGCCTTCTCAGAATTGACAGCAATGGCATCCATTATTTTCTTACAATATGCATGTCTCTCTTCAATCCTTTGTTTTGCCTTCTCACGCCGCTCCACAAAGTACGCATTGACTCGATAAAATGTCAATTTCACAAGTGCGACGATGGGTAAGAATCGGCCTCCTTTCAAAACTCCATTGAAACACTCCACCATATTGGTAGTCATTATACCATACCTGAACCCACCGTCATGATAATTTGACCACTTCTCCATCTCCAAACCATGTTTGATCAAATATCGTCGTGTATCAATATTTATTTCACCCATTCGATTGAAACCACGATTGAACTACTTCTTCTGATGTTGTGTAGCAGTCCAACCAAACAAGTTTTTCAAATCCCTACTTTTAAACTTTGTGTTGATGTTGGATGCCACATGACGCATGCAAAATCTATGGTAGGTGTTGTTGTGAGTTCTTCGAAGGACAGTTGCTCGGGAAGGCCTCGCCGAATACCTGCACAAAGGGAGCCCGATTTTCACCAGGCGTCGCCCCTCCGACGTTCAAGTCAGTATGACGGCTCGAGAAGGGGTTGCAAATAAGGACAAGAGATGCCTTTTATGCGTAAATCAAGGAGAATAATCAGAGAATAAAGAATGTCAGATTTGTTTCAGAACCTGAGTTGATGGGTCATAAAGGGGGTATTTATACTAGAAGAGGGTGGTCTTAGGAATAATCCTAGGTTTCCCCACTCAATCATGACCCTTTATTCCCCTTCCATCCAAGGACTGCCCTTAATGAGGCTTTATTGTATCACATGGGCCTTTACTAAGGTGCACTATTTTAAGAGTTATGGCCCATTCACAAAGTGGTACCAACAGAGCCCCTCGGAGCCTGGTCGCGCCCTTCGTTGTCGGCGAGGGCGGACTCAATAGTAGCGACTAGGGTACGACCCCTGGCCGCCCTTTATCGAGGTGTACTCTGTGGCCCTTGGTAAAGCCATGCGATGCAACGTACCCTTCCGAGGCTTTTGTGCCGAACTTGTATGAGCGATTTCCTAATTTGTCGAGCAAATGACGGCTCGAAAATTTCACCCTTTTCGAGTCCTCGATCCCTTGCTTGGGAGAGCTCGAAAATTTCACCCCTCAGTCGTGGGAGGGATGACTCGAACCAATAACGGCTCGAAAATTTCACCCTTTTCGAGTCCTCGATCCCTCGCTTGGGAGAGCTCGAAAATTTTGAAATTTAACAATTTCAAAAATTTTGAAATTAAATTTTGAAATTTAACAACTTAATTTCAACAATTTTTAATTTGAAAATTTTACGTTTGCAGTCCATGAATGTTCCGGGAACGTGCTAGGATTTGAACAGTTTTTCACGTCAGCCGCCCTTTGATTCCTGCGCGAGGTGACCTCGAAAATAAGCAAAGAACTTTTCGTTTCCCGCGTCGTAATGATGATAGGGGCGCATGGGTAGCTGTGTAAAGTCGGTTTTTACCCTTTTGCCCTTTACCTTCTCACCCTTATAAATAGGGGAGGTTTTCTTCATTTTCGTCATTTTTCTCACTTTCCTCCTTTTTCTCGCTTTCCTCTCTTTTTTCTGCTTCGGTTTTATTTTCTCCGGCTAGGTTTCCGACTCCGGCGTTGTTTCTTCTCCGATCACGGTATGCTCTCTTACCCTTTTTTCGTCGTTTTTTGCACGCTTTTATTGTACTTTTTGACCACCTCTTTGGTTACCTTCATTGTCGTTGCCGCGTCTTCGTTTACCCGGTGACGATCCCGGGTTGTCGGTCCCACTCCGGCGGCAAGAAGATGCCGGCCGAGTGTGCTGGGATTGGGAACCCAGATAACACCCGATTTATTGCTCGATTTCGAGGTCGGCGAAGAGGAGTGATCTGCCTTTGTGCCGACTCGCTTTTTTCGCATCGACCCTTCCATTTTTTCGACCTTTCGTCGACTCATCGAGTATTGGGTGTTTCAGACCCGTCATCGGAGGAGGGGAAAACGAAAGGTAACGGCTCGCACGAGGCGAGGCCGTAACTGCCTTTCTTATTTTCTTTCAGATGGCGAGAACCAAACAAACTGCTCGCGAGCGGGCGGGGGGTTCGACAAATCCTAGAATGGCCCGAGTTGTTCGTGCCCCTCCTAACTCGATTGTTCACCCCTCGCAGGAACCACCCGACGCGATGGTGCCCCGAGCTCCAGTGCGAGTTAGTGCCAATAGATTTACCACGGCGGTGATAGACGAAGGTAGGCGTAGATCCCAAATGCCTCAAATGGTCCAGGCGTTCAGGGATGCTAACCAGATCTACGACCCGCTTGCCCTGGTCGTCCCTAACGCGGGGTCTCTCTGCTTGAACCCTCCGGAGAATTGTCTCGGAGTCTACCCGCAGGCGTTCGCATATGGGTTTCGGGTACCCCTATGCAATTTTGTGACGAGGTTTCTTAATCACTACGGTATTTGTCCTTCCAAGCTTACCGTCAATGCCCACATCACCTTGACGGGTTTTATTATGACGTGTCGAGCGGCTCGGATACCGCTGTCTGTCAACCTCTTCCGCTACCTCCACAACGCTTCAAGCGATCAGTGGGGGTTTAAAAATTTTGTCGTCCGAGGCAAAACTACGTCGTATACCATCGTTACTCATCCTCTGAAACCTGGGCGAGGTCCAGAATGGAAAAGCATGTTCTATTGGTTAACTACCAACGACGGCTCGCGGTTGGGCGATCACCTTAAGGTGTTACTTCGATCTCCTGGCGCTCGACAAGTCCACGACTCTCTACCCAGGCTCAACAGCGTTGAGGATCGCTGTGCAGACTACTTCCTTCAACCGCATAATCCCGACCCGGAGGAGGTGACATGGGTCCCTTCAATAAATCTGCTGAATGAGCCACTGTGGCTTATGTACTCGGGCCTAATTCCTCCCGAGACCGAGGAGGAGCGAAGTATGTTTCGGGATGTGTCTCGCACTGTTCTTTTTGTATGTTTATCCTTGGCTGATCATCCTTTTGTAGGTGTCGTTCAATCTGAGGTGAGGGCTCAGTTCCACGAGTGGCGCAAGACGATGCCAAACCTTAGCCGACTGATGGCTCAGCGAGCAAGGACGGAGAGTTCGAGCACTCGTCGCGACACGGCTCGGCAGGAGATTGATCGACCGCCTCCTGAAAGAGATGGGGCTCGAGCGAGTGCAGGCTGCTCAGCTGGTGAGCTGCCTTCCTCTTCGACTCGTCCCCCTCCATCGGGATCGGCTCGGACTCATCCTCATCAATGGGCTTCTGGGACTCCACTCCAAGCTACCCCTGTGAGTATGCACGCGCCGTCCAGACCTGCGTCGGGACCCCCGTCGAGGCCAAGAGCTTCGGGGGTCACTATTCGGTCCGAGCCGGCAGTTCCCGAAGCGGTCCCACTCCTATCCTCGGACGAGGAGGAGGAAGAGGTAATATCGCCGTACTTTGATTATTGATACTTGCTATTAATTCCTGATGGTAACAACTCGCTTTCAGGCTCTCAATCCCCGACGCCGCGAGAAGAGGCCGCTCGTGGAGGGCGAGACATCGACTGCTAAGAGGTTGGATGTTGGTGCTTCGATTCTTCCAACAGGTAACCTTTTCAACGTATCTTTTCGCTTGTTGCCTGAGTAGCTTTTTCTAATCGTTTTTCAATCGTTCAGTCGAGCAGCTCCAGGCCATGGCCATGGCTTCTATTCCAAATACTTCAAAAGCAGCCGAGGCGCTGTATGATCTCGCTCGCGAAATGCCTCGCTCCAACGACTGGGCTCGACAGGCGGTGGCTCAGATTCTCCAGGTATGCTCGTACCCTTTCGTTTCTTCCTAACGCTCCATTTCCCTTCAACCCTGTTTGACTCAACGCTTCTCTCGCAGGTTGCTGCGCTGGTATGTCAGGGCGAGATGCGGGAGGCGGAACGGGCCGAAGGAGGGGTCTAGAAAGAGAAGTGTCTCGCTGCTGAGTCAAGGCTGAAAGAGGTTGAGACCGCCAAGGAGGCGCTCGAGCAAGAGCTGGTGGAGGCGAAACGGAACGTCGCTGACTGCCATGCGCAAAACGAAAACGGATCTCCGCGGCGGACGCGAAAGCTTCTTCGCTCGCTGCCGAACTCACGAGGGCTAAGGCCGATGCAGACCAGTTAAGTCTCAAACTGGTCAATGATTCGAGCCATGCGACCCTTTGGGCGAAGCGCGCTTGCTCGGCGGTTTCAACCTTCCTTGCTTCCAAAGGTTATGCGTACTTGAATGACCTTGCCGAGGCTGCTGCCAAACAAGCTGGAATCAAGTTGGGTCTTCGACTGGGATGGCAAGCTCTCGCGAAGTGTACTGAAGGCCGAGCCCACTTCGAGCTGGACGAAGAGCAGTTTGAGTCTGCCTTCCGTTCTGAACTGGATATACACAACCAGGCCGAGTCTGGTGAAGCCCTTGAGGAGGGAGAGGTCGAGGACGACATTGAGGCGCTCGAAGCGGCAGCTGCGGCGGAGGAGGCAGCGGCGAGGGAGGAGTTGTTCGTCCTGCCTGAGGCGTTTGACTTTACTAAACCTGCAGAAGATCCTGCACTTAACGCTGACAAATGATCATAATTTGGCTTTTTTCCATGTAACCGTATAAATTTTACTTTTGTTCGCTGACCGCCCCTTCGAGGTTTTATTGGTAGTTGTAAACAGTTTTGGTCGGGGTCGCCCACTATTCGGGGTGTTTTGGCTCCGACCTTTTAATTTTAATCGTTGCGGTGTGTCTTCGAGTGTTCTAGCCATTACGTGCACAACTTGTTTCTTTTGCTTGTTCTGGTCATCCATGCGTAGTCTCGACCTTGAGGCGAATAGTGCCTTGGGGTGAAGGGCTCGCTGCCCTTAGTCGCGAAGTTATTCGTCTCTTCACATGGATGACGTATAAAACATGGATTTCAACCCAGTGCCATTTCGACGGCGAACTATTGTTCGAGGTGTCTCGGTTTTACCATGGGTTGTGGTATACTATCGAGGGGTTCCACTAAATACTTGGTCGAAGACCATCTGGTGATGGAGCCATTCGAGGGGAGGCTTCCCACTGGCCTCCTTTTCCAAGCTGAAGTTTAGGGACCTACGGGATTTCATCCTTCGTAGAGTGAATGTTCTCAGCTGAACTTTTTATTCAACGCGAGCCCTAGCTGGGAAAGCGTGTCGCTACCAAGGTGGGGCAACTTCTAACCCACTCCGAGCAATTGTTATTTTTAACAAAGCCTTCGACCTTGGTAGCGCAATTTACACTTTGGCGAAATGCCTCGGGCGACTCCCCGCATGGGCGATTGTACTCGGCTCTCGTCGCGCCGATGGGCTTTAAGGTGTATTTTTGTACTCTTCGAGTGACTTCCCATGTGGGTGATTGCGCTCGTCTCGTTTTATACAGAGTGGCTTCCCCTTTGGGCGATTGCACTCGGTTCCTTTTCGAGGAATATTGGGGCGCTTGGATCGCCATTGCGCTTGTTTTGTCGACTTTTTTGCCGATTTAAGGAGGGGGAGGGTTGGCACTAAGTAATGTATGACATCATGGCCCTCGGCCTTTTATTGCTTAAAATTAAAGATTACATACTACAGCTCGTGGCCACAAACTGGTTGCATGAGCGTTACTTGATTTCTAGATAACAAAAATAAGACTAACTGACTGGGTTATAACTAGGCATAGTATTTTTTGAGGTTGTAGAGGTTCCACGGCCTCTTCACCATCTCACCTTCCAGGGTGCTAAGTCGGAAAGTTCCTTCTTTTACTTGTTCGACCACCAAGTATGGCCCTTCCCATTTTTCTTTCAATTTTCCTCCTCGGAGCTTTTTTCCGGTTGCCTTGGCGTTTCGGAGTACCATGTCCCCTACTTCCAGCTTCCTTGGGCGAACCATTCGGTTGAATGCTTTGGCCATCTGCTGCTTTTGCTTTTCGGCCCTTAGAAGTGCATTTCCACGGCACTCGGGGAGAAGGTCGAGCGCGGCTCGCAGCTCAACTTCATTCTCCTCGGGCTCGTAGGTACTTATACGAGCAGATTTGGCCTCACATTCGATTGGTAATACAGCGTCCGAACCATACACCAGTTGGAAAGGGGTTTCTCCTGTGGCTCGCTTCGTTGTCGTTCGAAGGGCCCATATGATTCCTGACAGCTCCTCGACCCACTTTCCCTTCGCTCCTTCTACCATGGTTCGCAGCCCATGCAAGATTATCTTGTTTGAAGACTCGACTTGTCGGTTCGCCTGAGGGTAGGCTACCGAGGTGTAGCAGGTCTTAACACCATATTGAGCACTATATCCTTTGAAGTAGTTGCTGTCAAATTGTGTCCTGTTGTCGAATGTGAATATTCGAGGGACTCCAAACTTGGTAAGGATATTCCTCCAGATGAAGTTGGTCATGTCTCGGTCAGTGATACTCTCCAGTGGTTCGGCCTCAACCCACTTGGTGAAGTAGTCGACGTCCACTATTATGAACTTTTTGCGCGAGAAGCTCTTTGGGAACGGTCCGAGAATGTCCAAACCCCATCTTGCAAACGGTAAAGGGGTGGAGATTGGCTTAAGCTGGGTGGGAGGCCTTTTACTGATCGGTCCGAACCGTTCGCACTTATCACAGTGCTTAATTAGTTCGGCCGCATCATCTTGCATTGTCGGCCAGAAAAAACAGGCTCTTAAAGCCTTCGAAGCCGATGCTCGAGCCCCTATGTGTCCCCCACAATCTCCAAAGTAAATTTCCTTCAAGATGTAATTTCCTTCCGCCGGGTCGACCCATTTCAGAAATGACTGTGAATACCCTTTCTTATACAACTCGCCGTTGACCAGGGTGAACCATTCTGCTCTCTTTTCTACCTTCTTGGCCTGCTTAGGGTCGGTCGGGAGTTCTCCCTCCTTCATATATGCAATTAATGGCCTCATCCATTCAGGGCTCCGATCGAGGACCAAGATGCGAGCCGTTTGATCAATGCTTCGGAACGGCAGCAGTTCCCACTTGACTACCCTTGGGCTATCATTAACAGAAGAGCTGGCCAGCCGAGGCAAAGCGTCTGCTTGCTGATTTTCTGACCGAGGAATCTGTTCAATTTGAAAATGTGTGAGCTGTTTAGCGAGGCTTCGAACCTTGTCCCTGTATTCAGCCATGTGCTCCTTGGCTTCAAACTTGTCATTAATTTGCTTTACCACTATGGCCGAGTCAGAAAATGCTTTTACATCTGTGGCTCCCGCCGCCAGGCAGATATGAATCCCCGCGACAAGGGCTTCATATTCAGCCTCGTTGTTGGTTGCCTCAAAGCCGAAGCGGAGCGCATATTCCATCATCTCCCCTCCAGGGAGAATGACGATCATGCCTGCTCCGCTTCCAGCGGAGTTGGACGAACCATCAACATACAGCGTCCACTGTTCCTTCATCGGCCCCTCTGGCTCGCTGAAGGCTGCCTCGACTACGAAGTCGGACAAGGCCTGCCCCGCGAGGCGGCGTCTCGGCTCGTATTCGATGCCGTGGCTTTTCAGCTCACAAGCCCATCAAGGCAGTCTTCCGTTTCCATCCAAATTGTTCAGTATTTTCTCCAAAGGGTAATTAATTCGCAAAACAATCTTGTTACTTTGAAAATAGGGTCGGAGGCGTCGGCTCGAGATAAGTAATGCTAGAGCGAGCTTTTCGAGCGGAGGGTATCGTAGCTCAGCCCCTGCGAGGCCGTGGCTCACGTAATACACGGGGCTCTGGACTTTCTCTCGTTCGACTACCAGGACGGCTCCGACCGCTTGTTCATTCGCTGACAAGTATAGATATAGCCCCTCTTTCTCATGAGGTACGAATATCTTTGGGATGTTGGCTAGGTATTGTTTCAGCTCTTGGAATGACTTTTCTGCCTGCTCATCCCATTCAAAATTCTTCTTCTTCTTAAGAGCGGCGAAGAAAGGTAGGCAGCGGTCGGCCGACTTCGCAATGAAGCGTCCAAGGGCGGCCACGCACCCTGTTAACCGTTGCACACTTTTAACGTTCTTGGGAGAAGGCATGACTAAGATAGCTTTGATTTTTTCTGGGTTCGCATCGATCCCCCTCTGGCTTACAAGGAATACGAGGCATTTCCCGTTAGTCACCCCGAATGCACACTTCTTCGGGTTCAGCTTCATCCCATATTTTCTTAGTGTTTCGAAGGTTTCTCTCAGATCTTTTTGGTGGTCGCCGACTCGGACACTTTTGACAATCAGGTCGTCCACATATGCCTCCATGTTCCTCCCAATCTGCGCCTTGAACAGTTGGTTCACCAGCCTTTGGAACGTGGCACCGGCATTCTTCAAGCCGAACGGCATTACCCGATACATATACACCCCCAGTGGTGTGATAAAAGCAGTTTTTGGTCGATCCTCTTCATCCATCGGAACTTGGTGGTATTCAGCATATGCATCCATAAAGCTCAGCATCTCGTGCCCCGAAGTGGAGTCTACCAACCGATCCATTCGAGGTAGCGGCTGACTATCCTTTGGACAAGCTTTGTTCAAGTTGGTGAAGTCGACGCACATTCTCCACGTCCCGTTTGGCTTCTTTACTAACACCACATTGGACAGTCAAACCGGGTATGTGCACTTCTCGATATATCGAGCTCCGAGTAATCGGTCGACCTCTTCCTTGATGGCTTGGGCTCGTTCCGTCACAAAGTGTCGCTGCTTTTGATGAACGGGCTTCTTTGAAGGATCCACGTTCAGCTTGGGAGTAATGACCGAGGGGTCGAGACCCGGCATTTCCTCGACAGCGAATGCAGACATATCCTTATATTCTCTCAGCAATGCTATCAGAGGGGCCTTAACCTCTGGTTCGAGGGCCTTGCCCACTCGAACCGTTCGGTCGGCTCTGTTCTCTTCTAGAGCTATTTCTTCATTTTCTTCGAAGGGCTGGGTGGGCCCTTCGAGGCCGTGCCTGGCATCAATAGTTTCCACACAAAAAGTTTCAGCCGCACCCTTCGCTTGGCTTGCTTCCTTCTTTCTCTTTTTCGAGGGTGACTCTTCGGTCGGTGTTTCGCTAGAGTTCACCATGGGAGGCCTGAGTCCAGCGTGATAGCATTCGCGAGCGACCTTTTGGTCGACTCGGACAATCGCGGCTCGGCCGTCATCTGTGACGTACAACATCAGCAGTCCTAGGGGAAAAACTAGCCCCACAATATCATTCAGCAATGGCCTTCCAATGACAATGTTATATGCGCAGGGTATGTCGATAATTACAAACTCGACATTGGCTCGTCTCATATTGGCTCCTCGGCCGACGGCTCCGGGGAGGCGTATCGTTCCCATTGGGTAGATCGTTTGCCCTCCGAAGGCTACTATCGGCTCACGAAGTGGCGTGATTTCCTTTGATGTATACTTCAATTGTTGGAGGCACTCAAATGTCATTATATCCACGAACGAGCCTGTGTCAACCAAAGATCTTCTCACTTGTTTGTTAGCCACCTGCATGGTGATCACCACTGGATCGTCATGGGGTGTCCGAACGTTTTTAATGTCTGATTGCTGTATCACCAGGGTGGGAATTTTGATCTCGGGGAGCGCTGTCGCGACCGAGTTGACAAAAAGCCTCATGTTGGTCTTTCGACCTCGATGACTCGGTCCTCCACTCGCGAGGCCTCCTGATATGGTATTGATTACGCCAGGGCTTCGAGCTCTGGCTCCATTTCCTACCTAACCGCCACCACGAGGGCCCCTTTGGTTGTTGTTTTGCCGGTACCGGTCCCTCTGCCCTTTCAGACGCTTCAAGTAACGGTTCAGTAATCCATTATCGGCCAACTTCTCAAGCACCTCCTCGAGGTCCTTCCAGCTCGCAGTGCCATGACCGTTCTCCATATGGTATTCACAGAATGCGCCCATGTTCCTCCGTTCGTCCTGTGTCATGGGTTGGGGAGGCCTCAGCAGGTCCGTCCCCTTGATCGCCATGAACACAGTCCTGAGCGAAGTGTTAAACCTGTATGGCTTTTTGCTGAGAACAGGGGGTCCGAGCCGATCCTGGACTCTGACTCGGGACATAGAGGCTTCATTGTGTCCTGCCCTGTTCACCAGGGAGGCATTAATGTGGGCGGCGGCTCGTTTGTATGCCTGCTCGAGCGTCTTGGGTTCACGCTTTGCTAGGTCGTATTTACACTTCCTTTCGGCCATCCCTTGCACCAATGCGCTCACCCCCATTTCGTCGGTCAGGTTGGCAATGTGCGTGGCCGTCGAACGGAACCTCTGGATATAGTCGTCAAGGGACTCCTTGTCTCCTTGTTTTACGGCTGTCAAATGTATTGACGTATTCTTCCTTGTTTTGCTGGTGACGAAGTGTCCGGTGAACTTCTTCTTCAGCCCAGACCACGAACAGATGCTTCCGGGTGGCAATTTGTCGAACCACCGTTGAGCGATTCCTGTCAGCGTGGTTGGGAACAACCGGCATACCGTTGCCTCGTCCTCGGTCATGTACCCAATATTATGCATGTAAGATGATAAATGGTCAAAAGGGTCATCAACTCCATCATATTCCCTCATTTTAGGATCCTTTGTCATACCCCGAGGATCCTTTCGGCCTCGAGAATCCATCTAGCGAAGGGTGACTCGGAGGCGAAGGTCTTCCTGATTCGGTGTGAGCGGTGAGAGCGGTGTCTCGAGCTTGCCTCGCTTTCCGAAGAAGACTCTGAGTCATCGCTCATTGAGTCTGAGCTGATCTCACGAGTCGCGCTTCTGGAAGGCTTGGATGGTATGGGCGCCCTTCGCGGGGAGCGTGATCCCCTTCTGCTTTGGGGTCGGCTTCCGCGAGACTTAGATCTCCTGGTAGGCTCTTCCTCAACCGAGATGATTTTACCCTTATCCTTCGCATCGACCCCCGAGTGCTTTCTCTGCGAAGCCTGAGTCGCCTCTCTCTCTTCCCTTTTTCTCTTCAGAGCATTGATGGTATCCCTTAACTCTGGTGGGTTGCGCTTATCATAAATCGCCTTAATTCTTTGGACAGCCGCTGCTGTTCGCTGCGAGGGTATCTTTCGAGGACCTCGCTTATGCTTACTCTTGGTGGGGGCTAGCTCGACATCTGGCGTCTTAGATTGGGAAGCTACCCGCTTCTCTAACTCGGCCATCCTCTCACCCATCTGGCGCTGTAGATCGGCCTGCACCTCAAGCCTCGCCCGTGCCTCGGCGAGCTCTTTCATCAAGGCCACATCTCGGGGATGCGGCTCACTCTCCTCATAATCTTCATATTCTTCCTCGAGATCCACCTGCTCCTAGGGATTCTCTTCGGGAATGGGCTGCGCTCCCCCCTTTAGTGCTGACCTCTCCGCCTCGAACGCCCTCGACGAACCCTCGCTAGGGTTGTCGGGTCGCGAGGGATTTGGGTCAGCAAGTCCGAGGGTGGGGTTTTCGCTCGTAGCACCCCTCTTGGATCCCACGGATCTTCCTCTCGGGGCCATCTTATCACGAAGCGTTTTTCGTATTCTCGAACGACTTTTCCTCACTAACTGTCCCCACAGACGGCGCCACTTGTTGTTGTGAGTTCTTCGAAGGACAGTTGCTCGGAAGGCCTCGCCGAATGCCTACACAAAGGGAGCCCGGTTTTCAACAGGCGTCGCCTCTCCGACGCTCAAGTCAGTATGACGGCTCGAGAAGGGGTTGCAAATAAGGACAAGAGATGCCTTTTATGCGTAAATCAAGGAGATTAATCAGAGAATAAAGAATGTCAGAATTGTTTCAGAACCTGAGTTTTGATGGGTCATAAAGGGGGTATTTATACTAGAAGATGGAGGTTCTAGGAATAATCCTAGGTTTCCCCACTCAATCATGACCCTTTATTCCCCTTCCATCCAAGGGCTGCCCTTAATGAGGCTTTATTGTATCACATGGGCCTTTACTAAGGTGCACTATTTTAAGGGCTATGGCCCATTCACAAAGTGGTACAAACAGTAGGCATGCGGCTCAATCATTTCGATGTGTTTATCATTCATAGCAGCTTTGATGCCATCATGTTTATCTGATATAACACAAAGACCTTTTCTATCTGTCACGAAAGTCCTTATACATGCCATAAACCAAGGCCAACTACTAGGATTTTCACTCTCAACAATTCCGAAAGCAAGTGGATAAAGTTGGTCGTTAGCATCAACTGCCATTGCAATAAGTAAAGTACCCTTATATTTCCCATATAAGTGAGTGTCATCAATAGTTATAAGAGGGCGACAATGGTTGAAACCTTGAATTGATGGTCCAAATGCCCAAAACACTCGAAAGAAAGTTTCCTCATTAGGTTTGCCTGTTGGCGTATTTACAAAATGCACAATAGTTCCCGGATTGGATTCTTTCATTGCTTGCATGAAACGAGGAAGCAAAGTGTAGGATTCATCCAATCACCATATAAATTTGCAATTGCCCTTTGTTTAGCATTCCACCCCTTCATATATGAGATAGTATAATTGAATTTATCTTTGATAAATTCAATAAGAACTGGGACAGTAATGGACCAATCCTTGGTAACGAGGTTTTTAATAGCTTCGCTAATGAATCCACATTTCAAATTCATATGGTCGCGTGGGATAACGTCACCAACACAGGTAGCTTCGTGAGGCCCAAAATAAGTGACAATGGTGAAGGCTTCTGAAAATTGTTCTTCTTTTTGTGATGTCCTAAGCCTCCAATTGCATGAGTTTGGCGTTCTACCGCACTTGAAACTGACAGTGTGGGGTTTGGATTCAGGCACTTTGAAAGTTTGGTTACGTTGTACAGAGTACAAAGTTACATTTTCTATCAAAGCAGCCTTATTTGGAAATCTTTGACCAACTAAAAACTCCCTACCAACCTTAACTTCAACTTCATTGACCCATGTTTTCCAAGCATTCACATGTTGTTGATCAATTTCATGAATCATATTGAATTCTAAATGTGGAGCACTTTTCCCAACCAAATCATCATTCTCATCTTCATCATCAATCATACGTTCAACAACATTCAACTCCTCCTCCGCCTCATCTCCTTCTAAATCCTCGTTCAAGGTCCCCTTATTTACGTTATTGGTTTCAATGGAAACATATTGCACAACATCCCCAAATCTCATTGATGTGAGAGAAGTATTGGGCGTTGTTGAAATCGTTGTTGGCAATACATTTCTAGAGTCAACCCTTCCCACTTCAACATAAATGTACATAGATGGAACCTTTGAGTGTCGAACAATTGCCCACATAGCAAGTAAAGAAAGATCATTATTAAGGGGTACAACCTTATAACACCCGGCACTCGGATACTTCATCTTCATCGTCAATGAAACACTCTTTCTATTGATTTTCATTGTCTCACAAATCTCCCCAATGAAGTCATTATAAGTCATACTAGTACTACCAAATACAAAACTCTCATTTCCACCCTTATAACAAACATTTCCACTAACTTCAACAATTTCTCCATCCCAATAACATACCAAAGGATATCCCGTAATTTCCATTCTATAATGAGAAAATAAACTAATTTATTAAAAAAATTCAACTAACATAAATCTCCAATTAACCAAACCCCTAAAAATCGACTTATGAATCTTAATAACTAAACTCAAGCATAATACTAACTAAATTGGATTAAATATATTAGTAATCTAACATAGACAAAAAAACAACACAATGAACTCAAATTAACCTAAATTAGTGTGGTTTAATTACAATATTAAACAAAATCCTAAAAATTCAACTTCTATCATATACCATGAATTTGCAAATTATTATCAATACTAACAAAACAAATTATTCAATAAATTAGTAATCTAACTAAAAAAACAAACAATTAAACTAATGAATTGAAATTAACTAAAACAAATTGGTACAATTAAAATGGGATGAAATCACCTTAAAGAAATTGGTACAAAAGAGGGCGGAGCAGCGGCGGTGGGAGAGGACGAAGCGGTGGGAGAGAGGCGGAAGAAGGCCGGAGCAGCGGCGCGGATGGGGACGTGGGCGGTGGAAGAGGACGGAGCGGCGCAGTCGGGTGTTTTTTTTGTTTTTTTTGTGAAGCCGGGTGAATGGGGGGATGGAGAGAGAGAAACCCGATATAAGTGTTCGAAAAAAAAAAAAATATGAAACCGCCACCCGTCATGGCGGTTTCACCCTTAACAAAATTGGAGGTTTACACTTAAAATACTCAGTTTGGGTTTGAAACCGCCATGGGGGGTGGCGGTTTCCCTTGAAGTGAAACCGCCACCCCCCATGGCGGTTTCACCCTTGTCCAAGATCCCCACTGCAGCTCAAGTTCACTGTATAATACACGTAAAACCGCCAGTGGTAATGGCGATTTTGTCCCGAACCTGAAATGGGTGACGTGCACCCCATAACATTAAACGTTTTTGAATCCGACCCATTTTGTTTAATATTTATTTTTTAAGCCCTATTTCGAAAAAAAATTCTCATTTTGAATGAATGATTTTTGTCCTAATATGAATGATTATTATTTTGAATGAAGGTTATTGTTTTGGAATGAATGGTTACTGTTATGGAATGAATGGTTTTTGTTTTGGAGTGAATAAAATTTGTCTTGAAATGAATGGTTACTGTTTTGGAATGTATTATTACTATTCTAGAATGAATAGTTACCGTTTTGGATCGAATAATTTTTGTTTTATAATGATCGATTTGTGTTATGCAATGATAAGTTTTTGTTTTAAAATTATCTTGTTTTATATTATCTATAGTGTTATGGAATGATTTGTTACTGTTTTCGAATTATCATTTTTGTTTTATAATGAGTTATTTTTGTTTCATAATGATCTATTTATTTTCTATAATGATCTATTTTTGTTTTGTGTGCTGATCTAATTCTGTTCTATAATGATCTGGTTATGTTCTATAATGATAAATTTGTACTATAATGACGTATTTTTTGTTCTGCAATGTTCAATAATTGTTCTATAATAATCTATTTTTGTTTAATAATGATTTGTTTTTAATGATCAATTTTTGTTGTATAATGATTTGTGGTTTTGTTTTAAAATGATTTATTTTTGTTTTAAAATGATCTATATTTGTTTTATAATTATATATGTTGTTCGAAAATGATTTGTGTTTGTTGTAAAAGGATTTGTTTTTGTTTCACAATAACAAGTTTTTGTTTAATAGTGATTATTTATTGTTTTGTTCTCTCTCCTCCCCCCTCCCCTTCTCCACTCCCTCCTTCCAGCCACCAAACCACCGACGTCGTTACACCACCCACCACAAGCGTCGACGACACCACTAACAAGCTAAGACCGGCCATTGACGGTGACTTTTGTTTTATAAACCACCACCATTGCATGCGTTTCGTTCGCCCTCAAGGCCTCATTTCTTCCTGCCATTTCCTCTCCGGTCGACCCACCACCAACATGGCAACATCTCCACCCATTGCTGCCGGCCATCACCTTTCACCACCGTAGAGCACCTCTCACCACCAGATACGCCTTGCTCCGGCGACCCCCACTCGTTTACCCCTACGCCACCACCTTCATATTCTTCCTTCATTATTCTCTCCTACCACTTATTTCTTTCGATTTGCAACTTCACCGCCCCTACACCGAATCCGCCGCTGCCGTCTTCTCTTCGCTGCCGCCTTTCGGCCGCCGGTGCCGCTCCCTTTTTCTGTCATCGACGGAAGGAGATAGAACGTGAGGATAGAGGAAATGGGGGAGAAAGGGTAGATGCATTAATGGACGGGGGTGGGGAACTTGGGTGGTTGTGGAACTCGGGTGGGTGGACGATTAGGTGTCGCCGGTGGTGGTAATAGTCGGTTCAGTTGTGGTCATCGGGGTGGGGAACTCGGGTGCGGTGGGGAAAGGGGAGTGGGGAGGGGATTCATTTTAGTTTTATTTTATTTGAGGTTAATTATGTTTTGGACTCCTGTAAAAGAAGTCTGTTTTGGGACTTTGGGGTGATGCGTGGACTGGGCTTTTTAAGTTAATAACTGTATTTTGCTCATGTTGAGGCCCGGGGAATACCATTCTATGATTTCTATCTGTACCCCCGAGGTACGATAGTATTTGCGTACTATTTAGGTACCATGTACACAAAGTAGTAAAATCAGGGGTACTATGTGCACAAAGTGGCCAAGTTGGGTACCATATGCAATCAGTCAAAGTTCGAGGGTATCACGTGAATTTTCCGTTTTTTTTTTTCTTCTAAAAAACTGAAATTTTTAGGAGTACAATGTGCAGAGTGTTATGATTTCAAGAGTACCGTTTGCACAAAGTGCTAATTTGAAGGATAACATGTGCACAAATTATGAATACTCTTTAAGAAAAATAATATTTTTTATGAAAGAAAAACAAAGTTTATTGGATTTTTTTTTTCATGAAAATGTTTTTTTTTTTTTAAATCTACAAAATTTTGGTTTATTTTATTTTATTTTATTAAATTTAAAATCATCACTAATTGTTAATTAGTAACTTTAATCAACTAATTTATTTAACAACTAAGTAACACATCATCACTTAACGGAAAAATCTAACGGAAGTTATTCAGGTACCATGTGCACAAAATAGTAACATGAGGGTTACCATGTGCACAAAATAGTAACATGAGGGTTACCATGTGCACAAACTTGCTGAGTTGGGATGTGTACTATATGCAACCAGTCAAAGTTTGAGGGTATCACGTGAATTTTCCGTTTATTTTTTCGTGGGAAACATATGTACATGCTACAGAGAATAGTCTTTTTTTTTTTTTTACCAAATTATGAAAACTATGTACTACTACTCTAACAAAGTTAAATCGGTACTTTAAAATGGGTGCTGAAAGTGACACGAAAGAAATGGCTTGTCTGGTCCGCTTTGGTTTTTTCTGAAAACCAAAATCCCGTATAAAAGTTAGTAGTGCAGCTGTGTTGTTTACATGTCTATTGTTAAAACAATCAATATAATTTTAATTCTTTAACTTATTTAACTAAATTTTATGACGTGAAAAAAACAAAACTTAAAAATCCCAACGTTACCGAACGAGCCCTAAAAATTTTGAACGGGATTAAGGGATGAACTGGACTTGGTTTTGGGCCACAAGGATGTACTCCATTCATGAGTCACGACTCAACCACTCGAGGCTCGACCCTTTGAAGAACCAATTCGCAGGCTCGCTCGAAGAGAGAAAGAGGAGAGAGAGAAAAAAAAAAAAAAAAAAGAAATCGCGCAAAGCTGATGAAAAATTTGTAATTTTAGAAGAGAGAGATCAAAATCAAAAATTCAAACACTGTGTGTTTTCCCGGCATATCATATCTTCAACTTTACGCACCTCTTTTTGTAAGTTTCATCTTCAATCTCACTCCTTGCTTTTCAATTTATCCCCCAATTCTAGGGTTTGCAGTTCCCCCGATTTTTTTCATTTGTTCTTTTAGATTTGTAATTATAATCCAGACAAGATGAAACGAAAGCGTGGGCATAAGAAGAAGAAAGTAAAGAAGCTTCGTGTTGAAGCTACAAATGCTGTTGATTCTGCCGAATTAGTGGTGGAATCCCCTAATAATGATAATAATGGGGATCATAATGGAGGTGGTAGTACTTCTGATGAGGAAATTGATAATAATAGTAATGGTGGTGATGATGATGATGAAAAGCCTGTTGTGGTGGCTCCGCCGGTGGTTGTTAGGGCGGCGACTCCTCCGCCACCGCGGAAGGAGCCGGAGAGATTGGTGACTATTAGGCCGGACGGAGTTGTTCATAGGCCCCCACCAACTGCGGTTTATGGGAGGGGGAAATCTTTCCTTGGGGGAGGAGACTGACGAACGTGGTGATGTTGGTGGTGGTAGTGGTAAGAAGGTAGTGGAGGAGAGTGGGAATTCAGGATCTCTGCCGGAGAGTAAGAAGTCCGGGGTGACAGGGGTTAAGATTGTGTCGGCAAAAAGTTCAAGTGTAAGTCCTCCTGGTCGGAATGCCAAGGAGATTGTGTCGGCAAAGAGTTCGAGTTTGAGCTCTCCTGGTGGGAATGCCAAGGAGAGTGGTGGGAGTAGGATGTCACCTTGAGCAGATGAAGAGGACGGGGAAGAGGTGGAGAAAAGAAAACCTAAGTCGCTTAACAAACAAGAGTTGGAGGCGTCTGTAGAGGTATGAAATGAACGTTTTTTTTTTTTTTTTTAAACTGTGTTATGTTTTTGTTAACAAGGTTTGATGTTGGTTTTTTACTAGGTGATAAAGAAGGTGATGAAAATGGATGCGGCTGAACCCTTAAATAAGCCAGTGGATCCTATAGCGTTGGGAATACCTGTATGTTCTGATTTTTAGTTTTGGACTAATATGCATTAATCTCTGTTCTTGTAAGATGAAACATTATTGTTTTGGGGTGTGGCGAGTTGAAATTTCTTGTGCTGTTGACTTTTACTCTTGGGAAAATCAGGACTGAGGTGTCTTCCCTTGGGTGCTGTATTTTTTAACTATGTGAACACGGAACAGCTATAGTGTGTAGTCATTTTATGTTCATTCACCAACTTACGCAAAATTATCAAATTGCCCCATGAAGTTGACCGTATGAGAAATATAGCATCTTCATACCTGTAATTCCTTTGTCTCTTTAGTCTTTATTTTTCAATCTGAGTCTAAACTTGGTGTCTAAGAGTATAACATATTTCTACCCTGCATCAAAATCATCTCAGGTAGTGACGTACCACTTTTGGCTTTGAAAACTTTGTCATGGCTAGGTTTGTATGAGTGAGGGGAAGGGTTTTGGGAAACGATATTCCTGCAGTTTCATTGGTGCCATCTGCTATGTAGTATGTACTTAGTTAATTGTTTTTTGTTGAAACTTTGTTCAGGATTATTTTGATGTCATCGATACGCCAATGGATTTTGGTACCATCTGCAGCAATCTTGAAAGAGGAGACAAATACTTGGATTCCGAGGACGTATACAAGGACGTACAGTACATATGGGATAACTGCTTTAAGTATAACAATAAGGGTGACTACATCGTTGATCTTATGAAGCGGGTCAAAAAGAACTTTATGAAGTATTGGGTGGCAGCTGGGCTGTACTCTGAGCAGACGAAGAAGATGATTGGTAAGTATATGTTATGTTCTCGCTCTTATCTTCCGGGACTTGGGGTAGGTTTGTGCTAGAAATGTCTACCTTTTGGTCGTAATCTATCGGCCATTAACTTGGGGAAATATGACATGTTGTGTGGCTGGTTTTGTGTAGAAGCTATACATCAGCAGGCTTCCTGTCTAACTATCACTTGCCATATTTCTGATTCGTCGTATCTGATGCCATCTCACTGTACAATGTGTACATGTTGCTTTTGGATTCGCATTCTATAGAGCTATTTTGAGGATGTTCCGGAATTAGAAGTGTCGAGGCGGCCATCATAAATTTTGTTTTGCGTAGCTATAATTCAATCAAAAATATTAAGTGTCAAGTAATGTGAATCATTCACAAGTTACATAACCCTCAGTTCAAGATAGCAATCAGGCTTCCTATCTACCTCTATCTTGCCCTATATCTGATTCGTTGTATCTATTGCCATCTCACTGTACATATTGCTTTTGGATTTACATTCTATAGAGCTATATTGAGAATGTTCCGGAATTAAAAGTGTCAAGGCAGCCATCACGTGTAAATTTAGTTTTACGTAGCTATATTTCAATTGATAATATTAAGTGTCAAGTAATGTGAACCATTCACAAGTTACAGAACCCTCAGTTCAAGATAGCGATTTGACTGTCCCCCCCCCCCTCTGGAACATATGAATTTCAATAGTGTTCATGAAAACAGCGCCAGGAAATCATGTTAAAAGGTCTGTGCTTTTGTATGAAGATGGGGTATTATAATGAAGGAACAACAAATTGCTACCAACATTTAGCTTCTTCTTCTTTTTTTTTTCCTCTCTAGAGAAACAGCATCTCCTCTACATCTTTTTTAGATTTTGTTTATTATTTAGTAAAATATCATTCTGATCGTAAACTGCTAGCAAAAGATCTTGGATGTAAGACCATCTTACCATTCTTCAGGCTGGAAAATATGAGTTCTATAGGTTTTGGAGTGAGCTTTAAGTGTTTATTCCAGACTTAAAGGTTACTACTCACAGGATTGCATAATATTCTTCAACCCCCTGCACATTCCAATGTTCTTATTGGTCTTTCTGTTCCTTATTTGTTTCCGTGTGATGCTGTTAATGCATGCTGAAATCTTTACTAAACTTTTTGGATCTGCTGCTACTTTGGCCTTTTATATTTTTTACTTCTACAAGTCTTGTGGAATGTGGTTTCTCGTTTATCCAGCATTATCAATGAGGCGGTCAAGCAAGATTGTATATGTGTTTACGTTGCAATTGTTTTTCGGCTGTCATACTTGATTGCTACTTATTACAGAAAATTAGTAATAATTGTGTTATTCATTTTCTTGCTTAGACGGTGAAAGCCCTGCTGCGGATGAGCCAACAACTTCAGGTCCAGGCAGGAAGCTTAAGAAAGGGAAAGGGTATGTTTTTGCTTTGTTGCATCTGCGTAGATATGGTGACAGGCTGAAAGAGCACAATGGGGACAAAGAAATATAAAGTTTTTTAATTGAAGGGTAGGTGTGCAGTAGGGGGGTGTTAAAAGTGGGGAAAGGAAAAGGTCTAGGATGTTTATTCATGTTACATCTTCAGGGAGATAGATTTAAACTGAAAGTACAAGAGTGGGATGGGGAAATCCGAAGTTTCTGGAACCTAGAGCGGGGGTACAGAACTTATCAACAAAAAAGGGGGTGGGGGTACAGAAGGAGAACATCCAAAGTGGGAAAAAAGGGGGGGGATCAATGAAATGAAATTAACATAATGTGCAGTTTCAGTTAGTTAATCCCATCTCTCACTACCATATGTACCTAAGGGTGTAGAGTGACACATATTAACCCAAATTTGAAGATTTTATAATCATGCAATAAATTTTTATCTCATGTAATGATCTTGCGATGAATTCATCATCTCATGATAGTAATGCAAATTATAAATTAGATTCACACAATTTTTGTTTTCTGACCCTTTTAATTCCATTACAATGTCGAACATTACCTCTTTGAACACATCATTTTGTCGCAATAAATTCATTTGTCTCAAAATAATTTCCAGATTGTACAATATGTACATCTGCGTGAATTATACAACTCTTACAATTCAACTATGCATTTCCTTTACTCAATTGAAAACGACAACATCAAGTTTTTTGTTTTTTGTTTTTGGGATAAAAGTAAACCGATACTTTTCATAGGATTCAAACTGGTGACGCTTACAAGCGGCCATACCCCGACTTATCATAAATGTAAGGAAATCATAAAGCACGCTAATTGAACATGTACTAATTTGGATATGGCTTTTAGTTGCAGTCTTATTTCTCACTCATTTCAGACACTTCTTGTCAAACTGACTGCAGGTTTAAACGTCACAAAGATGATTGTTTATGTGCTGTATGCATCATGAAGCGTCGCCGACAGGAGCGTGAGGCACGTGAAGCACAGGAAGCACGTGAATCTGGAGTTATAGCTGCTTCTCCTCAAATAAGGGTTCCACAACCTAGTATGCCTGAAGAATACAAGAAAGAGGTACTTATTATAATGTCAATATGCATATTGACAATATAGTTTTCCTATTTGTGATCAAGAGTCGGATACAAGAGACCTAACTTTATACAATATTTGTGGGTTTGTGCTATGGAACCATGACAATAAGAAAACCTTGGATTGCAAACCTAAATCTTGGAAGGCAGACTTCTCTCGCTAAGGGTGACAGAACCCAAACTTTCCACGACAGACTAGAATTCGCCTAAGTGCATAAAATTGATATACTCGGATTGTAATAGTGAACCTTTTGTCCTTCCTTCATGGCTAAGTCTCATATGTTGTCATGATGATAATATATCTTGACAAGTTTGACTGTTGTGCTGTGTGATGTATATGTTTCTGAATTAGGGATCTCAAAACTCTCACAGGGAGGGATGAGTTCCACAAACAGATGGGAGAAGGTTCTCAAGGAGGTCAAACATAGCTAGTAGAAATTAGGTAACTAGTGAGTTAGGATTTATCTGGAGGGGGAGAGTAAAAAACAAAAGAGGACACTCATTCTCTTTTTCTTATCATACTTCAAAATTTCATGGGTCCATATGTGGTGATTAACCACACCCAAACAGGGGATTGTAGATTGGATTTACAATGTTCTATTGAGCAGAATAGTAAGAAACAGGTTTTTTTTTTTTGTTTTTTTTTTTGGTATGTGTGTGTGTGTGTGTGTGTGAGACACACCTTAAAAGAGTTCTTTCTGTGGGACTACATCTAATAAAATAGATTTTGCCAAACTACACCTATTAACCATTAATTTTGTTAGACTACACCTAAATTCATGTTCTGACCCTTTTGTCAAACAAGGTGGTGGGAAATTCATTAATTTTGTTAGACTACACCTATTTGTCACCCATTGCCACCACTGCGCGTACGCCTTGGCTATGATGGAGGGAGAAAATTGAAGGAAATAATCATATGTGGGGGGAAATGAAGTTTGGGGTTTAATTAAAAAATGGAGGAAACCCAGTTTGGATGGCCAAGGGGGGCTAAGGGGTGGTCAAACCACCAAGTTTGGCAAAAGAGGGCCGCAATTCGACTTTTGTATCAGTCGAGCATTATATATTAAGTTATTAGGTGTTGTTTGACAAATTTTGTTTTATTAGGTAGTCAGAGCAAAAAAAAATGAAATTTATTAGGTGGACTGTAACAAAAAACTGCTCTTATTTTTGGAAATTTTGGTTGAGATAGTCATAACTGATTTGTGTCTCGAGTGAACTATAAATTTGTCTGGCAGCTTTTTTTATCAGTGCCCCATTTATTCATTGCTGTGGCTTGTGGGTTTGTGGGACTTGTGGGAGACAGATCCACTGGTGCATGTCAACTTGCATTGGTGCCTGCTGTAGTTTAAGACAAAAGAGCTGTACCATTGGGGTTAGACGTGTTGCACGATTTCTAGATTGGAGTTCAATGGATGTAGAATATTAGAATTGCCATAGTCAGAAAATGAAATATCTGTAAGAGAACTTTTGTATTCCCTCCTTTTCTTTTGGTTCTTTACGTTTGGTTTGAATTTCTGAGAGGAACTCAAACCAAATGTAAAGAATCAAAAGAAGTGTAGGGAGTAGTGGATGCTACAATTGTTGATGGCTGTATGAGTATGCAAAAAGTTTATCAAGCAAATTGTTTGACAGGTTCATATGGTCAACTTGTAAGTTGTAAACTTGTAATTGCTTCAAATTGTATCATCTCTCCGTTCACTGTTTTTTTGCTGTTATCCTGTTGGCTTATTACCTTTGATGATTCTTTTGGAAGGAGAAATCACATGCTGAGAGTCCCGGTGATTATACTTCATCTTATATGGAAACTTCTCCTAACGGAGATGCTGACACTGAAATGGAAGATGGGGAGATTAGGGATGCATCTCAGTACGATGATCGACAAAAGGCAAGGGATGACGAAGTTGTGTTCTATGATAGATCTGGAGACATTTCAGAGAAGTCACAACAAATTGATAAAGGTGACATTGAGCTATATTCTCATGTTGAGCCCAACCTTCAGGATGATACAGGTAGTAGAATGATGATTGATGCTCAGGAGCAGCCATCAATTCATCCACAAGGACCGTCTCCTGGATATTTGCAACAGAGACATGAGGTATTCAGCAGTTTATATGAGTCACTATTCATTATTGCCTACTGATTCATGTGACTAATCATCACGGATCTATAGATTAGGGAAATCGTAAACATGAGTGAGTAGCATGCCTAGGATTTCCAAAACAATGGCTCTATTGTTAATTGGATTTGTTACATCAATTGTGATTTTGATATCTCTAGCAGCTCTTTTGATTTCCCAACTTTTTACCCGACTCCCAATGCAACTGTATGGGAACCTAGACTTCACCAAAGTTTGCAAACCTGACAAGGAACTTAAAATGAACTGAGTTAAATACAAATGATCCAAAGTTTGCAAGCTTTGGGAATCAGTGTTGGTTGTAATAGCCTGCACATACTAGTATCCTTATCCACTGCTGGAACAAACACAAATAAGATCTTAAAAGAATGATATCTGTATTGAATATTTTCCCCTCTAGTCTCAAAATATGCTAACAAGCCAGTATGAATTTTCGTTTATGTTTATTTTTTCAGATAGATTTTTATCTACTCCGTATTAGTTAAGCATGTAGTTTTTTGTTGCTTTCATATTACTCTCTCCCTTTATATTTCTTGTTATATTCATCTTTGGTAGTCCAACTTCTCAACATTATTATTCAGTTTAATAAAATCATGATAAAAATCATATATTATGCAAGTCATTAAAATGGAAGGAGTTGCGTGCATACTGGGTGTTCGATTTTAACAAATTTGCATTATTGCAGATGTTGGAATTAGAGAAGAAGCGTCAAAGGTTACGGTTGCTAGAAACTTTCCGTGATCTCGAAAACCCTATGCTCTCTGAATTATGTAGTACCCTGTTTCCAAACAATGCGCATAGCGTGTGGAATGGAGCCAACTCTCTGCTGCAGCGCCAAAGATCCTCTCGTCAGAAAACTGGCATTCATGAAGCAATTGCTTCGTTCGTTGACCCCTCCTATAAATCTGTGTTTTCTCTGAAGTGATCTCTTGACAAATGTGCTCAATGGTTCCTGGTTCAAGGGTGTGCAATCAGCAAGATTGAGGTGTAATCGCTAGGTTTGCTATTACTTCATTTAAGATTGGATTGAGCTATAAATCTGTAACTTGTGATCGGGGACCAAGTTACTTTGAGATTGGAGACGGTTGAAAGTAGTTAGATTTTATGTGTTATATGGTCAATGTCTCATTGTTCAACCTTCTTGAGAAGTTTGTCGAAGAAGTTTTCATACATAGAAGACAGTAATTACGATATGTACATACAAGTTTGAAACGAATCGTTTTTGTTTGTGCCACAGAAATAGAACCTTTTGTTGAACCTTAGATGCTGAAATGAGGATTGTGGCATGCACTTTGTTGAAAAATGGTACTAAAAGAGTCTCATCCTAGACTTCAGATACAAAAAATACATAGTGTGAATTCAGATACTTTTATTTTAAGTCCGGAAGCAGTAACTTGGACTCTCGAACTACACACTAGAAGTTCATGACTATCAGCTCAAAAGGGCAATTGCACCTGCTCCTAAGCCTGCGGATCAGCTAAAGATTGACTGAGGCTTCAAAATCATCCGCAGGAACTAAAAAAAACTCTATGTTCGGTCACAAATCTTGATCTTGAAGTCTGTAGAATTTTAGGTTGAAGGTGACCAGTACAGACGAGAACAGCAGCATAAACCTCGGAAGAAGAAAACAAAATTCAACTATAACTTGATAATTTCCTTCCGGCCTAGAAGCATTGAAACTATCTCAATTCAGATCATACTTCACACGTGCCAAGTATAAGCCACAAGCAGGAGCCATAGGACTTGCAGCTGTGACACTCTTTGCATCCAGGATTCTTTGAACTAGAAACAATTTATTTTATCAGTCCACTTAAACAAGACCATCAAGAATAAATGCTAGAGAAGAAAAAAAGGAAGAAATAGATGAGTTCTGTAAAGAGAAGAAGCTGAAGACAGAAAATCTGGAGGATCAGAATTATGGAAGCAATGTCATTCTCAGAGAACAAGAGCCAAGAAGCACCATGTAAAGGCTGTTGGAGTCAAAATGCATAAACCAAGAATTGCTATATTTGTGATAGGAGAAAGTCTTAGAAGATTTCCTCATTAAGGTTTAGACACATTTAGTTAACATCACTGTCAAAGAGTCACAATCTTGTGAACTCATGTAAGGAAAATTTCATATATATTTGTAGTACTTGTTGTATATGCATACAGATTCAACAATGCAATAATACACAAAAATTACAGACCCAAACTTCTACTGCCTTACATTTCTCTTCTAAATTTGCATTTGAACACCTTCTCGTCTTCATGGATCACTCACTCAAAGTATACATGGTATCAGAGCCATGAAGACCTAAGGAGGTAGTTCATTTGTTACACAAATTAATTAGAACTTTTTCCTCTTCTTTGAACTGCGAAAATTTAAAAAAAACAAAAACAAAAACCACACCATACCACTGCCATAACAAGACATGGCAGGAGGATCAGACACAGACCAAAATCAAAATCAGAAGATAGACATGATAGATCCGCTATATACTCATCCCTCTGAGATTAGCACTCCTCTGTCTATAGAACCGAAATTGGAGCACATGAACCACTACTATGAGTGGAAAAGGGAGATGGAACTAAGCTTAGCAATGAGGAGGAAGCTTGGTTTCGTCACTGGAAGAGTCAAAAGATCCACAACGGATCCCGAGAAGGCTGAGATGTGGGATAACCTCAGCAAAGGAAATATGGGATTACCTAGGAAGAACATATGCTATGAGCAATGGTGCTAGGAAATTCCAGATCGAGCAGGAAATTCAACAAACTTCTCAAGGAAGTAAAAGCATTGTCGAGTACTACTCACATCTGATGACTCTTTGGCAGATACAGGAAAACATGAAAGATTGGCCCCCTATTACTGAGGTCACTGAAGAAATCAATGCATTCACAAATGCAATGCACAAGGATATTGTAGAAAGAAGGCTCTTCCAATTCCTGAATGGATTAAATCCACAGTACACCACAATGAGGAGCAACTTTCTGATGAGGAAAAACCTTCCCACAGTGGAGGAGGTGATTCCAATACTTCAGCAAGAAGAAATCCAAAGACAGGTTCTGAGCTCAGCTACAAAGATGGAAATTCACAGTGGAAACACATCATTCTTTGGTCAACAAGAGAGGCCAAAATGCCCAAAGTGCAAGAAACCAGGACATAAGTATAAGGATTGTTGGTTTGTGATAGGATTTCCGGAGGATCGCGAGAAGAAAAGTCATGGGAAATTCCATCAGAATCAGGGAAACGAATGGCAAGCCAACAAAAGCAAGAACAGACAACACTCATGGAACAAGGGGAAGTCAGCAGGAAATGCTATGGTGTCAGGAGAACCTGAAGCTCAGTCTGACTCTACTACTCTAACTCAGATCATGCACCTCATGGGCAAGATGACAACTCCAGGGAGCTCTTCCAACCAGAATCAACCCACAGAAAGTGAGTTAGCAGCACACTTTGCAGGTAATGCTCTCTGCAGTTTTGTTTTCATGAATAATATGAATTCTGGCTGGATAATAGATTCTAGTGCCAGTGATCATATGACATCTGATTTGAATTGCCTAGACTATGCAAAGGAACTTGTTTCTAAACCTAGAATCACTCTGCCTACTGGACAAGTATCTTATGTGACACATACAGGAGAATGTAAACTTAAAAATGGGTTGACACTGGAAAAAGTGCTCTATGTACCTGGATTCAGGAACAATTTGCTCTCTGTTCAAAAACTCACTACTTCGGAAGGGTGTTGTGTGTCCTTTTACAAAACTTTGTGTGTCATACAAGACTTATTGACGAAGAAGATTAGAGGTGTGGGCAAGGAGCACAAGGGGGTGTATTACCTAGTAAATAAAGATTTGCAGTTAGACTATGATGCTGTTGTAGAGAAGCTTAGGTCAAATAAGTCTCAGACAATTAAGTATAGTAACTTAATGTCAGGACATATCATGCTAGATGATGATCCAGTCAGCATAGAGTCTGATAACTGTGTAACAGCAGACAAAACTTGTATGGATAAGCTTCTTTTGAATGATAAGCATGATACTTTTGGCAAATGGCATTACAGGCTTGGTCATTGTTCTAAAGAGAAATTGAAACATATTTCTTGTATTTCTGATGTGGCTAGGTTAGACAAAGGTAGGGTGTGCATTACTTGTCCAATGGCCAAACTTACAAGACAACCATTCCCTATCAGTGAACATCAAACCCGTAGACCATTTGAATTAGTTCATCTGGATGTATGGGGTCCATACAAAAGAGAAACAAGACTTAAACATAGATTTTTCCTCACCATTGTTGATGACTATAGCAGGGCAACTTGGATCTATTTGATGAGAAATAAAAGTGAAGTAGGGCAGCTACTTCCACAGTTCTATAATCTTGCTAAAACTCAATTTGATTTGTCTATCAAGACTCTCAGAATAGACAATGCAATGGAAATTGTTGAAGGGGATTGTGGTAAATTCGTGCAAGCTAAAGGCATAGTTCATCAAACTAGCTGCAGCTGCACTGACACTCCACAACAAAATGGAACTGTGGAGAGTAAGCACAGGCACTTGCTTGAAGTAAATAGGGCTCTCATGTTCCAATCTGGCTTACCAAAGAAGTTTTGGGGGGATTGTATACTCACAGCTACTTACATAATCAACAGAATTCCATCAAGTGTCATATCAAATAACACTCCTTACTCAATGCTGTTTCATAAAACTCCAAACTACACAAGGTTGAGAGTCTTTGGATGTTTAGCTGTGGCACGCAATCCTAGCAGGATTAAAGATAAGTTTGAGCCTAGGGGAGTCCTGTGGTTTCATTGGCTACCCCGCTAACCAAAAGGGCTACAAGTTGTATGATCTGAGCTCCAAGCAATATTTTGTGTCAAGAGATGTGATTTTTCATGAACACATCTTCCCTTACAAGCTGTGGAACATCAACACCCCAACAAAGTTTTCCACACCACCACAGTCTTTTGATGACCTATCTATCACTGATGTGGCCCTTCCTGAGGAGGACAATAGAGTAGAAGATACACCTCCTGAGCCACAGGTAGAGCCTGAGGAAGAGGAAATACCTGAGGTCCTCTCTCCCAGACCTACAAGAACAAGAAGTGCACCTGTGTGGACAAAAGATTTTGAAGTTCACAATCCAGTTATGGCACAACAGGTGGCTAATCTTGTAGAGTTTGAATCAACAGTCAAGTATGCCAACCTAGCTCAATCCATCACTGAAAATTATGATCCCACACAGTATTCTGAAGCAGTGAAAGATCCCAAGTGGATAGCAGCAATGAATCTTGAGCTTAAAGCTATGAGGGAGAATGACACATGGGAGATAACTGATCTACCCAGCAGCAGGAAATCGATTGGCTGCAAGTGGGTGTATAAAACCAAGTATAATTCTGATGGATCAGTTGACAAATATAAAGCAAGGCTGATTATTCAAGGCTTTAGGCAGAGATATGGAGTGGACTATGAAGAAACTTTTGCTCCAGTAGCGAAAATGGCCACTGTGAGATCTGTACTTGCCATAGCTGCAGTTAAGAATTGGCACACCACTCAAATGGATGTGTTAAACGCCTTCCTACATGGAGATCTAGATGAAGATGTCTATATGCAACTTCCCCCTGAGTACACCATCTCCGGAGTGATTCAAGCTTGTAGAAAGGGGGAGAAACAAGAATATCCAATCAACAAGGTCTGCAAACTTAAGAAGTCTCTCTATGGGTTGAAATAGGCACCACGACAATGGTTCTCCAAGCTTTCATCAGCCTTGGTCTCATGTGGATATAGACAGTCCCATGCTGATCACTCCTTGTTCAAAAGACAAGAAAATGGAACAACCACAGTTGTCTTGGTTTATGTGGATGACATGATAATTGCAGGAGACTGCCTGAGGAAATTTTCAGACTCAAAGCTCAGCTCAGTTCTATTTTTCACATGAAAGACTTGGGGGAGCTAAGATACTTTATAGGGCTTGAGATTGATAGGTCAAAGCAAGGTATCTTTATATCACAAAAGAAATATGTGCAAGACATGCTCAAAGAATTCAAAATGAGTGATGCCAAGCCACTTAAACTCCCACTCAACTCACATGTGAAACTTGAGCCTGACAAAGGAACTCCTCTGCCAAATCCAGATGTGTATAGGAGACTTGTTGGCAAACTCATGTACCTCACCATCTCTAGACCTGATATAGCTTTTTCAGTTCAGTTGCTAAGTCAGTTTGTTCAAAATCCAACCTCAGATCACATGCAGGCTGGTAGAAGACTCCTAAGATATCTAAAATCATCACAATCTCAAGGGATCCTACTTGCAAGTAATTCTGGTGTCAAACTCACAGCTTACTGCGATTCTGATTGGGCATCCTGTCCTTTCAGTAGGAGGTCTACTACGGGCTACTGTATAATGCTGGGAGATTCACCCATATCGTGGAAATCCAAGAAACAATCTGTGGTATCGAGGTCATCTGCTGAAGCAGAGTACAGAGCAATGGCACTGACAACCTGTGAGATAACTTGGTTGTCATCTCTACCGAAAGAACTGGGTTTGAAGCTTGGCTCTACAGAACTGAGATGTGACAATCAAGCAGCTATAGCAATAGCAGCAAATCCTGTTCATCATGCAAGGACAAAACACATAGAAGTGGACTGCCTATTTGTAAGGGAAAAGATTCAACAAGGGCAATTGCACACCTCTTATGTAAAATCAGAGGAGCAATTAGCTGATGTCTTAAAAAGTCCTTGCCTGTCTTTCAGCATCAAAAGCTTCTGTCTAAGATGGGAGTATTAGCAAGCTCCCACTCTCATCTTGAGGGGGAGTGTAAAGAGAAGAAGCTGAAGACAGAAAATCTA
Organism: Spergularia marina; assembly: GCA_963680865.1. Classification (NCBI taxonomy): domain Eukaryota; kingdom Viridiplantae; phylum Streptophyta; class Magnoliopsida; order Caryophyllales; family Caryophyllaceae; genus Spergularia; species Spergularia marina. The sequence continues at coordinate 10,949,361 of OY804550.1, read as the reverse complement.
GAGGATGAGAAGCATGGAAGCAATGTCACTCTCAGAGAACAAGAGCCAAGAAGCAACATGTGAAGGTTGTTGGAGTCAAAATGCATAAACCAAGAATTGCTATATTTGTGATAGGAGAAAGTCTTAGAAGGTTTCCTCATTAAGGTTTAGCCACATTTAGTTAACATCACTGTCAAAGAGTCACAATCTTGTGAACTCATGTAAGGAAAATTTCATATATATTTGTAGTACTTGTTGTATATGCATACAGATTCAACAATGCAATAATACACAAAAATTACAGACCCAAACTTCTACTGCCTTACATTTCTCTTCTAAATTTGCATTTAAACACCTTCTCGTCTTCATGGATCACTCACTCGAAGTCTACAAGTTCAGATATAGGGAAACACACCATCATCAACCGTTAGATGTCCAGTGCCAACACACTTGAGCACACCGACAAGCAACCTCACTTGAGACAAGGTCACCAAAATACATAAGGGTGCAGATAAGCGATTCCGGGGGTCATGATTATCATTTTTGTATTTTTTTTTTCTCTTGCCGGTTCTGGGCAAGTTGGGGGGCAGGAGGAGTTTGAACAGAAAATTCAACATTTCCAGGATGAATCTTTACAATGCAAATACGTTACAATACCTGAGTGGTTGAGCAAAACATTTTTGATTATCATTTGAATGAAAGGTACACCAAAAGGCAAGAAAGCTATAAAGTGAGCAAAGGGCAGGCCCCAAATTACAGCAATTCAGAAGGACATACTGAAGTATTGACCCTCAACATTAAAGCAAAAATTACACCCACTTGACTGTTGTGCCTTGAATAATCGCTACTTATCCTATGAAAGTTATTTAGCTCTTAATTAGACTCCTCTAATTAGTACTTAATTACCCCTAATTAAGTTTAGCTAAGATCTTTAGTTGCATGTAAGATTAAAGCATAAATAAGGTAATAAAACATGTTTTTATACCTTAATCAAGAGGAATTTTGACCTTCCTTCAAATGAAGGATCTTGAAATGCTAATTTATGGGGATCCTCCTCCTTAATCTTGAGTTTCCAAGTTAGGAAACCTCCTCTCTTGATCCACCAAAGAAGCTCTCCAAAAATCTCACTAAAAGACTAGTTTTAATGAGATTTTTAACCCTAAAACCAAAATAAAATTAGCTAACACTTTAGCTAATGTTATTCTAGGTTTAGTAATGTGTTTTAATCAAGTTTTCATAGACATGCAATGAAGAAAACTTGATCTTAATGGTGTTTGAAGTTGGCTGATTATAGAGAGAAAAATGGAAAATTTCTCTTTCTCTCTCTCTAAAATCAATATGTAAATGAAAAAATGATGTGTTGTGTGTGTTTTGACCATAAAACACATTATATATAGTGTGGTGACAAAATGACTATTTTGCCCTTACTAAATACCCCCCTTTAACATCTTATGTTACAATTTGGGTATAATTTGTACACTAATTTCTTTAAGTGTTTGTTAATTATTATATCATTATATAGTAATTACTAATTACATCATTTCAGCTAAATTACAACTATTTGTAATTTAATTAGCTAATTGTCTATATGACAATTCACAAAAAAATCGTAATTTATACGACCAGAGCTCAGAACTCGCAAAACACTATCCGATATAATCAGTTAACTCTTTAACTGAAATATTACGGTTTATATTATATTGTATAAAATACAAATATAATATCCTTTGGAGAAACTATCTTTACCGGTGTGACCGAGAGGGATCAGTTGATTACTGCCGTCAAACGACAATAACGTCAAACTCTAGCCAGCCAACCGTTATCGATTTACGTTGATCAGCTGACTTAGTATATATAATATATCCCAGGCTTATTCCTATTTAGATTTAATTAGTCAACGCATTATTGTCGGAGGACACCTACTCCAACAGAAAGTGCCCTATTAAAGGTATAATATAGATTTACTAATCGTCATGGTATATTAATTTAGAACTACTTTTTCCATCCTAATAAAATGAATCATTGTAAATGTGTATTGTAATCGGGCCGCCCGTGCAATTTTGCACGGGTAAAACGCTATATATACTAATAATCAAACTAAAACTCTTCTCTAGATTAATGAAATAGTTTTGTTAATTTTAATTTGGTTGGTTTGTCGAGTTTATGTTAGCCAACTCCAAATCATTTTGCGACTAATAAGGTGGTTGTTGTAGTTGTCGATGAGTTTTCGGGTTGTTTGTGAAAATAGATGCAAGCATTACGTACATGAGAAGGTGTAAGATTAGAGCACCTTAACGTGCAATTTTGTGGCAGAACAAAATATAATCATGGCTAATAATGTGGAGTTGTTTGACGAGAATTTTGTATTGATGTATTTTAGACTTCCGGAACTTTAGTTGCTGTTCATTATTGCCATGTACTCTTGAATTGATTTCTTTTTATGTCAATTTGAGTGTAATTACCACTGAAAAAAAAAAGAGAAAATGGAGGTGAACAAAAAGACAAGCAAAATGTACATGTATCGGGTCAGATTTGACTACATATATGAGTCAAAAAGGGTGAGAGTCAATACAGGTCATGTGTCACAAAAAGAGGGTGTACAACACATACGTAAAAGCGTGTCTGATAGATAGAAATAGAACTAAATTATGCGAGTCAAAACGGGTGCAAGTCAATAAAGTCATGTGTATTATTAAAAAGTGGGTTCTTGACACATAAAAGCGGCAGATAGATTAAATCTAGCTAAAAATAAACATATGATGATCAAAACGAGTGATGAGTGTCAATACGGGTTATGTGTCATGAAAAAACGGGTCATGACACAGAAAAGTCGTAACATATGAAGGTAAAAATGGGTTAGAGTCAAAACGGGTCATGTGTCACAAAATGTGGGTATATAACACATATCTACGAGTGTGTCATTGAGGTTATGTGTATTAAATAGTGGGTTCGTGACACGTAAAAGCCCGTAACATATGAGGGTTAAAACGAGCGTTAGTTAATAAGGTTTATTTGTCATAAAAGGTGGGTTCATGACACATAAAAGCCCGAAAGATGAAACTAAGATTAGTTAATTTATGAGTCATCAAATATCAACTAAATATTAGAAATTCAAAACAAGTGCGAGTCAATGGGGTCATGTATATTAAAATGTGGGTTCATGGTAAAAGCCCGTAACATAAGAGGGTTAAAACGGGTATGAGTTAGTAAGGGTTGTGTCATAAAAATTGGGTTCATGACACATAAAAGCCCGTATGATAGAAACTACGATTCGTATCCGAGTCAACAAATATCAACTAAACTGTATATTATTTATCTAAATTTCGTTAAACTGTCATCTTTCATATGAGTTAAACTGAGTTTGCGAGTTTATACAGTCCACTCCAGAAAAAAGGCACAATAACAAGGTCGAGTTATAACTATTAAATTAGCGGTTAAACTTTTTAGAGATCTAACGTCGTGACTCGTATATTTTTTTTTTTTTTGAAATGCCACTATTAATCTTTACTTTATATAACAAAGTTCATCCCTTCAGAAAAGAATAACAAAGTTCGTTGTCATGTTTTGACAATAGATCCATCTTTCTCTAAATTGTGCAAATTATTGTAATGCTTTTGATTTCTACTATTAAATATAGTTTAATGTGTAAATATAAAATTGGTTTGATTCTTGTCTCGTCATATCAAATGTTAACTTCAACGTATGAAATGGTAGATTTTGAGGTTTTGCATTCCACGAAAGTTTTGCTTATTAAAAGCTTGTATAAGGACCATCTTACCACATGTTTATATTTTGATTTAAATTCGTATAGTGCAAAATAGTGAGATATATAGTGCTTTGAAAATTTGTCCAACTTTTTATACTCTCACTCAAAGATGAATCACAAGTCTTTGCATTTTAATTAGTTATCATGTGCCTTATGGGCACACATTAGAAAATTAGCAAATTATATCATGCTCCCGGGAGCATGGTATAAGCATTGTAGAAAATTCGTTTAATTATAACCTAATATGTTTGTCTTCATTATATATGGATAAGAATTTTCATTCTTCTTCACTATATTTAGAGGATCTACTATATATAATTGTTATGAAACATTACAGTTCGATCAAACGAATTATGGGTTTGTGGGTTTGGTACAAGAAACAAGGGTGGGTCCATACATGATCGAGTTAGTATGTCAAAATACATATTATAGGTTTAGAAAAGGAAGTGATATGCATTCAACTTTCCAAAATTTAAATTTGTCATTTGTATAGCAATTACTAAACACATTGTCCTTCTACATATACATTCTCACACCCCTTTTTACACACTCCATAAAACTTCAACCTCAAAAGATTCTTAGCCATGGGAAAAATGTCGATAACGTTAATATCCGGGATGAATAATACAACATTATGGCCATAGTACTCCAAGAATGAGTAAAGATTCACCGTACCATTATAATATAATAACCCGAATTAAGGGGATATGCTCATATAATAACTAAATTAATAATTTTATTAAAATAAAATTTGGTTTGAATTTAGGGTGAATGCTGTTAAATTATGGGTCAAATTCGAACAATGGGTCGGATCGAGTTTAAGGTTAAAAATGTAGATTAATACGACGTAATGTTAATGACCAAGAAATTGGACGATGTCAAATAGAATCAACTTTTGTGAGGTTTAACTTCTTCGATCTTATTTAAATTATTTTTATATCTTAATACGCATCCATTAGTTTTGCAATATTTGAAAGTAGTCTTACCATATACGGGCTTAAGAATAAAAAATTATGTACTATCATTTGCTTATAACAGCCGTGCAATTAGAAAATGGCCCAAGAATAGAAAGGTAAAGTATTCACTCAAACGACTTGAAATTGAAAGGGTAAAAAACTAAATGGGAAAAAATGAGTATCATATATAGTATTAAAAAGTGGTATATCCCGTGATTTGTAAAAGAAAAAAAAAAGTGTGAGAAGATGACTATAATTGTTTAATCGATCGTACACCAGTACATAAAAGTTAGGATAATTTGCAAGATCACACCTTATAAAATAAGTTTTTTACGAAACCGCACATTTTATGTTAAATTTTGCGAAACAACACCTTTTAAGTCTATTTATTTGCGAAGCAGCATCTTTTTTCATTTTCGACCAATTTTGACCACTCTCCAACTTTGACCCGGCCTTACTCTTCCCCTTCAATTTCCCACCAATTCTTCCCCCTCCCCCCCCCCCCCAAACACCCCTAAATTGTTAAAACAAGTCAACGTCGGGTCAATTTTGGAGAGTGGTCAAAATTGGTCGAAAATGAAAAAACGTGTTGTTTCGCAAAGAAATAGACTTAAAAGGTGTTGGTTCGCAAAAAAAAAACATAAAAGGTGCAGCCTCGCAAAAACCTTATTTTATAAGGTGCGGTCTCGCAAATTTTCCTAAAAGTTATCAATAATGACATATAATCGCTCGAGCAATTAATTTACACCGGTGAACTAATAATGTCGTATAATGTTCTACCGGTTAAGAAACAAAAATTATATCTACAAAAATACATACTCCCTTCGACCCACCTCAAATACCATTGCCCAAAATACCCCTGTGTTATGAAGGATATACACAGTGATCGGTTTATCATAGTTCCAAAAAAATTGGATAGCGAATAAGATTAGAGTTTTCGCTAAGTCGCCATGCAATTGTTTTGGAACTTTGATCAACTGATTAATGTGTATATACTCCCAAAATGAAATTGTTTTTAAAATGGGGTATTTGAGGTAGAACGGAGGGAGTAATATCTATAGAATAAACCCAAAACAAAAATCCCAGTTTTGTGAAACTATTGTTGTATTGTTTTTAATAGGTTTCTACCTTATCTCAAATAATATAAAAGGAGACATAAAGGGACGTAAAAATCCGCTTAGACTTTTATTTTCCCCGCAAAGTAAATTGGGATATTTATATCTGGCTCCATTATTCAAAAGTGGGTTCATGACGTACAAACGCGCTTCAGATAGATTAGATCGAGTTATTAACATTTGGTAAATAATCTTATGATGAAGTATGTTACTACACAAGCATAAGTATAAGGATGAAGTAGAACAATTTCATTCAATATTCAATGTGAACTTATTATCGTTGTGAAAACATGATGTTATTACTTCTTTCATTTCTAACTAAGTATTCGTCGGGAAAAAAACATATATCCTTAACGAACATAATCACTTTATAAACTTTAGCACGAGTGTGTGAAACTACTGTTGTCTTATTCGTATAAAATTACTAATGTCTTACCACCTACGGGTTAAGTGACCTAAATTAATTTAAATTACTAAGAAACTTCTACAAAAGGAAGGAAATATATAGAGATACATTTAAAAAGGAGTGGCAATTAAAAACAAAAAAAAATTAAAATGGGTTAGACTATAAATGATGCAAGTCGAAGACAAATGAAACAGTAAACTTTGAGGTTTAGTTTGAATTTAGGCAAATTTGCGTTAATTAGGGGTCATTTTGATCAACAGATCAAATCGATTTTGAAATTAAAGATGTGGTTCAACAAGGGTGACAACTAATAATAAAAAAACGGGTCCATGACCAAAAGAAGCGAAGGAAAGAAAGAATTTATAGTTTACAACATCTATAATTAGCAATTCCTATGTAGTAATATTCAAACGTAAATATATAATTACCTCTTTTGTGAGGTTTTTCACTGGTCAATATTCAAACATGAACCTGTGACTTCGTATTTGTATGTTAACACTTAAACCGCTATGGCAACTAATTTTGTTGATTGTTTTATTAACAAAACTATATATAAAGATTATTAATCCATAACATTTAAAAAAGAAAATACTTTCCCTAATTAAATTTACAGAATAAACAATGGTTTCAGTAAATAAAAAAAAAATCTACCAATATATTTCCCTAAATAGTCGTTATTCATTACTCCCTCCTACCCAAATAGATTTTCCTGTTTCTGTTTGCAGTTTTGAGTTGCCATGTTGGGAGTTATATATAGACCAAATGAATCGTTCACTTGCTTTAAAAATTAGTAATTATTTCATTCTACATTGCTGTCAACCAACTCTACTTGATTTCAAGGTAAACGGGTCTTTCATTTAGTCTACAAATAGTCTCTAACATGCCAACTCAAAACTGCAAAAAGAAACAGGAAAATCTCTTTGGGTAGCAGTATTATATTTTCTACTGCAATAATATAGCAAAAAATAAAAAACGGATGAAACAACATACATGTTAGTTCCACACCTCTATTGCCAATCCAACATGCATGCTTTTACTTCTTTAGCATTTGCTTTAACCTCGCAATAATATATGATTTGGGTCATTTGCATGTTCGGATCAATGTTGAATCATGTCTGTCATCTTAGAATACGAGTAAACGGGTGCAGGTCAATACATGTGACGAGTCATAAAAGTTCAATACGGGTAAATGAATGCAGGTCAATTAATGTTGTATGCGGAATCATGTCCGTCAAATTAGAATACGAGTTAACGGGTGCAGGTAAATAATGAACTATTAGGATTCAATTAAATCCTTGCATGTAATATAATCACAACACCCCATAATCTATGTCAATAAATCAGAGACCAGAGTTCATGTTTTATTTCTCGCATCGTCATTTTGCTTCTAAATTAATTCTACTATTTCTTTTGCAGACAATTGATGTATCGATGAAGTATTGCGGTGGTTGATTAAAAGATTTGGGAAAATGAAGTTTGGATCAATGCGGACTCATGTCCATCAACTTAGAACACGAGAAAACGGGTGCAGGTCAATACATATCACGACTCATCAAAAGGTGTGTTCATGACCTTGGATAAGCGGGTCAGAATGAATCGAGTTACCGAGTTAGCTAAGGTTTTGACTGCTCTAATTACCATTGTATGCCAACTATTTCTGAGTTTTTTTAAATTTTAATACGAATTATTATCGTTGGCTAAATTAAAAAAGTATCACTAAATTAAACATATGTGCTAACAAAGTTATTGAGAAGCAATATCATTTTTATTCTTAAAAAAGAGTTATTGTGTATATCATTTAATAATCAATGCAATTTTCCAAAGATATCAACTATCTAAAATTAGCTTTTGATTTATTATTATATTACTTTAAATTCCACTACTTCATTATTCCATCTTTGTTTCATGTTATATTAATGGTCAAATTGGGTTAAAGAGTCGGGAAAGAACCTGACCCAAAAACATGTGGTTGAAATGGATTCCGTTAAATCTAGGTCATGGCCTACGAATCACCAAAACCAGGTTCATGGCTCAAAAAAGCGCATCGAGTCCCCATCATATCAATTTACCGGGTCAACAGGTTTTTTTTATAGCTTGGACGTCATGTGTTCTATTTCATACTTTAAGACGCCTCTATCAATTTGCGTAAATTATTATCATTAAAACCTATATTCGAATAATATTATATAAAGATATAATATTAAGTAAATGACCATTTCATAACAAACTATGCAAGATGTTCTTAACTTAAACACGTTAAAATTACAGAGAGAAATCAGGCAACCCGTACAATTTTGCACATGTAGTAAAACTAGTTACCCTAGTTTGTGAACGTCACCGTATTAACAACTAACCTGAGATTAAATGTTAATATGCTACTAGTAAATAGTAACTTCATGAGTAAAAAGTAACCCGGCGAAATTACCCCAGTGGTGAAAATATTCTTCGAATGAATAATTTCCGTTGATGGACGATAAATCGTAAATTAACAATTTAACTAGATAATCACCACTTTAGAATTCGGACGTCGTTGGACCCTTGGACGGTAAATTTACCAGGCTAATCAACTGTATAATTTGAATGACAAATTTTATATGTATTTTCATATCCTCATAATCAATAATTTTTTAATTCCATCTAATAGGATAGTGCCAAGTGTCCATCATTGAAGGGTTTTACTCGACTTTTATAGTCAATACTCTACCTTAATAGGCTAATTTACACGCCTACGTGGCAGCCTTTGAAAGCATCCATACCCGAAAAACTACACGTGACATGTCGAGGGCGAATCCTATCAATTTAATTCCACTTCATCAACCTATGTGTCACTGTAGATTAATTTTAACCTTTGAGTTGTCTTCTCAAACGTTTGAAAACATTTCAACTTCTTCTAAATGAAATTTCATTATTCAAATCATAATTAATCATAATTATTCATCTTTGGCTTATATAAATGGATGAGAGACTAAAATAATTATTTCGAAATAAATATTAAGAATAATAGGGTGACTACTCAGTGTAAACATTGGTGGGTAGAAATGAGGGTATGAATATCTTAGCATCCGAAGGTCGTAATTGATATACAACTATATTGGTCCCTTTTTCCATGTGATTTATGCATCGCGTCCTCTAATTTTGATGTTTATATATCCAATTTTCCGCCATTTTCATGTATGTGCTTATCTTGGCTCAATTCGATGCTATTTTGCATAATTTAGTGCATTTCCTATTGTGTACGAGAATCGGGTTCTGCGGTTTGCTTTTGGCTTTTGTAGGAACACCTACGGAGCACGTTGGAGCAGAACCCGAAACACGAACGAGCCAAAGAGCGTAAATGGAGCTTGGAGCGGGGCGATAGCCACGACAAACGAGGAAAAAGGGAGTAAAGAGAGCAAGAAACGAGCTACGCTCGGCCATCCGCTCGCCCAGCGGAACGCTGAGCTTACAAGAAGCAGGATGTCGCTCGCCGAGCCAATATCCGCTCGGCCGAGCGCATATATCCGCTCGGCGAGCGTCTGGCCGAGCGAAGCCCCAGATTCGCCTTTTCTACCCATTTTTTCGTCTATTTCTTTCTCCACTATAAATATCCACCTACCCTAATTTGATAGCCACATTTTCATTTTCTTAGATATTTTTAGATGAATTCAAAAGGGGATCCAAAAACTCTCTTTCTCTCCTAGTTTGCGCTTTGGTTTCTCCACCCTTGAATTTCTTTCATCTTTTGATCCTTCATTTGTTCAAGATTATTGCAACAATTGTCAAAGATTATTATTGATATAATTTAATTCTTTATTCATCCATCTTCTCCTAATTTCCTTTGTTTGGGTAACAATTTTTCTCCCTTTTATATATTGCCATTTATCTTGTTTTAGTTATTATTAATTCATGTTTATTAGTTGATTAATTAGTCTAGTCTTTAAAGTTTGAATCTTTACCAATTTGCCATGTTTAGTATCATGTTTAGGACTCTAATAATTGAGATTAGTGTTGATTTAGTGATATGTTAGTAGTCAGTAACTCTCCTGTGCGACGGTCTCATAGGTGAGACGGGCCGAAAAATAAAATAGTCCAACAATAATAATTAGAATAATAATTTAAGAAGATAATTAATTAGGAGAAAAAAAAAAGAACAAAAACGCACGAACAAAGAGGGGCGAAGAGAAACTGCAACCCAAAATAAAAATGAAGAATCAACGTAAAAGGAAAAAAAAAGAGAGAGAGAAACAGAGAATGAAGAAGATCGAAGAAAGAATCAATGAAAAAGGTACGTTTTGTTGGTGTTTCTCCGAACTCCCAATCAAATCTATTAAATTTGTGATTTAGGGTTTCTATCAACTAATTGTGCTTCAAAATCAACTAATTTAGGATTTCTATCAACTAATTATTGTTGATACATATTTATTTTTTATTGAATTAACCGTTTTCAATCAGAAACTTTTTTTTTAGTTGGAAACTTGAATATTTAGGTTAAAAACTTGAAGCCCTGAAATAATACCTAATATAATTGAGGTTTTAATGTTCAATCATTGAACTCGAGGATTTATGTTGCAAAATTTATGCTTAAAGTTGAGAACTTACGTTTTTAATATATAATTTATGTTAGTATAGTTCATGAGACATTTAAGTTGAATACTTAATATTTTATGTTGTGAACTCAGGGATTTGTTTTTCTAGCCAATAATTTAAACTACTTTTTTTTTATAAATTATTGTTTTAAAGTTTAAAACTAGTGGTTTTATCGTGAATTCGTAATGATTCTCACACATGACTTGCATTTTTCTCCGAAGTCTATTAGCTCAATTGGTAGAGCATCGTTCAATGAAACGATGAGTATGGGTTCGAATCCCATATAGACTTGTAGATTTGAGATAGAAAATAATTGTTAACTCAGATGGAAGTGATAAAAAAAATGTAGTTGAGGAGATTTAGAGAGGTTGTACGTGGTTTGAGTCTTTGGGAGTGGGAGAATTTTTTTGTTTTTTTGTTTTTTTTTTTTTTTGTGAAAAAAAAAATCATTGATGGACTTGTTTGTTATTGGGCCTGTCTCACAGGTAAGACCGTCTCACACAACAATTTGTCGTGAGTAGTTTTAATGTTAGGGGGTGTGGGGAATGTGACAACAGTGGTGTCTTTATGTGAGGAATTAACTTACTCCCTCCATTTCTTTTGGTTCTTTACGTATTCCTCTTTTGGCAATATCTTCTGATTCTTTACGTTTTCTTTTCGGGCCAATATTTGTGACATGATCTTCCGCTACTACCCTTACTAACTCTACTAACAAATTTCCTAATGAGATTACCTAATTAATCCAAAATCCAACCCAATTACTCTCAATCTTTCCTCCACTCTTTTCAATCCAACTACCCAATATCCTACCCCACCCACACAACACAACCACAACAATTATGTACTGACGTCCTCCTTCATCTTCTTGATCCATGTTCTTCACTCATCTTCATCCACCAAACTCATCTATCTCATTCATCCATTTATCTATCTCATTCATTCATTCATCTACAAATTACTTCTTTAGCATTCATTCTTGCATCCCCAAATCCCACATATCTTCATTTCTTCTCTCTCCTCTGATAATCTCTCTTGTGTTTTCAATCAACAAAAAAAAATTGGGGTTTTTGTGGGAATCATATTCTTTGGATCATCAACTAAACGAAAACAATTTGTTTGTTTTTTTTCAGGGTTTCGTTTAGCATTTCAGTGAAAGAAAATTAAATTGGGGGTTTTTCGGATTTCCTTTTCTTTTGCATTTCCATTCCAATAACAACAAATTGGGGGTTTTTTCTGGTAATCCTTTTGTTTTTCATTTTCAATCAATCGAAAATCAATTTGGGCGTTTTTCAGGGTTTCCTTTGCATTTTTAATCCAAAAAATCAAATTGGGGGTTTTCTGGGTTTCATTTTCTTTTGCATTTTCAATTAAAATAATCGACCGGGTGAAGGTAGGGGCAGCGCTCGGATCGAGTTTGACGGTGGGAGTTTGTGGCGCGACTGATGAAGGATCAAAATGCCGACCTCAGAGGCTTTAGCCTTATCTGTTGCATGCTCATATATTCATATGTAGACCATCCATGATGTTGCTAAGTGTAGGCTGATCGATTCGTAAAATTGTCACAAAATAAAGCAAAGGATTTGCTTAGGCTAACATGTGACCAATTGATCCAGTGTTTCTGATTTAATGGTGGAAGAAGAGAAAGGGGGTTGACAGTGATATTGAAAATTAGAGATGAGAAGTTAGCACTTAACGGTTAACTAATCCACTAACAAATGCCCTCATTATTTTCTAAACTACTTCTCTCTCTACCTACCTAGGTACTCCCCCACTTTCTCTTTGTAAAGAAACAAAAGAAATGGAGGGAGTATTGTTTTGTATATCATATGATTTGTGCCCAATTGCTACCTTTATGATTTTAATTGTATGATCGCCTAGGATGTACACTTGGGTAGTTGTATCTTTCACTAATTAGGCCAACATAAGAGATTTGAGGCCCAGTTAAGCATAAGTAGGTAGGATTGATTGGTTAATTGTATGAGAATGATTTAATCGGTTAATTGGGAATTAGATTAAGTACTTGAGAGGGTCTTAATCATTTGTTGTCCCTCATTTGGCATGAATCAAGTTCATTGAGTAATGTTGTTAATTCCCCTAATTAAAGAATTCATCTTTGTTGCATGGACCCCACTTATACCCATAACTCCCTAATTAACAGTTTTAAATTTAAAACTTCCGACTTTATTTGCTCAATTGTCAATTAGTGGTATTAATTAGATATACTCTCTCGGATTAGACTAAAATTGGAGCTGAAATTAATAGACAATCACCCCCGTCCTCGTGGATTCGACCCTAAGCTATGCTAGAATGATTAGACTCGCTTGAACCTATATTTAGGCGTGTCAGTAATGAAAATAATTTCGGTCAATAAGAATATTGTGGATAAGTTGGGAAACCTGACTTTGGATGATTACTCCCAATTAGTATGATCGGGGGATTTTGTGTACTTGAATTTGGATTTTGGAAATTCTTAGTTGGATTTTCGAAATTAATATTTTTGGAATTTTGTGATAGATTAAAAATAAGTATTATATGGATTCCCGTTATCCATAATTAGATAGATAATCAAGATTATATATTAGAAGATGTGAGTTATGAAAATATATTTGAGGTTGAGATTATGCAAAATAAAGCGTTCAATTCACACATACATATGTAGGGGAAAATACACAATTTACTTTTTTAAGTTATCAGAAGAAAAAAAATTAGCCGTTGGAAACGACCGTTGGATAATTAGCTGTTAAATACTAAAATATATCAAATGTACAAGGAAAAGTAAAAAAAATAGAAAAAAAAAGAGTGATAATGGCGTGGGACCCACAAAAAGGGGTCAAATGCAAACAAAGGCGCGTGTGGGCATGCTGCTCAAATGAGCAACATGCTCCAAGATGGACATATTTTTTCCTCTTCCAATGGTGGGGCAAGCTGCCAACTTTCACTAGCAACTGAAAAAATAACCCGTTGGAGTTGCTTTAAGACAATCAAACCACTTTCTCGAACAAAGTAAACGACTAATATTGTTTTATGAAGGGAGTATGATATCTTTTGTTTTGTTAATGGTGATCATGCACACATCAAATTGTCTTATAAACATGCCATGATGCAGTCAAGCCACTTTTTCAATAACTTTTTTTTGTTTCTTGAAAAATGTATCAAGAATTCGTTACATCAGAGATAAATCAATATGGCCTTTTCTTATTCATTTCTACAATTTATGTTGCATTATATTTAAGTAATCTTTGTTTCAAACTTAAAGTTGATCAAGAAAAATTGAACCCTAATTTGAATATCATTTAGAAAAAGTGACGAGTGATGGAGTGCAAATTAAGGAAGTTAGGTAAGAAGTCCACGAAAATTAAAGGTTGGCTAAAACATTTGATTGGGGGCGACATGGTGTCGAATAAAATGTTGTCGAGTCATAAAGATGTTTGGTAAGAAAGTGGTTGAAGTGGGGCTGTGAATTAGGAAAGTTCATAACATGGGTGAGAGTTGATACGTTGAGGTCTGTATATACGAGCTAAGAAAATTGACCGGGGAGGGAGTCAACTAATAGCATCATAAGGGTTGTCGAGTAGAATAGTCAATGGGTGGTGAAGAGGTTGAGTAGGAGATCAATAAGTTAGTAAGAGGCTAGGGAGTTAAATGAGGGTTTCTTGATTTTAGATTCTACTTCAATTTAAAAACCAATAAGATGACACGCAATTAAAACTATTAAACGGGTCGGATCAATAAATATTAGCAAGTTCCCTACAGGTCGGATCAAATACAAGTTCGGGTCACGCTTGATCTTTTAGTTTTCTACTGAAACTTTTGTTCAAAAAATATTTTCCATAGAATCAACCGTAAAACTAAAATTTGTCCTAATTTTGTTTAAAATACGAGGCATCGAGTCGATTTGGGTTGGACCAACAAACACAGGTAACAAATGGATCCGAGTCATAGAAATGGTTAATGACCCAGAAAAAAGCGGTTGCGAGTCTTCAGAAAATACACAAACCCAATACTTTCTCAGTCTTTCTTTACACACTCCACATGCAAAAGCAACTTAATTGAGGAGGATGAACACACTAATCGGTTAATCTAAGTTCCAAATTGCATGGAAATTTTGTTAAGATTCTTATCTAACTTGCTATGTAATTTTTTTTTTGAAATACCGTTTTAAGCCCGTGCGTTGCACGCTTAAAATATTATATCATTCTTAATGATTTTTATGTATCTAACCAATTATGCTATCATTTCAATTAAACTAATTCTTAGCAATTGTTGTGATATTGCTTACTTATTTTAAAATCTAGATCAATTCAAAAAAATAAATACAAAGCTGTCTAGATTGTTCATGTTTAACTTACAACATTTCTTATCTATACTCTAAAAAAAAACTTTTTTTTAATAAAAATAGGATATAAAGTCGCATATCGAAAAATGTATAAATAGATCTCAAATTGAGATATATTTCGAATCAAATAAAATGATATACGGAGTATGTTTCAAAAGTTTCTGATACACATAACCAATTGTATGATCAATTGTACCGTGTTTCGATAATATAGTGTGAATCGTTAATAATTAACTGTGTACACCCTCCGTCCCCTTTTAAACACCTCATCCCAAAATACCCCTGTGTTAAGGAGAGTATACACGCTAATCGGTTAACCAAAATTCCAAAAAAATGCATAGTGAGTTAGGTAAGAATCTCAGCAAAAATTTCATGCAATGTTTTTGAAACTTTGATTAACCGATTAGCGTGTACACGCTCCTCAATGAGGGTGCGTTTTGGGTATGGGGTGTTTAAAGGGGGACGGAGGGAGTAATTTTAACGCGAATTTTGTACCATGACAAAATAAGGAAACAAAATATATATTTTATTAATATTAAAAAGTTGAATGTTTACAATCTCTAATGTAATCCTCTGAATTCTACTACGCAGTAGGGGGTACGCCGTACGATACACTACACTGGTAGCATACGTGATGTAGGGGGTGCGCGCGTTGTCCACGTGCGTTGTTGTTGTTCTTGAGAGGGTCGCAGGAGACTTGAATCTCTCCTTGAACTAGTAGTTGGTTGTTTAAACTTGTGTTTGATTTGATTTGCAAGCGGCACAGATGTGCTTGTTGACTGCGTGTGGCTGGGAGTTTGTAGAGAATTGTTCAGGGGTTTTCTTATCTCTTATTTTTCCAACCTGGAAATGAATAAGTTTCACTATATTTATATAGAGTGAAAACCCTGATTTCTGGCAGGTTTGTAGTCACAAGCCCATTTCGTGGGCTTGGTACGTGACTTGACCTAATTGCCTTTTTTATGACCACGATCTGTTTAACCCAAATTAGTAATTGGATTGATCCAGATATCATTTTGACGGGACAAATTAATTAAATCGAGCTAAAATTTGATATTAACTCAAAATAATTAATTAATTTAATTTACGGCACATTAACGAATTTTTAGTGCCTACAAATCGCCTCCTTAGTACCTTGTCGCGTATACTGTACAAGTGTTTTAACGAGGCGAGGTACCGACTAATTTGATATTGACTTGGAAGTCGGTGAACACCCTTTTACTCATCATAAGAGTGCTCACATCTCTTTTTACGTCACCCTATCATTTGTCGACTTGGCGGATGACATTTTTGCCCCCAAATATCGCTAATACCATCCTGTCATTTGTCGGACTTGGTGGATGACAGTGGAGCAATAACTTACGTTACCCTGCTAATTTTGTAACCTTAGCGGATAACATAATGGTGGGCGTTTGATTAACGTCATTTTGGTACCGTAGCAGGTTGGCGTATATCATTTTGCAATTTGACATTTTTACATACCTTGTCGAACCGACTTGGCGAGGACAAAATTTTTTATTACTTCCCTTCTCTCTTTCCTTTCTTTTGGTAAATATACCCAATGACATCCACAGAAATCGGGTATAACGGAGTAAGGAAAAAGTTTGATTTGGAAATTTTGTGTGCGCTTGGACGGCTATCTTAGCGTAAGTTTTATATGCCCTCGTTTACCGTATGCACCTATATAAACAAAGCCAATTGGCTCCATAAAAGTACTCGCTGATTTGTTGCACTGCCTCTTGAAGTCCAGGTAAATTGACTTACCTTTGCAATTCTATTGCTTGTTTGTATTTGTGTTAGGCGACATGCATGTGCTTGCTTTTTGTTTTGAGTTTTCTTTTTCATTTACCTTGTTGTTCTTGAATTCGGCATGCAATCAAGTAGGCACGTGCTTCACGTTTGAACTTGATTGTCCTGTACACCAGTCTTTTTCTTTTTTTGCATGTGTTTGGTCGAGTGCAGATATCCAAGACTATCCAAATCATCAAAGACTGACAAACTTATCCAAGACTATCCAAGACATGCAAGGCATCCAAGACTTATCCAAGACTATCCAAGACCTCCAAGGTATCAAAGACTATCCAAGCCTTATCCAATACTATCCAAGACCTCCAAGGTATCCAAGACTATCCAGGGCATCCAAGACTTATCCAAGACTATCCAAGACCTCCAAGGTATCCAAGACTATCCAAGGCATTCAAGACCGTCCAAAACTATTCAAGATTTTTTTTTTTCGAAGACCCTCTAAGACTTCCAAGATTTTTTGAAGACCATGTAAGGCTTTCGAAGACCATCCAAGACCTTGAACAACTTTTCAAGACCTCCCGAGAAGGACCCGATAAATTCCAAGATGAACTCAAGATGTTCTTTTGATTTTGTCGTCCACAGTTTGAACTCGTGCGGGCGAGGAGCATTCTTTTTTGGTGTGGCTGCACTTGAGTAAAGTGTTTACTCGAGCTGCCTACGTACTTGTAGAGTGAAAATGGGTGTCATCTTGCAAGATCAAGCCAACGTAGTTCGATAGGGGGCATGCAGTTTAGAGTCTTACATCGCTGGAGTACAGTTTGGTGTATGCAGTTTAGACTCTTGCGTTGGTGGAGTGTAACTTGGGTTATGAAGTTTATACTATTACATCGCTAGAGTGGAGATTGGTGTATGCAATTTAGACTCGTGCATTGAAGGAGTGTAGTTTGACGTGTGTAGTTTAGACTCTTGTTGTGTGGGAGTGTAGTTTAGTATACAACAGTTTAGACTCTTGTGTTGTTGGAGTTTAACTTGTGGTTCGCAGTTTAGACTCTTGCGTTGTAGCATTGTAACAGTGTAACTTGGTGATGCGCAGTTTTGGCTCTTGCACGGGAAACATTTTGCCTTGCAGTTTAGGCTCTGTAGATGGAGCGTTTTTGTCTAGCAGTTTAGGCTCTTGCAGATGAAGCAATTCCTTTTGAAGTTTAGGCTCTTGCAGTTGGAGCAGTTCTCTTGCAGTTTAGGCTCTTGCAGTTGGAGCACTTCTTCTAGCAATTTAGGCTCTTGCAGAGTGGAGCGTTGTCGTCTAGGAGTTTAGGCTCTTGCAGATGGAGCAGTTCCTCTTGCAGTTTAGGCTCTTGCAGTTGGAGCAGTTGTTGTTGTAGTTTAGGCTCTTGCAGAGTGGAGCAGTTGCTCTTGCATGATGAAGCATTTTGTTTCTCCATTTCCTATGCAGTTTAAGCTCTTGCGTAGATGGAGCACCTTTTCTTGCAGTTTAGGCTCTTGCAGAGTGGAGTATTTTTATTTCTCCATTTGCTATATGTAGTTTAAGCTCTTGCAGAGGGAGCACTTTTTCTTGCAGTTTAGGCTCTTGAAGAATGGAGCATTTATCTTTGGTTTACTAGAGGAGAGCTTGAGTTGCTCGCACGTGCAGTGTTTTCTCCTGAGTAGCGTGGTACGGCGTGTTTTCCTTTATGACTTTCTTGTTGTAGCATGTCGACCCTCGAAACGTCGCGCGCTGCTTCCCAGACTCGTGTTTTCTTGTGAGATTTAACTTTTGACTTGTAGTTTCGGAGGACCTCCAATTTTTACGCAACATGTTATCCATGCACATCGTATCAGCTTTACTTGAAGTTTTAGTTCGGGAAGGCGTATCGCCCTTACGCAGCGTATCCTTTTTCAACAATTTCTTTCTCCAACAGAAGTTATCCTTGTGTGGAGTACCGTTTTCGCTGAGCATGCTGCTTCCATGTAACATGGTAGCTTCAAGGGGTACGTGGTCCTCATTAGTTGGTTTTTGAAACTCTACTTGTGTCGTTGACGATACAAGTTTAGGGTCCGATCACCTACTGTATCACACACGTCTGCCCCCTTGCTAGAGTGTAGATGGAGTTTGGATTCTCGTTCTGAGGAGGTGGACTTTCTCTTGAGAGAGTTGTAGAGTCATACGACGTAGCTGCCGTAGTGTAGTTCGTCTCCATAACATCGTCGTTGTCCAACAATAATTTCCCTTCGTCGTCGAGGTGTTTGATACGTTTCTTCAACGTATCGCATTCTTCGATGGGATGACTGACAAGCCGATAATACTTGCACACTACGCCAAAAATCACATATAATACCGGAACATATGACACCGGAACACTAATAACCGGTGTTAGAATTTATAAAGACACCGGTTTAGGAGCAACCGGTGTTAAAAGCAATAAAAATGAAAAAGAAAATTCTTGGGAAAATATAAGACACCGGTTCTCGGGATAACCTATGTCTTATGTGCACTCAAAAATAAACAAAAAAAAAATTATTATTACACACATATGACACCGGTTTTAGACACAACCGGTGTCTTATGTGTGTTTAAAAAAAAACATTTAATTCATATTGAACCCTAAACGTTTGCCTCATATTCCCCCGTCCCAAAACAGACATTTTTCCCCATTTCTCTTTCCGCTCTCCTCTCTCCCCTCAAACGACCCCTACTTGTTTGCTTCTCCATTCTTCAATTCCTTCTCAGCGGCAATCTTTTTTTCTCATTCCCCATACTCTCTCTCCCTTCGATTCTTATAACCCCGGCCCTTTACCTTTGGTAGGTATTCTCACCATGCAAATCGTAACTGCGACGGAGTGTTTAAGGTGGATCGATGCTTTGAAGATAAGGTCAGATTTCCTTTTGATTTCACATTAATATTAATATATAAAATAAAATAGCGATTATATTTCTCCTCAATTCGTTTGTGGTTTGATTTGATTCAACTAGAGTGATGTGTTTATAACTTCCGTCTATAATTATTTATTGTAATTTGGTTGAGATGGATCTAGAAACATTGTTTGATTTAATTTTAGATCTAAAAATATGTTGATTTTTGTCATGATTTTAATTTAATCGCGTTTGACGTTTAGTTGTTAATTCTAGTTTTTCTGGTAATTAGATCGAGATGAGATTACGTTAGAAATATAGAGTGTTTTTTTAGACATAGAAATATGTTATTTTTTGTGATGATTTAGTTTAATCATGTTTGGTGTTTGTTATTAATTTCAGATCTAGTAGAAGGACAAGAAGAAGTCGGAGGATGAAGATTTTGAAGGAGAGTTGCAGATTATTGTGACTTGTGAGGTTGTAGTTGAACAATATGCATTGCCGAGGACGTTGAATTCAGAACTGGGTGCGAGCATAGCCACATGAAATTATTTGCTGACGATTTGGAGGTTTTTTTTTTTTTTTTTGAAAAAAAGTGGCACATATAACACCGGTTGAGCTTGTAACCGGTGTCTTATGTGCACACTTTTAACACCGGGTATTTTGAGCGAAACCGGTGTCTTAGCCTAAGACATCGGCAGTCCTAACACCGGGTGTAACCAGTGTCTACTTGATTTTGTACCCGGTGTTAAATCTAGTTTCTGGCGTAGTGACAGTAGTTTGGATTAGATGTTTGTCCCACCTTATGAGGACGCTTTGGTGGAGGAAGCTCAATCAGTCCGTGCTTCAAGAGTTGATCAAGCATTGCGGAAAGATCTGAGTCTGCGAAGGGATATGTCTTCTTTTCAAACTTCTTTGAAGTAGGACGTGCCTTCGCATAAGTCATAACTACCCACACTTGATGCTTTTCTACTTGAAGATTTTGGACTAGTACAGGTACTTTGAGGTGTGATTGTCATCGTCTCTGCCGAATCCTTTGTAGACGTAGACAAAGAAGTAACTCTCCTGCGCGCATTGGCAATTTTAATCTCCATGTCGTGAGCTCGCGTTGCGAGGTCTTGGAAATCCTTAGGTTTGTTTCCTTTTAAGTTGTACATCAGCTCCATTCGCATACCGTTAACACACATCTCTACAGCAGAACTTTGACTTATTTTATCCTTGCATTCAAGACATAGTGCACGCCAACGACTGATATAGTCGAGAACAGGTCCATCACCACACTGCACAGTGTTTGTGAGTTCGCTCATACTAACAACGCGTCTAGCGTTATAGAAACGGCTGAGAAACTCATCTTGCATTTGATCCCAACTATCAATGGACTCGGGATCTAAGTCGGCATACCAGTGGAAGGCGATACCTTTGAGGGATCTGACGAATTGCTTCACCAGCCAATCACCTCTATTTCCAGCATTGTTGCACGTCTCCATGAAGTGTGCGATATGCTGTCTTGGATTGCCTTTTCCGTCGAACTGTTGGAACTTGGGTGGTTGATGTCCTAACGGCATCTTCAACTTGTCAATCCTCTTAGTGTAAGGCTTGACGTAGCGAAAGCTATTTGCAGAGCTTTCGCCAAATTGATTCTTTACTGTGTCTGCTATGAGCATCTGCAGTTGCATTTGAGTGTAGGGGCCCTCTTTGTTTTTTATGACCTTGTCACGCTTAGACTCCTCGTCGGTTTCCTCTTCGTCGCTACTATCTTCCCTTTCGGGGTTCTCAGGCTTCTTGGTCTCGCGAAGTATAGCTACATCTTTTTCGAGATCGTCAATTAGTTTGTTCTTCTCCTCATTTTCAAGTTTGAGTTTTTCGAGGAGACTCTGCATTTCCGCTAGCTGCTCTTCAATGGTCTTTGGTGTTACCGTCATGACAGACACGATGAGTGGCTTATACTCCTTTTTAGGGGTACTTGGATTCACATCCTTCACCTTCTTGCGTGGAGGGGAAGCAGAGGCAATTATAGCAGTAGCTGCTGCAACGATGGAGGCAGCAGAGATTTTGTGCGGTCGTTTGGGAACCTCTACAGCGCGTAGGCGAGCATCAGCTGCGTTGACAGCAACCTTTTTTGTCATCCGTCTTATAGCGACGCCGGCGAGTTGCGCTGCAGTAGCGCGTGGGGAACTTTGCGTCACTCTGCTGGAGGTCTTCTTGGAAGAACGAGGAGTGTGTTGTTCAGCAGGCATCGTCGTTGCAGTAGGATTGACACGTACGTAGTAGGGATGAGAGGTAGAGATTTCATGTCGGGTTCACCAAATTTGTTAACGCGAATTCTGTATTGAGACAAAATAAGGAAACAAATAAATATTTTAGTAATATCAGAAAGTTGAATGTTTACAATCTCTAATGTAATCCTCTGAATTCTACTACGCGGTAGGAAGTACGTCGTACGATACACTACACTGGTAGCGTACGTGCTGTAGGGGGTGCGCGCGTCGTCCGCGTGCGTTGTTGTTGTTCTTGAGAGGGTCGCAGGGGACTTGAATCTCTCCTTGAACTAGTACTTGGTTGTTTAAACTTGTGTTTGATTTGATTTGCAAGCGGCACAGATGTGCTTGTTGATTGCGTGTGGCTGAGAGTTTGTAGAGAATTTTTTAGGGGTTTTCGTATCTCTGATTTTTCCAACCTAGAAATGAATAAGTTTCACTATATTTATATAGAGTGAAACCCTGATTTCTGGCGGGTTTGTAGTCACAAGCCCATTTCGTGGGCTTGGTACGTGACTTGACCCAATTGCTTTTTTTATTCAGACCACGATCTGTTTAACCCAAATTAGTAATTGGATCGATCCAGATATCATTTTGACGGGACAAATTAATTAATTCGAGCTAAAATTTGATATTAACTCAAAATAATTAATTAATTTAATTTACGGCACATTAACGAATTTTTAGTGCTTACAATAATTTATCCTCTCATATTTTGATCAATTCAAAAAAAAAAAAGTTGTCTACACTGTCGGGGCTCCAGTCATGCTCCTCAGGAACATTGATTAGGCCTCGGGGCTATGTAACAGGACGAGATTAGTGATCAACCAACTTGGAACTCATGTCGTAGACGCTTCTGTTATTTCGAGAAGCAACGTAGGTCACAGGGTGTTTATACCCCGAATGAACCTAAGGTAGTGTTTGGAAACAAGGATTTGAAAATTTGTAATCATTTCAATTCAATCATTTGAGAATGCGTAGTTCAATATATAAATCAAATGTTTGGGGAGGGTGGGATTTCAAAATGACACCTCAAGAGGTGTCATTTGTTTTTGGCCTAATTGGATTTGATACAAATTCTAAAGGATTTGACACAAATCCAAATTCTCAAATTCTTAAGTTTCCAAACATGGGATTTGTGTCAAATTTGGATTTGAGAATCAAATCCTTGTTTCCAAACACACTCTAAATCCTTTTGATACAACTAAGTTTCCTATCAAGTTCACAAGAAGGCAGTTCCCATTGGTAGTTTGCTTTGCGATGACTATCAACAAAAGTCAAGGCCAATCACTCTCTTACGTTGGGTTGTTTCTACCTAAGCCGGTCTTCAGCCATGGACAACTATATGTGGCCGTTTCTAAAAGGATTGAAGATCCTAATATGTGATAAAGAAGGCCAGACATACAATAGTACAACTAATGTGGTTTACAAAGAAGTCTTTCAGAGATTACGATAGGTTGGCTAATAATTTCGTCAGTTATTTTGTGCTAAACTTTTCCTTTACTATTGAGTATATTTCATTTCTTAGACCCTGTTTGATAGGATTGCATCTTTCTGAACTGATCTGATTGATTCTGATTCGATCTGAATCATTCTGATCTGATCTGATCTGGTTGAAAATTTGATTGAATTTCAACGAATTAGTATCAATTATGGACCAATTACATAGATAGTTATTTGAACATTTCTGATCTGAACTGATCTGATCTGAATGATTCTGATATAATCTGATCGATTCTGATCTGATTGATTCTGATCTGAGATAAAGTCCTATCAAACAGGGCCTTAAACAGTGAGTTTCTCTATGTCTAGTTTTGTTATATACGGTAAATTATGATCATTATTGTGTGTGTTATTTATATATATTATAATAGCTAACTTTGAAGTGGAACAGACAATAATCAATTTAAGCTATTTACGATACATTTGAAGTAATACATATTTGTAAATCAGAGATACTCCAAACTAAGTACTATGTCAAGCTAAGTACTCCAATCATAGACAAGTACACGACAAACAGCCAACCAATGATAAAATTCAAAAGTTACAACAAAGATGAAATTAACATTACCTCACATAATTCATCAGTTTAATCGCGTAATCTGAGGACCAATATCCATGTACTCACTACCTGATCGTGTTCATAATAGAGGTGATTATAATGGTATATTAGTTAACCCGAATAAGATGGAATAGGAATTAGAAGTAGGCTTGGAATTTTAATTGATTTTAAAATTGGAATTCAAAGTGGACAAGCTTACTTCTGTCTATTGAATAAAGGAAATCTAAGACTATAACTTACCAACCCAGAACTTTAATGTCATGATTCTGTGTAAGATGCTTATTCTCTTTTCCTACTTATGCCTTGTGCTGACTCTGATGACGCTTCTTCTATAGGGGATGAGATTGGAACTATGCAGCGATGATAGGGTAGGACTTCTCTCTGATGTAACGCGGATACTCAGAGAAAACGACCTTTCAATCACCCGAACTGAGGCGACTACCAGGGGAGCTCAAGCTGTGAATTTTTTTATTGAATTTGGTGTTGAAATTGAGGATTTATGCCGTAGTGAAACAAAATTTGGGAGAAATTTGGGTGGATTTTCTGGGTTTATTAGGGGAACGAAATTCTGGGTTTGATGAGTTTTTCTGGGTTTATTGGGTACAACCATATTTCTTCAAATTGAATTGAGGCAACTAAATTGATTTGGAATTTTTTTGTAGAAAGATGATTAATTTCGAAAAAAAATTAGGATGTTTGTGGTATAGATATTGAGTTGTTTGATTGAATAAGAAGTTGGAATAATGAAAGAAAATGAGGTATGTAGATCAGGAGCTTAGCAATGGCGAAAAAAGAAGAACAGCAGAGGAAGTGGATCAGTCATGAGGAGAGAGAAAGAGATCAGCTTTCAGCTTTGGACATGAACTTGTCGGTGCCACCTAACTCTCAAACTAACATCCACTTAACCCACATTTACCAGTTACCATTTGTGTAATTTTTTTTTGTTTTGACATAATTTATTGTGTAATTTTGGTCCACCCAAATTATTTTGTTTGGAAGTTGATTACCAGTTGAATATCGTAAGTTTCATATTCTAATAGTTGGATTGTAGGCGATTGGTGAATGATAAAAAATATATTTAAAATAGTAGAGTCGTAACATAAGAGTATATCGTCCCGTGCAATTTTGCACGGGCTAAAAAACTAGTTTTTAAATTATACAACAACATTTCTTCTATACTCTTAAAAAAACCCTTTCATTTAATAAAAAAACCATATTTCTATAATATAACTTTATGCAAAAGTTTCACGAAAATGAGAATTTCTGTGTGAATTGTTAATAATATTTTTTGTTCTTTTTTAAATGATGGACTCTCTCCCTATATTCTTCAAAAATTCCTTGTGTGAATCGTTAATAATTAACTGTGTAATTTATTCTCTCATTTTTTGCCTTTTTCCCATAAACTAAACTCTTTGAGTATTTATCAAATGATGGACTCTCTCTATTGCTCTTTCAACATATACTAAACTCTCTCAGTATTTCTCAAATGATGACTCTCTCTATTACTCTTTCAACATACACTAAACTCTCTCCCAATGTTTCTCAAATGATGGACTCTTATGCTCTTCAAAAATCTCTCTTTTATATACACTACTCCTTCCCAAAGAGATTTTCCTGTTTCCTTTTACAGTTTTGAGTTGTCATGTTGGGGACTTTTTGTAGACTAAATGAAGACCTGTTTACCTTACAATCAAAGTAGAGTTGGTTGATTGCAATGCAGAATGAAATACTTACTAATTTTTAAAGCAAGTGAACGATTCATTTGGTCTAAATATAGATCACAACATAGCAACTCAAAACTGCAAAAAAAAAAAAAAAACAGGAAAATATCTTTGGGTAGGAAGGAGTATATATATTAGATTTTGAGTATGTGGTGTTGAAAGAAAGGCGAATGATGTATTGTTTTTTGTGTTGTTTTGAATTCTTATTGGTCTTATTATTATATCAGTGAATTTTTAAATTATACTCCATCTGTAAACATTTAGGTTTAAATCTGTATAGGTTGAATTTTTTTTAATATTTTAAAATTAACATGACAAAGTAGTATTTTAAGTTGTTAGAGTATATGGAAGTATATGATTAGGGAATATTAGACTTATGGTAGGAATAATATTATGGAATAATAGGAGTAGATCTCCGCCTTACGGTACAAGCTATTGTAACGATATAAATAGTGGTTCACCCCTCATCAACACGAAGACAACATAACTATCTTTCTCAAACCTAATTCCAGTTTATCATGGTATCAGAGCCTCTTTCCTAGAGGACTCTGCAAAATCGCTTCCGCTGCCTGCCAGTGGGCTGATAATCTATGGCGTCCACCGGCGGGATTTCTTAATGATCAAACTTCTTTTAATTAGCCTTTTACGTACTAATTTTTGCTTTAGCTACAAATTTACTTTTATACGTATCCTACGTAAGTCTACCCTAGTTCCCAACCAAAAAATCCCAAATCAAAGTTTTAACTCTACGAAAACCTCCCTTGTACGGTCAAACCTAAAGTCCCTTGTTCTATTACGTTCAGCCTTTCTACTACTATCCGGTCGTACGATTTTTCGACCCTTAACAAACAAAGAAACTACAAACAAATTTGGTTTTTCGGTACCATCAAACCGAATTAATGGTTGGTTTCTTCAGTTCCATCAAAACTAAATTACAAATTTGGTTTTTCAGTGTCCATTAAACCGTGACAAACAAACTACTTGGTTTTTCGGTGTCCATCAAACCGTGACAAACAAACTACTTGGTTTTTCGGTGTCCATCAAACCGTGCAAATTTGGTTTTTCGGTGTCCATCGAACCGTGCAATTTGGCTTTCGGTGTCCACTAAACCGTCTCAATATGGCGTGAACGAGGATGGACAAGGCGTTGCGGGTTGATCAAGCTACTACTGATAATACTTTTTTTTTGTTACACATCAATTATTGTAATTTTCAAACCATGGAAACTTTTGCAAAGTTACCATGAGTTTGAGGGGGGGTGTTAGAGTATATGGAAGTATATGATTAGGGAATATTAGACTTATGGTAGGAATAGTATTATGGAATAATAGGAGTAGATCTCCGCCTTACGGTACAAGCTATTGTAACGATATAAATAGGGGTTCACCCCTCATCAATAACACAACAACACAACTATCATTCCCAACCCTAATTATAGTTTATCATAAGTAAGCATTTAAAATTCTCGTGAATTTGCACGAATATAAAAACTAGTTTTATTATAAATATATAAAAAAAAACGATTGTAAACCAATCTATAATCCGGCCCAGTAAGTCTCATGTGAGACCGTCTCACCTGTGAGACAGGCCCAAGATATGGGGAGCCCAAAGTTTACACTTTTCTTTATTTCTGCAAAAAAAGGAGAGAAATGAGGAAAAAAAACAAATTAAAGATGAAATAAATAATACAAAATAAAAATCAAGGAGTGGGAGTTGAGAGAAAGACGGAGGAAATAGGGGAAAAAACCTCTACAACTACTCTTTGGTTCAAGTTGTAGAAATTTAAGAAGAACTTGCACGGTGTATTTGATAACTAGAACATTAGCACTTGATTATAAACTCCAACGTTTATATATTTGGCTTAAAATCATGATTTATCGACTTAAAACCTTGAGATTTCAAGCTAACATTTTTATCAAGTTTAAGATCATGCTTTAAACTAATATTTTGGAATCTTGGAGTGTTCAACTTAAAACGTGTAATTTTCAAGTTAAAAGACAAGTATATTAAAATGATATTTGAAGCACAATTAAGAGTAGCTTGTAAACTCGAGTTTCTAACATAAAAGGTTAAGTTTCTAACTTAAAATTAGAAGTTTTTGAAAATATATAAACTTAGAACACGCCTTCAAAATTTGACGAATTAGCATGTGTAACTTGAAAACATTTAGTTTCAATATTGCATAGTACATGTAAGAAGTCTATATGGGAGTCGAACCCACATCAATCGTGCCATGACACGATGCTCTACCGATTGAGCTAATAGACTTTGACAAAAAAATATCAGGCGAAGAGATATGGAGTACAAGTGTACAACCCAAAACAAACCTTGCAAATTGACCTATAAAAAAACTTAAGCAACCAAAATAAAAACTCAAGTTCTCAACAATAAAACCAACAATGATCAAACTAACTGCGTATTGTTTTATAAAGATAAGATATCAACAAAAATCCTTTAGTTGTCAAACAAAAAGCAAAGGTCCCAACATAAATTCAATTTGAAATTGACGAAAAATACCTTTGTTGTGTTACTAGAGAACCCCGTAGGACGGTATGAAACATTGGATTAGTTCTTTGCGGTACAAGAAAAATCGCAACAAACCGATTGAAATAATCGGAGAAAAATCGCAACAAACAAATTAAAAAAATCGGAGAAAAATCGCAACAAACAAATTTGAAATAATCGAGAGGATTGAAGGAGGAGGAGAAAGACATAAGGGGCTGATGTTCTTGGGAACTTAGCAGAAAGAAAACATAACGTTGAGGAAGAATGATTTTTGGAAGGGAAGCCAAGGGGGTTTTTTTTTATTCACGTTGAAAGATAGGTCAAACATGTTCTTTTGTTTAAGAAATAAAAATGAACCAATATATTTGTATCTTTGTCAGTTTTTTTTTTTCAAATAAAATACTAATTTTCATTTTTTTTTAAAAATATCAGTGGGATATAGGACAATTGAGCCCGTCTCACGGTGAGACGGCCTCACACAAGAATTTGTCAATCCGGCCACCCTAAAATATCATCTCAAATTTATCCAATGTAGAAAGAACACAAGTGAGAGGAGTTAATTATTAAAACGGTGTCCGAACTTTGTACAAAATCAGAATTTGGTGTCTGTGAACTATTATGGGTGAATATGGTGTCTACATCCATTTCTGTTAGCTTTATCGTGAGTGAAAGGTAAGAGTCTGAATTTGTTATTTGTCTTATTGTTTTCTCTCCTGATTCCCTTACCCACCATTACCATCTTCATCAGATCATCATTTCCATCCCATCTCTCTCCCTTCAACTTGCTATCTTTAACCCCAACTCATCCTCATCTTCATCTCATTAATCCAAAAACCCACCAACCCATAAAAAAATTCAACGAAAAAAAATCTACAATATATCAATATGAACCCAGAAAATCATTTCTAAATTAAATCAATTAGAACTTAACCCCAAAATCACGCTGACACCTTCACAACCCGACATCAAGGCCAGCGCCACCCTCTATCCCTGCCTGCAACACCACCAACCTCCTCCAAATCAGCGGGGAAAAAAAAACTCAAATTCACCTAATTATTTCAAAAAATTCATGTCAAACCCCATTTTTTTTTGTATTAATAAGTAATAACTACCAAAATCAAACATAACCCATAGTAATTAATAAAAAAAAATCCCTCACTGGTAAGCATGGTAGCAAATTTCACGAATTTAGATTACAAAAAGTTGATTGTTCAAAAACAAAAAAAAAAAAACAAAAAAAAGTGTGAAATCAAAAGAATACATAGAAAAAAAGGAACTAGGTTGTTCGATTGAATCGGAAAAGCAAATGGAGGACATAGGAAATCGGCGGCGCGAGTTGATTGAAGGATGAAGATAGGGGATGAGAAGGATTAATTTGTGGTTGAAGAAAATGAAGATGAGGGATGATGAGAATTGATTAGTATGATTTAATTTGGGGATAAAGAAAATGAAGATGGAGGTGTGTTAAAGTTGAAATAAATGAAACATCAAATTACTCCCTACATCTGATTTGGAGGTTCAAGAAAGAAAATGAAGTCGGGGGATGAGAAGAACTGATTTGGATCAAATTTTGGGTTGAGAAAGATGAAGATGCATTTTTTTTTAGGGTAGATGAACAATTTTTGGGTTGAAAAAGATGAAGATGCATTTTGGGTGGATGAATTGGGGTTAATAAAATGAAGTAGCAACAAGCAAGTAACGGTCTACTAACGGAATCTTGGATGGAGACACTATTTCCACCCATAATAACTCACAGACACCAAATTCTGGTTTTTGTACAAAGTTCAGACACTAAATTAACAATTAACTCCCAAGTGAGAGAGTACTTGAACTAGTTGAACCCATTCCACAAGAAGTCTTCCATGTGTCACACCATCTGACGGGTGAAAACACATCTGAAGGGACATAACTAATCACATCAACCGTCAGATCATAAACTCAAGGGTTTTAGACTTCCTAAAAACTCTCCTTTTGTCTATCGAGTCAAACAAACAGTCCCTCTGCCCCTGCCTCTTGCTTGATATATATTCTCTCTCCCAACTCAACCCATTTCCTTCTCTCTCCTCCTTCCTTCTCTCTCTCGAACTCCCACAACACTTCAGAAGGAAGTTTTATCCCCCTCAGATCAGAGCACTCATCTGATCTGTACTTTTATCCTCCCCAATTTCTCAGGTCAGTTTTCACTTCATTTCAATCTTAATTTGCTGATTTTCTCACCAAAGTTTCCACCTTTTTTATGAACTTTGTTGACTAAGTTTGATTTTAGTCAAAACCCAGTATTTTTCCTCAATTTTTTTGGGGTTTTTGGTCCAGAATTTCATTTTCCCAGCAAAAGATTCAAACTTTATGTGATTATGTAGACCAAGATTTGATCTTTTTCAAAACCCATGAATTAATTTAAGTCTGGAAAGTTGTAAATTAGCTTATAGGATAAGTTTATTTTTTTTCTGGGTTGTGATGTGTGATTGTGTGTCTGTGTGCTGTCATGTTCAAATTCCTTGGTAGCTAAGGATTTGTATTTATTGTTTTTTTTTTCTGGGATATTTTATTTTGTCATTTTATATGAGCAATTATTATAATTGTATTAAAAAATCTCCTATCATTTTCAAAAGAAAGGATCTTTTACTTTCCTATGGTTAGTGATGCAGAATCAATCTCTCTTATTGCCTTTCCACTAACTTCTGCTTAGTCTTTTCAGTTTGTATAGATTTTTTAATTGTTCTATTGAAAGTGATAGTTTTATTGTATGATAGATATTTGTTTTCTTGTAATGTTGAATTTTCATTCTCTGAATATCTTGTGAAAGAGAGAGTAGGTGGCTGAGGAGGTTAGAGCGTTGGGTTTATCACCGTCGAACCTCCGGCCAGGAAATTAACAATAAGTCGCTTGTTGGTTTTGTAATTGTTAAATTTGCGAACTTTGTGTTTTAGGTGTTGCTTGGAGGAAGCATGGTTTGCGAAAAGCCGGTTGAGCAATGTATCCTTTGGAACAATGTTAATTTCTTGTTTGGAACAATGTGTGCCGGGTCAATTTTGAATGCCCCCCCCCCCTCCTCTAGATAAAAGCTAGTCTTTGAGGGATAGAATTATAGAATTGTCTGCTCTTTTTTGGTTGTAGGTGGTGGTGAGTACGGTTAGAAAGATTGTGAATGTGAAAACTAGGAAATGGACGTGAGATTGCCTGGATGTCAATTGTGATTAACGTGCGGCTTTTTTTTGTATGGGAGTGTCTTGTGGATGTATTTTTGTGATATAATTTCTCAATTATGTTCTGATACTGCATTGGATATCAAGCTTTATTAGTCTCAAGCAAGTTGGCACTATAGGGCTTTCATTTGATTAAAAATTGAGATCATAATGCATGTCAATGTGGTTCCGTGATTTTCATCAATTCTGTACAATTGATAACATTTTCTTGAAACTTGCTGTTGGTTCTTCATATTATTTTGTGTGCATGTCTTTCTTGACCTTCTTTTTTTTAGCAAAGGTGGTGGATTCCAGTTTGGTCCTCCCCAATTCAGCAGAACAGTCAACGGTATCCACTTTTGTCTTCTCTCTCAATTCCATCAAAAACTTACCAATTACTAAATGATTTCTGTTCACTGCTACTTTGTATTGTGGATGCCTCCTGAATTACTTCCAACTTCTAGTATCGGGCGAGATGTATTGGCTTACATATCTATGGACTGCCACTACTAGAGTTGAACCAGGCTTAATTTGCTTGCATGTGTCAGTCTGTGCATAAATAGACTACTGTTGAATAATTGGTTCAAGGACAATGCTGTTGCATTCTGTAATTTACTGGAATACACGCTTAGTTGCTTATTACTTCCTTTGTTCACTGGAGTGCCAGCATCTTTTATCTTTTATTTTGACTGCCAGCAGTGTACTGTCATAATAATATAAACACAGTGAAAGTTACTAATAGAAATTTAGAAGTGGGTTCATTATGTTTGTGAGTTTGTTTGAATTGATCCCAGTTCCATCTTAACACATTTGCTGCTTTTTTATAGTTGCCTTTTTGCCTCATTGCCTAAATCTTCATGTTTGTGTTTGTGAGCCCCACAAGGGCACAACTTTGTTACTACTATTATTTACTGTATGATGGTAAAGGGTTCCCTGGTTGAGGTGTTAGAATGTTACTATAATTTTGTGAATCATCTTTATGCTTCTTCCCAATTCAGGATAAATCCAATCTGCTTGTGTAAATGTAAAGTTCAACCTGGGATTTTTTTTCTAGGTTGCTCCTGAAAATGGGAATCATCCAAACTCCACACCATCTACCGAGGGTGTGACCTCCAGCATCAAAGGAGAGATTGGTCAAGAGACAGTTGCAGCGCAAGATGTTTATAATCCAGCTGCTAACTATTACAATTATTATTACCCAGGTTAGATGTCACAATTTCATTATTTTCTTAAAATATCTGTTGAAGATTATTGTTGTTTATGGTCTTTTCAGTTTGAAAGTTCACATGCAAAATGCGTTGTGTGCAAGTATTTTTGTCAATATTAAATGGTGCTTGAATTTCCAGGGTCAGTCAATGCTCTAGGGCCGTACTCGTATCTATTGCATGGTTGTCTCGTTTTAGCTGACATGTGATTAGAGCTGTACAATGAGTGGGCTGGGCTGGGTAAGGGCGGGGCTTTAAAAACGTGGGCTGGGTGTGGGCACCTATAAAGTATTTATGGACTGGGCTGGGCCGACCCATATTATTATGGGCTGGACTGGGCTGGCCCATGGGCCTGAAACATATATTTTACATTTTTTTTTTTTTAAATTACGAAAACATCCCGTACTTGAATTTTACCTACGTCAATTTTTTTCCAATTGAAATTAAATTTAACACAAACAAAAAAAAAACAGAAAAACCCTAGTCAGACCAAATTGACCAACCTCAAGTTAGAATCATTAAACATGGTAATTAAAAGATATCCAGTTCAAATTCTGGCCTACTTTTGTTGCTCTGACCTCCATTCAAGCTTTTTTTTCCCACTGAATTCTTCTTTATACACTAATGTCGAAGTCACTTGTATAATAATAATAATAATAATAATAATAATAATAATAATAATACTAATAATGAAACTTGATGATTACACAAGTTATTAGAACTAACAAGGGTGGTCCAAAAATAACCCAACAATGTTTGAGTGTTTAGAAATGATACGTAACTTTTGGGTTTCGAGAGAGATTAGAGGAGAGAGAAAGAAGGGGAGAGAGAAGAAAAAGGGGAAACATGGAGGTTTCAGATGAGAAGATGTAAGTGAAATGTGGAATAGCCGTGCAAGAGAAATACTTTTTTTTGTTTTTCTTGATTGTTAAATGGGTTTTGTGGGTAGTATGGGTTACATGGACAGCCCACAGTCCAGCCCCTTTTTGAGAAAGCCCAAATCAGCCCTACCCATATTTACAGAAATTGGGCTGGGCTTAAATTTATAAGGGCGGGTTAAAGGGCCCCGTGGGCTACCCTGCCCATTGTACAGCCCTACATGTGATAGGTTAGTGAGTTTAGATATAAGCTTAGTTAGGTCTTATGAGTAAGATTGTGTAATTGTGTGAACATTTTGTATGGCTCTTAGTGACTATACGTTACTGTTGTACCAGTCATGATTAAGCCTCTAGGCTTGCTAAGAGGCGATCAATGCAAAGTTCCTAGTCTCGTCAAACTTGAAAATGATATGGAATTCTAGAATCTTAGTGGGGCGATGTTAGACAAGGTTATTGAGCTTGAATAAACTTCAAGCACCTCCTCTGCTCCCTGGAATGCCTGCTGTTGCTGGCATTTCATAGGTATGTAAGCTTATCTTACGATCGGATTGCTTGATTATCTACGCTGCCTTTGACTTTTAGAGAAATAAAATTGAGAAGCTTTGATAGCAAGTTCTAGATAAAGGTTTGCAACCATAACAAGATAAGTCCTCAGGATGCTGATTGCGTTTTGGATTTGGCCTTAATCATCTCAGTAAACACATGGAATGATACAAAGTCTAGCCACATCATACTCTTGCCTGGATTGTGAATGGGGCTTCAGTCTCGGATATGAGAAAAAAGGCCTCACTAACTTTATTGAAATAAATCATTGTATACACTTGCTCTATTATCTCTGCTCCCTCTATTCTGCTTACGCAACGGCATTAGTGGTGAATACCAGTTTTTCTACAAAGTTTACTGGAGGATGAACCTTTTGCAGCTGCAAATGACCCTTTTACCCTTGAAGCTATGTGGTCTTACCTTATAACTTAGTTATAAGAAAACGTGCTTCAAACACGCCTAAGCCGGGTCTCCACATGAGGCGCTAGCCAAACTGCCCTGGCGCGAGCAGATTCCATGAGGCGCAGCGCCTCACTGATAGTGAGGCTCTGTGCAGCGAGGCATCATGAGGCGTATCAGAGGCACTACATAATTTCATTTTTTTTACATAACCTTTACTTTTTTCACATAGTTGCCCTCTTTAAGAACCAGAAAGGAGTAATCTTTTGCGAAATTATCTCGAAAATAGAAGTTGTCTTAAAAAAAGAGTGTGCCCCGCTTCCATGAGGTACATGACTTCCCATCGCACCTTGCTCCTTGTCTCCAGTGGGCCACACCCACCAATGCCACGGTGCACCTCATGGCTTAATAAACTAAGCCTTGTAATGGGTTGGTTCAGTTCAAAAAGACACATGAACAATCTGGTGAATTCGTATATCTGATGTCCTTGTGGGATTTGACTTCGGTCATGCATATATGGAACTAAATATTTCTCTATATCCTTCTATCCGCTATTATATCTCGACTTTTCCCTAGTGTTTGACAGGTGCTTTACGTTTATGTCTTGTGCTAGCATGTATCTCTGGTGATTCAATAACTTTTGCTGACAGTTCTTACCCCATATGTTTATAGGTTACAATGCGCCATATAACCAATCTAGTGATGGCAGAGATCATTCATCTATGGTATGTGTAGCTGTTATATATGTGAATTTTATTTCATTGCTTGGTGCTTTGAGTTTAAGCGTGAGGAGCAATGCAAGTTTCTAATCTACCCTTCTCTTTTTTGTAGGGAGCACAAGCGGATCACAGTTCAATAGCTTATTACATGCCTGGGTATAATTATGCTGCAGGTACCTATGTGGGTGCTGATGGCTGTGTTAGTCAACCATATTATACGTCATCAGGATATGTCCAAACTCCTGTCACTTATGGGACTGAAGCTGTTCCTTGTTATGCATGGGATATGAATTCTCTTGGAAATCCTTCAAGTGGATCCAATATAACACATGGCGCTGTGAGATCTACTCCCCCTGCTCACACAATCAGGCCAAACGGCGTCAAACCATCAAAACCATATGGCTCCGTAAATAACAAAGTTTCAGTGGTATCCTCGAATTCAAAATCACGTCCATCCATTGCTCCTTCAAGCTATTCTCAGCCAAAGTTGAATAAGGTGCATAAAATCGCTTTCCCTACTCAATATTTTTTGATAAGCAAACGTTGACATTACTTTTTGACTGTGTCACTTGTTGCATATTGGACTCTGTTGTTGGCTTTTGCCTTATCACTGTTCATTGTTGAAAGTAGTACTCACCCGACAAATCAGTATATACATTTTTTATTAATTTTTTTTTTCTTGGGCCTTTATGTTGGATGAATCTTCCTTTCAAACTGGATTATTGAAAATGGACTTCCTTGACAGAGAGAACTCTTTTTCCTGTCTTGACATGCTGAATATCCTGAAAGGAAATGATTAAGGTTCTCTCTTTTAGATATATCAAATAACGTTTGTCAACTCTGGAGTATTTACATCTATTATTGATGTGGTTTATACATTCCGGCTTAGTATTTTCATGACACACGTCGGATCTTTCAAATTGGTCATTTTTTCATTGTCTTTGGTTATTAATATGGTAGCATTTTGTCTGGATGATTGAATAGTAAGGTTATGGTGAAATTGCGGTTGAGGTGGTTGATAGATGCAAAATCACTTCGAAGACCATGAATATTTGGTAAACAGAAGTTTGGCCCACCCTAAGTCAGGGTTAACAAACAAAGAAAGCTTATTTATTGGGTTAAGGACACATCTTGGCTAAAATGTAGAGAAATCATTGTGGCTGTATTTCATGTGTCCAAAATATGTTTTACACTTAGTTTACTAAAGTTGCTCCTTCTGATAT
This sequence comes from Spergularia marina, assembly GCA_963680865.1. Taxonomy (NCBI): domain Eukaryota; kingdom Viridiplantae; phylum Streptophyta; class Magnoliopsida; order Caryophyllales; family Caryophyllaceae; genus Spergularia; species Spergularia marina. Next base: position 10,912,943 of record OY804550.1, on the reverse strand, counting down.
TACTCAGGCTGGCTCATATTATCAGACAGATGGGTATGCAAATGCTTACCGTCCAGCTGGAAACTACCAGCCATTATCTTTCCAGAGGCACAGTCACAGTCTATATGGAAATAATAGTGGTATGGGCTATGGCTACAGACCAAATGTCAGGACATGGAATGGTAATGATAAGCTGAGGCCCAACAAAAAAAGTGAGTTTGAAATGTCGTCTGAACTTACATGTGGTCCTAGGGGCCACAGCAGGAGCCTTTCTGACTCATCTGAAAAGGAAGCCCAAGCTCTGGCTGCTAAGAAAGATAAATATAATATACCTGAGTTCCAGACCGAGTATGAAGCTGCAAAATGCTATGTTATTAAATCATATAGTGAAGATGATGTTCACAAATCCATTAAGTATGATGTGTGGTCAAGTACTGCCAATGGAAATAAGAAGCTGGATGCAGCTTTCCATGATGCGGAAGTGAAGGCCAATGAAACGGGCAAGAAGTGTCCAATATTTCTATTCTTCTCGGTGAGTAATATTGATATATTTTGCTTAACAATGAAGATGTCAAATGGCTGAATAATGAGGAAGTGCCTTTGATTTTTTTTGCATGGACATTATCTCTTAGAGTTGATTTAATCTTATTTTAGTTGTCTGGATTTCACATTTACTTTAAACCAAAATACAATGATAACAAATTCAAGAAGAAATGGTGGTTTAATAAAGTTGTCCTCTGGTGGCTTCTTAATGTGAAGGCATGTATTAGTAAGTTGATATTAACTAAGCCGTACAAAACTTTGTATTGCCATTTTATGTAACTTGCTACTAGCTAGGTAAGTTTAATTTCCTGAATTTAGGCAATTATGTATGACTTGTTGCTTGAACTGAAACTTCCCTTTGTTGAAAAGAAAATTCAGTAGTATTCACTCTTCTGTTTGTGCTCTCTTCTTGCAAGTGACTGAGCTTCTGGTATTCACTCCAGGTTAATGGAAGTGGTCAGTTTGTTGGAGTGGCAGAGATGATAGGCAAAGTGGATTTCAACAAGTCCATGGATTTCTGGCAGCTTGACAAATGGAGTGGATTTTTCCCTGTGAAGTGGCATATAGTGAAAGACGTTCCTAATACTCAACTGAGGCACATTCTTCTTGAAAACAACGACAACAGGCCTGTGACATACACTCGGGATACTCAGGAGGTGATTAGAACCTCTCAGGCTATCTCAACGCTCTTTATTAGTTGCATTTTCTGTTAAACATAATGTGTTAAGAGGACACACAATTAATATGACAGGTGTGCCGATATGACTTGGTTCACTGATATGCCTTATGGATGTGAGGTTGAGGGGAGGTCCTTGAACTGAGCTGTATTGGTGTTAGAAAGGTGGCAATGGTTTGCAAACTTTTGATGGATGAGAAATATGTGGAATGGAGAACTCTGAACAGAGTTCTTTATTTCTTCTGGGGGAGAGGGGGGGGGGGGGGGTGTTGTCTAGATAGTTTCACAAACTTCATTACCCTTGCACTGTACCCAATGCACAGATTGATTGACTAGAGTTCCATTGGAGAAGACTCATCTTTATCTCTCTAGACCGATACTTTGACCTATTCTTCAACCTTTGGCCTCTTTTTCGTTTTTTTCGGAGATTATTTTTATAGTTTGGTGGACTTCTACCAATTTCTCGCCTCTAATAACTTGTTGCTATAGCCTACATTGTTTAAACGTGTTTTGCTTCCTTTGTCTCTTTCAAGTATGAATTTGTAGGATGTGAACTACCAAAATCATATATGCTGGAGTTTGAAAGTTAAATAATTTCTGGCTACACTCCAACTTATTCTTGTGTCTTGAATGGGCTGTTATGAATTGTGCTACTGTGTTAGCCTTACTTAAAATAGTCCGGCACCGTTTGGCATCCTTTGTGATGAGCCTGAGAAACATAGGGTGGCAACATCTGCTTTATATGACGTCTTGATTGGATTTTGTCTTTAGGGAGTTATATATACCTTTGCGAAATATATTTTATTCATATGTTGCTGTATTTGCATAAGCTTTGCTACATCTTGACAGAGCTGTTATTGCTAAATCTCTATAAAATTCATATTTCTCAACAGACGTCTTTGGCAGTAGCATTTCAGCTGCGCTGGTGTTGGCTTTCTTTTACAGTGCTAGGGAGTTGTAGGATGAGGTTCATTTAAATTTCAATACTTGGTGCTTCAAAGCATGTCTGGAATGATGGGGAAATGATAGAGCTTGAATTTTTCCCTTCCAATGGCTGGACCAGTGTAAATCGATATCTTTGTCATCAACCTAAAAAAATAAAAAAAATAAAACTATTTTACAATGGCCTCTCAGTTCTAACAGTATAGTGTGAGGCAGCAATATAGGATCATAATCACTTCTGGGCTATCGTTTATTTATTAGCTTATGGCATGTCTGTACTGATGGCGAATTGGCTGTAAACTACGGAACTTCGGCTTCTGTTCCAAGCAACTACTAGAGTCCTGTGAACTTATGCCTTGTGATAAGTATGGAAAAGGATTTTGTATCAGTGGCTTAAGTTTCTTTCCTATGATCTTGTAGGTTGGGCTGAAGCAAGGATCTGAGATGCTGAAAATTTTCAAGAGTTATATATCGAAAACATCTCTTCTTGATGACTTTGATTTTTATGAGAGTAGGGAAAGGGCACTTCACATGAGAAGAAGTAGCAAATCTGGTGCTCATCAGACTGATGCTTTTGCAACAAAAGACCTTCCTGTAAGTGTACCTTTTATCTCGTTCAATGCCTTCAAATGTTATGAACTTACTGTATGTTTCATGTTATTGGTATAGTAAAAAATTTTTATCAGATCATTACAAACAAAAAAATCCTCCAGATTGCATCTGTATATTCAAATTTATTTGGGTTAAATTGTGGTAATAGAAATGTGGAAATTGTGTCAGTGGTGTTTCTGTGCCTACTGCGCTTCATATATTCTACTCAAACAGCCATATGGTTACTGGGGGGTGGAGGAGAATGATTTGAAGAGGAGCCCACATTCATCTACAGCTCAAATATAGTTGGCATTTTAGCAATTTCCTGGATAAGGATTGTGTATATACTTGTTAATTGTCCCTAAAGATGAGACTTGACAGCTTTGTTCAGGAACTTGTAAATTCTATAGGTGCCTCACACAAAGCTCGAAAAACTCAGTTCAAGTTATGTAGTGAAGTTTGTATACTAAGCTAAAAGAAGGGAATGACTATGGATCCTGCAAATGAAATGACAATTTACATAACTGCAACATCTCTTTCTGAAACTATCTCCGTTCCCAAGCTTTGTGATGCCAGAGTAATGTCTTTTTTACCAGAGTAGGGAAAAGCCATGGAAAAATACATGATGTAATGGATGGAATAATCTCTGTCCACATCCGTGAAATTATTGGTTTGAGCGTCTGTCACTTTTCCATGATGTCTCTAAATGTGTCCGATTTATGAAACGTAATGGGGGTTTCTTATGTTAAATAGTGATATTTGATATAACAGTAGCTTGTACAACTCTTGTGTTTTTTCTTCTGAATGCGGAATGGACTTTCTCACCTTGCTTGACCTTGCTTTGGTTCCCACTTCTGAACATTCAATTTCTCCGGAGACAATAATGATGTACAAATAGTCCTGAATACAGTATGTTTTGGCAATCCTCAATTCTCATGACCTATGAAGTTATCTTGGACCCTTTGGTGTATGTTTAATCCCAATTGAGGCAAAGATTGAAAGCGAGTTCTGTTTGCCCTCGTTCTATGTGTTACTGTTTTTCTTGGTGTTAGATAGTCTTGTTTGTTCTTAATAAGATCAATTGCTTGTTGGCTGAGAATCTGGGACTGAGGTTTGTTGTTGTTGTTGCAGAAGCAGCTAGATTCAGAAAGAAGTGGAGAAGAAGTAAGCAGGACTCAAGCTGGGTCGGTGTCGGCTCTCGTCAACCTCACCAAGAACTTATCCCTCAGCAGCTCGGATCCAAACGTAGCGTTGTAGTGAAGTTAACAGACTCTTTAGTGCCATCATTTTTCTTTTGATTGGTGATAGGCCGATCACCGTAGTTTTGATTCCTTGTTCCTTCTCATTCAATGTTTTCGGTTCCTTATATTTCTCAGCTTATAGGTGTTGGTTTGATTTGCTTCGGAGAGATAATACTTTGCCCATACAGAATGTTTAGATTGGCCATGGAGCACAATATCTTCCAGTTATCAGATTGATTTTGCATTGCATACTCTCTTTACTGTTTGCTCTTGCCAATTTTTGAGTTGTTTTTTTGTCCCTTTTCAACAGTTTACTATAGTGTGAACGAAACACGCAAAACAACGAAGACGGGGACAAAAAGAATGGACGAACAAAATGATTGATTCCATTGTGAAGTTTATTTGGCCACCTTAAGAAACATCTAGAGTAAATCTGGGCATTCGACCAGAGATTATTGACCTTGTGTCCTAGTCTCCTAGACCATGGTCCTTGACACATTGTATTCTGAAAAAAAAAAAACAAATCAATCTCAGTGTGCTCAACCCTGAACCATCCACGTACAACTCCACAGTACTCCAGTGTCTCTCATCAATCATCATAAACTAATTCCTATAATCAGCATCTTAAATCTCATCATTTTATCATCTAGTTTTTAACAACTCAAACATTCTAATTATCACTTATCTCAGTTACCAGTCCATATATATACTGGTCTAAATGCTATTTTTTTTAATTAAATCGTATCAAACGTGGCATATATGTCTAAACTTACCTGTCTCAAGTCCCAACCTAGTTTAGTCTAAGCAAACTAAACCGGAATCCATTAGTCCGATGTCTGATCCCCATTTCCGCTTGGATTCGGTACGGGTCGCACCCCAATCAGTCTATGCACAACTTACTCCCCAAAGCGGCAAAGCCCATGTCTGTACTCTACACCCTAAAGTCCAAATCTTTGAACTGTGATTGACTGATTGTTACGATTAGAGCTGGCAACCTTGACCCGACCCGAGCAAGACTCGCCCGAAAATCCGACCCGATTGGACCCGAAATTGTGATCACCCGAACCCGACCTGATAACGACCCATAACCCGATAATGACCCGACCCGTTTGATGACCCGATAATTATTAAGCTTAATAATGATCCAAAATAAAACAATTTAGTATGCATATTGATGGTTTTAACTTACTAACTAAATAATTTCCCCTAATTATGCCAAAAAACAAAAAATATTAACCAAAACTTGAAATGACGCGGAGTAATAACCAGCAGTAACTAAACCTAATTATGACCCAACCCAAAACCGACCCGACCCGGCACAAAATTTACCCGACATGACCCGAACCGAAAGCGACCCGAATCAAACCCGACCAGACCCGACCCGAAATTTCATCTCGGCACGGCAAGACCCGAACCCGATATGACCCGACCCGACCCGTCCGATTGCCAGCTCTACTTACGAGTACCATTTTCTGGGAGACGCTTTTCCTCCATTTTCTCAGGACTTTGCTTCTTCTCTCATTTCTCCTATCAATCAATAACACAAGGTAAGCTTGACAACTTAGCATCATTATTAGGCCTTCTCACCGCTCAACCCCATATGTTAGCCTCCCGCCACCGCCTTAAGCACTCATCCACCGCACTCAACTACCACCACCACCACCACCACCACCGCACATTCATCGCCGCCAGAATCAAATGGATACGAGACCCATACTTAGACACCGTCGTATCTCGGGAGAAAAACCTCCACTCTTGTCTCTCTCTAAAAAACCTCCTCCTCTCTTTTCCACCGCCATCTCCGCCTTCTCTCTCCTCCATTTCCCGCCACAAACCCCTCTTAAACCTCCCCTCTTCCGCCACCACCCTCTCCTTCCTTCAAAAATACCCTTCCCTTTTCACCATTTCCCACGTGCCGCCGCATTTTACCGCCAAACTTACCCCTGACTTCCTCACCCTCCATAACGAAGAGCTCTCCCTCCACACTTGCCCGCTTCAGCGTCACGCTGCCGCGGCGAGGTTATGTAAGTTTCTAATGCTTACTAGATCTTGTAAGCTCCCTTTGTTTATAATTGATGATTTCATGTTTGATTTAGGATTGCCTTATAATTATTTGCTTGAATTGGTGCCCTTTTATCCCGAGTACTTTAGGGTTTGTACAATTGAGTATAGTGGTATGGTGTATGTTGGGTTGGAGTTGGTTAAGTGGAGGGGTGAGCTCGCTACGCCCGCGATTTTGAGGGATGATTATGGATGTAGGAGGGGTAGGGTGGTTAAATTTCCAATGTCGTTTGCCCCTGGGTTTGATTTGCAGAAGAGGGTTTTGGATTGGGTCGAGGAGTGGCAGTGTTTGCCTTACATTTCGCCGTATGAGGATGCTTTCCATTTGACGCCTAGGAGTGATCAGGCTGAGAAATGGACTGTTAGTGTGTTGCATGAGATTATGAGCCTTCTGATTTCGAAGAAGACGGAAATGAACAATGTGTTGAGGTTAGGGGATTATTTGGGTTTTGGGATGAGGTTTAAGAAGGCGTTTGTGCATTACCCGGGGATATTTTATTTTTCTAATAAGATTAGGACTCAGACTGTGGTTCTTAGAGAGGCCTTCCGGAAGGATGTTTTGTTGGAAAAGCATCCGTTTGTGGGGATGCGGCATCGTTATATTTACCTCATGAGTAAATCTAGGAAGAGGAAGAAGTTTTTGAAAAGAGTAAGTTTTGGGAGTAAGCTACAGGTAACTGGATCCGAAAAAGGCAGGGGGAGAATTGTGGAAGAAGATGATGAAGAAGAAGAGGGCACGGAAACTGATGATGATTGTTAGTTGGTAATTTATGGTGATTATTTGGAAGTAGTGGCTGCAGGTGCATCTCTTGCTTGAACGTTGCTGTATCAAGTGATGTATCATAAGCTTGATTTTAAAAAATCGAGCAGGCGAAAAACACCATCCAGTTGCTGCGGTGTGATTTACGGGTGGCTTCAGTGTTCTGACCTCCCATTGTTCATTTTTCTTGCCGAAGGAAGGCGAAAAAGAAGTTCCTGGATATTCGTGGAAATGCTCTACTAGTTGACCTGACATTAAGTGATTCAATCCCTTTTGTGGCAAGCGTGTGCCTCTGATCCCCTGTGGCAATAGGTTAGTTTCTCTTCGGTATGCGTACTATTTCAGATGCCACACCCTTATCTTTTCTAGTTACACTAAAGTGATTAATTAGTTTGTGTATAGTATTGTTTATGTAATGTGTTTTTCTCTGTCGAATTATCGTTTGTTTGTATCTTGTCGGAATATAATTGCTCACTTTATAGCTACATGTGTGTCCGTAAATCTCATGTAATTTATAGATTTTTGTAGTGATTTCTGGATTTTTACAACTATTCTAATGAAGTTGAGTTGAGTCCCCTAATTTGCGACCTCGTTGAAAGTTTGATCCGATGTAGCGTGCTCCTCAATCCTATGCTACAAATTTGGACAAATAATGTTTTGCCCTGTAAAACTTAGCTAGATACCAACATAAAGAGAGGGTCAAATAGGCATTCGAGTAATGGGCATCGGAAGTAGAGTAGATTAATCAACAACACATGTGAAGTTAATTCTTAGGGTCTACATTCCTAAATGGCAATCAAACACCCAAAGGCAATGTCCTGGGAAGTTGCCATGAATATTAATTTACAAGGAAGTTGAATTTTCACTAGGTTAATAATTCCCTGGTTTGATTATGAAGTGTGAAAGCTATTCAAGTTGAGTACGAGTAACTCTTAACCACCCTATTGTAAGTAATTGTGTATGTTCCCAAGAGGCCAACAATTGGGAAAGGACCGACAAAAGAGTCATAGATTCCGCATTTTACATCATTCAACTCGACATCCTTTCTTCTAACAAGTACTTGATAGAAATAAAAGCAAAGTCTGGATAATTCTCTGCACGATAAGGACAAGGACTACTGTGGTGGCGCTGACTCCCCATGATCATCATTTGAGTGCTTAGTAGCTAAAGTCTTGGTTGGCGCTGCAGATGGGACTTCTAATTACTACCATCTGACTTATGGTTGATTGTCAACTCTTTAACTGAGCATAGCATGGCTTCATGTGCTGAAGCTTTCTCTCTAGTGTACGCAAAATTTCTAATTACTACCTAAATCATATATGCTGGAATTTGCGGCTACACTCCAACTTGTTCTTGTGTCATGAATGGGCTGTTATGAATTGTGTCACTGTGTTAGCCTTACTTAAAATAGTCCGGCACCGTTTGGCATCCTTTGTGACTAGGCTGAGAAACATAGGGTGGCAACATATGCTTTTATATGACGTCTTGATTTGAATTTTATCTTTAGGGAGTTATGTAGCTTTGCGAAATATATTTTACTCATATGTTGCTGTATTTGCATAAGCTTTGCTACATCTTGACAGAGTTGTTATTGCTACATCTCTATAAAATGCTTATTTCTCAACAGACGTCTTTGGCAGTAGCATTTCAGCTGCGCCAGTTTTGGCTTTTTTGACAGTGCTAGGGAGTTGTAGGATGAGGTTCATTTAAATTTCAATATGGGGGAAATGATAGAACTTGACTTTTTCCTTGCAATGGCTGGACCAGTGTAAATCGATATCTTTGTCATCAACCTAAACAAAAAAAGAAAAAGAAAAAAAAACTATTTTGCAATGGCCTCTCAGTTCTAACAGTTTCAATGTCTATAGTGTGAGGCGGCAATATAGGATCATAATCACTTCTGGGCTATCGTTTATTTATTAGCTTATGGCATGTCTGTACTGATGGCGAATTGGCTGTAAACTACGGAACTTCGGCTTTTGTTCCAAGCGACTACTAGAGTCCTGTGAACTTCTGCCTTGTGATAAGTATGGAAAAGGATTTTGTATCAGTGGCTTAAGTTTGTTTCCTATGATCTTGTAGGTTGGGCTGAAGCAAGGATTTGAGATGCTGAAAATTTTCGAGAGTTATATATCAAAAACATCTCTTCTTGATGACTTTGACTTTTATGAGAGTAGAGAAAGGGCACTTCACATGAGAAGAAGAAGCAAATCTGGTGCCCATCAGACTGATGCTTTTGCAACAAAAGACCTTCCTGTAAGTGTACCTTTTATTTCGTTCAATGCCTTCAAATGTTATGAACTTATGGTATGTTTCATGTTATTGGTATAGTAAGAAATTTTAATCAGATCATTACAAACAAAAAAATCCTCTTCAGATTCCATCAGTATATTCTAATTTATTTGGGTTAAATTGTGGTAATAGAAATGTGGAAATTGTGTCAGTGTGTTTCTGTGCCTACTGAGCTTCATATATTCTACTCAAATAGCCATATGGTTACCCGGGGGGGTGGATGAGAATGATTTGAAAGAGGAGCCCACATTCATCTACAGCTCAAATATAGTTGGCATTTTGGCAATTTCCTGGATAAGGATTGTGTACATACTTGTTAATTGTCCCTAAAGATGACACTTGACAGCTTTGTTCAGGGACTTGTAAATTCGATAGGTGCCTCACACAAAGCTCGAAAAACTCAGTTCAAGTTATGTAGTGAAGTTTGTATACTAAGCTAAAAGAAGGGAATAACTATGGATCCTCCAAATGAAATGACAATTTACATAACTGCAACATCTCTTTCTAAAACAATCTCAGTTCTCAAGCTTTGTGATGCAAGAGTAATGTCTTTTTTACCAGAGTAGGGAAAAGCCATGGAAAAATAGATGATGTAGTGGATGGAATACCTTTCTGCCCCCATCTGTGAAATTATCGGTTTGAGTGTGTGTCACTTTCCATTATCTCTCTAAATGTGTCCAATTTATGAAACGTAATGGGGGTTTCTTACGTAAATTAGTAGTATTTGATATGACAGTAGCTTGTACAAGTCCTGTGTTGTTTCTTCTGAAAGTTGAATGGACTTTCGCACCTTGCTTTGGTTCCCACTTCTGAACATTCAATTTCTCCGGAGACATTAATGATGTACAAATAGTCCTGAATACTGTATGTTTTGGCAATTCTCATGACCGATGAAGTTATCTTGGACCTTTTGGTGTATGTTTTATCCCAATTGAGGCAAATATTGAAAGCGACTTCTGTTTGCCCTCGTTCTGTGTTATACTGATTTGCTTGGTGTTAGATAGTCTTGTTTGTTCTTAATAAGATGAATTGCTTGTTGGCCGAGAATCTTGGACTGAGGTTTGTTGTTGTTGCAGAAGCAGCTAGATTCAGAAAGAAGTGGAGAAGAAGTAAGCAGGACTCAAGCTGGGTCGGTGTCTGCTCTCGTCAACCTCACCAAGAACTTATCCCTCAGCAGCTCGGATCCAGAAGTAGCGTTGTAGTGAAGTTAACAGACTCTTTAGTGCCATCATTTTTCTTTTGATTGGTGATAGGCCGATCACCGTAGTTTTGATTCCTTGTTCCTTCTCATTCAATGTTTTCGATTCCTTATATATCTCAGGTTATAGGTTGTTGGTTTGATTTGCTTCGAAGAGATAATACGTTGCCCATACAGAGTGTTTACATTGGCTATGGAGCACAATGTCTTCCAGTTATCAGATTGATTTTGCATTGCATACTTGCTCTTTTGCGCTTTACTCTTTGACCAGTTTTTGAGTTGTTACTGTTTACTCCCATGTTTTTTTTTGTCCCTTTTCAACAGTTTACTGCTCATTCGACAAGAGATTATTGACCTAGAGTCCTACACTATGATCCTTGACACATTGATCTGCACACCAAGCCAACTCAATATTTGTTAGGCTACTTAACATCGTAAATTCATGATCACCTAGCTTATGCTCGGTGGAGCTGAATGATAATGCATTGAATTATATAAGCGTAATCTGATCGATAGCTTGCAACATCATTGAACAAATCATGAGCATAATTAACGCATATGGTGACACATTTCACAGATGATTTGTTATTTCGAGCAACGCTAGGCTCCATGCATTTCGTTAAGGGTCATAATACACCATTGAATTGTTCTAATATCGACCCTCAAAATAAAAATTGTTCTCATATCTTGAAGTCGAGCCAAAACCGAGTGCTCTAAGCATGTAGTTATAAAAGAGACTAAGACTCTGTTTGATATGACTTAATAAAAGTAGTATTTAGATCAGCTCAGATTCATTCAATTTAGATCAGATCATATTAGAGTCGTTCAATGCAGATCAAATCAGAAATGTCCAAATAACTATCAGTGCATTTGGTCATAATTGTACTAATTCCTTGAAATTCAATCAAATTTTCAACAAATTCTAATAAGATCAAATCAGTTCAGAGTCATTCAAATCAGATCAGATTAGATCAGATCAGATCACATCAGATCAAATCAAAGTATTCAAATCAGATCAGAGTCATTCAAATGCAGTTATATCAATAGGGGCATAAATGTAGCTAGATAGATCAGGTTAAATCCGTACCCAAAAAAAGGTTGATTAGGTTAGATATATGATGTTTGACAACGTCCAATATATCCGCGTGTTCATATTGACAATTTTGTAAATGCACAATGTCGTTCAATCATAGGTCAAAACATACATATAGCTGCACCTCTAATTTTGTAAACAAGAAAATTGAAAACTCTAGTAAAAATAGAGATGCAATGCCTTTCTGAGTTTGTTCCTATAGCCTTTAAACTCGAGTCCTAGTGGTACTGTTCTCCTGATTTTGCTAATTTAGTTAATGACTCTTAGGGATCCCCCTGACTCCAGATTTGCTTAGAAAACTTGTTGCTATTATTGATGTTATTAAACCTTGGATAAAAGACAATCTGTTGAGCTTTGAAGTTAAAAAAAAACATCTTACTAAAAGATTGAATGGGATTCAGAGCTCTGATCTTAAACCAAAACAATCAGTTTTTGCTAAAACTTGACAACTGCCTAAATGCTGAGCTCTCTGAGGTACTTGTGCAAGAAGAACAGTTTTGGGCCCTTAGGTCTAAAGAGAAATGGTTGGTGGGTGGGGACAGGAACACGATTTTTTTCCATAAGTCTGTGATTATTAAACATACGTAATAGGAACCGTATTATGAGTCTTAAAATTGATGTGGGTGATGCCTTTACTGAGCTTACTGATTTGAAGCGGCTTGCGGTTGATTATTTTTGCAATTTGTTTAAAGCGGATCCACAGACCTCGGTGATGGTTGATAACATGAATGTGATTCCGACTCTTCTGCTTTCTTTCCCTGTCTCCTTGAATGAAATCCAAGATGCGGTGTTTCAACTCAATCCTTGGAAGGCCCCTGGGCCTGATGGCTTCCATGCTTTTTTCTATCAAAAACATTGGATGACAATTAAGAATGATTTATTCCTCTTTATCAATAATGTTTTTGCTAGCAAAGAGTTGCCAAAAGCCTGCAACGAGACTGTTAGTAGTCTTATCCCTAAAGTGGATCATCCTGAAATGGTTAAGAATTTCCGTCCTATTAGCCTGTGTAATAATAGCTATAAAATTGTGTCAAAAATTTTGGTTAACAGAATTAGGCCTCATTTGGAAGGTTACAGCTCCCCTAATCAGGGTAGTTTTTTGCCGGGGAGAGGGACCTTAAATAATTTTGTCATTGCTAATGAAATTTTGCACTCAATGAGAAATAAGAAGGGGCGGAAAGGCTGGTTTGTTCTTAAGATTGACTTAGAAAATTCCTATGATAGGTTAAAATGGTCTTTCATTGACTTTTGTCTTAGGAAATTTGGGTTGGATGATGATACCGTGTCCTTGATCATGAGCTACATATCTACTGCTTCTTATAGTGCACTGGTCAATGGAACAACTTCAGAGTCTTTTTTAACGTCTAGAGGTATCCGCCAAGGTGACCCTCTCTCCCCTTATATTTTCATCATCTCTATGGAAATGTTTTCGAAATTTATTCATGATGCTAATGATTGTGGGGATTGGAGAGCCTTTAGCTTGGTTGGGAGTGATCTTAAGATCTCCCACTTGTTTTTTGCTGATGATGTGTTATTGTTTGGTGACACGGTACGAGTGATAGTACTTTGTTAAGTGTTAATAGTATGTTGTGTCAGTTCTTCTATTTGTCAGGACAAAAGATGAACAAGAATAAAAGTAAAATCTATTTTTCTAAGAATGTCCCGGATGAAATACGTGGTAAGTTTGAGTCCTCCTTGGATGTGAAAGCTAGTGACGACCTAGGTACTTATCTCGGGTTTCCTCTGGCTGACAAGAGGCCTAATAAGGCCTCGGTTTTGAAACTTGTGCAGAAAGTCAGAGATAAATTGAGTACGTGGAAGTGTGATACACTTTCAAGAGCGGGCAAGTCGGTGCTTATTAAGTTCACGTTATCGACTATTCCGCTCTATCACATGCAAGTTCTGAGTCTTCCGGTTTGGGCTGTGCACCAAATCGATCAAATTTGTGCCAACTTTCTGTGGGGTTCTACCCCCGATCATAGAACAATTCCTCTTGTTTCTTGGAATAGAGTCCCTGCCCCAATTTATTTAGGAGGTCTCGGTATTAGATCAGCTAAGCTTATGAACACGGTGCTTATGACTAAATTTTGTTGGGCTTTGAATTCTAAAAAGAACCTAGCCTCGGACCTCTTTTATCATAAATATATTAGAGGAAGGGAGGAGCCTTTAACTTTCAAAAGGGGTTCTTATATCAGAGCTTGGCTAAGGGGTGGGATTTATTTAAAGAGAGTGCGGGTTGGGCAATTGGCACAGGTTAGTCGATTGATTTTTGGGGTGATAATTGGTGTGGCGTGGGCCCACTTCGTCGGAAGTTTACTGGCCCTCTGCCAGCGTCGATTAGTAATATCTCAATGAAAGATTTCCACTTGGATGACAGTTTAATAGATTGTTCTGTTTTTTTTATATGGATGTAATTAATGCTATTCGGGGTGCAGTTGTTCCTAATTTTGGTGCTGACAAGATGTGTACTACCTTAGCTTCAGGTAAGTTCTTTGACGCTACTGGTCTCTATGACGGTCTGTGGAAAAGTAAAAATACTTTTTGTGGTGATAAGTCTTGGGAGTAAAATTTGGTCTATGAAGTGTCCTCCAAGAGTCAATTTCTTCATGTGGCTCGTGAAATGAAACAAGTTGCCTACCAGGGCTGTTTTAGCTCGTAGGAACATTCTCATTCCCTCTACTTGTCCTTTCTGTCCTACTACTGTTTGTGAGAATATCATTCACATCTTTCGTGATTACCCTCAAGTAAGAGAGGTTTGGGATCCGCTTCAACTGGATCCGTTGTGGTTCCAGGGGGAGGTCACTGATTGGCTGAGTAGGAACTTAGACCATGGCCCTGATGCTACTTGGCCTCCCTTGTTTAGCTTGATTTGTTGGCTTCTCTGGAAGAGAAGGAATGCTTGGATTTTTAATGGGAAGATTATTACACATACCACCTTAGTCACACAAGCCAAACTATTAGCTCAAAAATACTCTCATCCCCCAGCTATTCTTCAACAGCTCCCCCTCACTCCTCTGAAAAATAGTTTGTCTTCCCCTCCTTGGTCCACCATAATGGTCTTTACTGATGCCTCGTTTGTAGAAGTGAATAAGTCTACAGAGTTGGCTGCTTGTATGTTGGATAGTAATGGGAGGTGGTTGGCAGGGATTGTTGCGCACTTTTATACGACTGATGCCATGCTTGCGGAAAGTTTGGCAGTACTAATGGGTTTGCGGTGGATGAAGATGCAAAATAGACAAGATGGCACTCTCCTTTGTGACTGCGAGTTGGTGGTTCATGGGATCATTGACCCTAAGAATCCCGTGGATAGATTGGCTAACATTTACTTGAATTGCAGAGAGTTAGGGATGGAAGTTCATGTGCAGGTCGGGTCTGTCAGCCGGAAGCACAACAAGGTGGCGGACCACGTAGCGAGGGAAGCGAGAGTGATTCTTCCTCGGGTCGCTTTGAAGACTATTGATGAGCTGGACTATTTTGAAGTGGGAATCGCGGACATTGCTGGCATCTCCTATTTCTTTGATGAATATTGTATTATTTTACCTCCGATGGAAGATGTATTAGTTAGTAGTAGTTAGTTTCTCAGACTTTGTCTTTGTACCAAAAAAAAAACATATAAATTTCTCATCCACAATGAGCTTCCACTTGGTGTAAACTTAAATTATTCCTTATATATATAATTTTTCGCACGGGATCCTACCCCTAACTCTTACAAATCATAACCACTAGGAACAAAACTTATTTTCACTTTAGAAAATATAGAAAACTATAAACAAACTACAATTCTAGTATTCTACACACAATTATAATATAAAAAAAAAAATTACACAACCTATAATCTCATTTTATACCACATGATCATTATCATCCCTATGCTTGGTAGCACATTTATTACCATCACTTTGACTTGGTTGTTGTTGCTTAACGATGAGTGAAGATGAAGGAGGCTGATACCCCATTGCATGGTACGGATACTCTGAAAGCATTTGAACGACTTCTCTCATATTAGGGCGTTCGATGCTGTTTTCTTGGGTGCATAGCATTGCGATGAAAAACAAGTGCATGGCTTCGTCTTCGGGCACGGTCGAGAGACGAGAATCGAGCACGACCGGGACGTTTTCCTTGCGACAATTCGTTTGTAATCGAGTCCATTGCACTATGTCTACCCCTTCTCCGAGATCTCCTACCGGTCTTCGTCCGGTTAAGAGTTCGAGTAACACAACCCCGAAACTGTATACATCGCTCTTTTCGTCCACCTTTAGAGTGTAAGCATATTCTGCGATACCATACAAAAAGAATAAATATCAGATTTTATTCTCATTGATTATACCATTAATTAATTGGATAAGTACATATCATATCATGTATTCAAGTTAGATCGAATCAGTATAATCATTTAAAAATCATAATAATTCAATTGAATCATTTCGGGCGCAACTAAGCTAATGATGATATTTACATATCTATTATGGACAATGCTGGAGGTCTAAAGTGTAGACACCCAAAAGTGTCTACAATCCGTCATAATTTTACTACACTATTAAAATTTTACTACTCACCCAATTAATTTTACTACCTGAATTTTTTACTACAATTAATTTTACTATTCCGATCTCAATTTTACTACTACTAGCTCAATTTTACATTGTAGACAAATTAATTGTGTCTAAACTATAGATCTCTATCAATTTGCATCTATTATATATAGACATGCATGATTATGCAATGTCTAATGTACAATTTTGGACAAAACGCCTATAATTTGCTCTAAATTACAAAAACTTTCGCCGTTAAGTTGTCACCTTATAATGCAAACTAAAGAGGAGGTAAGACAATATAAGAGTACCATTTGCCCCTATTTTTACAAATGTAAAAATAAAAATTAACAAGAAAAATAAAAGAACCAAAAAAAAGGAGGAAAAGGAAAAGAAGATTTAAAGGAAGAGCTTTAGTGAAGTGGGCACGATAATATGTGCATGTGGTTTCACTTTCACAGCACACGATGAGGACAGCCCATATATACATACCGGAGTACTAAATAATGAATAATATTATATTAACAATATAGATATTCACAGTCTCTCTGCCCCATCTTTTGTCATCACTCATCAGTCAACTGGCCACTATCCAATTTCATCATCCCTAGTTTTTATCTTAATTTTAAATTTTATGTTATTTTGACACTTGATAATTATTTATTATTATTGTTTTGAGGATTCAGAGAGAGCGTATCTTCACTGTGTAGTGCGTACTAAATCTGTTGTGCATGCATGGTTTTTGTTTTCGAGATATGCTATCGTTCAATTGAGCAAGTAAGATAATACACATTCAGTAGCTGAGCGTAA
The DNA here is from genome assembly GCA_963680865.1 of Spergularia marina. NCBI lineage: Eukaryota > Viridiplantae > Streptophyta > Magnoliopsida > Caryophyllales > Caryophyllaceae > Spergularia > Spergularia marina. The sequence continues at coordinate 10,896,225 of OY804550.1, read as the reverse complement.
GAATTTTTATCCGGCACGTAACAAAACGTAGATGATAGTAATATTTATATTTATCTTTTCTGTACTATATAATTTACTTATTACGCCTATATAATTTGAAAATGTCATATATATTGAAATGAAAGGAGTATTTAAATTTTACTAAGTTTTTATCGAATCTGATCTACAGAGTAATTAAATTTAATATATGATGTTATTAGCCAAAGCTTCTTTTTTATTTTATTTTTTTTTATTTTGTTTACATAGCCATTATGATGTTATTTTGGGCTGCCTACCTGTACTGCATGGCTTTGGCTGTTCCCCATAAAATTCTCCTAAAAATTGAAATCTGACACAAGACATTCACCAACATTTCGAAAGAAAGACCCACTTCTCCTGTCACTCTAAACCTATGATGAGGAGAGAATGATAACCTACATGCAGTACTACTGTACTAGTCATGATCTACCACCTTCTTTCTTGGGATTCGAGTACGTGGGTTAAGACTAGACCTAATCAACTCTCTAATCATCATGTTTTCTCATCATCATGCATGTTTGGCCGCCTTCATCGGATTTTGATCAGAATGTTGGAGCGTACAGTATTGCCAGCAACAGTAGCACTTTTCTGTGCTCTAATACTAATCATTGTGTTCACTTTTTACACTATACCGAGTATATATGCAATACAATTTTAACCATGTTACATTTTCACTCCATGATATATTATGTGTTAGACACAATATATATGGCGACTTGGCGAGGTGTAGTTTACAGCCGGTGTAACATTATCAGTGTCTCTTACTAACTTCTGTGTGTTGTTATTTGTGATACTTTATATTTTGTTATGTTTTAAGGTGAGTTTATACATTCACATTTTGGAATTAATGTATGTAAACAACAAAAAGTAGCTTACTAGGCTGTCTAACTGTATCTACTTGAACTATAGACTTGTTTTCTAACAGCAGACAATCAGAATTAGCACTAATAATCACATTGAACATGTTTGGGACCCTTTGTACTGTAGATCAAGCCACACAGCAACTGACAGATCCTTACAGCCTCAGACCCTAAAAAAAACTTGTGCGCAAATAATATTTGATGTTTATTTTAATGAGCTTCGTGATTTTAGACAGCAAACAGTGTAAACCAAGCAACACAGTACAACATGCTAAAAGTAAACATATGACCCAGCAATTGAAGGTAGTATGTATGTAGTACTAATGTTCATACCTGGAGCAATGTAACCATATGATCCAGCAATTGCTGACATGCACTCTGATGCGCCACCCTCGTTCATGAACTTAGCCAGCCCGAAATCCGCAACGTGGGCTTCGAAACTCGAGTTCAATAAGATGTTATTCGACTTGACATCGCGGTGAACAATCAAAGGGGAGCAATCATGGTGAAGGTAACACAGTCCCTTAGCGGCCTCGATTGCGATCTTGTACCTCAAATTCCACCCTAAGAACCCTCCTAATTTTTTACCATGTAGCGCCTCGCCTAAGCTACCGTTACGCATGTACTCGTACACCAAAAGATTCGTGTGCTTATTCGAACAAAATGCCAACAATTTCACTATGTTACGATGCCTAATGTTCCCAAGAGTCTCAATCTCGGCTTTAAACCCATGATCATGCTTGCTATTGCTTGGTCCAAAACCGAGTAACTTTTTTACCGCGATTTCGGACCCACAAGGCATTTTACCGTGGTAAACTATCCCTGCACCTCCCCTGCCTATCACATTCCCATCTTTCATGAACTCCATAATGTCCGAGACCGTAAATTCCACCTTTTGAAATGTGGTCATTTTCCACGAGTCGGAGCTCCGTTTGAATGATTTCGCCTTAATTACCGCAGCAATTGCAAAAACAAGGGAACAAAATAGAAGAACTAGGGCAAAAATTAGCTTGAAGTCCCCACTGGACTTACGGTTTGGACCCTCAATTAGGCTGAAATTGCACGGGTTGTGCATGACTGATGCACAAAGTAACGGGTTACCCGTGAAAGACGAGGCATTGAGGACCGAAAACTGTCCGGATTCGGGCAGTTTACCCGAGAGATTATTGAAGGAAAAATCAGCATTTGTTAGACTCTTCATGGACCCGAAAGACAAGGGTAACGTACCATTTAAGTTGTTATGTGACAAATTCAAGTAACTCATGATCTTAACACTAGCAATTTCGGGTGGAATGAAACCAGTAAGATTATTTTGACTAAGATCAAGATATGTAAGATGAGTACAACTCCCAATTTCTGCAGGAATTAAACCTGATAGAAAATTATTACTAAGATCAAGCTTCATTACTTGCTGAAGTTGGCCTATGGACGACGGAATAGAACCCGAAAATTGGTTACCTTCAAGATAAAGGAACTGAATTGAACTGAAATTCGATATCGAAACTGGTATTGGTCCAGACAACTGATTATTTGAAAGGTCAAGTTGGTCTAATTTGGCAGGATTGAACATAGTAGGATCAGAATTTTCAGGCAAGTTACCTGAAAGATAGTTGTTTTGGAGCTCTAACAAGTTAAGTTGAGGTAAGTAGACCAACCCATTTGGGACACTACCATTGAGGTAATTTTGGAACAATCTGACCCTAGTTAAGCTAAGACATGACCCTAAACTTTGAGGGATAGGCCCAAAGAGGAAATTATTCAACAAAATTAAAATGCTAAGCTTGTTAGAGACACACAAGTTTGGAGGGATAGTACCAGTGAGCTTGTTGGAGGACAAATCCAGCTCTTGAAGGTTACCATTTTGGCCTAGTTTTCGCGGTATCTCCCCAGTAAAGTTGTTCTTCCACAACTGAAGCTTGTACAAGTCAGGCAAATCAGCAACATAATCAGGTATAGACCCATGTAACTTATTGATGAACAAGTTGAACAGTTGAAGTTTCTTCAAGTTGACGAATTCAGATGGTATTTCCCCACTAAGCACATTGATAGAAAGATCAAGGTTCACCAAACTAGTAAGGTTGCCTAAATCCCTCGGAATCGGACCAGAAAGATGGTTCATGTGCAAGTAAAGAGTGTCAAGCATCACCAAATTCCCTAGCTCTCGCGGTATCGGACCGCCTAGCCCACAGTTGGAGACATCTAGGTGAACAAGATTTGAGAGTCGACCTAGCTCCTTTGGTAAGCTACCTTGATAACTATTGTAATAACCTAAGTAAAGCTCCCTCAAATTTGTAAGATTACCCAATTCACCAGGAATTTTACCACTGAGGTCATTTCCTGCAAGAGATAAGTACTCTAAAGAAGTAAAACTTCCGTAACTTTTCGGAATTTCACCGTAGAAATAGTTACCACCAAGTTCCAAATGCCTTAATTTTGTCAAGCTTGTTAGACCAACTGGTAGTAACGAAGTGAAGTTGTTGTTATACGCGTCGAAAACTTCCAGGTTTGGCAAATTAGTTGAGTAGTTCAGCTCCAAGGAACCACTGAAGAGGTTGTTTGAAATGTTGAGGAAACGAAGGTGGATTAACTCGGCCAAGTCGAACCGCCCCGTGAAGTTGTTTCCGGCTAAGGAGAGGTGTGTGAGGGTGTCTAAGGCGGTAATAACAGGGGAAACAGAGCCACCAAGGTTTAAATCTGTTAAGTCTAATGAGATTACTCTCCCATGAACACACTTAACTCCCGTCCATAAACAAACTGAGCTCGAATTCGACAAAACCCAGTTGCTTAATGCAGGATTAGGAAACTCAAAACCTTGCTTAAGTCTTAATAATGCCTCAAAATCTGATGAGATGGAAGTGGATAAAACACTAGTGGTAGTAGTAATAAGCAAGAAGAACAAGAAGAATGTCAAACTTAAGTAATTTGGTAAGAAAGTGACCATCTTTGACATGTAATTTTCGACGAAAACCCGAAAAAATTCCAATTTAGATTACATGAACAAGAACATTATAAGGGAAGGGATGTGAAGGAGATTGTTGTTGTTTTTGAGTTGGGTTTTTTTAGTAGTGATGTAAGAGTGTAAAGGAGAGAAGAATCTTGGAAAACTTGTGTTTTTGAGGTGTGTAAATAGGAGTGTAAGGGTTTAAGAAATGAAACATTTTCTAAGTGAAAAATTTTAGAGTAAAAAAAGAAGAAATATGAGCCTTCAAACTCAAGGAAAGGACCTCAAAATTTGGCCCTTTTTTGTTTTTAGTTTTCGTTTCTCTCTTTTTCTCTAAAGAGTGAGGTGAGAAAGAAGAGAAAGAATAATGCTAAATATGAGGTTTATGGGACCAAAACAGTATATGTATAGTGAGCTTTGAGTAGACAAAGTTGTAGAGAAAGAGAAAGTATGAAATATAAAGCCGTTTGGATAACAGAAATTTTAAAGTAAAAGATTTAGAGTGATAAAAGAAAGAAGAAAAAAAAGAAAAGAAAAGAGAGACAAAAATAAAGCTTGGATTCTCTCCCTAGAATATCATCTAAGATGACAAAACACACCCTTTTGCTTTCATTAAAGGCTATTTTCCTTGCTTTTCGATCTTTTTTTTTGGGTTAATTTTGCATTCAAATTGGGCTTAATGATTTTATTTATCTATATAGAACTATTAAAAGGCAAGCAAAACTAATTCCACGTGGCAATCAATGAGAGTAAAATGGAGAAATTTTGCGGTCAAAGAGTCAATGCTCTAGTGATGATCAACCCATGAAATCAAACAGACACCTCATCTGCTTCCCCCAACGAAGTCAAACAGCTACCTCATCGGCTTCCTCTAATTATTAACTTATCAATTAACTGTTTTTAATACTCATTTCAGTTACAATTTTAAATTCAAACTCTCATATAATTTCAATTCTTCATCTCCTTACACTCCATTCGAGTACTCTTACAGTTACGTTATTCAATATTCTAACTAAACTCGAAAATTCCTAATCAATTATCATGCAAATTAAAAAAATAAAATCATGTTCATCTCATAAAAACATAAGATCAGTTATTTATACATAACTTTTAACTGTCGAGCATCACGCTTGACATGGCAAAGCATTCGAGCGTTGCATGGGTGTTAAAAACAAAGCCAAGTCATAGCTTAGTTGTCATGTCCATTCACTATCTTGATTTTTTTTATGAGACCTTATTTTATTTAATATTATCATTTCGTCTTCCTACATGTATGAGTTGTTTCCAAACTTTAAGTTTGAGGTTATTTGAAAAGACTTTTATTTAACATGACTATTAAACAAGGTAACCTTTGGCTTTTGGTTTGCCATTTTTTTTTTGTGGTTACAAGATGATTGAAGATAGTATATATATGTTTGTTTTGGCTTGGATTTGCTTAGAAATATATACACTTCATACAAAATGATATAGAAAGATACAATTTTTGTGTGTGTGTGTGTGTGTGTGTGTGTGACATGACGTTACCAATTAGTGTTATTATGTATACATCATTGTAATTGATAAGGTTAGCCATAGTTTGTATGTTATTTTTTTTTTATCTCAACCTATATTGGTATCCATTTCCAATTTCAAGTAGTTAGAATATACTATGACTATTGTGATGGAATTTGATCTATTTGCTCATATGTGTTACAAATTTTAAATCGGCAAATAGTGTAATCTTGATATTTTTGGGTTGCATTTACAATAATCGAATCAGTATACATACCACTCTCTATATGTATCCTTTTGTTACATTTACAACTTAATAACGACATTAGACATAGTACGTCATAACTCTTCGATCATTTGTCAATTGTGTTGTCTAGACCTTAATTCGAATCAATATAAAGTAGATCAGAGTATATATATGTTAAGTTCTTTTTTTTTTTTTTATTATGATGATTGAATATCATTTCGTACATGTACAGTCAGTTTGTCATAAAGAGAGTTTTAACTAGGAGAAGATGTAAGTAAAGAGTGGTATTTACTGTAGTAAGATTTTTAATAATTTTGGTTTTATTATCAAAACATGAGACAAGTAACGAAGCAATATTGTAATTCCAATCAGCTATATTGTACTTGAACTCCTATATCATTTTAATTCGAGATATGATGTTCATAATATGTTTATTTTCAATAACATGATAGACAATTTTATTTTATTTTCGATATAGTTCACATGTTATAACAATTTTACAAATAAATTAAAACGATCCCGTGAATTCACGGGTCAAAAGACTAGTTATTGTTATTATTATTATTATTATTGTTGTTGTTATTATTATTATTATTATTATTATTATTATTATTATTATTATTATTATTATTATTATTATTACTATTATAATTATTTTATTTCTTCAGATTATTATTATTAAATTTATTATTATTATTAAGGAGGACCTATAAAATTTACAATGGTCACACCGCCACCATCATGATCTTTGTACTTAATCATGCGCATTGGAATCAAATCGTAGACACACAACACATCAGACAAGATAGTCTAGCAAACTAAATGAGTTCACACATCCAAACATTTTTAACAAATTTGAGGATTTGCTTATGATCAGACTGGATGTTATCCTACTACTATACACCGTATGTCGTTAGGATATATGCTATTATGATATTGATGGCACATTTATAATAAGAAGTTGTTAAGATGCTAATAATGAATTGATGCACGAAATGCATCAGATATGAAGTAGAACATCAAGAGATTTACTTTGCTAATTCGTGTGCTTTGGGTGGGGTATACTTTTGATTTGTTTCATAATTTACTAATTTGCTTTGGTGGAAGGAGATGATGAAATTGCACTTTTCATCATATAGTTGAAGAAAAATTGATAAAGAAGCCTAATGATAGATTTTGATCATGAAGATCCACACTTAATTGAATAATCTAGTGGCTGATCGATCACAGAATAATACTAATAAAATAAAGGATGGTGAAATGTGAAGGTCATCATGATATCGAACGTCACTATATACATGTACCGTACGTACCAGTAGTTGTTTTGTATGAATTCATAATACTTAAAAGTTTTAGAGTGACTCGTTGCTGAGGTTGATGGCCAAAATATGGGGTTCTCGAATCAATTACTCGAGGAAAAAGGAGTACGAGGGTCAACATTATTGATTTCATGTATAATATTTGGATACTTTAGGCCCTTAATTAAAAACATTTTAAGTATAAAGTTGGACTAGTGCAATTCATATTTCCCCCCGATCAGTTCCCGGCAGCAAAGAAAAGGATTGATCAAATTCTTTTGATACTGACTCATACTAATAGTTTATTAAAGAATGGTCCTGCTTGTGTCATATTTATTAGTATAAAATAGAATGAATTAATTTTAAAAAAATGGCACAATGCTATAGTTTAAAATTTTAGACACAATTATGTTGTCTAAATGAAAATGTGGTAGTAATAATATTTTAGACACACTTATTATATTCTTTTGATACATACCGACTCATACTGATATTGTCTTTTATGAGAATTTGTGATTTCAGTTAGTGGTTTTAAATTAAGTTAGCAATAGTAAAATTAATTTCTATTGAAAAAGATTAAAAATAATACTAAATTTTGTAAAGTTTTGGTAGGTAGAATAAAATAAATTAATACATATCCATCTTCTATTATTTTCAATAATTGCGTGCATTAAAAACTGACATGACACAACTTCAATAAAAACACGAAATGTCAGCATTAGTAATAGAACCAAGATTTGAACCATTGACCTCTCAATTACTTATTCATCACATTACCAATGTGTTGTCTACTATTTCATGCACATTATTACAATTCATTTTATAAAAAAGGAAAGATCCAGTACAAATCTGATGCTGATTTAGTGTGAACGGAATTACAATATGTTAAAAATAATATGAAGAAAAAAAAAAGATTTCTACTCACTCCCAAATGTGGAAACAAAATAATTACACCATACTAAAACTATCAACATAAAATGGACTATTATACTGATTAATGCAAGAAATTCTTATCCAACTTTAGAAAAAGAAAAATGTCGTAATTTATTATCAAATTAGCATTGACCGATTAATGTTTCTAAGACATTAACACTAAGCATTCGAATTTTCGAGCCCCAACATCTCAATCCTGAATGATTTGTATGATGGACTATAATAAAAAAAAAATTAACATTTCAGAATAGGAGAAAATTCTAATGAAAACGACCGTAGTGTTTAGAATTTTAGATGAAAAAATCAATGATGATGACTTAGTGACTGGTGATGACATGATTGAAAATTCCTATTACATGATTCATTTTTCTTGGTATCCTAGATTCCCTATGCCACTGTAGTTAATGGTCACGAATTCTTGGGTAGGCGGTAACGGAAAGGAAGATGTTTTGGGTTAGTGAATTTAACAACGTTTTTAAAAAAATTTACAAAAAAGAAAAAAAAACCATTTTCAATAAGGACAATAACACAACGAAAGAAATTTATAGTTTTATACTTTACCTATCTATTATTCTTATATGCTAATGGTCATAAGGTACTTATTGTTTTTATATATTATCATTTCTAATATAAAAGTGAGAACTCATAATTATATTAACAAATGATGTGGTAAAACTAGCTAATACGTTGGTGTTAATTAGGATCATCTAAGTTTTTATGATTTTACTATTTATGACATATATCAATCTTACCTCAAAGTAGGACATGTTTTAGTAAAGCTACGCGTCGACTAAATTTTGACGGAGTTAGGGTACGGGCTAGATAATTTGATGGGTGAGAGTGTCAGATATGATCGTATGAATGTTAGGAAGACGGGTATTTTATAGGGATTGAGGGTCAGCAAGATATTTTGACGAGGGTATATTTTTAATTATGGAGATCGGGTAGAGAAATCGACAGGGTTAGAAGTTGGCTAGAAATTTTGACATGGGTAAGAGGGGTGCAGACTATCTAAAAAATGTTATTAATCCTCATAGATGTGCACGGGTACCAATTATATAAATTCGTTTGAAGGGTACAAAAATAAAGATAAAGAACAAACAATTTGGTTAACATATACATATAAAGGAAAATATTCATTTAGGGGGTAGAGTTTCAAAGTTAGTGGTGGGAGGGTCGCGCAAAGGAGTCGATGCATTGTCATGAGTTGGTAGGAGATGTTAATATAAATTACTCGATTTTAGGAATCAGCGTGTGTGAAGGGGTTATAGTAGGAATTGACCTAGTAAGTGAGTTTATGTAAAGTAGAGCGTGAGGTGGGGAATAAAATGAGTAGGAGGCGGGTGCGACTACCGGTTAGATAATTTGATGGGTTTAAAGGTGTCGGTTAGGGAGGTCATGTAAGAAATCGACGAGAATTGAGTCGACTAAAAAATTTGACCAGGGGTGAGAAGATCTGTTCTAAAATTTTGTTGGATGTTGGGTGTTGAAGATTAGGAATGAGAATGGAAGTGGTGGGTGTTAGATAGGGAAGCAGGTAGGGTGATGATTGTCGATTAGTGGTTTGCGTAGACGATTTAATGCATGGGAAGTTGAGATCGCCTAGGAAACTTGGCGCAGGAGGAAGTCGTTTAAGAAAGTTGATAAAAGTTGTCGAATACATATAAGAGTCGATGGGTGGTTATTAAGGGGTGGAGCATACTCATTAGGTGGTCTGTTGGTATGAGGTCGTCTTCTCATTACGAGTCCTAAATTCTTATTTTTAAACATGATTTTTAAGTTAAAATTCTTTAAGAAGGTGTTTTGGCAATGTTATTCTCAAATAAAAAATTTACCCAAATCATATGATTGGCAATTCTAAAAATTATTCGAGAATTTGAATTTCTTAATTTGAAGCAAAATTTCCATGTGTACACCAAATACAACCTCTGAACCATATTCTACTTTACCAAACGTTAAAAATGGTTACCAAAAATTTCAAGTTACAGTTTGCAAAGGCTATATAAAATGGTTTTGTTTTAAATATTGTCGTAGTAATTTTATATTACATGACATAGATAATTATATTTAGAAAAATATTTGTAATTTCCGTGCATCTGCAGGGGTAAAAAAACTAGTATATATATAGTTGTATTTAGAAGTTATGTTTTTCAACACATATATACCCACGGATAAGTACAATAATCTGCCCTTAAAAAAGTACAATAATCTTAGACCACTGGTTGTAAGGAAATTTTTTTTTTATTTTTTATTTTTATAATGTGGGTCATTTGTGATCTAAAAGTTAGGACCAACGATTGACAAATGTCAGGATAAAACTAATACATTGGTGTTAAACTTTTTTAAGTTTTTTATAACTTTGCTCGATCTGTACTCCGTTCGTTCGGCTTTAAACTTTATAGGGCCAACGGACACATTTCTTAAGGTGGGTGTACACATTAATCTGCTAATCGAAGTTCTAAAAAAATTGTATGACGGGTTGGATAAAATATTGATCTAACCCGCCATGCAATTTTTTTAGAACTTCGATTAGCCGATTAACGTTTACACCCACCTTAAAAAGCGTGTCTGTTAACCCTACGAAATTTAAAGACCAACGAAGGGAGTATAAAACATGTATATCAATATAACCTAAAGTAGCTCATGATTTCATAAAGCTTTTTGTCAGCTAAATTTTGATAGGGAGGGGTATCGGCTTGATAATTTGACAAGTTGGGAGTGTCAAGTATGATCGTATGAATGTCCGGAAAGTAGTAGTCGACGGGGGTCGAGGGTAGACTAGATAGTTTGATGGGGGAGTGAGTGTTGATTATGAAGATCAAGTAGAAGTCGATGAAGTTAGGAGTCGCCTAGAAAATTTGACATGGGGTGAGAGCCTAAGAGGGGTGCTGGTTAAAACGACGTGGGGTAATTAATGCGGTTGTTAGCTAAAAAGGTTCGTCATTGGGGTTGGCTAGAAAGGTTGATTCTGGTGTGAGGGTCATCACTTAGCGTTCGAGTAGACAAGTTGAAGAGTGATTAAGTTATTATCATAATAATTTTAAAAGTACTTTGTATTTCTTAATGTTAGAGGTTAAGTTACTTTAGATTTTATTTTTTGATTTAATTGGAAGCATTTATATTATATGACGTAGGCGTTACTATCTAGAAAAACTGTTATGGATCGATCCCGGTATCATGTGTACAGGTACTAATTAAGGTTACTATTACAAAGAAAATATTTTGCAGGGCACAAAAATAAAGAATAAAATATACAGTAAACATTTTGGTTAACATATACATCTAAAGAAATCGTACATTTATAAGGGGTCGAAGTTCAAACTCGATGGTAGGATGGGTGACTGAGGGAATTCGATGCGAGGTGACACGAGGAGTTTATAAGCGATGTCAAAGAGTCTGAGTCTAGGAATCAACGGGTGTGGAAGGGTTGGAGTAGGAATTGGCCGGGGTAAAGGAGGTCGTGTATGTAGAGCAGTTTGATCACGTGAGGTGAGACATAAGCCGAGGAAAAGGAGAGTGCAACTGCTGCTTAGAAATTTTGATGGTGTCGATCGGTTAGGGAGGTTATGTAACATGTCAATGAGAAATGGGTGCTCGGCTAAAACAATTGATAGGGTAAGAAAACGTCTTCTAAAATATTGATGGGTGGCTAGCGTGGGTTGGGTAAACACAAATTATTAGGTACCCCGGCGGTAACTAGAGCTATGTACCCCCAGTTAACTATTCAGTCATTAAATACCACATTATAGTCATTATATACTTTTACTCATTATTTTACAATTTTCACTCATTATTTCTCAATTTCACTCATTATATACTTTCACTCATTATTTTACAATTTTTACTCATTATTTCTCAATTTTCACTCATTATCTTCCGATTTTCACTCAATATATATAACACTATAGTTATTATTTATTTTCAGTCATTATTTCTAAATTTCCAATCATAATATACAAATTTATTGTCATTATTTATTTTCCAATCATTATTTCCCAAATTTCACTCATTATTTCCCGAATTCCACTCATTAGTTTTCAATTATCACTCATTGTTTGTGTTGGACTTTTATAAAAGGGACGGGGGATACGTAGAGCTACATACCCCCAGGGTACCATCTATCGATTGTAGGTAAAGGAATGGGGTGGGGGTGTTAGGTAGAAGGCTAGAGTTGATGAGGTGGCTAGCTATTGTCCATTGGAGGTCTATAGCGGTTTGATGTATGCGGAGTTGAGGTCGCCAAATAACATTGACGCGGAATGGGTTGTCTAAGAAAATTGATAAGAGTTGTGGAATACATACATGAGCTAGCGGGTGGCCATAGGGGTCGAGGAAGAGACTAATTTCGTACGAAAAAACATAAAACTTAATTCTTATTTTCATTAAGACTATGTTAGGGGATGAGAGTTTAATTTCAAATCGTTAATTTTACCCAAATTAAAATAAATCACTTGTTCGGAAATAATCCTAATTTTTTTTTTAGAATTTGGATATGTGTCAAATTCATAATATCCGAAACAAATTCTTTAATTTCATGTGGAAACCAAATATCGACCCCATACCTCTCCATTTCCAAATTATACTTTCCCACGCAAATAATTTATAAGTAAATACCACAATCTCAATTCAAATGATTGTTTCCACATGCTTACTTGAAATAGTTTTTTTTTAAAAATTATTTTTATAGCAATATTATCTTATATGACATTGAATACTATTTAGAAAAGAATTATTAAAACCCGTGCATTTGCACAGGTAAAAAAGAAACTAGTAATAACTATACAATAGTAAACTAATTAAATTATCATGAAAAAATTAAAACAAGAAGGATCACTTTGTGTAACATGTAACTAGTTTGCAAGCCAGTCCCGGCGAGCTGTATATCTATATTGTTATACTCATTTTATGAAATTGCAATTATTTTTGTTATAATATTATTAGCAGCACTAGTATTTTCCATAAATTAGCTTACCACAATCATCACCATAAATTATATTATTTTCTAATAAATTAGCTAATAATTTCCATATTATGTAATTACTTAGTGCTATCAAATAAATGAATGTCAAGTAAACTTCTAGGAAAGAGTTGGTTTTAGGTTTTGATATATAGTATTAGATAATGGAATCATAATAATAATGAACAACTCATAAGTAAGGTACAAAAGTTAATCTTCGAGATAGATATTGAATAACCCATAAGTAACGTACGTATTTTTCTTTTCTTCGGATTCCTCAAGTTTTTTTGTCACTTATCAAGGATGTTGATCAAACATTTAAAAACAGGTACTTGGTATTATACGAAGTAGATTTCAGGCTCGAATCCCATTTCCCTTGATATAAACTCTATGATTTGCACATTTTATTTCTAGACAAAAAGGATGATATTGTCCAATGTCCAACAAGCTATTTGTGATTTTGTGACGTTTAGTTGTACATCAATGGCCATCCATGATGCATGCATGTACATACATTATGTTGTTGATTACTCAGCTCCTACTACAATATTTGGCTCCACAAATCAAAACCAAGTTCTATCGCCCACGATGAAATGATTGAGACTTGGGAAAAACTCTAAGCAAATCAAATTAGTAAGCGACTATATTATTGTCAATTAGTTTTACTTTTAAGATATAAATTACTATATCACAGTATTTATGAATTATGAAGAGATCAGATGACCTATTTCTCTTCTACTAATAATCTAACATTCGGTATGTATCATACCACCACCATTAACAATTATCCCTTCTCTTTGTGTAATACGATATTAGAAATATTTACCAGGAATGACAGTGTATAACTGTATAGTATATATACAATCAAAATGCAGTGAAAGATGAATTATTATGATTAGAATATCATGACCAACTCGATCTCTTTATTTCGTGAAATCAAATGATCAAAGTATAATTATTTGCCAGGGAATAAAGAGCCAGCAGGCAGCAGAAGCTGTACCCAAAAAAAAAAAAAAAAAAAAGAGCTTAGGTTCGCCATACTTTGGGCCACTTTAATTTATTCCAAACCTTCCTTTCTTTATTTCTTCTCTCTATATTTGTAAAAATGATATCGAAACTATAGTATATATATATTTGAGATACTAATGTTAAGCTAGAATGAAGATGGGATAGTCTTAAAGAGAGGGCTGAAAAAGCAAAAGTGAAGACATTACATTGTTTTTGTTGAATGCTTTGCATCGTCCCACTTCAAAAGAAGAGTTTAAAGAGAGGGATGGATGCTTATGAAAAGAAAATAGTGGGGTCAAAGTCATGGTTACTAGATAACCGTGCTCTTGTCTTTCGTTTTGCAAGGCTTTCAAAGATTATACCAAAAAAAGAGGGAAAACTAGCACACTACTACGGGGAAGATGCTACACATACAACCATTGTATGTGAATCTTACATACAACCCAATCATAAAGTAACACTAACCCTCTTAAAAAAAAATTCTTTTTTTCTTGGAGGGAAATGTTTGATGTTTTGGAGGGAAAAAAAGTGAGGATGTTGGAAACCCAAAAACTAAGTATTTAATATAACAATTAAAAATATAATCATATTTGTTTGGCTAGTATTATGAATTATATTAATAAACCTTTCCTCCCACCATTGTCATCTTCAACCTTAGACATCCATCATTAACATTATCATCAAGTGTAGAATAATCAAAATAAAACAAAAAACACTACCGACCTAAAATAAAAAACATATTTCATATGGACAATGCTAGAGGTCTAAAGTAAACATTTTTATTGAAGTTGATACTAAATTTGAAAGTCTGGTACATAAAATAGTGTAATTGTATTGTAATGTTTGTATTTTATTATAGCTTAGTTTCATAGTAAGACTAGGTTCAAAAGCAATTCCAAACAAATTAAAACTTGACATTGTGTTAGCTACTCTTACGAACAATACATATATCTTTTTGAAGTGATTTTATAATTGTAGATCGTCAACACGTAGATTCAAAATTGTCACAAGTAAACATGTTTGTGAGTTGTCGTAGCGTTTATTTTATGTGTTGGTTTCATTTATATGTGTTTTTGCATTATTTCGATCGTGTACACCGTTGACTAGTTGAATTTCATATTGGTCAACAATTTCTTTATATTTTGCCAAGTCCTTATTAAGATCGGACAAATTCTATCCATTAACGTTTAAGTCAATAGTTCGTTCCCATCTCCCTGAATCATATAGGCATTCGGCGATACTATATAAATCGGGTACATGAGAATAATAATTAAAACTGAAACTATTTAAAATGTATTCACCTACTTACGAAACTAAATAAGTTATATGTATTAAAAAAGATCACATTTGATACTAAATAAAATATTTTGTAGTTTCATATAATTACGTCATAGGTTGAAGTGATGAAGATAAAATTATCATCGAAGTTCAACATGCGTCAGGTTCTCTCTAATATATACATACAAATACTCAATTTTGTTACAAAACCTATCCTTATAGAAATAACAATGAATGAACAAGGTATAAATTATCTCCAAATGAACTAGTTAGAAATTTTTCTCCGGGGTGTTGAAGATTATAAAACGTTGAAAATGAATCAATAAGAGTAAGCGTTACTAAAACATGAAGAATTCAGTCCATTGAAAATCGCATTAGTTTATATGAAATATGTTTTTTTATTTTAGGTCGGTAGTGTTTTTTGTTTTATTTTGATTATTCTACACTTGATGATAATGTTAATGATGGATGTCTAAGGTTGAAGATGACAGTGGTGGGAGGAAAGGTTTATCAATATAATTCATAATACTAGCCAAACAAATATGATTATATTTTTAATTATTATATTAAATACTTAGTTTTTGGGTTTCCAACATCCTCACTTTTTTTCCCTCCAAAACATCAAACATTTCCCTCCAAGAAAAAAAGAATTTTTTTTTAAGATGGTTAGGTGTTACTTTATGATTGGGTTGTATGTAAGATTCACATACAATGGTTGTATGTGTAGCATCTTCCCTCCCTCCCCCCTCCCTTTCCCTCCAAATTCCTCTATCCAAACAAGCTCTTAGTGTCATATGGGGTCAGAGTGTCAGACTATCAAAGATAGCCAATTTAGGAGGCATAACTCTCACTTTAGACCCAAAGAACCTAAGCTAAGCCAGATAAATACGTCGATAAAACCTCTTGAGAGTCATGTACCCATGTTATTCCCGACGTACCATGGATCTAAGGAGCAAGACTCGTGAATTACTATGGCTGACTCTCGACTCTGTTAGACCGACCATTCGGTCTCAGAGTCACAGCCACTTAAACTATCATAAACTAAACTGAGGCTCAAGTTCTGAGCACAATCTATCCTAGATCCAAATTAGACGAGGCCCAAGTAATGTATTGAGACAAGATGAGGAAGAACCATGGTCCCGTACAAGTAACAGGTATAGCAATCCCAAGATCGATGGTGTGCCACTAAAATGAAGGGTCCCTATCATGGTTTCTTTTGGAGGGCAGGCCTCCTGAGTGGAAGGCCCACTGTCCTGCATGTGCAGGTCTCGTACTGAGGAGTCCTTGGATCACTTTTGAACGAATTCACTCTGTCTTATTTTTCCAGACTCCCGTGCACTGAAAACAATTCCTTGCAGTCAGTCAGATCAAGGCATGCATTATTCATCTTTCTGTTGTACACCTTGCGTGTTCATCTTCAATTTGCCTCTGTTATTTTCTCCTCATTTTCCTTTTCCTTTTTTTTCAGGCTAGTTAAATACAGTGGCAAAATTTTTTTTACCAATTTTCGTGGTAGTGATTTTATCTTTCGATTCGGCAAATTTTTAAGAAACAACGAACATAAATCATAAAGTTTAGGGACACTACAAGGACCGGTTTCAACATCAGAATAGAAAAAGGCAGATTATTACCGAGTACCCGGTAATTTTTCTCTGACCCCAGACACGCTGTCACACACTTACACTACTCACTCGGAAAATTGAAAAGTTCCAAGGATTCTGTTTTACAGTGGGAGACTGGGAGCCTTGCCTTGCCAAAGCTTTACTTTTACATTTGCTATGTAGTGAAACAACTGTCTCTAAACTCTATTCCTCTTCCAAGGGCCACAATGGTAAAGCCCACCTGCTCAGTACATGCACCTCCATGCCGACAGCCACCACCTGCACCGTCCATTTCATACCACTTCCGTCCTCTCCGTGAATACATTCAGATAATGGCCATCCTAGTGTGGTCTTTGCGTAAGATCGCCAATCCACTTAACTGAAATAATCAGTTATTCCGTTGAGCTCATTAATGACAGCAAAGAATGTTCTAAACAGCTACAAAACTCGGTCTTACTATTCAACTTGTATTGTTGCGACAAAAGTTCCCTATACAAAGCATATATAACTAAAAACCCTAACCATTTCTGAGGGGAAGACGTTGCTTTTTCTGCAAAAACATGCATACACTACTATTTCTGCTGTACATAACTATCTATTTATACATACTGAACTAGACATTATACCATCCATAGTTGCAGCCACCAGATCGATACCTTCCCTGTAAACCTCCTTTTCTTATTTTTCAGAAAACCAAGCGTGGTGCAAAAATAGGGCTGCGCGTCCATAGTCAGCTGATCCTTGGTTTTTCCTAAAGTAAACCACAGTCGTACAAAACACACTATCCTGGACACCAGATATTTGGATTGTTCAAGCTTTGATTTCATCAGCCTCCAGATAAAAAGCAATTGCTACTGCCTGAACTTCCCATACCAAAAGGCATATCACGAACGAGGAACTTGACACTCTGTTTTCCAACGAACTCCATGATCTCTAAACACTCCTGTAAATCTGAGTCACTAACCAACATCACCCATTCTTCTTCATCATCAAGGTACTTGAGCTGAAAGCTCCCCAACTGGAGCTTAAACCTACTTGCAACTTCTTCATATAGATGAAGGCATCCTGAAGACCGGTTGAACTTGAACCTAACTGTGTCTTCTCTGTAACTAGCTTTTATGGTAATTCTTGAGGCGCCATCTTCAAAGCTAGTTTTGTCTTTGGAGTGCACCCGTTTGTCATTGGTGTTACGAGAAGTTGATGAACCAGAACCATTTGATGATTCGGTCATGTTTGAGGAGCTAGCATGATGGTGTTCCACAACTCCATCCTCGCTTTCCATCCCCACATCCATGTCATCTGGAGCAACCCTACATGCAGTGGCTTGAGGACTAAAATGGTGAAACATGTTCCCTAGCGGAGATACCACCTTGCTTGGACTCGACTTATTTAGTTCCTTTGCTTTTTCGTTAACTCTCCAGGGCGAACTGCTGCAATAGCTGAGGTTGGACGATCCAACATCAAAAGCAGATTTTCTTAACTCCTCAACAGAATCACTCGAGAAATCAGACGTTTTCTGCTCTTCTCTACGATCCTCACAATCAAACATTCTCATACCTGAACCTAGTTGTTTTCCAATAACATAGGAATCTGTCTCCAGCTTAACAGCAGGAAATTCACCCTTCGATATCGTGGTAGGAGGAGAGGACACTTCATCCTTCTTATTAGTTACATCAGAAGTCGTCCCAGCCAGGTTTTTGCTAGACAAAAAAATGCTTTTATGTGAATCAAAATCTTGGATGACTGACCCAGCAGCCACAAGTTCCCCTGTCGTAGGATCAAATTTCAATCCTCCTTCTACCCCTTCAACAGAGTCAAGAACAGTCTGTATTTTCTTCAGCGAGCGATTAACTTTGTTTATCTTCCTAGAAGGCCACCTAGAAATGCCATGCTGTCTGCATATCCTTTTCAACGTCGTGGGGCAAACTGCGAAATAATAAGCATTTCAAAGCATTAAACACATATTACCGACTCAGACACACCCTCATTCTGAACATGATTTACAATCTTGATAAATCATCAGGTGGTAACTACAAAAACCAGCTTGTAAGGAAACGAAGTACCCCATACTTCAGGGCAATGATTTTTAGACTCCCAGAATTAATTTTTTACATTCCTCCATGTGAGTCACAGTCCCCAATGGTCCTGTTACATGAAGGAGTGTAAAAATCATCACCCTTACACTTCAGACATCATCGTAATCTTCACAGTAAAAACACTAAATCTCACTGAAACAAATAAGGTTTAACACACAAGAGTATAATACACAAAATTAAATAGTAAACCACTCTCAACATATGAGCAAAATCAGTGAAATTCAAGCTCAGTACTGAATTTTGTCTACTCTAAACCATGGAATATGACTACTTGCAAGTCTGGTTTCATGTTTTCAAAAGCTAACAAATAAGGCAAACTATTGTCCTGATAATCTATCCATTGATTCATCTATTTATGATATGGCTAAAATTATTGTAGGCTTGAAGAGGTGTCTGGACATAGGACTTTTATGTCTTACTTCAGACATGGTATTTGATATGCCATATCAATTAAGATGTCTCAAGAGGATTTTGGAATGCCAAGAGCCCAAGACTCGACTCCAAATTCTTGAAGGATAATCTAGTACCACAAGTTACTTTTTAAAGGGTCCTAGGGTTTTGAAAGATAAGCTTAAAACAATTTACGGGCTTTAGTTAACTCAACTGAATTGAGAGATAAAGATGACCAAATCAACCCCCATGAGTATCAAATGTCAATAAAATGTAGGTAGTAAGGATTCCATATTTCTGAAATGAAATAAATTAACACCCAAAAAATATTTTGTACCTATTTTGTCTTTTAGGTACAAATGAGTAGCTAATGCTGCAGGGGTGAGGATATGAGGATTCAAACCCACGACAACCCCTAGGCAGGTTAAGCTCCTAACCACTAGGCCAACCTTGATCCTCGTGTTTTGTACTTACTAAAACCATAGTCATCACGGTTAATTTAATCCTTACTTAAATAGCACATATGAGACACCTACATACAACTGAAACAGATAGCATGCCCTCCTCGATCAATTAATACTTTTTCATATCTTTTCAATTGCTTTTCTTATTAGAAGACAATGATCTTTGAGGTCTTTACCCTAAGGTTACTTCTTTGTGTTTGAGAGCGAGCGATTGTTTCCAGATAACCGGGTTTGAAATAGTGAGAATTGCATCAGTTGACTCTTCACTTCTTAATATGATAATAAACCATTCATACAAAATAATAACCACATTAGTGAGTCATTTTGCTTTATATATCAAAGACAAAGAATACTAAGTCAGATCTTTGACTATATTGGAAATCAATACATATAAGTAACATGTTATAAAATTGTCGACGATATGCTTTTTGGCCATCATGTAGCGTACATTACTCTGTTGTTGCAACATCACGAAGATTGAAGTTCTTTTAAGACGTCAGCATTATTGATTGGCTCTAGATATTTGTGAATTAGTCGCAAAAAAATATTATGGGATATTAGTTTATATTTATATGTGCGTATATAACTAATACACCCTCCATCCAAGCTCAAACGCCCCATCCCCAAAAAACCCCCTATGTTGAGAAGGGTGTGCACACTAATCAGTTTACCGAAGTTTCAAAAAAATCATATAGCAAATTTGGTTAGAGTTCTCTCTAACTTGTCATGCAATTTTTTTTTTTGAAACTTTGATTATTCGAGTAGTGTGTACACCCTTTTCCAATATGGGATTGTTTTTTAATGGGGCGTTTGAGATGGGACGGAGGGAGTATACAAGTTTTCTCTATCCTAATTTTGTTTTGTGGGTGGGGGGGGGGGAGGGGGAGGGAGTTGCCATGGAGGATTCACGGAAAGGCCCGCCCATTCTAAAATGGTTATTAAGTATGTTTTTGGCCTAGCTTTTCAAAGTTATTTTAGTCCCTATTCCCTAAAATTATGAACTTGGCCAAACATAAAGTTTTTTAGAAGCTAGAAATCTTTAATAAAAGCACTTCCTTAAAAATTGACCCTAAAAAACGAAAGCACCAAATTGGTGCTTTTGTTTCTGTTTCTCTAAAAATAGTCTATTTGTGAGATATTTTTAATTTGGAAAAATAAAAAAATAGATTACAATAACAAATGAAGTGCTTTTGCAATATGTTGAACCAAACACTCACTATTTTTTCAAAAAACAGTTTTTAAAGAAATCGATTATAAAAAAAAAAATTGGCCAAACAGGCACTATATATAGAAATTCCAAACGCATAGCTACAAACCCAACTCAAAAACCAGATTTAAAGAGACTTACCACCAATGCTCTTCGCTGCATCCTTGAGGCTCCCAGAAAAATACTGCTGCAAAACACTTAAACTTACTGTCTTCTCTGCTGTACTTCGTTTTTTCTCAGTTGGCCTTCTTGGAACGCTTGCCTACAATGACAAAATTGATAATTACTAGTATGAAACATCATTTGTAGCAACAAGAAGCACGTGTAATTTAAAAGACACTCGGTTTTTTTTGGGTACAAAGACACTCGGTAAACCATAAACACAGATACACACAGACAAGGAATAATAGCAACATAAAGAGCAAAAGAAGAAGTGTTGTTCCACCATGCAGGAAGATAGACCTTATTTCTCTGTGGGCCGTAAGGGCGGGATGTGTTCAATCTAGCTAGGCTATCTTGACTCAACTGTTGCTGCGGGGTCGGATGCAGCGCCCACGGTATAATATAGAGGTCATGAAGGTGGTTAAACCACTAAACTTGTATACGGAGTAGTATAGTTTTAACCTTATAATGCAAAAAAAAAAAACAGTCCTAATAAATATAGAGAAGAGAAAAAGAAAAAGCACAACACTTTTTATATAAGGTTCGAACATGACCGTTCTCCTAGAAGTAACGGCAGCATACAGCTGTCGGAAGCACCAGAAAGCTAAATAACAGAGACCAGTGTAGAAACATCAACTAATCAGTGACTCAGCGTACTTACCTAGGTGTATACTCAAACCACATAGTATCCACGAGCACTTTAATATTACATGCAAAGCAGACCTCAGATATTATTATGGAATATGTAAACTCAGAGATTAGAGTATGGAGCAAAAATCAGATCAGATGAATACAGAGTATGAATTCGTAAGTGGTATCTTATTTAAGAGCACTAAATATGGCTGAAGTCCAAATAGGAATCAAAATAACAATCAAACCTTTTTTTTTTTGAAGGAAAAGCTACTGAGCATTAGAAAACCCCAGCCAGGGCTCTACCAAGAACATGTGCAGATGTTGGAAAATCACAAATTTGACCAAATATTCAGTTAGTATAATTTATCATTTTTTTTTTCCAGAATCAATGTATTAGGTACCACTAAAAGTCATCTGGTCCAGAGAAATCATTTATTGTTGGTCGAATGAGATTAATGATCCAGTAAGTGAAGTATATGTATTCATGGTGAATGTACTAGTCATAGGCTCATAGCCCATCAAAACAACAAAAATAGATAAGCGACACAGCCACAGAAAAAAGTTCACGACACACTACAAGAAGTTAGAAGATTGTCCGTATCCCCATATGTCCTTGTAATCAGACGCATAAACAAACATTCAGATATTCAAGGCCTTTTGATTCAAACATTCTACATCTGAGGAGTAAGGGATAGCTTAGTGGTAAACTCTACCCTTTCAAGTATCGACCTTCATGGTAAGGGTTGATTCCTTACAATCAAAACGGACTGGTCGATGGGCATTGTATTGTTCTTGCCCTCTTTTGGGAATTTTACCACGGGTATGATGCCTAATGATTTCCCTAGGTACCGGTCCTCTCCCAGCTTTACAGAGCCTACTAGACAATTAATTCAATAATTCCCAACTCAAAATAAAAGTAGAGAAGAAAATAAATCATTTTAACAAAAATTCACGTGGTGCCCTTGAGTTATCTCAAAATGCGCGTGGTGCCCTGACTTTGCAAACTTCTACTCTATGGTGCCCTTGAACCTGAACTATGTCGCCCAATGCACATGGTGGTCCTTTGACCGATTTTGACTAACGGTGTTAACTCCAAACCATTAAGTGGTGACGTCGCATTAAATTAACAATTAAATTAGGGCTTAAATTAGTTATTAATTAATATTTTTATAATATAATAATAATAATAAAATATATAACTTAAAAAATCCAAAAAGAAAACAAAAAAAAACAAATCAAATCCAATCCAATCATTTTTCTCCCCTCACCACCTCCAACCTCACCAGCCTTCCCCACCACCCACTTACCACCAACAACTACACGCACTACCTCCAATATCCCGTCCGTCACCACAAGTGGGAAGCAGGTGGCGGCGCGAACCCAGTTCCGCACAAATTGGACCGCGTCGTGCAACCACTACATCCAATAACCTCTTCTCTTCGTTTTCTCTCTCCTCACTATTGAACATCCACCACCCTTTCCCTAGCACCAACCACCACCCGTGTTATCTCACTAATGCGCCGCTGCATCTTAGTGTTTCCGGCAAGTTTTGGCCGGAGATGTGTGATTTGGAGTTTATATGTTGGGCTTGAGGAACTGCTAAGGCGCTAGGCGGGCCAACATCCGCTAGACTGGGCTCGCACCGCCACTTGCGGCCTAGTGGTGGTGAAAGCGGGGAGGTTGGTGGTTGTCGGTATGGTCGACACTCTAGCTGGGTGGGTTGTGGGGAAGGCTTGGGAGGTTGGGTGGATGGTTGAGGAGAGAGACTAATGGATGTGATTTGGAATTTTTAGAATATATATATTTTATATTATTATCATTAGTTTATCATATAATTATTAATTAATAACTAATTTAATTGCTAGTTGCATGCCACGTCACCACTTAATGGTTTGGAGTTAATACTGTTAGTCAAAATCGGTCAAATGGACACCATGTGGACTAGATGATATAATTTAGGGACACCATAGCGTAGTAGTTTGGAAAGTGGAGGCACCACGCACATTTTGACATAATTCAGGGGCACCACATGAATTTGCCAAACTCAGGGGCACCACATGAATTTGCCAAACTTAATTTCTTTTAAGCAAAAAAAAATAAAAATAAAAAATAAAAACTTTCTCGGGGCATAATAGACTCGACGAATACAACATCATCATCTTCAAAATTATATATAAATCTCTTTGGAAATACGTACTGCATGCAACCAGGATTCTTTGTACCGCCAAAATGAGAAGAGTAATAGATAAGAAATAAAACCTGTTCAGAGGAGCAGTTTTCTTCAATGGAATCAACTTTAACATTGGCTTTATCCAGAGACATTTGTTCATTCAACTTGCTTTGGAGAAAAAGCTGTTGAGCACCGGTTATGGATACATCACTTGGAAACAAGCTTTGAGTCATCCCATAATGTTCGGCCTTAGCATCCAGGGAACCAACCAGTTCTGCATCAGCAACAGTTCTCAAACTCTTGCATATTCTTTGCATAGTACCTGAGAGGCTATCCAACAAAAGTTGTTGCTCCTTGTTCCCTTTCATGTTCAGAGGTAGAAAGAATTCTAATATGTAGTCGTCATCCGCAGTATAAGTGCTCCGAAGCCTAATTGCAACAGCAGCGGTCAGTCCATACTTCCGAGCATGTTGTACTAAAGGGTATTCCTTAATATGATAATTCTTCACATCGGAGTAGAAAAAGGGGAGATTTGACTGCAAGGCTTTTCCAGCAACACCCTGACCTTCTTCAAGAGGATGTTCTGAGCATGCATGGACAAATCCTTGCATTTCTTTATCATTCACATAGCATGTAGTCTCCTCAATGCACAATATTGACTTCTTATTCGTATTCAATTTATTCTCTCTAGCTTGAATCCTGATAATCTTTTCCCCTTCTTCCTCCTCCAAAGTACATGGGATCCATGTGAGAGCCAACGGTAATCTGTGTGCATGACACACCGCTCGTAACACATCAGTTATCTCTTCTAAGGCAGTTTTCTGGTTCACTGAAAGATGCTGCAAAATATAAAGTAAACTTAAGACATGTGTCCTATGACATTAAATCAACTTGCCACATAATCCCTTCTCTATTTTTCAATTTGTTCTCTACCAGAGGAGAGATCAAAAGATATACTGAGGGGGGATAGTAAATAATACCTGAGGGGGCAGCCGAGGAGGTGCAGTTGTTCTCAGGTCTACTGCCTGAAAATTTTTTAGCAAGGATAGACTTTAAGAGAAGCCCAGAGAAACTTGACAAACATGTTTCAGACGTGTAATGGTCTCTAAAGTAGAGCTCAAAATTTCCAAACTAGATAGTCACTAAAAAACAATAACCAAAAGATGGCCACCCTGTCATTTAAGAATCTGTAATTTAACATAGTTTAATTGGATGCTCAAAGGAGTCCAATGCTGATCAGCACGAAATGCAGCGAAATTTTACCAAGCCTGTTGGTGTCATTATAAAAGCAAATGCTTTTTATGCCACTGATGTTTCTTCAGACAAGGAGACGAGGATTAGACATGATCTAGATTGACCTAGCGATTATCAGGGAGTCGCCTATCTTATGATCAGATTGGCATGGCCAAGTATCAAACACAAAGAACCCCGCTATTCAGCTCTCTCCACTTTTGGACTGTGAAGGATAGAGATAGCCAGACAGGCACAAACATGATGATGGCTCAAAGGCTCCCGCCTATGCTGAGGTCCTAGGGGGAAAGATGCATGCGACTTTACCTCAAGAGAGTTTCCTTCAGGATGACTAGTACTGGAAGTTATTGCGAGTAGCCGAGAATTGCCTCAATTGATTGCTACTTCACAAGTTCACAATATGACAAGCGGAGACAAATTAGTGAGTCAAAGAATAGTGGTCTTTGGCTCCATTGGAAATAGGAACAAAGCAGGCAAGTTAAACATATATTACAACACCACTACAGACGGGCATGATGGAGCTGCCCTGGAATCACAGGGTACCTTACTTCAGTTTATGCCAGTAATTGGCTTTGTAGCTACAGCTAAGATCTACAAATCAGGGAAAAAAAAAACAATAAAAAGAAACAACCACAACTAGCCAGACCTCTTCCTCAAAAGCAACAACACGCTCTACCGACACAGAGAAGGGGTGCGGGAGAATTATTCATGGCAAAATAAACAAGTTTAAAATGAAAGATGTACTCACCTCAAGAGCACGGCATACAGATTCTATTTCCAGATCAAAATTGGGTTTTTCCTTCACAGTGACAAGTTCCAACACAGCGCAGCAGGAACCCTCAGAGGGACTAAAAATAGGAATAGCAACAGATCCACGAACTTCATTTTCAAGAGCATGGTTGACGCGCAAGTATTCAGCTGAGCTATAATAGCTAATATTTGATGTCCATTCAGGGATCTTGGATATAAAAACACGACCTGGAAGCCCCGGAAAGGAACCTGGTTTTTCTTCAGCTGAAAAAGTGTATGATCTAGAAACTTCACGATAGCCTAAAAGCATGTGGTCGAGCAAGTATGGCTGCTCACACGTGCTCAAAATGTTCTGATCTCCAGATCTAATAGGAACCCACATTTGGGCCAAAATTCCTCCTCCAGAGGATTCTTTAAACAAGGACAATGCACGAAGCATTTTATCGGACAACGAATGACTAACAGGCCTAGGAACTCTGCTCTGGGATTGCAAGAAATCGTTTTCCTGTTTGGAACCAGAGTCATGTTCGAGTGGGGGAACTAGAGCAGGACTACTAAACTGAGCATCTGAATGAGGATACATCATTTTATCAACATAACTTATAGGACTTCCAAGGACATTCAGACCATTGACACTATCACAAGTCATAGGAAATGTAGCATTTTGCTGCTCTGAAAAGTTCATCTGATCATAAGAAGCATAATTTAAGGGCATTGATGAAAGAGAAGCAAACCCATAAGACGCTAACAGCTGTTCAGTCGCTGAGGGACTGTTGCACCACCCAGCATAACCTTCAAAATTCATCATTTCGGAGATGTTACCAAATTGATCTTCAGTTGAATTTCCAGCTTCTCGATCAACCTCCGAGCTCACATCAGACTGAACACCAGATGATGCCCAAGTATGGATTCCTTTCTCCTTTGGAGAAAAGGAGAATTCCATTAAACGATACAAAATGACCTACAATTCCAAGTCGAAGAAGCAATACATCAAACACGCGGCTCAAAAGTCGGCTCTTTGACGGCACAAATCTGCAATAGTATCATCCATTTGCATCAGTTTGACATTATTTTAATGCTTTGCCATCTTGCGATTCCATCAATGAACATCACAAGGTCTGATTAAAAAAATGTCAGACAAAACAGGAATTTCTATGTCAAAATTGATCTAAACAAAGTGAGAAAGAAAAAAAAAACACATAAAAAAGTACTACTAAATTAAGAAACTCAAACATCTTTTCATGAGGTCAGCATCTACTACCCCCCCTAATCATGTTCCACACTTCCACCAACTAGAAGCAAAATTCTTCAACTGGGTATTCCAAAAAAAGAAAAGATGTACTATATCTTCCAATTTACTAAAAGTCAACTGCTATCTTAAAACAATTAAAAACAACCACCAATATATAATCTCATAATATATTCCCATGAACTGAAATTGCAAACAAATTGCCACAACATAATACTATAAATTACACCAAAAAAAAAAAAAAAAACAATCATGAAAAATAACATTCAAAGTTTGAAAGCAACAAACTTAATACATCTGGCCAACTAATGCTCAAACTTACCATAAACTACAATTAATCACAGTAATTCCACAAGTTTCAATCCAAATCATGATGCTAATAATTAGAGACAAATACAAAATCCCACATCAAATTAATCCCCAAAACAAGAGGAAGCCCCCAAAAAAATTGAGGGAAATTCAAAGTAGAGGAAAAACCCACCTCAGAAAACACAAATTACTGCCAAAATTAGAGTAAAGATTCAAACTTTATGGTGAAAGAAATGGAAATGCAATAATATGGAAATGAAGTTAAACAACTCAACAAATCAGAGGAAAGATTCCAACTTTATACTGGGAATGAAAATCAATGCAATAATGAAGTGAACACTTCCCGAATCACAACCAATCAGCAAAAACAACAAACCCCTCACCTCAACAAAACAAACGTAAACTAGACGTCTTCCTCATTTCTGAACTAGCGAGCTAAGGCAGAGGAGAGAAAAAGAGAGAGAGGAGGGGAAACACCGACTCAGAAAACCCGACCAAAATTTGCGGACATTGAAAGTCGTGATTTTTCCAAAGTTGAGCACAGAAAACAAGGAAACAAAGATTAATACAACAACGACAACAACTCTCTGAGCTACAGTGAGAAGAAGAGGAAGGAGGAGAAGAAGAAGAATAAAGAGTGGATATGTTTTGGGTATAAAAATGGGCGGCGGTCTAAAAGCATAACGACCCCCTTTTTATGATGATTATTATGCTGACGATATGGTATCATGTGCTATTATAAACATACGTGGGTTTTCTGAATTTTATGAATTTTTTGCAGTCAAAATTTTAGTACAACGAGTACAGTTTTTATGAGCAAATATTTTTGCCTCTTGTGTTAAGGAAATTAAAGAGGTGTATTACAGAAGATTGATTGATATAAGAGGAGAGGAGAGAGAGAGAGAAGGGAGGAGAAGGAAAAATGTTTGTCTGATAGTGAGTGTGGGTAGATCCACAAACACCGCTTTTTGATCAACAAGATGACTCCTTCTGTATGTTGCCAAAATTGTTGGCGTCACCCATTGCATTTTTTCTTTTGTTTTTTTTTTAAAAAAAAAAATTTGATGTACCAAATTGGCTAATCTTACTTTAGTTTCTTTATTAAAGGCTGACCGATTTGGTGTTTTTGATTCTTTAATTATAGAAATATCATTTTTTGGGTGGTTTCCATGTTTGGATCTCTCCTATGTGAGTAAACTGGTGTTGTCCATGGATAACTATTGCTAGGCATACTGCCACCACTCCAACAAATAATCAATCCACGGCAGTCACAGACACAGTCTGGCGCGTGTAGTAAATCATATCAACTTGAACTATAGGGTGATGATTTTGTCAAGGCAAATATGTCTATTATATGAACACGATTCAATGAATCTGTCTTGGCGGTAATAATTACTGTTTTCACAAAATCATCGCTCGAATTATATATGTAC
This sequence comes from Spergularia marina, assembly GCA_963680865.1. Lineage (NCBI taxonomy): Eukaryota > Viridiplantae > Streptophyta > Magnoliopsida > Caryophyllales > Caryophyllaceae > Spergularia > Spergularia marina. Next base: position 10,867,479 of record OY804550.1, on the reverse strand, counting down.
TCCCTCTGTCTCGACTCAAACGCCCAAGAGGTTTTTGTAAAAATTGATGCAGTAAGTTGTGTGGGTAATATTGAGAAAAAGGAAGAGAGAGAATGTGAGGTTTAATGAAAGTAAGAGAGATATGCGAGAGGATGTGATAATTTAATCAAAGTAGGAGAGAGAAATATGTCCCAAAATAGATGCAATGTTTGAGATGAGACGTCCCAAAATGGAATATGGGTCATTTGAGTTGGGACGGAGAGAGTATGATGTATGCAGGGACAAGTGATAACTCACAAGTCACAAGTAGGGGTGGCAAATGGGTCGTCGGGTCGGTTCCGGGTCGGGTTATGGCGGGTCGGTTCGTATCAGGTCGGGTCATACCGGGTCAAATGACCTTTCGGGTCGGTTCCGGGTTGGGTCGGGTCGGTTTTGGGTTGATTCTATCGAGGAAATTTTATGCCGGATCGGGTCGGTTTCGAGTCGGGTCACAATTGGTTTTAGTTACTAATGGTCATTTATGGACGTTATTTCAATTTTTGGCATTGCCAATCGGGTCATTGTCGGGTAACAGGAGGTCGGGTCGGTTACGGGTCGGGTCATCATCGGGTCGGGTCTTGTCGGGTTTGGTTGATCACAATTTCGGGTCTGATCGGGTCAGATTCTCAGGTCAACGAATCGGGTCGGGTCGGGTTTGCCAGCCCTAGTCACAAGTATAGGTATCGATGTGAACACAATATGTAACAGTCCGAACCACTGTATGATGGTATTGATCATATGAGCCTAAGTATCCTAATGTGGGACAAAACAACTCCATAAACCACTTTTCATAATACGTAGTGTTACAAACTCCCCACTTAAAGAATGCAACATCCCTGTTGCGCCTCAACCAAACCATATCAATATCAACACAGGCCCACGATCTCCGCCGACCAAACCATATCAACATCAACACAGATCCAAGATCTCCCCTGCTAAACGGCTAGTCTTGGCCTCGCCCCAACACCCAACACGCGGTCGCATGGTTGCTCTGACACCATCTGTAACAGTCCGAACCACCTTCCGTTGCACCGCAACTCAGTAAGATGGGAAGTTATCCCTTAGGCCTTAAATCCCCACTTGGGCTCTAAAAGGTGAATGCCTTGTTGTAGGTATATATGATGGTAGAAATATATTATAAACTGATGATATGAACCTTAGTTTCCCAATATGGGACAAACCAACTTCATAAAATACTTTCCATAATCCGTAGTGCTACACAAAGTAGTACTTCCATAATTCGTAGTGTTACACAATAAGTACTACTCTACTTGTTACCGGATTCAAAACCTCTAGACTTGTTTCTTTTTAGAGTTGGTTGCATTTACTATAAGAAAAAATTATAAATGAAAATACATTTTTGATAATAAGAGAAAAATCTACATTGTAAAGTCAAGGATCGATTTTAACAAAAACCTAGTAGAGTAAGTTTTCAACTCCGCTAAATCAGATCACTTAGTCCAGGTTCGATAGGACTACATCTTTTTGATATGATCTGATTTGAATGCTCCTGATCTAATTTGATTTGAATGAATCTGATATGATCTGTTTGATTGATATGAATCTGATCAGATTCGAATATGTTGAAAAATTAACTATATTTTGACGAATTATACCAAGATACAGACTATTTCATTGATTGTTATTTGAACAAGTTTGATGTGGTCTGATCTAATTTGTAGAATCTGACCTGACCTGATCTGATTCGAATGACTCTACTCTGATCTGATCTTAATACCACTTTTATTAAATTTTATCAAATAGTGTAGCTAGTTGTCCGAGAGTAGTGCTGGACATAGACCAGAGTTAATCAAGAGTATGTAAGTATGACTATCGGAGGTTTATTTCTGGTGGTCATTCAATTTTCTCCACTTTCCATTCAATCAATTATTTTTAAATATCACTAGCATTTAAACCGTGCAAAATTGCATGGCCCCCGATTGCAATACACATACACTTCGTATAGAGTTTCATTTTATTAGGATTAATAAATCAACTGTATACTAATATAACATGATTTTCTTAGAAATTCAAGTGTCTTAATATTAAGTTATTATAAGGATTATTATTATTGAGTGGAGTAATATATATTGAATGGAAGAGCATGCCTACCGCACAAATACTTTATGTCGATTAGTAAATCCAATTGTTTTGTCGTTAGATAATTACTATTTTTTTTTTAAATAAATAAAATTCATTAATATTGTCGCCAAAACGGCACTTACACCAAGAATTATAACGATACAAATATCGTCAAATATATCTAATTGACACAATTTTTCCCTAGTTAACAAAATTGATCCCTTGCACGTCGACATCTTTGCGTCTTTCATCGGCATCGTAGATCTATGTAACTCGAAGAAGTAAAGGGCAATCAACGTAGTTAATAGTATTTGATCGCGAATTCAGCATCCATCGCAATGGCATGACAAAACTAATGAATATCAGATCCTTGTAACACTCTCGCGAATCTCAGTATAAATCCACTTATATAGTGGTAGAGATACCCTCACGAGGAGGTAGAAATATAAACCCACCTATATGGTGGTAGAGATTCTCTCTCGAGGAGGTAGAAACGAGTTATTATTGATAATAATTAGCGAAAACTAATTAATTAGAGTGAATAATAAGAAAATTGGGGCTTACCACCATCTAATTGATGGCTGGTAGCCCCTAGATTTAGATTTCCGTTAGATAATTACTATTAAGAGATGAATCAACGGTCAAAACATGATCAAAAACTGTGTTATATTTTTATTTTTTGAAGCGATGAACTTGGCTATATAGATTATAGTAAAGATTATTTTCAAAACAAAATAAAATAAAATAAAATTAGTGAAAATTACAGAAGTTGTCAAATAAAAAATTTCATTAGTTTTTAATTAACTTTTTACATATGTGTTCTACACCCACTTTTTGTGACACATGAACCGTATTGACTCGCACCGGTTATGACCTTCATATATATAGTTTTCCTTTTATCAGCGCTTTTGTGTGTCATAAACCCAATTTGTAATCCACATAACCCCATTAACGCACAACTTTTTTGAGTCTCTTACATTTTTATTCGAACCCATGTTCACGAAATCGTAAGACACCCATGAGACTCGTCTAACTTGTTTGACATGCTTAGCCTACATGGAGAAAAATCTTTTGCATATATAGTTTTATTTTATTCAATCGTTATTAGCCATATTTACGGATTATTTTCCATTATTCTAGGGCCTAATTGATTTTATAGATTATTCTTTCCTTTCTTATTGAGTTTTTAATAAAAAAAATCATTTTATTGTCAAGTAAGAGCAAATACACAATTTTTTAATTAGGAGTTATGACGTGGTAAATGACATCATCGCTGATGTGGACGTAAAAATTTACACTAAATGTTTTGTATATTAACCAATATAATATTCATGAAAAGGGTTTTGCAATAGTATACTTAGGCCCTGTGCGATTCAACTTATTAAACAATGTTTTCAAATCAGATCATATTTATTCAAATCAAATCAATTCAGATCAGTTTTATTCAAATCAAATCAGAATTATCTAAATAACAATTAATGAATCTAGTCTATTTATAGTTATTAATTCGTCTAATTGCAGTTAATTTATCAATTAATTCTGTGTTGATCAAATCAAATCAAATCATTTCAATTCAAATCAAATAAAATCAGATCAGAAAAATGCAGTCCAATCGCACAGGGCCTTAGGTATTAATTGAGGATTTGATTTGATTTGAATAAGCTTGATTTGATTTAATCTGAACTGCATTAATTGATAAAATAACTGCAATTAGATGAATTAATAACTAAAAATAGCCTAGATTCATTGATTGTTATTTGAATAATTCTGATTTGATTTGATTTGATTTGAATAAAACTGATCTGAATGGATTTGATTTGAATAAATCTTATCTGATTTGAAAACACTGTTGAATAAATTGAATCGCACATGGCCTTAGGCTCTATTTGATAGGACTTAGTGCATGTTTGGCCAAGCTCCAACTTCTACAGAACTACTTCTCAGAAACAGTTTCTAAGAAACAGTTTTTGGAGGAGAAGCTCCAAATTGGAGCTTCTATTTCTGGAGAACAAATTTACACTAGAAGTGTTTCTCAGAAACCAGAAACAGTTTCTCAGTTTTGGGTGTTTGGCCAGTTTTCAGTTTCTAGGACCCAGAAACAGTTCAGAAACATTTCAGAAGCTTGGCCAAACACACCCTCTCAGATGAATTCAAATCAGTTCAGATCAGAATCATTCAGTTCAGATCAGATCATATCAAAATTATTCAGATTAGATCGAAATCATTCAGATCATGATTGAAAATTGGTTCAGTTCAGTCAAATAAGTTGTTTTTAGAATAATATCATTATTAACACTATTCCTTTTAATTGTAATTATTATAGGTCACAAAAATAAAACTATACAAGGAAATTTTATTTGAAAAAATCATCATAAATTACTATTAGAAATGTAAACGAATTGAAGTATCTAATGGATTGTCATATAGTTAATTATGCCATTACATATCATCCTCATGTTCCATATCAATCTTCATATCATTTCGCTTTGCGCCAACTTATTGTTGAGTATCATCTTCTTGATCGACATGATGATATTTACTAGGATTGGTTTTACCATAGCGTAATGTGTGAGGGCTCAGATAGTATCTCTGCTTCCCACAAATTTCTTGTAAATTGTTATTGATTCTTCGTGATAGTAATAATAGGATATAATAATAATAATACTCTCAGTCATATGGGTCTTTGGCTTTGTGGGGATTGTTTCAAAACTCATGCATTTCGTGCTAAGTGTCGTCATGGTAGCATGTCTAATTTTGTGGGTCCCACTGATACTGGTGACGAAATTGTTCGTGTTATCCTCTACAATTTGGACAAACCGCCAGCTGCTGCTCCTTTGCATCCCAGGCTCTATCTTCGGGTTTCAATGTTAACCTACTTGATCGCTTGCTTTCTAAACGGTTACGTATGGTTAAGTGTATTCCTCCGAAGTGTCGTTTAGGTTTTTCGTGAGTACTTAAAGGGGCGCTTGAGAAGGTTATTAGTAGGCCTGATGACATCTCATGTTGGGTTCAGTTGTTTGTGTTGCCGCTGCGTACTCTCAAGACTTTTTCACCACGAAGTTGTCGCGAGTGTCGATCTGCTACTAGACGCCGTTTGCTGGAGGAGTTTATTGTCTGTGCCGTTTTCACTTGGGGTGAGCCCGGGGGCGAGTGGCAGCTTGTTCAGGATACTTTGGCTGAGGATTCGCCTCCTTAATTTGCTGGATGTTGATGATGATGCCCTGGAGTTGTGTGAGTGCAATGTCAAGCAGTGTAGGCGTAAGGTCGTTGATGGTTATTTTACTGTGGCGGTTCATGTTCCATCTTCCTGTGGAATTGCCCCTGACTTAGATGCCACCTGACCCGTCTTTGCCTATTGACTATGCTGATTAGCCTCACTTTGACTATCATGTCCCTGTTGTTCTTGATCGGATTAGGAGCTTCCCGCATGGTACGTCTTGTGGGTGCGACGGTCTACGTGCTCAGCATCTTATGGATTGTTTGAGTGGGGGCCGCTTTGGCAATTTCCGACGAGCTGCTTAACCTTTTCCTTGAGGGGAAGTATACTGCTGTGTTAGGTCCCTTTGTTGCTACTGCACCTCTTACCCCGCTTGTTAAACCAGGCGGTGGTATTTGCCCTATTGTTATGGGTACAGTGTGGTGGCATTTGGTTTCCAAGGTTGGCGCCTCATAGGTGGGTCTATCCTTGGGTGATTATTTCGCTGACCTTCTGTTTGATGTTGGTTGTCCGTTGGGGGGGGGGGGCTGAGGTGGTCTTGCATGTCGTGAACCGATTGGTTGAGGGTCGTGGAGATGAGGTGGGTCTCTCCATGTTATTGGTCGACTTTCATAATGCCTTTAACATGGTGGATCGTGCTGCTATGCCTCAGGAGGTTCGTCTGCAATGTCTTGCTCTCGCTCGTTGGGTCGACATCTGTTACTCTGGCCATGCGCGCTTATATTATGGGGAGTACACTCTTTTGTCGTGTCAGGGGGTGCAGCAAGGTGACCCCCTTGGCCCCCTGCTTTTTGCCCTAGTGTTGCACACTTTAGCGTGTAAGATTAGGGACTCTTTCGACATGTGTTTGCAGGCTTGGTATTGGGACGATGATACCTTGGTTGTAGGTCAAGTTTTGGAGTTAATTTAGGCTGATGGTCCTCGTGTGGGTCTCCATCTTACTGTTGATAAGATTGAGGTTTTTTGGCCTTTGGAGGATCCACGGAGCCGGCTTCATATTGCGAGGCCTCTCCTTGGGGTCAAACTTTTAGGTGGGCCATTCATTGTCAATTTTGGGTTTTGTAGTTCTTTGGTAATGAGGAGGGTGGCTAATGCCGTTGAGCTCATGGGCGCGGTCGCTAGGCTTAATGATCCGCAGAGCGAGTTGTTGCTACTTCCGGCTTGCACTGGGGTCTCTAAGCTATATTTTGCTTTACGTACTTGTGCGCCGTGTATTTTCAGTCTTCAGTTAGCTTTTGATGCGGCCTTACGTTCTTATTTGGAGCATAGCGTGGTTGTTACGGGTTCGGGCTTTGGTGATTGACAGTGGAGGCTTGCTACTTTGCCTTTCTCTTTTGGAGGGCTTGGTGTCTATTCGGCCGGGGATGCTTTCGATTACGCTTTTTTAGCGCGCCGCGGCTTCAGTCTGCTAACTTGCAGACTACACTTCTTTGCCATGCTGGTATCGCCTCTATGGGGTCTGCATTCGCTGTTGGTGTTTTTAATAGGACTATGGAGGTCAACATTTTAGGTAATCCTGGTGAGATCGCTGCCCCCAGACTTATGAGGAGATTAGCAGAATTGTATTTCGCACGAGTCGCTAGGGATGTCGCTTCTGTTTATTCCTTTACACCGCATCAGTTAGGTTTATGGAGGTCTCAACAGGGTATGCGCAGTTCTGATTTCGGAGTTGGGTTAGTTATGAATGGTCGGACCTATCGATGCGTTCTTTGATATCGTCTGGAAATACATTTGTTTACAGTAGAACACCTGTGTTCTGCTTGCTCGCGGGTCTTTCTTGGTGATATATTTGGGGATCATGCAGTCTCGTGTACGAGTGTTGTGTGTGTCAAGCATCGGCATAGCGCAGTTCGTGACACGCTGATTGACATCCGTTACCCATCTGGGATCTCAGCAGGAAATGAGGTTGACATTGCCATGGTTGGCGCTGATGGTCGACCTCTTCGTCCAGCGGACATGCTGCTATATTCGTGGGCTGACGGGCGCGACGATTGTGTCGAGTTAATTGGGTCTTCGCCCTTGACACAGCCGAGATTGACTGACTTTGAACAGGTAGTGCGGAAAGCGGCCAATCATAAGCGTGCTAAGTATGAGGTTAAGTGCGCTGCTTTGGGGTCTGCCTTCCTTCCCTTCTCTTTCTCCTCTATGGGGGAGTTGGAGCCAGTAGTTGTTGCTCTGCTCAAGCGGATCCAGATGTTCTCCACGATGCAGGATATCGGTGCGCAGGCTGCAACTTCTTGGATTGGTTTTTCCATAGCGAAAGGTGTGGGGGCTCAGATAGTATCTCGGATTCCCACCAATTTCTTGTAAATTATTCTTGAATCTTCATTCAATAAACCAAAAAATAATAATAATAATAATAATAATAATAATAATAATAATAATAAATAAATAAATAAATAATAAATAATAATAATTATAAGTATAAAACTAGGGTTTTTTTGTCAGACCACACCTATTAAAACAACTTTTTTGTCAAACTACACCTAATAAAACATATTTTTGTCAAACCACACCTAATAAATCCCATTTTTTTGTTAGACCACACCTAAATACATAATGTTGACTTCCAACCTTCATCCACCCATTGCCGCCTTTTACCCGCCCATTGCCGGCCATAACCACCTCATTGCCTCCCCTATAGCCACCCCCATTGCCTCCCCTAATCCATATTCTTAACACATTTCCAATTTCCCGCCATTTCTAACAAATTTTCTCTCAATCCCTAATGTTTTCTCCCTTTATTTTTTCAAATTTCCTCAATCTATTTCATCAAAATCTATTCAAAGGGAGATCCTCAAATTTATCTTGGAGTTAAAAATCAAATTTGGGGAGGAAATTAAGTTTGAGGAATTGAAAAGGGAGGGGGAAAAACCAATTTTAATTTGGTGGAAGTAGGGTGATTATGGGTGGGTAAGGGGCGGTTATGGGTGGGTATGGGGGCGGGATGGGTTGTTATGGGTGGCTGTGGGGCGGGATGGGTGGTTAAGAGGCGAAAGTCGACATAGGTGTAGTCTCACAAATAAAAAGACTTTAATATGTGTGGTTTTACAAATTTTGTTGTGGGTGTTGTCTGACAAATAAAATATTTTATTAGGTGTGGTCTGACAAAAAACCCTAAAACTATTAAAGAATATGTTAAATTGATATGTTCAGTTAAGTTCTATTCAGTTCAAAAATCACAAATCCCAATCAGATAAGATCAAAATCATTCAGATCAGTTCAGACCAGATCAGAATCATTCAAATCAGATCTGTTAAGATCAGATCAGACCGGTTTAGTTCAAAAAGATGCAGTCCTATCAAACGAGGCCTTAGTATACATGTCATTGAATCCATGTGAGTCCCAGTTATGTACACCTTCCGTCCTCTAGGGATTGTTAATAAATAAAAACGGAAACTCTTACAAAATTTACTTGTGTATTTCCTGAGTTATTAATTATTACCATAACTAACATATATACATGATAATGTCTTGTGAAATATGGCAAATGTTGAAAAAAGTGATATACTCCGTAACAGTTATTTCTAGATTAGATTAGTAGCAATTTCTGGATGAACGATAAAGGAAATTTGAACAATCTTTAGAGGATGGAGGAAGTAGTATAGTAGAATCTTATAATTGAGATTTTTTTTTCGAAATAGGGCTCAAAAAATAAATATTAAACAAAATGGGTTGAATTGAAAAATGTTTAATCTTATGGGGTGCACGTCACCCCATTTCAGGTTCAGGGTAAAACCGCCAGTGCCCCTGGCGGTTTACGTGTCTTGAATAGTAACTATGCGTTTGTAGGGAGATCTTGGGCAATCGTGAAAACCGCTAGGGGGTGGCGGTTTCACGTTTTTTTTTTCGAACGTTATACGTGTATTTGGGGAAAAAAATACATTACTCCCCCAACTCACCCCCGACTCTCACCCCGACTCACCCCCAATTCTCCACATAACACTTCCCATGGCGGTTTCATCACCGAACTGAGTATAGAGAATCGAAATAAAATTTTTGTCAAGGGTGAAACCGCCATGGGGGGTGGCGGTTTCACGTTTTTTTTTTCCAGAACGTTATACGTGTATTTGGGGAAAAAAATACATTACTCCCCCAACTCGATCACCCCCGTCTCTCACCCCGACTCACCCCCAACTCTCCATATAACATCCTCTCTCTCCTGCTCCAACTCACCGCCCCTCCTCCGTCGTCTGCCGCCTGCTGCTCTGCCGCCGCCCAGTTGTACTCCTATACTCCTAATTGTTCATATTATTTTGGTAATGTGTCTCTCTCCTTAATTTAGGTTAATTTTATTCATTGTAATTTAGGTTAGATTCAATTCATTAGTTTAATTGTTTGTTATTTTAGTTAGATTACTAATTTATTGAATAATTTGTTTTGTTAGTATTGATAATGATTTACATTTTCATGGGTATATAGTAGAAGTTGAATTTTTAGGGGTTTTGTTTAATAATATTGTAATTAAACCACCCTAATTTAGGTTAATTTGAGTTCATTGAGTTGTTTTTGTAGGTTAGATTACTAATATATTTAATCCAATTTAGTTAGCATTGATGCTTTAGTTTAGTTATTACAATTCATAAGTCGATATTTAGGGTTTTGGTTAATAGAAGATTTATGTTGGTTGAATTTCTTAATTAAATTAGTTTATTTTTCTCATTATAGAATAGAAATTAATGGATATCCTTTGGTATGTTATTGGGATGGAGAAATTGTTGAAACTAGTGGAAATGTTTGTTATAAGGGTGGAAATGAGAGTTTTGTATTTGCTAGTACTAGTATGATTTATAATGACTTCATTGGGGAGATTTGTGACGCAATGAAAATTAATAGAAAGATTGTTTCATTGACGCTGAAGATGAAGTATCCGAGTGCGGGGTGTTATAAGGTTGTACCCCTTAATAATGATCGATCTTTACTTGCTATGTGGGCAATTGTTCGACACATACTCAAAGGTTCATTCTATGGAAATTTATGTTGAAGTGGGAAGGCTAAACTCTAGAAATGTATTGCCAACAACGATTTCAACAACGCCCAATACTTCTCTCACATCAATGAGATTTGGGGATGTTGCGCAATATGTTTCCGTTGAAACCAATAACATAAATAAGGGAACCTTGGACGAGTATTTAGAAGGAGATGAGGCGGAGGAGGAGTTGAATGTTGTTGAACGTATGATTGATGATGAAGACGAGGATGACGATTTGGTTGGGAAGAGTGCTCCACACGTAAAATTCAATACGATTCAGGAAATTGATCAACAACATGTGAATGCTTGGAAAACATGGGTCAATGAAGTTGAAGTTAAGGTTGGTGGGGAGTTTATAGTTGGTCAAGGATTTCCAAATAAGGCTGCTTTGATAGAAAATGTAACTTTGTACTCTGTACAACGTAACCAAACTTTCAACGTGTCTGAATCCAAACCTCACACTGTCACTTTCAAGTGTGGTAGAAAGCCAAACCCATGCAATTGGAGGCTTAGGGCATCACAAAAGAAGAACAGTTTTCAGAAGCCTTCACCATTGTCACTTATCTTGGGCCTCACGAAGCTACCTGTGTTGGTGACGTTATTCCACGTGACCATATGAATTTGAAACGAGGTTTCATTAGTGAAGCTATTAAAAACCTTGTTGCCAAGGCTTGGTCTATTACAGTCTCAGTTCTTATTGAATTTATCAAAGATAAATTCAATTATACTATCTCATATATGAAGGGGTGGAATGCTAAACAAAGGGCAATTGCAAATTTATATGGTGATTGGGATGAATCTTACACTTTGCCTCCTCACTTCATGCAAGCAATGAAAGAATCCAACCCGTGTATTGTTGTACATTTTGTAAATACGCCAACATGCAAACCAAACGAGGAAACTTTTTTTCGAGTGTTTTGGGCATTTGGACCATCAAATCAAGGTTTCAACCATTGTCGCCCTCTTATGACTATTGATGTCACTCATTTATATGGGAAATATAAGGGTACTTTACTTGTTGCAACGGCAGTTGATGCTAAATCCACTTGCTTTCGGTATTGTTGAGAGTGAAAATACTAATAGTTGGCCTTGGTTTATGGCATGTATAAGGAGTTTCGTGACAGATAGAAAAGGTCTTTGTATTATATCAGATAGACATGATGGCATCAAAGGTGCTTTGAATGAACACATCGAAATGACTGAGCCTCATGCCTACCATAGATTTTGCATGCGTCATGTGGCATCCAACATCAACACAAAGTTTAAAAGTAGGGATTTGAAAAACTTGTTGGTTGGACTTCCACACAACATCAGAAGGAGAAGTTCAATCGTGGTTTCAATCGAATGAGTGAAATAAATATTGATCCACGACGATATTTGACCAAACATGGCTTGGAGATGGAGAAGTGGTCAAATTACCATGACGGTGGGTTCAGCTATGGTATAATGACTACCAATATGGTGGAGTGTTTCATTGGAGTTTTGAAAGGAGGCCGATTCTTACCCATCGTCGCACTTGTGAAATTGACATTTTATTGAGTTAATGAATACTTTGTGGAGCGGCGTGAGAAGGCAAAATAAAGGCTTGAAGAGAGACATGCATATTTTAAGAAAGTAATGGATGCCATTGCTGTAAATTCTGAGAAGGCCGCACACCATACCGTTGTGGAATTTGATAGAGGATTGTTTCATGTGACCACTGGGTCGGGACGTAGAGGTAGTGGAAAAGGGAAACATAAGCATACTGTGAATGTTTTGACTAAAACATGCACTTGTAAAAAACTTGAAATTTACAAGTACCCTTGTTCACATGTACTTGCCGTTTGTGGCTCAATGGGTTTAAGTACAAATGCATTTGTGTTACACTAGTGGTGAGTATTTAGGGTCATACGCACCCAAATTTCGACCCATTCCGGATGAAACTTATTGGACACCTCTTGATGGTCCTAAAATCCTTGCTAATAAGGATATGAAACGTGAACCCAAGAAGAAGGGTATGAAGGATAAGTCACATTCAAAGCGATTGCATAATGAGATGGATGAAAAACCACCATCAAAATCATTATATGCCATATGTCGTCTACCCGGTCATAACAAAAAAACATGTTTTTTAAGAGGGTAACATTTTTTGTTGATCTTTATATTGTTGTAAACTTATTTTCGCCTAATCTTTTTGTGTAATGTTTTAATCCGGGACCAATGGAACCGTCTCTTTTCAAAATGCAAGACAAACACAAGAGTCAAGCAATTTGGGACGGAGAGGAGGTGAGTCCGCTTCGATGTAGAACTCACATAAAATGGCATGGCGAATATCGTCCTAGTAAGCGGGTAGTTAAATTTATTAAGAAAACTCGTTTTATGGGGCGCATAGAGTAGCTAGTGTTAAGCTAGTTCAGGATTTAATAAGTGCGTTGGTAGAAAGATGGAGGCAAGAAACCCACACTTTTCACTTAACCGTTGGGGAGGGCATTATGACCTTGCAAGATGTGCAAGTTATGTTAGGTTTGAGGATAGATTGAAGAGCTGTGACGGATGAGACCCATCAAGATTGAAAAGGAATGGTGACTGAATTGTTGGGAAGAGCACCCGAGGAAAATTTGAAGGGGACTTCTTTGAAAATTTGCCCAACGGTATGGACGATTCCCTATTTCATTGCTATATTCGAGTGTATCTTCTCATTTTGTTTGGTACCGTTCAATTTCCTGATAAGTGTGGGGATATAGTTCAAGTAATCTATTTGCCATTGTTAAGTGATGTCAGTAGATTGGATGATTACTCGTGGGGAAGTGCGGTACTTGCAACATTGTATCGTAACTTGTGTCGAGGGTGTTGACTGCGCATTAGAGATATCCGGATCTCTTATTCTTCTCTAGTTGTGGTCTTGGGAACGTATTGCTATAGGACGTCCTATGAACATGGGACCATTAGAATATGATGAGGATGAACATGAGGATGAGATTATAGCTAGTCCATTTGGGTCACAACATATCTATGGGAGAGATGCATTAGGATGTAAGTTACTTATGATCGATTGACGAAGAGCTCATGGGATTTTCTCTCTTACCGCTTATAGAGATGCATTCGATTGTATGACTCATGATCAACTACGTTTACTTATCTAATCCATTGTATTGTGACTTTTTAAGCATGAAAATAATTCGGTAATTCACTTATTTATTTGTTTTATTTTAGTTCATTTGGCAGCCTTAAACAGTGGATGTCATCTCAGCTCTCTCTCCGATTTTTTCTAAGGATGAACAAGATTGGTGTGTTTTGGCTCCTATGGTCTGCTTCGATATTGTAGAGTGGCATTGTCCGGATCGGGTAGTACGCCAATTTGTTTTGAAGCAAACAATCCCGGTGGATTGTGATACTTCGGTGGCTCTTCATAAATTGGATAGAAGAGGAAATCACAAGATAAGTTGGAGTGAAATCCACAATGTCTATATCGATTTATGGCGTAGGCCTCGAGAGAGGGTGGTGGCTACTACTGATGTAGATGATGGCATGATGGATTACAATGATCCGTATATGGTTTGGTATCGAAACCATACTCGTCGTATAAATGGAGCTGTTAAACAATCTCAAGGTGGCCCGGTTTCCTACCACATTTCTTCTCCCTCAATTCGATTGCTTGTAAGTATGGTTTATCGTTTTTTCAATTTGATTGAATAGTAAGCATGTTTAGCCAATAATTAGTGCAATTTTTTTATTTTTGTGGTTGTAGACCCAATGTTTTGCAACTCTACACATGAGGTGTGAGCATGACCTTCAAGCAGCACTAAATGACGCATCTAGTGTCAATTTTGTCCAAACTTTAACCGACATTCGCAAACATTGCTCTGAATGTCTCGAGAAGGTGGATTTTCACATCTTTTCTAACAATCCCAAGAACAACCAATTAAGTGCAAGCTTGGAGGATCATTCTCCTCTTGTACAATATATGCGTCGACGTAGAGTTGGTTCTCCTATGACACCAATTACGGAAGGCAACACTCCGGGTTCTTCCTCAAGCCAACCCGCTTCTTCAAGCCAACGTCGAGCTACACGCCGCCGCCGCCTAGCGTTAGATTAGCTATTAATATAGTAGCTTGTAATGTGTGAGAACAATTTGTCAAGTTTATGTTGTATTCGTCTCTTTCAAGTATGCAAAAGACGTTTTAAGTTATGAAATAAGATGACATGCCATTTAAGTTCTCATCTTGGGTTGTTATTGGTGTTATTGAACGATTGTGATCGTGGCATTTTGGTTTGGGTTGTTTGAGTTGCAGGTAAAAAGAAAATGAGGGAAAATAAAGGAAGGATTTTGACTCAGTTTCATGGGAATATCTTGAGAATTTGCTATACTCTTTCAATTTTCCAGAGGTTTTTGTCAGCAGGATTATCACTTGCCTAAGCACAGCTCACCTCTCCTTGTGCATAAATGGCTCTCAGGTTGGTTATTTTGAAGCAAAAAGAGGATTGAGGCAGGGAGACCCCATCTCTCCTTACCTCTTTGTTATATGTATGGAAGGTCTCTCACGAATGCTCAGAAGTTTGATTCATACTAAGAGTTTTCATCAGCATCGTAAGTGCAACAAGATCAATCTCAATCACCTCATGTATGCAGATGATCTAGTTATATTTGCTAAAGGGGATGTTGCTTCAATAAAAGTTGTTGCCGCCACCCTGAATGATTTTGAAAATCAGTCTGGTCTAGCTGCTAATCCTCTCAAAACAAATGTTTACCTGGGGGGAGTTAGTAGTAAAATAGCTCAGCAGATTATGGAGAAGACTGGATATGTGATTGGGAAGTTCCCTTTCAAGTACTTAGGAGTTCCTTTGCACTCCTCGAGGCTCACTGCAGCTATGTAATACCCTCTCATTGAAAAGATTAAAGCAAAGCTACAACATTGGGCAAACACCTTCATATCTTATGCGGGGAAAATTCAATTGATAAACTCTGTGATCCTTGGCATTCAAACTTACTGGGGATCAGTGCTCCTCCTCCCAACGGTGGTTTTAAAGAAGATTAGCAGGCTCTGTAGGGATTTCTTCTGGGGCATAAATGAGCAGAAGGGGAAACTATATTTCATCAAATGGAAGGAAATTTGCACTCCAAAAAGAGATGGAGGGCTTGGCATAAAGGAGGTTCTAGGATGGAATAAAACCCTTTATGCAAAGTGGATCATTAAGCTACTTTTCAAGAGTGAGAATATATGGTGCAGGTGGGTTAAAGCTTATTATCTGAAGCACGATGATTTCTGGAATATTGAGCCAAAGCCTGACTGCTCTGCTGCTTGGAGATCTCTTCTAGCAATAAGAGATGAGATTTTGGGGAAAACTGATTTAGTTGGTAGCTAAGGCCTCACTCAGCCACTGGAACAGACATGGGAGCAGCAAAATGATGTATAAGTTCTTCAATGATGGAGGGAATGATGTTAAATTGTATAGGCCAATGTGGGATACCTCCAGCATGCCTAAATGCGCAGTCATTACTGTCCTGGCAATTCGGAATGCCCTCTCCACTGTCGACAATCTGAAAAAGCGAGGGCTTTGCATCCCTAACAGATGTTGTTTATGTGAAGTGCAAGAGGAGAGTAGGAATCATCTGTTCTTCAACTGTAAGGTTGCAGCGAGCATATGGTACTCTGTTTTGAGATGGCTGGGCTATAATAGGCGAGTTGGTAGCTTAGAGCATGAGCTAAATTGGTTTCGATTCAAGATAAAAGGGAAAACGAGCAAGCACCATTTGCTTAGGAGTACCCTAACAGCCACTATATACGAAATTTGGAAGGAGCGAAATGCTAGGATATTCAGAGATTTTGCCATAAATTGTGAGCAAATAGCCTTGCATATCAAGTTTATTATCTGTGTAAGAACGATAGATAGGTATAGTGATGCATATCTAGAAATTAGTTGGGTGTTTTTGGGTTTTATAGGTTAGCACATTGCTATCCTTTGGTTTGAGTTGTTCTCTTTTGTTCTTTCTACCCTATATGGAAGAATAAAGCGATAATTCTTACCAAAAAAAAGAAATGAGGGAAAATAATCTCAAAAAAAATAAATATATATAGAACCGCCACAGAGAATAGTGGTTTCATCAAACGATAAAACGCCACTCTCCATGGCGGTTTTATCATAAACTCAAGGAGCATACAAAATTGAAGTATGATTTTCGGCAAGGGTGAAACCGCATGGGGGGTGGCGGTTTCACTTCACCCATGGGGGGTGGCGGTTTCACTTGAAGTGAAATCGCCACCCCCCATGGCGGTTTCACCCTTGCCAAAAATCATACTTCGATTTTCTATACTCAGTTCGGGGATGAAGTCGCCATGGAAAGTGGCGGTTTCACTTAAGTGAAATCGGCACCCCCCATGGCGGTTTCACAATTGCCCAAGTTCCCCCCTAGAATCTCATAGTTACTATTCAAGACACGTAAAACCACCAATGGCACTGGCGGTTTTGTCCCGAACCTAAAATGGGGTGACGTGCACCCTATAAAATTAAACATTTTTCAATCCAACCCATTTTATTTAATATTTATTTTTTGAGCCCTACTTCGAAAAAAAAATTCATAATTGACCAACACAAATAAATGAATATACGCTCTCCTACAATTGAGCTGGCCACGGGCCAGGTCGGACCAGTCAAGGATTTTCTAACCCTGACCCCGCACTAACCCACCCTTATCGGATCTGACCGGGTCAGTGTAGGCCAGGGACAGTTTGGTCGATTTTCATATTTTTTATGACTTCCTATTAATTATCATATCTTTATCAAATAATGTTCTTAAATAATACAATCTGTTGATTAATTTATCAACGGAAAATTAACGAGTTACCCTAAAACTTTGACCGATTGCAAATCAGTTTGGATCACATGCCACATTTTCTCATCTCACTCTGTGTACATCACCAATCATTTGCTATCATTTCACAAATATTTCCAAAAAAATATAATCTTTAAAAGTAAAATAATAGAATGATAAAATATGATTGGTGGGGTACAAGGAGTGGGATAAGAAAAGGGGATAGGTGATCCACACTGATTGCACATGGTACCCAACTTAGCAAGTTTCTGCACATGGTACCTCTGAACTTACAATAATGTGCACATGGTACTCCTGAACTTAATACTTTGTGCACATGGTAACCAAATAGTAATTTTCATTAGCTTTTTCCGGTAAGTGATGTCCGTGATTGTGTGTCGGTTTGTTGTTAGACAATTAGTTAATTAAATTATAAAATTAATTTTTCAATAAAAAAACTTGAATAAATTTCAAGAAAAATTGATTTTTTTTTAAAACAAAAACATTTAAAATGTTTTTTTTTATATATAAATATTGACTTTTCTAGGGGTACGATGTGCAAAATGTTGTAATCTCAAGCGTACCGTGTGCACAAAGTGGTAACTTGAAGGGTACCATGTGCATACATTATTAATACTTAAAAAAAATATAGGGTTAATTCACCTGTTACTCTCGTATTTTGCCGATTTGCACGTGGTACCCAATGTTTTGAAAATTTGTACAAAATACCCTCGAGATTTGACGTTTGCACACGACACCCTAAACTTAACCCTCTCATTAACACCGTCAATTTTTTATGGGTTAATTCACGTGGTGCCCTCGTGCTTTGCTGATTTGCACGTGGTACCCAGTGTAATAATCCGAACCACCGTCCGTCGCAACACAACCCAATAAGATGGGAAGTCACCCTTTAGGCCCGAATATCCTCTCGTGGGCTCTAAAAGGTGAAAGCATTTTTGGTAATATGATGGTAGAAATCTATTATAAACTGATCATATGAGCCTTAACTTCCCAATGTGGGACAAACCAACTCCATAAACCACTTTGCATATTTTGTAGTGTTACAAACTCTCCCACTTAGAGAACGCAACGTCCCCGTTGCGCCTCGACCAAGCCATACCATCCTAAACACAAGTCCAAGATCTCCCCCGCTAGACGGCTGACCTGGGCCTCGCCCCAGTACCCAGCACGCGGTCGCAGGGTTGCTCTAATACCATCTGTAATAATCCGAACCACCGTCCGTCGCAACACAACCCAATAAGATGAGAAGTCACCCTTTAGGCCTGAATATCCTCTCGTGGGCTTTAAAAGGTAAAGGCCTTGTTGGTAGTCTGATGGTATAAATCTATTATAAACTTATCATATGAGCCTTAAGTTCCCAATGTGGGACAAACCAACTCCATAAACCACTTTCCATATTTTGTAGTGTTACACCTAGTGTTTTGCAAATGAGTACAAAATAATCTCGAGATTTAACTATTTGCACACGGTACCCTTATCTTTAAAACTCCGTGAACGTTGTTTAAAAGTTTGTTTCATTGGAAATGATGGTGGTGGTGGAAAAGGTTAACGGATTTTAAAGTTAAGGTTACCATGTAAAAACACCTAATCTTATTACATAAATGTATAAACCGAAAGACAGCATGTGGGATCTCTTGTTGGTGTCTTGCAACCTTTGTGAGGAATCTTGCAGGCGGCTAATGATTAAGGTTGAGCCTGCCTTGTTCCGTATGAATTGGATCATAGTGGTGAGTTGTGTGGATCCAGTTTCTTACCCTTTCGTCTGGATCCGCTCCCCTCATTTATAAGCATCTAGGTACATCGGGCCTAGCTGGCCCTTTTTAATTTGGAAATTTTGGCCTAAATAATCTGAAATTTCACTTATCTTTTCAAAATAACCCAAAGTTTCAATCTTTTCAAAATAATCCCAAGTTAGGTCATGCCTTCTCATTTTGCACCCTCCTAAGGGGTAAGTGTATAGTATAATAGTTCTTGTAGCAGTTTTATAGTGTTGTACTCTCTCATTGGGTGCTACCCCTTTATAGCTGGGGAACCTAGTTGCTCAAGGTATTATTAAGTTTTGAAAAAAAAAAACGTCATGACAATAAGTTGAAATTTTCTTAATTTGGGCATGGTGTGCACATAATTGAAAGCATAGGGGTACCATGTGCGGAAACGTAGAGCACAGGAGTACGGTGAGCAAACCCCCAAAGTTCAAGGGTACCACTGTTGGAGTAGGTGTCCTCCGACAATAATGCATTGACTAATTAAATCTAATTAGGAATAAACCTGGGATATATTCAATATACTAAGTCAGTTGATTAACGTAAATCGATAACGGTTGGCTGGCTAGAGTTTGACGTTATTGTCGTTTGACGACGGTGTTCAACTGATCCATCTCGGTCGTACTGATAAAGATAGTTTCTTCAAAAGATATTTTGTATCTAATACAATATAATATAAACCCTTATGTTTCAGTTAAAGAGTTAACTAATTATATCGGATAGTGTTTTACGAGTTCTAAACTCTAGTCGTATAAATTACGGTTTTTGTGTGAATTGTCGATATCGACAATTAACTTATTAAATTACAAAGAGTTGTAGTTTTAGTTCAAATGATATAGTTAGTAATTATTATATAGTGATAGAATAACTAACTAACACTTAAAGAAATAAGTGTACAAATTATACCAAATTCTAACATAAGATGTTTAGGTGTATAACTAGTAAGGGCAAAATGGTCATTTTTGATTACCACTAGTATATATACTAGTATTTGATGGTCAAAAACTACAACACATCATTTTTACACAAAAACAAATTGATTTTAGAGAGAGAACAAGAGAAAGCTTCTATTTTTCTCTAAAATAAATCAACCCATTTCCAACACCTTTAAAATTAAGTTTTCTTCATTACATGTGAATGAAAACTTGATCAAAACATTTATCTTAACATAGAATAACTTTGGCTAAAGTGTTAGCTAATTTTATTGGTAAGATTTGATTTGCCTAATAACACTATCTTGTTTTGGGTGAATTTTGAAAAGTTTCTTTGGTGGATCAAAGGAGAAGGTTTCCTATCTTGGAACTCAATATTAAGGAGGAGGATCCCCGTTTAATAGCAGCTCAAGAACCTGCTTTGAAGGTGTGGTCATATTTCCTCTTAATTAAGGTATAAAAACTTGTTTTATACACTTTTTCATGCTTTAATCTTTTATGCAACTAAATATCCTTATCTAAACTTAATTAGATGTAATTAAGTGAGTAATTAGAGGAGTCTAATTAGAGGCTAAATAACTTTCAACCACGTCAATTTTTTCGTTTTTTTAATATATCAAATTTTAAGATATGCAAAATATCCCTCATACAGTCATACCCCCTCCTACTCACTAAGATTCCCCCTTTACAAAAAACTGTTTTTGAGTAGCCATGTTGTGAGCTAATTCTAGAGCCAATGAAAGACCTGTTTACCTTTAAATAAAGTGGAGTCGATAAAAAGCAATGCATAATATAATATGTACTAATTTTACAACAAACTATTCAAATTAAATCAGAAAAGGAGGGAGTTCATAAAGCTTTCCTAGGATTTTACATCAATCTTCTAGGGAAATCTACAAATGTTCAACCTGTTCAGGTAGCTACAATCAGAAAAGGGGCAATGGTAAGTGAGGAAATGGGCAACATCCTTCTACAACAGGTAACCAGAGATGAAGTGAGGAAGGCCATCCTCTCCAATTCCAAATAACAAAAGTCCGGGCCCAGATGGTTTCACCAGTAAGCTTTTCAACGACTCTTGGGAAGTGACATGGGAGGAGGTTATAGATGCTATCCTAGACTGCCTCAACGATGGTAAGATCCTAACCCAGCTCAACTGCATAAACTTGAAATTAGTTCAAAAGAAAAAACAACCTGAGTATGTCCTTGAATTCAGCCCGATAGCTTGTTGCAATATAATCTACAAAGGGATTTCAATAATCATTTGTGATAGATTGAGCAAATTTTGCCACATATAATTAGCAAAAATCAAGGTGCCTTCATAAAAAAAAAACAGAGACATAGTAGATAATATTATGATTTGTCAAGAATTGGTCAGAAAATACAAGAAGAAGGGGGTCTCACCATTTTGTGAGTGTCTCACGGGAATAAAGGTTCCGAAAGGGTATTCTTCTAATATTAGCAATTGTGTGTCAATGAAAGATTTGAAACTTGTGGGATTGAAGTCTCATGATTGTCTATACTCATGCAACAACTTTTGCGTGTAGCTATTCGTTCAATTTTACCAGAAAAGGTACGAGATGTTATTACAAAGTTGTGTTTATTCTTTAAGGTAGCGTTTGAAAACATGAATTTAAAAATTTGTAATCATTTCAATTCCATCATTTGAGAATGTGGGATTCAAATATAAATCAAATGTTTAGAGAGCGTGGGATTTCAAAATGACACCTCTTGAGGTGTCATTTGTTTTTGGTCTAATTGGATTTGAAACAAATTCCAAAGGATTTGACACAAATCCAAATTCTCAAATTCTTGAGTTCACAAACATGGGTTTTTTTTGTCAAATTGGATTTGAGAATCAAATCCTTGTTTCCAAACACACTCTAATGTCATTTGTAGCAAGGAGATTGAGCCGAGTGAGTTGGACAATTTGGAGGAAGAGATTATGTTCACATTATGTCACTTAAAGATGTATTTTCCTGTTTCTTTTTTCGATATAATGATACCATTTGGCGGTTCATTTGGTAAGAGAGATTAAAAAATGCAGACCCATCTTTTTGAGATATCAATATCCGTATGAAAGATGCATGAAAATCTATAAAGAGTATGTGACAAATAGATCTCCTCACGAAGGTGTATTGATGAGCGTTATATAAAAGAAGAGGCTCTTGCTTTTTGTTATGTATTTTTCTCTGATGATGAGCATGTTGGCCTTCCAAAACCACGTTATGCCGACATAATGGAACACAAGGGTGTTTGGGGTTACAAGAATATTCAATTCAATACTGAAGAAATGGATTCAGTTCACTCATATGTCTTCACAATGATGAAGCTGTCGAATCTTACATTGTCGAGCATAAAAATATTTTGAGAAATGTGCATAGAAATAAGAGTGACATGTGGATTAAGAATGAGAACAAAAAGATATTTGACACTTGGTTGAAAAACCAAATTGTAACTCAACCCATTAATAAATTCTCTGATCATGTGAGAATTATTCCTTTCGATCCATCTCTACGAGTTTCCTCTTATAATGGATATGCCATCGGTAGATATACATTCTACACCAGAGAACAAGATTCAAAAGCACTATGCAAAATAGTGGAGTTTGTGTTGAGGTCGTTTTAATTCATTTTGCAAGTGCTAAAGATAAGAACCCAATCGAAGAAAAATTCTTTATTATAGGCAAATTGAAGAGATTTGGGACTTGTATTACCAACCTGTTCGGATTCATGATTTTAAATGCAAGGGAGTTGAGAATAACAACGGCGTTAGAAGAGATGAGTTGGATTTCACTTTGGTTAATTTTGATAAGGTAGCACATAAAAATGATCCGTTCATGTTCGCAATTCAATCAAAATGATGTGGCGTAAATGTAGTGTGTTCATCCGCATGATTTAGGCTCCATAGTGTATATTTGGGCATGGTTTTATCGTGATTCGTAGACCACAATACTCGGAGTATTATTGGAGCTTAATCATAGGTTTTTATGAGTTTTGGTGGCCTTAGACCCTTTTGATGAACCTTGCATGATAATAGGGGATCAAGCTACGAGTTGGAGAAAGATTCGAGAAGAATATAGCTTGACCACATTCCGAGAACCACACACTATCACCTTCAACTTCATTGGATCATAACTCTCTAACCCAAAGATATTGTTTAGAAATTTCAAGTGGAGAGAAAATTTATCGTCTTAGCTTTCCAATGATATATTATGAGCTCAAAATAAAGTTCGGAGGTGAGAGTTATGCCCGTTCGAAGATTGTCCTGCGCACAGTCCCTCAATTCGAGGAGCAATAACCTCGACTCGAGGTAGATAGTCTCGATTCGAGGATTGTATCCCTCAAGTCAAAAATTTCCTCGCTCGACTCGAGAATTTATTTCCTCCAGTCGAGGAAAGTTGACAGGACCGCTATTTAGAAGGACAATATCCTCGAGTCGGGGAGTATATCAGTCGAGTCGAGAATTTCCTCGCTCGACTCGAGGATTTCTTTCCTCGAGTCGAGGAAGTCAGCTTTCGGGAAGCTTTCTTTGGGCTTTTGACGGTTTCTTTTTGGGCAAAAATATCTTATTCGTTTTTTAGTGCTTTATACTTAGTTTTAATAAAGGGGTATGAACCCCTCAATAATACTAATCACTTTTCATTATATTTTTGCATCTTGTTCTGTTTCTACAGAGAGAAAATCAAGGAGAATTAGTATTTTTATTATGATTTCCATCTCAAATATTGTTCTAATAATTAGTATGGGAGGCTAATCCCCTTCCTACACTCTTGGTGTAATCAAATTCTTCATCCTATGTATTGGTAAGTATTTTTCTCTCTAACTTGCCTTTAATTTCGTTATAATTAATTCCTTGTTCTTCAATTGCTTGATTTACCTTTGTTTTCTCTAATTGGTTGATTAGATTGAATTGGGTATTTCTTATGCTTGGTTGATAATTGGTGGTCATAATTGATTATTAGCCTAAAATGAAGCAACTTTATTTCACATGATAAGTGTCGCGGTTGCGGCTAATTAGTGGGAACTAATTAGGCAACTAATAGATTAGATTTGATTAGTGTCGCGGTTGCGGCTAATTAGATACTAATTTGGGTTGTTCTTAATATTTTATTAGTCCCTGCTCTTCATGCCTTTGGTTGTGATTTCTTTGAGTGGTCACTAGACAAATTAAGACTAAAAGGAGGGGAATTTGGTAGCGGTTGCTCAAATTCCCCATAAAAGAGGATTAATTGGTTAAAACCGGGATTATTAATGAATTGGTATAATTACATAGAGGTAAAACTTGCTTTATTAGGGTGTTAGAATAGATTATCACCGAGAGTCGCTTCAATCAAATAGATATTTCGTTTATTTCACTTTTAATCCAATGTTCAAACCAAAAAAACCCCATTTAACTGTTTTATTTATTTTATTTTTGTTTTTACGCATTAGAATCGCATTGTAGACTTCCCCTCTTCCTTGTGTTCGATACCCACTTACCCTATCTACTTTAGGTACTGTTTTGTGTTAATTTGATAGGATTTAACGACAATCTTTGTATCACAAAACATGTTTTTTATGTGAGTGACCTTTGGATAAGAAATGGTCAATTGTTTTATGCATGCGACCTAGACACAAGTTTGATTATTATGTTGAAGATGAGATTTTTGAAGGTTTGGGTGCTCCAAATTCATGTATTGATGAGATAGAGAATGATGATAACTCCTTATCATATGTTAGAGACGATCATGATGAGGGAGTTTGGGTGCAAGATGATACAATTTCTACAAAGAGAGCTTCATCTTCAATATTAACTAAAAAATATTTCCGGACTAACGTAAGTCGTCTAACTAGTTGAAAATTTAGTTTTACGTTTACTTATAATTTCCATTATTTGCACAAGTTTCTCTTTATTTTATTTGTGTTACTTATGTTTAGTATTTACTTGTACTTATTATATTTATTTTATTTATTTAACTCCCTCTTATGTCTTTTGGTACTTATAATCATGTTTATATTTTGTGAATATAGGTTGGATAATGTCGACTCGAAGAAGAAGAAAAAAGCCAAAGAATGGCGATGAATTTAGACGTGTCAAACGAGTCGGGCGGGCGGGTTAGTTTCAAGTTCAGGTCACTACGGGTCGGGTCAAATATGGGTCAATTTAAATACGGGTTCGGGTCGGGTTACGGGTTGACCAATGGGTCAAAAATACATGCTAGCGCCTTTTTTCTCGGTAATATTTATCATCAAATTATTATTTTATTACTATTTTACAAGCATTTTATGTATTTTATTATATAATCATAATAGTTTAATTATAATTGTGTCCGTATATGTGTCAATCAATCAATTATTAATATTTAATTAATATTTATCAATTTTTTTTGTTATTATTATAATATATATTTTGCACAATTAATTTGACCCAACGGGTGGACCGGGTCAGGTCGGGTTATGACCCAGGCATTCAGGTCATTTTTTACTTCGGGTTGTGTTCGGGTCCAGGTTGAGAAAAACGGGTTTTTTTCGGGTTATTTTTGGGTCGGGTTCGGGTCGGTTTTTCAGGTCGGGTTAGTTTTTGACAGGTCTAGCGACGATGATTCCGATCATGAAAGAGTTCTAACTATACTACGTATATGTGCAAAAGCATTACAAAATAAAATGGTACGTAGTTTATTAAGTCCGATTGGCGAATATCGCCAGAAGTTTAGTAGTTGGATAGACGCCATTGCACGTGCACATTTGCCCATCACTTTGAGAGAGTGGAAGAAGGTTGATGAACTCACTAGGAAACGTGTCTTACACGTTATTCAGATTAGATATAATATTCAATTTATGTCATATGTGTTTGATATAAAATTTATCTCAACTTTAATGTGGTTTTGATGTGTTTTGTTGTGTTGCAAAGGTGCATTTTATGTTCATCCCGACCGTAGCAGCGGACGTTGGGTGTTACGGAGAAAAATGAAGAAATTGGAAGACAAAACTTCATCTTAAGCATATGTATGTAATAGACAAGAAGAGCAAGGAAAAGAAACTTAGAACGAAGCTGTCGTGCAAGTATCCACAAATCACTCAAGAATATCATTTGAAAGATGAAAAGTTTCTTGTAAGTTTACATACAATTTTATAATTCTATTTAAACTTTACTTTAATGGATAATCTAATTTGTTTTTATTTTTATTGGGTTAATTAGTTACTTAGCAAAGATGGGAAAGCTAATGCCGCAAGAAAGAAGACTAAATATTTCGCCTCTCAGAAAGGATACATTGGGATCAATGAAGAAATTGTAAGTAAATATTCACCTCTTTATTTTTTCTATTATTATTATTTTTGTTCTTTGAAAGATTAGCGTATTTTTATTCTTCCATATAGGGAAAAGAAGAAAAAAATACAAAAACACTCCCCAAAAGGATAGTAGAGTACTACCCTCAAAACCTCTATGAGATTAATCCCTCGGAATTATCTCACTAAATCTATTTATGACTCTAACACAAACCTTAAACTTAATACAAAGAGCAATTTTCTCAATAGATATGTTTTTAGAGCTAAATATTCTATCATTCATTTCACACCAGATTTCATAAATTGCACATGTGAGGCTGCTTCTCAGGAGATGTTGCTTCCCCTGCTTACCTCTTACACTGTGTTTAAACCAATTGAGCTCGTGTTTTAGACTGTAGTCTCTATTGTTGTACCCCAGCCATCTAAGGACATTGCACCATACTCCTCTTGCAGTCTCACATTTGAAAAACAAGTGGTCTGCTGTTTCCTCTTCCTTAAGACATAGATAGCATCTGTTAGGCAAAGAAATGCCTCTTCTTTGTAAGTTATCCACAATTGGCAGAGAGTTGTGAATAGCAAGCATTGTGATGATGCTGGCTTTAGGCAGACAGCAACTGTCCCACACAGTTTTGGCCCATTTTTCTGCAGTCTTTTCAATTCTGAAATGATTATAGATGTCTCCATTACAGTGTCTGCTGGTACTCCATTTCTCTATCTGGCCTGCAGCTGAATCATTATCCCCTGCCATATTCACAATGTCATTCCTTATCTGTATTAAACTTCTCCAGGTTATTGAGCTATCATGCTGCTGCTTAGCCTGCCAGAAGTTACCAAAAAAATTCGTTATTAATGCACGCTTGGCGTAAGTGTCAAATGTTACTTCCCTAGTAATGCACAAGACACATCAGCTTTAGGAGAAGTATATGTGGTCGGGCGCTACGGAGGTACTTGTTCAACACAATAACATTGTACCTCCTGGTTATAGTAGAGTGAATATCTTTGAAGACTTTATGCCAAATGCCGACTTGCCAGTTCCGACCTCAGAAGCTTGTTTTCTCTGTTCGGCCGTTGGTGGTTATGTTGTGGCCTTCTCCTATTATATTTTCGATTGCCCCATACGGTAATTTATATTTCATTATTGAAATTATCATATTCTCTTTGATTTATATTCACATTTTAACAAGGGTTTTATTTTGTTTGATCACTTAGAATGACACAGATAATTCTACAAATAAGAACAACACACCACCAACCAACACTTAAACCCCTACATCCACTTCCACTTCCTCTTCTAAAGTCATAACGTTAGAAGATAAAATGAAGATGAGAAGAACTGTGTTGATGAGGTAGCTTTGTAAGGAAGGTCGAACTATGCAGAAATCCAGAAAATCGGGAAAAAACATTGCATGTTCTCGAGCATGTGCTCCATAATATGCAAGGTTGGTTTGTGACACCGAAAGAGATGGAGCAATGGTGTTATCAATGGCAAATTCAATCTACTCAAATTACGGCATTTGTCTTGTAAGTCACTAATAAACCTTTGTTTAAGAATGATAATAATTCTAGTTTAGATACTCATATATCGCTAAATTCATACATGTAACACTTTATTTTTACTTTTATGTAATAGGTATTTGAGAAAGTTGTGTGAAAGGAGCCGTGTAGATGGTTTGTATGATTTTTTGTACCTGACATTTTTGTCTCCTCTAACACCGGTTGATGTTGAGGGTGATCATGGGAATTATGTTTTTAGTGCTTTCACTTATACAACATGTGCACACGGGCAAAAAGTAAGTTTCGTAACTTATAATGAAAGGTAACTAGTTTTACAAATTCTTTTACAATTTGTTTATTTATATTTCATAACTTATACTAGTATTTGTTTGATAATGTGTAGTTCACATTGGATGTTAGATGTGATTCATCCACCGTCGGGAACGGGGTATTGGTTAGATCTATCAAGAGGGACTAAGAAACCACCTGAATTTCTTCTTAATCTATTACACGAGTATGAATATATTACATAAGTTATTTTCTTTAAAGTCCATTATTAGTTAATTATGTCTTATATTTGGAATATCGCTTTTCTTTTGCTAGCGTCGTGACAAAAGTCAGGACTTTGGATACTCTAAGCAAGTATTATAATAATTCGATGCTTGAGACATACTATAATGGTATGTTTGAATTTTTGTTTTTATTAAATATAATTTGGATATCCTATTTATACGTTCGAATTTGAGCTTATTTATTTTTAATTTGGTTTGCAGTGTCTTCGTCAACCATTAGGAATTCAAGATTGTGGATTCTATGTTTGAGGTTACATGTTCGAGATAATCCAAAGAAAGATAGAATTATTCCTTTTACGGTAAATATCAAAACATATATCTTGTTATTTATGAATGTTCAAGTTTTGGTAATCTAAACTTGTTTTGTTGTTTTAGTATGTTGTGAAGGGTTGCAAGCAATTTACCGGATGAACAAGTGGATAAAATAAGAGATCTTTGGGCTACATATGTCTTTGTGGATGAAGATGAAGATGAAGATCTCTAGGTAAGCTAGCTCCCTAGTTTTAGGTGTAAGTGTTCAAATCTAATTTGATTTCTTTAAACACTTAGACTCTCCTTAAGTTAGAAATGTTAGAGTGGAGTAGTTGATATGTTTTAAATAGTTTGCGAATTTTGAAATTGGAAAGATTAGAGAACTCCACTGTTGGAGGAATGTTGTGGAGTAATTGAGATTGGATGGACTCACTACAAGAAAGTTGGTTTTTAGCCACAAGTTTTAGCAACGACTTTGAAGTCGTGGCTAAAATTCGTATTTGGCCACATGAAGTTGTTGCCAATAATCTAATTTTAGTTTCCCCCAAAAAAACCTTCAGCGCGGGGCATTTAGAAAATTTTAATTTTTGGCCACAAAGGTATCTCGTTGCTAATAAAAAATATAGGTTTCGCCACAGTACAGAATTGTTGCGAAAGAGTATGTTGTTTTTAGCCACAAGTTATTGTCGTTGCAGTAAAAGGACTCGTTTTTAGCCACAAGTTGGTTGTTGCGAAAAATATGATTAATTTAACCAAAAAATTAAAATAATGTATAGACTCAGTGACACACTCCGTATAGCTTCTTTTATCTCCATATTCTCTCCGCCATTTCCTTCCACATCTCTTCATTCTCGCCATTCTCACTCCGATCTCGCGTCACTGATGCAGCCTCCTCGCCCATCAGCCGTCATGAGCAAGTCGTCGTCGCTGGAGCTACTCTTCGTCTGCGCAAATCTCGTCAAGCCGCCATCTTTGCTTTTATTGGTTACATCTCCAAAATGATTTCAAATCAATTTGAGGTATAATTACTAATTAAATTGAGTTCTTAAATTTTATTCAAAATAATGATTGGATTGTTTTCATACTCCTAATTGGGTATGTTTAATGTCAAAGACCTAATTCTAGAATTTGGGTGTGAAATTCTGTTTTATTGATATCTTGTTTTGGGTATTCATATATAATGGTACTTATATAGAGGATAGAACTTTCAATTTCTCATTTGCTCTAGATTTTTCATTAGGTGTTTTTTTTTCCCAACAAATTTCTCTGTGTTTCGATACCGTCTCTTAATTAAATTCCAAAATTTACATGTGTGTTGGCGTGTAGTTGTAATGTTAAGCCACAATATGTGATAATGAAGTTGTATCTCAGAATCTTGGATCTTTTTGCATTTTCAGCTCCTTTATGCTTAAAGTTCTAGTTTCTCCCTTTTCTCTCTCTTTTTGTCTTTTTGTTGTTGTTGGCTTTACTCCATTTTCATAAACATATGTGTTAATCATGTTGATGTCAGTGGCAGTACAATTTGGCCGTTGTGTTTGGTATAATGTTGGCATTAAGATGTGTCTCAGTTGAAAATCTTTTGATCTGTGTATGCCTCTATGTCCCCATTTAGTTTAATCTTTCTATCATTTTATTGTTTTGCGTGGCCCTGGCATTATCTTTTAGCGTAAATATTTGATGAGTCTTCTTGTGGTTTTTTTTTTAAATCTTGTCACATTTGGGACTAGTGGGAGGCAGTGGGTTGAGGCCCAACTTTTAAATTCTAAGCAACTGCATGCCCATCTTATTTCAATTAAATTCAAGTTAATTCTGATGAAGATCACATTCAAATGGATCCCCACTATCTCAGCTAAGGTATGTATCCTTCGCTAATTGACGATTCCGTTCCATTTGGAACAAAGCTAAACACAAGGATTGTTTTATTGCCCCAACATAAATCTCTTTGTTTCTTTATTCATAAGATTTGCCTTATCTTACTTACGTAATAAACTAACTTATTAACAGCTTGGGTGAGAACTTAATAATTTATATCTTTGTTAGGGACTGTGACTAATTTTGATATATATTTAATGCTTGTAAATGCATGTGCTTCACGTCTGTTGGGTTATTGTGTTTGAGAAATGAGATTTGAATGTGCCTTTCTAAATGAAATTTATGAGGCGCAATTAGATGAGCAATGTGTATAATAGGTGTTCTCTCTTTGTCTTTATATATTCAGCAGTTCACTAGTAATGGATTCACTAATCTGGTCACCTAAACTTATGTCGGTCACTGCAGGTTTTAGTAATGTCAATAATGCAGGTTCTTAATTGTTAGCCTCTGATTCATTCTTACCTTGGCATTGTAATAAGCTCACCATGTGCATACATTTTCTGTTGTCATCTTCAGTTCACTATGGGTTCATATTGATTTGCCCGGAATCGTGAATGAACTTGCAACTTGGGAACCTATGAACTTGTTTCTAAGTGGGGTAATGTATACCAAACTTTCAAATTGTAACCAATCTTTTGATTATTGGTTGGGGTTATTTATTGAAGTATTTTTTGCTCTTGATCTTCCGTTGTAAAAGCAAAGTGGTGATGTTATCAGGTATAATGCTTGCAATACAGATATGGCGACCAATGCGACGATGCAAACTGAAGAACATTTGAGACATGCGTTTCTTATTGCTGCAGAAGTGATGAATATTTTTGTTGCCTATTCAATTTTGCCCATAATGGTAGGAATGCCCTCTCCGTAGTGTTTTAGTATGCTGGCAATGATCAGAACGTGTGTTTTGGGATTTTATGTTCTGGTCTTCTTTTGTCATTTGTCATATAAAGAGAGTTTCGAAAGACTATTATCTTGCCGCATACATACTAATTTTTTTGCATGATTTCTATACAAGCTTGTCTAGTGTTTGATTAACAAAGAAGGATATATACTCATTTTTGAAATTAATGGCATTCTACTATGTTAAATTTTGTTGGTCTCTGATTCTCTAGCTAAGTATATATTTTCATGGTTCATTAGTAAATATTTTTAAAGAATGTATGCACGCAATGGGAAGTTAATACATTTTCGCATTTTTACTAAGATCTTTGACACATTTGAAGCTGTAAAACTTGTGTGGAACCTTATTATATTATTTGTATTTTGAATTTGCACATATGCAAACTAGTATCAGGTGAGCGAAACAAATTTCTTACGGTCTTTAGCAAATGTCATGCTCTACATGCATGTAAATTGTGTTATGCATTTTGACTTATGATACTACTTTGCTTGAACTTCTGAAAATTCTAATTCGTTGTCTAATCTGAAGCAACTTATATGAATTTGAAATTGTGTTCCAAAGTGTAAAATATAAGCAATAATGACCTTTTCTAATTTTTACTGATAATGTTCACGTATGTATTGATTTTGCAGGATTGGACTAAGTTACACCAATATATAAAGTTTTTCCCCAACTACATTGTGCTAGCTGATTATCTATGGTTTTAACCCTTAGGTACATTTCTAATCTTTAACATTGTCAAGTGTACTTTAGGTAGTTAGAATAATGGTTGTGATTTTGTTATTGTTCGTGTTCGGTGGTTTGTGAAATGTGATGGATTTGGTGGTGGTGGTGGTGGTGATTGATTAGAACCAAATTGTGGATTCACGTTGACATAATTTTATCTTACTTGGTGGTCACGGTATATGAAGCTCTGTCAAAAATTTCTTACGAATTAGTTTTGCGGGTTCTTACAAGTACTTCTACTTGTAGTTTTCTGGTGGTTATAATTGATTTAGTTGTGGTAGTATTCATCATGCTAGTGGGATTTTGCGTTTGGGCAGAAGTAATATATAGTTGTGCAGTAGATGAGAAAGGAGTTTACGAGGTTTCCTAGAAACTCTAGTCGTAGGAATAAGATCGAAAAATGGTACCAAAATTTGACTTCTCAAAAAGAAAAAGAAAAAAAAAAGGTACAGAAATTTGAAGTTTGAACGAACATTCGGAATTGACATGCTTCAAATGTTTCCATCTACGCTTAGATGTTCAAGGCAATTCGTAAACCATTGTCTTTCTTTGCTCCTATGTGCAATAGTGTTATAGGCCGTGTTTTGAGTGTGATACTTATGAACAGATGATGCATGTTGTGTCTTAGCAGGTGTAGATAATATTATAATTGCATTAATCTGATCATATTCCTGATCAAATTACCCTTTCTTTGCATTCTGAGTGTCATAGGCTGTGTTTAGTGTTTCTAGCAATGTTATTCATGGTTGTCGTGAACTTTTACTCAGAATACCCTATTCTATTGTTTTTTGCAGGATTGGATTAAGGTACATCTTAATATGAAGTCTTTGACCAACTACAAGTGTTATTTCATTCTCTATGTTGTAATCCTTTGTATATGGGAAGTATTTTGTGTTAGTACTGTTATAATCGAGACATGATGGGTGGAACTTTACTTACCCATAATTTTGTATGTACTTTACTCTATTAGATCTTAATTGAAAAGAAATTTTGGGTATTGTAATCCCAATTTGTTTTTATCGTTCACATTCGTGTATAGTCAACGGGTGCACGAAGAACGTATGGCAGGGCACTATACATACTCATACTCCTTGTTTATTGTGACAAGGGGCTTGTTGCTGAAAACAAAAATTCGTATATTGAAACTGGTTTTTCGCAACAACAACATTGTTACTAAAAGCGAGAGGTGGTTGCAAAATGTGCAGCGTCCCAACTGACAAAATGATTTTTCGCCACGATTAGGTTGTTTCAATAAACAAAACCATACATTTAAGGCAACAATTATTTCGTGGCCATAATTGGCGATCTTCAGCAACAAGGAATTTTCCGCAACGACAGTTCTTGTGGCGAAAAACTAAATCTTTAGCCACAATGTGTTATTGTTGCGGTACTTTTTAGTTACGGCATGTCCCATAACAACTGGTTTTCGTTGCCAAATATAGTATGTCGTTGCTAAAAATACTTTTGGCAACAAAATTGCTTGTGGCTAAAAATCGATTTTCTTGTAGTGATTGTTGTATAGTAGAGAATCAGTTTAAAATACTTGATAGGCGAGGATTTGGCGATTGATATTTCGTGGCTCGTCGATTCGGCATAATTTTATTGTGTGTAAGCGAGAATTGGCGAATAATTGTAATCGCAATTCCCTGGCCGGGGCAGAACAAGCAGTACTAAAAAAAAGACATACATTCAGGTTTTTCCCACAACCGGGATCAAAGACCCTCCCCAAAGAAGTCAAAGTTTTGGTCAAAGTCATGGTCAAATGGTACATACATAACCGCTGTCATAGGCCCTCCCAAGGTAGTCTATCTAGTGCAAACACACGACAACACCGGTTTTTCGGATAACCGTTGTCTTATGTGCGCCTTTTTACACCTGGTAGTTTTTGGACAACCGGTGTCTTATCTAAAGACACCGGAAATCCAGACAGCGGTTGTAAGAGCATTGTTATCGGCAATTTTTATACGGGTTGGGGCAAAATATATCCATAAAATATAGGAAAGAGCGAGGATAAAGACCTGATACAAAGTTCTACCAGATTGGTCCACCGAGTTGGGGAGTATGTGAGATGGATGAGTGGGCCCATTGAGTGGTGAGTGGGGTTGGAGAGAGAAGATAGAATAAATGGAAATAAAATATAGGAGAGAGAAATTGAAAACCAGGTTTTAACCTGGTGACCAATAATAACACTCTAACGGGTGTCTGCCTGATTTTCAACCCGATGTCTAATGTGTTTTTTGGCGTAGTGATATGGTGTAGAAATAGTGTCTAACATACCAACTCAAAACAATATAAGTAAACAAAAAAATGTCTTTGAATCGGAGGGAGTATACGTAATGAAATTGGTGATATAAGGTGGTTGTTTAAAAAAAAAACAGCTTTATAAGGTGATTCACTTAATACTGTGTCCGAAAGCATTGACCCGGGCTTGAAAGTAACGTACTGACTAAACAATAGGTGCAAGTCTGCAAGATTAAGAAGGTGGGAAGCAAAGAGGTTGTTTTGTAGTTGGTGGAAAACCAAAATCCCGAAGCATGGAAGACCAAGCTCATTGGCATCTCAAAATCTACCAAACACGTGTTGAGAAGAGTACTTTTCGTAAAGATGATGGAGTATCTTTGATTTTGTGATAACTGATACTGAATCAAGAATCTTATATAAAAAAGCCTCGGGAATCTTATATATTAAAAAGCGCCTCAAAATAGCATTAGATTCTTCGTAATTACGCCAACTTATATTGGAGCTGTCAATAACTGCGCCAACCTACTAATATTCAATCGTGCATGCGTATGCGAATAATTATGTCATCCATTATTAAACAATGGAGAAAAACTATTATCCAACTTTTTGGGAGTCTTACAAACTTACGAAGGTACTACTTTCAACCTTTTATATGTATTATTTTGAAAATATAATTTAACATTTACGTACATTTTGCTCAGATCAAATCGTTCCGAAATTTTTTGTATCAAAAATCAGGCATAGCGAAATTGTATGATTGAATTTGACTTTTTTTTCTTCACAATATATAAAATGCAATAAAAGTTTCACCATGATTATGGCAAAACGTATCAAAAGAAAACCTGCATATCAATATGTTTAGGTTATGTTTGGTCTAGGTCGCTGAACTAGTAGCCGATGGAAAATAGCGTATAGGTTATGTTTGGTATGCATAATAAGTTAGTTTATTTGGCTAAATTAACTTATTTGATTAGTTTTTTAAGCTATTTGACCAAATAAGTTGACTTGGTAACACCACTAGCTTAAATAATAAGCTAGCTTATTTAATAAGTTACTTCATGTAACTTGTTTAAAATAAGCTAGCTTATCTTAAACTTATTCCTAATTTACCCTCAATTATTTACTAAAATAAAATGAGATTAAAAATAAATAATGCATTTTTATGTAATTTTATATATATGAGCTAATTCTACCAAACACTTCTAATACTTCTAGCTAAAAAAATTCAGCTACTATTTCAGCGTTCATCTACTATTTCAACTAGTTTTACCAAACATAGCCATAGTGTTAAAATAATAACTAGATGAAAAAAATAATTAAAGTAGATATAAATTCACGGCATAAATTAACTGATCCACGCTCTTTTTGTGCCTAACAAGTCGTAGATCCCAGTAAGTTTATAAATTCTCAAGCACAAAAGAGTTTGTGGATCAATTGATTCTAGTGAGAGTGACGTTATCTTTACCCTAAAATTATTGGTGGAAGTTGAAATGGTAGTTGTACATACAAAGAGCTTAAAATTAACAACTAATAAGTACTCCGTAGTTGATTAAATAAGTAGTGTTTGGAGAAGCCGCCCGACCAAACTCTCTTCATTCATATTCACCCTTGCTAGTTACAATTTTGGATCATTCACATCTAAATTTCATATTTCTTATTTGTTTATGTATAGTCAAATATAAAGGTTGGATAAATGAATGTATAGTGCAAGAGCTTACGAATTGAATATGTATAGTTCTTGGTTTTCATTAACCTATCTAGAGAAATAATGAAAATCGTGTTTACTCAATCTGGATCGCTTATTTGCGCCCGCAAAAGAACCGAATTGAAGTTGTATTGAAAGGGATCATACTACAAAGAGAAGGGAAAGAGCAGCAAAATTTATGTTCTACGAGGTATTCCGTACATCATAAGTCATAACATACATCAATCTTGGTCGACGCCCGCCGGTAGCAAAAGGATATTTATGCGAAATATGGCTTTAACTTTGTATTAGCTAGTCATTACCAATTTACCATAAACTTCCAATAAGTGGCCTGGGGTTGATGTAGAGTCATTTACCATAATCTATATCTAAGTGGGCTTGCTTTATTCAAAAAAAAAAAAAAAGTAGTGTCAAACAAACAAATTTGAATTTTGACGTAAATATATTCGATTGAGAATAATCTATCGTGTACTACGCTATTAAGTTCATGTTTACCTTTTCTTTATTCCAGAGATCTAAAAAGTGAGTAATTCATAATTTGTAAAATTGAAAATATGGTGGTAAAATTGACCCACATCGAAGTAATAGAACTAATTTTCATTGAAATTCATAATTTGTAGGTAGAATTAAATGTCGATATTAAAATTAGTTGCCTTGCTAATAGAGTATAACTAGTCGTTTCGTTAACCCATGCAATATTCCACGGGATGCGCTATTCGGATATACTTTCACACTGTCTGTTGACCCATGCAAAATTGCACGGCTGTTTTTATAAAATTGGTTTGACTCGATTTACAAATATACCTTATTGTTCGGATATAGGAAATGCCTATCAAAATAAAAATAAAAACAAAAACAAAAGTAGTAGACGTACATAAAGAAAAAAAAAAACAAGCTAAACAAAATAAATTTGTTAAAAATAAACCTTAGTCAGGAACTCACTTTTTAAGACTCGTGAGTCTGTGACCCGATATATTTTTAGGTCCCATTTTTCATGACCAGAAATCTATATTAACCCGAAAGCTTGCCATTGAGATCTAATAATAAATTGCAATTCATTTTCCTTTCATCTAAAGCCTTTTCATTTGCTAAGATGATTTGTAATTTTTGAAATGGACATAAAGTCATTATTTTCTAATTAATTTTTAGAAAGTACTTCGTATTAGGTTTTGCATCAAATACAGTGATGGCGTATAGCCGTATGTATATGCCCAAATTTTATTTTCGCAATCGAGTTATTACTATTGATTTTCTTTCCAAATTTGTACATCATACCACACGTGTTTTAGGGTCTGTTTGGCCAAGCTCTAATTTCTCCAAAAGTGTTTCCTAGAAACAGTTTTTGAGAAACTGTTTCTGCAGAAATTAGCTATGTGTTTGGCCAACATAATATATACAGAAGCACTTCCTAGAAACAGAAGCTACTTTTGTCCGTTTGGCCAAATTTTTTGGGTGGTTTTTATATGTTCATAATAGGATAAAGATCAAGTGAAATATTTTCTTTTGTTTCCTATTAACTTTTTTTTTTGTTTTTTTAATAATATAGAAACAAATTGTTTTCTCTTTAATAATTTAAAAATAAAACTTTTTTTTTATATTTTATCAAATGCATTACAATGGAAATTAATGTCAGCAAAATTCAATTACTCCACCTAAACCCCAAATTCCATCCAATTACAATGTGAATTCAATTTCTCCCAAGATCCTAAAATCTCCAAAATTATCAATTGAAATTGGTTTGAATATTGATTATAAAGAACAATAAATTCAACAATTGAAAAAAAAGTACCAAAAACTAATTTATGTACAAAAAGATAACAAGTTCAATAAAAAAATAAGATCATTGGAAATATGTGGAGATGCCAGAAAGAACAAGACGAAAGAAGCTCCACAATTAAAAAAAAACATAGAAGAGGGGGAAAGAGCATGACGAATGATTTGGAAAAGATGTTTCAAAATAAAAGAGAATGATTTGGAGAGGAGAGAGAATTGAGGAGATCAGGAAAAATTCAAGAAGAAATTGGAGAAAGTCTCCAGGTAAGAATTGGATTAGAGGAGAGAGAATTGAAAAGTGAAGTTTTGAGAAAATAGAAGAGGCTAGAAACAAAAACAGAAGCTGAAGCTCCAAATTGGGGCTCCTGTTTCTGGGTGTCCTAGAAGCTGATTTCAGCTCCCCGAGAAGGAGAAACAACTCCTCTAAATTACCCTGTTTGGCCTAGTTTTTGTTTCCAAGTCCAAGAAACACTTGGAGAAGATTGGCCAAACAGGTAATTAATGTTTTAGGAATATATTTTTAAAATATTACTTTCAAAATACACGATGATATACGTTATTTAGCTACATATGTATGCGATTTTATCCTTTTTTTTTTAATTCCAACACAGTTATACAAAATTACGGGATTATAATGTTTTCCTGATTTAGTGATTGCTCATTACTGACTTCAAAAAAAAAATTAATTGCTCATTACATTTTTATTTTCTCCATAATATAAGAGAGCTAAAAAGATCTGATGCATCTGATCTTTTTAAGAATTTCAGCTAACTACTTACCTAAAATATAGGCCCATTTTAAAAAATAAGGTCCTAATGCAAATCTCGGTCAATGCATTTCGGCCAAAGTTGTTTCAACTTTGTTAATAAAATGTCAAATCCTTTATGTATAACTTTGTTAATAAAAGTATCAACAAAATCAATTGGTTTGGTGGTTGAAATGTTACAATTGTAGCTTCATCAAGCCTCACAACCTCATTTTTTAAGTAGGGAAAGTAATTGCAGCGGTGGTGTGGATCATCTATCACACTTTATGTTTCACTCACTTACCGACTTATCAATCTCTATATAATTAACTTTTAGTAAACTATCTAGATGGATGAGCTGGCAAGAACCCAACATACTGAGGTGTCGTTTGGATACTCTCAAAATCCATATGAATTTTATTTTCCTAGGAATTGATTTACCATGGGTTGTTTGGTTATCCTAAAGTGCAGGAATTGGAAATTCCTAGGCATTTCCAATTCCTCCAAAGTGTAGGAATTTAATTACCTAGGGGGGGTTAGGTAAGTAGAAATTCCA
Source organism: Spergularia marina (assembly GCA_963680865.1). Lineage (NCBI taxonomy): Eukaryota > Viridiplantae > Streptophyta > Magnoliopsida > Caryophyllales > Caryophyllaceae > Spergularia > Spergularia marina. The sequence continues at coordinate 10,828,581 of OY804550.1, read as the reverse complement.
ATGGGAATTGAATTCATCCAAACAAATTCCCCAATTCCCATACTTTCTAAATTCCTAGGATTTGCAAGTTCATGGGAATTCCGACTTCCCGAGTGTATCCAAACGACACCTGAAATATGGAGTGAAGTAGAGGATACACACTAATTAACATTTAAAAGTCGATAATTATCGATTTAATACATACATATGAACGAAACGAAAATGATTGTATAGTTGACAACAATGCAATGATACCAAAGGTATGGCGTTAAAAAAAAAGTTATACGAAGGTAACTAGATAAGAAATACATGATCCCTATTTGAATTTCAGTTCACTTTCTTCACGTCTTTAGTAAAATTTAAACGAGTTGTATCCATGAGATGTCTGCCAGATAAATTGTAAATCAATCGAGACCGTTTGATTCAGCATAAGTCAGACCAGTATATATATTTCAATTTGGTCCTCAATCCAGAATAGTGGGGGATTAGACTAGACTAGACTAGCGATCAATTAGTTTCCGATTTAGTCCTCGTTCCACAATTTTTGAGCATGGAGTCTTGTATCCGATCTGGTCCGGTCTCTGATACATTGCTCAGCCCAAACCCTTAACACCAATAACGAATTGAATGAATGTCCATAAACAATGATATACCCCGAAATGATTGTCACACTCACTCTTGCACACCAGCTAACAACATACTAATTCAAAGTCAGACCTAGCTAGGTGTGACATACAAAAATAGTGAGTTCAATCGTAGAATAGTACGACAAAGAGCAGAACAAGATACCACAAGTTTATGATTAATTACTCTTTTCGATATTATGTTTTGTTAATTTGCTTTGAATCTTTTACAAAATCTAAACCAGTAGTTGTGTAATAGCAGGAGCAGATGTCATGGGCGTGGAGGTTAAAGGAATCAAGCATTGCGGCCCACGTCGGTATCAAGCTATTTGCTGCGACATAAAATTCCATTTGAAAAATAATTAAAAGAAATAAAAAGGGATTTGTTTGTATATGTGATTACGTATGTGATAGATGCTGTTTGGCAATCCTAGCACGATAATTCACAGTATTAGCCAACACAAAGTACACTTTAAAAAGCTTACACAACAACGAAGCATACCTTTGATTACGTGCCTAAGCATTGCGCATAATCACACGGAATCTTATTATAATTTGATTTCATGTATGATTAGTATTGCTCAATCATTATAATAATTATGTCAACCAATCTGAAGTAGATAGTTGATACACTATACACTATGAACGCATTTGAGACTCAAAAGTATATATGCAAATAGAAGATATACAATTTCTGCAAAGGTACAGCGAAACGTCCAATAAGATCGTAATTTAGTACATTTTGACCAATGCTTATACCATGCTTTCGGGAACACAAGGAGCATAGTTATCCTCCTCCCAATAGAGAAGTAGGGTAAATCTATTTAGGTGTAGTCCCTACTCCTCTATTGTGAGAAGGATCATGCTCCTCGTACTCCCAGGAGCATGATACAATTTGCGCATTTTGACGTATATACATGCTCAACCATTTTTTTATTTAGTACAGAGTAGCAAGCTAGTATCTAATACTGACAGAGGGGATATGAGAAGTCGAACCCGAAACGATCCCCGTCGATCTTCTTAATCAATAGACCAACCTTAACCCTCGTAATAACATCCCTCATAATAACATCCTCATGTATATAAGAGCTAGTACCAGGCCACCATGCCCTTTAGCTAGGTATAAAAACACATACATACTCTTAATGATGTACTCGTACACGAATTCATCTTGAAGTATGGTTAAACTCTCTTAATGATGTCATATTGTCATGGTTATTATACATACTTTTTACACAGAGTATATATAAGATGAGTCAAGTACTTTAATTTGTTATTTATGATGTCTTATTTCCAGTCATCAAACTCTTTTGAGATAGAACTAATTTGTTACTGGCATATATATATCGATCCTAGCGGCCTGATGCATTTGTCCCGACAGGGCGAAGCCACAATTTTGATCCTGCGGGGGCCGAGTACTAAAAGGTTGTCTCATATGAAACTTTGCCAAATTTGTAAATCATAAACTAACAATACTCTAGGATATGAATGTATGGTCTTTCCCTCATGGAAAATAAATATTACGAGTTTAAACTATGCAAATTGATAGAAGTCTATAGTTTAGACACAACTAATTTGTCTATAATGTAAAATTGAGATCGGAATAGTAAAATTAATTGTAGTAAAAAATTCAGGTAGTAAAATTAATTGTGTGAGTAGTAAAATTTTGATAATGTAGTAAAATTATTACGGATTGTAGACACTTTTGGATGTCTATACTTTAGACCTCTAGCATTGTCCTTAAACTATTCCATGTATTTTGAATGTATGAATGTCATCGTTTGTTTAGATTTTCTACCATAGTTGAAGTTATAAGTGACCTGGAAAATGGAAAAAGTGTAAAACGAAAAATCAAGTAAATGGTAAAAAAAAAACTTTTATCAAAAAAAAAAAAGCAAATGGGAAAAAAAAAACGAGAAGGAAAACAAAGTTTAAGCAAAAAAGCAAGATATTGGCAAAAAAAAAAAAGGGAGCTTGGATATGAACTCCTAACCTCAGGTAAGAAAGATTAAATCATACCCTATTCCAACAAGACAACATAAAATACATGATTCATTTGTTAGAGAAAATGTAATTCTTTTGTAGGGGCCAGACTTCGCTGTTAATTATTGTAAATTAATAGATAATTTCAATTACAAATTAATTTTACCTTAAGCAGTTAAGCTCTCACATGCAACTAATAAACTTTTACAATATTTTAGCGTGTCTAAGTCTCTTTCCACTTTCTCGATCAATGTTCAAGTCTCTAGAAACGTAAAGAATTAAAGGGATAAAATGAGTACTTATTTGCTAACTTTAGAATGTAGAACTATATGTAATGTACGTGTAAATGCTCCACTACAATCATCAAGTTGCCCACAAGAAATAACAAAAACAGGGGGAGGAAAATGAGTGAAGGCGCAATACGATGCATTAGCATATGTAATGTGATGTAGGAAAAGCACGTCGCCGCGTAAAAACCAGCTCGTTCTACACTTCTACTATATATACCCTTAAAATATTATGATGGTGAACATTACTACAAACACTACCAATAACGAAGTATATATACAATGTACTAAGATCCCACGGAAAATAGTAAAATATTATGCATGACAAATCGCTGAGTTACCAACTGATAGTGATCGTCTGTTGGACATACATATATAGTTAACATGATTAGTAGTATGATGACAACCATTCTGGATTACGAAACTTTGCACCCGTGAAGATTACAAAAAAAATTACAAAAAATAAAATAAAAAATAAAAACATGGTCGTTTTTTTTTTTAATTTTAAGGGGAGATCAAATTTAATATTAGGGCCCGATCTGTATCAGTGCCGTTTTCAGTTTTTGGTTTTTTTTTTGCGTAAAAAATTTAGTTAAATAAATTACAAAATTAACTTTAAATTGTTTGGTACTATAATAGAAATTTTTTTCGAAATAGGGCTCAAAAAATAAATATTAAACAAAATGGGTTGGATTGAAAAATGTTTAATCTGATGGGGTGCATGTAACCCCATTTCAAGTTCGGGACAAAACCGCCAGTGCCTCTGGCGGTTTTAACTCGAAGGAAATCGTCACCCTCCATGGCGGTTTCTTCACAGAAATGAGTACACAAATCGAGTGGGTGATATATTGCCAAGGGTGAAACCGTCATGGGGGTTGGCAGTTTCACCCCATGGCGGTTTCACCCTTAGCCAAAATATCACCCCGATATAACGTCAATTCAAAAAAAAAAAAAAAAATTTGAAACCGCCATGGGGTGTAGTAAGTGAAAACGCCACCTCCCATGGCAGTTTCATCCTTGGCAAACTATCACTTACAACCTCATAACTACTGTTCAAGCACTTAAAACTGGCAGGGGCATTGGCGGTTTTGTCCCGAATTTGAAATGGGGTGACATACACCCCATAAGATTGGACATTTTTAATTCCAATCCATTTTGTTTAATATTTATTTTTTGAGCCTTATTTCGGAAAAAAAATTCACTACAATAGTCATATGGAAAACGAAAACTGACAATTGAAAACTGAAAACTACTTTTTCTGGTTTTAAAAAACGGGACTTTGCTTTAAAAAACAAAACAGAAAATGATACCAAACAGAACATAATTTATTAATAAAAGGTTATTATACAGGTATCAATATAACTCTAAATAAAGATTACTACTGTTAAATATAGATGACGCTTTTGCACACCCTCTATCACATCATTGTGGCAAATTAAACAACCTTCCACGACGATGGAGCCTAAAGATGTGGATCAATTTTGAGAAAAAAGAGGTTTCATCGCACAAGACATCATGTAGACGAATATATGACAATACTCACAAGTCACAACACCATGTCAGAAATAATATCAAAGATTTTCCACATTCTCACACGGAGAAATCGTAATTACTAATAGGAAAATTTTCATTTTAGGTACCCAAGGTTTAGACAAATTCCATTTTGGGTACTTGAGTTTTGAGTAATTCTACTTTGAGTACCCAAGGTTTAGACATAGTTTCACTTGGTATCTCATTAACCAAAAACATTATTTTGTTACATCTTGATCATATTGTTTGTAAAAGTTCCGCTAATGTAAGCTAATTTCCTAAAATTCTGGAGTAACTTTTTATTGAAAAAAATTTGCATAAAAAGCATAAGTGAAATATTTAGAAAACTTATAATATGGACGCAGATTATTGCTATAATAGCTTTATGTTATGTAGTAAAATCGAAACTTCTTTTTTACGAACATTATTTTTTGAATGATATGTTTTATATGTTTTTTTTCTCGTGAAATGAATGTTTATATTCTCAAATTCTAATTGTCCTTTTTTCTTCCTTTTGGATTTCATGGCACCTAAAAATACGGAGTCGATACTTTGCAACTCATCGGTTTAATTCAACACCAAAAATGATATATTTTAGGAAAATTTAACAAGAATAATCCCAACTTTGGTTGGTTATTCCAAAATAATCCAAACTTTCATTTATCCCAAAATAATCCCAACTTTTAACTTTGTTTCTGAAAATGGTCCTAATTTATCCGAACCTACCGATATGTACTCCAAACCTACAACTTCAGAAGTTTTTTAAAATTTATATAGTTCTACACAACCCAACATTTAGCAACAATCCAATCACATGTTATTCATTCATCCTAATAAGATTTAAGAGTCAAACTTAAAATTAAAAATTTAATCCAAATTCTCACTATCTTTCCTCAATCTTCATCCAAAACGACCTTCTATACTACAATTCCATCCGCAAGCCACCATAGTTTCGTGATCAAGGTAAGGGCATAGCAAGGGTGGGGAGGAGAAAGAAAATAGTAGGGGTAGTGAGTTTTTTTTTCTAGATTCGGGTAAAAAAATGCAAAATATCTAGGTTAGGAGTAAAATAATGACATGTAACTAGGTTCGGGAAATATTGGAACCATTTTCAGAAACAAATTTGAAAGTTACGATTATATTGGATTAAATGAAAGTTGGGATTATTTTGGGAGAAGAAACCAAAGTTGAGATTATTCCTGTTAAAATTTCCTATATTTTATTAAGTTTGTATCAAGTTTTGATTTAATTATGTAATTTTTTAGTGTATAGATATGCAAAATCACTCATTTAATACAATTAAATCTATATAATTTAGTTAGAGGTACCCAAAGTGGAATTATGTTCAAACCTTGGGTACCTAAAATGAAAATTTTCCTTATTAATAGCTAGCGTACATCATGAAACTTAAATTAAGGAATTTTGGGGCATAACACCAGCAAGATGATTGGTGATAGCCCGAAAAGCTATGCAAGTCAATTGCACTGCTGGGCCGAAATGAGGAAATAGAGGAAAGGCCCAACAAGGGTTTCTGTGAGCAAGACCCACAAGCGTTTTGTAGGAATCCATGGGCCATTTGCTGTAGGTAGTATAAATACCTACCAATGAGACCTAGATAGCGTAAGTCATTCTCACCAATAGTAATATACTTCACTAGCGTATAGAGTGAAGATCAAACTCGATAGAAATAGAATTGAGAGAAAAAGAAAGGAGATGAAGTCAGAATGAAAGAAATGAACAGAAGGTGGAGTTGCCGAAAAAAAAAATTGTACGACCTCAGCCATCAAATCTAGGGGTGAGCAGAAAAACCAGCTCCGGTTTAATGATCCCTATTCGATCCGGTACACGGTCTAAATAACCTGAAAATTCGTGTAGTAACCGGATTGGGTACCTGGTCCGATTTTTTCAATGTATAACCAAGTCGGGTACGGATTACGAAAATCTACAAGCAGGTACCCATTTTGCGACCCGGTTTACAATCAAATAAAAAAATATAAAGAAACCTTACACTACTAACTCAAAGTTAGACCTGTCAAAACGGACCCAGACCCGATCATCCGACCCGAAATACTTGACCCGAAAATCCAATTTGACTCGAATTTGTAATCTGAATTCAACCCGAAACCCGAAATGACCCGACCTGAACCCGAAAATGACCCGAATACTGTTTGACCCGATATTGACGCGACCCGAAACAGACCCGAACTGACTCAGACCCGAATAATCAAACATTTAAATGAATCGATTGAACGAAAGGGACTTGGATAGCTATATCATATCTTCAAACACTCCAATTAGCAATAAAATTTCAAGTTAAGATAATATGAGACAAATTTTAATGTTAATATGTTTAAGTTTGAACATTTTAGAATGATTTGACCTGAATCCGACCCGACCCAAATATGACCCGACCCGAAATTGACCCGTAGTTGGTACACCCGAACTAGACCCGACCCAAACCGAACCCGACCCGAACCGAAGTAGACCTGAATTATATGACCCAAAAAGTGACCCGACCCGAATAGACTCGACCCGAACCCGACACGATTGACTCGTTTGCCAGGTCTACTCAAAGTAAAGAGATGTATATGGTGACAATTGACCTTAATACCAAGGGCATTGATCTCGATAGTTTAATAATAATTTCACTATTTCTTTGTTCTTGACTCTTTCTTATTTGGGAATATAAGAGTTGATTTGAGCTCTTTATTAGCTATCGCGTTCTTTCTAAATAATATGTATGACTTGTTTAGATTTGGTGAAGGGGTATTTCATTGTGGTTTTTGTTGTAAGGAAGTTACTATTATGGCCCTCTCCGCTTCTCGAAGTTGATTTGCTCACCCCTAATCAAACCCAATGTTTAAAAAACAGGATCAGACATCAAACTAGTCGTCTCGAGGGTTCGATGAGCCAAAGGGTTCGACCGGTTCAAACAGATCAAAAAACGGATAACGTCATAATTAAAAAATATAAAATAATAAAAATATTACTAAAAGTATAAAATATATATGGAAAAACGTTCACCACTGATTCACGCACTTAAACCGGTGCTTTAACCCAGTTCTACCCGGTTTGACCACCCCGGATTTGGGAGCTAATCGGACCAGACTATTGGGCGGCTCCCTGTTGAATCAGTTCAACCGGCCGACCCGGTCCGATTTTTTAAACATTGATCAAATCACGGCGATGGACACACTGATTTCTATACTCATTAAGAGCACTTCAAACTGATACAAGTCCTATGTAATGTATTTTATAAAATAGATAAGGAAATTTTAATAAGAAATCCCAACTTTGGTTTCTTGTAGCAAAATAATCCCAACTTTCATTTATTCCAATATAATCCTAACTTTCAACTTTGTTTCTGAAAATGGTCCCAATCTTTCCGGAACCTAGTTACATGTCATTTTATTTTACTCCTAACCTAGATATTTTGCATCTTTTTTTACCCGAATCTAGCTAGAAACAAATTCACTACCCCTACTATTTTCTTTCTCCTCCCCACCCTTGCTATGCCCTTACCTTGATCACGAAACCATGGTGTCTTGCGGTTGGAATTGTAGTATAGAAGGTCGTTTTGAATGAGGACTGAGGAAAGATAGTGAGAATTCGGATTAAATTTTTAATTTTAAGTTTGACTCTTAAATCTTATTAGGATGAATGAATGACATGTGATTGGGTTGTGTCTAAATGTTGGGCTGTGTAGAACTATATAAATTTTAAAAAACTTATGAATTTGTAGGTTTGGAGTACATATCGGTAGGTTCGGATAAATTAGGACCATTTTCAGAAACAAAGTTAAAAGTTGGGATTATTTTGGAATAAATGAAAGTTTGGATTATTTTGGGATAACCAACCAAAGTTGGGATTATTCTTGTTAAATTTTCCATTAGATAATGGAAACTTAGGAATATAGACGGCGATAATTTAGCCAGATCGATCATTTTAATATCTTCCAGGGCAAAAAAATCGAATATGGACCCGGTTCAATGCGCCAATCTAAGCTAGACAATATAGATTACTACTTTGAAGAAATCATCGACCATTTAAAATATGAAAAGTAGGTTAATTTTAAAAAACTATTTTGTGATTGCTACCAGCAATCTAGCTTGTTTGGAGGGAGGAACAGATGCACAGAAAAGGAACATAAATAGATTTTACAACTTTCCAATTATTGGTTTGTAAAATTGTATTGGAAGTGGAAGGAAAGGAAACAAAGTGGAGGGAAATGATCCTTCAAAAAAATGTTAAACAAAATGCATGGGTTAAAAAAAAAAACTTACTCAACAAAATAGGGCTCACGTCACCCATAATAAAACCGTCGAGAACAACGACGGTTCTATGACTTATGAATAGTAAAACCGATTTTTTTTTTAAAGTCATAAAACCGTCAAGAATATACCTAAATTAAATTCTTGTGTGAGGCAGTATTATTCGATGAGACCACTTAAATATGTTAGTTTCGAAAGATCATTATGTTACTTTTGTAGTAGGTTAGCTTTGAATAGTAACTATTTTACTACCCGACCTATGCCCGAAATAAAGTTTTTCATTTTATTTCTTTGGAAACAAATATTTGTTTTTTTTATCAATAATAAAACTAAAGGGAAGTACATATAAGTAATACTCATAATAATAAGGTCTTTATACGGCCGGGAATGCTGTCCATTATGCTTTTATAGCGTCGCGACTTCAGTCTGCTGACCTGCAGTCTAAGCTTCTTCGTCATGCTGGTGTCGTCTCTTTGGGGCCTGCGTTTGCCGCTGCTGTTGGTGTTTTTAATCGGACTTTAGAGGTTGATATCTTGGGTAATCCTGGTGAGATCACTGCCCCCAGACTTATGAAAAGATTGGCAGATATGTATTTCGCTCGGGTCGCTAGGGATGCCGCTTCTGTTTATTCGTTGACACCGCGTCAGTTGGCTTTGTGGAGTTCTCAGCAGGGTGCGCACAGTTCGGATTGGCTTAGGGTTGTCCCTATTTTGAGGATTGGGTCAGACTATGAATGGTCGTACTTATCGTGGCGTGCTTTGTTACCGTTTGGGGGTGCCTTTATTCACCATAGATTACCCGTGCTCTGCTTGCTCGCGGGTCTTTGTGGGTGATATATTTGGGGATCATGCTGTTTCGTGTACAGGTTTAGTTGGCGTCAAGCATCGGCATAATGTTGTTCGTGACACGCTGGTTGACATCTGTTATCGGTCGGGGATCTCAGCTGGAAAGGAGGTCGACATTGGTATGGTTGGTGCTGATGGCCGACCTCTTCGGCCGCGGACATGCTACTTTATTCTTGGGACAGAGGGCGCGACGTTTACGTCGATTTGACCGGATCGTCGCCTTTGACTCAGACCGGATTGACCGATTTCGAACCAGGTAAGGTGGTGCGGGAAGCGACCCATCGTAAGCGTGCTAAGTATGAGGTTAGGTGCGCTGCTTTGGGTTATGACTTCCTTCCTTCTCTTTCTCCTCTTTGGGGGAGTTGGAACCCGCAGTTGTTGCTCTGCTTAAGCGGATCCAGCAGTTCACCCGGACGCAGGATATCGGTGCGCAGGCTGCAGCTCATATATTTACTAGGATTGGTTTTTCCATAGCAAAGGGTGTGGGGGCTCATATCGTCTCTCGGCTCGCCACCAATTTCTTGTAAATTACTATTGATTTTTAGTGTTGAGTGAATTATAAGGTGGATAATTGAAGATCCTTAAAAGAATAATAAGGCAAAGATGAAATTAATTGATAGTAAATATTGTTTTTTAATATGTTGTGGGAATTTTGTCACTTTTGGAATCTAATAATTTTTTTCAATATTGTTTTTTAAGTGAACTTCAAAGAGATAGGCCACGTGACATGTCAAATGACCTAATTGAAGCCGACGAACGTGGCCGTTCTCTCTAATACAACTTTTAATATATAGTACTAGTTTACTACACATTCCATGCTTTGTCCGAAATAATTTTTTTTCGTTTTTTTAATCTTGTAAATAAATAAAGAATGATTATGCAATACATGTACAATATTATCGTACTAAATCTTCACAAATTTGAACTATTAAGTAAATAAATATAATAAAATAAGTATTCAATAATAATGTACAAAGTAAATCAATTGATAACAAGTTTTTCTTTTTTAATTTAAATTTGAATTTTGACAATTAAATATATGGAAAAAGTCACTTATATTTCACTATGCATGGAATGTCCACCTACGCTCTCTAACATAAAAATTGAACTAATAAGTAAATAACTATAAGGTGGTAATTATACAATAATATGGTAAAAAGTAAATCAACTGATAGCAAGTATTTGTTGTTCTTAATCTCCAAATGTCTTAGGTACATGGGAGATAATACATAATATTAAAGGTGGCAATTGGGCACTTGGAGCCCGGGCCTGCACTGGCCCGACCCTAGTCAAGCCCTGGTCAACACGCACGGCCCGACCCGACACTGGCCCGGCACTACCAAGCCCAAAAACCACAAAAAAAAAAACAGATTTACACAGTACACATGCAATTAACCCAATCACAGATTAAAGCAAAAAAAAAATGAATCAAGGTTAATTACGCCCGAAAGTCACAAAAAAACAGATCTACACACATGCAATTAACCCAATCACGAAAGCAAGCAAAAAAGAAAAAATCAAGGTTAATTACGCCCAAAAATCACAAAAAAAAAAAAACAAAAAGAAAAAACAGATTTACGCACATGCAATTAACCCAAACACATATTTAAGTAAAAAAACTTAATTACACAAGGGTTTAGATTATACCACAACCCATATGACTCATGATCATTGCAATATGCTCTCGTTCCCACCGAGCTTTCTCTTCCGACAACTCACGTTCCCATTAACATTGGGCTTTAGACATCTCAACCCTTAAATCTCATTTTGCATCAGATTCTCTACGCCTTTTCTTCGTATCAATAGACTCTGTATCATCCTCGGAGTCTGGGATGATCAAGCCACCAACCCGATCGAAGTACTCGTCGTCAACAAGGGCAAAAATGTTAGAGGTACCGGCAAAAAGTCAACCATCAGATCTCCTTCTCTTCTTCTTCTTCCAGTTGTGTCTCTGGAACGATTAACTAATATTGATATGACCATGACGAATCCGCCATTTTTTTATAGTAAAAAAAGGGAGAAATAAGGGAAGAGAGGGTCAGATCGAAAGGTCGAAACGAGATGAAATCATAGTGAATCACCACATGAGTAGATGTACGATTTTTGAGGAGAGAGAAAGAGAGATGCTCAAATTTACTTGGTTGATTGCGAAGGAGACGAAGAGAGGATGAGATCTAAAGAGAGAAAGGTTGAAGGAAAGTCATAGGAGTAGATTTGTGAGAGAGAAGAGAGAATTGAAGATCTTGTGAGGGATTAGGGTTTTGAGTTCATCAGAAATAAAGAGGAAGAGTGAGAGGGAGACGAAGAGAGAGAGAGAGTAGGGTTTTGAGTTCATTAGAAAAATGAAGAGGAAAGTGAGAGGAAGACGAAGATCAAGAGAGGGAGTAGGCTTTTGGATCTTCAGAAAAAAAGAATGAGTGATTGGGTTTGGGTTTGGCGTAGAAATGAAATGGGGTTTGAATTGGGTTGGATTTGGGTGGGAGTAATTAGATTTTGGAGGGAGTTTTTAGTGGATGGAATGAGTTGTTAGTGGGCTAATTGAAAATTAGGCAAAAATCAGAAAAATTAGTAAGGGTAAAAACGTCCAAAAAATTTGCCAAATCGGGTAAGTTTCGAAAGAGGAAAAATTATAGCGAATCGACTCAAAGAGGAATACAGACTAATCGCTTTGGGTGGGAGGGAGTATATAAGAGGGTTTTTTAAGAGCATACAGAGAGTCCATCATATGAGAAATACTTAGAGAGTCCAGTGTATAGTGAAAAGACTAAACAAGACAATAAAGTTTTATCATTTAAGATAAATATGAGAGTTAAAAAAATAAGAAATTCTCACAATTAATTATTAACAATTCACGTAGAGGATTCCATTTTTGTTAGACTTTATCATAAACTTATCTAATTGTAACACGACATAATCGTGCATAACATTGGTTATGTGAATAAAAAAATTTCAAAACATATGTCATTAGCATTGTTTCAAAATATATGTCAATTTGAGATCCATTCTATCCATTTTCTGATATGCAAAGCTTAATTTCAAAAGGGTTTTTTTTTTGAAAAGTTTAGAGAGAGTTTAGAAAAAAGAAAACACTTAGAATTAAAAAAAAATGATAGATTCTCATATTATTAACAATTCACACAACAATCTCATTTTCATGCGACTCTTCCATAAATCTATCTAATTGAAACACGACACAATCGCTCATAGCATTAGTTATGTGTATTAGAAAATTTTGAAACGTATTCTGTATATCATTAGATTTGCATCGAAATGTATGTCAATTCAGATTTATTTATTCATTTTTCTGTGGCGAAAGTGATTTATAACCCCCATACGTTTGTGTCTACGTGAAATGTAGCTCACAAGTATTGAAAGGAGCAATTGACCCCCACAAGTTTCACAATTGGTGAAATCAAGCATATTCTCAATTTATCATGAGATATTCAATATCTCCCGAAAATACTATCTTCAAATCTAATATCATAAAATTTAAAAAAATAAAACTAATATTATCAAAATAAAATCTTATTCCATGGAAATTTAAAAATAAAAATCCATCTGAAGGAGGAAAAAAACACTTGAAAAAAAAAAATAGATTCAGGGACCAGTGATGCGTTTATCACGTTTAATGTGAATACAATTTTTTCTTGAAGTTTTTTTTCCTCGTAGTAATAGAAGCAGTGAGATTGAGCCGTTAAAAATGTAATTTTTTGAGTTTTATTCTAACTTAGATAATATTTTTGATGATATTAAATTTGTAGGTGAGATGTTGAAGAGATATTGAATATCTCGCGAAAAACTGGTAAAGGGTTCGATTTCACCAATTGTGAAACTTGTGGGGGTCAATTGCTCATTTCATTACTTGTGGAGTTGTGGGGCTACATTTTACGTAAAGCCAAATGTATGGGAATCATAAACCATTTTCGTCATTTTTCTGATATGTAAAGCAAAATTTGGATTGAGAACATCTACACATGTAAAAGAATTTACGCTATGCATTATAAAAATGGTTATTTTTTTTTCATGTAAAAAAACACTGTTCATCTTCACGATAGTTACTAATCGAGAAAAAAATGAAGTTAAATACGATATAATATTCGATCTGTGTACGCACGGGTTTAAATTAAAACTAGTTTCCCCTGCCCTATGCCAAACAAACTAAACTAGTAGTTTTTTTTAGACCCATTTCAACACAGATCAAAATAGTTTGAGTAATTATGATTGACGAACTCATTAATTTGGTGTGTTCCATGTTTACGCAACTTCAGCTTTTGTTGTTCACTTTCATTCCCAGTCAGGCTTTTCTTTAAAGTTTCCGGTGTTTGCGGCATATCCATCTTACTCATTTCACTCCAACCACTCGTAAACGGATCCTACTGCACCTAATAAATTAGTAGCCCTACTAACCCGACCCGACTACCCATACTACTTGCCAGATTGGGACAGTCATCACTTGTCAGTTGTTACTGCCAAATCTTGCAACTCTGTTTTTATTTTTAAGCTTGCAATTTAAATTCTACTTCATTAATTAATTAACATGTAGTAGTAGCTATTCTAGCTAACAGTAATTAAACTTCAATTCTAAAAAAGATGAATCAGAAAAAGACTGTTTAAGGTTTCTCGGGTTCATTATTCTAACCAAAACTTCTTACATACATAACGTCAGAGATACAGACCTATCATTGAGTCAACTAATTCGTTGTAGGATCTATATCAATATCATTTTGTGAGTTCTTTCAAAGCCATGCTAACTAGTACTTTATATTTGATAGATTGCGGCCTCAAAGACCATCACATTATTAAACCCCTTGCCAGTGTAAGAAATGATGAATGTTCAAATTTAATAAGGTACTGAGATGCTTGCACCTCAACTTTGTTATTTAATTCTAGGTTATATGTATGTGATTACCTTTTGGTAATGTATGTGCCTAATCATATAATTAGTTGCTTGTTTTGACAATTAGAGACTAGATCGAAAAGATTATCATCACTATGAGTTCAAAATAGAGAGTACTCCGTATATGTGACACGCCTAAAACTAGTGTAAGCGAATCTAATCATCCTATTATAGCTAAGGTCGAATCCACGAGGACGGAGGGTGGTTGTCTATCGATTAAGTCCTAATTTTAGTCCAATCAAATCAAGAATTAAAGTGTCGGTCTAAACTACTAACTATTTTCTACTAATCAACAATTCAAACGCACAAACTAGACCCTAATTAAACTAAAACACGAGTTTAGACAATAAATTGACGAACGCTAGGGGTTAGATAGGTTCACGAGTATAAAATTGAGACCTTTAGTTTAGGGGGTTGAATTGAGCCTAATCATGCACACTAACAAGTTATCAAGGCCAAAAAGAAGGTTAATTCTCTCTCAAGCAATTAACCAAAGCCTAACTACTAATTAATTCATTCTCATGCAATTAATCAATAAATCCAAATCTAATTAGACAATTTCAATCTCAAGTCTCCCATGTTGATCAAAACGCATTAATAAGTAAAGTAGATCGTCATCTATGTTTACCAATCGTTAAAACATTAGACAAGGTGATAAAGTAGCATGCTTTTCAAGTAATAACCATTAGACAACCCCCCTAAACATAAAGTTCACAACTTTAACCCATTAACCTCACCCCTAACTATAGAAACTACTCACACATGACTAACCTAACACTAATCACAATTAATAGAATTCTAAACATGATACTAAACATGAGAATTATATAAAGATCCAAACTTGTAAGATAAATCTAATTAATTTACTAATAAACATGAATTAACAAAAATTAAAACAAGATAAATGACAAAAGTAAAAGGGAGAAATAATTGTTACCCAAATAAAGTGATAAAGAGAGGAGGTGAATGAAATAAGACTTGAATTATATTAATAATGAAACTTGAGAATTGTTGTGGAAATATTGAACAAATTGAAATGAAAGATGAAAAGATGTAAAACAAATACAATGGTGGAGAAAACAAAGCTTAAACTAGAGGAGAGAGAGAGTTCTAGATCCCCTTTTGAAATTAACCTAAAAATATCTAAGAAAATGAAAAAAGTCCCTACACTATTAGGGGTAGGTGAGTATATATATAGTTGTGCAAAAGACAAAACGGAAAAACGTGTCAAATGGCGAAATCTGGGCTTCCACTCGTCGAGTGAAGCCATCCGCTAAGGCCGAGTGGATGTGCACTCGGCGGGATGCTTTCTGATCGTTATACGCTCGGCCATCCGCTCGGCGAGCGTACGGCCGAGCGGCCAAAAACTGGTGCGCGCACTTGACTTTGGAAGGCCATATCTCACTCATTTCTTGGTCAAATTGGGCATATAATATATCATTGGAAAGATAACGAGATAAAATTCTATCTCCAACTTGAATTATTTTAATATCTTCTCTAAAACTTGAGATATGACCGTTTGAAGTTACCCTCTTGCGCGAAGAGTCTTCAACTCATGTGTTTGCCCTCTCTTTGCTTCCAAACTTATATCATCATCCCTTACTCTCGATTCCCGTGCCTAGGGTCCCGCTCTAAGACCTATCTCCACTCTTTGACTCTCCAATGACTCGGGTTCCACTCCAACATGCTCCGTAGGTGCCCCTACAAAAGCCAAAACCACACCGCAGAACCCGATTCTCGTACAAAATAGAAAATGCACTAGAATTTGCAAAATGGCATTGAATTGAGCTAATATAAACATATATATGAAAAGAGCGGAAAACAACTATAAAATCATCAAAAGTAGGAGACGGGAGGGCAAGAATCGCATGAAAATGAGGACATATGAGTCATATATCAATATGATTACCAAAAACAGTACATGTCTGCCATTATTATTCGCTCTGTCTTCCAAATTATTGGCGTTAAATATTAATTAAAAAGATCGATTATGGAAACTCGATCGTCTAGAAAATGCAAAGAACTATTAGTACTATTGTTCAACCCCACAAACACAAAACATTCCCTCCATGTTAAGAGGCATATCTTACAATCCACGCATTCCCTGCCATATTAGTGTCTTGCAAGTATACTTTTCCCACGTGGGAAGTTCATGCCCTTTTGCGTCCAAATCAATATCCCACCTGTTCGACTGTTCTTCCCCAATAACATCTCTTCTATGTGTCTCACCCCTCTTCCTATTTGTTCCTTATAGTATCGAAGTGATCGAACCTTATAAATATGCTCATAAAAGTCATAAATATTAGAATTGCCAATTGTGTATGTAGTGCTTGTAGTGATCAAAGGTAAAACCAAAATACGAGTTTATATATATAGCCAAATGAGAAAGTGTCTATATTATGTTTGTAGTAAATAATACAAAATGTGGAGTTGTTTGGTTGGCCAAAATCATTACCTACCCCCTATTGGTAATTGGAAATTTCTGTGGGAATTCATTTCCTACGGGTAACCAAACAGTTTTGAGGAATTGTCGTGAACTTATATTTCCTAGGAAATGGCATCTCATGAGAATTAGAAATTCCCGCATGCAACCAAAGTACCAGACGACCACTTAGTTTTAAGGAAAAAAGATAAATTTAAGGATTAATAATTTTGGAAATAAATCAAATTATATTTTGTTTCTATTGATAGATCCATAACATCTTTAATTTACGGTTAGTGATCACATAAATTTACTACAAATCTTTTAAATCCATTGTACAACCAAATTAATTACTATCTCCAAAATTTATTTTACTACACCCGATATTTATAATTTCTTTGTGTTACGTTAATTATAAAACAGGGTGATGGTAAATGTAGTGTTTTGCCCCTTATAGAGAACAATTTTTTTTTGAAATAATGCTAAAAAAAATGTTGAACATAATGGGTCGGAAAAAAAAACTTGTTCAACAACATGGGGTGCACGTCACCTAAATATAAAACCGACAAGTATCATGACGGTTTTATGACTTATGAACAGTAACAAAAAAAATCTAGTGAACTGTAAAACCGCCAAGCTCCTTGGCGGTTTCACTATTCACAAAAAAAAAAAAACCGCCAAGAACCTCAACGGTTATTTATATATGGGTGATGTGCACCCCATATTGTTGAACAACTTTTTCTTTCACCTATTTTGTTAAACATTTTTTTTTGAGTACTATTTCGTTAAATCGTTCCCTTATAGATGCCAAAACGTGAAATCTACATGTACCTGCATGAGTCCCGTATGGGCGTATGGCATTATACCAGGCCACTCTATAACCAAGAGTGTTGGCCACTCTATAACTAAGAGTGTTGGGCGAAACTACCAAATGGGTTAAAAAAGTTAAGGGTCATTACCAATTTGGTAAAACAAATCACCCCTGTGACAAATTGGTAAAATAAAGTGAGATTTTGCCTCAAATTGGC
This sequence comes from Spergularia marina, assembly GCA_963680865.1. NCBI lineage: Eukaryota > Viridiplantae > Streptophyta > Magnoliopsida > Caryophyllales > Caryophyllaceae > Spergularia > Spergularia marina. Next base: position 10,810,716 of record OY804550.1, on the reverse strand, counting down.
CAAAAATGTTGGTTTCTCGCGTAACATGTCTCCACATCTCTAATATTATCATTTATATGAGAATCGCTTGGTGCTCCAGTGGTGAAGGCTTCGTCCTTCCACCCAGGATACCAGGGTTCGATTCTCGCCTCCATGGGAAGAGGGATCCCCTTACCTTCCCCCTCTCTCCGATCCCATGGGTTGGGCCTGATTTTCGGGTGGGCTTATTCTTGGCAGTAGGAAGCCCACGTTGAGGGGCCCCGCTTACCAATTAAAAAAAATATTATCATTTATATATATAATTATTTAATAGCTTTACAAATGCAAAACAAAATCCAAAGAAAAATAAAACAATTCAAAGTGGTATGTTCATCAATTTGTGTATAAATTTCTTGTTAGCTTGAAAAAAATAGGAACAATTTTCGGAGAAATCCATTGATTCAAATTTATAGCTTTTAATTATTCTACCCATTGGGTGCTAAAGTTTCGACTTGCAAAAATGTTAATTTTAAAGTTATCAAACATTTCTCATTTAGAAGTTTTTGTAGTGGTCTAGAATTGTACTATTTCTAACCTAGTGAATTGTCTAACATTTCTAAGCTATGTGAGAAAGAATTTCAAAGTGATAAACACTTCACTGAACGAGGAAGATTGTACATTGTTTATGTCAAGCTAACAGGAAAATATTTATAAACTGAAGAATACATTTTAAATTTGTTTATTTTAAATTTTGTATTATTAAGGTTAAAATGATATTAAATGATGAGAAAACTAATAATAATAACAATGGTAATCATACAAATCATAAATAATATAATAAATACTATTACCGAGACAATTTCCTACCAATATTTCTGGCCAATTTGGTGTAAATTATTTTTTTTACCAATTTGTCATCAGAGTGATTTTTTTTTACCAATTTGCAATGGCCTTCAATTTTTTTTTTTTTACCAATTTGGTAGTTTGGACAAGAGGGTTGCATTGAGTATCTTGATTTTTTTTTACATTATCGGTTTGGAATAATAACCTAAAATATAGTTTTTCTTATATATCGTCAGTTATAAGTCCATAAGCGATGTTTGTAGTGTATAGTACAAAGACTACAAACGTCATGACCACATGACCTTCATGTGCATGCATGCCTCTTCCTTCTTATAACAACTACTCCCTCCGTCCCAATTCAAACGCCCCATATTACATTTTGGGACGTCCCACTTCAAACACCTCATATATTTTGGGACATATTTCTCTCTCCTACTTTTATTAAATTATCACATAATCTCTCACACTAACTCTACTACTTTTATTAATCCCCACTTCAACTTATTATATCAATTTTTCTTATTTCACTACAAAAAACGCCCGAGGCGTTTGAACTGGGACGGAGGGAGTATAACATAAAGATCCGTACATCATATATTAATTAAAATATTGATTTAATTAATCTACCTTAGAATGTTAAAGGAGCACGATTTATGTACAATAATAAAATCTTCCTTCCTTTGATTAGAATATAATTAAAGAATATATATTGAAATTAATATTTTTTTTTAAATATACATACTTGTTAAGAACATATAGTTGGGGAGAGCCGTCAAGGAGGATTATCGGCCCATGTCCATAAGTGTAACAAGGTTCCATCCTAAAACCAATTGACAATAGGAGTAGTAACCCACTACCTTATAAACATGTTCCACCCACTTCAATTTTCCGATGTGAGACAACCGCTCATACATAAATTTCCAACAATCTCCCCCTTATGTGTGAGCTCACCCACTCCCCCTTGAATCAAGCACCGGGCACCTCAAATCACCGCACTATTGGACTTGCCACCCTTAACCGATACACCATGCCATCGAGCCATGTGTGTGCGCCGTCACATGTTTCCGCTCGACATCCGCATGTAACTGTATCGCACCTTAAAGGATCTCTAACCACACTCGCACCCACTCCATAAGAATCCGCATTCGACAGCCCATTCGTTTTCTAAGAGTCCTTCCGTACCACCAATGAGCCAAACGAAAGCTTCCGTCCCATTCCTTGGTACAACCAGCCATGCCCAAGCCCAGGCCGAACCATAATACCAGTGTTGAGGAGAGCCGTCAAGAAGGATTATCGGCTCACGTCCATAAGTCCAGCGAGATTCCATCCTAAAACCAATTGGCAATAGGAGGAGTAACCCACTACCTTACAAACATGTTCCACCCAATTCAATTTTCCGATATAGAACAACCGCTCACGCATAAATTCCCAACATATATCATATTGTCAAGACCTTATCTATGCATGGGACAAAGGAGCTCATAATCCCTTTTTCTTTTGTAATGTCTCCTATCTTTTCGATTATCTTTTGTGGTTGGGAAATTAAAGGTGTATTGATGATTAAGCTAAGCATAAATGAAAGGGGTGTGATTGCAGACCATAAAGTTGCATTGCAAGCTTGCAACACAACCCTGCTGATCAGAATTGTCACATAGTATCAACTGTGTATGTAGTATATGATTACTATATATAGTTAGACACCTTTAATAATTTATTGCATTTTCTATAGGATACAATTTGATTGCTTCTTTTGCTTGATAAGCAATTTGGTAGACATTCCAAACTTTGTAGTGAAGTATATAGAATTATAGACTCGATCATTCCTTTATTTTTTCTTCAATATCCATAGAAACAATACACTTGCTTGTTGACCAAATTTACGATCTTCAACAGGTACGTAGTTCATTCCTAGCCTAGTTGTTTTCCTTGTTTAAGTTGTTCATATTATTAATAGTTATTTATAATTGTTGCTCAAGATTGATGCAAACCGGTGTTGATCCTATATTAACTTTACCAATTGAGTAAGTTAGCCGAAAATGTGTTTTTTTTAAATATATATGTGTGCATAAAAAATAATATGGTTGGCCACACGTATTAGGTATGTATATAGAGGCACATATTGCATATATATGGTGTTTTGTACTCTATTTACGAGTTTACTGGATGATAACAGTTTTTTCTGAATATGCATGGTATCAATATAATGTACTTCTATATGGCAATTATTTTATTGAAATTTAACATTTTGATTAAGATAATGGTCTTATGAATGTAAATAGAAAAATCTATAATGAAAATGTGAAGTACTATTTTTTTTTGGTTACAAAAATGTGAAGTACTATAGTGACTTCATAGTGCAATTTGCATGTCAGTTTAATTATATTATTTATTTTTTCTCATATCGACGCTTGCAAACTAGTTTCGACCCACGGTACTTTGTAATGACTTTATCAATCGAACTAGCTAGCTACACTATTGCTTATTACAAGTGCACACAAAAAGGTATTGTTGTCAAAGGTGTGTGATAGTACTCCTAACAAGTCTGTAGCTAGCGTTATGAAATTTCAACGTTTATATATCGTCAAATTTAGTTATTCTTCAAGCTACTATAAAATAATAAGTAATTATTGAAAAATCCTAATACTATTAAAGACAAAAATATGCTTCTGCTGCATTACAAATGCTGAAGAAATATACTAATATAATATATAATGGTACGCAGGTCGCATAATAACAGAAAATATAAGAAGAAAACGTACGCCATGAATGATTTTGGCGTAGGAAGGCCACCAAGACCGTGGAACTTCTACCCAAGCTCGGATCCGACGTTGGAGCCAAGTCGGCCGCCTCGAGCAGAAGATCACCACACACAAGAAGGGCCGTGGAAGAATTTCGGTGCAACGTCGATGAATGCAATCTCGTTTGGTTTTGTTGCCACGGCCATACTAGTATCCATGTTCCTCATTATGGCTATTCTCGAGCATCTCTTCAGCCCTACGCTTTCTTCATCTCAAGATGGGAACATTGGGACTTTGGAGTCAGCAGAGTCTTCTGCTGATAAATCAACTACCCCTAACAATACGGTAATTAATTAATTAATACTCCCTCCGTCCTTCTCATTTCTGATCGTTAGCTTCTATGCACATACGCCTTTATTCATTTCTTGTTATATTTTCTTGTTTGAACAAATCAATTAAGCCCACTAATTCACTATCTATGTACAATGAGAATTTGAACGAACTTGTTGCCTAATGTACTCAAACCTGCATCGTCAGGATGAAGCTAAGGGATGGAAATTTGAGTGCGTGCTTAGTTCATCTGTCTTAACTAATAAGCCAAGACGTGACTAGTGTAGCTTGAATAATATGAACAAGTGACAAATGATTAACAAGGTAGGTTATGAGTGTATGACTAACTAAATAACTAATTGCTAGCATAAATGCATGCAATTTTCAATTCTTAACGTACACAAAACCAAAATATACTATCTTTGACTGCGTAATTTAAAAAAAGATCACAAATGCTATACCACAACCTCTTATTGTACCACCATTCGCGCCTCATTGCAGAAAAAATAGTAATGATTAGAATATTGAAGGTAGGCCAAAATTATAAATACAGAGGTTTTCTTGTCTGTGATCATGTTGAAGTTGAATTTTAATATTTGCTATGATGTAGAAATTGGTATGAACTGACAAAAAGATGTCACTTTTTTTTTGCATTTTGTTTGTGACAGCAGTTACTGACAACATACGCAACAGATTTCTCAGTAGTAATGCCAGGACACAAGTATCCCACCTGTTTAGCTCAACCTGCTCCTCTCCTTTCTTGTCCAAGACAAGGATTTCGCTGGCCTCACAATCACAACTCCTTCGCTTTCTCTTAGTTTTCTGGATAGTTCCTTGCAAGACAACACGCGCACGCGGTATCGTGATTAATTTGCTTTATTACAAATTCGAAATTCATCTCGAAACCTTGTAAACTTTTACGCACACTATATTATCAATTTTCCCAGAATGAGTTGATATTTGCTAAGTCTCTACCATAAAGATTTGAGTTTCTCACAATTGATGCATTCTACCCGAACCTCAGAACTGCATCAAGCTCAAAACTTTCGTTGTGTTAGCATACCTTCGCTTACAGGACTAGAGTCGCGGTTTGAGCTAGGCACATGAGTAGTTTGCCAACTTAGCCAAACTGGCTCGACGGACTGTTACACTGATCAAATATGATTGAACACCACACCTGGTTACTTACAGATACACCACCGCGCAAAACTAGAAGCTTTATCACTGATCTGTAGAATAGTATCCGAGTTTGTAAGGACAATAGTTCATCGAGAATGGAAAAGTATTAATAGACAAAACCGAAGCGGAGATCAGTTTAACAGCATCAAATGAAAGCCAACGATAGGGAGCCAGAAGTTTTCATGAATATGCAAATCTGACTTTTTACAGTGATTCTCTAATTGCATTTTCCCTGAATGAGTCACAAATTAGAATATGCAAGTTTGATGAAATCTGTCTTCCAGGTTTAGGGACGGGGTGGGGGGATCAAATAATGAAGCAGCAATAACCTACCCCCACTGTTAGGTGTTGACGCTAACTCTTACCCACCACCGGCTTTGATACTCTGCTCCGCAGCCTGTATGTACCCATGAGTAGCTAGCGCCCAATAGATTAATAGATCTGAAGTCTTAATTTTCTAAAGTCGACGGATATCTCCACCCCACTGCCTTGACAAAATTGATAATAACAGAGTTTACTTGCATGCACGTATTTCGTACTCCATCTCATCTTCTTCATCATCGGGCAAAATTGGTGTTAGCAAAGAGTATCTTACCCGTAAAGATACTTTACCATTCTCAACGACAAGCTTTGCACCAGAAATATCCAAGTAACTAGGCGTATCCTGAGGGCTGAGGCCTTCTAGTCATCTCTCTGGTGTCAAGAAGTTCAAAACTATAGGTGCTTGGACAGGGACAAGAGGCCCACCAGGATATACGGCAGAGTTGATGTTCACATCATCTGGTTGGGGCGGCGGTCTTGCCACAACTGTGAAATTCTGGCTGATTAAAGTCGATATATATAAGGACCGACTTGTGCGCTAAACCAGGTGAGTCGTCCGATTCTGTATTCTTGATCAATGTGACTCCTAAATCCGTGGAGGAACAAAGTCTAAGAAAGAGTAATTTCTTGAACGCATAATCCTCCACTTGCAACTAGGGTCCAGAACTTTGCAGGGTGAAGAACAAACTGGCTGATCTGTTCTAGAATGGCAAATGGCTAAACAGCAGCAGGAATACTCTGTGAAGGAGGGTTATACTTGGTTAAAGCCACATGAACAAAAATGAAATGGATTGGCTTATTATGGCAGAGATTCTGTGTACTAAAACACAGGTTTATGGTCTGGCTTACAGGATAAAATGACTTCCAGGTGAAGGCAAAATTGTCCAAAAAGAATATTAGTGGAGACCTCTGCTGCATCTGCTATCAGCATACAGAAACACATGACCATCTGCTTCGACAATGCCCCTACAGCAAGATACAGAAAGATCATGATGTCAAAGCTTAAGTGCTTGATTCCATAACAAGTAATCATAAGATGCAGCTGTCAAAGGATAAGTAAATAAAAATTTCAGAAGCAGGTCTTGCAGCTTGTCTATATAATGGATTGGTCTACTGTATCTGGATAAACCATGCCTAGTAGAGTACTTAGGAAATCCTTTTTGCAGTCAAGACTCACACTATAGCCAAATGTTCTTGGATGAGTTGTAATGATTAAAAAAAGGGTTAAAAAGTCTGATTCAGTACATTTGTACTGGCCTGATTTTCAAGTGATGTAACTATTCTTGGTTTGCCCAAGATTTTGAGCCTATAAAATTACTCCCTTCTCCCCTCCCCCTCCCCCAAAAAAAAAAAGAAAAAGAAAAAAAGAAAAGAATCTTACCACACTGCCTCAAAGGCTCCCGCCTTATGGAAAAGTACGGAGGGGTCAGATGTACGCAACTACGCAAACCATACCCCTATGTTAAAAACATAGAGAGGTTTGTCCTAATGAATATATAGAACAGATATCTTGTCTGATAAAAGAGTTTAGTTTAGGACAATCAAATGAGATATTCCTCACATAAAATTAGCAGCTAAAAGAGTAGTTTAGCCGTTTAGGACTCTCAAATGATATATTTAAATTCAAAAACTGTCTATCCTCCCTTAAATGTCCAAATACGGAAAAGTGATAATAAACGGTTCTCCATGAACGCCAATATGCATTTATTTGCTCACGTATGAAGAAAACAGGTCGAAGCATTGATACAGCATGGAATTATCAGCCTAGTGTGCCTTGGACCCATGAAGCTAAACACTAGTGAAGCAAAGTTCTGTTCCTTGAGTTGAGGACCCAACGGAAGTTCACTGAACACAGGTGTGGGGTGCCCAATGTCTTCACATTTGAAAGTCTAAAAACTTTTGAAGAAGTTCTATGGGAGGCTTGTTTGTAAACATAAGCCAACAAAGTGCATAATTTTAATATTGCGGTTTTGACAAGTTGCAACTTACTTTTGTAGGATCAATACTTCAATCAAAATACTGATGCATGTGCAAAAAAAAGGACCTACTACCTACTGGCCAACAGGGAAATAAGCAGAGAGAGAGAGAGAGAAAGAGAACTGATACCTCATACCTCTTGTGTAAGGCAAAACGTGAATGGAAGATCTACTCTCATACCTCTTGTGTACAAATATTCACCAGTAGTCATTGCAAGAACATTTTCCATCTTTAAAATGATGAAATCTCTTAATATCTCTATTGACGATCACCCTACCAACAAGCTTGGAGATTATCTTGAACACATTATGGCAATCACCACACACACGAAGATTCTTGATTATGCGCATTTGAGCGCGTGGACTAGAAGTAAGAAGGAAATAGACACAAGCAAGTCACTCGCTATGTGCCATAATAGCTTCTTCTTTCTCCTCCTGCTCAATGTCATGCAGAACAAATCTAGTCTCTAGTACATAACCAGCTTCTTTCAAGGATTCTTTCAACCCACCCAAAAGTGCATAGATCTTCTCATGTTCTGGATGTGATCGGTCCCCTGCTCTGTATTCATGTTTGTCTGATTTAAAACGCTAGCTTTCCTCACTTTTTTCTTCGGAGTATCTGAAACTGCGATTGGTAGAAGTCCAGTTTGTGACTCCTTCATCAACCGAGAAGGGTCCAGCTGCTCTACAATCTGTGCACAACGATCTCCAAGGTCTACGTCCCCTTGGATTCTAGATACATTCATCAGGCTCTCCCATACATCTATGCTTGGCTCCACTGGCAGTTTCTCCATGAACTCAAAAGCTCCATCCAAATCACCTGCACTGCCGAACATGCGGACAATGCTGGCATAGTGACCCATGGTTGGAGTGATGCCATAAATTTTGCTCATGGAGTCAAAATGCAACATGCCCTCGGTGATATCACCAACAACACCACAAGCATCAAGTACACCAAAGAACATTTGACTATCTGGTTTCAATCCTGCCTCTTTAAGTTTCGTGAACATATCAATAGCCTCCTCTCCGAGACCATTTTTAGCATACCAGCCAATCATGTTATCCCAGGATGTTAAATTACGTTCGGCCATTTTGTTGAACATGTCATATGCATCATTCATTGAACCACATTTCCCATACATCTCCAGCATCCTATTAAACATGTGTGTGCTGACAGGAAAAATATAATCAAGCAGATGTTCATGAACGGCTTTTGCTTCTTCTAAAGCTCTTGCCTCTCCACATGCGTTTATTAGAGCTAAGTATAGAGGAAAATCTATACCAATTCCCCTCCTACCCAAATTTTGCATGCATCTTACAGCCCTTTCAAGATCCCATTCAATGCAGAAAGCGTCTAACTCCTCTAAAGTGCTCTCAACACCATCGTTTCCCACATTTTCATCATTTTGACCTGAAATTCCACCAGCAGCAGACATCTGTTGTTGAGGGAGTATATTGGCATTGTAAGGCGCATTTATGTACTTCAGTTGATGTCGTAAAGGGTTACTGCCATATCCGCCATTGGAATGGACATCATCAGAACTTCTCGGGATTCTTTCTGCACCAAGAAAACCACTCGAATAATGCCTTACATCCAAGAAACTTCTACAATGCCCACTACTAGACATCAAGAAAGCCTTTGATCTAGGTCTTCCTTGAGAAGGTGTTACTACATTACACTGACTGGTATGTAAATGAAGATATTGGGTGCGGAGTACTCTGGCTAGCAACAAGGAAGATTGATACCGATTCATCCAGATCTCCCCTCAAATTCTACAAGCAACTACCTAACACAATGAAACAGACTCTGGGTTAACAACTACACCTTACACAAGACAAAGTCACAAACTTCACAACATAACCTTTTGTCCATATTCGTGAAAATACAAACTTAGCAGTGTGGAGCTAGAGTATAGCAAGTACTCACTACAATTAACTCAAAATAGACCAATATTAGCAAGCACTAGTGAGTCTAATCGCTCATCCCCTAGCCCAAACATATGACAATCACAAAGGGTGTCAAGTATAGTACATAAATGAGCCCACACTGCCAAGTGTGTACTATTTCAATTCCATCATTTGAGAATGTGGAATTCAAATATAAATCAAATATTTAGGGAGGGTGTGATTTCAAAATGACACCTCTTGAGATGTCATTTATTTTTGGCCTAATTGGATTTGATACAAATACGAAAGGATTTGACACAAATCCAAAATCTAAAATCCTTGGGTTCCCAAACATGGGATTTGAGTCAAAATCCTGGTATCCAAACACTCTCTAATGTCCCATTCAATTAATCTCGATATAAAAAGTCCATAACGCCAACAGTAGGAAAGCAACATGAAACCATGTTTCAAGAGGCTGGCATATACATTCAGCAAATTCTAACCTCATAGGCTAAAATGTTGGATTCTCGCTTAACAATAAGAATAACATGTGACGATCAAGGTTCGCCTAGTGGTTAAGAAACCAACCTCCTTAGGGGTTACCCCGGGTAAATGCTCTTATTCCCACACACCCGCAGGCCGCAGCAATACTTCTCCTATGCACCATAATAATAAAAAGAAAAAAAAAACATTGCCCAGGACAACTAGAAATATTAACATCCCAGAATTAACCCAGAAATAATGCATTCCAAGATACTATCCACAAACTTGCATAAACTTGATTAAAATAGTAAAAGTTGTAACGAAATGATTTACCTTGAAATGTCTAAGTTCTGGGCACAATTCCGAAGGTAATTTTATCAAGTAAATATGAAAGGCGGAGCTGCAGCAGGAAACAGCGGCAATTGGTGGCGTTGACGGCGGCTGGCGGCGGCCGGGCGTTGTACACGGTGCAGGTGAGAGGCAGATAGAGAAAAGGAACGCTTGATATACTTGGGAAGGTTCAACTTCTTTTTTGGGAACGGGTCATAACTTACAAATGATCCGAGCTTTGATCGACCGTCTTAACCACAATCCGAGCCTTGACTGCTTCGACTCGATCTTTGTTTTTATTTTTTTTCAAGGGGCTTCGGCTCGATATTGAGTCCAGGTTACGACAAGGTTCTTACTCCCTCCTAGAGTTGGCATTTCGTGTCACGTGTCAAACATGGGCTGACACGAGCATGACACGACACAAGTGTCGAGCGGACCGGCACGACTTGTGGCACGCCGGGCTCACCTCGTGTCACGGCTGTGAAATCATACTTTGGTTGTGCCTTCGCACGATCCGGCACGAGGCACCCCTGGTTTGGCACGCGGGCTGTCCCGCTAAAAGACGATATTTACTTAAAAATTAAGGAAAAGGTCAAAAAATAGCTGTTGAGACACGGGTAGGCACGCTTTGGCAAGATGCGACACGCCGTATCAGCGTGCCATGGCGAGGTTTTGAATTTTCGGCACGACATGACACGAGTACGCTTGCACGAGGCCCGTGCTCGGATCGTGCCAAGTTGGCCTTCTCGCATGCCGTGCCGGCACGACACATCGCTTGTCCAACTTTACTCCCTCCTACCCATTAAGATCGATCTCCTCTTTTATTTTGCTATTTTATCGGGTCATGTTGGGGGCTACTTTTATACCAAATGACTCGTTCACTTGTAAAAATTAACACATATTTTATTCTGCATTGCATTCTAACAAACCTACTTAATTTTCACAAAGTCTCATAAAAGGCGATCTCTCAATAATTTATTGAGAGATGATTATACTATGTTACAAAGTAACTCTTTTTACATTGGTTGTAACCATAATAATACTTTTGGTAATCGTATTAATTTAATATAATAAATTACATTATCTATGATTTTAGAAAACCAAATCATATAAAATTAGCTAAAATTTGCCAAATAACCCTTTTGCAAATCTTATAGATTAATTGTCAAGGTCTTTAACTAAATCGATTACCAAAAGTAGTATAACGGTCACTAATTATACAAATAGAGTCACGATGTAAATAACATGATTGGTCTCTCAATGAATTATTGAGAGACGGTCTCCCACAAGATCTACTGTTTAATTTTATGGCAATCGGGTTTTCATGTAGTCAAGAAATAACCCTCAACATGGCCAGTCAAAACAAGAAAATGAAAGAGAGAGATCATTTTGGATAGAAAGGGTATTTCTTCACAAATACTACCGTACCCCGGGGGTACCAAGAGAATGGTACCCCCCGTCCAAAATTAAACCCGGTCCATTTGTAATATAAAGCCCAACGCGGCCCGGAACAAAAATAAAAAGAAATTTTAACTCCAAATAAGCCCAAAACCCAAAAAAACACAATAATAGCACAAAACCCAAAGAGATTTCTCTTTCCTCTGTTCGACATTTTCTGTAGCTGCGGACGACGATTATGGACGAGATTTTTGCGACCATGGACAAGCAACTAGAGGATATGGCCGAAGAAATTTGCGCGACCATGGACGATGAATTATGCCCAAACCCGGACGACGATTTGCCAGGTAAGTTGAGATCATTTTGTTTTGAATGTGTTATTTAAATCCAAACATATCTTATAATGAACGAGTTTTGTTTAAAAATGTGTAGTTATTCTTTAGGAATGGTTATGTTTTTGGATGAGTACTTCTTCTCTTTTCAGAATTAATGGGTTAAGTTCTGCAATAAAAGTATTAATGTTTTTAATAATGGATAGTTATTGGTTCAGAATGAATGACTGATTTATGCTCTGAAATGAAGGGCTTTTGTTTAAGGATTAATGTTTTTTAAGTTCTGGAATGAATAGTTTTCTGTTTAAGAATGGTTGGTTTTTGTTCCGGAATGATTAATTTTTGTTTCAGAATGGTTGATTTATGTTCTACAATGGTTGGTTTATATTCTAGAATGGTTGGTTTTTGTTTTATAATGGTTGGTTTTTGTTTTAGATTGGTTGCCTTTTGTTTCAGAATGGTTGGTTTTTGTTTCAGAATGGTTTGTTTTTGTTCTAGAATGGTTGCCTTTTATTTCAGAATGATTAGTTATTGTTTAAGGATGAAGGTTTAATGTTCTGAAATGAATAGTTATTGTGTTTTAGAATGACTGGTTTATGTTCTGAAATTAATAGTTATTGTTTTACGATGAAAGGTTTATGTTCTGAAATGAATAGTTATTGTTTTAGGATGAAGGGTTTATGTTCTGGAATGAATAGTTATTGTGTTTTATAATGACTGGTTATGTTCTGATATGAATATCTTTATCATTTTAGGCGACCCGAAAGTTTATGTGCCAGAAGCATCGTTATCTTTTCTGTTAGGCAAGTGTGCCGCCTCTATAGAAGAAACTCTTGAGTTATACAATGACTATGCCTATACGAAAGGTTTTGGAACTAGGTTGCATAATGTCCGTAAAGTATATAGCACTGGTGAAATAAAGGGGAGAGAAATTGTCTGTTCAAAACAAGGATTTAAAAGGCAACCTGGGGCTGTTGGTAAACAATTCACAAAGCTAAACTTCAGGATTGGGTGCAAGGCTATGTTGTTCTTTGAAAAGAAGGGTGATGAGTTATGGGAAGTGACTAAACACAATATGGTACACAATCATGTGCTTTGTCCTCGTGATAAAGTCTATCAGTTAAAGCGACATAGAAAAATCAATGCAAATATTATTTAGATTTTATGAGATTTGGTAGATTCGGGAATTGATATTGCAGATGCAATTAGGTTTTTGAAGGCTCAAGCTGGTGGTTCCTCGGCTCTTGGATTCAGTAAAAAGGATGCATACAATAAACTTGGTGCTGATAAGTTGAAGTTTATTGATGGGTGTGATGCAAGAACATTGATGAATATTTTTGCTAAAAAGGCGCGAAAGCGAGGACGATTTTTACTTTGCTTTTGAGCTTGATGAAGAAGCTCGTTTGGTGAGTTTCTTTTGGAGGGATAAACTTATGAAACAAGATTACATAACTTTCGGTAAACTTCTGATTCATGATACTACGTATCGGACGGATAAGTACAAAATGATTTGTGCACCTTTGGTGGGAATCAACCAACATGGTAATAATTGTATGTTTGCTTGTGGGTTCATTTTAAATGAGCGGATCGACTCCTTTGTGTGGCTGTTTAACCATTTTTTGCAGTCGATGGATGGCTTGCAACCTGAAACTGTTATGACTGATCAAGCTTTTTCTATGGCTGTTGCTATAAAGGAAGTTTTTCCTAACGCAAAACACAAGCTTTGCACTTGGCACATTTTGAAGAATTCCAAAAAGAACATACCTCATTTAACAGGATTGCCTAGGTTTGAGGTTTTGTATGATCAAGTGCTCATGTTTGTGATACCATCGATGGGTTTAATCACTTCTGAAATCGGTAAGTATTCAAATTTTTATTTGTTTATTTCTAAGTCATTCTGTAACATTACTGAACCATTCTGAAACACTAATTAATCATTCTAGAACATTTCTTAGCCATTCTGAAACATTACACAGTCATCCTAGAACTTATTTCTAAGTCATTCTGTAACATTACTTAACCATTTTCAAACACTACTTATTCATTCTAAAACATAACTGAACCATTATGTAACATTACTGAACCATTCTGAAACACTAATCAATCATTCTAGAACATTTCTTAGCCATTCTGAAACATTACAGTCATTCTAGAACATATTTCTAAGTCATTCTGTAACATTACTTAACCATTCTCAAACACTACTTAGTCATTCTATAACATAACTGATCCATTGTAAAACATTACATAGTCATTCTGTATCATTTTGAACATTATTTAGTTATTTAATCATTTGAATTGTTTATATACAGATTGGTGACGGAGTACCAGTGTGTAGAACATCCGTGGATGTTGAGACTTTGGAATTCAAGAGAAAAATGGTGTTCAACTTTTACCAAAGACCGTTTCTCAGGCGGTATTTTGTCATCACAAAGGAGTGAAAGTACAAACAATAGTGTGTCGAGGAAACTTCATAAAACAGCTTCTTTGCATGATTTCTACAAATGTTTTTGTGGAGTTATTGCTGAATGGAGAAGTAATAAAAAGCAAGAGGATGGGCGTTGTTCCAATGGTTATCCAAAGGTTGCAATACCAAATGTGTCCATCTTGGTACAGGTTTCAAAGATATACAATAAAAGTGTTTGCGGTCTTCCAAGACAATTGGCTGAGTTCATTGTCATGTCGGCACAATCGTGATGTTGATGATGGTAATTGGGGGTCTTTTGTTGTGAGGAAGCCAAGCAGCGAACTTTTTGCCCATGTTGTGCGGGTAAATTTGCAGTCCAACGAGATTAACTGTACTTGTAAACAGTTTGAGGAGGTTGGCATACTTTGTTCTCATGTCGTGAAAGTTTATTTTATAATGGGTGTTGACAATATTCCAGAGATGTATATTGTGCACCGATGGACTAGAGCAGCAATGAAACCTTCTGAAGAAGGTGACAATAGTTCAAGGCCAAAAGTTTCTGAATTGTCTACTATTTGGACGATGACAATGCAACGGCTTTGGAATGGGTTGTTGCATGCTAGTTCCGGGAATTTGGATGCAAGACGTGTTTGCAAAGAAGCTTTTGATAAAGCAAAAAAAACCATTGAAGATCAGTTGGGGCCTATTGGTGGAGAAGATGTTGAAGTCGTTGGGACTCCTCAATTAAAAAGGCATTAATATCCGCAATCCAGAAGGTGCCCGCACACCTTGTGCAAGAAATGTTAGGCGAAAGAGTACAAGGGAGATTATTTCAAACCGTTTGAGAACAAGAAAGAAGATTGTCAAACAATACACACCATCAGCATCAGGACCATCCTTTGTTAATAGTCTTCCGCCAACTACAAACACAAGGACCAATATTGGCGAGGATAGCACACCACAATCTACACCTAGCAGCGTGACATATGATTCTAATCTGTAAAAAAAAGTCATTTTTGTTCTGTAATGAATAGGGGGTGTTCTGGAATGATTTCTTTTTTGTTCTGGAATTTTGATTTGTGTTTCAAAAAGAGTCATATATTTACTATAATCTTGTGTTCTATAATGACATATTTTTGATCTATAATGACCAGTTTATGATCTAGAATGACGTATTTTATGATTAGATTTTGTTCTATAATAACCTGTGTTTGTTCCAAAATGACATATTTCTGTTCTATAATGATCAGTGTATGATCTAGAATGACGTATTTTATGATCACTTTTTGTTCAATAATGACATATTTTTTGTTTTATAATGAACTGTTTTTGTTCCAGAATGAGTTATTTCTGTTCTATAATGATTGGTTTTTGTTCAATAATGACAAAATTCTGTTCTATAATGATCAGTTTCTACAATGATCTAGTAATCAAAACAATAACTATATATTCATCCCGGAACATAATTCTATAGAACAAAACATGACCAATTGCAAAACAGAAAACGACCATTACAGAATGAGATCATTTTATAAACATAGAGAAGGAGTTATTTCATATTACAAATAGAAATTGTAAGGTTTAAGCAAGTATCTAATTAATAATTTTTAATTTTGCTGTACTTCTTGATGTTGTTGCTCTAGTTTTTGTTTCCTAAGTTGTTGCTTCGTCAACGAGTCTTTAGCCTTCTGGATTTCCTCGAGTTCCTTTTCAGCTTTCTTCAGCTTTTTCTTTTCATCTTGTTGTTCCTTCTTTGTCACTGCTCTTGCTGCTGAAGTCATATAAGCAAAGCTTATCATCTCTCTCTTTTTAATATTGTTGTCCTCCAATATTATTTCAGCACACAGTTTGGCTAGGTAGAAGCGCCTTCTTGCTGCCTTCAAAATTATGTACAGGGTCAATTCATGACATTATTCAGTTGAATATAAAAACGATTAGTGTCAAGTTTGGAGTAAAAGCTTACTAATTTCAAATCGGAATTCCAGCTTAACTCATGAAAGCGTTCCATGTGCATCATCAGAAATAAACTGCAATCCCATATGTTTCTATCGTTTTTCCAGGCAAGGTCAATTACTTCGTATTTTCTGTTTCACTTTGAAACGATGTCTGAAAGATCATTACACTGTTTTTCAAGCATAAGCAATCTTAATTCCTCAACCTATTCATATTAGAGAAAAATAACCATTAGAACGAATTCACCATTCTAAAACAAAAATAAGCCATCCTAGAACAATAACCAACCATTCAAGGACAAAAAGTGACCATTTTAAAACAAATGACAGTTAAAAACTAACCATAAGTTGATTAATGTTTTCATAATTCTGCAAGGTTTTTCGATTGTCTAGCAACTGATAGCTTGAATCACAGAGGTTGACACACAGTAATGTAAAGTGATTCTCGTAGATAATAGGGAAAAATATCTGCAAGTGAGAAAACAATTATATTGTTATACTAAAATCAAATAATAAACAAAAATAAACTTTAAAATGGGTAATTTTTTGAATGTCATACCAAAAAGTAGTCAGATAAGTCAGAAATGCCACATGTTCTCAGCAAAATTTTCATTATGCCACGCACAACGTCCAACTTTTTCCTAAGACGTTTCTCATCTTTTTCAAGAACTTCTCCATTTGCAAGTCTTTCATCTTGGTCTTTCTTTTCTTTCAACATTTTTGCACACACCTACAACATACAACAAGTCATTTCAGAACAAAATCCTTCATTCTAAAACAAAAACTGGTCATTGTAAAACAAAAACTGATCATTCTAAAGCAAAAACTAATCATTCTAAGACAAAGAGCAACCATTCTGAAACAAAAACTAATCATTCTAGGACAAAAACCAATCATTCTAGGACAAAAAAACTACCCATTTTAGGACAAAACTTCAACCATTCCAGAGCAAAATCAAACCAACAAAGAACAAACTGCAATCATTACAGAACAAAAACTCATCATTCTAGGACAAAGAGCAACCATTCTGAAACAAAAACTAATCATTCTATGACAAACTCCAACCATTCCAGAACAAAATTACAGAACAAATTTAAACAAACTGTAATCATTATAGAACACAACATAGCCCATTACAGAACAAAACCAATCATTCCATAACAGATCCTTGTCATTTTAAAACATTTAAGATTGTAAATGTAAAACTTACAAATACTGCGGAGTTGAAGAAGAATCTTTTCTTATTTTTCCAGCAAGCAGGAACCTCCAGGTTCTTTAGGCCTTTTACCTCTCTCTTGTTCAGAATGTATGCCCAAACATCAATCACACCAACAGTCATCCCATTTAGTTCTTGCATAGAGAATGCATCATTCTTAGAAAACGTGACATGTGGTGTAAATACTCCCATGACAGAATTTTGTTATGTTCTTATCATCCTCGCAATTGCCTTCTCTTCGGCAATAATAGCTTTTGTCTCAGATTTATTCAATAGATTTCTAATCTTTGAATTCACCTTTAATACCTCATGGTTGTATTCAAACTCTGAGAGAAATACATTGTCAGCCACTGCCCTCTCAATAGGTGTTAAATCTTCAAAATCACTTGGTCTCCTCTGAAGAAATGCTGAAACATTTATTGCTTTGTCTTCCAAATCCATAAGCTGAAAAATCATGGGGGCTATCTTCTTGTGAGTTGCATACTCTCTTCCATTTTTCTAGCCCGTGCTCGTACTTTTGAATTATGTCCTCTGACAATTCTTCGGAAATTTCTTCAACATCAATAATCTCTTTGCCGTAAAAAGCATTTGGAATAGGGCTCGACAACTTGACAAGTGGTGGAGAAGGTGTCGGTGTAAGTAATTGGAAGCTTGGTTGAAAATCTGCTGGCACCACATTTACAAAATACTTCTTCAAATCATCCATGAAGTTGTGTGCTTTTTTCCCTTTCTTTTTGCATAGAGAGTTACTCTTGATGGTTATTCCAACTTCTGGCGTGTTGAGAAGTATATACCCTTCCTGCAAAAAAAACGGATCATAAGAAAACAAAAAGAAACAGAAGAAATCATTCTAGAACAGATTCAGGGCATTCCAGAACAGAAACTATTCATCCCAGAACATAATCCATTAATCCTAAAACAATAACAAGTCATCCCAGAACATAAACCATTCATTTTAAAACAGTAACAAGTCATTCCAGAACATAAACCATTCATCCTAAAACAATACCTAGTCTTTCCAGAACATAAACCATTCATCCTAAAACAATAACTAGTCATTCAAGAACACAAAATCATTCATCCTTAACCAATACTAGTCATTCCAGAACATAAACGGCTCATTTCAGGACAAAACAAATTTTCATTGAGAAAAACATAATTTTTCATTACAAAGTGAAAGTTTCATAAAATAAACAGATGATAAAATATTACATATTGTTCGAAGTATTTTTTTCAAGACAATTTTGATTATTACACGAGTCTTCAAATTGTTTTTAAAAGGGTACTCTCAAACCTTGTCTTCTACATTTGAATTTTTTTGGGTTTCTTCAGTTGTCATGTCTTCATCCTCGAGGGAACCGAAATCCATTTTTGGGTCACTTGTTGTTGCAGCGATGTTCTGAGCATCAATTGATCTGAACTTCATCTTCTTTGGAGGAGAATCCGTTTCTGAAGCGTTTGGAGCTATGGCGGGTGTCTCGAGGTAAGGAGGCGTGGCTATTTGTGCAATCTTCATCACAAAATCAGAAGCCTTCGGGGATGGATCTTCGACTGCTGTTTCGATGCTGGGATCCTTTGGTGTAACATCGCCCTCCTTTTAAGTTTATTGTTGTGCATCCGAAAAAGGGTTGCCAAGGTACAAAACAGTTGCTTTATCCATATGTATTGCACCTTCAGAATCCTGCGGGTCTACGAATGGTGTCTCTTGGCAAGGATCGATGTATTGTGTTGAATTGTCATTAACATCATCTTCATTAAGCTGTAACAAATGGGAGTTGTAGAACAAAACTAGGTCATTTTAGAACATTAGAGGATCATTATAGAACAAAAGTATGTCATTCTTTAACAAAAACAGATGATTCTAGAACAAAAGTATGTCATTCTAGATAGAACAACAACAGATCATTATAGAACAAAAGTATGTCATTCTACAACAATAACATATCATTATAGAACATTAACAAGTCATTTTGGAACAAAAACCGATCATTATGAAACAAATATATGTCATTGTGGAACAAAAAAGGATTATTTGTAGAACAAAAGTATCTTATTCTCGAAGAAAAACAGATCATTATTGATCATTAATGTACCATTATAGAACAAAAATCAAACATTGTATAAGAAAACACCAACCTTCTTTTCAAGACTTTCATCAGTTTCTACGCCCTTCTTCGTCTCTGGGCCAGACATTTCCACAGTTTGCTGCTGTTCATCAGTTTCAACAGTTTTATCAGCATTTCCTTCATCCATTTGTTGTTGTTCATCTTGGGAAGCGACTTGCAAAAACTCTGTTGTCCCCAAAAGTTCATTAAGCACAGCTGTTGGCGACTTCCCACCTAATAGTTCACTCATTGGACCCGGAGATGGAGTTTTTGAGCGTTTCAGTCGTTTATAAACATGCAAGGGAGAGTCTAGTCTGTCCTTCCCTGGAGTTTGTGTCTTTGGGGTGTCAACCTTAAACTCTGTGAATAATTCTGGAGTTGCAGACCTTTCATTTGTAGGCGCTCCAGGACATTGCAATTTTTGCAAAATCTTCTCCGTGGAAGAATTCTTTTTTTTTGTTTCAGAAGACTTCCTCTTTTTGGCTACATGCTTCTTTCGTCTGGTTTTCTGAGAATTTCTTTCCTGAGAAGGTTGCGTTGATTAGTCTTGTGAAGGTTGACTCGATGAGTCCTGAGACGATGGTGTATTTGCCCAAAAGCTTGGGGATAAGCGCTTTAGAGCCTCATTAATTTGCCCTCCAGCTGAAATCATTAACACCTCAATAGCTTCAATAGTCTCCATGACTCCTGGTTGGGTTAGAAAACATTTCCTCTCCGATGAAACTTCTTGGATTTGAATCTCTTGTGAACTTTTGGGTTGTGAACTTTGGGAAAGTTTTTCTTCTTGCAGTTCATGCATAGTGTGCCTATGAGCTGCCTCCAAGTTCCGACCAAGTTTCTAAAGTCTTTGAAAGGGTCTCTGACAAGCAGAACATAACTCATTATAAGACAGAAATTGATTCATTACTGAACAAAACCATACCATTATAAAACAAAATCTCGCCATTCCAGAACAAAAACTAATCATCCTATGACAAAAAACATTCATTCATGAACAAACACGAATTATCCTAGGACAATAACAAACCATTCCAAAACAAAAACGAATCATCATATGACAATAACAAACCATTCCAGAACAAATACCCACCATTACAGAACAAAAACTCATCATTCTAAAACAAAAGTCATCATTCTAGTACAAAAACCCACCATTTCAGAACATGAACTCTCCATTCTAGAACATAAATTAACCATCGTAGAACAAAAGGGTTGATTATGAAAAAGAATAACACTTACATCTAGTTGGAGATCTCTTATTGCTTGATCTGATGGCATGGGAAAACTAATGAATTTCCCTTGTTGTGTGGCTGTGTCAACAGTGTCAACACGTATACCCATGCCGAAGCCTTTGACACTCTTCTCCTTTGCAATCTTGGCCCACATCTTCTTATTATCCCAGTGTTGGATCAATGGAAGATTGCATTTCTCTCGTTGTCTATGGAAAGACAGACTATGAAAATAGAAGAGTTGGAGGACCAATGAGCAACCAGTAAGAATGCAGCTTTCGGTCTCCTTGAAATTCTTGATCGATTTACACAAGTACTCTAACACATATTCACTCCAATTGTATCGACCAATCATGCCAGCATCGTCTATCGCTTTGCATATATTAAGCTGCACAAACAAACTTGATATTGTTCCAAGGAAACATGAAACGATAAACAAAACAAAAGGCTGCTTGAACATTGGGCCCCCATCAGTTTCTGCCATAATCCTCTCTTCAAAATCTTTCCATGCAATGTAAACTTGCCTCTCATTCTCCCTGCCCAATATTGCCTTCCATTTTTCCTTAATCCAAGAATCGGGATTATCCTTCCGATCCGAACTCATTTCTGGAAATGGAAGATCACCGTGTGGAAGGCCTAGGATGTAATGAACATTCAAAGGTGTGAATACCTTTATTTGATTGTCGCAAAAAGCCATAAGTCTTGTGCCCTCGTTGAAATTTTTGTAGAAGCCACTGAAACATGTCTTTTGGGACATCTTCAGCTTCAAGGAAAATTAATACATTAAATCCAATTTCTTTAACCGCTTTGACTTGGTTTGGGTTCTTTTTTATTTTATCCATGATTTCCTTGACCGCAGCAAGACTGCATCGTAGTTGTATATTTTTTTATGGAAATTTTTCCTGAAACAAGACATACAAATTATCTCAAGACAGAAACCAATCATTCTGAAACAAAAGACAATCATTCTAGGACAGAAACCAACCATTATAGAACAAAAGCCAACCATTCTGAAACAAAACTAATCATTCTAGAACAAAAACCAGCCATTCTGAAACAAAAGGCAACCATTCTTGAACAAAAACCAACCATTCTGAAACAAAAGGTAACAATTCTAAAACAAAAAACCAACCATTATAAAACAAAAACCAACCATTCTGAAACAAAAACTAATCATTCAGTAACAACAACCAACCATTCTAGAATATAAACCAACCATTGTAGAACATAAACCAACCATTCTGAAACAAAAACTAATCATTCCGGAGCAAAAACCAACCATTCTTAAACAAAAACTAATCATTCCGGAACAAAAACCAACCATTTTAGGACAGAAACCAACCTTTCCAGAACAAAAGATTAATCATTTCGGAACAAGAGCAAATTATATTGACATAAAATCGGCCATTTCAGAACAAAAATAAATATGATAAAAATCCGATCATTCCATAACAAAAACAAATCATTCTAGAACAAAAACCAATCGTTTCGGAACAAAAAGTATTCATTCTAGAGCAAATTAACATCAAACAAAGTCGTTCATTCCAAAACAAAACCTAATCATTTCTATGCAAAAAATAACCATATCGGAACAGAAAATACACAAATCTGGAAACACTGTTACATGCAAAAAAAAAAATACCTGTTCTCTTCGAATTTCTGCTGCCTTTTTCCTCTAACCGTTAATTTGTGCTACAATTAAAATTATATTTGTTACTGCATTTGATTTAAGTAATTTCACAAATAAAAAACAACGAAAATCGTACAAATTTTAATTCTAATTTTTTTTACCATTGTTCTTCAACTTCTTCTTCATCTTGTTCACTTTGAGTTATAATAACGTCTTTGATCTTCCTTTTCTGCTTTAGTTCAGGCATTTTAACAAGTTTTTTTGACATTTTCGGAAGAATTTTGTAGAAGAAAGATGAAATTTGTTTGGAGAAAGCTTGTTTATGAAGATGAATGCTCTACTATAAGTCTGTAACTGTTGTTTTTATTAAATTCCGGGCCACGATTTCTGTTTTTGGGGGGAAATTGTTTTCCTTCTATTTCGGGCCACGATTTCTATTTGTGTTTTGGGCCGCGTTTTTTGTTTTATTTCTGGGCCACGATTTTTTTTATCTAGTTTTTATTTGTTTTGGACCGCGTTTCTGTTGTCCGGGCTTATAGTTGGGCCGGGGTGTACCAAGAGAATGGTACCCCAGGTGTACCATAGACGCGTTGGTATCTCTTATGTGTCAACCTTAATTCGAGAGCGTTTGGATTATTGGCAAAACCATACCTTAACCCTTTTTTTTTTTTTTTTTTTTTGCAATTGCATTTTTCCGCTTTTTTTCGGTCTAATCGATTTTCACTCCTTAAAATGTTGCCTCGAAGCTTCCCATTCCCTCATTTTAGGTATCCTACGCTAATTGGTTTCATTAGGTACGCATGGATATGCAAGTGAAAGCCAACTATCGGGAAGCAGAACTGCAGAAGATTTCAATATGTACACATGAATATGGGAGTGTGATGAAGCCTCGCAATTGACAAGGATTTTCTAATTGCTTTTCCTGAATGAGTCGCAACTTACATTACGAAAGTAGTCTGCTTCTGAACATCACCAGTGTCTTCGTGGGTTGGGGGCGGGGTGGGGGAAGCAGATAATGAAACAGCAATCGCCTACCAACACCTTTGGGTGCTGACACTAACTCGTACCCACCTCCACCTTCAGTACTTTGCTCCGCAGCCTGTATGTACCCACGAGTAGTCTTCTCTTTCTAAAGAATTCGAGGGATTTTTCTCCGCGCACTGGCTTGACGCAGTTGCTAATACAGAGTTACTTGTATGCATGTACTTCCTATTCCATCTCATCTTCTTCGTCATCAGGCAATATAGGTGTCAGTAAAGTGTATCTTACCCGTAAAGATACTTTACCCTTCTCAACGACGAGCTTTGCACCAGAAACAACCCAGTAACCAGGTGTATCCTGTGGCCCTCTAGTCATCTCCGTGGTGTCAACAAATTTCAAAAGTTTAGGTGCTTGGACAGGTACAGGAGGACCACCTGGATATACGGCAGAGTTGATGTTCACATCAGCAGGTTGTGGTGGTGGTCGTGCCACAGCTGTGAAATGCTGGCTAATTAAAGTCGATATGAGGCCCGACTTGCGTGCTAAACCAGGTGATCCGTCCCATTCTGGATTCTTGACCAGTGTGGCTCCTAGAACAGTGGAGAATCGAAGTCTAAGAAAGAGTAATTTCTTGAATCCATAATCCCCCACTTGCAGCTGTGCTCCAGTTACAATTGAAAGGTCGTCATCAGGCTCAACTGGTGCGGTGCATACATGAGAAAAGTTCTTCCATCCAACTTTTTCATAAAACCTACGATCATAAGATTCCTGCCGAAAATTTCCGCTCGGATCATCTTTTAGTTGAAATATTTTCGGAAGAGATGACAGGTGCTGCAGGTGGACAGCCAGGCGATTGCTTCGTCTGCCTTCAAGATAAAGCCGTAGGCCAGTCACTGGCCGTCTACCAACATCAACCTGTCGACAAGTAACACAAATTAGGACAATGTCTGCAAGAGAAAAATAGTTTGCAACATTAATGAATAGATAGAATAAATATCTTGTCTGATACAATAATTAGTTTATGCCTCTCAAATTGATTTTTTTTTTCACATAGGAATTGCACCATTTACAAAGCCATACTTAAACTGAAAACTTTCTCAAATAAGCACAAAGTGATAATAGAACGGCAACAACAACAACCAAGCCTTAGAACCCAGATTGAATTAGGGTCGGCTAACATTAGTTTTCATCTCAAACCACCACATGTTAGCAATAAAAACTCTCAAGTTGCATTTACTCAATCCAGTATGAAGAAGACAAGATGAAGCACTTATAATTTTACACATTTAGAAAAATTACCGGACAAGTGTTAACATAGAGCCTTGGACCCATGAAGCTAAACTGTAGTGAAGAATAATTATGTTCCTTGCGTTGAGGACCCAATGGAAGTTCACTGAACACAGGGGCCCACTGTCTTGGCAGTTGAAATTCTAAAAACTGTTGAAGTTCTTCTATAGGAGGCTTGTCTGCAAACATAAGCCAACAACATGAAGAAGTTCAATACTGTGTTTTAACAAGTTGCCGCGTACTTTCATATGATCAAGACTTCAATCAAAGTACTGATGCATGTGCAA
Organism: Spergularia marina; assembly: GCA_963680865.1. NCBI lineage: Eukaryota > Viridiplantae > Streptophyta > Magnoliopsida > Caryophyllales > Caryophyllaceae > Spergularia > Spergularia marina. The sequence goes on along the minus strand of OY804550.1, from coordinate 10,785,847 downwards.
ATCAAAGGAGATTTTCCAATTACCAATTTGGTGACATAAATACAATACAAGTATACAACACACCTTGATACTTAACATGTTAGAACTAGCATATAATAATAAACTTAACTGGAACGACTGAAATAGCTTGAACACCAAGAAACTCATAATCTCCAAACATTCCTCATGTCTAGAAGAATATAGCATCCCTGTGAATTATGTTCTAAAAGAGACCACTTGAAACTAACACAAGTTCCGAACAAAACTCCTACACAATAATCAAGTTGCAACGGGAATAAACGGATTTTTGAATAAGCTCTGACAGATGAAGAAAGGATATTAACTCTAAAATGAATGCCATTAAGCTTGAGCCACTACCTTAATTCTGATTGGAAAAGCTAATGCACTGAATCAAATCAGGAATGGAGTATTTTAAGATTAAAACTGATCAATGAAAGTTGTGGAAGAACTCCACTGTTTCTGAATTTTAAATTCAGTTCTCTAACCTAATAGATTACAAACCTCTATTCTTAAATTGAGTTCTCTATTCTTACTAGGATAGCTTAACCGGCTTATAGACTGAGTTTGGATAATTACCTAATTATGGATGAAGTTACACTCTAGCAAAACAATATTGAGCAAAATAAGAGTCCTAAACTTAATTCTACAACGCGTAGTTTCTCAAACTGATCACATGTTTAACTTGTTTCAAAAAGACAACCATTTTCGAGTGATCCACTTGTTGATTGCATCGACATTGTTTCCACGATACAAATTGCTCCAATATTTGGTATCAGAGTAGTGACAACATGATACTGAATTTGCTTTGTCAAACCAGCAAAAAACATGCATGAATTAAACCAGTCAACATATACTACAGCTATATAACTATTTTCTTTTTTCTCCAAGGTAGAAAAGACAGATAAATAAAAAACGAGAACAGGGTGCATACAAGCAGCTTTAGTCAGAAAAAAATCGCCATTACAAATTAACCACAACAAAGCCACTACTACAAATGATGCAGTCCATTTTAAAATTTGGTTCTTTTAGTCATAATATTATATAGCTTCCACAATATACATACCCAGTGGCGTGTGACATATGAAACATAAAGTTCATAATTAGCAACAACTACTATCATAAAAAATAAAACAAAACTAATATTAACAGCTAGAAAAACTTACAGCGCAAGTACAAGTTTATTGCGTGGCTCAAGAACCCACTTCCAGGGACACCATTCAACAGGGATGTGATTGGGATAAATGACATTGAAATAACATCTGGCTCAAACTGTACAGTTTGCAACCATTCATGGTGAGGAACAGTTCTATTATCACTTCCACCTCTCCTTTTGCAAATGGTTGTGACCTCCTTCAGTAAAAGAAGTAAGTTGCAAAAGCAAACAATTAACAAAGAACTTTTCTAGATGTATACATAGCAGATAGAAAGGAAAATCGCATACTGAAGTACCTCCTTGTGTGAGTATGAACAAGAGGGACTCATGTCAGCAAATCTCAATCGCTGTTCACGGACTTCAAACTACAGAGAGTAGAACAAACAGAAGGTTAGCGTCATAATTTGATTCATCAAACAACTACCTTAGTCAAACAACTACAGCACGTCAGTAACACTTACTATTATTTCTAACGTTCAAACCCCGACACAAAGATGATAGTAGTGAAGAGGCTTGCGCTACATTGGATAAGTGGGTCTACTAGACATTAGCTCTTATTAAAAATATCACAAGGATCCCATCAAAAAAAAAAAAAAAAAAAAGAACGGAGAGAGACAAGAGCCCGGCGAGCATTGGTTTATCCATGAGAAAAGAAGACCAAGTGTTGAACTGTTAAGGTCTTGCCTGGAATGGGGGTAGTTTTTACTAGGGCCCTGGGGAATAAAACAAGGGGGAAATGGGAGAAATTGTGGTGGTAGGGGGAGGAGCACAGGGGTGGAGGGGGAATCGGGGTAATGCATTATCCCAGCGGGGAGGTGGGTAACTACTTACCCCTTCTATGGGTTAATCATTGTCCTCTCTCCTTCACCCTCCTCCGTACATCACCAATGGCTACCATGAGTCCACCTTTATTTTTAGTCTACTACTCTAGCAAGCGATCCCTAAGGAGAATCGGAGGATGGAGAAATGGAGTTGTCATAGTAAAAAAGGATCCAAGAAACTTTATGGAGGTGATTTAGACTGACATATGACTGACAACATTGCTTAAAAATACAAGGTTATAGAGGGACAAAATTCATGTTAGTCACCGTGATCCATTTTTCTTGTGTTAGCTCACTTTTCTTTCTCATCTACTTACTTAATACCTTGTACCTGCTTTCACTACCATGTAATGGTTCAAGTCAGCCAACCCCGAAAACCTATTGAGACTAAGACTTCATAGTGGTGGTGCAGAGAAGCATTAGAAACAAATAACTAAACTCAATTATTCAAATCAAAAAGAGCTCAGGCCGCTTCGCCATGCAAACAGTTCATTAGTCGTTACCCTAAGAGGGATAACCAACGTTCGCCGACTAATATATACACCACGAAAAGAATCAACGATGTTAAAAGAAAGTAAGTATGTTGAAGATAAAAAAGTAAGCTATTTCACATTGATGCCTGATGGGTATGTGTACAGATAACTCCAGGAATTGCTTGACTTACAAAACTAAAAGTTAGAGTTTTAATAAGGCCCAATGTCTGTATGCCATTCCTAGGGTTAAATAAAGCCCCGGAGAGATCCCCAAAACCAAGCAACTGCCTAGTGCCTATGAGTTACCTGCTCTTCAATAGGCATGCGGTCAAATAGCTTCTAATCTTCAAACAAGCAAGCTCCTGCCACCACACTCAAAGGTGTAGGGAAAAGACCCTTTACTCTTTATTTTCAGCAGGCAAGTATCGGAAGCAGCTTCTTCGCTAGTCAATCTGTCCTTTAGACATTAGCAGCTTCTCCAGATACATGGAATTCCAGATTGTTTGAGACAGCAGTTTCAGTTGAGTTAGCATCCCCAGGAATCCCTGATCTGTTAACTGACTACATACCTACCTTCCACCACTGGCATTTGTGGGTAATGGCTACGGAAACAGAGGATGATACAATGTCAAACGAAAACAGATTTTTCTTGCTATATCACCAAAGTTCTTTCTAGCAATAACAGAAAAAGTAAGGTTCATGATGGGCAGGCATGCTACCAGAGGTTTCTATCATTAACTTCTTCATGTTTGTCCCGAGTTCAAAGAGCCATTGGTACTCACGTCTCAATGCCAGGCTTTTACATATGCTGCAACTTGAACTTTTTGCCTACTTCTCAAGAATTGCAAATGCATGGAAGTTTCAATTTCAGAGGGCCATAAACTTCCTAGCATGAACCAAACGAACCCCTAAACTAGGTTTTAATTCGAATGCCCAAAGAACATTAAGCTTCCCATCAATTTTCACTTTCTAGAAAACATGTTCATTCCGAAATCTAGTTTGGGACAAGGACAGTGGCCCAGGTATTGGCTAGTCCCGCCTAGGTAAATAACTTTCCTACATCCATTAGGAGCCAGAGCCCAGAAGTTACCAAGATCTTCTAATACTAAACTCTTAACAACCAAAGAACTTATTGATTTTCCAATTCCTACAATCCTACGGGCTTTGCTTCCTAGAAACTGATGTGGCACCCAAACCAGAAACGGTTGATTAACACTGAAGACTCTGGCAGAAGGAGCACAACGCCATAATCTTTTACCCAATAGGAAGACAGTTAAAAACGGATACCTTTGATCAGAACAGATTTCATGAGGTACGATGAAAAGTGACATCCCACCCCAATCTAATCAGAATACAAGTCATTAGGAAATGGTCTATTGATCGCTAATTGCCACACACCAAAAAAAATGGCAATATTACGTGTCAAACAACTAGTATCTGCCATAAGATGTTTGCACCCATATGTGAAACAAAGGGATCTTCATACCAAGGTTACATTTGAACAATGAACCCAAGATGTTCGACTCTTTAAACTTCAGACAAAGAGAAAACATAATACCTTGTCATTACGATAAACATTGTCAGAGTTCATGACATGCTCCCCATTTGCATCTACGAATCTCTTGTCAGCCATTTCCTTCAATTTTTTCTGTACATCAGCATGTTGAAGTGTTGAGGAATGTTGCTGCTTTACATAAATAACATCTTTCCCTCCCATCTTTACACCCACAATGATGTGGGTTCCAAATTGTTCAATGAACCTGTAAGTATTAAAATTACGACAAGTCAAAAATCATAACCAAAGCAGTGAAGTTGTAAACTGTGGACCAAATCATGATGGATATTTTATTCCACGCTACATTATTGGGTTTCAATATTTTCATATCACACAAAATTGCCTTGCATCCTCATTAGAATTTACAGTTTCTGCTACCATCCTCAACTTGTTACCCTTAAACAAAGTGTTGTTTGGGAGAAGACCTTGATACAAATTGTTAGGGAGGTTAAGAACTTAATTTCGTAATTTAAGAAAGTGATGTCTTGTCTTAAAAAAAAAAAGGTGGTAACGGTGAAAATAAACTGTACACAACATAATATCCAGAATTATAGTTAAGTTGTTTCATTTTTCATAAAAGTGGCTAGTTGAAACAGCCTCTGTAAGGCTGCACACATCTAACAACAGCCCTCACCCCCCCCCCTCTTTCCTTTCGTCAGAGAGAGAGAAACCTTAGATAGGAGCCTCTATGAAAGGTAGCGCGGTGGAGTTAATGATAATCTTGTAGATATTCCTTCCACATTTATAAAAAAAAAAAAGAAGCGCCATTAATTTGAGAAGGCGAGAAATGAATGCCACTCATGAGCAAAGTAGCAATTACAGGTAAAGCATGTAAAGAAATGAATGAGCTTTTGTGGTTAGAATGATAAAAGATCTCTATAAGTTCTCAGTTACACCTGTACAATTCAGTAAATTTCAAGCGCACTGGAGAAGTAGTAAACTCATGCTTCGAAAAACAAAAACAAAAAATGTTGTCACCGACACTACCAAACAACAACTGCATGTTGTTACTAGTGCCACAAGCCCACAACAAGATCAAACCCCCAACATGCTGCTTGGGTAAACAACCATGGAAGGCATCATGTGAAGGACCAACATTTACCTTGCCACGCTATTGCCACATAACAGATAATATCACCCTCCACAATCTATAACCTCAACAAAATCAACGGAAAGAAAACAACCACAATTAAGGGGCCAATGCATTGAGTGTCATTAAAGATTAAAGAACCCAACAAGGACCTGAGGTCAGAGTTTGTAAATCATTATAACACATCAATGACACTGATACAGTCCATACAGATAGTAGTAACAGATTGTTAAATAAAAATTCTGAAATTTGTTACTGTTCCTAATCATTAGTTCTGATCTCATTCAAAAGTAGTTTCAGGATGCTACTGATTACTAAAATGAAGAATGCGACCTGACACAAGAATATAAAGATTATCTGACCATCGATAATGTTAAATGCAATGCAGAAAACAGATAAATCTTATCTGACCCACTAAGGAATTGGCAGTATCAAGAAACCTCTCTTCTAAATGAATGCAACAGTCTTTCAGCAGTTTCGCATGAATTTTATGTTCATTAACTTATTCAAGGATGCTGAAAGGAAGGAAGGAGGGTAAAATAAAAACGGAGCATAACATTTCACCTTGCCAACGCAGCAGGCTCCCATGTTGCAGGGACAGCTTGTTTCACATGGTCACGCAGTACCAACTGACTTTTCTCAAGGGCAACTGTATATAGAGTTATGAACACTCCATCAAAGGCCAATGTCTTTGTATATGCAGCATCCTTTTGCCAACACCCCGCATATTCAAACATAGTATTAAAGAGGCCTGAAGGTATTTTGCCAGTCAATGAGATCTCTTGGTTAAACTGTTCTGACATCTGAAAAATGAGAGCACATAAACATAGCATTTCTCAACGTTAATACATGCGATTAGCCAATAGCTAGCACTAGCAGCCAGAATACATAATCAGTGAAAATGAAATACGGGCAGTGATTTAACGAGCAGCTATGACATACGGAGTAGGCTTTACCCATTGACAGGTGATTACATCAATCCGCCTTACAGACTTACAATATTCTCAAGCTACAAGGTCAGCTGGCACTTTGATACTCCCTCCGGTCCAGATTAAACTTCCCATGCTCTTTTTTAGGGTTTCGACTTTGTCTTCCCCATCCCCAAACTATTAAGTTTTGTCGAGTGAATAATTAGGGAGGCAAGATGAAGATGTTGGTGATAATTAGCTTTTAAACTTATTTGCTAAATGAATCATTAAGAATTATTAATTATTTTTCCTTTTGAAGTGCGCAAAAGGGAGCGGGAAGTTTAATATGGACCGGAGGGAGTACATGACTAAAAAATGAGTATGCCAACTTAATTACAGTACTCTCAAGCTAAGAATTAAAGCAACTGTGTGATTCGTTGAACTCGCTAACAGCAGTGATACTTGAGACTGAAGCAACTGTATAACTTGTAGAACTCGCTAACAGCAGTAGTAGAGCTAAACCATAGACAACATACTATATATGCAACAGGTTTACCAATGACACTAAACCGAACATTCCAGCAGAAAGTAGAGCAGTGCATGAACTAACAGTTAGACAGCTAAACAAGAAGAACAGGTAAAATGGCAGCAATAAGAGAGTATGAAAGTACCTGCTGAAAAGACAGGACATCAGACCGAAACCGGGTGCGTTCACCCTTGTCACATTTGATGGAATTGGGGACATTAGGAACAATAATTCCACCAGGCAAAGAAATCTCTTGGCACTGATCCTCATCAATTACGATCAAATGCGAATCATCAAACTCTCCTTTACAAAATTTAAGCCTAAGATCAGTCGATATATCGTATCCTCGGCCAATCGATCTGATGGCTACTTCAGCTGCCTTTGCAGCTGGTAATTTCAATGCCATTTCACACAATCATCACTCACTCAAATGCACTCCACTTTCATGCAATTGCTCCAATTTCAGAAAGACTTCAACTTTAAGCTGAATATGCAAATTTAAATAGTGGGTATGAATTTTTTTTGAAGAAAAGCTTTCAACTTTAATGCTACAATGCAAAAACAAATAATGGGTGTGATGTAATTTGGGAAAATCAGTAGTTAAATTGGGGGTAAAATATGAAAGGCCAACAAAACACAGCTGTAATAAAGAAGTTACTGGGGAAAATCAAAACCCTAAGCTGAAGGGAAGAAGGTTGGTTCAAACATAGAGAGTATGAGTGAGAGTGAGGGAGCGCAGATCCTTAAGAAAATAGAATGGAGAGGAGAGTGAAAGGGGGGGAAGAACCCTAAAATGGCAACTTTGGAGAGAGTGGAAAGGAGGAGGCTGCACAGTACACAGTAGCGTAATTGGTGTTTTAGTCAAAATCATATGGGATTAGTCAAAGGCTCAAATCTTGGTTTTTGAGGATGAAATCATGAAAAGGGAGATAACTTAGACTCATAGAGCAATGCTTTCCGGGTTGAATTCTCAATTTTTATCAATTTTGTGTGGCGCAGCTCCATTGAATTGGCCGGTGTAAAAGATTCCAACTTTATTATCAAATTATTAGCTATCAATAAGCTTAGGTCTCGTTTGGATACCCTCAAAATCCATAGGAATTTTATTTTCTTAGGAATTGATTACCATGAGTTGTTTGGTTACCCTAAAGTGTAGGAATACCCAATTCCTAGGCATTTCAAATTCCTACAAAGTGTAGGAATTTAATTACCTGGGGGGGCTAGGTAATTAGAAATTCCTATGGGAATTGAATTCCCTTGTTCATCCAAACAAATTTCCCCAATTCCCATATTTTCTAAATTCCTAAGATTTGCATGTTCATGGGAGTTCCGACTTCCCGAGTGTATCCAAACGACACCTAAATCGCGGTTGCGCTCGTGATTTGTATTTGGTACTCGTTGATTTTGGAAGAAAGCCTCGCTTACACATTGTGTAACCCATTTTTATCCACACAAATAAAATTATGACATGACATTTTTATTTTTATTGTAAATAGACAACTAAAAGTGGAAAAAACTTAGTGGTGGTTTGGTTGCCAAATAATATCATGGGAATTCAAAATTCACATAATTTTAAAAAAATATGGAGTTGTTTGGTTGCCCAAAATCATGGGAATTCAGAATTCCTATAAAATGGAGGAATTAGCTTACTTAGCCACCCTTTGTAATAGGAAATTCATGTGGGAACTCATTTCCTACGTGTAACCAAACAATTTTGAGAAATTCCAATGAATTTATATTTCCCGGAAAAGTGGCATCTCATGGAATTACGAATTCCCGCATGCAACCAAACGCTCACTTAAAAATTTCATATCTAATTAAAAAGAATACAATCTGTGACATATAATTTTCTCATACTCCCTCCGTTCCACTTGGTTCTTTACACTTTTTTTGGGCACAAGAGCCAAGGGATGGAGAGAGTGGGTGTATTAAATGAGAGAGTGGGTTGTTAATTAGCCAATTAACATACTAATCAGTCAACCCTATCAGCACTCTTCACCACCTACCTCAACCCTAAGCCCTACCCTCACCCCCCACCCCCACCCCTCCGGCCACCCCGTCGATCCTCTCGTTCGACCGCCCTAACTCTTCGGAGTCCTCGCCGACCTCTTTCTCTCTCTATCCCTCCAACCAACGGCCTCCTCTTTTCCCCTCTGTCAATCACGTCTCACCACGTGGAGAAAGCGGCAAGAAGTGAAGTGGTCGCGTTGTCATCGATCTCCTTCGCCATCGGTCCTCTTTGATATCCCTTGCCGACGCTCTCTCTCCTCTCTAATCAAGCTTCTTCTCTACCATCGGCGTTAATGACTATGCCCAAATGGGGTGGTGGAAGAAGAGGGAAAAACATCGAGGGGGAGTGAAACCAGCCGCAAACGACTAATTGTTGCCACAAATTACCGTGGCTAACTAAAAATTATATAATAACATTATTATGTAAAGTTATAATAATAGGGAGTCATAAGTAAAAGAAGCAGCCATCAAAAAGAAAAAAAGTAAAAGAAGAAGAACTTCCTCTCTTTAGTGGTTCTGCCAATAAAATCCCTCATTTCCAGTCCCACACACGCACGATGTCACCTCCACGAACGGAGTAGTCTTTCTCGTCGACGGTAGATGACGATGTCGACATATCTAGAGAACGGTTAGGTCGCGCGGCCTTGTCGTTGCTCTCCTTCCCCATAGCAACTCCATACAGAATTGGCAATTCTTCTAATTAATTCTGAATTTTGATTTTCTGGTTTATAATCGATTCGTTACAAGTTTATCTTTTGATTTTCATTCTTAATGATTTAAAGGTTAAATTTTATGAGAATTTTTTTCGGAATAGATCCAAGAATGAAATCGATTGATTTGAATTAGGGTTTATGGGTATAATTTGGGGATTTTTCTGAGGTTTCAAAATTGAGTCCGGTGTTGTTGTTGGAATGTATTCTGGAGCAATTTGGCCTTATCAAATAATCATGTTGTTCAATTTTTCTTTTCTTTTTTGTTGTTGTTGTTGAACTCTTTGGCCATATCAAATCGACTAAGTCTTAATTAAATCTAATTAGATAGTTGACGAGTATGGAGTATCATTTACCATTCCCTCGACTAATGCCCACCTCCAAAGGTTCCATTTAGATAAGAGATTGGAGTAAACAAATCGTCAAGAGAACATTATGAACCTGGAAGCATAACTTCAAACTTCTATACAATGCGACAACATCATTTAGACATAGAAAACCTTATCTGATTAAGCTCTAACATATGCCATTGGAAAGCTGGCTTCAAATACTTCGATTTTCACATAAAGTTTGTCAAAAAAGATATTTGTACTAGGAGTTACAAGCCTTCAAAGTTAGAGGACAGTAGCTGAAATTCCAGGCTAGTCTCGTGCAGAACTTCTGTACTAAACAATAAACTGCAACCAAACTACACATTACTTTTTGTTAATTGCAATACCATGTTTTAGCTTTCTAGAAAGGTATTACACGCATCCAAAAGACCTCATTTGATTGCTCTAAGAACCTTTTGAAGACAGCTGCGCAAAACTGTTATTCTAGAGAACATTCTGACATGGCTTTTAAAACACGACTTGAACTATTAATTTTCACCTGTTTCAAACTGCATTGGACTTCTTAAATACTCACAAACAGTTTTTTGTTGCTTATTAATCATTTCACTCCTCTTTCCCATTTACAACAGCCATAATGCTCAAAACAGTCCTATGGAGTGATACTTGTAGTAGGCTTGCTCCCTAAAAAGAATCCTTTGAAAGCAACAAGAATGCCTTAGCTAATTTGCAAACTTAATCTTGTGTTTATTATTATATCGTTTTTCTTATTAATTAGACAAGTCTGTTCGGCGCAATTTTCGTAACTATGGAGTGTTTCCTCAGTCGTTAACTTTTGCATCTGACGATCTATTGTGATGTGTACCTCGATGGTATTCTTGAGCAAGTTACCCTGGGTTTTTGGATTTGATTAGCTGTTCTTTAGTAGAATGTAAATATTTTCATGCTCAAGCATGGAGTGGTGTATTGAGTTTTGTTAGAGTATGTATTAGCTATCATGATCTCCTAACAATTTTGTAAAATGATTTTACAGCTATAGAAAATGCAATCAAAAATTTCCTTGAGAACACTGAATTTTCCTCATCGAATTGAAAGCGAACGAGGTATTGGTTTCAAGTCACCACCTTAGGATTGCATCACATGTAAGCAAATTGAGCTAAACTTGATAGGCTTGATGAGAAAAATGCTCTTTGTCTCTGACATGTATATATTTTCTTGATAAATGCTTGGCTAATCGCTTTTTTTTTTTCATTATTTGCGTGAGTGCTTATTTTTCTTTACTGGGTTTTTGGTTAATTCGGCTTGTGAAATTTGTGATAGGCGATACCACTTGGGAGAGAATACTCAAGGTATTGAAGCTACTGGAGATTGGCATGCATCGTGTATTCAAATTAACGTATCTACTAGGTAGCGGCAAGTTTGAAGCAGATTGTTCATACTTTTTGGGATAATAGTGTGCGGTTTTTCTATTGTAGTGGACATATAATTTATCATGTATCAACATTTCATTCCAGGAATAAATTTCAATTTTATCATTCGATATGGTATTTGAAAATTATGTGTATTGTTCGCATTAAATCTGATGGCTTAAGTCGTAGAGATAATAAGAATATATAATATTACTAAAAGATGAAGGCACTTTGCCACAATTCTTAGCCACTAGTATCTCTAACCCAAGTAAATTTGATAGCCACGAACTTGCCACGAATTTGTGGGTGGCTAATAAAGATCTTAGCCATGGGAATTTGAATCTTGCCACTAGCAGTCTTGTGGCTAAAATACGTGGCAAAGCATTAAGTTTTTGCCACGTTTTACTTTTTCCCGTGGCAACGGCCACTTGTGCCACGGGAGCTAAAACCTGAAATTCCCGTGGCAAAATATCTTAGCCACGGGAATTTCTCACTTGTGCCCCGAAATTAAACATGGCACAAGTGATCAATTGTTGTCGTGACAACTCAAACTAATTCTAGTGTTCGTTATACATAATTCGGAGAATATATTATTATAATCCATATGATACTTATAAAATGTCTATCTGATAGCAAATGCTCTAGAGCTCGTAAAATATCTATTACCATTTAATTAGCCTAACCTGGTGGTCAACATCAACTTGACCTAAAACTCGTGGTCACCACAGCCGCAATTAAGCAAACTCAATGCTCGTACTTCATTACCTAAACCCATGAAGTGCGTGCTCGATCATGCATTCTCGTAGATGTAGTAGGTAGTGGGGCATATTTAGAGTGTGTATGATTCAGTAGCTACACCATAGTCGAGTGAAGAATTTAAATTTAATTATATTAATTATTACTCAAAAGACTTCCATATTAAAGTCTAAAAATCGAATTCTTAGTGATGAGGAATTGGATCAAACCATACGTTTGCTTGCGAAACGAATTGTTGGTGGCCTACATTTATTCTTAGGATATCAAACCATGCGTTTACACGTAAATTTTATTACTCGTGCAAACTTGCACGATCTATTATATGAAAATGGTAATAATACAATATTTACTCTTAGGCTTAGATATGGTGATACTATTTTGAATTATTGTCAAATTAATAGATGCATGTGTATAAATATATATATTAATAAAAAAAAAAAGGATCCGTGAAGTTAAACCTCACAAAAGCTGTTCTTTTTTTTGTACCTCGCTCGCTATTCTTGGTCATGGACCCGTTTTTTTTTTAATATTTACTTGTGCCCCGCATTAACCCACGTATTTAATCTCAAACTCGACCAGACCTGTTGATCAAATTTGACCTTTAATAACACAAGTCACCCTAAATTCAAATCAAACTGTTATTAAGACGACCCCTAGTTGACTTGACTCCATACTTGACGTGACTCATTTACAGGTCTACACAACTTAATTTCGTTATAACATGTCGAAACATTAATGTAGTGTCGTAAGACCCCGCAATTATATTATAACAACAATGATTACTCGTGATTAAAGCAACTGACTTATGTTGAACTCAGATCTCAAAGTTAAAACACTATTTCGATGTGTTTGTTTCAATGGTTAATAACTTGCATGACTAAAAAAAAGTATTCTAACTTGTATGTGCGTAGCAGACTTCTTCTTTAATTTGTTTTGTTATATATTTTCTTAAACCCTTTACTGATGTGGGGTGGATAGGCGTGTGCTAAAGTGATCGATTTAGGCGTTTTAAGGGGTTTTTGAGAGTGTTCTTAGCATAGATTATCGTGAGCCATGTTTTCGTGAGTTTATTGAAGTTTATTTGATGGTGTGACGGTGTTTATGTGGCTCAAACCCCCAATATCAATCTTTAGCACAAGCCCGAGGAGATCCGAAGAGTAGAGTCGAGAAGAACGAGGGAAATGATCTCCTCGGACCCGAGAAACACTCGTCTCGGCACGAGGAGAAGTCGTCTCGGTCCAAGATTAGCTCTTCTCAGTCCGAGGAAGGCAACTTCCGGAAAGTTTCCTAGGGGCATTTAGACGGCCTTTGTTAGATCCTTTTGACTTTTTGTAGTGCCTTTGTACTTATGCTTTATAAAGGGGTATGAACCCCTCAATAGGACTTATCGCTTGTCATTTTATTTTCATTCAAGAGAGATATTTTAGAAAGATTAGTAATTTTATTATGAGTTTCATCCAAAAATCTTGGTGTAATCAAAATATTTCATCCTATGTATTAGTAAGATTTATTCTCTCTAATTTGCCTTCAATTTCATTGTAATTAATTTAATGATTTATCCTTGTTTTCTCTAACTGGTGGATGAGAATGATTTGGGTATTTCATTTGCTTGTGATGCAGGAGCAACCAATGAGTCATCACTTGGTGCTACTGATAAAGAAGTCCTATTGAGTGCTAGCTTTGATATCTATTCTTATGGAAATGATTAAGTCCAAGGTACGTTACTGTGCTTGTGTGGACATCTTTGGACGGTCCATATTATTAGTTGGACAAGCTAAGAAGATATGTTACCAATTGCATTAAAGTTTGCCATTGCAGTTTTGCAGCACATAAGTATTTGGGTCATATCTTTTTCGTTACTTATCCTTTGATTATCATTCAACATGCAGTAGTTAGATTATAATTTTATCTTTCCAATGACTACTCTTGGGTTATGAGGGGATGACTTACACGGAAGATACGTTCCAAAGAAGGCAAGCCAGTTCAGATTATCCGTATTAACAATATGCATTGAATCCAACTTTAAGTGTAATTAAAGTTGCTCTTGATGGTGCAATTCAATGATTTTCAGTTCTTAGGAAAATAAAGGGGTTTCTATTGAATTCCCAACTTGTTATTTGTTTTTAATAGCTTTTAATTCCTTTTAATAGCTTTTATGTGCTTTGAATTTGTTAATTAAGTGAGTAGTTGAAGAGTCTTTTATAAAGCATATATAAGTGGCTTATTTCATTGTGGAAAAAACACAAGAAATTATAATTGACATTGAGTGTTGTTTTTATCAAAACAAACTTTAAACTTTGAGAGTTTTACAGGAACTTTCTTTGTTAAGGGCTACAAAGGTATTTTAGCTATCGTTGGTTTGTCAATTGGAGATCAAAGTTCAAAACTAGGCGAGGTATTCTAGGGGTTGGTCGAGTTTGAACAAGTTAGCGGCTAGCTTGTTCATCCATATTCTTTATTCATTTCTTATTCAGTCAAACACAAAATTCCAAGAAGAGTTCTATTTCCATTGTCAAATTATCAAACCCACTTCGGGGTACACTACATCAATCAAAGCTTCCGCGCACTCGTATTAGCTTGATTGATAATCGATGGTATTTGATTCTTAGCCTAAACATGAAGCAACTTTCACATGATTAGTGTATCATTATGACTAATTTGTGATTGGAGAATTAATAAGGCAACTAATAGATTAGACTTGATTATTGTCGCAGTTGCGGCTAATTAGATACTAATTTGGGTTGTTCTTAATCCTTTGTTAATCCTTGCTCTTCATGGCTTTGGTTTTGATTTGTTTGAGCGGTCACTAGACATTAGAATTACAAGTGGTAGCGGTTGCTCAAATTCCCCATAAAAGTGGATTAATAGGTTTAAACGGGGATTATGTTCGAATGGATTTAGTTAGAGAGAGGTTAAACTTGCTTTACTAGGGTGTTATACTGTACTAGATTATCACCGAGGGTCGTTTTAATTCATTTAATAAATCATTTGGGCCGAACTTATCGATGTGTCCTTGTGCTAACGTTTGGGGGTCCCTTTGTTCTCTTTGGACCGGCCGTGTTCTACTTGTTCTAGAACTTTCGCTAGGGATATTTTTGGGGACCATGCAGTTTCGTGTGCTGGGATTGTGGGCATCAAACATCGTCACAATGTTGTTCGTGACACCTTGGTGAACGTCTGCTCTCGGACCGGGATTTCAGCAGGCAAGGAGGTGGATATCGGGCTGCTCGGCACTGATGGCAGGCCTCTTCACCCGGCAGATGTGTATTATATTCGTGGGATGGTGGGCGTGATGTGTGTGTTGATTTGGCTGGTTCATCGCCCTTAACTCAGTTTGGCTTGGTCAGTTTTGAGCGGCGGGGTTGTGCGTGCCGCAGCTCATCGTAAGCGTACTAAGTATGATGCTTTGTGCGCTTCCTTGGGTTACGACTTCCTTCCTTTCTCCTTCTCCTCTTTGGAGAATTGGAGTCAGGTGTCGTTGCTCTGCTTCAATGCATTCAGCGGTATTCCAGGACGCAGGACATTGGTGCGCAGGGTGCGACACATATTTTCACTCGTATTGATTTTTCTATAGCCAAGGGTGTGGGGGCCCAGATTGTTTCGCGGCTCCCAACCAACTTCTTGTAATTTATTATTTCTAATTAATATATCAATAAAATTCTCCTATAAATCGTTTATTTCAATATTTCTCTTTTAGTCAATCTTCAAACTAAAAACCCCCTATTAATTACTTGTTTTATTTCGTTTTCTTTTATTTTCCGCACTAGAATTGCATATTTTGACTCTCCTCTTCCTTGTGTTCAATATCCACACACCCGAACTTCTTAGTTAGCTTTTAGTGGTTATTTGGTAGGATTTAACGACAATCTTGCTATCGAATTTGGCGTCTCTGCCATGGAAGAGGCATTTTTAGCCTTTTGTGTAGTTTTGTGTGGTTTTTGTACTTACTCTCTCTATTTCTTTTGGTTCTTTACGTATTCTTGTTTTGACAATTTCTTTTGATTCACGTTGTGACATGACTTTTCGCAACTACCCTTACTAACTCTATTAACAAACATTCTAATTAGATCACTTAATCTAATTAATCCAAAATCCAACCTAATTACTCTCAATCTTTCCTCCACTCTTTTCAATCCAACAACCCAATATCCTACCCCACCCACACAACACAACTACAAAAATGATACCGCCCCACGTCCTCCTTCATCTGCTTCATTCATCTTCATCTACAAAACTCATCTTCATGACTTCATCATTCATCTTTTCATCTACCTCATTCATCTACAAATCACAACTTTAGCATTCATCCTTTCATCCCCAAATCCCACCTATCTTCATGTCTTCTCTCTCCTCTGGTAATCTCTCTCTTGCATTTTCAATAACTAGTTGTTGGGCCGCGCGCGATGCGCGCGGCCCCCCAACTTTTTCGTTTCTCGTATTTAATTCCCATCATTTTGTCACGACTCCTTCGAATGCATAGTGTGTTTGTGTGGATCGTAGCCACTTTTGTGAGCTCAAAAAAATTTGTGTTTCAAGAACTCAAAACATAGCCATAACATTATTGGCCCCCCCAACATTATTTACGCTGGTAATTGATCGACGGTGATAGTGTCATGCGTGTATCGTTTGTAGCTCTATGAACATGGAGAAGTGTCTTGATAACCTCTATCGTATAGCCATAAAATTATACAACATCGAGTGAGCATCGTGGAATTTGTTTATAGCATTAGGCAACATAACCTCAATGATAAAATGTTAAGTTATTGCAATTAAAACAACAAAGTGGCTGGGATTCGCTATAAATCCATGATATGTCATGCAAAAAAGAATCGTTTAACTTGTCGGGTGTAGTTGCAGATTGGCTCTATATGATTTTCCTCTTGAAGCCGAAGATCCATTCAAGGATTGACCGTTTCAGCAAATCGGAAACAATCGGTCATAAAGCCGAAGCAAAACCAGTTTTGCCTCTTATTTGTTTTCTCAACAATTCCGAAAATTCCAAAGTTAAACAAACTAAGTCTCGAAAAATTACTTATATTCGGCTAAAACATCTCATAACGATGTAAGTACACAACATACATAGGGCCAAAAGTGCCAAAAATAACTAAGCGAACAGGTCCATCCGTAGTCGATTAATACAGATACTTGTTGATTAATGTCACAAATTCTTCGAAGTGTGCCTGCTATATCGTGATCCCTTGAACTTCACATTGTGGTTGTATGTATTTCGTCGATAATAACTGCCATATCATGCTAGTGTCACTGCAATCGTATGCACATGAATACACTTGTAACGCAATAATATTGTACATAAAATCCAACTTAGGGGTCGTTTGGATTGAGGGAATAGGAGGATGGATGAGATTATTATTCCCAATTAGGCATATTCCATTCTTTGGAAAATGGGATAAGGGGATGTGAATTGGGCGAAATGGATTTCTTATCCCTCTAATCTAAAACCTAGGGAGGGCATTTATTAGACTTGGGAATTCATTTAATAAGTTAAAAGACTAAAATTCCCCTTAAAAAATTATATAATGAATTATTATTATCTAGATATGAGCATATTTTTAAGTTGATACATATTCCATATCCCATCCCATTTATTCCTAAGTTAATCCAAACAAGGGAATTGTATAATCTCACTTAATTCCCTACCATGAATTCCCACCTCTTATCCCACTTTCTAATCTCTCAAATTGCCATCGCACAATCCAAACGAACCGTTAGTGTACAGTTACATGGCATCTAACTTTGCACCATACACATTTTCGAAAGGTTTTCACAAATTTACTATAAACATAAATTGTGAATCGGTTGCTTCTCCCTCCCTCTCCTTCTCCCATGGTCTCCTTCCCTCCCTCATATGCTCGAATCAGTTAGCCCATCTGATGTACCTCCCTTCCTCCCCTCTCTCTCCCTCTCTCTCTAAGTAGTGTACTCGTAACTCCCACCACTTTTCTACAATCACCATAGTCCAGACTATCCATTAATCCGCTACCTTTCAAAAAACAAAGAGATGTTTAATAAATAATTTGGACTACGATAAGTATAGAAGGGCAACGGAAGTCATGAACGCGTTAGTCAGTTGCAAAACACAAGTAAAATCTCCCAAGGTCTCCCTCCCTCTCCTTGTGCCACCCTCTAACGTATAATTCATATGAGCGGTAGCACGTGGTGTATATCACAATGTTACAAAGCAGATTAATTTCCTCAAAATAGAAGGTAACATAATAGGTTTTGCTAATCTAATAAACAACATAGAAAATCTAAAAAAGAAAGACAAGACCAGTAATCTCGCTACTAATGAATGGGTAACCTCACATGCGCGAATCAGTTAGCGTATCTAATGTACTCCCTCTCTCTCCCCCTCCCTCCCTCTACCTCTCCCAAGTTCTCCCTCCCTCCCTCACATGCTCGAATCAGTTAGCCTATCTTACATACCTCCCCCCGCCCACCCTCCCTCTCCCTCTCCCTCTCTCCCTCTCCTTCACCGCCTTTTGTTCAATCCTCATTTCGCTCCCTCGCTCACCGTTCCTATATCTCTACATATCTTCGATTGATTTTTAAACCTAATATTATAGCTCTGAAAAAACAAAAATTAAGAAGAATCTTAATAGCCTGAAAACAAAGGCCAGCAAATATAAAGCCGAATGCTTCAAGCCTTACATTATATCTACTTTATAACCGATATCAAGCAAACCCATCAGGGAGTCTCTTGTGACAGAATCAACAATAATTCTACAAACTATCCATCCCAGGAAGTTTAAAAAACAATTCATATCAACTATGGAAGCGAGAACATACCGGACCTAGACCATAAAAGCAATATCCAAAGGAAAAAAACATGACTCATGTTCCAAAACATAGACCATTACTGAACACTTCCCTACCCCCTTAGACAATCCAATTAGACAATCCGACAAGGTGCACTCTACACCCTCGTACCGAGAATAAACCATAGGGGTACCGGTTACGAAAACGTTCCACACTTATATATCAATCGAAACAGCCACTCAAAGTTGTCGCCGCTTTTCCACAACCACTATAATCTAAGTTACACACGAGCGTTCGTCTTTTGATGAAAAAATAGACTTCTCATGAATATTTTAGACTATCATAGTTATGGAAAAGCCGATTGAAGGTGTAAACGGGATAACTGCGTAAAGTATACAAATGGTTATATCTCGTTACGTGTACTCAGGGTTCAGATACACCTTGCCCCTCCATGGCACACCTTCGGGAATACCCACCGATCCTGACCTAATAACTATCTATTGTAAATTTGTAACCAGATTTGAGTTGTTAATGTACCGGTAATCTAAAGTGTGGTTATAGTGTAATTGTCATCTGCTAAGGCCTTTCTACCAAGGACAAATTGAAAAAACACTGGCACATAACATTTGAACACTAAAATTTGCACATAAGTAGCGTACTCGTAACTCCCACCACTTTTCTACAGTCACCATAGTCTAGACTATCCATTAATCCGCTACCTTTCAAAAAAGAAAGGGATGTTTAATAAATAATCTGGACTACGATAAGTATAGAAGGGCAATGGAAGTCATGAACGCGTTAATTAGTTGCAAAACACAAGTAAAATAAACTTAGGAGCGAAGTATTAATCAGGCGGTGCACCACATGCCGTAACATTATTCTCAACCCAAATGTACTCAAAAGCATCAATTAGGAAAAGAACAGCAGCCTAAGTAATACATAAAACCAAGCAACTGGTTAAGAACCCCGCCCTTTGTCCAAAAGTATTAGCTTGGCGCACAAGCAACAAAACATCTCACTATCGACATCATGGACGCATTCAGCGCACTCACAACTCGCACCGCTATCCTATAGTCACCAGAATCCATCTTATCGAGCAGTTTCCGACTCCTTAAAAAAAAGAAAAGCAACTACTGAATAATTTGGATTATGGTGGTTATGGGCAGGCAGCAGGAGTCGTGAACGGGCCGACCACACTCAGAACGTAAACATTCGTATTTTGTCGGTCGACGTCCTAAACTTTGCAAATAACCCGCAAACTCTGCATGTGCTATTTAATTGCGGTATAGGGTCTATAGGGTGCGACAAGACACATGGCGCAGTGGGAAAGTAGAACACGGTCAACAGAATTGATCATTGTATCAGGTTTAAGGTGGTACCTTGCAACCCCAAAACAGCTCATCATTTATACCATGCATGCAATCTAGTTGCCTCTCTGAAGGCACCCACACCGATCTACGAGTGTAACACGCCTCCCAATGCTAAACAAAAGAACATGGTCAACACGTAAAGGCCAAGCTATCAAGGGTACTGCACAAGAGGCTAATGGATGAACACAACCCACTTTTGGGAACAAAACTGGTTAACCGAACCCAACAATTTTAGTGCAGTCCCCCTGACTGGTCGGCACTTACCCACCACAACCTCTCCTTTTAACAAAAGGCCAGTAAGTAGTACAAAGTACGAATCCCAGAAGGCAAGAGAGAACAAGGCTAGCAGAAGCAGGGTATCAGAGGTTTACAAAGAGACACACAAACGTAAAATGTTCACACATTCAGTCGAAAGGTACCACAAAGTGCCAATTAGAATAACCTAGTTTGTTGCCTAAGTGCATAAAGAATGATCTACGATTTAGTATATATGTGTAGAGAAGGGACACAAGACATGCATGCATGGAGAAAATGCAAAGTACTAATGGGCACACTCAACGTGTCAATGAACACCGTGGAAGACAAGACCCAACTTGCCGGGCTCAACACGAACCAAGGCCGGCCACCAACTCACGCAATCTCGAATTCAAGAAATTGAACCGGAATTTCTACATTATGTACGAAACTGCACACAAAGCAAGCACCATAAACATGTACAACGTACACAACTACGCACATACTAAACTCCGTCCCTGAGTTTAAACATACACATTCAAGCAATCTAATATGAACTAACTCGCAGGAGTCAACATGAACTAAGGCTAAGGCTGACCATCTAATAACGTAATTTCGAATTCAAACAACCACACCGGAATGTCTACATTCTATACAAAACTGCACACAGCTAATAGAGCAACCACGTACACAACCGTGCCCTCCTCTTAACCCTGTAATCCTCTTTCAAACACACAACAACATAAAAGGCTAAGGAAATCCAGCCTACCTTTAATTTGCCTCACAGCGTCTGCACGGCCATAGGAAATAGGTTACCTCCCAAAGGCCCGTCAGTTACATGCATCCAATAAAAGCGGATCACCCTGCAACCAATTTGCGACGTGATCCAAGCCCTCAATAAACAGAAACTATTAGGAGATTGCATTAGCACAACACATTTTCTAGGATTTCTCGAGCGTAAACAAACTAACCTGCTCACGTGCGCCGGAGTCACCTGATCACACACGCTCGTTATAGCACACGTCGAAACCAGGTAGAACTGGGACCGGGCTTTGCAACCTTGCAAGAACATGCTAACAAATAGTCAAAAGTTGTACCCCAGGAAAACGCAAGCATATAAACAGACACAAAAAAAATAATATACCTTTAGTACACGTTCCAGAACCCAAATAGGGTCACACAGAGGTTAAACTTGAGGTCTCAAAACGCGCTCGTGTTACATTTGTACGTTGGTTATGATGTTGAAAGCATGTATTACTGGAGATCATATATTGTGCAACAAGAAGCGTAAATATATCGACAAGATATACAATGTGAACACACAAGCAGAAGTCAAGTTTAACCCACCTGCTTTTAATTACACAACACTCACGACGAGGAATACCGCACATTAATAGCACTTAAATCCGAAATTCTGAATTCGAAGGCCTCTCAACAGCAAAACCATCTCTCACCACAAAAGGCACCATTTCAAATTCCAACAGAATTAAATTCACAAAACCAATTTCACATTTCCAGTAAAACGCGAGCACAGACCGAACCTATCCCCATTTCAAATTCCCACAAAAATAAATTCACTAAATAAAAATCAGTTTTCACATATCTAGTAAAACGCCAGCTCCCCTTTTTCATAGATTCTACCAACTATCCAGCCCAGAAAGTTTAATTATTCCTTATTTATGAAAAACACAAATATACGATAACTAAATCAGGAACTTCTCTTATGGAATTTCGAAGGAAAGCGGCACTTTTTTTTGGGCAAATTTCTGGCGAAACTCTACCTTTTCTTCTTCGCATTTTTACGAATGTCTACTTATATTATGCACCTCCTAAGGCGAGGCTGACAACAATCGCAAAAAATCTTAATATGTTATGGGATTGATCTTGAGTGATGAGGGAAGTCCTATGGCATACCTAGAGCAGAAAGACCAGATTTCATTGTTGTCTCTATCACTCGAAGACATTATTCACCAATGAAGCTAAAGATTAGAACATTAAATTTCCGAAAAAAGAACAGTGAAAGATAAGGCCAAAAATTCGTAACACGTTCACTCGATAACGTGTAATAACCCACCTACTATGATAATAATCATAACTACAAAAAGGACAACCAACTACACAAAGGACAAGCAACTCCAAAAGGATAAGCAAATTCAAAGTTTACGTAGGAAGTTTTCGATGTATTTAATGCTTTGGAAAATAAGTTCCTTGATTCAAGGAAGGTAATAGAATTCACCTAAGGTGAATTGCATACTTTCGGGAAAAATTGGCCACCAAGCGCCTATAAATAGCATGCACCATATTCAGCTTTCGACGCAGAAAAATCTTTCCAGCGTTATTCAAACTGAAGTGCTTCAGACCATAAGCACACCACAACTATAGTGAGTTGGGAGTGTTATAACTTTTCGTAAACATATCTTACGAAATAAGAAACCGTTTCGAAGTACGAGAATCAATCTTTTACTAGCAAGGTTCTGTTCAAATATTACCGTCGCATAAATCGACTAGCGGTATGTTACTTCAATTATTTTAAGCTATTGTATTTAGTTAACGATATTAACGACCATACACATTTTATAACTTATAATTAATTTATCTTGCGGCAAATAGTTATTACAGTACAAGTAACTCGGCGGATATACCCCATTTTTTGAACGTCACTGCTAATAAGAAATAGCCCAAGATTGAATGTTAATTATGTTGGTGGTAAATAGTAACTCCATGTTAAAGTAACGCGACGAAATTACCCCAATGGTGAAATAATTTTAGAGTGAATAACTTCTGCTAAAAGACGATCATTTAATGAATTAATAAATTGACTAAGTAGTTATCACTTCGGACGTCGTGGGACCCTTGGACAATAAAACTACCAGGTTAATCAACTTTATAATTGGAAAAACAAAGTAATCTTAAATAATAACTTACGCGATTTTTATTACTTTGAGCGAGCGAACGCACCGAAGTAACCTCGCGGCAGTTCAGGATCGAAATCAGGTAAGGGATTATTTCTGATTTGGTTTATAGTATTATTTTTGTATACTCTATAAATGCTTAATTTTTGAAAGAGGATCGAGTACTGCAAACTCTTATTATTTTCGGAACCACTTTGATTTGTGGGTTAGGTTATATGTTCTGGCTAACTTTCAAACGAGGATATCCGTCTGGCCCTGCCAAGGGAGTAAACTAGCACTGACCAAGAACTTCTGAACTAATTAACCAGAACTATACTACCCACTACTGGAAATTATTATGCATATATGAATTATTATCGTTTTACTATTTTAGCAACTGCTTGATCCGGTTAAAATGGAAACTGTCTTTTACTAGGTTGTTGAGCTCACCCTTTCGATACTAAATTCTTTTCAGGTAATCAGTACTAGCTGGAGGTGGGAACTTGAGTGAGCTACCCAAGTCGACTTGTAACATAAATAAATGGCCTTCGTGATCGTTTGTACAATAGTATTCGTATGTATAATAGCGTGTAATATATGTTGTGTACCTTCGACTTTTGAGGAATAAGAATGGCTTAGCCTACTTTTCATAGGTTGCCGTCTATTATGTTCCAATTGTGGTTTTGGGGCGTGACATAACATCACTGCACGTTTACGACGAAGACATCCAACATCTATTTCTAAGAGAGGGTCGTACCTCTACAAACGCGAAATCTTAGAACATGGATAAGTTGGACTAAGTGCATTTAGATCAGGCGAACGTGAATAGTATACGTATCAGATCATGGATATAACCACAATTCAGAATATATAAACGAAGATCACCAGTAGCCGAAGACAGTGGCCACCTGCTCGCCAAAGAAGAGAATCCACTAATTGTTGAACTTGATGTCGAGCTTCCATTGACCGTGATTTGTGAACACTGCCACGCTTGAGCACGAAAGCCAGCGATCTGCCATCCAGAAACACAAGCGGCTAAAAAGTGAATATTACATCACAACGCAAACACGACCACTCACTTTAAAGTATATTCCCGTAAAAATTGCAACAAGTAAAACAAGTCTTAAAATAGAGACCACACACTATAGTATACCAAAGTTCAGATATTTTATTTCGAATGTAAAGGCACTCACACTGAGAGCAGATGCCAGCAGCAGCCCTCCAAACAACACCGCTGATTTGATCCCCGCACGTTTCTTACGACATTTATCTTGTAAATATTGCTCGTCCATTTTGACATGCAACAAAATAGTACATAGTAAGGTCTCTAATAAACAAACTCACCAAAACGAAGCCGACTCAAAGCGATCAAAGGATTAATTCCTAATTGTATTATTCCGCCTAATTTGCTATCCCATGAGAGGTAAACTTATAAAATCCAAGAGGTTTCCGTACCGCATGGCAAGTACCTGTGCCACGAGGCCCTAGAATGGCAAGGCTGCGGCCTGCATAAGTCAATACGTAACAAAAGAGTTACCAAAAGAGTAAAGATCACCGATCAAGAAATGTATGACAGACATTATTTGGTCACTGTTAAACCATTTAAGTCAAACCGCACCCACCCTATCTATACCACCGAGCAAATTTGTGTCAGGGCACACCACCGCCAACCAAGGCATCAGCATAACCCACCAGGTCCACATGCAGCATAATAAGGCACTGTAAAGAAGCAGCAAAATTAGCAAACACATGTCACTAATATCATGCATGCAAATGGCACACCAGGATTTTTTACCGCTATTCAAATTTAAGGTGCTACCTATGCATGCAAGGGAAGCACGAATAACTTTCACCGTATTCTTTAGACACCAAATCCCACACACGACACGAGACTCCTCCCATTGTTAAACAAGAGAACTTCTTCAGAACGTAAAGGGCAAGCCATTAAGGGCACTGCACTAAAGTTTGATTGGCAAACGTAACACACTCTGTGTAACCAAAACTGGTGAACTAACGGCACCAAAATTAGTGCAGTACCCTTGACGGAGCGCAACTTACGCAGTGCAACCTCTCTTCTCAACATCTGAACCATATGCATACCAAGTTTTGAGAAGGAGTTGAGGTTATGAGAATTATGAGTTTGAGATTTTAATCATATTAAGGGTAGAAGTTTTAGATGGAGAAGACTAGAGTGGAGTAAGAGATGAGGAATAGCATGTTAGTCATGGGGGAGTGTTTTACACTTTCTATGTGTTTTATTATGTACCCCCGTATTATCCACGCATATATAATCATGACTAGTATTATTATTCAGTTTGTATTATTTAGTAGCGTAGTGTTGCTCAGCGAAATGCTGATGTGTTTCCTTCGGGCTATCTTGTCATGGGGGTAGGTGCATTGTTTCGAGTTTTGATTGCAGGTTTGAGTCAGGAGTACAGCTGGAGAGTCAAGAGTAGTTTTTATTCGCTTCCGCATTTTAATTTATTTTATAATAGATTTTTGTACAGTTGTATCTCCGGCTTTGTATATTAGCTTGGAATATCTCCGAATTTTGGTAAGTTTTGTGTAATAAAAAGAGTTTTAAATTAGCCGAAATTTGGGGGTGTTACAAATTGGTATCAGAGCAGTGTTGGTCTTGGTTTGACATTGACATCGTCATATGCCAGTGATTAAGTGAGGAGTCTTATGTGATTAAGTGAGGTGTCTTATGTGTTCTATTTGCTTTGAGTGTTTAAAGTTGTTTTTGTTTTCATTTCGAGGTCGAACTCTTGTTTTAAGGAGGGTGGAGTGTAACAATAGTAAAGTTTTAAAAAGCGTTGTGTTTTCCAATTAACCGAGTAGCCACCACCTTCACCTTTTCCATCTTAATATATTTTATCATCATCTT
This sequence comes from Spergularia marina, assembly GCA_963680865.1. Lineage (NCBI taxonomy): Eukaryota > Viridiplantae > Streptophyta > Magnoliopsida > Caryophyllales > Caryophyllaceae > Spergularia > Spergularia marina. Next base: position 10,759,948 of record OY804550.1, on the reverse strand, counting down.
CCACGTTGCTCATCAAAAGTTACTTACTATGTGATCTTAAGCCCTTAATCATCATACATCATTTATCGTTAGCATCATAATTTATACTTTTAACTTTCGGGGGTTGGTTTTGAGAAGCGATAGATCAATAATTTTCCGATTCATTGATTTTGAAGGTAGCACTATTTCTACTACTTTTGAGATTATTGTGATCATATATAGACCCAAATGTTTTTGTGCGGTTGTGTGCGAGTTGATGTATGTTCCATGTGTGTGATTCTTAATTGTTTACTGTGGGTCGAGTATGTATATGATCGAAGATGTTAGTATACGTAGCAAGTTTTGTCCCTTTACTCGTCTTGTGTTGGTAAGGTGGGTAGTTAATTGTTGTTCATCAGTAGAGGTTCAGGAAGACATTAATTAAAGATGGTGATTCTAGGATTTGGTTGTACGTGAAATTTAAGGCTATTTGAGGACTTTTATTCATGGGTACGGTGTTACGAAAGGAGGATTAGGAAAGTATTAAGGAGTGTTTGAATATAAGCCATGGTAAAAGAGTATACATACACGAGGTTACATGTTAATATGTTTGGGGCCGTTTAGCTAGAAAGGCAGTGATATGTTATGTTAAATCTCGCACGTAATAAAGAATTATATATCTGAATCGCAAAATATCGCCCACATTATACCATGTGATGCCCAAAATACCCTTTTCCCAACTTCTCTCACTAACCTCACCTTACGAATCTGTCTCCCCTCCCTCCTGTAACTTTTTTCTTTCCCTAAACCCAAATCTCAGAACAACTCCCATCTCTCTCATCCTCACCAAAGCCTAGGTTTTCTCTATCCTCATCCCACAGACCAGTTCTCACATCAACCTTCCATCGTCGCCGTTGATTGTAGCTGTCGCCGTTGATTTCCGATGTCGCCGTCAGCATCACCCTTCACATGATTGAAATCCGTTTGAGTTGGATTTAATAGGATTTTCTTGGATCGAATTTGTATGGTTTGTTTTGGTTTATTGTTGATTGAATTTGGTTTGCTTTAGGCTAATCTTCAAAAGCAACAGAAAGTTTTTTTTTTTAGGTTAAAAAAGTGAATTGAATCACCAACTAAAATAATTACATTGATTTGTTTTTATTGTTTTGTTTTTTAATTACTAACTAATTAAACGTCATTAATGGCTTAATTTAGCTTGTAACAAGAAACAAGCCAAATCCAGTAGTCCATTCGTAGCAAAAAAAATAAGAACTCCATTAATGGCCTCTTTCTCACGTTAAAAGTGAAACTAAATAACATGATTTGTACAGGTTCGTGCTCAAATCATGGGTTTCTAAGATTATAGGTCCACCCTTCAATCAAGGACCTTCATATTCCAAATACACGCTTACACAAGTGTACGAGTAATGCTTAAACCAAAGGTTTGTAAATTACGAGTACATATCTATGTTTAAAATGTGGGGGTAACAAATTACAGGTCTAAGCTTATATCACAAACTCGTGAATTATAGACGTTCTCTATCATTAAGAATATCTAAATTGTTGAAATATAAAATATTCTAGATTTAATCTTTTTTATTAATCAATTGATAAATCTCTTAGGCATGTGCGATTCAACTTATTAAAAAAAATATTTTCAAATCAGATTAAATTTATTCATATCAAATCAAATCAAATCAGTTTAATTCAAGTAAAATCAGAAAGCTACAGCCTAATCGCATAGGGCCTTAGTTATGATTAAGGAAGAATCAATATAGCTGAAGCAAACAATAACAACTTTACTCTCGTACCTCAAAGGCCCCTCGTCTATGCCGAGGTATGGAAAAGGTTGCTTAATCGATAACCCATAATTTAACAATATTTGAAATGGATAAATTGAAGTATATCTATCTAATAACAGAAATCGTGTCATGATTAAAGAAGATCAATAAAACATGACACTCTGTAGCAATGCATTGTGGATCTTTTGTCTCACTTTAATTTGTACTCATTCGGCGCATCATGCCTAGACCAATAGATTGAATCGTGTAATTTCGTGTATGTGCTTGTCAAATATTAGCCGGTGGACACCTCTGACCCATTTAATTAAACGCATCAACAACCTCAGCCCTAATTAAGTTGGAGGGATTTGGGGTTTCACAATTATGATTCACATTCATCTAAATTCTACTAATCATGCAAAAAGAGTCAATGTGTGTATATTAAAATAAATAAATCGCGTTGTTTGTGACAAACAATTGTAAGCTAAGATTATTCCACACAAAAGTCATAGATAGTTCCTTTGTATTCTCAAATTTGAACATTTAATTTTAATTAAATTTTATGCCAATATGGAGTGAATAGAAACTAAGGAAGTAAATCCTTCTTATAGTAAGGATCATCAAACACAAATTGATCTTGTATAGAGGCAACTTTCGGTGGAAACTATTGTGAACAACAATATTGTTTTCTCACATATATCATTTGTTGTATTATAGTTGGTTTTCCTACTATTAATAGTCCATATATTAATATATATTATTTTTCACTATCATCTTCAGTCTCTATTGTACAAACTCAAAAACATTAGTTTATAAACAAATAAACAAGATACGTAAACTTCAAGTCCAACTTTTTGATGCGTGAACCTGTAAAAATCATGTTCGTGTATAGTGTGCGGACTATCTATTTGAAGGTCCATGGTTAGTACATAGACATGTTATATATATTCACATGTCCCTGATACGAACGTGAACCTAGAAATGTAAAAGTCCGTGTTTTGAGCATGGGCCTTCAAATGTCAGGTGTACGTATTGAGCGTGGACCTTTAAATGTCAGGTCTAAGTTATGAGTCTGGACCTTTAAACACCAGGTCCATGGTTTGTGCCCGAACCTTTAAATGTCAGGTCCATACATTGAGCGTGGACTTTCGGTTATCAAGTTCATATTTTGAGTGTGGACCTTTAAACAACAAGTCCTCCGTCATTATAGAGACACGAGTTTTACAGGTCCATCATCTTTCTCAGTTTTTTTGTCAAGATTTCCACGAAATTTTCCATTGTTGTTGTGCGTTGATATCCAAGGTTCATATGCTACGTTTTTGGCTTTGCTAATTTGCCAGATACACATAAATACCGAAACTTTCTTGATTTTGCAACTTTCTTAAAGTACATCAAGATCGATTGATTTTGCTGTGTTTTTGTTTTGATTTCTCATATCAAACTTCTTTATTTTCTTTTTTCTTTTGTCTCAGGAGTAATTGAGAGTTGGACTTGGGAGAGAGAGACTTGGGAGTTCGAAAGAGAGAGAAAATAACTAGGGGCAAATATGGAACAAAATGAGATATTGTGGGCGACATTTAGTCCCACCCTTATATATACACGTACGTAATGCTCCACTCTTGATCTTGGATTCTGGTTCATGCATGTATATACAGCCACAAGGCCTTCTTCTGTTATTGTCTCGGCCAAATGGCCATTACTTGGCATCGTACGTACCTTCGAAGTAATTACATATATCTTGCATTGGATCCGTACTCAATTGTACTCTACTTTGAGATTGGAAATAAGGCTACAGGAAATGTTATATAATTTACCCACCAGAGCGACGCTGACCACATTGCTGTATGGCACGTCTGTGTATATGGCCAATAATTTTATAAACGGTGTTCAACTAGGTAGCTCCTTGTTGCCTATAGACGTCCCCTACGAGCTGGTTTCATCCTACTAGCCTCGTAGGGAAGTGTGCGCATACTTGAGTCTTATAGGATGGTTCTGGTGGATGCTCTAGTTGTGGTTTGGTTAGGGGTTGGACCCAACCGGTGGTAGTTGGTACTGAAATGGTTGTCATTGTTCACTGTTTAATTGTATGGTAATTACATTATTGGATTCCCCTAAGATTTGTCCATTGAGCTACGCGCCTTAGTGGCGCGTATCTACTTTCCGTTCTTTGCTTTGAGTTCCTACTCAGCCCGTTTGCTGACGTTCTTTCGTTTGGTTTTGTCCCTACCCTATTCTGGGGCTGTGTCATTTTTCGATGGCGCAATTGACAGGTGTTCTTGAAGTCAGTGTGTTAGCTTGTGGACGTCTGCATTCATGGAGATCGATTTATTTATATATTCATGGTTCAACGTTACTCGTTACATTTGGATTTCGGATTTCGGTGTTGTGAACTTTGATCAAGTCTTTTGTTGTAGTACTCCTTAATTATTTGAAATATGATTTATTATTTTGATTTTGCCTTGCAGTTAACTCGAATAGTTAATTGTGGCATAATAGTCCTAGGTTTTCGTTTATTTTATTTGGTCGAAAATTTAGGGTTGTTACAGATAGACAGTTATCACTTAGCAGTTAATTAATCCCATCTTCTTCCACTCACAAATGCCTTTATTATTTACTAAACTACTTCTCTCTCAAGCCACGTGGTACTCCCCCACTTTCTCTTTGTAAAGAAACAAAAAGATTGTAGGGAGTATTTTTTTTTCTTTATTTTGTGTGTATTTTATTTCTTTTAAGTGTTTTTGACGCTTGTTCTTATTTATTCGGTGTTTAGGCCACTAGCCTATGGTCCAAACATGTGCTACTAATTCCAATTTGAGTAGTTTTGAACTACATTTGCAAATTGAAAGAACTCTTAGGCTACGGAAAAAGATTCCACAAGAGCAAGAGGAACATTTGTTTGAAGAAGAGGCGAACATCTTTGTCGATTTTGGGTTGTTTAGAGAGGAAGGATCTTGGACCTCCGCCTGTTCCGAGTTTTCGAATCTCCACCAAATACCATAAGTAATAGAGAGTTGACGGCTCCAAATCTATCACAATAACCCTCATGTATCGTGTTTTCCGAGGATGAAGCTATCTCGAGGATTGAGATCAAAGGTGCCTTGCTACACCACCTACGCGCATTTTATGGGCTTAGCACCGAAGACGCTAATAAGCACATAGTGGGGGTTCACTTGGTGTTAAGCGACATGAACCCCCCCGCAGTTGACTTAGACACTTTCTTTCTTAAGGTTTTTCTATTTTCATTGAAGGATAGAGCATTGAATTGGTTTTTTTTTTTTTTGAGAAAATTTAAGTTATTATATTAGTTGAAACTTGGTCTCAAGACCAAAATTACATCATTTATCACCAAACTAGACTAGCACAACTCGCTAGTTCAAGTTTTCAATCCACTCTTTCTGATCACTTCGTTGAATTGGCTTGACACTCCTCCCCATAGTAGCATCCCTTCCTAAGAATTGTTGACGAAGATTTTTATCCTCAAGTATTTTCCAAACACTAAAGCCTACGCCTTGAAAAAGGAGATATCAACGATCGAGCAAAGGGAAGGGTCATTGGCATCATATTAGGATCATTTTTGTGAGTTAATGGCTAGTTGCCCCTACCACAACTGTAAAGAGTAAAACTTGAAATTGTTCTTCTACCACGTCCTTGGCGACCAAGATTATAGACACGTAGTAGCGTCTAGTCAATGAGGATTAGATAAGATGACCCTGGCTGAGGTTTGGGACTTGCTTGAAAAGCTGGCTACAAACTTATGTGATCGAGAATCCAAGAGATGTGTGAAAATAGTTAATATGGTGGAAACTCCCTCCAATGATTCCCAAGTTGGAGAGTTGACAAGTTTGGTGAAGGAACTCCATCCTACGCAATCAATCAAGGAACGCACCACCTACGGAGTATGAAAAAATCAATGACGTGGGAGGTTTCAAGGAAATTGTACAAGGAGGTATGACACATACTCAAACTCTTATAATACCAGTTGGAAGGATCATCCTAATTTGAGTTTTGGTAACAATGAGGCAAATCGTGTCTACAATCAATAGGGTAACCGATTTTAAGGCCAAGGACAAGGTAGCAATGCTAATTTCAACTTACAAGGACCTAGGGACGGGAACTGCAATCAAGGGGTCATACTTCAATGAAGTCCAAGGAAGCTCTAGTGAAGGCAATGAGTTTCAAGAAAATTGAAATCAACCTAGGCCACCATTCCAAGGGCCTAATCAAGGCAATTAAGGTCAAGTAAATGTTAGTTCATCTTTGCACGCTGATCTCTCGTACTCTCGCTTTCTTCTTTTAGCTGTCGGGCAAGCAGCTCATGAATGAATTCCTTCAACCTGGCAAGTGGCTTTGCTTAGAGAGTCCATACTTAAATTTTCAGCTTGTAAGTGGTTGTGAAGACATCCTCTTCCCTTTGGCCCATTACCTTTCCAATAAGTCTTGGCCCAAAGTTTTATCACCGCGCCTTCTTCTAGTTGCGCTCACACGAAATGTCATGACTACGCAAGTCTCCATGGTGAGAGATCAATAAGAAACAAAAGCTAGCGTACAATATCTTGTGGGTCAAATGAGCAAGCCAGGAAATGTGGTCAATCGACTTGAGTCTAGGGGCTCCAACAAGTTTCCCTCCCAAACCGAAACAAATCCAAGGAAAAATGTGAGCTTTGTAAGCTTAAGAAGTGAAAGAAAACCCTTGAAACCCGATGATAGAGGAAGAGATGAAGCTTGGGTGGAGGATGAGCATGTTGAGGAAGTCCCCGAGATGGAAAATGAGTTCCCTCGGCCCGAGGAGTATCCGGCTCGAGTCGAGGGAAGTACGAGTGTCAACACTCTATTGGAGGATCCACCCGAATCGGGAATGTGGTACCTCGATTTCGGGAAGAGGCACAAAAATTGGCTAAGTATGGAGGACCTCGACTCGATAAAAGGTCATCTCGGGCTGAGGAAGAGGAGCCTCGAACCAGGAACGTTGGTCCCGGCACGAGGAGCATACACGGGAAAATAGGGTTCTGTCTTGTTTTCTCGGACCGAGGATCCCCTCGGGCTGTGGAGACATCATCTGGGACCGAGGACACTCTATCTCGGTTCGAGGAGCTTATACGTGAAAATGGGGCTCCCGTTGCACTTTCTAGGCCTGAGGAGCACCTGTCTAGGGCCGATAAGACTTTTCTCGGGCCAAGAAATCTGTTTCTCGTGGTGTTTTGGATGACTTTTCTTTACTACATGATGATGATGATGATGATGATGATGCTGCAAGCCTACCATTTCTCGATGCCAATAGAGACACTCGCAAGCTCAAGACGACCAACACGGAAATGTACGCCCTCTTTCAAAATTGCAAGGTAAACATTCTCTTTCTGAACTTTGTGAAATGTATGTTTGAGGTGGGAAAATTTGTTAAAGGTATATTAACACCTAAACGAGCACCTAGACAAAAGATGAAATAAAAAATTAAAATAAATGAACACGCCTCGGCCGTTTTCCAACGTAGATTGCAAACAAATTGTCGAGACGTGGGGATGTTTACTATTTCATGTTCTCTAGGTGGTAGAAAACTTAGTCGTGTCATGCTAAATCTCGGTGTAATACCCCGTATTTTTGAGGTCCAAAATTGATATTGTTTTTGTTAATTAACTTACTTTCGAAGAAGAATTCCAAAATTTTTACATTGAAACTACAATTTTCAGCTATTTTGGGACGAGATAAATTATTTATATTTGTTTAAAAAAAAAACTGAATATTACTATTTAATGGTCAAATTACCAAATTACCCCCACAAACCCTTTCTATCAGCCGTAAGAATCCATCAAGCCATCATCATCAACATTTTTATTATTATCATCGTCACTCTTCATCACATAAATCGCCGCCATCTTCTGCCTTCGCCGCCCCAAATTAGTGGCTCCGTTTTCGATGAAACTACCACCTTTATTCTTCTTATTCTCTCCACTACACAACGACTCCGAGTTCGTAGAAGAACAATTTTAGTACTTGCTGAGCTAATGTGAGACTTACTACTAAATAAGGTAAGAAGAATTACTTATCTCTTTCAAAGGAATTTCTAAGTGTGTTTTAAAGTTAAGAAATATTATATAAATTGTTTTACTATAAGCTAAGTTTGTGATTTCGAAAGGTAATTGTTATGTGTACGGTTTAAATGCAAAGGTTTACTAGCTTGAATAATTTATACAAGAACTATTTCTTGAAGGTTTTCATATACTCCCTCCATTCTTTTGGTTCTTTACGTATTCCTCTTTTGACAATTTCTTCTGATTCTTTACGTTTCTATTTCGGACCAATATTTGTGACATGATTTTCCGCAAATACCCTTACTAACTTTACTAACACATCCTCTAATTAGATCATTTAACTAGTTAACCTAAAAACCCAGCCCAATTACTCTTTAATTTCCCCCCTCTTTTTAATCCAATAACCCAATCTTTACTCATTCACCACCCCAAATCACATTAACCACCTACCACCACCACACGTAAAATCAAATTTCATATTCATCGTCCATCATCAATATCATTCGTTCGTCTGCATCATTCTTCTTCATCATTCATTTTCATCCTTCCACTACATCATTCAACATCATCATTCATTCATCATCAGCTCCCACAATCTCACCCATCTTCATGTCTTCTCTCTCGTCTCGAAAAATCTTTATATGTCATCTTCAAGGCTCGGGGCGGATTTGGTTTTGCTATTTGAAGAGGCATAAGTTCATTTCAGATCTTCATCTTTTGCATATTCAACCATAAAAATTAAATCGGGGGTTGGGTTTCCTTTCCTTTTAATTTTTCAATCAAAAATATCAAATAGGGTTTTTTTTTTGTTCTGAGATTCTTTTTCTTTCGTTCATAAAAAAAATCAAATGGGGGATTTTTCTGGGTTTTGTTTTATGTTGCTTCTTCGGTAAAAAAAATCAAATTGGGGATTTTTCTGGGTTTCCTTTTCTTTTGCATTTTGAATAAAAAAATCAAGTTAGGGGTTTTTCTGGGTTTCTACAAGAGATGAAATCGGCGAATGGGGAAGGTGAAGTGGGGTTTTTTTTTTAATTTGTCTGTTACTATCCAAAATAAGAAAGGACCAAAGTTCTCAAATTTGTTGATTTCTTAGGAAATTAAAAAAAAAACTTATTTTATTTGATAATTTTAATTAAACGATCATCGGTTTTTGGAGTATTTATGAATTATGATGACAATGCGTCAATGCTGCTACAGGAAGATTAGAGTAGCAGCGGGAGCAGGGTAGATGTGGTGGTGGGTTTAAGATCCTAATTAGTTTCCTTAATGACTACCCTCCATTGCTCTAATCTGTTTCTCTCTCTACCTATCTTGGTTTCCCCACACTTTCTCTATGTAAAGAACCATATGAAATGGAGGGAGTATGTTGTTAACTCTGATAAAGGAGTAAGGACCACACTTATAGATTTTCATATTTGGGAGTGAGTAGAAAAAAATTTCACATTATTTGTAAGATTTTGTAATTCTGTTCACACTAAATCAGCACCAGATTTGACATATAAGCTGGAGAAATTATACCATGCTCTCGAAAGTACAAGGAGAATGGTGGTCATTCTCATAATAAAGGAGTAAGGACCACACTTAAATAGATTTTCTAAATTATTTTAAGTGTGTTCCACACCCCCTCTATTGTGAGATAGACTACCATGGTCCTTGTGATTCCGGAGGCATGGTATAACCAATGTCCAATGATAAAGCTGACATGTCGTCTCTATACTAAACCTTGCCAAGTCAACGTTTTATGCACGCAACTACTAGAAGTAATAGATGACAATTCATTTTAATGTTTTTTTTTTTGTTTTTATATATTTCTCATTCTTTCGATTTTAAATCAGTTGCACCTAACATCATGCCAAAATTCCGGCCTGATTTTTCCTAAGAATTTTTTATTTTGTTTTTATTTTTTCCCATAAGTGCAGCCTAGATGCTATATTAGATCATTTGATTCCTTAAAAGATCTTATTTTATGGTTACAATTTTTTAAAAGGGGTAAAAAAAATCAAATGAGATAATATTGTGTCGGGTTGTATTAGTGTAATTTGGAAAATTACATTTCTAAGTCCAGTTTTTTTTTTTTAAATCAGAATAATCTGTGAATCAATTATCCTGCCAATTGGAAATAATTTTTGATGAATCAAATATATAGTATGCCAATTTTCATGAATATTGAAGAAGTGCATTTTAATATGTATTTTATTTCTATAGTATTTTGATGTCTCTTTGTATATTACAGATATACTCCATATATTAAGGAAGGATATGATATTATTGATAATATCAAATGAAGTTCTAAAAGTAAGGTGGATTCCTTGAAATTATTAGGCAACAATACAACATGGATAAGGGATTTATGGTACATTTTCTTTTATATTTTATTTCTTCCCTAATTTTTAATTCATGATTGATTTTAGATATTTTTTTTAAATTCTTGGCGTGTATATTATATGTGTGTGTCTTGCGTGTACGTGCGTGTGGGTTCCATTACCTTGTGAATGGTATTTATGGAAGCCAAGTTTTCATTTGACATGAGTGCCTGATAGCTAAGAAGTCGCTATTCCTAAGCAAATTACCTCTAAACTCACTAAATTAGTATGGGTAAGCGGGTATTGTATCCACAAGGAGAGACATTGGTCTAGCATGCAATTCGATCTAGTGCGAAAAAGAAATAAAGAAGAGAAATAAAGCAATTAAAAAAGGGGGATTTTGGTTTGAATATTAACTAATGAAGGAATTACTAAATTAACGATGTATCAAAAGGATTAAAGCGACACTCGGTGATAATCTAGTCTAACACCCTAGTATAGCAAGTTTATCATCTCTAAACCAATTCAAAGTTAATCTCGATTTTAAACCAATTAATCCGTTGTTGTGGGAATTTGAGCAACCGCCACCAAATTCTCCTCCTTTTAATCCTAATTTGTCTTGTGACCACTCAAACAAATCAAAACCAAAACTTGAATAGCAAGGATTAACAAAAGATTAAGAACAACCCAAATTAATATTTAATTAGCCGCAACCACGACACTAATCAAATCCAATCTATTAGTTTCCTAATTAATTCCACAATCACTAATTAGTCATATCCATACACCATATGAAAGTTGCTTCCTTTAGGTAATTAATCAGATACTATCAATCAATAAACTAAACAAATGAAATTACCCAATCAATATAGTTAACCAATTAAAGAAAACAAGGATAAATCATACATTAATTAACAAGGAATTTCTTACTATGAATTTTAAAGCAAATTAGAGAGAATAAATTCGTACTAATATATTGGATGGAAGATAAAAGCACACTTATATTACAACGAAGTGACACGTGCCAATAACGAGTTACAATGACAAGCCAACACCAACAAAGCATGGGGCAACAACGAACTAGGGAGAAAACTGAGTACCTTTACACTATCCTCTACAACTAGGAGCAATGAATGACCGTCTTATCTCACTACTTCAAAAAAAAGCCATATTGCAACGTCTCAAATTTGTTGCATTATGGCCTAAATTCGTTGCATTAGGCCTATTGCAACAAAATTTGACCATTGCATCTGCCTCCCTTGCAACGAAATTTTGGACCTAATTCAACGGTTCAAGGGTGTAAGCTAAAACTGTTGCATTAGATATGGCTAATGCAACGTCTCTAAAGCAACGATAAAACCTATTGCACCATTTCTTTTGCAACGACAAATAGCTAATGCAACGATAATATTAATAATACCATAATAAAAAGCAATAATAATTATAATTTTACTAATACCATTTTAGGCTTTGTGGGATTCGAACCCATTACACAAAGCTCTACCATTAAGCTAATAGCCCATTAATGACAAAGATACTAAAACAGTTAAACCATAAATGACATTAAAAGAAAGAAGATGAAAAAGAGGAAGAAGCAAAAACAGAGAGACTAAGTTGAGAACATGCATTTTAGCACAACATTGAACAAAATGAATATAATCCAAGGCTACCCGTAAACAAAATCAAGCTTGGGCACCAAGAATGTACCTACGTAGATCACACAATCAGCTACATAAGACTCTAACCCACCACTACCATATCAAGAACTCTAAATTCAGAACAAAAGGGAAAAAGCATGGTCGAAATTTTAACGAGTCAAATAATCGTCCTCATCTGCAAAAGAAGCTTCAAGAGAGTGAGAGTAAGGGCAAGCTCACAAATATATTATAAACCAGTCGCTGGGAGTCAATTAATATTTCAGGTAAGGTTAACGGCAAAAAAGAGACAGCCCTCCATGAGACAAACATTATTATTATGACTCAACAGTAGTGTTAGTTTTAGCTTCAACATCTACTCATATACAAAAAAAAAAACCAACGATCTGGTTCACTGATATTTCTGGTACAGTAGATCAGTGATGCCACTCTACGACTACTAGTGCACATTAGATTTCAGACCCCATAATGCCCCTATGTGAATAATAGTAAGTTAGTATAAGTATTAAGATTGTATTACACAACCACATAACCTACTGTATATTTCCTCCTTTGTACGAAAGTAACATTATCTTCACATTCTTATGCGAATATAACAAAGTGGCCAAATTATTTTTGTATGGTTTTTTATTTGAATTTTTCATTTTTCTTGGCCTTACACGATTGATATCACAACACAAGACCACTAGTCCACTACTATTTATGGTTCCCAAATAAATAAGTGGACAAAAAGAGATTACGGATACCAATATACCATACTTATTGTGCTCTTTGAACAAGTTTCCACTAAAAAGGAAGGTCTATAGTCCAGCCTCTTGGGAAGAAGAATCTCAAGGGTGAACCACTAACTCTAGCTAGAAAACTACTTTTTCTTGGCCATTTTCTTACAAGGTTTAGATTGTTCGGGTACTGAATGTTTACTACATTCTTGTTGCCACTTTCCAGTAGAATTGCTTCTTAAAACTGACTTTATCTGTCACAACCTACGACACAAAGAAGCTCTTACATCCTGCCACACCCGAGCATGTAGTTGTAGAAGAAACTGCTTATAATGATTGTTCATGTCAAATTCAAGTTACCTCGTCCCTGCCCCAGCACAACATAGTGATACTACTAATACTAGATCACAACTTTGTCCGTGAATTTCACGACATTAAGGAGAGTTTGAGTCAAAAGAAAAGAGAACAAGGTAAAGAGACGTCTTTCACACTAACATGGACCTCCCCTAAACAAAGACCAAGTAAAGGTTATCAATATACGACTCACTCCGCGGCTTCGTATATTATACCACTCTCACAAACTTTATACGAACCTACATTGCTAAATCCACTTTAAAACCAATCATCCACTGAATAACATGAGTAGTTTTTCATTCAGATTATAAATGCAATAACAGCAAAACACAAAGAGAGAGCTACACACATTCCTGATCCAATCTCCAATCTACAAAAAAATAGCAACTTCTGGTATTGGGGATTTTTTTAAATTTATCACTTCTAATCCACGGAAATACCCAATCTCCAATCACACAACACCAGATTACTCAATTCATACCCAACAAACGTCAAATTAAAGCTTAAAAATAATTTTTTTGACCAAAATCACGACAAATTAACATAAAAGGACATACCAGTAATTGATCGAGTTGTAACTGGCGAAGATAATCTCACAAAGAACATGGTTTTGGTCTACAATTGCAATCCGCGAACTACAAAAAAAAAGTACTACTACCAAAAATTCAAAATTTTTTTTTTTGTGGAAAAGATTATCTTTTTATTCTCCGTATAGGGAAATGAAGAAAAATTACAAATCCTTCCAAAGGGGTAGTAGAGTACTACTCTTTAGACAACATCCACTATGCTAAGACAATTAGCAATTCTGAAAACAATTCTTAAACCAATCGATGATTCTAACACAAACTAGAAATTTTACATGGTTAGCGATTTGAAAATAATTTCTATTTCTATCACAAAAAATACGAGAATTCCTTTCCCGCCAAAGTTCATAGATCCTGCAAGTGAATGCACATCTACTCATATGATGCTTCCCTTTTTTCCCCTTAACACTCCTCTTAAACCATTGTACTTCCCGAGAAAGACACCAAGCTCTTCTTTTATAACCAATCCAGTTGAGAATATTTTCCCAAACTGTTTTAGAAAACTCACAGCCAAAGAAGAGGTGATTAGCATTCTCCTCAGCATTCTTGCAAAAACAGCACCAGTTTGGCATTGAAAGGCCTCTATTTTTCAGGTTGTCCACTGTTGGCAACCCATTTTGAATAGCAAGAGCAGCTATAACAGCACTCTTTGGCAAATTGCATGAATCCCATACAGTTTTGGCCCAGGCAACTCTATCCCCAGTCTTTCTAAAGAGAACATAAACTGTTCTGCTGCCTTTTTCATTATACCAGCTCTTAACTTGCTTGGCAGCATTTTCCTCATCATTATAGATTTCCTCATCAGTATTATAGCTAATACGCTATCTCTGATTTGCAGAATGCTCCTCCAGGCTGCTGAGCAATCAACCTGAGCCTTAACCTTCCAAAAGGATTTTCCCTTCAAATAGTAAGCTGAAAACCATCTCGTCAGAATGCACTTTTCATAAACTCAATCTATAGTGATAAAAAAAAAACATAAACTCAATTTAAAGGTAAACCTTAGCCTCAATTAAAAAAAATTCACAAACCCTAAAAAAATTCATAAATCATACCTCTAATTAAGAATGAGTAAGTCACCGAAAAGAAAGGAGAAGCCGCCAATAAGTTGTCGACTATACACTAGCGTAACACAAGAAGCATCTCAGACGAACAAAGGCGGCGGCGCTGATTTTTGGTGGGCATCGTCGAGGACGATAAGGATGTTTGGGTATTCTTAAATCTGAGAGAGAAGAAGATTTAAAAGGATTATTAGGGGAGAGTTGGCGACGTATTAGGCGGTGCTGGACTGGTGATGTATTGTCGCCGAAGAAGGTAGCTGGGGGGAAATGAAAATGGGGGAATTGGAGTTTAGACAGAGAGGAGAGAGAGGGTCGGGATATGGGAAAGAGAAAGAATGAAAAGGGGGGAATGTAATGTTTGATAGTGTCAATTTCTTTTTTCTTTTTTCGTTGCATTAGCTCAAGAAATGCAACAAAAATAAACCTAATGCAACGACAATTACAAACTCGTTGCGATAGGTCTGGTCTGAAAAGGATATAGAGAAAGTCGTTGCGATTGATGAGCAAATGCAACAGTATTGAAATTTTGTTGCAAATTTAGGGTTGCATTAGGCCTTTTTTGTAGTAGTGCCTCCTCAAACAAGCACGGGCTCTCGGGTCAAGAGGCACCCCCTCTAACTCACTCCACTATTCTCCTTCTTAGACATGTATCCATCCCTCGTCTCACTAGTACATCTCCCTCATGAACAACCCCTTCTCCAACAAAACAAGTCGCCTCCTTTCACCTTACAAACTCTTATCTCCCTCATGTGTTTCGTGGAGTGTATTGACCCCACTACAACGGCTGTTCAAAATTAAAACCAAAAGAAAATAGGCTATTTTGTGATAACTTTTGTGAGAATGGGCCAAATTTCATTGGTATAAGGACAAACAAGCATGTGGAACAAACGGGGGGTCAAAATGAAGAGAGATAGTATAAAAATATGGGATCAAACGAAGTCATGGAGTGACTTGGTTAGAAGTGAGATGAGAGGGAAGTGTAAGGATAGTTATATCATACCTTGTATCCTCCAATCTATGGCACACATCACGAACTCGAAAGAAAAAAAAAAAAAAACTCATCGAAAACAATCAAAGAAAGTAATACTGGGAAATCAGTTAGAATAATTATACAAATATACAAAGCAAGAACAATGCCCATCCCCCATGCTTAACACATGCATATGAATGAAAATCAAAAAGCATAAAGAGGGAAAGGGACGCGTACCTCAGTACGGTGGGTCGTGCGGCGAGAACTGTTGCTCGTAGAGGTTGAGCTGGCTAAAGAGCTCATCAATATCAGCTAAGTCGGGGCCACGTAGTCTTGGGGGTAGGTGGTTGGAGGAAGTAGTGACTGGAGTTTATGTAGTGCAAGGTCCTTTTAACCTAGGTGCCCTGTACCGCTACCCTGTGGTCAAGCTTACCTAGTCTCTGGCTGTACTCGGCCAACTGCTGACCCTGAGCTGCGAACTGCTGGTCGATGTGGCCAAACTTGTGGCCGTAGTGTCGAAGAATCTACCCAAACACGTTCACCTGCTAGGCAACAGTGTCTCAAGTATGTGTGACCCTCTCTAAAATCAGGCCAAAAGGACCAATCTGATGGCCATAGCCGGTGAATTGCTAGATCATCTATTGGGCGTAGGGGTCAAGCATCTGACCATAATCATCGAAGTGATGCCCAATCTGCTAGCCATAACCTCCCAACTATTGGTCGAACCCTTGCACACTCTACTCCAAGCTCTGTGACAGCGAGATTGTCGTTAAATCTAGTCAAATTAACACTAAATCAAGCTAACTAGCAAGGGTAAGAGGGTATCGTATCCACGAGGAAGAGGGGAAGTCCTAATATGCGATTCTAGTGCGGAAAAATAAGAAATAAAAGAAATAAGAACAGTAAATGAGGGATTTTTTTTTTTGGTTTGAAAGTTGGATTAAAACGAAAAACACGATTTATCAAATTAGCTAAAGCGACCCTCGGTGATAATCTATTCAAACACCCTAATATAGTAATTATTACCTCTCTCTAATTATGTCATTCATAGATAATCTCAGTTTTCACCAATTAATCCTCTTTTGTGGGGAATTTGAGCAACCGCTACCAAATTCCCCTCCTTTAATTCCTAAATTGCCTAGTGACCACTCAAACAATTCAAAACCAAAGGCATGAAGAGCATGGATTAATAAAAGATTGACAACAACCCAAATTAGTATCTAATTAGCAGCAACCGCGACACTAATCAAATCTAATCTATCTATTAGTTGCCTAATTAATTCCCCAATCACAAGTTAGTCATAACCATACACTAAACATGTGAAAGTTGCTTCCTTTAGGGTCAATAATCAATAACCATCAATTAAAAACCAAGCATGTGAAGTACCCAATTAAATCCAATTAACCAATTAGATAAAACAAGGATAAATCAAGCAATTGAAAAACAAGGAATTAATTACTATGAAATTAAAGGCAAAATAGAGAGAATAAAATATTACTAATACATAGGATGAGAGAATTTGATTACACCAAGAGTCTAGAAGGTGATTAGCCCTCCATACTAATTATTACAATAATATTTGAGATGGAATTCATAATAAAAAGATAAGTTCTTCTTACGTTTCTCTCTCTAGGATAAAAACTAGATGAAGAATAATGAAAGTGATAAAAGGTGATAATGGTGATCATCCCCTTTTATTAAGGATAAGTACCAAAGAAAAACACTAAAAGACGAAAATAAACATTTCTTAACCAAAAAGAAACCGTCCAAAAGCCTCAAGAAATTTCCCGGAAGCTAGCTTCCTCGACTCGAGGGAAGAGATCCCGAGTCGAGCGACGGAATCCTCGACTCGAGGAACACTCTCCTCGAGTCGAGCGAGGAAATCCTCGACTCGAGGCACCTTCCTCTCGAGTCGAGGAACTTGAATTCCTCCTCATTTTGCTTCTCTTCTCCGTGGCTTGAGCTCTTGTGATTCTCATTCCTTCGTGGCTCGAGCACTTGTGATTATCGTAGTGTACCCGAGCTAGCCTCTCTCAAACCCCGATCCAACTCCAACTCGATCCACGTTCCCTCCTAATTCACTCCAAAGGGTCTTGAGCGAATAAAAACCCGTAAAACCACCAAATAAGCTCCAAACAACTCCCAGTTATGTGGTTCACGAATCACGATAACATCATGCTAAAATAGACCATAAGGCGTATAAATCACGCGGATTAGCACACTACTCTAACGCCACATCAAACTCCCCCATGCTTAGACCATTACGCGTCCTCGAGTTCATCAATCCTCCACACTAACACCTAGGTCTCTTTTAAAGCACGGGGTAAGTCTCAACACTCAAGACTCCTCCAAAACAAAGAACCGCAAGCCAACTTAACACCCAAACGGTGCTAGCTAGAGTTGGAGTGGATGAAATGCTCGACACCCCAACTCTAACCATCTTATACTCCTTTTTCACGCACTCTAAGATAGGGGGAACTAACACACAACATTTCCCCCATGCTCGGCTCAACGACCCTCTCAAAGTCGTGCTCCCAAAGAAGTTATCGAGCACGACTCACCTCAATCAATCCACCGGCGGCCCCTATCATCATAATGCAAGAGGATTTCTAACCTAGGACCACCGATCCTATCATCGATCCTCCTTATAACTCCCGTAGTGATCCTAACCCTTGACGCCCCAAACTCCTCATCTTATGTCGCCCGCCACGGATTACCTCAAATGTTTTTTTTTTTTTTGCACACGGAAAATAAAATCACACTTATATTACAAAGTGACAGATTGCCAAACAAAATTACATAATTAAGCCAAGCGTCTCCCCCATGCTTGAACCTCGTCATTGCCCACAATGACATCAACAACCAACCGAAAGATTGGGCAACTACGAGTTAGGGAGGGGGAGAACCAACAAAACATCCGCAACCATCCCATACAACTAGTGCAATAGAAACCGTCTCAACTCATCAAGTGAAGAAATAACGGGCTCTCGGGCCAAGAGACACCCTCTCTACCTCACTCCCCTATCTTCCTCGAAAAAGAGTCCACCCTCGTCTCACTACTCCATCTCCCTCATGAATAATGACAATAACACGTTTTCCTCCAATAATAACTAACCATCGAAAAACAACCCAACCAACAATGAACCAAACAAAGTTATTTTATTGGCTTAAGGGGTAAAATGGGGTGGGTAGAACAATGATAACGGTGGGAACAAACGCGGTGGGGCACAAAGAGAGATGGTCTAGAAACGGTTAGTGAAACGGGTGGGGTAGTAGAGGTTAGAATCGAGATTGAGAGAGAAAAGTTAAGGGAAAAGAAATCATACCTCGTGACAGCTCCATTTCCCTCAATAATCATCAATGCAAGTGGCTCATGGTCCAAAGACCGGCAGAAGAGCCATTCTCTCACCTCACAACCTCGTCTTCCTCAAGATATGTCACCTCCTATCACCTTACAAACTCCTATCCCCCTCTTGTATTTGTTGGAGCGTAATGACCCCACACCGAAAGTAGTCCAAAAACCGAAAAGAGGCCATTTTGTGAATGTTTTGTTAGTTGCGGGCCAAATATCAATGGATTAAGGATCAACAAGTATGTGGAACAAACAGGGGGTCAATATCAAGAGAGATGATATAAAATGTTGGACAAAATAGGGCGATGGACCGACTTGGCTAGAAATGAGAAAAGAAGAAAGTGTAGGGAAGAATATATTCATATCTTGGCTTCTCCAACTGAATGGCAAATGTCACGATTGAAATAAAACTAAGACTAAAAAAAAAAACACACAAAACAAATAACACTCGGAAATTGGTTAGACAATATGATACAACTGTACAAGCAAGAGCAATAATCCTCCCTCATGCTCAAAATAGGTCAATAAATGCAAAACAAGGCATAAAGAGGGAGGGTGGAAAGAAAACTCACTGAAGGTGGCCGGGTAGGCGGAACTCCTGCCCACGAATGGAGAGATGCCGGAGGCGCTCGTCGATCTCAGTGAATTTAGGAGACTCGTAGAACGGAGTCCGGGCTCTCATGTGGAGGTTGTGATTAGCCTCCATAAACATCATAAGGCGCTCCGTCTGGGCCTCATGGACCATCATCCTATGGTCCAGGCCATCCAACCGATGGCTAACTCCCGTCCTCCAAGCCTCGTACTCAAGGGGAAACGCCACATGGGGCGCAAATCTGGGTCCTCTCACATGCACATGTGGGGGTCCCGGGATCTCCTCTAAAACAGCCTGCCCCTGAGCGACACTAAATCGCAGCCCCTCAACAAAAAGCTCCTCCGCGTCGTGACCCTCATCAATCCTCAACCGATTAGGGTTGGGGAGCAACAGGTAACTCTGCGCGTCAGTCCCCAAAGTCCAGTGGTAACGCCCCGCGTACTCTCGCAGTCTCAGCACGGGGGTAATCTATCTGATCTTCCGGAGAGCTTAGATGTTCAGAGTCGCGAGCCCCTCCAAAGCCACCTCCTCATCAACTCTCGCTACCTGACACCGACGGGCGATGAGGGTAATCATGCCCCCCAACCCGATAGATCGCGAGGGGAACATCTGGCATGCCATGCACGCCTCGGCGAAGAGTTGGGCCCACCGCGGCCTAACATTCTCGTTCGGTATGAACGAGGCGAGGCAACCCATCCCCATAAACTGTATGTTATTGGGCTCTCCATGCCCAAAAACACACATATCGATCACCCTGTAAATAAGCCTCAAAGCCGGGTGGGGAACCATCGAAATCTTCCCCGAGGGAGGAATCACCGGCTCCCTCGTGAGCTTTGTCCACAACACCTTCGTCTCATATCCCTCGTACAAATTGTACGGCTTACCCTCCTCCTCCGGAGTGTGCCACCCAAAGCATTGATCAATGTCGTCATAACTCCATTTTCCGAGGCGATTTCCGATGCGGAAAAGGATCCTCTCATTGTCCCGCTCGTGCTTGAGAGTGGACAAAAACTCGTAGGACCACCTCTCAAAGGTGGGAGCTGACATGCCCAAGAAGCCTAACATGCCCCCTACACCCAAATGGAAACGAACGGACTCGAGAAAGCCTAATTGGTCAAGTGTGGCCGCATCGAAGAACTTGGTTACCACGAGCTTCTTGCGCTCGACCATGTCATTGAACCGGGCCTTCTCCGTACCGTCCAGCCCCTCAACCCCCATTGTCTCCCAATGTTTAGGGTCTTCAACTTTCTTTTGCTTCTTGGAGGGGCCGGCTTCACCATCATTTCTACCCATTGTAGCACAAACACAAATTTACCACAATCGACTTCTAATTCACAATTCACCAACCAATCCCAAACAACTACTTATCACACAATTGGCACAAATTATCCAACACCCAAATACACATTACAAAGCCAAAATTCACTCTACCCAACTTGCTTCAAACCACGATTATCTTACACAAACATCAATCAATCCAAAATACCCTCACCAATCCAACAACAAACAACAAAAACACCTACAAGGACCAAAATAGAATTTGGGGGTGATTCTTACCAAATTGGGCTCAAAAACAAATTTTTGAGCAAAGTCAATCCTCCAAATCGCTTCCAAAAGCTTCACTACCGTCCCAAGATGCAATTCCAATGTAGAAATCGACCCAAACTCTCCAAAAAATAAAACCCCTAATTTCTAGGGTTCTTGAAAAGAAATTGAAAATTTTGGATGATTTTTTATGGAATAAGAGATTTTGTGGTTGATTTGTTGTTTATGGAGTGATTTTTGTGAAGAAATTAGAACATTGTGAGTGATTTTGTGTGATTTGGTGAGAATTTGAGAGATTTATGTGTTTGGGAAGGGGGGTTTCGAAAATGGGGAAAAAAATGAAGAAGATGAAGTGAGGAGGGAGAGAGGGGGTCGGGTTTGAAATCTGATAAAAACAGATTTTTCAGAATCCTCGAGTCGAGAAAGTAAGCCTCGACTCGAGGATTTCCTCGCTCGACTCGGATGGGTAATCCTCGAGTCGAGGAATTACCCCAAAAAACCTTCCTACTGCTCGTTTGCCTCGACTCAAGGGAGTTTATCCTCGACTCGAGGAGCGCCTCGCTCGACTCGAGCCTTGCTTCATCCGACTCGAGGATTTTCTCCCAAAACTGTTCCTTCTGTAATTCTTCCTCAAGTCGGGGATCCTTATCCTCGAGTCAGGATCATTTTTTTTTCTCTTCTTCCTCGATCTCTTGCTTGATTCAAAAACCGAAACCAAATTTCCTGGAAACAAAATACATCAAATAACCCATATATACACAAATGGCTCGGGTTGCCTCCCGAGTAGCGCCTTTGTTTAAAGTCGTTGGCTCGACATGAGAACTCCAACCGATCAATCATAGCCAAATCTCAATACATCCAACCCACAACTTGACGGTTCACCCTTGACCCTCCATCTAGCAACGCCTTTAACCCCAAATTTTCCAAATTTCCCCTTTTTTTTCTTCTTTGAAATACTCGGAATAGTTTTGTTGGGTCTCGATTCCTGCAAAACCGACAACAAAGACTTTCCAAACACTAGGGGTGACTTGGTTAGTGTAGAATGCATCCCTTTCACATGAGACTTCACATTTTTCACGCATTTCAAGGAGATACACTTCACATTTTCAATTTTGGGGTCGGGGGGATCATGCTTGGGGATTTTCACAACACATGTAGCAATAGATTGGACGGAATTATCGTCAACATCATGATTAGACTCATAGACATGTCGCTCTATCCTACGACCATTAGACTCCAATGCAATGATACCGTTATGCATATCAATATTTACCCTAGCGTTTTTCATGAATGGACGCCCTAGAAGGAGAGGGGGGTCATGCTTATGATGATTCATATCGAGAACATAGAAATCCGCGGGAAACAAAAGATTTTCTATTTTAACATGCACGTCTTTCACAACTCCTCTAGGATAAACTCTCGAACGATCCACTAGCTCTATTACAACATCAGTTTCATGCATGGATTTGAATTTCATAGAATCATAACATGATGATGGCAAAACATTGATCGATGCACCTAAATCTAGCATGGACTTAGGGAAAGTGGTGTTACCTATGGTTTCCGGAACGGTAAACATACCGGGATCACCACACTTTATAGGTAGCCGTTGTTGGAAAACGGCCGATACTTGTTCACTCATCACCACTTTCTTCTTGTCCTTAGCTTTTGGCTTTCTTTTGACCGTGCATATGTCTTTCACGAACTTAGCCGCTTTCGACTCTTCATAAAGTCAAGAAACGGTATATTCACTTTGCACTCTTGAAAAAGAGCGTACATGTCGGAGTTGTGGGCGTACTTCCGAGTATCCTTGAGAGCCTCGGGAAATGGTACATCAACCTGCTCATCATCATCTTGAACTATAGAAGAATCAACGACCAAATAGGGAGGAAAAACAGATATCTTGAGTCGAGAAGCAAAGGTCTCGACTCGAGAGGTATCTCTCTCGATTCGAGAAGAGTATCCCTCGAGTCGAGGTGTAGGATCAGAAAAGGTGTTTTTAAGCACCTTTTCTCGACTAGAGGTGGGGGTGCCTCGACTCGAGGATGATTGTTCTCGACTCGAGGAATGTCCCTCTCGAGTCGAGGCTGGAGATCAGAAGCGTTGATTTCATATGGCAAATCCTCGACTAGAGGGGTTCCTTCTTCGACCCGGTTTTCTTCTAAACTTTCTCCATAGTCTTCCCATTGTTCATACTCCTCTCCAAGCATCTCCATTTCTCGATTTCCATCTTCAATTCCGACGTGAGGCCTCCTACCACTCCTTAGGCCAATGAAACTCACGTTTTTAGTAGGATTGACCTCCGTTTGAGATGGAAACTTGTTGGAACCTCTTGATTCTAGCCGATTCACCGCAACCGACAATTGACTCACTTGGTTTTCAAGATTTTGTATGCTAGCTTTAGTCTCTTGTTGATTTTGTACCATGGTGGCTTGCATAGTCGACATATTTTGAGCTATTGTCGTCACATTTTGAGTTAGAGCCTTCAGCATGCTCTCTAGTTGCAACGGTGAGTAATTGCCTACTTGAGCTTGATTTTGGTCATTAGAGGGAGGTTTCATTTGATACATGCCTCCTTGAGAGTTGTTGCTTCCTCCATAACCCCCAAATCCTCAATTTCCTTGGCTCCCGTTAGCATTGGAGTTCCCTTGAGCTTGAAACCGGTTCCCCTCAAATCGGTTGCCTTGACCACCTTGGTTATAGCCTCTATTACCGTCTTGGAAATCGTCAAACCTTCTTTGATTGCCTTGGAAACCGTTGATTGCATCAACTTCCTCATATTCTCTAGGCGGCGAGTTTCTTCCTTGATTCCTTAAGATCTCCTTTATCATCTTTGTCAACTCGCCAACTTGAGAGTCATTAGAGGGGGTCTCTACCATATTCACTTTCCGCACACATCTTTTAGATTCTCGATCTCTTGAATTAGTTGCTAGCTCCTCAAGCAAATCCCAAGCTTCACTCGGGGTCATCTTATCCAAATCTCATTGGCTAGCCGCTACCACATGCCTATAATCTTGATCATCGAGCCTGTGGTAGAAGAATAGGATTAGATCTTGCTCCTTGTAACCGTGATATGGACAACTAGCAACCAACTCCCTAAACCGATCCCAATAAGAGGCAAGTGACTCTCCCCGTTGCTCTATTGTCGAAATCTCCTTCTTCAAAGCCGAAGCTTTAGTGTTGGGGAAGTACTTGAGAATGAAGGCTTTTTTCAACAATTTCCAAGATGTGATACTATTGTGGGGGAGAGTATAGAGCCAATTCAAAGCGCGATCCTTCAATGAGAATGGAAATACCTTAAGAAAGAAGGTGTCTAAATCAACCCCGGGAGCCTTCATGTTGCTACACACCAAATGCACCCCCATGATGTGCTTGTTAGCATCCTCCGTGCTAAGACCGTAGAAGGTGGGTAGATGGTGTAGAAAAGCTCCCTTGATCTTGATTCTTAAAGTAGCATCATCATCGGGGAATACGATGCATGAGGGTTGTTGGGAGAGAGACCGGGGCGGTGAGTTCCCCAATACTCATGATGTTAAGATCAACAAAGTCGGAAGTTGCGGAAGTGTAAGAACCGTCCTCCCTAAACAAATCAAAATCGGCGAACACGTTCCCTTCCTCCTCAACAACTACTTGATTCACTTGCTCCAGTGATAACTTCTTTCTTTGCCTCAATGTTCTCTCAAGTTCCCAATCTATCTCAAAATGACTCAAATCGGGATTAGTAGTCCGGGTTTGGACCATAGGCTAGTGGCCCAAACACCGCAAAAGAGAGATAAGAACAAGCCTCAAACACACTTAAAAGAAAATGAAAATAACAAAAATGCACAACAAAAATATATAAAAGCCACACAAAAATAACAAGAAGACTAAAAACGCCTCCTCCCCGGCAACGGCGCCAAATTTGACAAGCTAAATTTGTCGTTAAATCTAGTCAAATTACCACTAAATCAAGCTAACTAGCAAGGGTAAGTGGGTATCGTATCCACGAGGAAGAGGGGAAGTCCTAATATGCGATTCTAGTGCGGAAAAAATAAGAAATAAAAGAAATAAGAACAATAAATGGGGGATTTTTTTTTTTTTTGAAAGTTGGATTAAAACGAATAAAACGATTTATCAAATTAACTAAAGCGACTCTCGGTGATAATCTATTCAAACACCCTAATATAGTAATTATTACCTCTCTCTAATTATGCCATTCATAGATAATCTCGATTTTCACCAATTAATCCTCTTTTGTGGGGAATTTGAGCAACCGCTACCAAATTCCCCTCCTTTAAGTCCTAAATTGCCTAGTGGCCACTCAAACAATTCAAAACCAAAGGCATGAAGAGCATGGATTAATAAAAGATTAACAACAACCCAAATTAGTATCTAATTAGCCGCAACCGCGACACTAATCAAATCTAATCTATCTATTAGTTGCCTAATTAATTCCCCAATCACAAGTTAGTCATAACCATACACTAAACATGTGAAAGTTGCTTCCTTTAGGGTCAATAATCAATAACCATCAATTAAAAACCAAGCATATGAAGTACCCAATTAAATCCAATTAACCAATTAGATAAAACAAGGATAAATCAAACAATTGAAGAACAAGGAATTAATTACTATGAAATTAAAGGCAAAATAGAGAGAATAAAATCTTACTAATACATAGGATGAGAGAATTTGATTACACCAAGAGTCTAGAAGGTGATTAGCCTTCCATACTAATTATTACAATAATATTTGAGAAGGAATTCATAATAAAAAGATAAGTTCTTCTTACGTTTCTCTCTCTAGGATAAAAACTAGATGAAGAATAATGAAAGTGATAAAAGGTGATAATGGTGATCATTCCTAAGGAGGGGTTACATGCCCCTTTTAATAAGGATAAGTACCAAAGAAAAACACTAAAAGACGAAAATAAACATTTCTTAACCAAAAAGAAACCGTCCAAAAGCCTCAAGAAATTTCCCGGAAGCTAGCTTCCTCGACTCGAGGGAAGAGATCCCCGAGTCGAGCGACGGAATCCTCGACTCGAGGAACACTCTCCTCGAGTCGAGGAGCTCCTCGAGTCGAGCGAGGAAATCCTCGACTCGAGGCGCCTTCCTCTCGAGTCGAGGAACTTGAATTCCTCCTCATTTTGCTTCTCTTCTCCGTGGCTTGAGCTCTTGTGATTCTCATTTCTTCGTGGCTCGAGCACTTGTGATTATCGTAGTGTACCCGAGCTAGCCTCTCTCGAACCCCGATCCAACTCCAACTCGATCCACGTTGTAATATCCCGAAAATTTAAAGTATTTTATATTAATATTTTAGAATTACTACTTATACCATTGTAATGGAAAAGATTTTTGAATATTAATTGTGAGTCATTTTCAAAACCGAATTGCGAAATGGTTTTAAGTCAGGTTTCTATATAGGATTCCTAATTTTGATTTGGGTCAACTCCAAAATAGTACAACAACCCAACTCTACATTGGCCTAAACACCAAAACATCCTAACCCAACATAAAAAGAAAAAAAATAAACCCTCTCTTTTCTCTCTCCTAATGCACGACATAATCCCCCCCTCTTCTTTCTTCTTCTTCTTCTATAAAACAGATCCCCATCCCCTGCTCCTTTCTCTGTTCTTCGCGTACACCAACACACATCGCCGCCTCTAATCCAGCCGTCCTCGCCTTCTCGCCGCCAGTCCTTATCTCCGGCCGACCACCACGCCACCTCTTCCTCCTCCTTAATTGCCGTGGGTAACGCCCTTCCCCACTTCTCTCTCCCCTGTTTTCGCGTTTCTTCAAAATCATGATTATTGAGTTGATTTTAATACTTTAGTTTGTGTTAAATTGATACCAATAGATGTTATGATTAGTGGGTAATCAATTTAGGTTAGTTTTATGCATAAATAATTGATCTTGATGATTGTTTTGGGTTGATTTTCACTAATCACGAATTTGGTATTAATTAGCTTAATTATTCGAATTGCTTCAATTAATTTCGAAAGTTATGACTTTAGTATGATTATAATCTTCTTATTAGGGGTTCTTAATATAATCGGGGATCTTGTAGTATTTGTTCATGTTTTGTAGAAATTTTTATTAGTTTTAATTTTGAGATTGATGTTGAAAATTGTTTTAAGTAGCTTAAATTATAATATTAATTAGGGCTTCCGAAATCTGGTTGTTATGAATTTATTTTTCTGATTTCCGAAATTTATTTTATTGTTTTCGGATTTATGGGATTTTATGTATTAAAATATTGGTTTTTATAAATAAAACATAATTTAAATTGTTAGATTAATTTCCAATTAAATTATAATTCTTAAGAGTTGATTTTTATAAGTTAGATTCTGTTTTAAACTAATTTTAGGCCCTTGGGAATTTTATAATAAATTGAATGTTATTTGAGTAGTAGTAGTTAATTATTGAATTAGATTTGTAATTGTTGGTTAATTGATAATTTTTGATTTAGAATATAGATTGTGATGGGCATTGCATATAGAATAGAACTAACATAAGTGTTAGATGAATGATTGGATAAGATTAGTATTGATTTGGGATTATCGATCGTGTAATTGTAGACCTCGAGTTCGTAGACGAAGAATACTAGTGACCGTTGTGTTGTCGTGTTCTTGTGTGCATTGAAAAGGTAAGCTAGCATGCTTAACCCTTCTCAAATTTGTAGAAACCTTTCAAACGTATGTGCTAGATGTGAATGGTGTGATTGGATGAGAACATAGTATCATGATAGATGGAGAACAATTCCATTTATACAATTATCGTATTATGATTGGTTGGAATTAATGTATGGATATTGATATATGGTTTGGCTTGTGATATAAATGTGATTTTGAAAAGTAAGGTTGAATGTATATTGAATTGGTTGGTTTGGTTTGTGGCGCATAGCCAACTTATACTATGATGTTGGTTTGATATCGTGATATATGATTTGTGATAATCAACTCTCTCAATAAGATACTGGTTACTTAGACGGAGCAAAAGAACTTCTATTTATTGTTTGAGCCAAAAGAGCTCCTATTTATTTGCTTGAGTCAAAAGAACTCCTATTCATTAGATTGAGTCGCATCGACTCCTATTTATTACCCCACCACATCGGTATTTAAGAGGGTTAGGCTCTAGTCTACTCTACTTGGATTAAAAACACCCAGTAGGGGGTGTGCACACTTAAGGTCTAGTAGTCTTGGATTATGGATTATGGATTATGGATTATGGTTGATAGGGTGAATTGGCAAAAGATTCAGTTCATTACTAAATAATAAGGATTATGGATTATGGATCATGGATTATGGATTGTGAATTATGAATTGTGACTTATAACTTCTTACTCGTGATCAAATTAATGTTCGATGGATTGTGGATTGTGGATTGTTAACTATGAATTGTGGATTATGGATCATGGCTCATGACACATGAATTTCTTATTATCGTTAATCTTTGATTTGTTTGATATGGATTATGGAATGTTTCTTATGCTATTAGTAAATGATGAATTGGATGGTGAATTTTGGAATATGACTTTAATTGTTGTATTGGAATTATTATTGGATGATTATATGTTTATGTGCTAAGTGTGTTTTCGAAAATAAAACTAAAACGTTTTCAAAATCCAGGTAAGGGTTTGGGGTTTTAAACATGTTGAGGTGTTAGCTTACTCAATTTTCTGACTTTTTCAACTGTGGTTTTTGTGTTTTAAATCCACCACAGGTTTGCAGTGACTGATGCATGCGGGAACGATGACTCATTAGATATTAGGTTGACTCTGAGTTATTAGACCATTTATTATACTTCAACTATTTCATATTTCATATTTTGGATTGGTGTAATTTAATTAATGGATTGTAATAGATTACTTTAGACCATTAGACATTTATAGTTCGGCTTCCGAAATCTCCTTGCATTCGGGTCTTTGACTCGAGTGCGGAGTGACACCTCTGAATTTGCTTATTTTTGTTTTGGTACTCAATAAAATGTTTTTAAAAAGGAAAGGAAATTTGGGGGTGCTACACACGTTCCCTCCTAATTCACTCCAAAGGGTTTTGAGCGAATAAAACCCCGTAAATCCACCAAATAAGCTCCAAACAACTCCCAGTCGTGTGGTTCACGAAGCACGATAACATCATGCTAAAATAGACCCTAAGGCGTATAAATCACGCGGATTAGCACACTACTCTAACGCCACGTCACTCTGCCTCCAAGCATCCATCTCGGGAGGTACGAAACTCGGACCTCCCATCTGTGGGGCAAAGTCGGGTACACGCGTGGGTTGCAAGGGCCGCTACGGTCCCATCTCGACCTCCACATGCTCTTCTCCATCTACAATCCGCCTTATCTCGCGCCGTCCTCTCAAATACAGCTCTGCCGAATCATCGGCATCCCTAATGATTAATAAATCTGTAGCGGGAAGACTGAGGAACTTTTGGGCGTCACAACCCAAAGTCGAACAAAGTGGTTCCTCCTTAGTCAGATCCGCGAGCCATCCCAATCTATCCCTAAAGAAAGCCTCATCCAAAACCGGGCCCTCCAATTTCGACCTCTTCAAAGCCTTGCTCTCCTGAACCCTAAAAGCACGGCCTATGAGGATCATCATCCTGCCATTAGCAATAACTCATCGAGGTGGAGACTTGAGGTACTTGAGCCAATTATCATTAAAAACCCCTGCTCAGTTCTCTAATTATCTTGTATTTTATGAAAAAATGATGTAAGTTGGGTGTTTGACCATCAGACACAAGTATATATAGTAGTTAATTAGGATGACTAATTTGCCCTTACAAATTATACCCTTATATACCCGTTATACATCTAGAGTGATTCTATAATGGCTACCAAGTTACGGTAGCCATTGTAAAAACAAATAGATTTGGTCGTTAATTTCAGAGATTTAATCATGGTCGTCCATATTTTGACCAAGGAATTAAAAAAACATTAAATATATTCCCAGAGCCCAACCCTATCTTTTCTCTCTCAACTACCCTTCCGCAGCCATCCACCATTGGCGCCCCCACCGTCCCTCAACGAACGCCACCACCCCAGCCGGATATACGACGCCCATATCGCCTGAGTCATCGGCGGCCACCCGTCATCACGCCTTAAGTCATCCACGCAAGATTCTCTCTCCTCTCAACACACCTTTTTGGCCCTTTTTCACCCAATTGATTCCCCAGCAAACAGCCCACAAAAACCTCGTCTCGTCCCTTTTTCAGAATCCAGACCCTGCCTCAAATGTCGCGACCCTAATATTCACCGCCGCCCAAGAAATTGGAGAAAAGGAATAGAAGATGGAGCCATGGAGGTGGAAGGAAGAGCGGCAGTGACCCAAGGGGTAGGGCGCGTGGTAGTCGGTGATCGTTGGACCCAAAGGTAGTGTTGGGCGACGGCCGACGGGTTGGTGGTGGTTGAGTTGGGATGACGGTGGTTGCTGGGGTGGAGGAGGAGAGAGAATAAGTGGTTTTGTGATATTGGTGCTTGATTTTGTTAATTTTAATTTTAATAATTACACATGGTCAAACTGATGGAAAGTTAGGATTTATTCAAGAAAATCAATGGTTATGATTGAACCATTTACAATGGCTACCATACCTTTGTAGCTATTGTAGAATTAGTATATACATCTAATATAGTTTTTTGTTATTTATTAGCTAATTGTCAACATCTGACAATTTATATCAAAAACATAATATTTACTAATTAATAATTAGTAAATTTGTATCAAAATTAAATTAATTACTAATCAATTCATTTACAAAATCTCTTGTTATACAAAATGAGATTTTGTATAACAAAATATAATATCAAATTAATTATCATTAATTATCACATAATTAATAATAATAATAATCCAATTTCACAACTCGAGTTCTAAACTTACAACACACTATCCAATTTGATAAGTTAACTCATTAATTGAATTTTAGGATTTTTATATTGTAACTTATACAAATGTAATTTATTTTGGATTAAACTATCTTTGTCGGTGTGACTGAGAGGTTTTAGTTGATTAACGTTCTCATACGACAATAACGTCAAACTCTAGCAAGCCAACCATTATCAAAAGTCATCTGGCCTCGCTGACAACATTATATTACACCCTTGTATGTTAGCGGTAATGCTACTTTGAAAACATTGATCGCCCCATTTGTAAACTATATCTCTTAGTTAGCTTTCACGACTATGATCACAGTGTATAATATGTTTTTATAAAAACAATGTTTAAATAAATCTCCGGCCTACCTAAATAGTGTAATTTGAACCATCCGATCGGTTTAATTCGTTACATAGGTCTGGTTTTTTCACAAACTCAATATCAACTGAGGATTTCTTGACTCAAAGTCAACGTTATAATATCGTGCGTTAGGATGCATGGTCTTAATCTTTCGTTTGCTTTCACGACGCAATCTTTCACACCCATTAGCGGCTTACCTTTAGTTTTAACTAATCTCAAATGCCAAACACATTATCAATTCGTTTTTTTTTATCAAAAATTACCATTTAGGAGCTATGCTACTTACAACTGTAATTCCACGCACGATTGTATCGTGTTGATTTATCTTTTATCCGTCATTTATATCCGAAACACCAAATATATATTTACATAAACCTATTATTTTAATTGAATTGATAATTTAGTGATAAATGAAAACTATAAATCTGTAAATATATATAATTATGATGAGATCCTCGTTGTCACTAACGAACACCACCTTATTCCAACATTTGTGAATAACGAATTTTGCAGACGGGTACGTCAAAGACTTTGAAAAGATACTAGATATCTCGTATTCTGAAGGTTGGAAAATTGTTGTGTGGTAGATTTTTTTTCATGTGAAAAACATTATTGATACTTTCTAAGATTTAGAAGATCTAACGGATAATAAATTTCAAAAGAAAAGATAAAAACTCATTTCTCTGTGCCTTCTACATCATTTGTTGTTCGTTAACCCCTTAGGCCACGTTGGAAAGCTAAGGATTATGCATGCCTTATACATGTTGTTGAAAATCTGTGGAAAAATGCGGATAAAAGAAAACGTCATATGGAAATGGTAGTTCCAGAGACAATATTAGGTTTGAAAGATGTACAACGTTACTAAAATGGTCAATTTCATGGGAGTCCCGTATTTCTTACAATATGGTTAATGAAACGATTATAACTTGTTGACCCCCGGCGCCCAAATATTTTTCGTATAAGTTTCCGTTGATAAAGAAAATATAAGAAGCTAAGACAACCGAAAAATGGAGGACAATAATGACATAGAGAGTAGCATTGTGAGTGGTGCCTCATTGAAAAGTTTACATACCGAATATGATGGTCCATACAAGTTTTGGCGAGGTTGTCGAGTGATGGGTATTCAATCAATCACATACATCATCCCTAGTAGAATCATGCGGCAATACAGACTAAAACATATTTTTGTAAAAGACTCATTCATTGATTCCGGTGAGAATAAACGTAAGCGTAAAGTAATAAAGTCTAAGATGAAGTCATGGGAAATAAAATTTAAATGACGCACGCACCTAACCATCTGTTGCACTACTCTCTTTCTCACATATTTTCTCCTACTTATTGTTAATCCCTCACACTCTTTCCAATTTTTTCCACAACCACGCTACTTAAACTTGAAGCAGTAGTTTATTATTTACACACTTTGTGCAAAATCGACTTTAGTAATCAAGTGTTTATATATTGTTTGCTTTATCTTTTCCGACAAATTGGGAAACGCTATTGACGACCAAATGAGCCCGATAGCAAGGGAGATGAATGGTGTGCATGTAATTTTGTCTTTTTTTGTGTATTGATTAATTAATGCAATTAGTACTCTAGTTGGTTGCATTATTTTGACAAATAAAAAGTACTAGAAGTTATTTGGAACATCATTATTTAAGCAAATGATTAAATTATATATTTCTAATCTAATTTGAATGAATTAATTGATTGAACATTGACTTTATTTTACATTATTGATCTCTGACAAATAAGCTACTAAAAATGAAAGTTTATTGGTGTATCCAACATACCTTTTTTTGTGTTGCTGAGATATTTACGCTTTTACCTCTATGATTGGATCCGTACACCATATCACAATGATTGAGTAATCAGCACTCAATCTCCAGGTCTTAAAAGGTGGTTCCGTTTCATACTTTCATGTAATTGATTCTCATTTTACTTACTCCATTTTAGTCCCCTTCTTTCTTTCAATATTCACCCTCTGTCCATGGTTCTTCAACACCATATCATTTGCAAAAGTTCAACGTCAACAATAAGGTAACGATATCTTAATTACTCTTTTTCCATGATAGTTCTCCTTCCATTCTCATTAGGGATGAAAGATGAAAAATACGACATACTGGTGTGAGTTACGTTGTTGGGCTCTGATATGTGGTGAAGAGTGTGTGCTAATGAGGGAAAATTAGGTGCTTTTAGGGGTGTTTGAGCTTGTTATTAGCGTGATTCGTGAGCCATATTTTTGCAAGATGATTAGAGGTTAAATGATGGTGTTACGACTTGTTTTTAGCTCAAACCCCTGCTTTATCCCTACCACGAATCCCGAGAGAACCCCGAGCAGACCCATGGAGTTAGCACGAGGAAAAGGAGAAAACAGGCCTCCTTGGGCCGAGAAATACCTGTCTCGGTCCGAGGAGGAGGGTTCTCGGTCCGAGGAATAAATTTCTCGGTCTGAGAAGAGCTTCTCTCGGGCCGAGACTATTCTTCCTCGGTCCAAGAACAACACTTTCCGCGAAGCTTCCAGGTAGCCTTTTGACGGTTGCTTTTGTCTTGGACTCTTTTCCTTTTGTCTTGGACTCTTTTTTTTTGTCTTGTAATTAGTATGGGAGGTTAATCGCCCTCCTAGACTTTTGGTGTAATTAAATCTTTCATCCTATGTATCAGTAAGTATTTTTCTCTCTAATTTGCCTTTAATTTCATTATAATTAATTCTTGTTCCTCAATTGCTTGATTTACCTTTATTTTCTCTAATTGGTTAATTAGATTAAATTGGATATTTCTAATGCTTGGTTGATAATTGGTGGTCATTGATTATTAACCCTAAAGGAAGCAACTTTCACATGATTAGTATATGGTTATGACTAATTTGTGATTGGGGAATTAATTAGGCAACTAATAGATTAGATTTGGTTAGTGTCGCGGTTGCAGCTAATTAAATACTAATTTGGGTTGTTCTTAATCTTTTATTAGTCCTTGCTCTTCATGCCTTTGGTTGTGATTTGTTTGAGTGATCACTAGACAAATTAGAACTAAAAGGAGGGGAATTTGGTAGCGGTTGCTCAAATTCCCCATAAAAGAGGATTAATTGGTTAAAACCGGGATTATTAATGAATTGGTAATATTAGAGAGAGGTAAAACTTACTATATTAGGGTGTTAGATAAGATTATCACCGGAGTCGCTTTAATCAAATTGATATTTCGTTTATTTCACTTTTAATCAACTTCCAAACCAAAGAAACCCCCTTTTGGTTGTTTAGTTGTTTTGTTTATTTCTTCGTTTCCGCATTAGAATCGCATATTAGACTTCCCCCACTTCCTTGTGTTCTATAACCACTTATCCTATCTACTTTAGGTAATATTTTTGTGGTAATTTGATAGGATTTAACGACTATCTACGTATCAAATTTGACGTTGTTGCCGAGGAAGAGGCGTGTTTAGTATTTTTGCTATTTTTGTGTGGCTTTTGTACGTGTTTGTTGTGTTCTTTTCTTCTTGTTATTTTCTTTTTTCTTCTAAGTGTGTTTGAGGCTTGTTCTTATGTCTTTGCTTTCGGTGTTTGGGCACTAGCCTATGGTCCAAACCCGTGCTACTAGTCCCGATTTGAGTTACTTTGAGATAGATTGGGAGCTTGAGAGAACGTTGAGCAAAAGAAAGAAGTTATCATGGTGATGAAGTAGCAATCCTCGAGGTTAATGTTGGTAGTGCTGGGTGTGTTTCTCAAGGAAAAAAAGCTTTTTAGATTTGGTCGAGATGTTGATATTAGTGTAGGTTGGGTCGACGTCGCTACAAGTGGGATTAACTTCCATTTTCTAGCATAGGTCGCACTTTCGGGTTTTCAACCTAACTCCTCATTTCACCTTCTTTTTTTCTTATTTTCTTCTCTTTTTTTATGAGTTTGGCTTCTTTCGTCGGTGGAGTGGTTGAGCGCCGCTTGATCGAGATAACCTTATCTTGTCTCGAGTGTTTGCATAAGGATTTTCCTTGTTCGATCTTCGTCTTGCGGAACATTCACGTTAGAGGGGAGCTACAAAGCTAACAGGGTTTTATGTGTCGGGTGTTGATTTTCAAAAAGGGTTGTAATGGATGAGGTTTGATAGGTGAGGGTTGAAGTTAGAAGAGGTGGAGGTTGAACAGTGTAGAGTTTAAAACGGTGGAGTTGGAAAAGGTGGAGGTCGAAGGGTGGAGTTAGAAAAGGTGGAGGTCGGAGAAGGTAGAGTTGAAACATGTCGAGTTTGAGAAGGTGAAAATAGAAAAGGTTGAAGTAAGTTTGACTATGGGTCGAGATGGGGGATCGATTACCTGGAGGTGGAGATGATGGTTAAAATGTTCACGGTTTGAAGTTGGGGTAGCAAAAGGTTGTTAGGTTAAAAAAGTGGAGTTAGTGTGTCTTATTGGTTAAGTTAACTTTATGTACTTACAAATGAAATGGGGTATAATGAGATAGTAGTGCATGAATTTTAATCCAATCATGTTTTATGAATGATAATAAGTTGATCAAAGCATCCTTTAAACACATTTGTCTAAACTGATTCTAAAATGATGCATGAAGACCCAACATAAGATACGCCTAAATGCATATGAGAATGTATAAGAATGGCCCAAATGTGGGGAGGATGTACAAGCATAATCCATATGCACAAAGTGACCGAGTTGATGTGGTTCGACTGCGGGTTGGACCCGTTTTCACCCGAACCATTTTTTTTCTTTTTTTTCTCTCTGTTTTTTCAGGACCCTAATTTTTGCATAAGCCATTCACTCATCTTTTCCTTTCTTTTCTGTTTCACTTTTTTTTATTGGCTTATCATGTCGTTTAGTAGGGTCTCTATAGACCTTTTCGACTCTAGAGAACTTTGTTGGTAGATACATGCTCATGAGATTCAAACTCTTCTCGCGAACCTATGACATGAACCTTTTGAGGGTTGCCTACGTATGTCGTAGTTGGAAATCCGGTCATGCGTAGTTCGGACTCCTGTTAGCCCAAAATTATGGTACATCAAGGATATACTTCCTAAACATAATACTTCTTCAATTGGTCGAGGTTGGTGTAGTAGACGAATTCACCAAGAATGGACCGGACCAGATTGGTCTGAACTTTCCCCTTATGTCGTGCATTGGTGCACGATTCTCTTTCAAAACTAAGTCCCCCTCTTGGATGTTTCCATCTCGTATTCTTTTGTTGAATGCTCGAGCAATGCGTCTTTGGTACGCGTGTATGTTGTTGAGTGCTTGGAGACGCCTTTCATCAGCAAACGCTAGCTCGTCATATCGAGTTTTCAACCACGTACAGTCTTCAGGGAGCTCGCTTTCAGCCATGACTCTCAATGACTGAATTTCTGTTTCGATTGGTAGGATTGGGTCCATGCCAAACACCAAGCAGTAAGGTGTTGTTCCAGTTGGAGTGCAAATGGACGTCCTATTATATCCCCAAAGTGTGTAAGGTAGTTTTTCATGCCAATCTCGGGCTTTTTCAGTCGTCGTGGAGATGATAGTCTTGATTGTCTTATTCGCCGCGTCCACAGCACCGTTCGTTTGGGGACGGTAGGGAGAAGATTAATGATGGTTGATTTTTTACTTGGCCAAGTTTCTTTCATGTGGCCCTCGAACTGCGAGCCATTATCAGAAATGATCTTGTATATGATAGTCCGTATCGGTAGAAGATATTGTGCATGACGAACTTGGAAACTTCCCTTGCCCCCAGTTTTGAGAAGGAAGCAGGCTCAATCCATTTTGAAAAATAGTCGATTGCTACTAAGATGTATTAATGAACATTTGATGCTTGTGGATGAATATGGCCAATGATGTCGATTCCCCATGTTGAGAAGGGTCACGATGATGTCATATTGTGCAAGGGCACCGGAGGCATGTGATTGAGATTTGAGAAGATCTGACACTTTCACACTTTTTGCAAGTGCGGACAAAGTGATGACAATCACTTTGCATTGTTGTCCAATAGTAGCCCGCACGAACGATTTTCTTTGCAAGCATTACCCCATTCATACGAGGACCGCATTCTCCACTATGGACTCGCTCCATGATTATTTTCGTTTCTTGGCTTACGCTAAAGCTCAGGGACCCCATCCAACCCCTTGTGATATAGTATTCCTCTTATTACAGAGGATTGAGAAGCGAGACTTCTAATGGCTAATTGATCTTTTCTTGACTTTCAGGCGGATAAGTTTGATTTTTGACGTATCCTTAGATATCCGCGTACCAAGGCTCGTTCTCTTCCTCCTCATTTATGGCAGTGATGAACTCGTCAAACCCAACTGCAAATCTTTGCCTTTCTTCGAGCACTATTGATTGAACTTTGATCGAGATACAATCAAGTTAGAGTCATCATAGACCGTCAAATGCTTTGCCCCTGCTACGAGGGCATCTTTAACACCATACACACACGCTTCATATTCAGCGGTGTTGTGGTAGGATAGTCAAGTTTGACTACAAACGGTATATGGAGGCCATCCGGGTCTACCAGTAAAACTGTAACACCCGGCTCATCGTCTGAGCCGAGAGTAGTTACCTATGGCAGCTTGTCAAGCTGTGGGCTGACCTCAGAGACCAACACGGGTCCTTCCGGCGAATTTAACCTCATTTATGCGCACCCTAGGAAACTTCTCAGGAGGTCACCCATCCTGAAATTGCTCTCATTGAAGCGCGCTTAACTTTGGAGTTCTTATCACATGGGATTCCTAAAAGAAAAGTCGACTTTGTTAGTATGAGTAGCACTATCAATCCTTGTAAGCACCTTCATATGAGCCCTCATCTCTTATAAGTGTCCTCTGAAATCTGGGGTATTACACTCACCCCCTCTTAAGACAGCAATGTCCTCGTTGCACCTGGCAGCCAACCTTAGTCCACCTCCAGGATCTTTCCCCCGCTAGGCTGCTGACCTGGGCAAATCTGACCACAGGATCAACACGCGGTCGCAGGGTTTCTCTGATACCATTTGGTCACACCCCGGCTCATCGCCTGAGCCGAGAGTAGTTACCTATGGCAGCTTGTCAGGCTGTGGGCTGACCTCACAGACCAACACGGGTCCTTCCGGTGCATTTTGCCCTCACTCATGCGCATCCTGGGAAACTTCTCAGGAGGTCACTCATCCTGAAATTACTCTCAGTCAACCACGCTTAACTTTGGAGTTCTTATCACATGGGATTCCTTAAAGGAAAGTCGACTTTGTTAGTATGAGTAGCACTATCAATCCTTTTAAACACCTTCATATGAGCCCTTATCTGTTATAAGTGTCTTCTGAAATCTGGGGTATTACAAAAACTCCTGCCCTATTGCCCCTTCTGTTGAAAGCTCCGTCGAAATACATTTTCCATTTCGACACTTCGCGGCATAGATGTGTTCGTCTAAGAAGAATTCACCATATGCATCTCCCAAAATTGGCCCTTCTGCCAGAGCTTCTGAAATTGTCCCACCTTTCACGGATTTATGGCTCATGCATTGGATGTCGAGTTCAAACAAGATGGCATGCCACCTAGCAAGCCTCTCACTGAGTATCGGCCTGTCAAAGAGATGCTTGATTGGATTTAGTCTCGAGCAGTGGCGGATTTAGGGGGGTCACAGGGGGGCACGTGCCCCCCAATTCTCTCTTAGATAGTTTACTACATATAGTATTTTGTGCCATCTATCAGGTAAATTCTATAGATGAGTGGGAATCTAATGAGATTTTACACAGGCGGCCCAAGTTCGAGCCTTGCCAGGTTCTTTGTTGCTCTTTTTTAAATTCTTTTGTGCATTTTCTCTTTTCTAAATTCTTTTATGCATTTGCTTTTTTTTTTTAAATTCTTTTATGCAAAAGGAATTACCACTAGTAAGGTTTGAACTCTAGACATTGCACATAATACAACACCTACGAGGCCAACTAATGTAGCTGAAGTCTTTGATAAATTTAAAATTATTATAAATTTTATGTAGTTCCATACTGCATTATTAATTGTTTTGATTTTGTTTTTTTTCCTTTTTGAAAAGGATTCCCGATTACACGTATGTTGGTAAACAAATAAACCCAATTTTCTTTTTAATCTCTTGTTTTCTTTTGTACATTTTCTCTTTTCTAAATTCTTTTATGCATGCATGTGCTTTTTTTTTAAATTCTTTTATGCAAAAGGAATTACCACTAGTAAGGTTTGAACTCTAGACATTGCACATAATACAAGACCTACTAGGCCAACTAATCTAGCTGAAGTCTTTGATAAATTTAAGATTATTATAAATTTTATGTAGTTCCATACTGCATTATTGTTTTGATTTTGTTTTTTTTTTTTTTGAAAAGGATTCCCGATTACATGTATGTTAGTAAAAAAATAAAGCCAATTTTCTTTTTAATCTCATGTTTTTTACGTTTGTAAAACTAGCGTTTTGGTTCATAATTTTGTGCCCCCCAATTCTTATAATCCTGGCTTTGCCACTCGTCTCGAGACCAAGTATGTGAGCATGGAGGTGGTGCCTCAATTTCTTTGTAGCGTACACCAGGGAGATGCAAATTCTTTCCAAGGGTGAGTATTTTGTTTCATACTCAAGAAAATTCTTACTCAAGTAGTAGATGGCTACCTCCTTCTTGGACTCTCCTTGTATTGTGCCAACAATGCCCCCATGGTCGTTTCGGTCACCGTAAGGTAAAAAATCAATGCTTCATCCAGCCTAGGCGGTATTAGAATTGGTGGACTGCGAGATACTTTTTCATTGAGTCGAAAGCATGGCCTTCATTCGTCGTTCCACTCATTGCAGACTCCTTTCCTCACTAATTTGAAGATCGGCTCACAGGTGGATAAAGTCTATTATACATCCCATGAGCTCTATAATTTGTTTCAATGTGAGAAAACAATTTTCATAATCATGGGGTGTTGCACATACTATAAAGAAAGAAACATGTGAGAATGTATGTAAAATAAAATATGTTGAATAATTGTTTCCAGTTTAGCGAAGCCGACTCGACAGATTACGTGGCAAGGTTTCATATGGTTCTACAATGTGCTAACTCGTTTTGGTCTTCAACATGGAGTGTTTGATTTACCTCATGTGTTATACCAATATCGTTTTTAGTCAAAATGTAGATTGAATTGATAGATAAATAGACATGTTACTATGACATGGCATTCTTCATCGCTTATTTGCATGTCCCTTCACGTACATTATCACCTAATTATTTTTAAAGTCTTGCCTCCATTTTTTTAGTGGATTTATCATTTGTAAACTCAAATACCCTACCGTTCAAAAATAGAGTATTTATTGAGTTAGAGACAAAATTGGCCATCCTCTCTCTTTGATATATCAATTTTTCTAAAGAATTTTTTTCACCAGCATTCCATATAACTTATATGTTAGGCGTAGAAGGAATCAAAACATTGTGGTCATTAGATACAATTCAATGATGAATGATTGTGAAATTTTACACAGATATCAAACGTAATTTGATGATCTTGGAGACATAATGAAGGAGCAAGCAAAAAACGGGGGAGGTGAAGAATCCCTGTCACCCACAGGAACAGAAAGAGTAAAATTTTATTGCAGCCATGGTGGCAAAATTTTGCCTCGTCCTTCCGATGGAACTCTTGAGTACATAGCTGGCGAAACTCGTGTTGTCGCTGTTCCTTGCTCGATTAGCTTTCCTGGTGAGTACATTTATTAATTAATTAATTAGAATAAAATATTTACAAAATAAATATGGGTTTTTGAATTCCTTTGTATCATGTTTTTGGCTTTATTGGATATCATTATGTTATAGTGAAAATATTTCAATTATGTAAAATATTATGTGTCTTAGGCTACTATGTAATTCTTGTTTGTCATAAGACCTACACCTATGTATTGGTTTATTCCCTGATGATTTTTGAATTAAAAATCTCATCTATTCTGATAAAAGTTTGTTGTATGCTTGGTGTTTAGTGATCGATGAATGCAACTTTTTGGTACGCATGATACTAACTTTCAAATTTGAACCCTTGCAATTCCTAGGCTGAAATTGAACATAATATTAGCGGTTATTATTCAAATCTAATCTAAAAAGTAAATTGGTAGTTAGTTAATTTTTGTTAAGTAGGTGGAAGCCCCATCCGTTGCACTCGTACTCTTGATTATATTTGATGTGTGTAAACTTTAGTATGATTGATTTTAAACTTCAAATTCGCACATGATTATGCGTCATTATAATAACCATGCAAGTGTTCAACAACATACATATCGGGGTGGCAAATGGGTCGTCGGGTCGGTTCCGGGTCGGGTTATATCGGGTCGGTTCGTATCGGGTCGGGTCATAACGGGTCAGATAAACCTTCGGGTCGGTTTCGGGTCGGTTTTGGGTCGGTTTTATCGAGGAAATTTTGTGTCGGATCGGGTCGAGTCACAATCGGTTTTACGTACTTATGGCCATTTATGGGCGTCAATTCAACTTTTGGCATTATGAGTCGGGTCATTGTCGGATAACAGGTGGTCGGGTCGGTTTCGGCTCGGGTCATATCGGGTTGTGTCGGTTCGGGTCATCATCGGGTCGGGTCTGGTCGGGTTTTGTTGACTACAATTTCGGATCTTATCGGGTCAGATTTTCGGATCAACGAATCGGGTCGGGTCGGGTTTGCCAGCCCTACATACATATAAGGTTGAAAAATAAAAATAAAAATAAAGATAAAAAAAAATTCACGCTAAGTGCAAAATAATGGGTAGCGTGAGATCAAATTTTCAGTGGGGTAAAAAAAATGTTAATAAAAATGAGTCGCCTTTCAAAATGTTTATCAAAGTGGGGTGTATGTCATTACTTTCTAAGTTCGGGTAAGAATCGCCATGATGCGTCATCACTTTCAAAATGTTTATCAAAATAGTTGTTTACAGAAATATCAATTTCGCCCAACTTTGGTTATTTTGACCAAACTTTCAAAATATCTTAGTATTCTTAAAACGTTGCATTATGCTCCTTGGGAATAATGCCTTTGATAAACCTGAGGTGTCGATTCTGTTGAAGTTTTAGTGTAATTAAGTGGTTTTGGTCCATGAACTCATTTTTATAAGCGAAAGTCTTAATTTATATCCATATACATTTCTAAATGTATATCCCTAATTTTTTATCCACATACCCCACCATATTCCAATTCTCTCTCCTCAATCCCACCACATAAAAATACAAAACATACCCTTATTACCCCCCATATATGTTTAGTAATGTATATCACATATACAAATAGCCTTACTCTTTTTAAAATACAAAGGCATGGTGTATGTTGATAAATTAAAGAACAAGAAATAGAAAAGATACAATGAATGTAGTTATTTGTATTGTGTCTCTTTTAAACGAGTACTCCCTCCGTTCGCCTATAAAACGGCGTAGGGTCAGAACACAGTTTTTAAGAAAAATAAAATGATGAATGAGTTTTATGGTCCACTTGGCGTAAAATTACACATAGTGGTATGCCCCACTTGCATTTTTAA
The DNA here is from genome assembly GCA_963680865.1 of Spergularia marina. Classification (NCBI taxonomy): domain Eukaryota; kingdom Viridiplantae; phylum Streptophyta; class Magnoliopsida; order Caryophyllales; family Caryophyllaceae; genus Spergularia; species Spergularia marina. The sequence goes on along the minus strand of OY804550.1, from coordinate 10,717,408 downwards.
TAAATAAGTGTGGTTTGGTCTTTACATGTACAAATAAGGAAAGATTCTAGATAGGTTGTTTAAATAAAAACACCCCTAAATAGAAAGTAGAAAGTTTATAGGCGAACGGACGGAGTATGATTCTACAAATCATGCCTTTACATTGGTGTTGTTTCATTTGAAAATTATTTTAGTTTACCAAGGTACATATCTCTTCATTAGAGACATGTATTCCATCAAGTGATATGTTCCTATCAAGGGACATGTTTTTTCGCCAAGAGATAAGTTTTCTTTATAAATAGGGTCAAATCTTGTTATAGATGAAATGAAAATAAGATTTTTCATTGTGAACACGTTTTTTAAAGAAAAAGTCTTGCAATCTTTTGTTTTCAAGAAAAAAAAAAACAATAAACATGAAAAGAAAAATAACAATTGTTTTATATCTCAAGAGTGCATTTTGTAATACTAAGAATAGGGATATTAATTGTGAAATCATTTTATATCTCAAGAATGCATTTTGTAATACCCGCTACTTTTCTAAGGACGAAATACCACTTTTAGTAAAGTGTAAAACACCCAGAAAATTATATCCTTCATTTACCAAGGTATTGTATTCTATTGAACCCTTTCAATTATTCTGTTTCAATAAACAGTTCTAACAGATTCCCCCGTTTGAGAGTGTTTTAAGCTCATATAGGTTTCACTTATTGTGCTTGTTACTTTACTTCTATGTTTTTGTTGTCATTTTAGTCGTTGTTGTCATCATAGTCACCTATTCTTTAACATAAGACATCTAGTACCTTATTTACATTTATCCTTTCCTCTATGTTTGGTTGTTAACCACTTTTCATGTGTGGCCAGAACTTAGGAAGAAGATCAATGATATGTTTGATGGGGAATATATCCTTAAGTATCAGATTGGCTTGGAGGATCTTGATTCTTTGATAACGGTAAAGTCAAATGAAGATATACGTCATAGGATTGAGGAATATGATCGTCTTGAACGAGACGGAATTTCAAAACTTCGGACCTTCTTATTTCCCGTCAAACTAGCTGTTATTGAATGTCGTCATTCTACATTATCAAGTCTTGGACCACAAGAAATGGAACAACGTTTTGTTGATGTTGTCAATGGCATTATTCGTCCCACAAACTTGGGTCTAAAGCCTCTATTAAATACCAGCCGTTTAAAGTCTTTTAGCCCTTCTCCGAGTGAAGGTTCTCCTCAATCCCTTTCTCCTCGTAGTAGTACAGTTGCACATAACTCCTCTTTGCTCCAAGATAATTCTTTGATTAGCAATCTTCAAAGCAGACTCGCCCGCATACATAAAGTCCAGAGCTCTCCCACAATTTGCACTCTTAGTAGTGACCCTGACTATAATGTCTTATATACGAAAAATTATTTTCATCAACCGCCTCACTGTCATCGCAGTTCTACATCACAATACCAACATTACTATAATAGTTCTCAATCACCACCTAGTGTGGTGCAAAATCACCATATTTATACTCATCACGGTTGTCAGTCTCCTAATGTACAACATAATCATCATAGTTCAAACCACCATAATTCCCAATCTCCTAACAATATGCAAGATCATCATGTGTGTCCTCCCTTAGGACCCGTAACACCTAGGGTTGAATACAATAAGCACTTCCAAGTTGGTTTAGCAGGCCACCAAAATCCAAGTCACCGCTATGCTATGTCGAGAGGTTATCCAGGAAGTGGCGGTCATAGAAGATGGGACCACCTTGAGCAGTATGCAACTCCTAGTTACACATGTACGAACTTGGTTGCATCTGATAGTGTTAGTCGTGATAGGAGAATTTAGGGAGTATCTCTTACACGTCTTAGTTACTTATGATTTTGTGCTTGTTATAAATGCCACAATATGGGTGCTTGAACATGTACCATAAGCCCATAAAGCATTAATGGAATTTTGTTGCAAAATGTTGATAATGTACATTCGTTTTTTTCTGTTTTTTCTTCATATTCTTTACAAAAAGATCTTTAAGTAGTGATATATGTTTATATAGTTATTATTGCAGAACTCACAAAGACCATAAATTTGGCCAAATGATCAAACTGTTAGAATTTCCTCAAGTTATATTACCGTAAGGAAGTACGGTCTTTTTATGAAAATTGTCCTCATAGTCTAGTGGTAGATGAGGAGATTACTGCTTTCAAGTTTTTCCTTCCAAAATTGAAAAGAAATTAGTGATCGATTTTTATATTCGAGTCCAATAAAAAAAATAAACGGTGTGTATGATACTAGAAGACACATTAAAACTATGATAGCAACTTGGGTAGTGCACCTAGCTGGGCTCCTAACAGTAGGAGGCCCAAGTCTAGTTGGCCCGCTCTTACCAATTAAAATAAATAAATAAATAAAAACTTGATTAGTGCAACCTCTACTAAGCAAAAGTGAGAAAAACTATAATTTCCATCTAAAGTTTTTGTATTAATAATCCAACGAAGAATCAATAATGAGCAGTATAAATAGACAGCCCGTGCGTGCACGAGCATGTAAACTAGTTGGATTTGAAAATAAGATATTCCAAATAAGATTAAAACTTTTATTTGAAAATCTTGTATGGATGGTCTTCCCGCCTCACTCGGAAAAACTTAGGCGTAGTCATGTATAGGTCCCAACACATATTACTTTTGTAACGACTAGTTAGAAGACTCGCGCCATGTGTTATTCGTGTCCGTTTATAATAGATGCTGAAAAACATTGACGTCAATTTTACGTCAATTTCAAAACAATAATAACAACCTAACAATAATAATTAGTATATTGCTGACCACTCGTTCAGCCACAATCTCAAACGTCTTAAATTCATTGAACTACAATTCTATGCGAATGTTTGCTTCTGTTTATTTGGTGCCTTGGTGGAATGTTTAGATCGTTTGAAATAGCTTGATTTTTAAGAATGAAATTTTTTCGATTGATAATGTTACACTCACGTCTGACAAATCTGTGGAATTGATTTGATTTCAATGAGTGTTTTTGGGAAGGTGGTGAGTGTTTCATAAGCTTACGGGGGTATGGTGTTGTTTATATATATATACACAAATACACAATAGTGCAGTTTTCAAACTAGTCGTTAGAGAAGTATCGCACGGGCACCATGTGCATAGAGTAGAGTATAAAGGCACAAGGTGCACATCACATGTACGTAAAGTTCAGGGGCGCCTTGTGCACTTTATTTGTAAAATTTGTTTTTTTTGGAAAAAAAAATTCTAGTTTCTGAGAAATCCTAAATTAACCCCGCCACATTATCACTGAACGACCAAGTCGTATTAGTCAAAGTTGGTCAAAGAGGCATCATCTGCATTGGTTTACAAAGTTAAGAGGAACCATGATGTAGTAGTTTCAAAAATGGGGCCACCACGCGCAATTGTGCATATAACTCAAGAGCACCACATGAATTTGCCAATTTTTATGCTATATATTAGAAGTTGTGTTTTAAGCAGCATCCACGTTCACCGGTTTCATTAAGGTCATCTCATATGCCACGTGGCATCTTAGTTCAAAAGTACTATTAAAAAAAGATTGTGTTGTTTCAAATGTATATGGATATACATTAAGACTTTCTCTTTAACTATTATGCTGTGTTTTACTTTTGTATTGTCCTTTCAAAAAAATTAACAAATAAAAGGTGATTCGGGCGTAGCCCAGGTAGTAATTTAGTAAATTATTAAAGAATGTTTTGGCCCTGCTTGATTCAACTTTATAAACGAATTATTCTAAATCAGATCAGAATAGATCAGATTCTTTCAAATCAGATATGATCAGAATTATTCAAATAACAATCAATGAATCTAATTTATATCTTAGCACTAATCCGTTTAGAACCAAATAAATTTTCAACAAATTCATTCCAATCCAATCGATCAGCCACAAGCATTCCAATCAGATCGTATCAGACTAGAGAGATACAACCTTATCAAACGGAATCGTAATCGCTTAATAACTTTCCCACCAAGTGTTATACGCATCCGCGTCACCATTAATAGCCATGGGCCAGCACTAACGGCAAGGGGGTGTTAAGGGCATCATGTGCGAGGATCAAGGTTGACCTAGTGGTTAGGAACTCAACCTGCCTGAAGGTTGTCACGGGTTCAAATCCTCATACCCCCACCCCCGCAGCATTAGCTGCTCCTTTGTACCAAAAAAACAAAAAAAGGGCACCATGTGCTAGGATGAGCAAAGTTCACTGACACCAGATTGTATAAGTTTAAAAATTAGGGACACCAAACGCATTCACGTGAATTTGATGTTAATTATTTATTACTTTATAATGATATCTTTAATTTAATATTTTAATGTGAGTGGTCCTCAAACGCAAATCGTACCATGCTCCCGGGAGCATGGTGGTCCTTCTCACAATAAAGGAGTAGGGACCACACTTAAATAGATTTTTAAATAAATTTAAGTGTGGTCCCTTCTCCGTCATCGTGAGAACGATTATCATAATCCTTGTGCTTCCGGAAGCATGGTATAAGCATTGGTACTCAAATCCTTCTATACTATTAAAGGAGGCTTTTTGAGAGCTCTCACAATGACCGGAGGTTATTAGAGAGTTTTGGCAATTTTTTAATATTATTTAGTTATCAAGTTTATGTGAAACTCTTTTAATTAGACAATCTTCTAATAATAATAATAATATAATAATAATGTTTATACTAGACAATCCTACTAATAATCCTACTAATACGTAGTTTTCAAAGTCCTATGTCATAGAATTGCTACAGTACGATAATACACATACATTCTAATTCGGAGTTAATGTTAACTATATTCATCTAAAAATCAAGTGAAGGTTGCTAAATGTGATTGGTGGTTTTTTTTTTTTTGCTGAAATGTAAATTTTATTGCAAAAGATTGGTGGGGTTTCATCTGAAAACTTTGTGATGATCTTGAATTCGTCAATTTTCATGTCACTTGATAATAAATGGTTCCAATATGATTTTCATCTCAAAAAGTATTTAAAACCCCTATATAACTTCCATTGTTGTCAGTTAATATGTAGTATTAGATTGTAGTTAGCCTTCTTCATTTGTTAGGATTAGCGTACGATATGCGTTAGTGTAGAAGGTGTTTCCAATCACAATTACAGTACTAAACGCAAGACATACACTACGTACTCATCCTAGCTCAACGAAATACGTTGTAATCCTACGTACTTTGTGCATGAGTTTTTAATAAGTGTGTCCAATATCTAGCCTATAGGTTGTATAAATATAATTGTATAAGATTTGTTTCTTCTCCTTTGTTTGTTTTTTCAAAAGAATTAGTTGATATATTTATCATACAAAAGAACATTCCGAAGAGACTTACAAAAGTATATCTAGCCACTAACAACCTATTGGTTGTGTAATTTTAATCTAATTGTCTAATATAACCTATAGTGTCTGTCTAAACTCAAACTACTCCCTCCATTCATTTCCAAGCTTCATGTTGCCTTTTGCACAAAGTTTTAGGAATGGATTAAAAAGTATTAAAAGCAACCGGGAAAAGAACATCCAACACTCAGGAGGCTTCTCATTGGCTCAAAAGTTATAAAAACTGGAAACATAAAGCTTGGTAGTGAATTCCCCTAAAAGAAAAATAGAAAGCTTGGAAATGAATGGAGGGAGTATCATTCATTGGTAAAAAAAAAAAAGAGCTTAACTTTCGTGACACTCCTTTAACGTTAATATCTCTCAAAATACAATAGTTGGATTACAATATTATACACTTATGAAATTAATTTTCACCAAGAATCTAACGAGAAGTTTTATAAATGTTTTGAAATATTTTTTTGTCAGCCCTGACCATCAAACCCCTAACTCGAAAAACAAATACGTTGTACAATGTATAAAGAAAACTATACGAATTAATATGAAAAAATGTTTATTAAATAGAGATTTCACCACACAATATCTATATTCAAACATAAATTACAAATTTCAGTTTTAATAAGTTTAATAGAACGAAATCATTATTAAGAAACCCGTGCAACGCACGGGCTTTCATCCTAGTTAATATTACCGGTGACACACTATGGTCGTTCCTCTTGAGTTACCTAAGCCTCGTTAGTTTAATGATTTGAAATAACCGAAAAATATTGGATCATCACATAGAAAGTTGTGTTAGAAACAGCATGCACATATCAAGTCTCGGGTTGACAGATTGTGGTCGGATGTTGGGACCTGGATCTTTCGCCCAGTCCATCAAGGTGACTTAGGAGTGAGCTCACTCGGCAAAGCCATAACCTATGTATCAGGGCAAAGAACAACGAGCACAAATTCAGAATAAACTCCTACTGGACTGTTATTCATATCATCTCATATTTGGATTACATGACCAATTCAAGCCAACTATCGGAAGTATGCAACAAGACTATAACAAAAATCGGAACCAGGAGCATCTTATCTATAATTTCCCTACCAAATTTCTCTTCAGCTCTAAAAATTACTGACAACCAAACTTACAATATTTGTCCAAAAATTCTTATACACAGCCGGTGAAGAAGAGAAACATTAACGTAGTTCAGCATATTCTTGAATCTCACTTGCTGTCTGTGAAGTCAGCGTCGATGACATCTCCCTCGGGTCCTTCAGGTCCTTTGCCAGCTGAATCTGAGGGTCCTGACTCTGCACCCGGTGTCGGGCCACCAGGAGCACCCGAGGCACCAGGCTGGTTGTAAAGGGATTGACCAAGTTGCATAACTTCCTGGTTTAATGCAGCCATGGCATCCTTGATCGCTTGGGTTTCGCCCCCAGAGACCGCCTCCTTAAGCTCTCCAAGTTTAGCTTCAACCTTTTCCTTCACAGGGCCAGGAACTTTGTCTCCAAGTTCCTTCAATTGCTTCTCTGTCTGGTAGACGACAGAATCAGCTTGATTCTTTGTGTCAATGGCATCCCTCTTCTCCTTGTCTTCCTTGGCAAACCTTTCTGCTTCACTAACCATCCTTGATACCTGCACAGTAATAATTTTAGTTACTTTCAGATATCTACTTTTGCTGTTTAGGATAGGATAGGTAATAATAATGGATCAACAATAAAAATATTTAGCCACCACATTTTGAATCATACCTCATCACCGGGCAAGGTACTCGCGCCAGTAATCGTAATATCTTGTTTCTTTCCAGTTCCCTTGTCAATTGCGGCAACAGAAAGAATTCCATTCGCATCAATGTCAAATTTGACTTCAATCTGGGGAACACCTCTAGGCGCTGGTGGAATACCATCCAAACGGAAGCTACCAAGAGACTTATTATCCCTCACAAACTCTCTCTCACCCTGTAGAACATTAATCTCAACACTAGTCTGTCCATCAGCGGCTGTGGAGAAAACTTCTGACTTGGAAGTGGGCAGGGTTGTATTCCTTGGAATGATCTTTGTCATCACTCCGCCAAGGGTTTCAAGACCCAATGACAATGGAGACACATCCAAAAGCACAATGTCGCTCACATCTCCAGCAAGGACACCAGCCTGCAACATGACATAACAGATAAGTAATTCTCCACCACAAACAGAATGTGGAGCAATAAGAGCCTCAAGCGCACCCCATGACAAGAACAGTGTACTCCCTCCGGTCCAGATTAAACTTCTCATCCTCTTTTTTAGGGTCTCGGCTTTGTCTTCCCCATTTCCAAACTATTACGATTTTTGTCGAGTGAATAATTAGGGAGGCAAGATGAAAATGTTGGTGATAATTAGCTTTTAAAATTATTTGCTAAATGAATCATTAAGAATTATTTATAATTTTTCCTTTTGAAGTGCGCAAAAGGGAGCGGGAAGTTTAATCTGGATCGGAGGGAGAAGAAGTTAAGGATTCAAGAAAAGCCCATGAACCAAACAAATCACAGTCCCAACTTTAAAAACTTTATAGTAAGATACATGACAGAAGAGATGTTATTTAAAAATAGAAATTGAAAAAAAAAAAAAAGTAAAATTTAAGGAGATGGGCTTTTGTTTAGTAATACGAATAGACCAATACTTCGTCAAAAAAAAAAGGAAAAAAAAAAGAAAAAAAGAAGATGGAAACACACAAGGAAAAGGAAAGAAAAAAGGGCCAACAAGAAATTGAATCAAACCTGAACTGCAGCCCCGAGAGCCACAACTTCATCGGGATTAACTGTCACATTAGGATCTTTCCCAGTCAGACTCTTAACCAACTCCTGGACAGCTGGAATACGTGTGGAACCACCTACAAGAATCACTTCATCTAAATCACTGAAGGAGAGTTTGGCGTCTCTCAATGAATTCTGTACGGGTGTTTTCAGCCTGTAAAGAATAAGAATATATGTAAGTAGACAAACTACTACCAAAAAAAATTCTTTGGCATTGGTAATGAAAACTATTACAATGTTAGAAACACAAAGTACTTATTTCGCATGGAATCTAGGAGAATCAAATATCAAAATCCAGAAATAAAAATCAACAAAAAGAATCGAAAGAACAATTTACTACCTGTCAAGAAGGTCAGAGCACAGTTCCTCAAACTTCGCCCTGGTCAAGGTGGTTTCAATGTGCTTGGGTCCATCAGCAGTGGCAGTGATGAAAGGCAAACTAGAGAAACAATTGATTTCAGAGGTCAACTTGATGTAGATAATGCAAAGCAAATTAGGAAGAAGCACGGTAGATAACAATATCGAGACAATACCTAATGTTTGCCTGTGTCAAAGATGACAGCTCCATCTTAGCTTTCTCGGCTGTCTCTGTAAGACGCTGAAGGGCTTGCTTGTCTTTCAAAAGGTCAATGCCTTCATTTCTTTTAAAGTCGGCAGCAAGCCAATCAACAATCCTCTGGTCAAAGTAAATTATTAACATGTTAATGACCAAATATAGGCGAAAACATTCAAGAAACAACTCCCACCAAGACAACCAAAAAAAAAACATCGAAGGAATATCGGAGGTAAGTAGTTAATCCTCCACCTAACCTTGTCAAAATCATCACCACCCAAATGAGTATCTCCAGAGGTTGAGAGCACTTCAAACACTCCATCACCAACCTCAAGGACTGCAACAAATGTACATACAAGCAATACGTTCAGGAGAGAGATAGTAGAGTATCAGAAAACCAAATGACCACATTAACAGAAACTATGGAGAGTTACGGACACTCGACTACTCATGTGACTCTAACAAAACGGCATAGAACTTCATATGATTTTCCGATAAAATTAAAGATATAAATCCAAATGGCAGAGGCAGTACCTGAAACATCAAATGTACCACCTCCAAGGTCAAACACCAATATAGTTTCATTGTTCTTCTTCTCAAAGCCGTAAGCCAAAGAAGCGGCAGTAGGCTCATTTATAATTCTAAGAACTTCCAGCCCGGCAATACGGCCAGCATCTTTTGTTGCTGTCCTTTGAGAGTCATTGAAGTAAGCAGGGACAGTGACCACCGCCTTGGTTACTTGATCATTCAAAAACTTGGATGCATCATCCACAAGCTTCCTCAACACCTACAATAATCAAAAGTACACCAACCATTCCTACTTGTGAGACCAAAGCACACCCTGACCGAGTACTAAGCAACAATTAAACTGCATTTTAATTAAAATACATTACGGTCACATACATTCTCTAATGTTCAGTTTCCAGGACATACACAATCATCACAGTGAAGACTCCATACTAAAAAACTGATATCGATTCAATACAACAGCAAATGTCACAACTTCCCAGCATAATATCGATTTACAACAATCTATGCGTCAATGCAAATCGTATTTTCAACGGAATTTTCGATATCGATTCAATTCAACTCAACTCAACTCAAATCAAATTCACATAATACAATGCAAAATTCAATTGAATTAAAAAGGGAGAAAAGAGGAAAAGATAACCTGAGCGGAAATCTCTTCGGCGGCGAATTGTTTACCAATAGCGGGACACTCAAGCTTGACATTGCCATTGTCATCGCGAACAACCCGATAACTAACCTGCTTACTCTCCTCATCAACCTCAGACATCTTCCTACCAATAAACCTCTTAACCGAGAAGAAAGTATTCTCGGGATTAACGACAGCCTGACGCTTGGCAATCTGACCAACCAACCTCTCCCCGTTTTTAGTATACGCTACCACAGACGGCGTCGTTCGCTGGCCCTCCGCGTTGGTGACGATGGTCGGCTTGCCTCCCTCCATGGCGGCGACGGCGGAGTTGGTGGTCCCGAGGTCGATGCCGACGACCTTCTCGTTGACGACGCGGAGGACGGAGGAGGAGCGGCGGCGGCTGTTGTGGGGGGTGTGCTTCAGCTTTAAGAAGGCGGATTTAGGGGTGCAGAAGGCGAGGTTACTCCGTTGCCCGAAGAATAATGAGTTGTTGAGCTTGGTGGCGGTGGGGGTTAATGGGGTTGCGCCGAGGACGTTGATTTGAGCAGCTGAAGACGCCATTTTTAGGGGGGGCAGGAGAGAGAGAGAGACAGATATTAGGGTTTGAGGTTCAGAGGGAACGGAGAAGAAGAGTGTGGGAGAAGGTGAGAGCGAGCGAGAGAGAGAGAGGGTGAGGATAAGAGAAGTGGGAGGGTTTTTATGGAGAAAAGGGTTGAGAAAAAATGGTTGGTAATTAGGTTGTGACGTTGGGTTGTTCTAGAATTTTCCATTTCTTTTGGCTTTCTCCTTTTTATATTTTTATATTTTTTTTGGAGTATATACTACTGTATTTGATTCATTTCACTCTTCTACTACCGCATGACCACGTCGGGCACTTCAATGCCGTGGATTGTTAATGAGTTATTGAGGCACATACACCTCTTCCGAGTTGTGTGTTCCGTATCCAATACGGTCTGATATGTAGGTTTAGTGGCCGGTTTGTTCATTTAAAAATATACACACAAAACCCGATTTTTAATATAAAGGATAATACCGGTTGGTTATCTCTAGGATATGGAAAAAAACAGATTATATTAAGGGAAATTATCCAATATACCCCTGAGGTTACCGAAATTTTCAGGTATACCCCCGAGGTTACCGCGCTATCCAATATACCCCGAGGTTTGCGTTTTCGCGTTTTTCCAGAATTTCGCTAACGGACTCTAACACCGTTAGTTCATTTGACTTATTTAAGAAAAATAAACATAATTAAAAAAAAATAACCGTCTGCCAAACCCTCACATTTTCTCTCTCATCTCCCTCTCTCCTCCCACTTATGCCGCCCGCCTGCCACCGCAGTCGTACGCCGACAACAACGACGGCCGGATCGAAGACCACCAGACGACTCCACCGTCGACGGCGAGGCTTCGTCGAACATCCCCAGCCTCCGTCGACCTTCACCACGCGGCTTACAACACGTTCTCTCTCCTCGTTTTCGCTCACATTTTCGCTAGATCTGGCCACCGCGGTTGCACTTGGCCATCGATATACACCTTGCAAACCTCCTCCCTCCTTTCACGCACCTATTGCCAGCCCCGCGCTCCGATTCCGATGTCATAGAGCGATTGTAAATGTGTGAGAGGGGATGTGAGCGAGGAAATGAGGGGGCGGATATGGTGGATTCGGTGGTCGGAGGTCGGAGGTCGGGGCGTGGTTCGCGAGCAGTGGCGGGCCAGGTTTCGCCGGTCGTATGGTGGTCCTTGCCGGAGTGCTAGTGGTGGTTTATGTTGGAGGCGGTGGTGGTTGGGGGTTTTGGAGGTGGTAGTGCAGGTGGTAGGGAGGAGGGAGGAGAGAGAAGATGAATGACTTTTTTATTTTGGGAAATTGATGTTATTATTAAGGGTTAATTGTTTTAAAAAAGTCAAACACAATAAGGACCTAACGGTGTTAAAGTCCGTTAGTGAAAAACATAAAAATTCCCCATTTAGGGGTACGCTGGAGGGATTTTGCAAACCTCGGGGGTATATTGGATAGCTCGGTAACCTCGGGGGTATACCTGAAAATTTCGGTAACCTCAGAGGTATATTGGATAATTAAACTAGCATTTGGGGTAAAATAGACATGCTCATTCTCAAGTGTCTTATCATTTCGCTTCAATTCTTCAATAATCATGTGTGTCATCTCTTCGTTATAATCTTTATTTCGCCGGTAGTGGTTAGCGGTTATCGTTTTGTTAGTTATAGTGTGTTTGGTTCCGGTTAAGGGCACTTTAGTTTTGTGGTTTTGACCTTGTTAGTTTTAGAGTTAGCAATTATTATTACATTACTAAAATTATAGCGGTATCCGTGTCCTGTATTTTGAGGTTGCAATGTACCGGTGTCGCTTTCCTCCCGGTGTACGTACTTGTGCAACATAGTGATAGTGCTAGTGCATTACTATGAGCCCCTAGTCTAATATTGTTTTGGAAATGGACACTAACATATTGATGATCGAGCATATAACCTAGTATCATTTTGAAAAGGACAATGCTAGAGATTTATTGTACAATGTCGACAATTGAAATTGTTACTACCTTCAATTATTTTACTACACTAGAATGAAAGCATGTGCATTGCACGGGTCTCTTAATATTGACTCTCTTACCCTTGATAATATTGAAATTGAAATTTATGTTTGACAGATATAAGCACGTTGGTCAAATATCGAAATAATATTACAAATCAGAAGAAAAAATAGAAATGCATAAGAGATATAACCCCATTAGTGATTGATGGATAACCCAAATGACTTTGTCTATGTCGGTGTATTGTAACCTCTTGAATATACTTTTCAAATAAATTTGTACAATTAAAATATATAAGTTTAATGTAAAGTGTCTTGAATTGTAGCTATCTACGTGGGATTGGATTGATATGACTCTGTGTATGTGAGATTGCGTTGGAATATGTACGTGATATGGTTGATGTAGACGTAGAAAATTGGCTATATACGTATTTACGAGGGATTATGAGTTCTTTATTTACGTGGGATTAAGATTGTTTAACTTTTTTAATTGAAGGTTCGTTCGTTGTGAGAGATCTAAAAAAACCCCCCTGAATGATATAGAAGGACTAGAATTTTTTACTACAAACACAATTAATTTTACTATCAATATAATTAATTTTTACTATATTTTTCATTACAAACTACTCCCTTCATCTCATCTCAAACACCTCATATTACATTTTGGAACGTCCCACCTCAAACATCTCATCTATTTTGAGACATATTTCTCTACCTACTTTATATTAAATTATAACATATTTTTTTACATTATCTCTCATACTTTTATTAATCCTCACATTATCTCTCCTCCTTTCACCCCACTCAACTTATTATATCAATTTTTCTTATTCTACTACAAAAACGCCTTGGGCTTTTGAGCTGGGACGGATGGAGTAATTTACTATTTTGATATCAATTTCACTATTACATGTATAGTAGACAAATTAATGGTGTCTACGCTATATACCTCTAATCAACAATACTCTTTTGACCATCAATACACTGAGCATGAAGAATTAAGGACTACTGAGGGGTCGTTTGGATAACGTAGGAATTAAATTCCTATGAGAATTTCTACTTCCTTGGAATTTAATTCCTATGGCAAATTCTCGGGAATTTGGCTAGAACGTTTGGTTACCATATGGGAATTTAGAATTCCTTGGAGTTCATTTCCTACATGTTGTTTGTTTACCATATTACAACTCCCATGTTAGTCATTCAAATGACTAATTTACTCTTTATTTATGTTAGAAGTTAATTCAATGCAATAAAATCAATTAAGGGTTAACTAATAATTTCCTCTATATTACACCATAGGAATTTGAATTACCAAGAGGGAGTGAGTAATTGAATTACTATGCTTCATGGGGGGTGGATAATTGAATTCCTATGCTTCATGGGAATTAGAAACTGCCAAGTAATTCACAAATCCTCCACTTTAGTAAAAAAAAAGGTCATCCAAACAACTACACAAAAACCAAATTCCTATAGAAATTAGGGGTATCCAAACACCCCCTGAGAAATTAGTAGTACTCCCTCTGTTTCTTTAGGTTCTTTATGTTTAGTTTGAATATGTGAGAAAAATTCAAATGAAACGTAAATAACCTAAAAAAGCAGAGGGAGTATACGTTATTGATACTAAACTCATTTAACAACATACTATGTTCAATGGCATACTTTAGTACTCATTGACATATGGCATTGCTTATATAAAAGGGAACCGGTACGCAACAAGAATCCTCAAGGGATACACATAGAGGATATATATCGGAGGCAGAGATATATGATTTTTCCTAACTGGACTCAAAATGAGGAGCTTAAAATGCAACTTTTTATTGTACCCAACGACTATGCAATTTTGGAACCCCTAGAACATTTTGGTTAGCAAAGATCAAAGTTCTAAGATCAAGCGCATAAATTTTAATGAATAAAACAATAAGTCGTGTTTGGATTGGGAGTAATGAATTTATCGACGTCTGAGTTCCCATTCTTATGCAATTTTAGTACCCAAGAACATCTTGATTAGCGAACAAGTTTTTTAGATGAGCAAACCACAGTGTTTCGATCAGCGAAATTAAGCAAAAACTCTACATTATTCATCGATTTCAAGTAAACTCGAGCGCACGTAAAATCACTCGAAAAGTCGAGAGAATCGTGATCCGAAAACCTCATATGCGAGCCCGGCTACCGTATAATTCTCCCCGGTCCTGGCTTAAAAAAAAAATTCATATTTCGAAAAAAAAAAGAAAGGAGGAGGAGAGAGAGAGTAGAAAACGACAGAAAGAAAAGAAGGTTGAAAACAGTGACAGTGTCCAGTATGTTTCTGTGTTCGTCAAACTAAGCTAAAGCTTCAAGATCACTCATCTCTTACTTCATTTGGTAACGATCCCCTCTCATTTCCTCCCAATTTCTATTTTAATTTTGTTCATCTTCTCCTCTGATCATTGCCCAATTATGATTTAGGTTCTCTACTTTTTGTTTAATTATTCCTTCATTTCGAATTGGGAAAATCGAATTATTACTTTTCCCAAATCAATTTTGATTTGTTAATATCTCTCACGGTGGCCCAACCCAATTATGCTAGTAATTAGATAATTTTACATTTCGATTATTATTCTCTGATGTTGATTTATATTTAATTATTTGAGTGTGTTTTACTGTTCTTTAATTCCAAATTTGAGTTCACTCTATTTAAATCTGTTGTAATTTGTTTTTTCGTGTTAATTGTGGTATTTAGTTGATATATAACTTTTACATTTCAATCTGGTGTGTTTTTATTGAGGATTAATGGAGTTGAGTGTGTTTTACTGTTCATCTATTCCAAATATGAGTTTTACTCTATATATTTTTAATTTTTGTGTGTTAAATGTGGCATGTAATAGTAGTTACTTAGTTTTGATGGCGATAAATGAATAATTGGTGTGTTTGATTTGAATGCGAAGGTTGGATGGAAGGTAGTTATGAATAGAGGGGTGAACAGTAGCAAAATCGAGTGTAAGAGATTGCGGAAATGGCATCGGCTAGTGTAGGAAATGGGGGACCAGGTAGTTCGAGGACAGCTAATGGCCAGAACAACAAGGGGTCATCGAGTTCTGTTGATTGGCTGGGGAAAGAGATGCTTGAAATGAGATTGGGAGATAAACCCGACGATGAGGATGATAGAGTAAGCTTTTCACCTTTTTGCTCGTTATATGTCAGTGTGTTTTTCTGGAATGAGATTTGATGTTTGATTTTGATGCATCGTTTATTTTGCTGCGTGATTTGTTGCATCTGATTTTGCTTATGGCGTGTATCAGGCAGGATTGTTAAGATTGTTTTGTGATGCTCAGTGTATTAAATATGTGAAATCTATGGTCCATGGTTTAGTTCTTCGGGTAGAGTTGCACTACTCTATCTTTTGTTTATGCTAGAATTTACTGTAGTTTCCATAAAGATGAGAGGACAAGAGGAACACCAATTCTTGCCTTTGCTTATTCTTTATGTCATGACTCGATAGTCAATACCTCGTTAACCCTCTTTTATGATTGCTCATAAAAGTTGTTATCTTCACGAGCTTCGGCAATCCTCCATCTTGTTCTCTGAGCTTGTATCGTGCTCAGGCAGTTACATTTATCTTTATAACTTCTCTGACAAAATGAGGAGTTTTGCTGCTGGTGGTGACACCGTTTACACCAACAATCTGTTATACGGAGTATGGAATAATGGAATACAATTTGTGCATTCTCTTGTCCTGATGCTTGTGTGCTCTGTATGCCATCCCAATAGAGGAAGATGAGGAATGTTTCTCAGTCGTGGCATGTTGATATTCTCTTTTTGCGAGTTTTAAAGTCACTTTATGATGTTCATCTCATTAGTTATCTATCCTCATGACCTTTCGGCTAGCTCATAGTATAGATACGAAGAACTGCAATATGCCCACAATGAATTTTCTCCACGTGACAGTTTTGGCACGTATTTCCATTTCCAATGGAGCCAAAGATGAATTATTCTTTGGTTTTTGGGATATAATAGAATAAAGCAGAATGACTCATAAAACTGTCTGTGCTTCTCATTATGTGAAGTACGGAGTAACAGTCGTTCATTGGGGTTCTCGAAACAATTTTCATTTTGGGTCATCCGTGTGCAGCCTTTCTATGTTTCAATAGGGGTAAGGCTTGCGTGCATCCAATCCCCCCTTACCCCGCCTTATGGCGGGAGCCTTTAAGGCACTGGGGTAAAGATGTTGTGACAGTTTTGGCACCTCTTTGTTTTTTTAATTGATGTGGACAGAGGATTTACAACAGCCACTGAGGTGAAGTAGTAAAGGAAGTAGACTCTCACTGCTGTACTTCAGAAACAAGTTATGCCTCTACATAGAACTAATTTACTGAACTCTTTGGGTTGCTGGAAAATCGATGCGGTAGAAAGTTCTTTTTGGCCTGGGGATGGGCCTGAATGAAAGATATGAGCCATTTTTGTTTCTTCGTGTGATAAGACTCTGATGATGTTTGTGTAGACAGTAGACGCCTAAGGCTCTAAGCCAGAACAGCATGCTTGTCAATTGTTTGAGGCATTGCAGTTTTCTGATACTGAGCGGAGCCCATCATCAATCCTGTTGATTCCAAAACAAATGAGTTTGAATGTGATGTCTTAATATGTAGCAACATTGGAAGTGGATGTCCTACTAAGCCGGAGGATACCTACTTCCTCTGGCTATGAGCTTTAGCTCTTATTTTTAGTTATTTCTTCATTTACCATCCTTTACACACATCCCGCTTGAGTTTCAGAACTAACATGGCTGTTCAGAAGCCACAATTATTTAGTTACAGTCTTCCAGATTTGAGTCAATATGTATAATGACACAAGTCACACAACAACCATTTTAATCCGGTGCTTAACGTCATTTGAGGTGACATCATTGTTCTCCTCCTTAGTTGTACATCTCCCTTCCGGCTTTCTACTTCCTCTGCTTTGCTCATGGTTTTTCAATTTTGTCAAATTTATTTGATTTAAGGTTTTTTTTTTTTTTGAGGAACTTGCACCTACCCCTATGATATTTTGACTAAAGTTTATAGCATCTTAGCAAAGAGGGGACGAGTCTTCTGTAATAAGTAGTTAGTACTTCTCAAGCCAGCTATCTTCAGAGAACCTCAATGAGCGATGTACTCGTTACGCTCTTACGCTGACAGCTAACTGTTTGTTTGGCATGAGGTTATAAAATGAACGGATGACAGTGAGTTTCTGTGTTTCATTTCAATTTCCTTGGTAATGATCTTACTAGTATCTAATGATTTTATTCCTTAATTTCTTTTACTCACTTACCTTGTGTGGCATTTCCCACTCACCCTGTGTGGCAATGAGTTATTGTATTTTTTTTTTTTTTTGAAGAAAACGGCATATTTGGTGGTAAGCCCCATTACTGTGAGCATCCTTTAAGGACTTTTGATTAAGCGTACACGCATGAGTCACTATTATTTCTTCATTTATGACCTCATACCAAACAAGCCATATGTGAAATTAGCTAGTCATGGGTTTTTTAAAGCAGTTCAGATGGAGTTTTAACTGTGCTGTTTACTAGTTTGATTTTCCCCCTTCCTCGTTACAAAGTTTAGTTTTAGTGTCCAAGTTAATTTTCTTTTACTGATAAAATTTTACTTTCATTCTCAGCAGGACAGTGAACCAGATGTGATTGATGGGGTCGGTGCCGAAGCTGGGCATGTTATTAGAACAACCATTGGTGGACGTAACGGTCAACCTAGGCAGGTAGATAGGCGATTATACATTCTAATTTGGCTTTTTTTTGGGACATATGTTAGATCTCAAACCTATGGTCTATTTGTTCTCGGGCAGACTATCAATTACATAGCAGAACATGTGGTGGGCACAGGTTCCTTTGGTGTTGTGTTCCAGGTAAATCAAAGCACTGCTTATCTGAAGTAAATGCTGTTTGTTTCTGGATCTATTTTTCGCTATCATGTCAACGCAATTGTTTCATACAGGCAAAATGTAGAGAGACTGGGGAGATAGTAGCCATCAAGAAGGTACTACAAGACAAGCGATACAAAAACAGAGAGTTACAGATCATGCAGATGTTGGACCATCCTAATATTGTTGCTCTAAAGCATTGTTTCTTTTCCACAACTGACAAGGAGGAGTTGTACCTTAATCTCGTGCTTGAATATGTTCCTGAAACTGTCAATCGCATTGCAAGGAACTACATCAGGATGCACCAGCGAATCCCTCTAATCTATGTGAAACTTTATACCTATCAGGTATCCCTTTCTCCCTTTCTTGTACTTAGCTTCAAAATGTGATAATATTGGGATTGCGGTCTTCGGTCTTAATTGATAGGAACTGCAAATACTTTTTTCTTCAGAACTTGTAAAAGACAATACGTTGTGGACATAAGTAGAATGCAGGAAGATAAAGGGATAATTGTATTAGACAATACAATTGCATGAGAAGAGTGTATAACGTGATACTACGGATATAATTGAGCATCAATAGTACCCACAGGATTCATAACTAATTAAGTATTCCATGGCATAATTTGAGCATATAAGTAAGAATGATACTTTAGTGAAAACAATTAGCTGAGTGCTTCCCCCCCCCCCCCCCCCCCCCAATCTAAGCAGGGTAGGATACTTGATTGTGGATTTACAAATTTTCTATTCAGAGCCATGTGATTGTGAGTTCTGAAAGAGTTAACTCATGGTTCCATAACCACCAATTTGAATTCTTTTCAAGTTTTGCCGTTTTTTTTCTTCTTCTTCTTATACCCCGCTCTTTCTGGGTTCTATCTGTTTTCTTGCAATGCGTTTACAATATTATTTCACGGTGGATCTGAAGGGTGCGTAATTTCATATTATTCATTCCAAACTTTTGACGTTTGATTGAGAGATATGAATAGATACGTTTAATGTAATTTGTCTTAGATTTATATTGATCATTGGCAACAGGGTTTTCTAGAAATTACATCGGTATTAGGCAATCTTTAATCTTAGTAGAAAAGACAAGTTTTCGTTTCGGCACTCAAGGTCTGATGAATGCTGGAGTGAGTTCCCATATATTCCAAGTTTGTTTGTTGGATAGCCAGGAATAAGTTGAAGTACATCTTTTTGGATACGGAAACACTGCATAAAGAGCCAATTTTATGGAGGTGCTTGACATCAGTGTGTTTCAGAGTTCTGTTATGGATATGCTGAGGATGGCTTTGGAGTGATGGAGACTGACTGGCTGTCTTTCTTCTTCTTTTAACTTAAGCAGTGAACTCTTTGGGCTGTCTTTTGAATGGAGGTTTTCTGCTGCTTCTGTTAAGGATCTAAGGGTTGGTTTAGGGAGGACGGATTTCCCTCATAATCTGCATACTATATGAAGTTAGAAAATGATGTTTCCACCTTGACAACCTGTCAATCTTTTGAGGTACTGGTGAACATCTTAATTTTAAAACTGCCATCTGAGTGAGCTTATTCCAGCCATTTATTTGTTTCTCTAAATAGACATATGCTTCACCACCTTCTCTATCTGAATATCATTATGAAGGTAACCTTTGGAAAACTTCTCCAAGGTTAGTTCAGTAGAGAGGGTTTCCATGAGCCTTAATGGATGAATATGGCTTACTTATGATTTCTTTTCCGGTTTTCCCCTTGGGGAGGGGTGGGGTATACATTGCCAATAATTAATCATTGTTGTCTGGTGTTTCCCCTCATCACCAAGTAATACAGAGCAGTATGGAATTGGAAGGAAAGTTAGCCTAAGATTTTATATCCTTGTTCATTGTGTTGAAGTTCATCTCATAGGAAACACAGGTTAGGCTTCAGGTCATGAGATGGAAACGAGACGTCTTTCGAAGAAGGATCCTTTACAGTGCAGCAACCTTTTCTATTTGCATTGCAATGTCTTTGGCTTTTGCATAGCGCTTCAAACTCCTCTTTATGTGGCACTATTCCAGAGGGCTTTGGTTTATATTGCCCTATTGATTGGAGTGTAGTGACTTATCTTCGTAAGGCCTGAAAGTGTTAAAAAATTGTGCCCACCCCCTTCCCCGGTGGTTTACTTTTGGGCTTGGCTCTTTGTCTTGGTTAGTTCTAGTGAAACACTGTCAAAACGTCCACATTTGTCCAGAGAGATTGTTGATAGGCGACTTGGTAACTGATTTTCTGATGTGTGTTCAAGTCGTTATACTAGTAAGCATTGTTTATAGCACTGTTAGATGGCTAATTTTATTTGGAACAAATTCTTTGAGGGTTCTTTGTTATTCATTTTCCATATGACCCCTTTTTGGGATAACTAAGGGGATGAACAGTGTTTATGTTACATTTTTGCCCGCTTGGATATTCTATGGGCTCTATGGTTTAAATATTTTCTGGATCTTCTGGTTATAAGGCATTGAATATAGGGGGGGAGGTCTGATATACAGCAAAATTTCTGTTGCTATCTTTGGCGTTAATATAGGGGGGGGGGAGGTCTGATATACATCAGAATTTGTATCAGTATATGTTTAGACAGCCACCTAATGAAATAGTTTGTAGAGCTGCACAATTTTAATTTATGTGTTGATCGGAATCTTTTTTAAACATTGCTTGACTGTTGGTTAGTTTCTATTTCCAGTGGAGTGCATGACTCACTATTTTGGCTCTGCTCATGATTGAATGAAGCATAATGATTGTCTGCACTTGACATGTTGTGAAGTAGGAGTCAGTCAATGCAACACTTGACGTATAGGTCATCTGAACACAGCCTCTATGTGTCTTTAACCCGGGTAAGGCTGCGTACATCTGACCGTCCCTTACTGCGTCATAGGCGAGATCCTCTTGAGGCATTGAGGTAGTATGGTTGATGTTTATGTATTGAGTGGCTGACTGGTAGTTAAGGTTGTGTTCCTGTCATTCCGAACAACTTGATTTGCTTTTTCTTATGTTGATTCTTATAAGATATGTTTCTTTCTGGGGTGTAGATCTGCAGGGCACTGGCATATATACACAACTGCATCGGCATTTGCCATCGGGATATTAAGCCTCAGAACTTACTGGTGAGATTTTAAAATGTTTAAAGTATCATGTATTCATGTCGTCAGTAG
Organism: Spergularia marina; assembly: GCA_963680865.1. NCBI lineage: Eukaryota > Viridiplantae > Streptophyta > Magnoliopsida > Caryophyllales > Caryophyllaceae > Spergularia > Spergularia marina. The sequence goes on along the minus strand of OY804550.1, from coordinate 10,696,012 downwards.
ATGTTTTTTTTAAAGGGTTCTTTCATCTGATCTAATCCCACAAAATGAACCTTCAAGAAGCCAATCACATAACATAAGTCAATGATAGAAGCAGCCCATACTCATTGCTAGTCTTGATCTCTTGAATGCCTACCAACTCAAGCGAAAGGATGTGTGTAACTCAATGGAGCAATAACTGTACATCGGTCATTCTTTCTTCGTAACTGGAGTTACAGTTTTGGCAGGTATTCGATGCTGGAGATTCTAACTAGTGTCATAGTCTGGCAAAAACTGTCACTGTTTGTGCAGCTTAAGTTATTAAATTCCTTTCCCAAATAAGTCTCAAAGATGAAAGAAGCTGGCATACTAAGACGTCGTGTTGCAGGCTTTTAGGGGAACGTTAGACTTTCAAGTAGTTTTATGTTCTGGAAAGCTGCTTCAATCAAACCAGAAAAGCTTGTCCATTTATTCAAATTAGCGAGGAACATCAAACTGAAATTTTGCCTTCTCTTATAGTTTCAAAATTCAGAAGAAATTCAAACTTAATATGTATGATTTGCATTCCACTACAATATGATGATGGTGCGTCTGGAAAGGAATGCTGTCTTACAAAAGTGGAAGTTTTATCATGTACTAAACTGCATTAAGTTTTGTGGGTGTGGCTTACATTATACTGAACTGCTATTTGTTGTGTCAGGTGAATCCACATACGCACCAGCTGAAAATTTGTGATTTTGGAAGTGCAAAAGTATTGGTAAGATCCTCTTTTAAAATAAATTTTCAATGGGACATGATGTCCATTATATCTTTCTTTGCTACTTCACTTTTTTTTGTTTAGTTCATTTCTGCCCTGTAATCCTATTATTGCTTGGTTATTGTACCAGGTCAAAGGAGAACCCAATGTTTCATATATATGCTCGAGATACTATCGTGCTCCAGAGCTCATTTTTGGCGCTACTGAGTATACCACTGCAATTGATATATGGTCAACAGGATGTGTGATGGCAGAACTGCTTCTTGGTCAGGTGGTCTTGTCTTTCTTTTCCTGCTAATTTTGTTATAAACTTTTGCTGTTTGGAAGGCTCTCGGAATAATACTTAAAGCGTGAATATCTTTTTTCCTACAGCCATTGTTCCCTGGTGAAAGTGGGGTAGATCAATTAGTGGAGATCATTAAGGTAACAATTTTTTCAGCTCATGTTATAGGCCTTTTTATTTTCGGTACAGATGCTGTAAGTTTTTATGATGCGCAATTCGGTGTTGACTCTGGTTAAAACCTTGTAACTTCAGCTTGAGACTGTTAATATACATGACGACTGACGAGATGGTTTTATCAACCAATGGGAGTTAAGATAGAGATAAACTACTGAGCGTATTAGCAGTATTTGCAACTGAGAGAGTACTTAGCCTATCAGAAGGCTTTTCCTTTTGGTTACATAAGGCTCCTTTTCCTTCAGATACTTGTTTCATAGATAAAAAGAATTAAATACAATAACTAATGAAAGAAAAAAGTTTTCTTCACTCTTTTCCATTTGATCATGGTGCAAAACCATAGTGTTATCCCTCTTCTCGCCTAACTTTAAGCACTGTGCAGAAGAATAAAAATAATCTTTCGTTTTTTACAGGTAAACCTATCCTTGATTTTTCAAAGTTAATGTGTATTTATGCTGTTTGGTACTCACATGTTCAGTATTTGAATTTTTTTCTTTATATTTACGGCAACGCCTTGATATTCGGATGATGAAATAAAGCAACATGATCCACGAAACTGTCTGCATGTCTTCTACTAATAGTCAGTCGACGTGATTTCCATTACGAGTTGTCCATGAACAACCTCTTTGTGCATTCAACACAAGGAAAAAGTCGTGTGCATCTAACCTCCCTTTATTTCACCATTGGCGGAAGCCTAATGTTGTTCGCATACTCCTGACCTTAAGTTTTGCTTATTTTAAGTATTAATGCGTCAAAGCTTGAATTTTGATTATTACCGCTTTTTACTTTGTCTTACAAGAAAACGGGTGGTACGCTTGATAGCTCCCTCCTCATTCTGGTTGTGTGCTTAAACCACAGCAGTGAACTGGTTTGGCTGCTCAGCTTCCATATGCCTACCTTTTGTGTTTTTATTGAATGAGGGATTTATCATCTTTACAGGTTCTGGGAACGCCGACAAGGGAGGAGATAAAATGTATGAATCCTAACTACACCGAATTTAAATTTCCACAGATAAAACCACATCCGTGGCACAAGGTACCCCTGATCTGTTTTTAAAACTTTATTTCTGCTACTTTATCCTGTTTGGTATGTGCATGTTATGTTATGATCTCTGCCTGTTAAAACAATGGCAATCTAGAGTTTTGTTTTAAAGCAAACTTTTAGTAATATGGAAGTGGCTAGGCTAGTGTTTCTCATATAAAAGAACTAGTTTTAAGAAATTTTGGGCCCTAAATAATTTCTTAGTCAGGACTTGCCTAGAAGCTCAAGATAATGAGGTGGTCACTTTTTAGCACCTAGTTGCAGCTTACTAATGGTCTATTCTTGTATTTCATCCTAATTTTATTTCGCCTTTTCCGTTTTTAGCGACAGTGTTCGTCATCTCATCTCTGTAGAAATTAAAGGGAGAAGAGAATGTATAATGCACACAAGTCTCAGAATGTAGCCCTGAATTTAATTGAAGTTTAGGTATCCTTTAATTAACTTTGAAGATAATGGTTTGCTGGGAAGCATAATGAAAAGTGAAGCCAGTGAAGCAGTTAGTTTTCACAAATTATTAGGTATCCCGGGGGTACCTAGAGCTACGTCCCCCGGTTAACTGTTCACTCATTATATACCACATTATAGTCATTATATACTTTCACTCATTATTTCTCAATTTCACTCATTATATACTTTCACTCATTATTTTACAGTTTTTACTCATTATTTCTCAATTTTCACTCATTATCTTCCGATTTTCGCTGATTATATATAACATTATAGTCATTATTTATTTTCAGTCATTATTTTTGAATTTCCAATCATCATATACAACTTTATTCCAATCATTATTTCCCAACTTTCACTCATTATTTCCCGAATTCCACTCATTAATTTTCAATTTTAACTCATTATATACCACTTGAACCGGGGGGTACCTAGAGCTACGTACCCCCGGGGTACCATATACCAATTGGTTAGTTTTTATTCCTTCGTTCCTAGAACATTGGCTTTTTCCCATTTAATACTATTTGAAGAAAAACTTCACACTTTTCTCACTCATGTTATACTGCCATCAGTAATTGGGGTCACTGTGAGTGTCATTACTAGTAAGATACAAAATCTGAAAAAATGGGCTTGGGAACAGTGCAACGTATTGTTGTAAGTGGCTTTAAGTCGACTGAGTTTTTCAAAAGTAGAGACTAAGATGCAGTCTCCGATGATTGGTGTGTTTACTGTATGGATCTGGTATTTGAGGTACACACAATGTGAAATTGTGGTCCTCAGTTACATCTCTATCCATTATGTGCAGTGTGCTGTGTCTAATTCCGTTCTAAGAAGAAAATCTTGTGCTTAATCTTCTTTCATTCTTGTCTCTGCTACATGTTTTTAGATTATAAGATTGTTTTTGAGTGTTCCACCATCATCCAACAGTTCTCTGCCCAATATTAATCATAGTAATTTAGGGAACCTATGAGTGATGACTTTAATATACTGGTACCCCTGTTTATTCATTTGAATGTTTCCTTGTTGTATATGAGAAACTGAACTATCTCAGAGTTTGCAAGGCTTACTAAATTCGAGTTGTAGTGTGTGTGTTGGCTTGGTAGGATTGGTTGTAGTCAGGAACTGAGGGTCATTGAATTTGAGCTAGACAGCTGACAAAATTAAGTTCTCCATCGTATCAGGTATTTCAAAAGCGGTTGCCTCCTGAAGCAGTGGATCTAATTTGTAGGTTTTTTCAGTACTCCCCAAATTTGAGATGTACTGCTGTAAGTTACTTATTCTGACTTTAGTGATCAGTGCAGTTTGTTTCTCTTTCGCTCTTTCATTTTCTTCTGCATATAGTTTCTTGATAAATTAGGAATATAAATTTGTTGCTCTGCAGTTGGAAGCTTGTGTTCACCCTTTCTTTGATGAATTGAGGGATCCAAATACACGACTTCCAAATGGCCGCCCTCTTCCTCCTCTCTTTAATTTCAAGCCACAAGGTAAATTTTTATTGCTAGTGTAAGTTATTCGCTATACTTTTAATGTTGTTTCAAGTTTCGTTTACCACAAGCAATTTTTGATGTGGTCGAATGAGAGGACGTGGGTTGTTTGACCTTTCTCTTTGAGGTAATATTACTTTCTTTATCCAGATGCTTGAAGTGGATTTGTTTGTACATCTTACGTGCAATAGACCAAAACTAAGAACTCCTGCGAAGCATCCGCACATGTATTAGTAAAGTAGGTCAATATGAAACATAGACCTTTGGAAGAATTTTGTCACACCTTTACTTCAAGTGGACCAAATTTAATACTCCTTGAAGAATCGATATCCCATTCTTCCCATTAACTGCTAGTATTTAATAGTAAAAATGAAACTTTTAGAGATCTAACAAGCAGCATTTGCTTAACCTGTTCTCATACCTTTACTGTTAGAAAATTTTGTTGATGCTTCATAGTCTACTTGGACTATAGTGTGTCGTCCTTTATATGACAATGATTCAACGTTTTATTAGTTTTCATTTTTTCACCATTACAAATTTTATAAATTTGTTTCTGATACAACTGGTTACCCAGAAGTCGGCCAAGCTTGAGACTTGTTAGAATTTGTGTTTTTTCATTTGTATGCTTTCTGTTTTTCAATTGTTAATCCCCATATAACATTATTGTATGGAATAGAGGTTGATCATTTTGTTTGAATGGCTGTTTTTTTTTTCTCTTACAGAGCTATCAGGCATCCCACCTGATATGGTAAACCGCCTCATCCCGGAGCATGCTCGAAGACAGAACCTATTTATGGCATTGAACTCTTAGGGGCCATTATAGACATTTTTATGTCATGCTTGCCACGGAATATCTTCTTAGGCTCTCATTTGCGTTTGTCTATAAACAAATGTTGACATCCATAGTGAGCATACTACAGGCAACAGTTCTCATGAGAGCTTGGAGCGGACTTGGACATATAATGGAGGATTAATGGTCAAATCTTGTTAGTACACCTTTCTTTTATTTTCTATATAAATATATATATGAGCATTCTTGAGTTGTTGAGGTGTAGTATAGTGCTGAACAATTGCATGAGAATGTATCCATGGTTTTGTCTGTAAGTGGTGAGCAACCTGATTTGTGTCTCTAGGTCCTTTTAGACTGTAGCTTGTGCAGTATCGCAAATATGCTATACTTAACAATTTGTAAAAGATTTTTTTCCTGGTCATTGAATGATGTTGAGATTCAGACAAGGTGCTTCGATGGAATTCTAACTTATTGAATGTTGACTAGTGAAATATTAGAGTTGATGGGGTTTATAATAGTCGGCTTTGAATTGCCAACGATGATCACTTTGTGGCAACGAAGTCATGGTTGCTGACAGTAGCTCTATAATTCTAGTCACAGAGATCAGGTGTTGTGACTGTTTAGGATTTGAGTAAGCCTTGATTTGATTTCTGATCAGGCTTAAAAGCTTTCGGGAATAACTTGTGTGCTGTTTCTGACCGGGCGATAATCTGTAACTGTGTTCTTTTAGATACTTCAACGATGCTGGACAGAGAATGCTTTTCGTGCCTATTTTGTCTGGTTTCATTCAATTCAAGTATGCTGAAGCCTTTGCGGCTTTTGATGGGGGATCTTGGACTTTCACGAAAACTTCTTTCTGCTATTGGTGACATGAAGATGTTGTGACTTGTGACAGGTTATTATTGGGAGATTTTGGCTTGTTGGTCATCATTGCATGTAAAGAATAGTATGTAACGATTGCATGTTTTAGTTTCTAAAGAAATCGTCCTTGTTCAGAAGGGGATAGTCATAGTTTATCCGACTAGTAAGGTTTCAGAACCCGTCTTCATCATCATCGGTCGATCTTAAGGCTCCCTTTGAGACCAGGGTTACTCACATTCTTGGAATTAAAAGGAACTATTACAGTAGTACTCAATCGCTATCAGGAGCAGTGTTCGCAATTGGTAACAATTGGATCCTGTACTGAGATTTTGCATCAGTGCCAGAAGCTACAATTCCCTCACGGATCGAGTTATATGAACTCATTCCCCAAACACCTATTTCTGGCTATTGAAGCAACAAATTTCGTACGAAATAACGATTATTGAGTTGCGAAAATGAGAAGTTTATGGTTGATAATTTGATCACCAACACATTATAGATGCAATCTTAACGATTGCACGAATAGCAGTTATAAGAAATGCGAATTGTGTTGTTTGTAGCAAAAGAAATCGGCATCAAAAGTTTGTGACAATTAACATAATCTTTCATGCTTCATCCTTATTGGGCGGCGAAATCGTGTTATTCTCATGATATATATGTGTGCAGCTATATAAGCTCGAGTAATTTGGTAGTGTTAAACCACCAATATCACATCCTTATGGAGTCTTGTGGAATCAAGAGCAGTGACCAACTCAGGTAATTGTTTAGTGACTTGGAGAGTTTTGGATGTATATTAGGTGAATGTTTTAACTTCTAACCCCTTGTATTGGTAGTTTCATCGCGGAATTTCTTCATTTTTGAATTTCCGGAATATGAGTATGTGGCTGGTTTAATGATCCTGTTGATAGTACGAGTGATTGTACGTAAAATGGATGAAGAAGTTAACATTACGTTCGGAGTTGTATCTAACTTGTGCAAATTATCATCCTGTTTGATGCATGTAAAAGTTTACTCTAACAGAAAAGAGGTCATGTTGGTTTAGATTGAAGGGCAAAGTTGCAATTGTAACGGGAGGTGCAAGAGGCATAGGAGCTGGTATAGCAAAGCTGTTTGCCTCAAATGGGGCTCATGTTGTCGTTGCTGACATACTTGATGAGCCTGGTGTCGCTCTCGCAAACTCCATTGGAGGCTGCTACGTGCATTGCGATGTCTCAAAGGAAGCCGATTTGGAGAATACAGTGAAGTTAGCCATGGCTTGGAAGGGCCGTCTTGACATAATGGTCAATAATGCAGGTAGGTTGGTTCAGTAGACCACGGGTTTACAGATTATGCAAGCAAGTGCATCTTGAGCTTAATTTTTCTCTCCGATTATGGTATGCCATCAACTTCATTGTAGAACTTAGCTCACCTACAATGCAGGTACTTCGGGCGCTGATGGGAGCATAGTCAATGCTAACATGGACAAGGTAAAGCAAATCGTTTCAGTGAACTTGTTTGGAGTGGTGCACGGGATCAAGCACGCTGCGCGTGCCATGATAGAAGGCCAGAGAGGCGGCTGCATCATATGTACCTCCAGTTCTGCCGCTATTGTGGGAGGCTTAGCTTCCCACGCCTACACCATGTCTAAGGGGGCAATCCTTAGTGTGATGAAAAGCGCAGCCTGTGATCTCGGGGAACATGGAATCCGAGTGAACTGCATTTCCCCTCACGCCGTCCCTACAGAAATGCTCCTTAGTGGTTTCAGGAGGTTTGTTGGTGACATTGGAAACGAAGAGATCACCAAAATGACTGCGGTGAGGGCAAGTGTTTTGCGAAGGGGAGGAACCGTAGAGGATATTGCTTCTGGTGCCCTTTTCCTAGCCAGTGATGACGCTGGGTTCATCACTGGCCATAATCTAGTGGTCGATGGGGGATACACTGCAGCTAACAGCACCATGACACACATGTACAAAGACTGAAGATTAAGTGTTCGTTGCTAAACTCAAGTGCAACTTAGATCTTCAAAACAAAAAAAAAAAGGGTGCAACTTAGATTGTAGATGGAACTCTGAACTTCTGAAGTGCTATAGCCTAAATGCACATGTAATGACATTAATCACAAACCAAAGAACGCGAATAAGCTCCCATGGCTAGTGTTCAGAAGTCAACAATCTTGGAGCCTGTAACATCAATCATATTCCAGTTCACTCGAGGTCCATGTAACTAAGAAAACCAGGACCGTTAGACTTAGAAGCATAACAGAATAGAGACGGAAAAGAAATTGAATGATAAGGAAATTGTACTGGACTGAACTGATTAAAAGCAAGACAAGATTTAGAATAAATTGCACCAGACGAAAATTTTACACTCGGTGTCATCAGATTGAGAAGATCTGTCTTGCATGAAGTTCACATCACCTTTTCCCGGTATGTCAGAAAATCTTTACAAAAATGTGAATCAGAATCATTTACATTGGCACCTCTATTATGTATAGTAGTCGGCATACTCATGGCTAATAATCTTAGCCCTGCTTAAACTTACAACAATCAAAAAAGGTAAAGGACCGGATCTAACCAATAGATCTTCCACCAATGATCAGCAAAATACTATACTGGCCTTCAGAATACCCATATCCTCACCTAGTAAGGTCTTTCTGCAGGCATAGCAAATCAATAATCCATAGTAAGAAACTAAGAAAAACGAAAAGAAAGAAGACAGCAGCAGCAGCATTAATCCTCCACAATTAAAAGTTAAAAAGGGCACTATAACAGTATTAACATGAGAAATGTGCATGGTGACATACTGTCCAGTGCAAATTATTTTACATCATTGCAAAAGGAATGGCTTATGTTGAAATGTTGAAATGTTGGGCCCAATGTATATTACTTCTACCTTATGTAACTCAAGACTTGGCTAGAAGGATCTGACTCGGGTGCGTGTCCAAGTAATGTGCCCAACTATTTTTGAGAAAAAAGTTCAATTGGTCTAAAAAGAGAATGACAGTATCATACCCATGTCTGAGTGTCAAGTGTATACAACTATTAGGGTATGCGAAGGAAGGGTACGAGTAATATAGCTTATACCACCAATCCCCAAGCCACCATATTTTGCCCGATAAGCATTGCATAGATTCTCACACCAGCCATCCAATGTCTAACCAGCACAAGGGATAAGATAACATATGTGGTTGCCTCTTGAGATAAGAGTTATCAGCAATATGGGGGACTTTGAAGTACAGAACTTATGAACCATCAAATCTCTCCGTAGAGATTAATACTAAGACAAAAACATATGGGCTAACATCATCCTTGAACACATTTTTCATGCCCCAGTAGACAGTATTTTCTACTACATATGCAGGAATAGCAGAAAACTCCCACTGCCGATTACCCACCTTCCGGAGACTGTGGTGGCTCTGCCACAAGGAACAAATCAAAAATTGCTCATCAATTACATTAATAATATCAAACTCCTAAGAATCCACTATTACCTAAGAACAGTTTCTAGCTGCCCCCCCCCCTTTCCCAAAACACACACAAAAGAGGCTGTAGAGAGAAAAAGTGAATCTAACTAAGTTTCCTACAGCTTTTGTATGTTCTTTTCTAGTCATTGGTCAAAGAAAACATACTCGCCTTACAAACGATACTTAACATTCACCTATTACAATATTTCTCTTGAGAACCTAGTCACCAATGATGTGAACAAAAACAACAAAGCTTAGTCCCAAAATGATTTGGGGTCGGCTAACAGAAATGGTCTTCTGGTACTAACATGCCAAGTAAAAGTTCAATTCAAATGCTACCCTAAGTAGCGAATTAGCTACATTGGCAAGCCCTATGCCTCCAACATTCAAGCTGTTCCAGATAGACTACCTTTAAAGTTTAAAACTGATTTATTTGAAAGCAATGTGGGTTCAATGAGGATTGAAGAGAATATGACATCGGAGAGGACAAAGAGGAGAGAGAATCCATGTGGATGCTGGGGTTTAAATGTTTACTTTGTGAGTTTCCCTCTGTTCTTTTTCTTTATTGCATTTTTCAAACTTTGTTCTCTTTCTTTTGGAACTGTCAATAATTTTCTCGATGTGCTTACTTTTTTACCTTCATGTTTTAGTCAGATTTATCTCATAAATCTTTATTTATATTATTTTTCACATACCGTCATTCATTTTAATGTTGTGTTCCCCCTACTTTCGAAATTTTATTGCTCTCATACTACTAACAGTATCATATGACATTTCAGATTAGCTGACCCCCAAAAAATATTGGGACTAAAGTTCTGTGTTGTTCTTGTTCTTATGAGAAAGATTTTAAAACATGACAATGATTGGTTTTCTGACATCCATAATTAAATACCTAGAATGTCAGTGAATGAAGGCAACAAGATACACAGCATATCCCAGAAAATTTTACATGCAAACTAAACGAGCACAAAATAATAAAATATTATCTAGCAAATATAGTTCCAGGAATAAATATCAACATTTACCATAACGACCACAGGAGATTGATGTTAACTAGTTCATTTAATACTCGATTGCAGGGACCATAAGCACAAGAGACCGAAACAGACCTGAATTTCCAAAAGGCGTGAAATGCTCAATCTCTGAGACCCAGTTCCACCTCCAGCTCATCATCCTCTTCAAACAATTTCAGAAGGCGGGCATATTGTTCTTCTCGCTTCTTCTTTTGCCATAGCTTAAAAAGGAAAAAGGAAAAAAGCACAACTGCAGCAACAGCAAGGCATATGATGGCCACCGTGGTCCCAGTACCGCCACTGTTAGTCTTTGAGTTATCTTTGTTGTCATCTGACAAACCTGACATAGAAGACAAAACATAAGCACCAAAATGAAGACACGCAAGGATACAGACCCACAAACTAACAGTTAACCAACAAAGGGACAAGCTCAGAAGATTCAACTGTGATCAGAGAAAACTTTAGAACACTTGAGAAAGTTAATGACAAGTTGACAACTTAGCTTAAGTACGAAAAATCTCATTAACATCACACTTCTCTGTCACGTTTTTGAGAGGTTTAAGGTATATTCAAAAGTACAAGGCGGATGGAAATATTCAGCTGCCAATAAACAATTTAAATGTACAGTTCGTAAATTCAGTAGAATATTGGCTAACATAGCCCATTTAGAGCATCAATCTACATGCAGAATTAGAAATATTCGCAAAGGATTCCACCAATATAATCAAAACTCCTCTACGGTTTTCTCCGGTAAGATAAAAACAATCCTGATACCCCAAGAACTGATCACCAATGCACAGATGGTAAATAAAATAAGAACATCACTCACTATAAGCAACAAGAGAAGACTGACAGGCAAAGTTACAGTAAAATGTAAGACAATCAGAAAAGAACCCTTTGAAAGTCACACCATAACTGAATGAAAAAGTATCTCAAGACAGTACCAACAGTGCCGTTATCAATGTAATACACCCTTTTCCACAGGGTTCAATATTAAAACCAATCCAATGGTTCCATCCAAATAGTAAAAGAGTTCATAGGACCATTATCCACCAGTGCCACTTAATAATAACCCATGTGAGACTGCAACTTCCCAAAGGCTCAAGTTTTTGAAGTTAAAGAAGGAACCATCAGGTGCATGCATTTTAATATCCAAAGATCTGAACCACATCCGTTTAAAGCTACTGTTACCCTTACGGGACTTTGTGCAGTTTGTTCCTAAAAGGAACATGGATGATCACCCTACAAAACTTGACTATCCTCTTTACCCTCACCTAAGGTCATATGCTTTTCGACTCCTACTAACCCCATATTGCTTTTAGCTCAATCTAGGTCATCCTAAGTCTTCAATGTAGAAGACCTTGAATTTCCAAAGGGTACAAAATCAAAACCAAACAAAAGGTAAATCTGAGTAGTAAAAGAGTTTATAGGAGCACTTTCCACCAACGCCCTTAATTCAAGGGTTAAAGTCAAAATCATGACACTTAAAAATTCCTAGCCCCGATCATAATACCAGACTGCAATCTCCTCATAGGACCAAAATTTCCAAGTTATAAAAGGTACAGTCAGGTGCATGCATTTTGATATCCAAAACTGTTATCCACGTCCGTTTAAAGCTACTGCTACCCCTACGAGAGCTTGTGCAGTTTCTTTCTAATAGAAACACAGGTCTTTAAATATTGTGCAGGTTTAACTTCATGATACGCTATTAGATCCTGAGGAGCCTACACATAAAGTATGCTGCCAGATGACCTTGATCCTACAATGTACAATCAAAACAAGGATAAGTATCCCTAAAGTTTCCTATTCAGTGGTTACTAGCTAAACCTGCATAAGTATTCCCAAACTTTTTATAAAAGCATCAACCCAAGCCCTTACTGTATACCAATTTCAACACAACATAATTCATCAAAGTTCTAATAGCATATTGTACTGTTTTCTGGACAAGCGAAAACAGGATAGAATGATACAAACACACGAATACCGACAATTTCTCTGATGTCGTGCTCAGTCGACAAACCTGAGCCGAAAGCTCTCAGCACACAGAGCATTAGCTCACCCAAGGACACACTAGTAATACAATCTCTCAACTCCTATATCTAATCAAATTTGTAAATTACAGGTAGATCAATCAATTCAATTCAATTCAACCCAATACAGTAGATTTCATCCGTCAAAAATCCCACATTTTAACTGGCAGATCAGAAGCTTATAATTGAAGCAACAATTCAACCTAAACAAAATATAAACAAGCAGAATCTTCAATCAAAACTTAAAATTAAAATTAACTACCCAAGAAGAACAAAATTAAGCATAGTGCAAGAGAATCCAACAAAAAGAACAGGATCAAGAAAAGAAGGGAGTAAATTCAGCAGAAGAAGAAAATTAAATAAACCCAGAAAAAAAAAAACCTGAGGAAAAGAGGAGGAAGAAGGAAGAAAGGAATAAAAGGGTAATTGGGAAAGATCTTGAAGAAGAAGATAGAATCTTAGGCATGGCGATGCTCAGCTCTGCTCACCAATCCTCCTAGAATCGAAAAGGGGGAGTTTAATTGGATGGTTGAGTAATTGAGAAGTTAATTGGAAATTGATGATGAAAAGAAAGAAAAAGAGTCCGCGTTCAATTTAATTTTGGGGGTTTCTTCTTTCTTTCTTTGGTCTTTGGTACTTTGGTGTTGGCTCCTACTCTACTCTACGGTTCTCCTTTCGCATTCATTTCCCACTTTACGATGTTTTTTTATTGTTTTGACTACCCATGTCTATTAATAAACTAATTTTAAACTCATGTGTTGCACGGTTAAAATATTATATCATACGACGTATGTAATAAATATTTATTATATTATTTTCACTAAAATCAATAATAACTACGAGTTTTTTTTTTGCCCCATGAACTCATGTGATCTTTTTAATTTATTTTTAGAGTTTTTATAACATGTTAGCTAGTTATACCAAAAATTAAAATAAAACTGTGAGCCGCGGGCTGTGGTATGTCTCTGCCTCGAAGATTCAAAAGAGTGCAGATTCTTCTTTACTTATTCGGTGAAGGCGTGTAAGCACTTCCTAGAAAGCTAAGAACGTGAAGAATCATTTCCATGTGGCCTCACAGCAAAATTCCAAACGGTTTGGGAGATATGAAGCTCCAAATTTGTTTTCTGCAAATCAGCTTCAAATCTCTTCCAAATAAATGGCCGCTTCCAAAAGATAGCTAAAACAACCAAAATCACATAGAAATGTTGTCATAATACCCAAACACAAATTAGAAATGTATTACATCATTTTGACTGTAAAAGCTATATAAAAACCATCAATTCGATGCGTACAAACTGGGCAGATCAAAGAGCGTCAAGGCTTAGAACTTCTTCTCAAGCTGCCTATTCTATCTCTCAGTCGCCCCTACGGAAAAAGCAAAACGAAAGAAATAAAGCAATGAAAATGGGGGTTTTTGGTTTGAAGATTGGATTAAAAGTGAAATAAACGAAATATCAATTTGATTAAAAGCGAATGAATCCTCGACTCGAGGCTTCCTCCTCTCGAGTCGAGGATACTCTAATTTCCTCCTCAATTGCTTCTTTCCTCGACTCGAATGGCCCTACCCCCAAGTCGAGGGGTGTTGATGTGCGTGATCTTCAAATGTTGATCGGCCATTTGATCGTCGATTAGTCACCATTGGTCTCCGAATCCTAAAAATCTTCTAAAATCCCGCAATAAAGCTCCAAACAAACCGAAACACCGGGACAATAGGATCACTATAAAACCGCTATGCAAGACTCCTAAATATGACTAAATCGGCAACCTTAACGCACACCAATCACACTACATCAACCACCATCACCATCACCATGACCACCTATCGCCGAGAAATTCAGGGGGTAACCACTTTCTGGCGTCATTGCGCCCACCATCCCGACAATGCAACCCCATTTTTGCCCCCCATTATCACATTATCCCACGTCTCTCTCTCTTCCCTTTTTTTCTATGACTTCAGGGCGGGGAGTCCGACGCCGGTGACTGAGGCAAGCACGCAATGTGGGTGACGGATTAAGAGGGCGTTGGGAAAGAGTGAAAGAGAAGGTGGAGGGATAGAAAAAGAGGCGTGGAGAAGTCGGAGGCAGTGAAGGATGGTTGCCGACATCACTTTGAGGGAGGGAGTCGGTGGTGGAGTTCCTGGTGGTGGTCGGTGATGGGGGCTACCGCGATGGTAGTGCGTGGTGGTAGGTGGGGGTCGGGAGAAAATAAAAGGGGAATGGTAGTGGAGGGAGGAGAAAGAAAGGGGTTGAGTTTAGAGCTGATCAAAAGGCCCAGGCCCGATGGCTCGGCCCGATTTTTTCTGGGTTTCGGCCGACCAACTTGGCCCGAAAAAAGGCCGCAATAATACGGGCCGAGATCAATGCCCGAAATTTGGCCCGGCCCGCTTTCAAAAACTAAACACAAATTTTTTTAAGTTTATAAATCTTACTTATGCAATCTAGTGTAAATAATGTCGATTATTGCGAATTTGGTAAAGTATTCAATGCAGCAAAATTAAGCCAAATATAGTACATAAAGTATATTAAAATAATAAAATATTATTATAATAAAATTTAAATATTGTAATTTATGATAAGGGTTAATTCAAGTGGTACCCTCGTGTTTTGCCGATTTGCACGTGGTACCCAATGTTTTGTAAAATTGTACATAATACCCTTGATTTTTGATTGTTTGCACACGATACCCAAAACTTAACCCTCTCACTAACACCGTCAACTTTTGTTTTTAAAAAAAGAGGGTTAATTCACGTGGTACCCTCGTGTTTTGGCGATTTGCACATGGTACCCAATGTTTTGCATTTTTGTACCCAAATACCGTCAAAATTTGACTATTTTTACATGGTACATTTACCTTTAAAATTCCGCGAACGCTGTTAATTGTGAAAAAACAACCTTGATTTTCTCCTTCATCACCATCTCTCTTCCCCCCACCACTTTCATGGTCACCATATTCAATACTCCCCACCACCGTCATCAACATATTCATCCTTTTACACCACCACCATCATTTCCACTTATAATAAACTCCATAACCACATTTTTTCCTTCTCCATTAAAACCAACTTTTAAACGGCATTAATGGAATTTTAAAGGTAAGGATACCATGTAAAAACAGTCAAATATTCAGGAGATTTGGTACAAATTTGTAACACTGGGTACCACATGCAAATCGATAAAACTCGAGGGTACCACGTGAATTAACCCTCTTTTTTTAAAAACAAAAGTTGACGAGAGGGTTAAGTTTTGGGTACCGCGTGCAAATAATCAAATCTCAAGGGTATTTTATACAATTTTGCAAAACATTGGGTACCACGTGCAAATCGGCAAAACACGAGGGTACCACGTGAATTAACCCTTATGATAATAACATCAAAAATCTTTTTACAAAGGTACAATAGCTTATTATTAAACTAAATATGCAAGTACTAGATAATATTAAGGCGTAAAATCATCAAAAATGTAATAATTAGCTACTACATAACTTAAAAAAAAGACCGAACGAGCCCGAAACAGCTCAAAAGGCCCGGGCTTGGGCTGACCATCTAAGACCTAAAGAAAAGCCCGACCCGGCCCGCACACAGAGCCTACTTTTTTTACCTAAGCTCGACCCAAACCCGGCCTGGCCCATGATCACCTCTAGTTGAAATGAAGTACTGGACCAAGATTGACATTAAGAGCTTGTTTGGATAGCATTTTAGGAGGGAAAGGGAGGGGAGGGGAAGAGAGGGAAGGGAAAAGGAGGGGAGGTGAGGGAGAATGCAGATGGATTCCATTGTTTGGTTAACAAAAATGGGTAGAGGGAAATGGAGGAGAAATACCAATATTGAATGATGATGATAATAATAATAATAATAATAATAATAATAATAATAATAATAATAATAATAATAATAATAAGGGTTTTTTGCGAAACCCTACCTTTAAAAGCCCCGTTTTTTGCGAAATCCTACCTTTTATAATATTTTTTGCGAGAGACTACCTTAAATTAAAAAAAGTTTGTAAAACACTACCTTGTTGGCCTTTTCCGTTAGATTTAACATCAACTCCCCTTTGACCGTTAGTTGACTTCATTTACCTCCATCTCCCATATTGAATTATACCCAAGAATCTACTCTAAAAAAAATTAAAAACATTACCAATTATCTAAAAAAAATTAAAATGGGTTTTGTGAATCTTTCCTCACGCTTCCTTGTATTTTCTCACATGATCAAATATTTGGGTATTTTTTGGTTAATTTGTCGAAGTGGGAAATTTTGGGGAAGGTTTTTAATCAAGTGTGGTGGTAAATTAATCAAGTTGAGCATATAATTGTGAAATTTTAATTGATAATTGGGGCATTTGGGTATAAATGGAGATAGGAGATGAAGTTAAATGAAGTCAACTAACGGTCAAAGGAAAATTGGTGTTAAATCTAACGGAAAAGGCCAATAAGGTAGTGTTTTGCAAACTTTTTTTAATTGAAGGTAGTTTCTCGCAAAAAATATTATAAAAGGTAGGGTTTCGCAAAAACGTGACTTTTAAAGGTAGGGTTTCGCAAAAAACCCTAATAATAATA
Organism: Spergularia marina; assembly: GCA_963680865.1. NCBI lineage: Eukaryota > Viridiplantae > Streptophyta > Magnoliopsida > Caryophyllales > Caryophyllaceae > Spergularia > Spergularia marina. Next base: position 10,679,161 of record OY804550.1, on the reverse strand, counting down.
ATGAAATAAAAACAAATAATAAAAATTAACTCAAATCCCAACTCCTCTCATTTTCTCTCTCTTCTCCCATTCCCCCTCCCCCGAGCCGCCCCACTGCCGCCGGCGCCATCTAGGAAGCACTGACACGCCTGTCTAGTGCCGTGTCTGTGTCCGACACCGTGTCGGACATGGTACGACACGTGTCGGACACGCCCAAAAACCGTGTCCGGTTTTTATTTAATTTTAGGACACAGACACGATTTTTTTTAATTGGACACGAACCAGACACCCGACACGACACAAAACTACGTCGTTTTGACAAGTTTTTTTTAAAAAAACTATTTTTTCTCTCCTATTCTAATTACACTAGATAACCCAACTACATGTCTTACTTCTTTGTCTCTTTTTGTTTTTCCATCTTCTTGCTCTGGCCGACTCTTCCACCTTCGATCGACGCCGCATCAGGAGACCTCCTCCGACCGACGTCCACTAGCGGCCCCATCACTACAGCCCAACCTGCACCCAACCGCACTAGCCCTACCTCTACCTACCTGCGAACAGTACGTGTAATTGAAAAAATATGCATTCAAAATACATATTAAGTTTTGTTTTTTGCCGTGTCTATGTCCGCTATTTTTCAAAGTGCCGTGTCACGTATCCGTGTCGGTGTCCGTGTCTGTACCCGAGTCCGTATCGGTGCTACCTAGGCCGCCATACATCGCCGACCACCTTCTCTGGCGAAAACACCACCGCCCGACTCGCCCGGCTCCGGCGAGTCCTCGGTGGCAATAAACGAACTTCATTCCTCCTTCCTCTACGCTCAACGTCGGTTTTTCATTTTTTTTGGAAACCCTAGATCTAAAATTAAGTGGTGTTCGGTTGATTTGTGGTGTTTGTGGGTATGGGGAAATGCTTGTGGGAGTGATGCGGATCAGGTGGTGGTGGTGGTGGCGCCGGAGACGGTGGCGGTTGGTGCGGGCCGGTGGTTGCTCGTGGGTGGCGGCGCTTGTGGTTAGGGGAGGAGAGAGAAGAGAGAAATATTAAAAGGTTAATTTGAGAGTTTGTTTGAAATGTAGTTGTGTTTTAATAAATATTTGAGGGCATTTTTGTAAATTGAAATAATAAAAGGGCATTTTCCTTCCAAATCTCTCCAAATTTGGAGAGTTGAAAATCAAAGAAAAGGGTGGAAAACTCATCCTCCCAAATCCCTCAATTTCTCTCCCCTCCTCTCTCAAATTTGTATTCAGGGATACAATTCCCCTCCTCTCCCTTTCCCTCAAAATCCCCCTATCCAAACAAGCTTTAAGTTCAGCTGAAATTGTAAATCTAAATAAAACCGAGCTTGAGAAAGGCGTAGGGGTTACCATTCTATCCATACCCGATCCTCGGGGTATGAATGTATGATAGTATTTGCGCTTGAACCTGCATTTCACCGTTTCACACTTGATTAGTCGGTTAGTTTTTAATTACTCCAACTTTCACCGTTTCTTCACTATTTTTTTCCCTTTTCTGAAGGGATTCACCGTTAACATATTTGCTCAATTTGCTCGTCAAAAAAAAAAAAAACACCTGCATCGCCGGAATTTATCTGTTCGCCGGTGCCGGAAGAGTATCCCCAATCCCTAATTAAATCAATCTAATTCAATTCAAATCAAATAATTTCCCCAAATTCTCACCGATATGAGTTTAATCAAGAACAAGAACCCTTCTCCCATCCAAATCACCGCCGCCCATATCATCGGAGAAGCCCGACAACTCAACCCGCCATCCCAATTCGGGTCACCGGATAACCAAATCACCGATTCCACGGAACTTGCAGAACACGCTATCATCAGGTGTGCGCAATTCGAGGACTTGGTCAGTAAACCCGGTTCTAACTTAACCTCCTGGCTCAAGTACGCCCGTTTCGAAGAGTCACGTAACGAGCTCGACCGCGCTCGTTCTATTTACGAGCGCGGCCTCGAGCCACATTGTAAAAATCCCAACTTTTGGACCAATTACATTGACTTTGAGCTTCGGAACAAGTGTGTTGATCACGCCCGGAATTTGTGTGAAAGGGCTGTGTTTTTACTCCCTCGTGTGGACCAGTTGTGGTTTAAGTACGCCCATGCCGAGGAGATGCTTGGTAATGTGGCCGGGGCGAGGCGGGTTTTCGAGAGATGGATGGTTTGGCACCCTGATGAACAAGGGTGGTTGTCCTACATTAGGTTCGAGTTGAGGTACAATGAGGTTGGTCTTGCTAGAGACGTGTACGAGAAGTTTGTCGAGTGTCACCCTAAAGTCGGTACATGGGTTCGGTATGCTAATTTTGAGCTGAAGAACGGGGAAATTGAACGAGCGAGAAGTGTGTATGAGAGGGCTAGAGTGTTGTTGACGGCAGATGATGGGGTAGAGGAGCTATATGTGGCTTTTGCTGAGTTTGAGGAGAAGTGTAAGGAGATAGAACGAGCACGTTCTATCTATAAGTTTGCGTTGGATCACTTGCCTAAGGAACGTAATGTAGAAGTTTACGACAAGTTTGTTGCGTTTGAGAAGCGGTATGGGGTTAAGGAGAGTGTTGATGATGCCATTGTTGCGCGAAAGAGGTTGAAGTATGAGAGTGAGATCAAGAAGAACCCCTTTGATTACGACATTTGGTTCGATTTCATTAAGCTAGAGGAAAGTGTAGGTGATAAGGAGAGAGTCAGGGAAGTGTATGAGAGGGCTTTGGTTAATGTTCCTCCTGCTAGAAAGAAGCCTTACTGGGAGCGTTACATTTACTTTTGGTAAGAATTCTTGCTGTGGGTTCTTCACCATAGTATTTAGGGGTGAAAATTGTGCAACTTTCTAATATCTGCATTGTTGTTGTTTGATTCTTAGGATCAATTATGCTTTATATGAAGAACTTGTTGCAGAGGATGTCGAACGAGCAAGAGATGTATACATGTATTAGTTTCGATATCCATTCTCCGACGAAATTTGGCAACATGTTTTATATAATTGCAAATGTTATTCTTTTCGTTGGGTAGATCTCTGAGTTTTACAAGTTTTGAGTAAGGAAGTCTAAATTGGTGCAGGTTGAACTTTTGTTATATAGTCTATGTATACCTCTTCTGTTCATTGGCTGCTGATTCTTTTATTGTAGAGTTGTGGCTCTGGGGGGGTAAAATCTAGTATTAGGAGTAAATAATCAACATGAATAAGTTTCTCCTTTGTCCTATTCTGCAATGTCTTAACTGCTTGCTTTGCTCCGGAGTGTTAGATACAAGAATCAAAAAAAAAAAAAAAAAAGAGATGAAGAAATGTTGCAGTCTTCTCAGTCTATTGTTCTGTGGTAAGCTGCAAGACGTTCAGATGTCAGAACATTCGTCCCCCGGAAGTTATTTTTTTACGTGTAAGCATTGCAGTAATGCCCAACAGTGGGTTCAGGCTTGCCCTTGTTGTTTCTGAACTATGTTACTTGGACCCATTTTAATAGATCAAGTACCCATTTCAGGCACTTGGTATTTGAACATGGTATGACAGTCATACGCTTTTTAAGCCAAAAACATACAGCTGTTTTAATTGTTCATAAAACACTCGACTTGACACTTTCATACGCGTCTAAGTCAGATATTTCCGGCCAAGTCCGAGCAACATAGGTTGTTAAGCAAGAGTTGGCAGGAAGTGTCACTAAGTGGACATTGGTTGGGAGATATATGAGCTCCTGAATTGGGATTATACATGTGTCACTCGGGTTTTAAGAATGCAAAACTTCCCCCAATCTTCTCCTGCATCCACCCATGGTTCATGAAAATTAGCGAATAAAAATTTAATCAGGCACTTCTCTACATCTGTTTTAAAACCACAAAAAAAGAAAAAAAAAAAACTTCAGTACACCTCTGTCTGATTTCAACTTTGAAATGTGTGTTATGTGTACATTGTTGTAACTCTTTGCCCTTGCATTTTTCAGGAAATCTCTGAAGTTGATTCCTCACAAGAAATTTTCTTTCTCTAAGATGTGGATTTTGGCAGCTCAGTTTGAAATACGCCAACTAAATCTTAGTGGGGCACGTCGGTTACTGGGCAATGCCATTGGGCAAGCTCCTAAAGTTAAGGTATTATCCTGACCCTGTCCCTGACCTATTTAACTTTGAAAATCTATTACTTTCTTTCATATTTTGACTTTTTTCTATGCTTAACAGATCTTCAAGAAGTATATCGAATTAGAATTGCAATTGGGTGCCATAGAACGATGCAGGAAGTTATATGAGAAGTATTTGGAGTTATTTCCAGTAAGTTGCTGTGCATGGACCATGTATGCTGAGCTGGAGCGGTCTATGTCTGAGGCAGATAGAGCAAGGGCCATCTATGAGCTTGCAACTGCTCGACCTACACTGGATATGCCAGAGTTGTTGTGGAAGGTAATTAGTGCACTCCTCCCTTAACTCAAGCATATGAAGAGCCGTATTAAGTAATGCATCTAGCTTTTATCATGTTTGCTAAGCTACATTCTTGGTATCTAGGGTTTCTGACTCTGCTTTCATTACAAAAGTGTTTTTATTGTCCTACTTCTATCATCAATTTCTCTTCCAAGTTCAACATAATATCTTCTAGTCATAGGGATACTGCTATCTACTCATTCCAAGATAAAGGAGGGGGTGGTGGCGGGGGAGAGGTAGATTGGTATTCCATAGATCAAAGGACGAAGACTCGGTTGTGCTTGCTTGGAATGAGGCTAAATAAGGGGGTAATAGGGACCTTAACAAAGGAAGGAGGAGCAAATGGACGATCAGGGAGCTCTTACTCCCATTTGCGTTAATAAATTCCCGTTTGGGGCGGTGGGGAACGAGTTAATGCCTTACCTCCCTCACCCCCGTGTTCCATCTGTTTTGTTATTTCTTTCTGTATAAACCCCTTCCCCCCTTTTCTACCAGGATTCCAAGCAAATTGTTAGGAGAATCTAGTTTTCCCCTTCATCTACTCATCTTTTCTCTCATACCAAACAGGGGAAATTAGAAAACTATTTTCCAGGAAAATGCTTTACCCCAATCAAACAGAGAAGACCTGTAATGTCCCAGTGTAAAAGTCTATCACATGGCTTTTATCAGTCTTCAGTTTGTTTAGTTATGGATTTGTATCTGACATTTTAGGTCAAGGTTTGTAGGTTATCAATGTCTTGAACTCCGCATTATCTGTTGCTCTGTTGATCCATTGGAAATAAATATAAAGTTATGGTTATCAATATGAGACTCATCTCAATGTAATGTAAAACCTTGCCTTGTTTACAGGCATATATTGATTTCGAGATATCAGAGGGAGAACATGGTAAGGCAAGAGCTTTGTATGAAAGGCTTCTGGATAGATCAAAGGACTTGAAGGTGTGGATAAGTTATGCAATGTTTGAAGCATCTGGTCAAGAAGACGGTGGCAGCTCTGACTTGCCTGAGGGTGAGGCCCAAGATAAGCTGGATGAGAAGAAGAACACGTGTGTACAACGGTGTAGAGGTAAGTAACTGATGTGGCTCTTGTGAGTTCCTTTTCCTTTTGTTTTTTTTTCCCCTTCCTTTTTGTCTTGAAGACTAAAGTTTAGTTGTTAATTCATCCACTGAAATGCTACCTGTGATACAATCATACGACAATAATATATTAATCGCCGAGTGTTCTTGCAGCGTGACAATGTGTCATGGTACAACAACCAAGCCTTATTCCCAAAATGATTTGGGGTCGGCTAACATGAATCGTCATCTAGTAACCGTCTTGTGTACGCCATGAAATCCCAAAACGTTGTAAACCTTTTTGGAGTAATTAAATATTTTCAAAGGAAGTTTTATAAAGTCGTCAAAATAAATTCAAAAGATTTACAAAAAAAAAAAAAAAAAAAAAAAGTTTTGGGAAAAGAGTTAGGGAAACCAAACAAATAAATCAAAGGAGTTAGATTAAGTCCGCCGCATGTATAGAGTCTCTCCACCTCGCCCTATCCAACACCATACTCTCTTCAAGCCCTAGGAAGCTCATATCACTTCTAATCACCCTCATCCAAGTCATCTTAGGTCTTCCCCGGCCCCTACTAATATTACCACTTCCCCACCCTTCTACTCTTCTAACCGGCGCATCACTAGGCCTCCTCCTCACGTGACCATACCATCTCAGTCGGTTCTCCATCATCTTATTCCCGATGGGTGCAACCCCTACTTTCTCCCTAATAACTTCATTTCTTAACCTATCACGTCTTGTATGCCCACACATCCACCGTATCATGCGCATCTCCGTCACACTCATCTTATGAACATGACACTGTTCCACGGCCCAACATTCCGTGCCATATAACAGTGCCGGCCTAATTGCCTTCGATAAAACTTACCCTTCAACTTATTGGGCATTCCTCGATCACACAGAAGTCCTGTGGCATTCTTCCACTTCATCCAACCTGATTTGATCCTATGGGCCACATCTCCATCTAATTCTCCATCCTTTTCAAGAATCGATCCCAAATATCGAAAAAACTCAGATCCCTGAACAATCTCACCATCCAAATTGATCGTCCTCGTCTCCGTTTGCCTACTGCCGCTGAACTTACACTCCAAATACTCGGTCTTACTCCGGCTCAACTGAAACCCTCTCGACTCCAAAGTGTGCCTCCATAGTTCCAACCTCCTCTCCAAATCTTCTTTCGTTTCTGAGATCAACACTATATCATCTGCAAACATCATGCACCACGGTATATCATCCTGGATTGACCTCGTCAATTCGTCCATGACTATAGCGAAGAGAAACGGGCTAAGTGCAGACCCTTGGTGCACTCCAATTGTAATAAGGAACTCTTCTGACTTCCCTACACTAGTCCGTACACTCGTGCTAGCTCCCTTATACATGTCCTTAATGATGTTAATATATTTTTGCGGAACTCCTTTCTTAGTTAGAGCCCACCAAAGCACTTCCCTTGGTACCTTGTCATACGCCTTCTCCAAATCAATGAACACCATATGTAGGTCCTTCTTCCTATCTCGATAAGTTTCCATTGTCTGTCTTATGAGATGGATTGCCTCCATTGTTGACCTCCCCGGCATAAATCCAAATTGGTTCTCCGAAATCTTCACACTTCTTCTTAATCTGTGCTCGATCACTCGTTTCCAAAGTTTCATTGTATGACTCATCAACTTGATCCCGCGATAGTTGGCACACTCCTGAACATCTCCTTTGTTATTGTACAAAGGGACCAAAGTGCTCTTCCTCCACTCCACCGGCATCTTATTACCTCTCCAAATCATATTGAAAAGCGTCGTCAACCATTCCACACCTTTATCTCCAAGACACCTCCAAACCTCAATAGGTATGCCGTCTGGGCCCACGACTTTCTTCCGTCCCATCTTCTTCAAGGCCATCCTCACCTCTCCCTTCTGAATCCTCCGCATGAACTCTCGATTAACAATACCTGGATGAATGTCCACATTTCCAATATCTCTCACTCGATCACCATTGCAGAAGGTATCAGAGTACGATCTCCATCTCTCCGTAATCTCCTTATCGTCAACAAGGACTTTTTGGTCGACATCTTTGACGCATTTCACCCTACCAATGTCCCGAGTCCTCCTTTCCCTGATGCGCGCAATTTTGTAGATCTCTTTCTCTCCTTCTCTAGTATCCAATCTTGTGTAGAGGTCTTGGTTCACCTTTCCTCTTGCATCTCTTACAGCTTTCTTTGCTGCTCTTTTAGCATCTTTATACTTCTCGAAATTCTCCTCACTTCTATCTTTCCCCAAACTCTTATAACATTTTAGCTTGTCCCTTATTGCTTGTTGCACTTCCTCATTCCACCAAGATGTATCCTGGTAGCCTGGTGAGATTTGCATGCTATGCACTGTGTGTTCTCTAAATGAACTGCCACTCTGCCAGTTAAAGTGATTTCTCAAGGGCTTGTTTTTTAAACTTACAGACTTAAAAGCTGATGAGATTGGCACAGCAGCCGCCTCAATAGTAGCCCGTTTAAGGTGATTCCTCCCCTTTGGACACCTTTAAATGGCCTCCTCTCCTTTAATTTAGCGGATTCGATAAGCTTTGTGATTCCTACATAAAGGGATGGGAGCCGAGTCGAGACGTTGATGCTTCGAAGGGATCCTTCCTTTCTTCAAACGGAAGGAACAGAGATAGAATCAGACCGATTCTCGAAATGCCTTTCTGCCTTTACGAGAATGAATCGCAGATGTTGGTTTAGAATTGTTCGGGTCCGAAAAGACCTCATTGTGGGATGAAGACCGTAACCTTAGTAACTCAGTGCTCTATACGGGGCCTAATATAGGGGTAAGGCTACAATGGTACAAAAAATGGTAACGGGAAAGCTTTAGAAAAGATGGGAAACATGCTCAATATCATTTGATTGAATAGTTGACCCGGTTTCCCATCTTTTCTCGAGAAACAAGTGGGCAGAGCGTAAGTGGCAAGCAGTTATATGGATACGGTACTTTACCCGTAGACGCTTCTCCAGCTCTCGCAAGACGAAATGCTGTTGATTCTAACGGAGGGCGGAGTGGAGGAAGGAGGCGGATCGGTTGGAACGCGGGCTAGCCGGCCGGCCGGGAGGTTCGATTCCTCCCCGATTCTAATTTACTCGATCCGGTGCTCTCTTCTTCGTGCAATCTTAAGGTCGGTGCCCCATAGCTTTAGTCTGTTTGAAGGACCCTGGGGGCGGTAACTAGGTAAAAGATTACTTTTCTTACTGAACTGCTCACCGGAACTACTTTTCCTTCCACAAATAAGAATAACCACACCACGTCGACAAAATGCCAGTACCATGCAGCTGCTTCAAAGCCAACGCTTAAAAAGTGGACTCCTCAATTTAGCCAGGAACTTGAAAGGGTTACACATATCCCTGTCTGGGTTCTGTTTCCGCCCAACAGCCCACTTGACCAATTTGCCATTATCCCATTGATTCCTATGAAAGTAGGAAACTTGTATTTATCATTCACAAATCCATCTTTGTTTATGCTGCTAACTCTCAGTTTGGTCCTACTTCTGCCCCGTTGTCCTCGTCTGCCTTAGCCCTGATCCCCCAGCTCTTATTCTTTTTAAAAGACAGAGACAGGAATTGGTATTGGTACCGCTTTGCCTTGTTTGGCTCCTTTGCTTCGCCTGCCTCCTTGCATGGACAGCTACCAAGCCTTACCTCTTTACTTTCCTTTATAAGTAAGCTCTTCTATCGCAGAGTGAAATCAAGAGATGAGGCTTAGTTCAACTAGACAGATCGACGAGATTACTTGCTAAAGGTTTAGCTACGTCCCGTAAGAACTCGCTACAATAGGGCTACTTACAACCTCTATGCCTCCTATTCTTATATAGTTGATGGACTTAGTTTCATCGTATAAAAGACGAGTCGGTGGGCTAGTGAGCGGATCTCGCCTTTGTCGCGACGAGACGCGCCTTGGGTTGGAACAAGACAGCAATGAGTAGTTCGCTTTAGGACTCCACCCCTTCGAGAGCAGGATGCCGACCGAGATGGAGCTGGGAGTCAACCTAGTAGCGCCTGGTACTCGAACATTGGCTCAAGGCATTTTCTCTACCCCGAACTCTAATTCTGGAAAAAGTCAGGGCCCTTTTACCAAGTCTACCAGATAGAAGATGATAGAGAGCCAACTCTCGTTGCGTTGCACAAGACGGTGCCCTCTCAATCATCGCGGAGCCTAGAAGAAGGTGACTCGCGCAGACAGCTGAGTCCTTTTCAATAGAAAAGAATAACCAAAGCAACCCAGCTGGCTGGTCAATCTCAGAGATCTTATCGGCCGGCAAACCGGAGACGGACGACCAGGGTCCCGGCCTTACCAGCACCGAAGGTGTACTAATCAATGAACTTTCGAAACCTACTTTTTCTTTTCTGACAAAATCAACCAAGCTTGAGCGGCGCGGAAAACCAGCTATATCCGATCTTGGTTGGCCTTTCACCCCTAGCCACAAGTCATCCCCGTATTTTGCCACATATGTGGGTTCGGTCCTCCAAGGCCTGTTAGAGCTCTCTTCAACTTGCCACTCTTTCTAAAACACTACCTGGCTGCTCTATGTATCAGCACTAAAGACGTCGGCTCAGATTGCGGCCAATCTTCCTAACCGCGCGCGGGCCGGACGGGCTTAGAGCGCGTGAAACTCATCACTACCTCGTAAGGGCGTTGAGACCATAGCATGTTAAACGAAAGCGCCGCTTTCTCTCTAGTGTTGTCACACAACTGCCCGCCTAGAAGAGCCACTCGCTCTCCTAAATCCTAGTAAGTTCCTGCCACCTATGCTGCTGCTCCTTTCCCTGCTGATAGGTGATGAACATGGACTAGTGCTTTTGCTGCTGTCTTCCGCCACAGCAGCCTCCGAAGGTTCGTTTTGATGCTCCAACGTGTGCTTCAACCGGTTACAGGGCTGAAGAATAGATTCGGGAGGGAAAGTTGACTCTCCTGGCAACACGGGACGGTTACAAGAAGGAGCTAGGTGATACCGGTTTTACGTAGTCTTAATCCACAGCAGACGTTCAACACCTTAGCCTCTATAGTTCGGCTAAGCTATTTCATAACCTTAGTGTAGTCCTTGAGGTCACGGGTTCAAATCCTGTCTCCGCAAAATCTTCATTTTGTGCAAAAATATTAGGCTCCTACTACAGGTATAGCGCTAGCTAAGCTTGTAATTACTGTAGCTCCCCAAAAGCTCATCTGACCCCAAGGTAGTACGTAAGCAATTACCTCTATCTAAGCCGTCAATTCACATTGCCTACGTTCTTTCACTGCTCTCCTCAAGAATCTTCCTGATCATTTGTCCCTTCTGCCGTAGTTCTCGAACGAGCAGTCGAAAAGATTCTGGAGCATCTTCGGGAAGAGGCACTTGAGTCTGGAAGTGCGAAAATTCGGGAAAAACATGAAAGCGGTCATGTCTTGCCCTCTTCTAGTATAGTGACCGCTCTCTTAAGAAAGAGGCAGGTTAGAAGGAGTCTGGCTCAAAATGGGAGAGGAGTAGGTCATTGCCCCAATTCCACTGTCCTATTTCCTTTTGTTGTTTCTCTCTGAATTTCGGGCAGATATGTCTTAGGATGATTTATCTGGTGAAAAATTTGAACTTGTAGAGTTAATCTAAAAAATTCATTTTTGTTTTGCGACAGGTGTCTTCGAAAGAGCACTCAGTTACTATAGGGAATCTGTTCCTGAACTGAAAGAGGAAAGGGCTAAACTTTTGGAAAAATGGCTCAACATGGAAAATGATTTTGGTGAGCGCGGAGATATGGCTTCAATTCTGTCCAAAATGCCAAAAAAGCTTAAGAGGCGGCTCCAGTTGATGGCAAAAGATGGCCCTTCTGGGTATGACCTCTAACTTTGTTATCCTACTTGAAGTATTACTAACTCCCTTCTTCCCCCAAAATGAGTGTATCTTGCTCCCTTTTGTTACAGGCAGTTAACATTATATGGTTAACAGTATAGATTGAGTGCAATGCTCACTCCTCAGGAATGTTTGTCGTTGACTATTTTCTCGTTGCAGGCATGAGGAGTACTTTGATTACCTCTTTCCAGAGGATATGAAGACGCCCAACCACAAGATTTTGGAGGCCGCTTATGAGTGGAAGAAGCAGAAGGCTTAGCTGTCTTTTTGTTCTTAGTATTGAAAACTCTCCAATGAAAATGAAGGTTACTCTAACCGCAGTATTGTTCAGATGTATACTGTTCCTGCAATTTTTGGCCGAACATTGTATCTTGTAATTGCATATAAAATGGGAGATGCATGTAGAAGTTAGAAATAGTGGAATTATATTAATATGAGGTTCAGAGCCTCCTAAATGGAGAAGGATGAAATCTACGGGTAAATGCCCGTATACAAAACTGAGCTCTTCTTGTTTGTGTTGCATCGCTGCATAAATCGCTTACAGATCAGTACAATTTTTCTAGGCATTTGCAAACATAACTCATTCTGTTTCTTGACCAAGTTTTTAGGCCAAGTAATGATACACCTCTGAGTCTGAGATTTCATCAGACCATTCATCTGTTTATAGTATAGCATTTAAGTTCAGCACTCATCAGCATTGATGTGCAGGAAAACGTAATGCATCTACTTACAAGAGTTACAACTGTTGAAAGCCTGGTTAGAAGACGGAATTACTCCCAACTATACTACACTAGTAATAATATTTCTGAGTTTTCATAATAATTTGTCACTTGTGAGTTGTGACTTGTGAGATATACAGGGCCAAGAAATTACAGTTGAGAGAAACAAAACTGGAAATGTTGATGCACGAATTTCCCTTTAACTTCCTCTTGAAGGGTCTTTCGTACCATTTGAGAAGGCGTACGAGTACTACACCTACCTCTACGTATGGCTCTATATATGCCTTTACATCCTAAAACTCCCCAGAAAAAGACATATTAACATGAATACTTTGAAAATCATGTAGTTGTTCCTCCTACTTTGAGGATGCAACTGAAGAGTAGTATGGTTCCTCTAGTTGATTCAACTTTGCAAAAACCCCAACCAGAGGAGCAGTGTTGTAGGTACATGCTTCAGACTGTACATAATTCCCTCTCTCGTCTGCGAAACTGTCATCAAAATCCGGTCCTCCGACAAGTGCTCCGGTCAGCACATTCGGATTAGGCTCTAACTTGCCATACCAATTATCATACCCTTGAGTGCAACCAATGAAAGCCTTATTATCTCTGTAAGTTACAATTGAAGCACCCCTGTGGTGCACCCTTTTCGGATAACTCGGTCCATGGCCAACTAAGTAACTCATGTTCATGGGATTCGATCCTAGGATGTAATCCACCTGCGACTTTGCAAAACCGAGGATATCGTCGTGTGTTACGGTTCCTTGGGGACAATGTAGGACCTCATTTGTGGTCAGGAGGAAGTCCGAGTATACAGAGAGTAAGAATGCTGCTGATGAGACGTATTGCATGTTGTTCCATTGTCGTACGTATAAGAGGCCTCCTGGTGTACGTTGGACGTTGCTGCCATTGTTGTTCTTGTTCAGACATGAACATATGTAATGTTGTGCTTTTAATTGGTATTCCTTGAGTATGTTCTTGTATTGTTTGTTATAATTTTCCTTCATCAGCAACTGCAGGGCATAAAATAGGTTGGATCATTAGCATGTGAGTTAGTGCTCATTATCTTTTAAGAGCAATTTTACATCACGTTAAGACTAATATACGAGTACATTTTCACAAAACATCAAAGTGCCATGAAACAAATTTGAAACAAATTGAGCTTAGTATAATTCATGGTATTGAAGGTAAACTTTAAAGTTTAAACAATCGTATTAGTCTATAACTAAACAACGCCTATATGAATCACATTTATATTACGTTTTTATAAGTTTTGTAGACGAGACATTTTATCATTTACGTAAACTAGTCCACCCAAAGAAAAACCTACAAAATGTCTCTTGAAATGACAATCGAGTCAAAAGTGTTGGATTATGGTGCTAATTAAGTACTTAATCAGCTCCAAGAAATACGGAAGTTAAGTCAGTATCCTTAGTTATACTTTAATATAAATTATTCCTTAAAACAGTAATCAAGACCAATGTTTGTAAAGAATCATGGACTGCACAGAAGCATCGCATGACAGATAGCAATCAGATACAAATTTTACCCAGATAGAGCGGGTCCACCTCTATTATAAGTTAGTATCAAGATTTTCTGGCCATTTAATATGAGTAGTTACACAGACAAAATCATGTGCACTAATGCATATTTACACAGTACATACTATAGTACAGTACACATTGAATCCCAAGATGCAAAAAATGGTGTGTTTCACAAGTTTCCGGGAACTTTCATGTCCTTGCAAGATCTAATTAGCTTTTAATGAAGTGTGTACCCCCTTCCTGGAGCGGTACTAAACAATCTTATTTCTCGATTCTCTGTTAACTTTCATGTCCTTGCAAGATCATAAAAAACGGAGATCATGGATCAGAACAACGTCGTGCAAGGTGACTTGTAGACGGTACACGGTAACGCCCTCGCATTGATGATTGACGATTGATGCCAAGGTTAAGACTTAAGATAGATAAATAAAACTATCGAGAGATCAATAAAGGTTGCGACTAAAACAGCTTGCTAGTTGGTACCTGATGCGTTCATTATGTGGGAATAGACTCAGAAAGAAGCATGCATGGCCCCCTACACTACAAATAGATGGGTCCTCCTTAAATTGGGTGACAATTCCAATCAATTTTGTCATAATGCATGTACCCGTAATTGATGTTGGGATGATGAAGCATTCAACATTGACGAGGAGTGGGAATGACTGAAGGAAGGTAAATCATAAAAGGCCCACGAAAGTACGAATCTCTACATAAAGTGGTCAAAAGGTTAATGATGTAAGCATAATGGGAGTTGTGGAATAGTACTACTAGTAATGTAGTATATTCCTTCTCTTGGGAAATGCTCACAGAAAGTAATAAAATACGGAACATTAAGGTAAGTTTCGAGAATTTACTTGTTCAGGACGCATTAGATAGACAAAGTTTACATACCACTTCGCTCCAATTTAAATTTTCCATGAAATTTAAAATGCACTCACATATTACTATTTCATGTAAAGTTTAATTTGGGTCGGAGTAGTACTCCGTAACACTAAAGTTACCAACCGCCACCGTCCCCCAACCTCCTTAGTTACCGGTTAACTCCTCCAAAACTTGAAATATTCCAATTTAATTTCCTAACTACCGTCTTTCCCTCGGAAATGTTATTCAAAATTACTCTTCTCAATACATTCTCTATAGACGATTAAAACGTGAAAGTAATTTTTCTTAGAGTAGAATGATTGAAATACTCGGGACAAGTGGAAGAATGAGCACCACATGGTTGATGGTTCAAGGCTTCTTTGTGTTGGTAATTACACGGTACATGTCTGGCCCCCGTGATTAGGAGCTTCCCTGGTACTCTCTCTACATACACCACCAGTTTATAATACCAGTTCATCGATCTATTCACTTGCTCGGAACTTTTACACATATAACTACTTTCATTATTTTGAATTATCGATGTTTAGTTTGAATACGTGAGAAGAAATCAAATCAAATGTCAAGAATTTAAGGGAACACGTACAGTGGACTAATTTTCAACTGTATATCCAGATTTCCTTACTTTTGGTTTCTTCATTATGTTTAGTTTAGGAGACTTAGGGTTTGATCATGGCATCTCTAGTTTGAGCCAGATCGTGTCTCCTTTTATGTAAGTTTTGTTGTGTTGTACCTTTTCCGTTCTTTAGTTATAAAAGTTTAAACGTTGTTAAAAAAAAAAAAAGCGATTCTAATGAATTATTATGTCTACTATTCCTCTAAATTTACAGGAATTTCACTAGCGTATAGTCTGCTCAACCCCTAACATCACTTTCTCCGAAAGCTAAATCTCAACTCTTTACTTCACGTGATTTCATATATTTGATTTCACCAAAAAGAGGCTTTAGCAAAGCAATTGTAGCATGCAAATTAAAGCAGGCAGAATTATTTTACGATTCTGCAAATGAAAATATGATACGTATGTACTGACGTACTGCGTAAAACATTTAAAGAATGTTGTTTCTTTTATTTTTATTTTTTTTCCTATCATATGATTTTCTAACAACAAAATCCAAACAAAATGATTATTGATCTAAATCTTGATCATATTTGATTGGTGAACCTATTATCTTCGATCTGTTTTCTAAATCAATTAAACCAAATATACGGTGTATTCTTTATCTATCTACGTATAAAAAGCTCTCAAGTGTATACATTGCCTTCTTCCTAATTGATAATTATTATATTTCGTCTGAATTAGAGAATACTTCGTATGATATATGAATATACAAGTATGATCTTTGGAGCAAAGAGTGTAAACAGTATCTCCATTGCCTAAGCCATAGGATGATGGTGCCTTTACCCTTTACTGCACTTCTGTTGAGGTTTGTAATAAGAGTATAAGACCCCTTAGCAATGTAAATAACACGTGATCCTATGCATAGAATCACGTGAGATGCATGTGAGAGAAAATAGTCGGCAGATGTTGAAACTTGAAAGTAACAACTACAGTAGTAACGAGTAACTATAATCAAGTACAACTGTTTTTTCTTTTTTTTGTTACAACAACTGTTTTTTCATGTCAACACTAGTTTTTCACATTAATACAATTACAAATACTCTAATTCACATTGACATTCAAAACGTGAATCGCGGTCCATTTGAGCCTGGCCTTATATTAGTAGGGAGAACTACAAGTCTACAAACTCCACCCTTTTTCCCTTAATGAGAGACAAGGGTCCCCCCTCCTACCCAAGACAAACTTGTTAGGAACAAAAACATGTAAATTATAGAAAACGAATTCTCCGTTCTTTTCATCTGGTAATATTTTATTTTAATATGTAATATAAATTTGTAACCAAATTTCAACAAATGAAAAGAATACATGGAGTAATAACTTTGAAATCCGTGAAATAAGGACTACAAATTTTGTTACGTATATGCAATTCTCATTTTGGCACCGAACGTATGAACCATGCTAGTAAGGTGTGTCTAGAAATAACTAAGCTTAAACTACAAAGATTACTTATGTAGTAACCGATAAGTTGTACTCCCTGCGTCGTAACTCGTAAGTAATAACTCATACGAAATGTTTGCAGTATCAGACTATCAGGTGATGTGTTTGTCCCTCCTAGAGTCCTAGTGTGATCAATGCCAAATTATTGGCATCATGACTCCTACAATAAATACAGTGATATGATTCCTAGTTGAGCTAAGTAGTCATGGCCTCATGGGCTTTGTTATGTCAGTGACCATTGGAAAAAAGAAATATATATAAAGTATACATAATGATACATAACGATTGCACCTAAAATTTTATCGAAACAATAGATGGAGTGGAGACGGAAAAATTTACCTGAGTGGCAAGGAGTTGGACCCCAGCAAATTTGACATCCCAGCTAAACTCGGAAATAGCCCAGCCAATCCCACCAAAGGTATTAGCATTCTGAATTGTGTAACGCAAATAATGTTCATTGTCGGTGGCTTTGTAGAGCCACAGAGCTGCCCACAACAACTCATCTTTGTACCCACTTACTGACCCGTAATAGCTCTTTACCACTTCTATGCTCTCGTCGTATTTTCCCCTGTACTTGTCCCCAAACTCAAACAACTACACCATACACATAAACATTAGTTAGTCACTAGTTAATTACTAAGCATCACCTAATCAAACCACTACGATGTTCGTCGTCGATGATAATTACCAATAATATACCACAGAAGCAAGTGTATATGCTAATTCAAGATTAGAGGATGTAAATTTCCATTTCTATCACACATTAATCAAAGAGTATTAGAGGACATCAGGTAACAAAAAAAAAAGGGGGGGGATCCAAATAGAATTATGTTGCTTTCCATTGTTCCATATCACAAGGGAATAGTATTGGCATTATATAATTAGCATGTGTACTTCTAAAGTGGAGTAAAACACAATTAGATTGTCTAATGCCCATTTTCATGGTACATGAAAAGTATAAACAAATTGACTATAATGTTACAATTAGGCCCCTTGCTCCACTTAGTACTTTAGATTGAATTGAGTTAGTTATCAACTCATACCATATACTTTATGAAATCATAATCAATTCTTATTCTTGTAACTGATACAACAAATAAACCTAAACAACAACAAACCCATTGTATGTCACGAAACATGATTATGAACTTTTTCGAGACGTTTATCAATAATGAAGTTAAATAGTTAATAATAACCGTTATGGTAATTAGATAGTTTTTTTCCGCACATAGTCGAACAATTAATACTGTTGAATTACCTGTTGGGCATGGCGTAACAATAAGTGGGAGTAATGTGGGTTAATCTTCCTAAACACAATTGACGCAGCAGCCATGGCAGCGGCCGTCTCTCCGGCCACATCGGACCCAGGATTCGCCTCGTCGATCTTATGTGCTTGCCGGGACGTGGTCATGTCCTCCGGCCGCTGCCAACAATAGTGGTCCGTGTCACCATCACCCACCTATCTCACAACAACAACAAAAAATATCAGTAACAATGTACATAGTACATACAAACGTAACACACACATTAACGTACGTTTCAAAAAAAAAGAAAAAAAAAAAAAATTTCAAACACCCATATTCTAACACAAACAGTAAAAAAAAAAGTAAAATTTGAAAATGGAAAATTAACCTCAACCCAAAGGACATTGGGACTAGTATGAGCCTTGATGAAATAATCAGTACCCCATTTAATAGCTTCCAAAGCATGATCTAATTCACCAGTAATTTCAATAGCGTGACCATATTCTATAATACCCCATGATAACATTGTAACGGTAAATGCCATGGGCAGTCCAAATTTAACGTGGTCTCCTGCATCATAGTACCCTCCTACCAAGTCCACCTGCGCGGTAAAACAAAAATATAATCCGTATTCCGTAAGTAACTAATTAATTAAGGCCAGAGACGTAATGATTACAGTAATGAGAAATGACAAACCCCTTGTTCGAGGCCGTCGGTGAGGCCGGAATGGTCGCGCCAGGAGACACGTTGGTTGTACGGAAGGCGGCCGGAACGCTGCGATTCAAAGTAAAGAAGGCTCTTCGACAAGGCGTCCGAGTAGTCGAAACGGGAGGCTTTGGTGATGGTTGTGTTGGTGAGGGTTATGAGACAGAAAATGGTAATGACAAGAGAATTGGATTGGGAATCAAGTTTTGTAGCTGCATTGCCATTATTATTATTGTTAATCTTCTTCATTTTTTTTTTCCTGTAATTTTGGTTGGCTTTTGGTTTTGGTTTGAAAAGCTTTTTTTTTTGTTCTTTCTCCCCTAAAGAGGTTTTACCGTTTTAGGAGAGTGAAGCTGAGGGAGTGAGGGGAGACCGGGAGAGGAAGGGAACAGAGAAGGTTGGGCGTTTTCCCCCTTTTAATAGTGTGGAGAAAGTTTGAATTTAATTAAGAATTAAAAAATGAAAACACACCCCTCTTTCGATGTATTATTTGTCGTCCGTCTATTACTAATAATATCGCCCTCTATATTACGAAAAGACCCCTGTATAATTTTCACGGCAAATTCATGTGGTACGCCTGAACTATGTCAGAATGCGTGTGGTGTCCCTACCTTTATAACTTGTACAATATGGCGCCCCCTGAACTTTGCACTTATAGGCACGTGGTGCCCCTAACCCCCCTTATTTTTTTAACGCCGTTAACTTTTAGATGTTAAACGGTGATTTGACATAAAATAAGTATGATTTTTAATTGAATAGTTTGTAATAATAACTACTCCCTCCGATCCTATTTAAATTTCCTTCTCCCTTTTGGGCACTCCAAAAGAAGAAATAATAAATACGGAGTAATACTTTGTGATTTATTGAGCAAATAAATTCAAAAGCTAATCTTAACCAACATCTTTATGGTGCCTCTCTAATTTTTCTCTCGACAAAAACCGTAATATTTTATGAATGGGAAGACCAAAGTCGAACCCTAAAAAAGGGAGAAGGAAGTTTAGATAGAACCACAGGAAAAATCATTAAAAAAAACCACTCCTTTTCTCTCTCCTCTCTTCCCCAACCCCCACCCACTCCAGCGCACCACCACCCACGGTGGCGCCCCAACACCGACCACCACCTCAGTCACCTTCACCACCGCCACCGCATGCGGCTCCCTCCCGCGACTACACGCTGGCCCCGCAACACCCCAAACACTCACTCAGCCACGACCCCTTCTCTCTCTCCCTTAATCCCTTCCTTCAAATAATCCCCCACGGGCCACGACCCACGCGCCTTCTTGCTCCGCCCACCCTCACACTTTATCGCCGGCCCTACCCCGACATTCGCCATCATTAGCTAGCCACCATTTTTTTCCGGCACTAGAATATGTTTCAGGAGAGAGAAAATGTGGAAAAAAGGGGATAATGGGGGTGTAGAAGGCGCAAATGGTGTCGCGGAGGTGGGCGTCCATGTCGACGGAGGACGGCGGACAGGTTGGTGGTTTTGGATCGCGGTTTGGTGGTGGTCGGTGAGGGCAATGGTGGTTGTAGCAGGTGGTGGGTGGGTGGTGTCGGGTAGGGGATGGGGGTCGGGGGAGGAGAGAGAAAATGGAAAATCATATAAAATTGGGGGTTTTATCTTAATGTTTTTATTTTAATTATTAGCTATTATTACAAAAAAATTAATCAAATCATACTAATCCTATGTCAAATCACCGTTTAACATCTTAAAATTAACGGTTTTAGAGAATGGGGGGTTAGGGGCACCATGTGCCTATAAGTGCAACGTTCGAGGGCACCATATCCGTTTTTTGATACCTTAAGCCTAAATAAAATTAAACTCGTCTTCATTCCCCAATTCACTCAATCTCACTCTTTACCCAATATCGAAATTGGTGGAAAAAAGTAGGGGGCAATGACAGATTGGTAAAAAATGAAAACTCCAACGACAGATTGATAAAAAGAAAATGACAATAACTACTCCCTCCATCCCAGTTCAACCGCCCCGGACTATATTTGTAGTGGAATAAGAAAAATTGATATAATAAGTTGAGTGGGGTAATATTAGAAAAAAGAAGGAGAGAGAATGTGGGGATTAGTAAAAGTAGGAGAGATATTGTGAGAGAAGATGTAATAGTTTAATAAAAAGTAGGAGAGAGAAATATGTCCCAAAATAGATGGGGTGTTTGAAGTGGGACGTCCCGAAATGGAATCTGAGGAGCTTGAACTGGGACGGAGGAGTACCAAATTAGCCAAAAAACACCACTTTTGGCCAGAATTCTTTTTTTTTTTCCAATATATTTTTATGAATATCATGATTTAATTATTTTTTCTAGAATTATTAATACTATTAAAAATAAATAAACGAAAAGAAGAGGACACTCTTTTCAAAGTAATGCACAAAAACAGGGTCATAGGAAATTCAGTTTCGGGGGGAAAAAGAACTTGTAACAAAAAAGTACTCTGTAAATTAATCATATCGTCTAGTGTTCATTAATCATTATTATATCCGAACTGTCATCTCGCGTCTCGGATCTATACTTTGTAAATTAATCATATCGCCTTGTGTTCTAAACGTAGGTTATTTTTTTATTTCGTAAAAGCGTACTAGTCATTAAACTACCACATGAAATTGTCAACTAGATACTACTTATTATAGTAAGCTAAAAACGAATCGATGAAAGTTTTTCTTGTTGAAACTTTTATTTCATAACCTATATATATATTTTTTGTGACATTATTAAGAGAAAAAAATTGCTTCTTTTGTACTATCCAGCAGGCAAGCAATGGTCGTAAATGATATTTTTTTTGTTTTCTGGGAGCACTATTTGTTGTTTACTCCGCTTCAATATATCTGTCAATTGTTTCTTCCATTTTTTTTTGCTATCAAAGTAGTTTGTTTTCCCCTTAGTTAATTTAAACAAGGGAGCTAAATAATTGTATTAAAGAAAGTATATAATAAGGGAAGTGAATTCCAGGCAAAAGAGGTGTTTTTTGGCCAATTTGTAGGTAGTGCCATTTTTTTACCAATCTGTCGCCGGAGTTTTTTTTTTTCATTTGCCCCCTACTTTTTTTACCAATTTGGTAGTTTTCAAACTACCAATCCAAACTACCAAATTGGTAAAAAAAAAAAAAGAGTTGAGGGTAAATGCCAAATTGGTAAAAAGAAAGTTACTCCAATGACAAATTGGTAATTAAAAAGAAATGAGACTTCTCACCAAATTAGTCAAAAGTTCTAGTTTTCTTTTGGAATATGTCTCCCAACTTTATTATTTCTTTTAATTTAATAACTTTATAAATGCAAAAATATGAAAATTTTTTTAACAATTTAAAGATGATGTTCATTAGTTATTGTATAAATTTCTTGGTAAGAAAAACAATGCATCAATGTTTAAATGAACACATTATGTGATTTATGTCGTTTATTTGTACTCATTGAGTGCTCAAGTTTCGGCTTAAAAAAATGGAGGCCATAAACTTGTTAAGCATTTATTATTTGTAAATTCTTGTCATGGTATAAAACTTTGCTATTTTGACCTAGTGAATTGCTTAATTAGCATTTCTAAGTTACCGAGTATATGAGAAATATTTTTAAAATGATAATCACTTCACCGAGATTGTACGGTGTTCACGTAGAGCTAATAAGAAAAATATTTAAATATTGATGAATACATTTTAATGTTTTTTTTTTTTTTTGTATTTAGGACTAATAAGAAACGATGAAATGAAGTTTATTAGCACTAATAATAATAATAATTTCGCGGCCCTGATTGTTTAGTTGGCTCCTTTTTATGGGAATAAAAAAGAGATCTTACAAAAAGAAAAGCCCCTAACGAACTCTAAGTGCTAAGGCAATCAATTACCTCTTCACTTAGAATATTTTTCAGCTAACTAAACACTCTAATACAAATTAAATATTTGATATTATAAATGATATTATCAACAGAACTTTCACTTTCAGCAAAAATCCTCCTATTTCTCTCGATCCAAATGTTATACATT
The DNA here is from genome assembly GCA_963680865.1 of Spergularia marina. NCBI lineage: Eukaryota > Viridiplantae > Streptophyta > Magnoliopsida > Caryophyllales > Caryophyllaceae > Spergularia > Spergularia marina. Next base: position 10,656,754 of record OY804550.1, on the reverse strand, counting down.
GTTGCTGACAAACTGCACTTGCTCCACTTAGCCTTCCAGTTTCTTTGAAATCTATGCTTGGCAAGCCAACGAGCTTCCAAGCTCCATCTCCTTTGCCCGATGTCAATCCACCTCTGAATTTCAGCCCAGATTTGAGCTGTGAACTTGCATTTGAAGAACAAGTGCCTGTGGGATTCAGCAGCTTGTTTACAAAGCACACATCGATCAGTAATAGGGACCCCTCTTCTTCTGTATTATCCACAGTAGGAAGTTTTCCTTGCATTGCTAGAGTAGTTATGAAACCGTGTTTAGGGATAACAACACTGTCCCAAACTACTTTGCTCCACTTTACCTTTGGCTGCTTGTCCCTGTAGAAGTCATAAGCCTTTTTAAGACTGTAATTCTTCTTTCCTGCCAGCTTAGAATAAGCTTTCCAGCACCCTTACCATTCTGATACTGATTCAGGAGTTGGTCCCTGATCTTTATAATTCCTCTCCAAGACTCGGGATCACTTGCTTTGCATTTGATTTCCCAGAAATTTTGGCCCTTGATTCAGTAAGCTTTAATCCAATCACACCAGATGCTTTCCTGGTTATTCGGCAATTTCCAAATCCATTTGGTCATGAATGATCTATTCCATGCCAAAACTTCTTTAATGCTGAACCCTGCTTCATCCTTGGGAGTACAACAACTTTTCCAATTTTTAAAGCTCATCCTTCTCTGCTCCTCATCAAAATTACATAAGAAATCTTTACAAATCCTTTTGATAACTCCCCTAGGCAGTAAGATACTTGCACACCAGAAATTCTCCAACCCAAAGATTACAGAGTTAATAAGCTGGACTCTCCCTGCATAAGAAAGCATTTGGGCTGACCAATGCTTAACAGTTTTACTTATTTTCCCGATCATCACCTGATATACCTCAGCTTTCATTCTTTTTGAATGCAAAGGCATTCCCAAGTACCTGAAGAGAAACTTTCCCTCAGTGAAGCCAGCCTCTGTCAGAATCCTCTCTTTCACATCGGCTTTTACTCCACCAAATTAAATCTCAATCTTATTAGGATTAGCTTCAAGACCTGACATCTTAGCAAAAATGTTCAGGCTTTTTACCACTGACATAGTTGAAGGGAGATCTCCTCTCACAAAGATCATAAGATCATCTACAAATGTGAGGTGGGTAAGGTTTATTTTAACACATTTAGGGTGGTAAGAGAAAAGATCATAATCAGGCATTGATCTTAAGTATCTGGACAAGATTTCCATGCTGAGAACAAAAAGCTAAAAAGATAAGGGATCTTAATAGAGTAGAAAGGAGTGACAATGCAACCCATAATCCATTCAATGAGGATATCAGGAAATTTGAGAGATAAGTCGTTATTATTAGGCAAATTACCACTATTCCTACTAAACTAGCAAGGGTAAGTGGGTATCGTATCCACAAGGAAGAGGAAAAGTCTAATATGCGAATTCTATGCGGAAAAAAACTGAAAACAAATTAAATAAAACAATTAAATGGGGGGTTTTTGGTTTGAAAGTTAGATTAAAGTGAAATAAACGAGATATCAAGTTGATTAAAGCGACCCTCGGTGATAATCTATTCTAACACCCTAGTATAGTAAGTTTTACCTCTCTATAATATTACCAATTCATTAACAATCCCGGTTTTAACCAATTAATCCTCTTTTATGGGGAATTTGAGCAACCGCTACCACATTCTCCTCCTTTTAGTCCTAATTTGTCTAGTGACCACTCAAACAAATCACAACCAAAGGCATGAAGAGCAAGGGCTAATAAAAGATTGAGAACAACCCAAATTAGTATCTAATTAGGCGCAACCGCGACACTAATCAAATCTAATCTATTAGTTGCCTAAATAATCCCTAAATCACTAATTAGCCGCAACCGCGACACTAATCATGTGAAAGTTGATTCCTTTTAGGCTAATAATCAATGACCACCAATTATCAACCAAGCATATGAAATACCCAAGTCTAATCTAGTAGCTAATTAGATAAAACAAGGATAAATCATGCATTAAAGAACAATGAATTAATTATAATGAAATTAAAAGCAAAATAGAGAGAAAAATACTTACTAATACATAGGATGAAGAATTTATTACACCAAGAGTTTAGGAAGGTGATTAGCCTTCCATACTTAATATTACAAAAAGATTTGAGATGAAAAACATAATGAAAAAATTAAATTTCCTTGAGTTTCTCTCTCTAAAATGAAAACTAGATGAAAAATAATATGAAAGGTGATGATTACTAGGGAGGGGTTATATGACCCTTTTATTAAAGATAAGTACAAAAGACACTACAAGACGAAATAGATATTTCTTAAGCAAAAAGAAACCATCATAAGCCATAAGGAGGCTTCCCGGAAAGCAGCTTTCTCGACTCGAGGAGGAAAATTCTCGAGTCGAGCATCTGAATTCTCGACTCGAGATAACTCCTTCTCGAGTCGAGAGTTCTCTTTATCGACTCGAGGAAACTGCTTCTCGAGTCGATAAAGTTGAATGTCTCGCCTTCTTCTCCGCTCCTAATCTTGAGCTTCCGTTTGAAATCCGCTACGCACCCGAGCCATCCTCTCCATGAATTACGATTCGAATCAAGGCTCGGTACTCCAATCTCGTCCACGGCTTACCAAAATGTCTTGAGCAATAGAATTCTCGTAAAACCTACGTATAAGCTCTAACACTACTCCAAATGATGTGGTTCACGAATCACGATAAAACCATGCTCCAATACACCCCAAGACGCCTAAAACATGCGGATTAACACACTACCATTGCGCCACATCAAACTCCTCCATGCTTAGACCATTACTCGTCCTCGAGTCATCCAATCCTCCACACTTGTTACCTTGGTCCCTCTTGTAGCACGGGGTGAATCACAACTTTCAACTCCTCCAAAACAAAGAATTGCAAGCTATCAAAACACTATCATCATAATGCAAGAGGATTTCTAAACTAGGACCACCAATTACTATCACCGAACCTCCTTATAACTCCCATAGTGATCCTAACCCTTTACGCCCCAAACTCCTCATCTTATGTCGCCCGCCATGGATTATCTCAATTTTTTTTTTTTTTTGCAAACGGAAAATAAAATCACACTTATATTTCAAACAAAGTGACAAATGGCAAACCAAATTACACTATCATGCCAAGCGTCTCCCGCATGCTTGAACCTCGTCATTGCCCATAATGACCATCAACACACCAACCGAAAGATTGGGCAACCACGAGTTAGGGAGGGGGAGAACCAACAAAACATCCGCAAGCATCCCATACAACTAGTGCAATAGAAACTGTCTCATCTCATCAAGTGAAGAAATAACGGGCTCTCGGGCCAAGAGCCACCCACTCTACCTCACTCCCCTATCTTCCTCGAAAAAGATTCCTCCCTCGTCTCACTACTCCATCTCCCTCATGAATAATGACAGTAACGCGTCATCCTCCAATAACAACTAACCATCCCAAAAACAACCCAACCACGATGAACCAAACACGGCTATTTTATTGGTTTGAGGGGTAAAATGAGGTGGGTAGAACAAGAATAACGGGGGGGAACAAACGCGGTGAGGCACAAAGAGAGATGGTATAGAAACGGTTAGTGAAACGGGAGGGGAAGTAGAGGCTAGAATCGAGATTGAGAGAGAAAAGTTAAGGGAAAAGAAATCATACCTCGTGACAACTCCATTTCCCTCAATTATCGTCAATGCAAGTGGCTCATGGTCCAAAGACCGGTAGAAGAGCCACTCTCTCACCTCACAACCCCGTCTTCCTCAAAATATGTCGCCTCCTATCACCTTACAAAATCCTATCCCCCTCGTGTGTTTGTTGGACCGTAATGACTCCACACCAAAAGTCGTCCAAAAACCGAAAATAGGCCATTTTGTGAATGTTTTGTGAGTTGCGTGCCAAATGTCAATGGTTCAAGGATCAAAAAGCATGTGGAACAAACGGGGGGTCAATATCAAGAGAGATGGTATAAAATATGGGGCAAAACAGGGTGATGGAGTGACTCAGCTAGAAATGAGATGAGAAAAAAAAAGTGTAGGGAAGAATGTATTCATACCTTGGCTTCTCCCAAATGAATGGCAAATGTCACGATAGAAATAAGAGTAAAACACAAAAACAAACACACAAAGCAAATAATACTCGGAAATCGGTTAGACAGCATGATACAAATATACAAGCAAGAACAATAATCCTCCCCCATGCTCTATATATGTCAATAAATGCAAATCAAGGCACAAGGAGGGAGGAGGTGCGTACCTCAGTACGATGGGCCCTATGGTGGGAAGTGCTGGCCGTGGAGGTGAAGTTGACGCAAACGCTCATCAATCTCAGTGAAATCTGGGGCTACATGGGTCGCTTCTAAGTACATCAGGGCCCTCTCAACTTGGGTGTCCTGAATGGTCATCCTATGGTCCAACCCATCAAGTCTCCGACCGAACTCCTGCATCTGATGCCCGTAGCTCGCCATCTGCTAATCGACTCCAACAAACCTCTGGCCGAAACTTTCAAACTGCTGGCCTATCTGCTCACCATATTCGTCTAGCCTCTGGCCATATGTCTCTAATGGCTGGCCAAAACCACCAAGGTTCTGCTCAACGCTCCCTCTCCAAGCATCAAACTCCGGGGGGAATGCTACCTGGGGAACGAAGCCGGGGCCACCCAACTCAACTCTTGGGCGTGCCTCGAGCTCCTCGATCTCAACTCGTGTAACCCTTCCGGCATCCTGCACAATACGCAGAACCTGCCCCTCTACATACAGATCCTCAGCACCCTGGTCATCCTCTATCCTCAGGCGGTCTGGGTTAGGGAGCCATAAATAGTTCTGATGATCTGTCCCCAACGTCCAGTGATACCGTCCGGCATAATCCCTCATGCAACTTAATAGGAGTGATCCATCGAATCCTGCGTAGCAAGGCGATGTTGATCAAGGGCAGGTCATCTAAGGCGTCCTCCTCATCGACCCCCGGAATCTCACAACTCCGAGCCATCAAAGTAATCATACCGCCCAACCCAATGGAGTGATTCAGAGTGCCACGGATGGCTGCACACGCACCAATGAACAGTCGAACCCAAGGAGGAAGCCCGTTCTCACCTGGGATAAAAGAAGCTAAAGCGCCCATCTCCAACTGCTGCACGTGGTTGGGCTCACAATGCCCGAACACGCACATCCCTAGCACCCTGTAGATAAGTCGCAAGGCGGGGTGAGGGAGCATAGTTATCATAGGGCCACTCGGATAGACCAAATCCCGAGTGAGCTTCTTCCAGAGCGGAGCCACCTCGTCTCCTCCAAAAGAGACATACACCCCGGTCTCCTCTGTCTGTCTCTTCCAACCAAAATATGCCTTAAAATCCCTATACGTCCATACCCATGGAGCGTAGCCCAAACGAAGGCAACTCTCTCATTCTCCGGATCATGAACAAAAGTAGCAAGAAACTCGTACGTCCACCTCTCATATGTGGGGGCCCACTTGGGGAGACACCCCAACATGCCCCCCTTTGGCAAAAGGTATCGTACCGAGTCCACGAATCCGAGACTCTCTAAATAGGGACATCGAAAAATTTGGTGGGAAACAACCTACCACGCTCCACTAAAGAGTTAAACAACACCTTCTCCTCAATACTCAAACCCTCTACGTGGAGCGTCTCATAGTGTTTAGGGTCGGGGGTCTTTCTTGATTTTTTCTTTGAAGACCCGGCCTCATTGTCGTTCCAAAATGGGCTCAAAATGAAAAATTTGAGCAAAATTGATCCTCCAAATTGCTAGTAGTAGTCTCACCACTGCCCCTAGGTGCTTTTCCACCCTTGAAATCGACCCAAAAGCTCCAAGAAACAAAAGCCCCAATTTCTAGGGTTCTTGAGAAAAAATGAAAATTTTGAGTGGAAATTGATGAAATAAGTGTTTTTGGGGTTGATTTGTTGTTTGTGGAGTGACTTTTGTGAAGAAATTGGAAGTTTGGGAGTGATTTTGTGTGATTTTGTGAAGATTTGAGTGAGTTTGAGTGTTTGGGGGTGTTGGTCGAAAATGGTAGTGAGAAAATAATGAAGACGTGAAGTGGGGAGCATGAAGGAGGAGTCGGGCTTAAAACGCGAAAAAAACTGGACAAAATTGCTCTTCTCGAGTCGAGAGCTACCTGTCTCGACTCGTGGCATCTGTTCTCGACTCGAGGATTGTACCTCTCGAGTCGAGATGAGTGTTTTTCTGAAAAATTTTAGCTACGGCCTCTACTCGAGACCCTCTTATATATCTCGACTAAGGGTCTTCTTCACCCAACTTCTTTTTCACTTTATCTTGCTTGAAATTCAAAACAAAATCGATTTCCGAAGTACTAAAACACACCATGTCACACATATATACACAAATGGCTCGGGTTGCCTTCCGAGTAGCGCATTTGTTTAATGTCGTTGGCTCGACTCATCAAAACTCTAACCGATCAACCATAGCCAAATCTCAATACATCCAACCCACAACTTGACGTTTCACCCTTGACCCTCCATCTAGCAACACCTTTACCCCCAAATTACCCCTTTTTGTTCTTTGAAACACTCGGAATAGTTTTGTTGGCTCTCGATTCCTGCAAAACCGACAACAAAGATTTTCCAAATAATGGGGGTGACTTGATTAGTGTAGAATGCATCCCTTTCACATGAGACGTCACATTTTTCACACATTTCAAGGAGATACACTTCACATTTTCAATTTTGGGGTCGGGGGGATCATGCTTGGGAATTTTTACAACACATGTAGCAATTGAGTGGACCGAATTATCATCACCAATATCATGATTGGACTCATAAACATGTCGTTCTATCCTACGACCATGCATTAGCCTCTAATGCAATGATACCGTTATGCATATCAATATTTACCATAGCGGTTTTCATGAATGGACGTTCTAGAAGGAGAGAGGGTCATGCTTATGATGATTCATATCAAGAACATAAATACGCGGGAAACACAAGATTTTGTATTTTAACATGCACGTCTTTCACAACTCCTCTAGGATAAACTCTCGAACGATCCGCTAGCTCTATCACAACATCGGTTTCATGCATTGATTTGAATTTCATGGAATCATAACATGATGATGGTAAAACATTGTTTGATGCACCTAAATCTTGCATAGACTTAGGGAAAGTGGTGTTACCTATGGTTGCCGGAACGGTGAACATACTGGGATTACCACACTTTATAGGTAGCCGTTGTTGGAAAACGGCCGAAACTTGTTCACTCATCACCACTTTCTTCTTGTCCCTAGATTTCGGCTTCCTTTTGACCGTGCATATGTCTTTCAAGAATTTAGCTGCCTTCGGAACACTCTTCAAAAAGTCAAGGAATGGTATATTCACTTTGCACTCTTGAAAAACAGCGTACATGTCGGAGTTGTGGGCGTACTTCCGAGTGTCTTTAAGTGCCTCGGGAAACGGAACATCAACCCCATCTTCCCCATCTTGAACTATAGAAGAATCAACAGACAAAGGGGGAGGAAAAACAGGTATCCCGAGTCGAGAAGCAGGAGTCTCGACTCGAGAATATGGCCTTTCGACTCGAGATGTTTTGTCCTCGGGTCGAGGCGTAGGAACAGAGTAGATGTTTGGAATGACCAATTTCTCGACTCGAGGTGAGCCCATCTCGACTCGAGGCATGTGCTTCTCGAGTCAAGGCCGGATGGTGTGATGTCGTAGTCACCCAAATTAAACCCTAAATGATTAACTAGTAGTTAGTGTAAGTAGGGGTCGATCCCACGGAGAAAATGCACTTTTATCAACAAATTTTTATGTCATATAAGCACCATTGTCATCAAAATTTCTAAACTAAATTACAAATACGAAATCAACTATAAACTAAATTATAACGAAAACAATACAAGGGAATACATGGTAGTGTCTAAATAGCAATTGATCACAAAATGAAAATCAATTCACATAATTTTAAATATTAACCATGAATGTAGATAAGTTCCTACACCCTACAATGTCCATATAATCGATAAATCAAACAAGTTCTTGAAATATCATCTAACCAAATAGCAATCTAGAACAAGCTCTCTAGACTCGACTATCCAATTACAATAACGGACACACTAAGGTCAATTTAAGCCACGAATACATAAGCTCGGTTCGTGCAACTTAACGAATTGATAATTTCGGAAGATAAGACAAGTTTTAATTACAAGTCCGATAAACCGGTGCTACTCTTGGTTAGACAATCAACAATTACGGGTTAATCATACGAGCCTAGCATTCAACTAATAAAATCATACAATCGATGTGCACTCGATCAGATAATCAATTGGTTGTTTCTTAATCACAATTAGCAATTCAATTCAGAGAGTAATGAAATCAAAGATACATTCTAACAAATTCGCTATTCCGATACTACACAAATTCCCCAAAGCTAAGACGTTAGCCTACCATATGAAAATGTAATGAAGAACACGATTAACGAACTAAATTAGTAAAACTAGAAAACTAGAAATTGAACAAGTAATCATCAAGCGAATAAACAAAATAAAATAATAATGAAACCTGATTATTGAATTGAAGAATTGAAAGAGCACCGCTGAATTCTTATAAAATTATGTGACAATCATATAAATCTTCTACAAATTAAAGGCCTAATGGAAGTATGGAACTAATAACTGCCCCCTTGAAAGGGGAACGAGAGCCCTTGTGCATCAAATGGTATTTTCCCTTTTATAATGGTTTGTTGAATCACATGCATAACGTCAACTGTCGCATAACTGTTATTTCCTGGATTTGCATTTGGGCTGGATCATAAATGGGCTTCAACGTTGGATTTTGGCCCGAGATGTAACATCCGAGTCTTTCGTCTTTTTAATTCTTGTACAAAAAAGTATTCTTCCTGCGTAAAAATAAATGTACGGTAGTAAACCACTCTAAGACAGGAAAATAGTGTAAACTAATAAATTTTACGAGAAATCGAATTAAAATCAAGAGTAAGAGTATTAAAATATAACGGTATTTTTGGCCCTATCACCGGAGATCAGAATAGTAGTTTTCATAGGGCAAATCCTCGACTAGAGGGGCTCCTTCCTCGACTCAATTTTTTTCTGAACTTTCTCCATGGTCTTTCCATTGTTCACACTCCTCTCCAAGTATCTCCATTTTTCGATTTCCATCTTCAATTTCGATGTGAGGTTTCCTACCACTTCGTAGGCCAATGAAACTCACATTTTTGATAGGATTTGACTCGGTTTGAGATGGAAATTTGTTGGAACCCTTAGACTCGAGTCGATTTACCACGCTTGCTAGCTTGCTCATTTGACTCTCAAGATTTTGAATGCTTGCCTTCGTTTCTTGTTGATTACTCACCATTGATTACCACGCACCCGAGCCATCCTCTCCATGAATCACGATTTGAATCAAGGCTCGGTACTCCAATCCCGTCCACGGCTTACCAAAATTTCTTGGTCAATAGAATCCTCGTAAAACCCACGTATAAGCTCCAACACTATTCCAAATGATGTGGTTCATGAATCACGATAAAACCATGCTCCAATACACCCCAAGACGCCTAAAACATGCGGATTAACACATTACCATTGTGCCACATCAAGAGCCTCCATCATTTCTCTGATAAAGCTCCAGCTCAATGAGTCGAAAGCTTTTCTTATATCTACCTTCACTAAACACCTATGATATGGGTCTAAAATCAACCACACTACTGGCACTCTTTTTTTTTTTTGGGATCAGAGTCACCATAGTGACATTGCTGCTTTACACATCATTTTCTTCTCAAAAAAATCCTTCACAACTTTACTGAAATCCTTCCCAACTGTTCCCCAATTTGATATGAAAAGGCCTGGAGAAAATCCATCTTGCCCAGGGCTTTTATTAACATTCATACTGAAAAGAGCTTGCTTAATCTCCTCTTCTGAGATAGGAGCACTCAAGATGTTTTGATGATCCTTTGATAAGACTCTGCCCCTTTGAACAAAATTAAGATCAAGATGCTCCACTTTCCTTTCTGCACCAAGCAAGTGTTGATAATAGTCCAGAAAAGCATTGACGACTCCTTTCTGATCTTTATGCAACACCCCATGCCTGTCAATGTTTGACCAATACTGCTCTGACTCTTCCTTTCCGCAATTTTGGCAAAAAACATACCTCGAGCTGAAGTCAGACTCCTTTATGTGGTGTACTTTGGCTCTTTGATAAAGCATACTTAATTCAGCTTTTTTTTTATTTTCATGAACTTCTCCTTAATCTCCTTACAATCCTCAATGATTTGCTGATCAAAAGGATTTTCCTGCAACTTAAATTGGCAGTGAATCAAATCTTGTCTCAGATCTTCCACTCTTTTGCTCAAATTTGTGAATTGTGCTTTGTTTAGTTGGCACAGTCCATGTTTGACATTTCTGAGCCTCTGGAAAAGTCTAAACATAGTTGTCCCTTTGACTGGCTTTTTCTAAGCTTCATTCAAATATCCTTGAAGTTTTTATGAGTCTCCCACCAATTCAGATACTTAAACATTTTTTTCCTTTCTTGTGGTTGCGGGCTTGAAATCAGCAAAAGAAGAAAAATGTTTTACTCTCCATTCATCATTGATCAAAGCTCTATCCAATTTACACCAGCTCCTAGTGCTCCCATCTTGACTGTTTGTCCAAGTCAGATGACACCCTTGCCCCCTGATGTCATCTAAGCAGCATGAGTTGATACAACTGTTGAAATCATCCATACATGCAGTTGAATGAGGAGCTCCACCCTCCTTTTCCGAATGTGATCTAATCACATTTAAATCACCTAAGACAATCCAAGGGTCATTGACAACCTTTAAATCATTCAACTTGCCCCATAAATCTTGCCTCTCCTTTGCACATTTACTGGCATAGACCATGGTAATCCAAATTATACAATGAGAAGTAATGTGATAAACTTTACAGTGCACAAATTGGCTACCCGAATCCCTTATCTCAACCTTCACGTCCCTTTCATTCCAAATAAACCAAATTCTCCCATTATAATGACGATTGTAGTTATTATAGCTTTTGTAGTTCTTACAATTTCTCTTAATAATATCCTTATACTTCCTTTCCTTAACCCTTGTCTCTAACAAACCAAAAAGGTCAACCTGAGGCTTCAACAAGAAGCCCTTTGCTTCTTGCTGTTTGAGGGTTTCATTCAACCCTCGAATATTCCAAGCACCAATAATCATTGTTATGAAGGAGTGCCCGGAGGCTCCTCATCCCCTAAGAAATCAATGCTTTGTTTTATCTCATTCAACTCGTCTTCCAGATGAATACTCCTCAATCCCAAACTCCCAAATCTATTCCTAGTTGCTGTACTGTTGGAGTAGATTTGCTTTGCGTTCTAGCACTCCTGACCTTCCTTCTTGTGACAACTCTAAAGCCTAGATCATTTGCTGTTTCTTTTGGTGGAGGTGTTGACTTCAATATGATTTTCTTCAATTATTTCCTCTTGTTTAGCATGCTTTGGAATTTCCTCAGACTTATCAGGCTCAGGCACTACTATCTTCTCTTTCTCCTTCATTGTGGGATTGCAGCCTCCTTCGGCCTGTAAACCAGTTTCCGATGAACAGATTTTCCTGCATTGTTCAATCTGCATTTCCCCTCCAAATGACCCAATTTCTTACATTTCTGGCAGAAGAAAGGGACCCACTCGTATTCTGTTCTCTGATGAATAGATTCCGAGAATGGGGTTTTCAGGACCAGAGATTCAGGAAGATGCTAGGAGACATCTACCTCAATCAGAACTCTCGCAAATGCTAGTTTTTCTTTGTGAGTAGTGGTATAATCCGCACAGATAGGATTTCTAATCTTGCTAGCAATTTTGCTTAGAGCTTGAGCTGACCAAAACCAAGGATCCAACTCGGGGAAGAAAACCCAGACTGGAACCACATATATTTTGTCGAGCTCAAGTGAAATGTCAGGCCCCCATTTCTCCAAAATCAGAGCATTCCCACTGATTCTCCATGGCCCTCCTCGTATAACCTCAGTTGCAACCTCTGCATTTGCAAACCTCATAATAAACCACCACTTCCTGTAATAGTAGACCTTTGGAACCTCAAGACCTTTCCAGTTCTTCCCAACAAAATCCTGCATCTCCTTAAGAGTTGGTTTCGCCCCAATCACATTTTCGACCAAGGAATTTTCCCAAAATTTGACTTCCCCATTTATATCCTCTGAATCTATAACAACTTCTCCATCTTTCGCACTATTTTTACTAAATTTCAAGCTCATACCCACTTTTGGTTTGGGTCCAACTATCCCAGTCCAGGCTTTTTTTTATTATGTTCTCATTAGGTTTCCCCCCTGGTTTAATCCTTCATTCAATTCAGAATTCTGCCCAGCTCCTATGTTCTTTGTAATTGCAGGAATAGGAACATTTTTGAGCTAGTTTTGATGAAGAACTCTTACCAGATTTCTCCAACGCTTCCCCGATGAAATCATTGAGGTTCAACGACGACGGTGGGAGCTGGGTTGATGTTACTTCCGTGGGTTCCTCATGATTCTTCACCGAATTAGTATCATTCTCTTCAGTTTGAACTGCTGAGTTCGATTATGTAATTCTTTTAGGTGGTCGCCCTCTTCTTTTCGCCATGTTAGCAAGCTTTCTTCTTTGTTTTTTCAGGTGTCCGTACTGATGCTTGGAGAGCAAGCTAGCTCATCTCAACATGACTTTTTTCTTAATTTTGTTAACAATTTTATTCTTACTAGAGTAAGTTTTACCATAACGAACGGTGTGGGGGCTTAGATAGTATCTCAGCTCCCCGCCAATTTCTTGTAAATTACTATTGATTAATCGTGATAATAATAATCATTTTGATAAATAATAATAATAATAATAATAATAACAATAACAATAATAATAATAATAACAATAATAATAGTAATAATAATAATAGCAACAACAATCAATACAAAGGAGAGATTTTTCAGGGGCCTACGTCGAAAGTTGAGGTTTTGGAGCTCATGGAGAGAGTCCAACAATTATAATATTTTAGAAATTTAGATAAAGTTTAAATTGTACATAATAATAAAGGAGGGATTTTTCAGGGGCCTATGTCAAAAGTTGAGGTTTTGGAGCTCATGGAGAGAGTCCAACAATTATAGGATTGTAGAAATTTATAGGAGTGAAGAATTGGGAAAGAGTAGTCACATTCCAGCAAGAGGTTGAAGGATTAACAACCGAGGGTACTAAAAAAGAATCAAGACAAGGGGTAGAAGAAACATTTGGCAGAGGGGAGGGTTGTCTACCTAAAATCCAACAATCTTTGGGGATATTTACCTTCTTGCCTTTTCCCAAATGCCAACCAAACCCAAGACGTAGGGCAATTTTAGCTTTGGTAATACCTTGCCACGCACATTAAGGTCGGTAGCGAAGGCTCTTGGAGGAAGAGAGGCACGAGAGATCCTTGGGATATTTACATGAGTATAAACGTGACAACAAAAGTTGAGGTTTAAGAAGGACACGGTCCAAGTTTTTACAAAGTAGGGAGTTATTTATATGGTTAATGTTTCGGATTTGAAGACTACCCAATTTCTTTGGAGCATGTAACACGTCTTTGGAAATCCAGTGTAGTCCTTTAGAAGCCGAACTTGATTTCCAGAAGAAACTGATTATCAAGGCTTCAATTTTGTTGCAGAGTTGCTGTGGAAGACGGAATACCGACATAACGTGATGCAGTGAAGAAAGCAGAACTACATTTATAAGAACCACTTTTGCTGCTCGAGAGAAATGAAGAGTATTCCATTGAACAATCCTATTAAGAATTCGGTCAAAAAGAAATTGAAAAGCAGATCCCTTTTTGCGCGGAAGATCGATGGGCACACCTAGATACAATCCGAATTGCAGTCGAGATGCGATGTGAAGCTCATTGCAAAGATAGGATTTAAAATCCTCCGGAGTATTCGGGCTGAACTGAATATAAGATTTATTGTAATTGATCATTTGCCCTGAAAGTTGACAGAAATCATTGAGTATTGTCCGAATAGCAGATCATGAATCAGGCGTAGCTTTGAAGCATATTAGCGAGTCATCTGCAAAAAAAAGGTGAGTAATAGATGGACTATTTCGAGATAGACGAATACCTTGAATTTCACCTTTAGATTTAGCAGCAGTGAGCATCAAATAAAGACAAAATGTTCATACAAAGAATGAACAGTGCTGGAGATAGCGGATCCCCTTGTCGAAGTCCACAATGAGGGGTAATCTGAGTGCTTGCCTCTCCATTGATCAGAAATCTTTAAGAGACAGTTGTTACGCATTGAGATAGGAGATGAATCCAAGAGGGAGGGAACCCATAGCGACAGAGGATATTAAGTAAGAAAGCCCAAGAGACTCTGTCAAACGCTTTGTTCGTATCTAGCTCTAAAAATGCCAAGCATTGGGTCCCCTTTGTGTGTTGGTTTAGGAAACACATCATTTCATGAGCAAGTAAACATCTATCCGTGATGAGTCTCCCAGATTTAAAAGCCGATTGTGCATCAGCAATCAAGGAAGAAAGCACTTGAGAGAGTCTAGAAGATATAACTTTAGCCACTCCTCTGTAAAGAACATTTGTCAAACTGATCGGCCGGAACTGGCCAATTTCTTCAGGATTGCTAATTTTAGGGATGAGGACAATAGAGGTGTTGTTCCATTCCTTGAGAATAAATCCCCAATTTAGAAAATTACAAATGGCTTGGCTTATATCTCCTCCGATGGAATGCCAATATTTTTTGTAAAAAGATCCCGTAAAACCATGTGGCCCAGGTGACTTATTATTAGGGAGGGATTCGAAGACCGAGTAAACATTACCAATGGTAAAAGGCCGAGACAAATGGGCTGGTGAGATGACAGGGATGTTGAGCACATTTAAACTGGATCCTAATTCATTGGAAGACGGGCAGGGGTCAGAGGCACTATAAAGCTGTTGAAAGTGATTCAAAATCAAATCATGAATTTCAGCAGACCCTGTAATTCAGTAGCCGAAACCATCTTTAAGGGCAATAATTCGGTTTTTTGTTGACAAGCTTTACGGCGAGCAAAAAAATAAGTTGTCGGAAGGTCATTGTGCAAATTGTGCTTCACTTTTGCCCGTTGAACCCAGTACATCTGTTTTCGCTGAATATCTTCATGAAATTGTTGTCGGAGTAATTGAAAAGAGTTAGCACTGGTCATGGAATTTATGTCGTTGGCTGAATTGACTAGCTTGTGTGTAACATCACGCCAATTAACACCATGAAATTGCCGATGTTGAAGACACCACTCCATAATCTGAAAAAGGATGTGGGATAATTTCCGAGAACTATTGAACATTGAGGATCCATCTCGATTTTCCTGCTAATTGGAGCTTACAATGTCGGCTATAGTTGGAAAATCAAGACACCAATTTTCAATCTTATAAGATCGCTTAGGCCGAGTGGTGGAAGGAGAACAATTGAGGACGATTGGAGCATGATCCGAGAGGAGCAACGCTTGATTTAGTACAAAGGCATTTGGAAAAAGTGTCTGCCAAGAAGTGGAGCAGTACACATGGTCCAATCTTTCTAGGATCAAATCATTACCTTCTCGATTATTTGTCCATGTAAATTTTGGTCCACGGAAGGGAATGTCTAACAACTGGTTTTCATGGCGCCAGTCGATGAAAGGGGACTGACCAACAATGTCACAAGACCCACCCAATTTATCATTGAAGAATTCAATTTGAGTAAAATCCCCTATTAGCATTATTGGTGTGAAATATGTTGTAAGAGATGAAATGCGTGACCAAAGAGCTGGCCGAAGATTGACACACGGTTCCCCGGCCCGTACACAAACAACCCATACAATTTACAAGAAATATTAATTTACAAAGTAAAAACTGCTTGTCAAGCAACAAAGGCAAAAGCTTGATCTCAGCACTCCACCGAATAAATAACCCGCCGCTTAGTCCCTCGGGATCTACACCACAAAATTGAGGGAGTTGCACACTTGAGGTCTTACTTACAGCCGTAGCCACGGAGCATTTTATTTCTTGTAAAAACGTTCTAGATACATGTTGGGAGCGAACTAGCCAGGACATATAAGGAACCACAGGAGAGTCCGCATCTCCTAAACCCCTGCAGTTCCAAGATAGTATCTCCACTTATGAGTTGGTGGCTTGTCAGGGGTAGCCACAAAACCCTTTGGAGGAGTAACTGCAGAGCTTGTATAAGCACCATCTGATGTAAAATTTGGATCACGAGCAGGCCTGTAAAAACGTGATTTCCCCCGGAATCTTCTAATATGAGGGGCAAAAAACCTTCTTGCAGATGCATGAGGAGTCCAATCATCAAAGATATGAACACCAAGGTCGGAAATTAAACAGTCTTACGCTTGCGGGCTGCGGCCAGATGAAACACTCGTTGTGGAGAAACTGCAATCATATCAGGAGAAACAGGTCTCTGACTGATGGTTAGGGAGTCAAAGGAAGATCCTGACCGAACGGACTGGTAACTGGAAGAGGCTCTAGAGAGGGACAGAAAATCCGAAGGCCAGGTGGAAGAGTTCTCAGATGAAACGGAACGACCAAGAGTAGGTTGGTTAGATGTTGGATATGGAAGTGGGTTTAAAGAGGACTGGTCGTTTGTGTTTGGGACAGGGAATGAGGAAATGGGCTGAGTTGAGCTTGGATCCATGTTGGTATTAGGGTTGGGCAGGAGATGAGAGATTTTGGATTGGGTGGTGTGAATATCTGCTTGGGCTGGATTTATAGGATTGTAGGGTTGTGGATGTGGATGAGGATGGGTGTGATGAATGTGAAACTTGGGCCGGATAATGGAGACACGTGGTGTGGGACTTTTGATGTGTCTAAGCCCTATAGATAGTCAATTGAAGTGTCTATGCAAGTGGGCTACTTTTTTGAGTGGTGGATTGATTGGGTTTGCACCGTCCTTGGACGCGTATGGGCTGGATGGATGAGGGTTTAAGTTTGGATGGGTAGATATGGGTGAGGATGGGGTAGTAGGCCCATGTGAAGTAAAAATACGTGGCTCCGTTTGAGGAGGCGAGATAGGATGAAAGTCAATATCCCTGCCAGATGTTCTTATTGCAGTAAAAAAAACCCATGTGAAGGGTTAAGATGAGCAAGATAACCTTGTCGAGCTTCGTCCACGTGTATACCGAACCCAGGAGGACGAGTGATAGGGCTGGCGTCATTAGCTGGAGTATGCCTGACATCAGGACTAGGTGCTAGTTATCTCATCGTCATCTGGGTCAGGAGCTCGAAATCTGTTTTGTGGAGGTTGTGGTGCCGGAGGTGCCGCTGATGGCGGTCTACTTGATGGACCTTTTTCCACAGGATCCTGAGGATCATGAGGCCCCAATGGATGGCCCCCTGAGGACGAGGTTGACGAGTGAACCATATAAGAATCTCCATCTGTGTCCCAATCAAATAGAACCTGGTCAGAAATCCATGATGGAGGAGGTGGCCGGAACACATTAACTTGAGTCGTAAGAGTATGAGTTGTAGCTTCAGTGCCAAAGATCATGTTGGTGTACAATTGTTCATCAGGTTGGCCCGTACTAAGTGTATTACCTTGTCTTTCAAGCTTCCCGAATTGACGATGCCCAAGTTAACCTGGGAAGGAGAATTTCTGCAGTATGAAGGTCGATGCCCCACCATACCACATTTTTTGCAGAAACGAAAGATACCACAGTAACGAAAAGATAACCAATAAGTTTGGCCATGATCTTCCAGGTTCACAAAACAACCCGAAATTAGAGGTTTTGAAAGATCAACAATTACCCGAGAGCAAGTTGCATCATCTAATGGCTTGAAACCTAGAAATGGGTGACGGGCTTCTAGCGGACCTATATGATCTAAGATATGATCCGCAACTTCCGGATCACGGAAGAGAATCGGCAGCCCGTGAACGATCACCCAAAGAGGGACCTTATGAAAATCAATATTTTCTGGAATAGAATTCCAGGAAGCATGCCGTAACACTAACAAACGCCCTTCAATATTAACACTTCCCAGATTAACAAGCACATGCAAGTCTTCGATATGGCTAAACTCTAAAAGGTAAAAGGGATAAAGAGGCTTTACCTTAACTTTACCCCCAAGAACCCAGTTGTTGTTAATTGCATGTTGAAGATGATCAACGCCTTTGTCCTTTTGATCCAGAAAATTTTCAATTAAAACTCTGTCGAAATTAATTCCACTTACACTAAACCGAAGATGCACTACGCGTAAAATTTTCGAAAATTACAACCAATTGATTTACTCTTTACCTTCTTGGATTCTAGAGGATAGCTTCATCCTCAAGCAATGAGCTTCTCCTACAATCTTTCTAAAGCTTGAATCCATGGCAAAAACTCGAAAAAATAGCAAAATAACTACATAAAAATCTCTACACAAAATACTGAACATAATGATACTAATATCCCTAAAAACGGTGATGCACCCACACACTCGATAATCACCGAATCGGTTCCAATGGCGAAAGAAATGATTGCTGTGCCGATCACATTTGCAGAAATTCTGGATGCAGCAAGGGGGAAAACCACAAGAGGATCAGCTGTAGCAAATCCCAAGCAATCGGAAATAGGCACTGTAAGTTCTTCACCCTCTGTTCATGAAACTAGTAGCCCTGTTATTCCTGGTGGGTTTTTTGAGGGAAATCTATTGAATACTGGTTGTGAAATCAATGGACCTGTTAATACTAGCAAACCTAATGCTAACAACAAAGAGCATGTTGCTTCTCTATTCAATGTGCCTGGTATGAAGTTGGAATTTATCCCTATTGATGTTGATATTCGAATAGAATTGGATGATTTTGAATCGGAATTGAAATACTGGGAAAACACCTTAGTTGGGCATGTAATAGGTACTAAACCAAGTGAAATGAACTTCAATGAATTTGCCAGAAAACACTGGAATTTTGTGAAATTGCCATCCATTCAATACTTTAAGAAAGGGTGGTTTTTCATAAAGTTTGAGACGAAAGGAGAAATGGAGCAAGTGCTGAAAAATGGACCATGGTGCTATGGAGAATGCTCCTTCATTCTGAAAATCTGGACTCCGACCTTCAGTCAGGAAAACTACTAATGTGCCCGTGTGGGTCTTATTTCCGAATTTGGATCCTCACTTTTGGACACCAAAGGCACTTAGTAAGATAGCAAGCTCGATTGGAAAACCTTTACTTGCATATGTGAGAACTACTTTGAAGGAGAAATTGTCGTTTGCTAGAATCTGGTGGAAGTGGATGTCTCGACTGACTTACCTGAAGTAATTACTGTGCACACTCCTTATGGCGAGAGCACACAACATGTGAAGGATGAATGGGTGCCATACTTTTGCTCTTGCTGCAACAAACTTGGGCATTCCAATTCTAGATGCAAGAAGAATAGGAATGCACTTGTGCAAAAACCAAAGGTAGTAACAAACACAAATGAAGAAAAGGCTGAGTCTGAAAAGACAGAAAAGGCTGATTCAGGAAAGGAAGAAAGTGAGTCAGCTAAAATGGATATCCCAAGCACACAGAGGCCGATTACTAGTCCCAAAGCTGCAATTGTCAAGAACAAGACTGATGATGAGGGGTTCACTCCAGTTACAACAAGGAATGCTAAGCTCTTATTGATAAAGAAGTTGGGATATGTGGAGAATAGGTTCAAAGCATTACAGGATAATGAGCACGACTTGTTTCCGGAAATGCTGCAGGACAAACAAAATGAACCAGATGCTCAATGCATCATAGAGGATGGTGGCACTGACCCAGGAGGGGGTCATGTGTTCCAATGATAGTTTCCACATGGAATGTTAGGGGCTGTAACCAGCCCCACAAGCAACAGCATGTCCTTAAACTATTCCAGCAGCATAAGATTGATCTCCTAAGGCTATTAGAAACTAGAGTAAAGCAAAATAAAGGCGCAAATTTACTCAAAAGGAAATTCAGAAGTTATGACTTCTATCATAACTACAATCACCACTATATTGGAAGAATATGGCTCTTATGGAAGAGCAAAGTGGTGAAAGTTCAGATTCTCAAGTCTGCAGCTCAGTACATCCACTGTGACATTACATGCCTAAAAACACAATTCACATGTGAGCTTACAGTAGTTTATGGTCTAAACAAGGGGGAGGATAGAAGAGAACTATGGGAGTTTCTTTCCCAAAGCTCAACTTGTATTCTGAAACCCTGGTTAGTAATGGGAGATATTAATGTTGTTTTGAGCAGTGGAGAAAAGATTAGCAAGGGTCATCTCAATAATAGGGATGTTGAGGAATTCTCAAATTGTCTCAAGCAGGCAAAACTCACTGACCTCCCAGGTTATGGTTGTTTTTATACCTGGAACAACTTTCAAGAGGGTGTAGATGCAGTATGGGCAAAGCTTGACAGAGCATTGGTCAATCACCACTGGTTTTCAAGTGCTATTGCAGCTGATGCAAGTTTCCCTCAACCTGGTTTGTCTGATCACTCACCAGTTCTGGTTGATATAAAGCTGAATGTTATGGAGGGCATTAGATCTTTTAAGTTTCTTAAATGTTGGAGCATGGACCCAAGATACCTGAATATTATCAAAGAAGCATGGGCTAAGCCTAAGCATGGCACTAAAATGTTTAGGTTTATCTCTAAACAGAGGGAGGTAATGAAATCACTTAAAGTTCTGCATAAAGCTAGCTACTCTGGCATCTCTGAAAGGGTTAATAGCTGCAGGAATCAGTTACTCCAAGCTCAGCAAAGGCTCCACAATAACCCAATGAATAGTGATGAACTTCAGGAGGTTAAAAAGCTCAGGTCAAACCTTGAAAAAATGGAAAAAGTTGAGCTGATCTCCTACTATCAGAGAGCAAAAATCCGTGATGTAAAGATGAACGATGCTTCTACAGGATACTTCCATGCCAAAGTCAGAGAGAGGAAAAGCCAGGCTTACATGGGGAGGATTAAAGACATGAATGGTACTGAATATACCAATCATAATGGAGTTGCAGCAGCTTTTATAGACTATTACAAAAACCTTCTGGGAACAGCCCACCCCACTGACGAATACAATGAAAATTTATTTTCTGGTGAAAAACTCAGTGTGGAGGATGCTGATTTTTTGGTGAAAGAATTTACAGTTGAGGATGTTAGGTCTGCTCTAAACTCAATTGATGAAATGAGAAGCCCACGCCCTGATGGTTTTATTTCAACCTTTTACAAAAGCTCATGGGACATCATTGGTCATGACTTATGCAATGCAGTGCTAAACTTCTTCAAATCTGGACAAATGTTCTGTCAAGTTAATAGCACTCTCATTACTCTCATCCCAAAAAAGGACACTCCTGACACAGTGGCTGACTACAGGCCAATCTCCTGCTGCAATACCATCTATAAAATCATTAGCAAAATGATTACAAACAGATTACAAGTTGTTATCTCAAGTATTATTGGGGCTGAACAGTCAGCGTTTGTTCTTGGCAGGAACACATTTGATAACATTATGCTCTCCCAAGAGCTTGTGAGGAAGTATGATAGGAAGAGAGTTTCCTCTAGAGCTACTATAAAGGTGGACATAAAAAAAGCCTTCGACTCTGTTGCTTGGTCATTCCTAGAGAGGATTATGGGCACCATGGGGTTTCCTGGCCAATTCATAACCTGGATCATGAAATGTCTTAGCACGACTCACTTCTCTCTCAATATCAATGGAAGGCATGAGGGTTATTTTGCAGCAAAGAGAGGGCTTCGTCAAGGAGACCCCCTCTCTCCATACTTGTTTGTGATAAGCATGGAAGGTCTGTCTAGAAGTCTTCGGAAGCTAATCCACTCCAAATACTTCAATCAACACCCTAAATGCAACAAGGTAAGCATAAATCATCTCCTTTTTGCAGACGACTTGCTTATTTTCTCAAAAGGTGATCTGAAATCAATAATGACAAATGCTAATACTCTGCATAAATTTGAAAGACAATCGGGTCTTGCTGCTAATCCTATGAAAACCAACATCTATATTGAAGGTGTTAAGGTTGTGATCATGGAGAAAATAGCTGCTAAGACAGGGTATAGCATAGGGAAATTCCCTTTTAGATATCTGGGGATTCCTCTCCATTCATCCAGGCTCACTACGGATATGTACTCCCCTCTTCTAGATAAAATAAGGATGAAAGTTAATGACTAGGCTAATAGCTATCTATCTTTTGTTGGGAAGCCGCATCTTATCAATTCAGTTTTTTGGGTCTGCAAACCTTTTGGGGTTCAGTTTTGTTGCTTCCTAGGGGTGTTTGAAGAAAGTGAGGCAACTATGCAGAGAATTCTTCTGGGGCATTAATGAAGAGCATGGGAAAATCCCCTTTGTCAGTTGGCAAAAGCTGTGCACTCCAAAGAGAGAAGGTGGCTTAGGTATAAAGGAAGTGCTTAGCTGGAATAAGGCACTTGTAGGTAAGTGGATTCTCAAAATTTGTGGCAATCAAAATAGCATTTGGTGTAAATGGGTGAATGCCTACTACATCAAAAATGAAGGATTCTGGAATGTTAGCTGCCAAAATGATTGCTCAAATTCCTGGAAAGCTATTATGATCATCAGAGATGATATTATCACTAACTCAGAAGGCCTGCAGGGAGCTAACTCAAATGTTACAGAATGGATTACAACCAAACAGAAAGGTAAAGCTCTGTACAGTTTCTTTAGGGGTGAGAATGAAGCTGTTAACTGCCACAAGACCATCTGGGATAGCTGTTGTATACCTAAAAGCTCAATTATAACAGTTCTAGCTGTTAGAAACTCCCTTCCCACCATAGATAATCTGCAAAGGAGAGGTCTCAGCATCCCAAACAGATGTGTTCTTTGTAAGAACAATATTGAGACAGTTGCTCACCTGTTCTTTGAATGCAGCACTTCACAGCAAGTCTGGAATAATGTCTTAGCATGGCTGGGTTATACAGGCAGATCATGGAGTCTGAGGCATGAAATAAACTGGTTTAAGCATAAAGTCAAGGGGAATCAAGGTCGACAACACCTCATTCGGAGTGCATTCACTAATACCATCTATGAGTTATGGTTGGAGAGAAATGCAAGGATTTTCAAGGATTTCTCAAGAACTTGTGAGAATATTGCTTGTAAGATCAAATTTCTTAGTTGTATTAGAGCTATCGATAATTTTAGCGATTCTATTCCGAAATAATTTTGTATTTCGTAGTGGCTATCTCTAGGGTGGCTCAATGCTCTCCTTGGAAAGTCTTGTAATAGTTTTCTCCTCACCATTTGTGGATGAATAAAACTATCTATCTCTTTCCAAAAAAGAAGATGCACTACGCCATTTTGTAGTTTATACGGCACTCAATATACAACGGTTTTGAACCGCAGTCGTATATAACACTTTAGACAGCGATTGTTTAGTGATTACACAGCGGTTTGAAAACGTAGTGATATGTTAACATTAGACAGCGGTTTTAGGCCAATATACATCGGTTTTCGTAACAAAAAAAAAGAAAAAAGCAAACGGAAAGTAACAAAATTTGCCCCTTCACATCCTAGAAGCTTCATTTCTTCAATGCTAATAACAACCTAAAAAATAAGGGTTCTGGGTTCCCAATTTTGCTTCTCAGGATCACTCTCAGGATTTCGACAGCCACACCGCCATCGTCTTCCTCCTCAAGCACATCCAGGTATCTCCCTATGTACTAGTAGAAAACCATAAAGTGGCGTCTACGGTTTTTTTATTTGATTTCTAGGGTTTTTATTTATTTGGATCAGCCTAGGGTATTACGTTTGAGAAGTTTTTGTTTCTTGAGGGTCACGCTTGAGAAATTGAGATACGAAATAAAATTACAAATTAGAAGAAAAAGAGCGCGAGGGAACCTTAGATGTTGCTATCTATTCAATTGCGATTGAAAAAGACGGTGATATACAAAGTAGAATATATTTGGTACATAAGCTATTAGATCGTGAAGGTTGGGATTGAATTGAAACCAAAATCCAGGGATTAAATTATTGAGGTTTAGTTGTCAACAATGTTTTAAAAACCGAACCGGACCGGCCGGTTGAACCGGGAACCGGCCAGTGGTCCGGGCCGATTAGGTCAGAAAACCGGAGATGGTCAAAACCGGATTGACCGGACCAAAATCCCGGTTAATTAACCAAAACCAGTCAAGAACCGAGCCGGTTCAACCCGGTTTTGATCGGTTTTGGTTCTTTTCGTATGTATTATAATATTTTTGGCAAAAATTTAATTATTTTATATTTTTATTATTATGACGTCATCCGGTTTTTTGATCCGGTCGAACCCGTTGACCCATCGAACCCCCGAGGTTACCGGTTCGACGTCCGGTCCGCTTGTTAAAACATTGGTTGTCAATTGTCATGGCCCGGCACCGCAAATCATCTTCTGAGGGCCCTCCTCCGAAGAGTAAGGATGAAAGGTGCAGGAACTCATGCTCCAGTGGACAAGGTGATGCAAGTACGCCTGATCAGGTTGTTGAAACTCGCACTGAACAGATGGCTAGTCTGTATCGCGACGACACAGAACAGATGTTTAGTCTGTACGCAAATACTCGTTTCAATCTAGGCGTTGGAGTATTTCCCATATTCGGATCTGGGTGATGCGAGATCACTTCATATTATTAGATAGTATTATTTACCTTATTGTTGTTAGAATAAAATTAAGGGATAAGTAGTATTCTTATTTCCTTAGAAGTCTTATTTTCCATATTGTATTAGGACTAGTTTAAGGTAGATTCTAGAGCTTATGTTCACTATTTAAACAAAGTCTAAGACGTTTCTATTAGGTATCAAGTGTATCGTTGAATTAAAGAAAAGCAATAAAAGAGTCTGAGAAAGGTTTTCTCACCCCTTTGCATTCGTTTTAAGTTCTAAAGGTAATTGAACTCAAGACAGGGAACAGAAGGTACTCGTTCTATCGTTGATCGGCTAGAGGTACTAGAGGTCAAAGGGTAAAACTAAACGACCGTACTGTTTAGGGATTGGCTTAGTTCGATTGGGTCTCTAAGGGCTGAGATTCATTCGTCCATATCTTTATTTTTCGTTCTCTAAACTCGAAACAGCACAGACCAGCAGTCAGTTCTGTACTCACGAGTTTTCAGAGAGCAGATTTCTGTTTTGTTCTAACGTACAGACCAGAATTCAGTCCTGTACGTCCTGACCAGAGTGCAGATTCCTGTTCTGTACTGCAGTTAGGTTCCGCACGCATTCGTACTCGTATCATTAGTGGTATCAAAGTTTCGGCTCTTGATTTCCTCAATCATGCACGATCTTGGAAGACTACTTTAACGTTACAACCATGGAGATCGACTACAAATTTCATCTAAGTGTTTAGTAGGTGATGGCAGGTATATTGATTATGCTATTCATCTAGATTTTCCAAATCTAGTTTCAGCTCGTTTGATGGAAAAGTTGGAATTGAATACTTATGTGCACCCCTATCCCTACTTGCTGCAATGCCCTCGGACTGGTACTTTGTTTGAGGTAACGAAATAAGTCGTAGTTTCTTTTTCTTACATCAACTCCAATACCGATTGCGTAGTTTGTGATGTTGTCCCCATGAAAGACATACACTTGCTACTGGGAGGACAATGGGCGTGTGAACGTGATGCTTATTGTGATGTAGCAAAAGATGCCTATGTTGTTATGAGAGGTAGGAAGAAACTTGTCCTTATTAATAGCTACAAGGATTGGTTTCAATCTTTTTGCGATCGAATGAAATCAGAATTTGAGCTTATAGTTGAGAACTCATTAAGGAAGTTAGTATCTTGTTTGTCTCAACAGGTTGAAAAGGAGTCACCAAAGGTAGAATCTTTGGGTTGCGATGAAGAAACTTCGAATGAGATTGAAGAGGCTGACAAGGTGGAGTCTTTTTAGTCTACCATAGAAGACAATCAAGTTAAAAATTCAGATTTATGCATCCAAGTTCATGAAGAAGATAAGGTAAGTCAAGGTCGCAACAAGGCAAGTCCGAGGCAGACTTTGGAGCAAACAATAATGTTGGGTTTGGTTTTGATGAATCTCTACGAGTAACTGATTGTGAGGTTGATCCACCCCCGACGGATCATATGAGTGATAAGGTATGTCGCACCCTATGTCGAATCTCTTACACTTTCAGTGAAGACCAGTTGATCGTTTTACCACCCCGTGCTGATGCCAAGTCTGCTGAGCTCGAGGGAAAAGCACTCGCATCATTGTTTGGGATTGATGGATACCCCTTTACCAAGGAGGCCATCATATCTAAGAGGGAGTCCATTCTTTAAGTCATACACACTCGAGGGTTTGTTAGAGGAGTTTGAGTATGTTGTGTGCAGAAAAGGCGGTGTGAAAACTCTTGTGCCCGTGTCTGATCTTGTAGGCAAGAATGTCATTCTTTACATCGATGTGGTTGAGTCATGTGACATTGATGCACGTCATTCCCAACAACCCTCATTGAAGCAAATACGCTTTAACTCATGGGATCGCCCATCAAGATTCAAGGCCAAGCTGTTGCGTTTAGTGCCACATTTTTTCGGTCTGAAAACTAAAGGTGGTGCTGCGTTTAGTGCCACCTTTTTTCCGGGTTTCGATGCAGGTTTTGGTTTGTCATAGGTGCGATGGGATGACAAAAAGAACCTTGCCTTTCCACACGAAATAACAAATTTCAGCAGTCACAGGCTCACAGCGATTGTAGACTCAATCCCCATGATTGAGACAACCGGAGCAGAGCGTCATGGGCTCATGGTATACCATATCTTCCTGGATGACTTTAAAGGAGTCCCACGAGTTCTCTATATCAATTCTCGATTGCAGATAATGAAGTTGTAACGCCTTGGTTTTGATTAAAGCATAATATAGATCATTAAAAGAAAATCACAAAACTTTTCTACAGAGAGGGAGTACATTTCAACTAGAGTCAACACGCCAAAGTCGGGGACTATTCTAAGTTCGGAATTAAAGCTCCAGAAATCATACATTAGTAAGCTTTAAGATCCGAGATACATAATAGACAGGTTTGAAAGTTAAACACCCGGATCAACATAGAGAAGTGATAAGTGCAGAAAGACACGGGATAGATCTAAGTACAACAACTGCTCTTCTGCTCGATTGGCTGTCCCTTCAATGGAACACTGCCCGGGGTCGACTTATTAGCTGTAGGCTGGTTACCAACTCTGCATATTTCAGATTTTGATAAACATTAGGATCCCCACAAATGGAAAACAAGAGAAAACCTATCTGTGCGTCCGTCATACACTATGAGCCACTCTACTCTGCAGGGAGAATATCTCAAAAGCTGTAGACACAAAATCTATGTTTTCTAGCTGTGTTCTCATACTACGCAGTAAATCTATTATGTGCATTGCAACATGGAAAACCAGATCAATCCAACTTCTCCCTCCCTTTCATTTAATTCTATACGTTGGGCTTAGGTTTGTGAAAAGAGCCCAAGGCCAAAGTGAAGAACTGAATGAAATGGAGGTAGTATTATTTGTGAACCCGAAAAATCCATGAGCTGAAAAGTAAAGAGATGCAAGGCCCTAGAAGAGAAGCTATGTTCCACAGTGGAACTACTACAGTATGTCAGTAACTACTGACCATGTGCACCAAAATTTAAAAGCAAAAGAAAGATGTGAAGGAAGGGATAGCAATAGGCAATTACATATATGAAATGCAGAGCAGAACTGAAGCAGCAAGGAAAGCAACATCGCAATATGCAGATAAGACCACCTAGAGGCTGTAAGAATGATTCGAACCTGGGGAGCTACTCATAGCAATATAAGTTCTAGAGCTCCCACATTCTAGAAAATGATCTAAAAACAAGAAGCCGAGAAATTCAGAAATTATACCAAATTAGTTTCACTTGCAACACAAGAAAAATAATGAGTTATAAAGAATTAAAAGGGAACTTAAAAAAAAAAAAGGAACTACTCAAGCAGGCAAATAGGCAGTTCAACTCTAAGATGCAGCTTCCTGGAATCAACAACTAGAGATAAGTTCTCAGGACACGGTGTGTGGACATAGACAATGTTAAAAACCATCAATCTAAACAATTTCAACTAAATATACGTCAGATCAGCATGAATAATAATAGCTCAGGTGCAATCAACTCACTTTTTCTTGATTTCTCCAGCCATGGTCAAGAAAGCCTGCTCAACATTAATAGCATCTTTAGCACTTGTCTCAAGGAATGGAATCCCAAGCTCATCGGCCAACGCCTGATTATTCAACAAGACACGAGGCTCAAAATGAAGCAGAATGCATAATGGAATCACGCTAACAAGACCTGGGGAGCAGGCGAAGCCAAGTCCCAAGACTTGTTAAAATTTGTTTTCTTCTATATAATTTTCTTTAAGTAGGCGGGGATGTTTTATCAAATATCAATTAACAGCACACCTCAAAAGATCAAGACTAAGAAAGATTAAACTACTTTGCGTATACAGATGATTGGTACCTGTCCCATCTGTGTGTCCACAACCTTGTTCTCCACTAGATCGCATTTGTTACCAACCAGAAGCTTGCACACCGAGTCATTTGCATATCTATCAATCTCATTCAACCATTGCTTGACATTGTTGAAGCTCTCCATCTCCGTAACATCATAGACAATCTGATGCAGTATTAAGAATTTTAGACTTCACTGTATGATATGTAAATGCAAATGAATGATGCTCGCAACACCATCATAAAACCAACAAGATTCCAAAACATGTAATAAAGACTGAAAAAAGATGGTCCCTCCATTTTCATTGGTTCTTTACGCTTGGCTGGTATATGTGAGAGGGATTCAAACCTAAAAAAATGGACGGAGTCGTCGATAATTTGGAGCATGAAAAAATCCAAAAAAATAGCTTGCAATATTTCCCAGAAGACATCACAGAACTCATTAGTGACATTTTGCATACAGTGACACAGACAGCAATCAAACACTTTAGTTAAAGCACTGAAAAGAGAAACTCCAGTCAACCAGGTAACTAAGTAGCCTACAAGAACAACTGCTTAAACATATTTATGTCCAAGGAAGTTCTCTATCAGGATAATTTAACAAGGGAAGACACTGAATTTACTTCAAAAGTAAAGTTTGCCAAACCAATCCCCCGCCCCCCAAAGTCTTCCACCAGGTAGGTGTACAGCCATGTACAATTGGACCTCCGCATGAATGGCCATTAGTCAACCTATATGAGGTTCCTTCTTCTGATACTCCCCACAAGCTAGACCCCTTCATCACCCACCCACTAATATACATATGTCCGTTACACTCGTTATGACTCACACAGTCACAAGAAAAGCAGATGAAGGAATTGCTAGTCCGCTTTTACCAAAGCTCATGATGTAGTTTTTTAGTAAGGTAAGTTATAAACATAAGAATGAGATGTGAGTATTTAACATTCGTAAAGCCACAATCTGTTGCAAATACGTGAATACTTAATATCTGATACTCAAGTACTAAGAAAAAAAAGGGTGTGTAATACATCATGTGAAGAATCCGGGCATTTTTAAAGATCAAAATGTATCCTAATTTCAATCAACGTGGAACTCATTAATTGGCTGATGATATTTTCCAATAATGTCACTATGTGATTAAAGATGACATGGAGTTTTCTTTAAGAAAATGCCAAAAAAGCTCTGAAGGATATCCTTACGATTATTCCATGTGCTCCTCGGTAGTAACTGCTAGTTATTGTCCGGAATCGCTCCTGCCCAGCAGTATCCCACTGACAACAGATAGATAGCCAAACAACTTAAAGAAGTAAGTAAATCTCGAAAGACAAAAGCACAATATCAGTAAAATGGGGAACTCTCTGTAAAAAATTGGAAGAACTACCTTTATTCATGTAATCCAAGCCTAGGTGCTCTAAGGACAATAGACATCACTAAAGAATTTCCTTAATGATACTTCATAAAATATAATGATATGTATTGTGGCACAAGCAGTTATCAGCAATACAAATTTGAGAAGGGTCAGTACATGGACAGGCATTTACGAAACAGCGAGGGACTACAGAGACAATCACAACACAACCTAATCAAGGGGTGTTTTACCAACACGGGTATTGATCTGAATGGATAGGGCATATCAAGATAAAACATCGCCAAGTCGCCAACAGAAACTGCTATTTCAAGCATCAAACAATACAATCACCTCAGATGCAAATTAAAAAAAAAAAAACCCACAAGTTGAAAATGATACTTGAAATTCAAACATAGGCAGCAGAAAAAACAGAACTACTAGTTCGGAATCCAATGACAGCATCTATCCTTAGAACTTTGCTAATAACCCTTTATCTCTCCTTGAGTACTAGTAGATTCCTTAGAGATTATGCACCAGAATAACAACAAAGAATATCACCTCATCCTCGAAACTAATTGACAAAAACAAATGATCAAGACTTGACAGACCACCTACATAAACGATGCTTGATACAGAAGCTTCACAACCAACGATAACGACACATAGTAAACAGAACAACCATCATTCCAAAAAAACAAAGAAAAAAAAAGCATTCATCAGAATGATCAGTAGGGATGCAAATATGGTAAAACCGAAAAGGCGAAAATGGACTCACAATCTGTAGTTTCACAGTCTTGGCTTCCAGCTCCACAGTTCTGATTTTCTGAAATGCACATAAATATATAATTAAATCAATGAATTTCCTCATTTCTAAACAATGCCCACAACAAAAAAAAACAAAGAATACCAAAAAAAAAAGAAAAAAAAAAAGAAGAGAAAACCCACAAAATCAACACCAATGGTACTAATGTAGCTGTCAACATAAGAATCATCCTGAAACAAAAAAAAAAAACATTCAATCATTTTCAAAGAAATAAAAGGAAAAAAGGGTAGAAACAAAGTTTAAAAAAAAATAAAGGGTATGAAAACATACAGCAAATCTCAAGAGAAGGCATGATTTTCCAACAGATGAGTCCCCAATTAGTAGCAGCTTGAACAGATAATCACTGCCCAATTAACAAAAAAACCAGCAACAACAACATGAGTAAAACCCCAATTAGCAGAAAGAGGAGAGAGAAAGAGAAAAGAGAGTGCATATACATACTATTCGTTACTCATGGCTGCCTTGCGTTTATCCGGCGGGGAGGAGAGATAGAGAGAGAGAGAGAGAAAAGAGAAAGAGATGGAAGAGAGAGAGAGAGAGATACAAGGGAGGACAAGGTTGTGACTTGTGAGAGTCTTCTCTGAGAAGGAAGAAAACAAGAAGAGTGGTTTTGGGTACGTATTTGAGAAGGGCAATCAGGCCACGAAGAGAGATCGTGCGAGGGCCATTTGCCCGTATAATCCACTACTACTACTTTCCTACCATTTCTTCATTTTTTTTCTTTTTCTTTTTTTGAAGATGAGTATATTTGAGTACGATAATCTCAAATTGTTTCAACTTTCCAACTAGTATGACAATAATCATTTCTATATCGGAAAGCTAGTCGAAAAACAATTTATAAGGTGACAATCATTGGTGGATCGACGAGGAAAGGGGTCGAACAAGTTAACACATGTTATATTTTTTTTTTTTTTTTTTTTTTGGCGAAGGACTATTGGACAAATATACTAGTAGGTTTGTGGGTTTATACATTAGAATTACAATCAACTTAGGGGCATCGTGTTGATGTAACTTATACATAAATTTGACCGGCTAGGTAATACATTTAGGAGGATCACTTAGTCGTATCCTTTTTGTCTCTTCTCAACACCGTGAATAAATAGAAAAAAAAAATGGCACTTTTGCATAAATTTAGTTTCAGCTTATCCCCATAAACCGAAATCTCATATGTCCATCAATATAGGTGATCTTTTCGTGCAAAGAGCTAAGTAAGCTCAGCATATACACGGCTATACTTGAAGATTCTGCCAATTGTATTTGGTATCATGACTACCGTCGGCGAGCAATTGTTTGCTTCCTAGAAATCATTCAGGCGTGATTACACAATTTGTGTACCGCGAAAACATTTCATATCATAGGAGAAGTGTTACGAACCACGACAAGGACGACACCATTTTCTGCATCACCTTCGAGTCTAGGAACCCATTTAGACACAGTAGCCATCGCCTACGTGTTTAGAAGTCCATAAAGTTTCTCCCTCTTCAAAAAGAGAAGCTAAGTTCTGTACAAATCATCGAACACAGTATTATGTTCACTTAGATATGATGAAGATTCAAGGTTCCGTAGATATTTTCCTGCTGGAAAACTCATACAGTACCAAAAATCCATCAGAAGAAAAAAAATACATTTTTTGGGCAAACTCCTCGTGCTAATATGGTAAAACTTCTTGCATAGAAAAACAGGCCAAAATACAATCAAAATGTACCGCACTGTAAAAGAACAAGACCACCATCTTAACGATATTGATGCAGCTTAGATAATGAATTA
The DNA here is from genome assembly GCA_963680865.1 of Spergularia marina. Classification (NCBI taxonomy): domain Eukaryota; kingdom Viridiplantae; phylum Streptophyta; class Magnoliopsida; order Caryophyllales; family Caryophyllaceae; genus Spergularia; species Spergularia marina. The sequence goes on along the minus strand of OY804550.1, from coordinate 10,624,483 downwards.
ATCAATATTCAGTAATAATGTGCCAAAATTGTTTACGGGTTCAAAGGACAAAAAAAAATGGAAATAGCCAGGACTCGGGAGAGGCTGAAGTAAACGACATTTATCAAAACCTGAATTGTACAAATCGATTCAAACAGAAAACATTTAGCTTCAATAATCGTCAAGAATGTACACATACATGGCCTTCTCTGCAAACTCCAGAGAAAGAAGCCCAAACAAAAGCTTAGACACCAGTTTACACAAAGTATATATGCCCCACGCCAAGGATCCGTGCACTTCACAGCTCCGAGGTAAGCATTGGGTCCGGTTGGCACCTGCGAACAGCTGTGTTGCTTTGCACAAAATTGCAACCACGAACTATAGTCTTGGCGCAGAAAGAATCAAACCATTCAAAATAAATGGGGGTCCCAGGAGATCCAACGTATATGAAAGCTCAATGCATTAGCACACGCCCAATGTCAAGATAATCGGCTACCTCCATTCACCACTTGAAACACATTCTTAGACCTGATACTTGGACAACCTATCCTTTACAGGTGCCTCCAAAGATGAAACACATTGCTCCCACTGCCCAGGTCCAAGCATCTGCAAATCGAGAAAGAAAGCTTGTAATCTCAGGTACTCTTAAAAGGTAAACCAAGTATCAGCCATTCAAATATTCATACCCCTATTAAACCAAGTACACATGACTTTAAAATTCACTTCAGAGTGCCCACATGAGAATAGCGAGACTCATACTACAATATCCATGATTAAAAAAACTATGACAATGAAGTACTGCAGACCTGTTTATAACCATGCAACACCTGGCATACTTCATTGTGCAGATCTGGACTCCTTATTTCCTGAGTTCAGAACAAACAATAAGTTGATGACTGAGAAAAATCTCCCATTTCTCTATAAAACAAGGAGCAGCGGTTCTTACATCCCAGCTAGCTATTGCTTTCACCAAGACAGGAAGTGAACTTATAGCTGCAGTGGGGTTCATTTTAACCTGAAATTTTTAAGATAAAATTAACCAAACCAGATCTAAAACTGAGTCAGAGGAAAAAAAAAAAAACTCCACCCAAGAAGAGATGCTGACCATTGCACATAACCCGCGAAAAGCGTCTTCTTTCTCGATATCGTCACGGATCCTGCCATAATCAGTTGATCAGCGGAAAACTAATGCCACATTTGCATCCACATTGATGGTCAAAAAAGAAAAAACACACTCCGAAGTTGATAACTTGTCATTCCCATTTTCTGTTCGGAAGCGTTGCTCTATCCTCCTATTTCTCTTTTAATTAACCTCTGATCTTACTATCCATTCCCAACTTGTGCAAACATCTCACTATTTCTCTCATTCTGCTTTTACAGTTAACCACTAATCTTAGGATCTTAAGGAGAGAGGATAAAGTAATACAAGCATATTAAAGGATCTTCGGGTGCATACGAGAAAAGAAGTACATGTGTTCAGAATAGTGCACGGCTAGAACAGAGTTTCAGGAACTCACATCCATTGGATTATGTTTACCATGGGCTTATCTTTCTACGGCTAAGGTCACAGACATGTTTAAGAAGGATCCAAATTGCTGTTTGCAATGGATTTGGACCCATGAAAGTTTGCAGCTATGTGGAACCTTATCCCCACATGCTACTTCATTTTTACCAAACAAAAATTAACGTTTTTATAGAGATAATGCAGCACTACAGAAATCTGAAAACCCTGAAACACAAGACTAGTAGTGGCTGCTGACATTCACAAATAATATCTCAGCTTAACATTAATTTAAATAATTGCCACTTCAACATTGCACTAGAGCAATAAGGTAACCCCAAACCTTGGCAATGCTCCTAGTGTCTTCGGAATTAGGAGAGACCATCTCAAGCAAAGACCAACTAAAAACTCACGTCAAATTTCTCAATTATTAAAACCTTGCAGCTCTTAACTTTCTTTTAGTGAGCTGTATCAAACAAAACACGAGAATAAGATAGAAGTGCATGTTACAGATTTTCTTCATCCTAAACTTGATATGTTACCAACAACACTTTTCAATGCCTGGTCCACTCATTCCCACAACTTCGAAGGATGCTCTTCCGGTATAGATTACAGGCCACAACTAAATGGATCTGTGCCAGATCTCCCTAAACACTCACTTGCTTTCATAAGGCAATGTCAGAAATAGATTGTCCAAAACACGAAACATCAGATGAGCAGGCTAACGAAAAAGCAACAGACACAATTCATGCATCAAATTGAAACAATATCAGGGTTTTCAAAGATCACTGATAATTTTATTAATGAAATAATTGAAACAGGGTCCGTCACTTAAGTAGTGAGATTACACGAGACTCACTTATTGTTGCAAGCATTGAGCAATCAACAGGGGTCTTCCTACACAATATGAGGTGAAGGGAAAACAGGAAAGAACGATACAATGGAAACAGACATTACCTGTTATGTCTTTACCTCTTTTCACGTATTCACATTTTCTTTTCTTTATTTTTTATTTATTTTTTTCTCCAAAGGGGCAGATTTGAAAAAAAAAAAAAAAAAAAAAAAGTAAACTGAAGAGAAGATTAGACAAAGAAGCTCACATAGCCAACGCAAGGCACCAAGGTTGCATAAAATGCTCCATATGTGGTGACACAAGCTCAGGGCAGACCCACGCAAACCTCCCAAGAGTTATGGCAGCATTCTCTATCAGTGACTTATGAAGCTCCTGATGATGGTAAAAGACAGTCAGAAACATAACAAATCCAAGACACATCTCACTACTTAACCAGACACTGGAATCACCTCTGCATGCTGAAGTATTGGAACTAGAGAGGATACAACAGTCATGACAATTGGAGATATCTCTTGCCGGACCTGCAATTGTGCAAGTTGAAAGCAATGACTAAATATGTATGAGTGACAGCTGTTAATGCGCTTCCAATTACAGTGAAAGTGAGAGAAGTATAAACAAAAGCATGCGATTTCAACTTCAAAGTGAAACAAAGGTACACATGGCCAATAAAATGAAAAAAAAAATGATGCAGCTAAAAAGGAAATTTGATAAAGTAGAGGCCTCATGAGACACTCATAAAAAAACAAAGAGGTATGACCGAAATTCCTTTATTTTCTCAGCAAGAAAAGTAATTATCAAATAGATATATAAAACATTAAAACTTGAACCACCTGCAGATGTTTAATTCAGAATATTCTGCAAGAAAAGATCCTAATTATCATACTTCTTGTTTTAGGACTTGCAGATAAAATGAATGCCTTTACATGAGTGGTATGTAAGATTTCTTAGAAACAAAACATGGACACTGTAAGTTTGTAACATGAAAAAACAAAAATGATAGCCAACAGAAATGATTTAAAATTCATCACACCAATGGTTATCAAATTCTATATTAGTTGTTTAATCTATTTTTTCTTCATGAAAGGTGGCAAATTACGATGGATTAGCTCCCCCTTAATCAATCCCTTCCCCGGCACAAACATATAACAGCAAAAGTTTCATTACTAGTTATCTGATTTCAACATATGAGGCGAGAGAGATCTCATCCGGATCAAAAAAGGTTATGTTTGATGCATCACGTATACATACAAACTCAAAACATAATTCATGTAGGTGCAATCGCTATATGTAAACAATAAATGCAATAAAACCACACTTCTCCCAAGTTTGCCATGTCCAAGAAAGGATTGAACTGTGAACATACCTTGACAGCCAATTCACCGATAGCCCAACAAGCATTATTTGCTACAGAAATTGTATCCTTCAACTTGGTTGTGTCCTAAAAACACAAATCCGCAGAATATGATTAACAGCCTGTCATCCTCAAATAAAATCAAGAAAACCAGAGTAATCCACCTACCAACTGCTTTGCTGTAATATCAAGAAATTGCGCCAAAGGATGGAGGTGAACCGGACAAACCTATCAGACACCCAAAAAACGACATTAATAAACAACCAAATAGAAAAAGCTTACTGTCAAAAACCTATTATCTCAACCTACCCTTGCGAGGTCACCAAGAAGTGCAAAAGCACTCTGACGAACATCTGGAGAACTATCCATACAGCATTGCAAAAGTAGATCCCTCAAAGTACTTCGCGAGACCTATTGTAAGAATTACGATTCAATAATTAGTGACTCCAGAAAGCCCCAATATTTTAATTGGCATGTTTCACGTTCAATACACGTGCTTATACCGGAATCATGAGAGAGTTATTCGGCAACATTTGAAGATATTTGTTGGATATACTCTGATATAAGTCAAGTAGGGTACTGCAACTTCTCTTATTTTACCAATCGAAATAAGCATACAACCTCACCCCGGCTACATGGGAATGTGACAATACAGTAATTATATCCATTTTGTTTGCTACGGACTACATAGTAGTAGAAGAAAACCAATTTTAGGACAGGGACAGAAAAGGCTACAAGCTAGACGTTCGCTCTACAGGTCATCGGATCATATCGAACAAGTCTCTCTGGGAAGTCCCAAAAAAGAGGAGTTAAAGCAGACATCAGAAACACCTTAGTATATCACTTATATCAATTCTGACCTCGCCTGCACTGGAGTTCCGAGTTTACTTAGAGAAAGAGTACTAGGTTGAACCGACCTATAGAATAAAACTTAGCCGTTGCATTATAAGAAAATCTACATTAATACACTTGAAATCAGTGAAAAGATTAAAATTTACCAAACTCTCTACGCCGGGACCAAGGCCTTCCACAAGTCCAGACAGCAAATCGAGAGAACAAACGACAAACTCTCTATCATACTGAACCCCAGAAGTAGAAGGGTTGACCTGAAATGGAATTACTATTAGCAGATATTTTCCACATCAAAAATCCAGCAATATGCTATCTCTGACCAGAAAACACGGACACCAATATTTAAATGACTTCACCACTAAAAGGTAAACAGAAAGAAATTGTTTCAAAAGAGTTGTGCCTTGAACTTGCACCAACAGGACTCTAGCTAGACCAAGGAACCTATCATAGGGGCTAGAAGCAAGGCAGGTGCACCTATCAGAATCGGAACAAACCAATTACCAAATCCACCAATCATGGCGCAAAACTCGGCTTTGGATCAAGGATAGGCTCTTGGTCACAAAAGGTACCCAATTCCATATAAACAGAAATTCATTTAACCTCAAAAGAAATATTTCACCAACGTGGGACTCTAGTAATGTTCCCTCTTATCTAAAAGTTTGAAGTTTTAACATTCATACAATTTTTTTTTTTTTTTTTTTGTGATAAGATAGGATATCCATATACTATCCTGAGGAATGTAACACCTTACAGCAGCAATTAAATGTCTAGCTTTGAATAATGTAACTACAATTTCATCAACAAAAGAGGCCACATCATAGCAACAACTAAGTAAGAGATGATCCAAAAGTGACATAAACACCAAATTCCAAAACCTTAGCCATTTGTTGGGTCTGGATGATCTGTATGCACCTCTGGAATACTGGTTCAGCAAATTGAGAGAATCCTGGACCCAATGCCTGAAAGAAATACTAACATCAGCCTTTGAACTCAATATTACCCAATATACTTATATAGGTCCTGGAGGCTCCAATATAAGCATTCAAAAAGAGCAAACTTACATAACAAAAAGCACCTAACACACTCACTGATAATTAGTAAGAAATACGGGAACCACAGAAAAACACAGCAAGAAATTTCTATTGCATAGAGTAGCTGAATATTGATATTGCATCCGTTCTGTCATTCACCAGAGAATCGAGTGATGCAACTGTACGATAGGGAAAATGGATGAAGGGACATGGACTTCTAAGGCTTTAAATTTGATAGTAATGTAATCAGCGACCTCGGGAAATTCAAGAATATATATGTTAGTTGTAGCTTAGGAACCAGAGGACAACACAACATACATTCAGATCTTCAACAGCATCCTTACGACCTTAAGTATGTACTAAAGCCTGTCCGTTGAATTACCAAAAACCATGCAGAACTCCGAGATATAAACCAGGAATTTCTTTGAACCAGAACACGCACAATAAGGATTTAAAAAAGCCATAAGATTTGGATCTCTCTCAAATAGTTTTTGAATGATCCGTTTGTGATGCAATTGTTACGATCCATTTACAATCCATTTCAAAGGAAAGGGTAAGTACTAACATAGACTGTACTTATTAAGAGAGTCGATATGCATACATTTGATGTATGTGGAATCTCCATAAATCACCAATAAAACGGTAACTCGTTATTTCTGGGTTTGAATTGAAAATCCAGAAAATGAAAAGGAATACGTTTCAACTTTTAATATTAACTTAGGAAATGTACCCTCTTAAGCCTAAAGTTAGACAAAATCTGAATCCACAAAAAAAAAAAAAAAAAAAAATGGAAAAGAAAAGCAAACGCAACCCAAATACTTTCTATTACCTCCTTTTCCTCAATGTCACATCACAGGGTCCACCACCATTCCCCCGCTTCCATTGCCACCAGTCCAACAAGCGCAAAGATACTTGCCTCCCCCTCCAAACACATTTATCCATTTTTTATGTGTCAACATTCTCATTTCATCCACCACCTCGTTACAAACCCATCCTTTGTTGTCATCAAATAACCCTTTAAACTTCACCCCGTTGTATTTTATTTTGTGTTAATGTTATGTATGAATCTGAACCCTTGGAGTTGGGTAAATGGAGGCACATTTCTTACCTAAGGACCTCTTCCTAACCGAAAAAAGAATCTACAAGATCATTAACAAATAAGAAAACTCTCGTAAGTGGGAAATAGGAAGATATCCTCAATGATTTTACCATGCTCCCGGGAGCACAAGGGGCATGTTGGTCCTTCTCACAATAGAGGGGTAGGGACCACAATTAAAATAATTAAAAATCTATTTTAGTGTGGTCCCTACTTCTTTATTGTGAGAAGAACCACCATGCTCCTTGCGCTACCCGGAGCATGGTATAACTTACCAAATATCCTAGCCTTTTTTACTCAATCCTGAGGGCTCAAGACAAGACCGATAAAGAAAAAGACAAATAAATAGAGCACCGTTTCAACACCCCTCCCTCGCCCCTACCACCTTGAATGGCAACTCCACAGCTACAGTCGCCCAAAGTCAGCAAACATAGTCCTCCCATCACCTCTCCATGTGCCCGCATAGCAAGCCCTCCACAGGTGACATTTCTCTTTCCTCCAGACCCCTCCCCAAATGCCACCCGACAACTCAATGATCCCACCTCACTTGAGCGTCCAACGGTTTTATAAACAGTCCTTCTCCCATGAACTCCTTTCTGTGTTGTTTGATCGCCATCAAGTTACCCTAAAACCTAACCCTTCCAAGACCTCTTCGACAAGTCACAGATGATCACCAATGACCATAACTGCCGGTCATCGTCGTCAGCTTTGTCTATGTTTGTTCACCTTTGATGTTTTTTGTGCAAATTTGTTAGGTGGCTGGGGTGATGTTATAGTCAGCGCAGGTAAAATAATCAAAGGAAATAATTCTACAGTACAAATCCAGACATAAAAGCTTCATAATTTGCATCGGGTTCATAGTAAATCAACAATCAATGTCATCAAAAGAATGTGAAACCCACCCTGTAAAAGTACCCTAATATAGAGAGCTTCGAAAAGAACATTATTCACTTTGTCAAAACAAGTCTAGAACATTTATTTTAAGCACAAGAACTAGCAGCAAAAAAGAGATCAGGAACCTGTGCAATTGATGTGAAGCACTCGAGCAGCGGAAAAATATCTTTATCAAAATTTGAGAGTTGCTGCCACTTCGCAATAAGCGGAGGCATTAGGATTTCTAGATGCCGAGGCTGCAGAAGTCCAAATGAAATTATTGGCAACAATCACAGATAACATAAGAAAGCAAATTAATGTAAGAAACCTGTGATTCAAATACATAAGAAAGCAAAATCATGAACGAAGAAACATGCAAATCGATATTGAATGTCACTTTTGAAAAATCCCTCTTGAAAGTACGCTTAAACAGCTTCTCTGCTGTGCTAGCATTTCCTACACCAGTAACAATCATAGTTGACTATCGAAACAAAAGAACTACGCAGAATTTATCTCAACCCTGTCGTCAGAAGCAGACAAGGTTAAAGCATCTATGATGGACAAGTGATGGGCTTTAATCAGACATTCAGAAACTATAACTAAAGTTGAAAAAACATTTAAAGACAGATAGGCGACCTCGTTCAATTCTCCTCCGACAGCATCGGCTAAAGTTCCAATAGCATCATAAAGAATCCTCAAATTCTTTTTCTGCAGCAAAGAAATGAAATACGCATAAGTATAAAACCATCTGCTTGAAAGAATAAGAAAAAGCAGGTAAATTAGCGATCGCAACTTGGAAGAATAGACAACCTGGTATTTCCCAAATGCACACATTAAATGCTGCAATATAGTCTCTAATCGTGGTGCCAATTCTTCAGCAGCTTCCTGATGGAAAAAAGCACCAGTAAGACTAAAAACAACAGCAATGAATGGATACAGGCATCGCTAGTAATGAAGACATAACATGTATAACAGTATAAGCACAAACCTCCTCCAGTGTTGCAAAAGCCGAACAAGCAGCCTCCTGTACACGTTTGTTTGTGTCCAGTATTCTTCCCAGGATACCCATCAAGACCTTCTCAAATTGTTCACTGCCTTTTTGGTTGCCAATACCCTGGAATTATCAAGTCCAAACCCAAACCAATTATAAAGCAATCTTCATGCCAAAGGCTTCTCCAGCAAAATCTCATAAATCAAGTTCTTTAAAGTATATCATGCCTACAGGCCTCAAGCGAATTCCTATATTACATAAGTTAGCTATCACAATATATTGTAGCAGGTATTTACTGACTACTTTATTTGTAAGCAACTAGATCTTTTATCATTTAACATACTAGCAACATAGAAGATTAAGGTAGGGGAAGCTGCATCCCAACCTCAAAATTATTTACTCAACCTGAGATTGATCTGATGAGGTGTTACACTTTTAACTGAATAGAACTTTCAGAAGTGGTCTCTGTTTAGGACTTTAGGGCTTTAGGCCCCTAAATAAGTAACCCTCCTAGAAACCCCTTATGTGCAGTACTAAGTCGTCGATAATTCCTTTAAAATTAAAATACAAAACTTTTCCACTCTCTCTTCCTCAGGTAGCCAAGTCAAACTGTTTTAACAGACTTTTGACGAAACTACTAATAGGTCATCTTTGGAGCTATGAACCACAGTACCACACCCAAATCTAAATTTGTTGCGTCCCATTTAAGATACACATAATCATACCTCAACAATAAATCTGCTAAAACGCGAGAGAGTCCAACACGAAATACTCCTTATAAGGGGAAATTTATCATCCAACAGCGGAATAAGAAAGGTGACAATCTGCAGACATGATACGAACAGAGTATGAGCACACCAATAGATCGCAGAAAGCGAAGGAAGGTGTTAATTAGCCGCCAATTGTAACTTAAAATAACATTCATGACTTAATAATGCCACAGCGCAAGTTATAACAGGTCAATAGTGTACTCCAGATTTGATATGAGTAAAGACAAGTACTTCAACATCTTAGGAACATGAACTACATCAATTATATTCCTCAGAAAATTCCCACGGATCTTGAAAAGAAGGCTTACAACACATCAATTCTAAAAAACTCTTTTCACCTCGAAATAAAATAAAAAATTCTAAACACTCTTTCAGCAAGTACACAGGAAACATGGGTAGAGATTATCAGTCTAACGATATCACTGTGCAGTTGTTATTCTCCATATATAAAATATACTTAACCTAATACACACGTCAGCGGCCAATATCTTCTTTGGACCCCTCAGAATTGCTAAAACGTTCCAGGAAAAGAAAATTTGACATTCAGCATAGATGGTAAAGCCCAAACAAAAAGGACATTTTTGGAGAGTATAACCTTAAAAGAGAGTGCATACTACATAATAAATCCGGGCTGTAAATAAGATACAAGCAATCGAAGTATAACAATTAACAAAAGAAAATCCACATATTGAAATTGACATGATTTGGCTAATAGATTCAAGATAAAAAAAAGTAGATTACCTGTGGGAGATGTTGATACAAACCATTAAAACAGCCCTCAGCCACTGCACCAATAGCTAAAACAGCAGCTTCTCTCTGCTTCCAGGACTGATCATCGGTATTTGATAAGCTGGCCTACAGAAATTTTGAGAGCAAATTATACGAGTAAGATTTATAAAAAAGGTAAGCTTTAAGTGAAACCTCATTAGATAGAGGCATGTTCCTGCAACAAGAGACCTCCAAAACACAAATTTTAATTTCAAGACATGGCAACTAAACACGGATGCAAATGGGAACAAAAGTTCAAACTCAACACATCCTCTCCTCCACTGAGCCTTATATAACACCATACTTTCTTCAATCTCAATCAGCAGCTTTCAAGTTTTCAGCTCTTCATCTACCCCAATCCTATCACATCATCACCCTTCTTTCTGACCGGGGTGTCATTTGATTTCCACCCCACGTGGCCATACCACCTAAAGTAATTCTACTGCATGGCGTCAATAGATTTTTTTTTTTTTGGATATGTACATAGCACCAATAGAGACGGCATAAGTACATACCTTAACTTACAATCCAAATATTCTTAACTCTGCTCAACACGAGATTCTCAAGTTTGCCTTGATAATTCCAACTTAATTTGAACACATTTTCTTCCCAAAAATAAATGAGAAACCAACACCATAAACCATAGTGTATCTTATTGATTCATGCATGACTGCAGCTAACAGAGACCCGACAAGTGTGGAACCTTAGTGAACTCCAATCTTAACGTGAGCTCTTCAATCTTGATAGACGGCCTTACTAAATCCGTCATATGTAAATGTCGATATATATACGAGTCACATCTTTTAAGTACTTTTATAAGCCATCTCCGAATCAATGAAAACTGTGTGTAAATTCTTCTTAAACCCATTGCTGCTCATTCGAAAAATCTTAAACCTCAACTTGATCCCTTATTCCCACAGTTTTATAGTACGACTCATTAGTTTGATACCTTCATAGTTGGTACAAGTCCTTGTACATCATCTTTGCTTCTGTATATTAGAACTAGGGCAAAAGTGGCAATTTGCCCCCTACACTTTCACCAATTGTGCAATTGAACACCATAACTTTTAATTGAGCAATTTATCACCTCAACTTTTTAATTCGTGCAATTTCACACCTATCTCTATTTTTCAACTAATTTTGTAATGGCAAATTGTTGTATGGAGACCAGATCCAATACTAAAAGCCCAATAAATTATACACTATCCTCTCAATTATTTTTATTTCACAATATTTCTCATATTTTTTTGTGCATTTTTCTGGTGATTACTAATTAAATTGACTCAAATATTTACATTAAGTATTCGAGAATTTATATTATGAGTTTAAAGATTTATATAAATATAAAACTCAAAAACTTATAACGAACATTCAAGGTTTAAGTTAAATTAGAAATTTACATTAAAAACTCAAGCTTTTAAGTTCAAAACTCAAATATTAGCATAAACATTTATAACTTGTAGTTTTGATTACAAAACTCAAGGTTATAACTTATTAACTCCTTTTTTTTTTCATTAATGGGCTATCTTCTTTTTGGGCCCGTCTCACAGGAGACTTGCTGTTTTGTAATATAAAACATTTTCCATAATTCACAAAATATATAAAAAAAAACATTTAAGTATATTATACAGTAAAAAAAAATGCGATTACAACACATTATACAGTACCTCATATACTACCCCTTAAATAAAAACTTCTACGAACTAAAAATGGTAAACAACGGCCAGATATATCTATCCCCAATCCTACCTTCTTTCTATTGCTATTACTATTCACCATAGTTCTTTGTCTTTCACAAAAGGTGAAGATGTATAATTCTTTTTCACGTATATGTAATGTATTTTTACAGCTAAAGCTGGTGTACAATAAATATGCTTAGATATTTATTTTATATATTTTGTGAAATTAGAAAAATGTTTTATATTACAAATTAGTTAAAAAATAGCGATAGGTGTGAAATCGCACGAATTGAAAAGTTAAGGTGGTAAATTGCTCAATTAGAAGTTAAGTTGTTCAATTGCACGATTGGTGAAAGTGAAGTGTAGGGGGCAAATCGTCACTTTCGCCTTAGAACTAGTTGCACGCCCGTGCCACGCCCGGGCTACATTTTTTAAATATAGGATTTTTTAATGTTAAAATTGTCGTGTAAAATATGAGGATACCAAATCCAAGACCATCCAAAATACAACTTTCAAGCACTTTTTGCCATTAGGAAACTATAGATTGTTGAGTCTTTATTATGTTGGACAAAATTACGATGTCACCCCTATTCCAGTTCCTACTCCAAAAATGATAATTATTGAGGAAAAAAAAAGAAAAACTCATTCCCGTAAAACCCCCAAAAATCTTGGTCTAAAAATAGCGCTCAACATGACCAGTCGAAAGAGCAAAACGAAAAGGGACATCAATTTGGGTAGAAGCTCAAGAAGTTTTTTGTTGTTTTTTTTTATGAAGGGCATTTCTACCTTTGTTTTCCTATTGTTAGTAGATGTTTTCCTACTTTTTTTCTATTAGATAAATAGTAACATACCCTATAATAACTTATTACCATATCCTAACCAATAATATACCGTAGGATAACTTATTAGTTATTAACATATCCTAACCACTAATTGTATTTATTTAGTACTATTTTTATGTTCTATCTAATTAAAAGATGCCAAGTGTCATCCTAGGAAAGACAATTAGATTAGATAATTAGATTAGAATTACTTCAAGTAAGGCTCTGTTTGATAGGACATAATAAAAGTGGTAATCAGATCAGTTCCTTTTCTCTGTCCTCTCCCCTCCCCCTTTACCACCACGCACCACCACATCCACCATCGTCGTCAGCACCGACCACCACCTGCAGGAGGTCGGCCACCACCTGGAAGCACGACGCCGCCACCATCTGGACCCCCTCTCTCCGGCGAACCCGCGGCAGCAGCGAGTTACCCTCGCCTTCACCACCACGCGTCTCCCCGATCTATTTTCTTTCTCTTCTCATATTGTCTTTCTTCACATGTTCCGGCCACCACCTTCCTCCACCGGCCCTCAAACATGTCGGAACCCCTTTCCAGACGTTCCACGCCCCTGACTCCCTTCGCCCCTCCTGCTCTTGTTGCCGCTTCTCCCCCGATTTTCCACATAGAAAAAAGGAAACAATGGGGGTGGAGGAAGGGGCGGCAGTGTCGTGGAGTGGCGGAGGGAGGGTCGCGGTAGAGCAACGCTTTTGGTTAGGGCCGGCTATGGGGGTGGTCGGGGACGGAGATCGGCGGGGCTGGGGGTTATCGGGAGAGGTTGGGGGAGGAGAGAGAAAATGGAAGGGGGGATGGTTTGTTTAGTTTTTTTGTTTTAAGTTTATGATTTTGTTTATTTGGTTTAATCTCATCCATTGATTTAGGATAGATGTGTTGCTCAAATATTTCTGACAATAAATTAGCTTCTTACCGGATGCAGCCCCTAATTAGATTAACTGATATATAAGTTTCACTTGTTCTTCTACGGAGTATAAAGGAATGTAGTATAATGCCTCCACTCAAGTAGCACTTTATTTCTTCCCTAAATCAAATTTTAGTATGTTCATAACATTCGATACCTCTCTCCCAAACATCTCCAAAGCTTAGGCCACTAACATCCTGAGCTTCATCTACTTCAATGTCAATTTGACTTCTGCTTTTCAGATTCTCCTAAATTCCGGCATAAACATAATAAGTCGTACTCTAAGGGATAAAATTTTCAACATCTTCATTGATCACCCAGAAGACAAGCTACTAAACTTTGGTCAATCCTCCTTTCCTCATTGTCCATCCTCCCTAGTTCTCATGATAAACGCCTAATCCCAATAATTATAGAATTATACCACATGCGCACGTGCGCGGACAAAAAAACGTACACCAAAATTTAGACACACTCCTATTTGAAAAGAGAGAGTAGCTCTAAAAGAAGAAATGGACGAACGAGATTTGAAAAGTCAGTCTTGGGTACCTGAATTAAAGGCATTATTGTAGGAAGAATTTCATCCCTATACATATTAGAGAGTACATCAAGACCAGCAGCACTGCATTTACGTAGATTCCACACATTGACAACGTCTTCCTGCATTTTTCATATCAAAGAAATGAGTATTGGAGGGGAAGAAAAGCTACAATAATCACACTTTTGCAGCTGCAAGGAAATTAGTGCCTGTTTGGCCAAGCTCCAACTTCTACAGAACTACTTCTCAGAAACAGTGAGAAACAGTTTCTGGATTGGAGCTTCTATTTCTGAAGAACAAATTTACACTAGAAGTGCTTCTTAGAAACCAGAAACAGTTTCTCAGTTTTGGGTGTTTGGCCAGTTTTCAGTTTCTAGGACACAGAAACAGTTTAGAAACACTTCAGAAGCTTGGCCAAACACACCCTTAAAGTAATAAGTAATAACCAACCACGAAATCAAACAAAAAATCCAAAGCCTCACAAATGAAAACAACATAAACTAAAAGCATACATCGTCCTCCACGTCGTCAGACCCATGTAATCGCGATGAGTGGAACCGAGGCTTCAAATCCTGTGAAATGTTTAGCAAAGTTGCAAGTCCATCAGTCAAAACACTGACATCTGACAAGTTCATAGATACCAAGAAGGAGAAAATGATTGTCGATTGTGATGAAGTCTTGGATTAATGATGTGTCGAGAACAGTTCCTTTGGCTATCAAGGCTGCATTTGGAAGGAGAGAAATTTACCTATTTATGAGAGCAAAGAGTATTCTCTGCATTCTGCAAGCATTAAAATTTTCATTTTTGAACTATTAACGATAATTAGAGTCTTGGGATTAGTCGTACGCAACGCTTTTCATTATCTTTTTCTTGGTTGATAAAACTAGCTATGATAGCCCAAGGGTATGATTCCGTTTTTGTTCCTGCGCTTCCTTTAAAAATGGGTGCAACCACTTGAATACTTAAAAAAAATTATAAAAAAAATAAAGAAAAGAAAAGAAACGAGTACCTGATCGCGGTCAGGTACAGACTCATCCTCCTGCAACCAAACATTAAGATGTCCAAATTAACATCATGACAAATATGCATATCAGATAATCAACTTTACATAGTTCAAAGAAAAAAATATCAAAAACTCACCTCAGCTTCAGCTATTGACTCATCATCATCAGCATAAACCATATTCGACAGCAAAACCTACCAAAGCACAAATTCAGATCATAAGTCATACCAGACAAATTATCTTCACATGAGATAGAAAAAGGACAGAGAATCGTGTTTCTGGCCTATAAAATCTCTCCATGTAGATGTGGGTTATTAAACACTGATATCTCCTTAGGAGCACTATAGAAAAAAATTTAAAAAAAAAAATGTACCATAGAGGAAAAAATACTGTGGAATGAAGGGATAGAAGATAATGAAGCCTTACAGGGATAAGGCGTGGCAGGAACTCCTGCAAAATATTAGGCGGCAATTGAGCTTCGCAATATGCAGACCTACAATCAATCCAAAATAAACATCATGGTCAGAGGAACAGGTCGGATGTAAACAGCTTTACGCCTATGTTGAAGACACAGAGAAGTAGTTTTCGATTGACCCAAAATGAGAATTGCATCTACCAGACTTAACAAAACAAGATGCACAGTGTTTGGTGAGTCATTTTGCTTCATACCAACTGTGAGCCACTTTGCTTCATTTCATCATCATAGAGAAAGTTAAAGAATTAACGAATAGTGATCTTTGGCTCTAACGACCCTTTTATCCACTATGCAGGGTATCTTTTAGGCATGCATTAGTAAGGAAAACAAAAAGGTTGGTCTAACATCTATTAAAGATAGGATGAGAGAATTATCTAAGGTGGTTTTTGCCACGAGACATGGAGACAAAATGATGGAGACCAAGTGATGCGCGGCCTAACGATTGAAGAGTGGAAAAATGGTGAGATTGTGAGGGGTATAATGGACAAGTGTTATTGAAATGATATGTGACTATTTGGAATTGAGGAAATATGGTGCTGGAATGCTGGATAGGGAGAGTGGGGGAAGAGATTATAGATGGATGATACAGCTTGACTTTAGGGTTCACCATTCCGATTTCTATTTGTATCACTACCCTTGTTTAGGACAGAATTTCCTAATGCATCTCTTGTTTATTTATCCTCTTTCCTAGGGTATTCACAAACCTTTTCATTTACTTCACATATGTTTTAAAAGTCTCAAGCTAGCCCTTGAAAATTGTTCCACACTTGAAACGAACAATATAATTCCTAGGAACAGAAAGAGATTACAGAATTTATGTCTTACTAATGACTTGTTGCACAGCATTTTACTTTATGCAACGAGTACGCAAAAGACCTGCGTCATTTATTGAGTGAAAGGAACATATATTCATATTGTCTGCCGGTGCCATCACACTAGCTAGCAAACAACCACCTTTGTCAGACAGAAAGGCCAGTGGGAATATCCTACTAGCTATTTTTTTTTTTGGGTACCTTAGTTTAAGGAGGCGCGAGGCGCACCGAGGCGCTTGGGGGCCGTTGCGATGAGACGCAAGGCGAAGGCGCGCGCCTCATGCACACGAGGCGCACTCATTTAGCGAATAAAATTATATTTTACGAAACCCTATTTTGAAAAAAAAAAACCTTTTTTTGGTATTTAAAGAGGGACAATGGGTAAATAAGTATAAAGAAGGGATTAATTAAGGGGCAAAGGGAAGTGTATAAATAAGGTTACAAGAGAAAGAAACTGGAAATTGCACATTTGTGCGCGTCGCGTGCGCCTCAGGTGCGCCTCATGCACACTTGTGCGCCTCAAGCTTCTGAGGCGCTCGCTTTTTTAAACTAAGTTCGGTACATAGGAACAGCTAATGCTGCGGAGGTGAGGATTTGAACCCGGGACAACCCCCGGCAGGTTGGCTTCCTAACCATTGGGCCAACCTTAATCCTCACTAGCTATTAAATTAAATTATTAATCACGGAAATGCTTACCAAAATTCACAAGCTTCAAGCGACACTTCATCATCAGCGTCCTTATTAACTTGGAGCATGTACTCTATGAGGTTCCTCAAATGGGGCTGCAGATAGAGCATGACAGTACTATGACCTCACGGTCTAAGCAAAAAATAATCTATAAAATGAAGCTAATATACAGCTTTAGAACCTTTATAAAGAGGGAAAGTAAAGCTTTTCCAACCAAAATTTGTAGAAGTTAAGCAAGATACGAACCTCAAGGATAGCAGGCTTCACTTCAACAAGCTGAACAAAAGCTGAACAGACCTGTTCAATGAGTAAGCATATAATATGTTACTGAACAGCTATATCCTCGAAAGCATTGAGTTCAAAAGTTTTGCACGAAAATGTGAAGGCGCAAAACAAACTTTTAAACTTTTAAGCATATAAATTCAAAAAAAAAAAGAATTTGGTTTTACATAAACCAAAACAAACCAAAATAAAAAAGGATCTTAACTCAACAATATACAGTAATTATGATCAGTCCTACCTGTCCTAAGAAAACAAGGAAGGGTTGGATTACAAATCTTCTAATGTCTCTCCTGACTTCCTAGGTAAGACATGGGACACTATGTTCTGTTCTAATCTAGAAAAGCCAAATTCATTTTTATTTGTAAACCGGGGTCCTAATTACCAATCACAGAGATGATAGCCAACCCTTTGCAAGCTGAATAACCTTCCGATCAGGCAAAAGTAGAAAACCGAGACCATTGTACAAATCATGAGTTATGACGGCCTCAATGGGGGCAGCAATGGTATTTCCTCTCGCTGGCGGACTTTTAATCCAGTTTGTTAAGTGCTCCATTAATTCTACGTATTCACCAAGAGAAGTCATTCATCTTCTACACGGACCCCACCAGATACTTTCACCTTTTTAGTTAAATATTGTTATTGTCCTACTACTCATTAGTTGAAGGTTCAGAAGACAACCTACTTGGTGTCAATATCAGGCTGTATACTTTGTGTCATCACAACATTGTAAACATCCACATTAGATACACATTGACATGCGCAAATGCAGAGACAGCGTTCTCACAGCAAGGGAGGAAAATAGGTGCATCCAAAAGAGGTTGCGGAACATTTAAAGAGATACTATCAAGCCATTGAGGTTCAATGAAAAGAAAATCCCATAGAAATGTGGTTTCAAAGCCGTGACCTAGCATCTTAGGTTTGAAAGCAATTACATGTTTTCGTGAAAATCATCTCCCTGTTGATTATCTTGGGGGACGAGTATTATACACAGAATATGTATCATAAGAGAACCTTTACTCCTTTAGAGATGACATTATCATGGTTCTACTATATAACTGGTGTAACTTGTCATTTATTCTTATTTGGGACAATGCTCCCTTGCTGCACCATTTTTTGTCATTAATGAAATAATCCAAAGAAGAAAACGTTGCACAAATTTACATTTCCTCCCTCCACCGGAAAATCATTTGCAAGTAACTCCAAAGACAAAACAAGTTCTCCTCACCAAGTCACCAATCACTGTTAAGAAAAACTGTTTTTTACGAGTGGGATACACACTGCAGTTAGTACAGCCTGCTTAGAAGATGAAACTTAGATAATCAGCCAATATTTAAGCAATGGGCAATACTAATCATAATGAACATAAGAACTTACCAATTTCCGCACATCCGGGGCAGGGTCATTAGCAAGAAGAAACAAGCCATGAAGATATTGATCCATGCACTTCCATAGATACTGGAAATACAACAGCACGTAAGTGACATTATACATATTATAAATTTTAATCCATTGAAAACTTGAAAATTTCCAAATTACTTACAGCTGGCATCAACATGATATACTGATTGACAGAATTTAGAGCAAGCTTCCTCATTAAAGCTTGAGTCGATTGGAAAAACTGCACAGGAATTGTATAAGAAAGAAAATAAGAAACTAACAGTGGACTCCGAGACACAATAACACACCATAAAAGAAGACTAGACAAAGCTTAATAGTGACCCTACCTCAAACAACTTCGGAAGGAAGATGTTAATGGGGCGTTCAGACATTCCTGGAACATCTGCATCAAGCACTTGTGGTACATCCTCACATATCTAGCGGAACAAAATGCAACATCAATGTAAAATTATATCAACAGGACATAGATATTTTAGAAAACTAGAATTGAACTGCATATCAATGCTTATAATAAATAAAATAAAAACTCTTATTTCTGAGCAAAAAAAAATTTTGTTGTTCTCGAGCCCTCGGACTTGGTTATACCCGTAGTCACATATGAAACTATCGCCGCCATTATCTTGGAGGCCAAAATTTTGCAAACATGGAGTTCAGGGCTAAGGCTTTGTTGTTCCTGTTTGAGGCCAAACCTTTCTATCTGAGAATCTCATCTTTGTAAAATAAACACCTAAGGAGCGCAAACTTGTGGTGAGACCATATTATACGAGATTTTATGATACAATGTTGCTAAGTTATGCAGCATAATTGTTTATATGTAATCTTCCATTATTTGGATTGGTTTGGCATGTCTTATAGGCGTGAGATTCAGTTCATGTTTTGTGTGTGTCAATTGTCATACTAAATAACAACTCTCCTATTGGAGAAAGTTCTGGGTGAAGCCTTCCCAAGGTAAGTCACGCTAAAATGTGGTGAGCTTTTACGATAGTGAAGTGAGTGTTCAACTCCCAACTTTAACAGCTCACCATGAATCTTTGATTTTTCACCATGTCTTACCCAAACCATATGATGGTCATACCAAAACATTGTCATAGTTGTAACATTTACCAACAAATACAAATACATGAAACACCACATGGTCATACCTTGGATAGAGCATCCATTGCACCTTCAACATGACTCGGATCACTACTCTCTAACAATGTTATGAGAGCATGCAACAACTCAGGCCAACCAATAACTCCCACAAGTTGCACTATAACACTTATAATGGTCCCTGCAGTGCTACGGATGTTCCTATCAGGAGATCCTAAACAAGGCAGCAACACAGACTTTATGTATTGCTGATTAGCTGGGGCCATAGATTTGAAAGCAGTTCTAAGATTATTCTTCAGAAGTAAGCCAGAAGCTTGCCGGACCTCCACTGGTTTCACCTATAATGAGATTAGAAACAACTTTATACAAAAGATTATTGTTCCTCAAGATAATAAGATAATTAGAATGCACCATACAATTCCAAAAGAAAATAATATAGCACTTTAATACATAACACTTAAATAAGAAGATATAACGCCTACCACATAACAGCTTGAAGGAGAAACCAAAAAAAAAAAAATGGTCTACTGTACTACCAATATCAAATTTCTGAAAATCGAAAGACAGAATTTCAAAACACAACTAATTAAGAAGATCAACACCAACTTACGACCTGACTTGATCCCACGAGCAATAGCGAACGTCTAGATTTACCTTTAAATGTCAAGTCACAGTTACAACCCCCAACAAAAGTGAACATCCACAATGCAACAGTACATGGTATAAGTTCGTGCAGCCTTAGTATAACAACATGTCAACATACAAAACAGTTCCGCCCGCGCACCAATAAAGTCAGATCCAATATATTTAACAAAGACAACGCAAAACTAAATAACAAGGAAGCCAAGATAGGGTAGATACCTCAGCATGAGTCAGAATGAAGGCAAGATAGTTATTGAAATCTGGGAACTGAGAGTAGTGTTGCAGCTGCTGCCAAATCTGAGATTTCTCGGAAGTAGAAACAGGAGATATTTGTTGTTCTAACAATCTGCATATCTCCGTAATCCCTTGCTCTTGTGGCTGCCATGAAGGAACGCTTGCCGCCATTGCGGTCACCCTTCACTAGATAAGACAATAAATGAAGGACATCAGTAGATTAAACCTCATGCCACAACCACGACCACAACAACAACAACAGAGTTTTCATTTTCTTTAACACAAATTTCTAAATCAGAGTTGAGCACTTGAGCCACTAGTCCCTGAAAAGATTCGAACACATACAATTAATCATTTGATCTCAAGAATCACTATATGGCTGATTAGGGTAGCTATTCTTTGGCTTTGGGTGATAAAGGAATAAAACAAAAGGGCTCAAAAAACCGTCTGCGCTTCTTGATATTGTGACTCTCCAAACGCAGTCTCCCTATGTTTAGGGATAGCGCTTGCGTATCTGCCCTCCCCCCCCCCCTACCCCGTCTTATGATGTTGTTGTTGTTGTTGTAATCACTATATAGCTGATCCTAGCTAATAAATTCCAGTAAAGCTAATACGAAAACCTGATGAGAAAATTTCTTCATAATATCCGTCCCACATAACAACGAAAAAGGCAAAAATGGAGACCAAGATCAAACTATTGCATAAAGAGCTGGCAAAACAAGAAGGTAACTTAAACTATACTCAAAAACATGTTCACGAGCTCTCGAGTCTCGACTTAACAACGGTGTAACGGTAAGAGATACGACGTCAATAACCAGCATATATTCCATAAGAATCTAACAGTGAAAGCCAGTACTATGAGCTACAATGTCAAATGAACGATGTTTCGACTAATCGAAAAATTCGACTGCGAAATCAACTAACAATTCAGCATAGCATATCAATCCATTTCATTAATTCCATTAAATAACAATAATTTAAACTGCTCTAACGAAGCGGAGGATAAAAGTCAACCGGAGTTCAACGAATAACTCTGATAACTACAGCGAGGCGGTACTTTAAATTGATATTTCGAAATAAAATAAAAAATAAATTCTCAAAATTAGTATACTCACAAATTAATAAGGGCGGATGAAGGGGGGGCTGGCAGCGGCAACTGAAACAATCAGTGGTGGTGGTGGTGTTAGGTATAGAGTGCGGCGTACGGTGGTGGTGGTGGTGGCGGTGGTGGCGGTGGTGGCGGTGGCGGTGGTGGCAGTGGCGGCGGCGGGGTGGTATTGGGGAGGGTGGAAGGAGAGAGTGAGGGAGATCGGGGGTTTGGGGGAGAGAAGTGAGAAGGAGAACCGGGAAGGGGAAGGGTGAGGTGGCGTGGGTAATGTAAGCCGAATAAGAGAATGGAAGTGAGATGAGACTTGAGAGAAAAAGTAGATTAAGATGAAATTACGGGAGATTAAGGTGAATCGCACCGCTATGCTTTAGGAGGTTCGTCTTCATTGTCCCGCTCTTGTTCGTTAGGTGGGGTTCTGTTACACTAACCCTGCCCAATTATATTATGGAGATCACACTCTTTTGTCGTGTCAGGGGGTGCAGCCTAGGAAGCACGGACACGCCTGTCCAATGGCGTGTCTGTGTCCGACACGCGTCGGACACGGTACGACACGTGTCCGACGCACCCAAAAACCGTGTCCGGTTTTTTTATTTAATTTTAGGACACAGACACGGTTTTTTTAATTGGACACGAACCGGACACCGACCAGACCCCAACCAGACACCCGACACGACACAAAACTACGTCGTTCTGACAAGTTTTTTTAAAAAAAACCTATTTTATTTTCTCTCCTATTCTAATTACACTAGCAGATAGTTCAACTACATGTGTTACTTCTTTGTCTCTTTTTGTTTCCCATCTTCTTGCTCCGCTTGCCTCTTCCACCTTCGTTCGACGCCGCCTCAGGAGACCTCCTCCGACCGACGTCCACTAACGGCATCATCGCTACAGTCCAACCTGCACCCGACTGCACTAGCCTACCTTTACCTACTCGCGAACAGTACGTGTAATTGAAAAAAGATGCATTCAAATACATATTAATTTTTATTTTTTGTCGTGTTCGCTATTTTCCAAAGTGTCGTGTCACGTATCCGTATCGGTGTCCGTGTCCGTGTGCGTGTCCGTGTCCGTACCGGTGCTTCCCTAGGCCCGTTGCCTTTTGCTCTAGTGTTGCACCCTTTGGCGTGTAAGATTAGAGACTCCTTTGACTTGTGTTTGCAGGCTTGGTATTTGGATGATGGCACTGTCGTCGGTGATACCTTGGTTGTAGGTCAGGTTTTGGAGCTGATTCAGGCAGAGGGTCCTCGTTTAGGTCTTCACCTTAATGTTGCTAAAACTGAGGTTTTTTTGCCTACGGAGGATCCGCGGAGCCGGCTAGTTGGTGTGTTCCCCCGTAATATTGCTAGGCCTCTACTCAGGGTCAAATTATTAGGTGGGCCTGTCAGTGTTGATTTTGAGTCTTGCAGTTCTTTGGTTATGGAGAGGGTGGCTAAGACCATTGAGCTCATGGATGCGGTTGCTACGCTTAACGATCCTCAGAGCGAGTTGTTACTTCTTCGAGCTTGCACTGGGGTTTCTAAGCTATATTTCGCCCTGCGTACTTGTGCGCCGCATATTTTTGAGTTGGGTCGGCTAGCTTTTGATGCGGCCCTTCGCTCTTCCTTAGAGCGTATTGTCGTTGCTTCTGGTCCGGGTTTTGGTGACTGGCAGTGGAGGCTCGCTACCTTGCCTTTTTCGCTCGGAGGGCTTGGTGTTTATACGGCCGGGGATGCTGTCCATTATGCTTTTCTAGCGTCGCGACTATAGTCTGCTGACCTGCAGTCTAAGCTTCTTCGTCATGCTGGTGTCGTCTCTTTGGGGCCTGCGTTTGTCGCTGCTGTTGGTGTTTTTAATCGGATTTTAGAGGTTGATATCTTGGGTAATCCTGGTGAGATCACTGCCCCCACACTTATGAAAAGATTGGCAGATATGTATTTCGCTCGGATCGCTAGGGATGTCGCTTCTGTTTATTCGTTGACACCGCGTCAGTTGGCTTTGTGGAGTTCTCAGCAGGGTGCGCACAGTTCGGATTGGCTTAGAGTTGTCCCTATTTCAGGATTGGGTCAGACTATGAATGGTCGTACTTATCATTGCGTGCTTTGTTACCGTTTGGGGGTGCCTTTATTCACCATAGATTACCCGTGCTCTGCTTGCTCGCGAGTCTTTGTGGGTGATATATTTGGGGATCATGTAGTTTTGTGTACAGGTTTAGTTGGCGTCAAGCATCGGCATAATGTTGTTCGTGACACGCTGGTTGACATCTGTTATCGGTCGGGGATCTCAGCTGAAAAGGAGGTCGACATTGGTATGGTTGGTGCTGATGGCCGACCTCTTCGGCCGGCGGACATGCTACTTTATTCTTGGGACAGAGGGCGCAAACGTTTGCGTCGATTTGACCGGATCGTCGTCTTTGACTCAGACCGGATTGACCGATTTCGAACCAGGTAAGGTGGTGCGGGAAGCGGCCCATCGTAAGCGTACTAAGTATGAGGCTAGGTGCGCTGATTTGGGGTATGGCTTCCTTCCCTTCTCTTTCTCCTCTTTGGGGGAGTTAGAACCCACAGTTGTTGCTCTGCTTAAGCAGATCCAGCAGTTCTCCCGGACGCAGGATATCGGTGCGCAGGCTGCAACTCATATATTTACTAGGATTGGTTTTTCCATAGCAAAGGGTGTGAGGGCTCAGATTGTCTCTCGGCTCCCCAACAATTTCTTGTAAATTACTATTGATTTTTATTGAAATGTTATATCTTAAGGTGAAATTACGGGAAATTAAGGGTTCTACATACATTTTTCGCTCGGGTAATCTTTAAGTACGTACTTCCTCCGATTTTAAGAGATTTTCCTGTTTCTTTTTGCAGTTTTGAAATGTCATGTTGGGAGCTATTTTTACACCAAATGAATCGTTCACTTGCTGCAAAAATTAGTAAGTATTCCATTCTACGGTGCAATCTACCAAGTCTACTTGATTTTAAGGCAAACGGGAGTCTCATTTGGTGTAGAAATAATCCCTAACATGCCAAGTCAAAACTAAAAAAAAAACAAACAGGAAAATCACTTTGAATCGGAGGGAGTATATTACAAACAAAAGTGTGAGTATCGATTTGTGTCGACATTCCCCATCTGGTACGGGGTGTTAGATATGATCTAGGCACGGAACAAAAGATAATACTGGGTTGCTAGGATTGTTGAAGATGTTAATGTTGGACAAAAGTTTCCTAATATACTCACTCCTTCCAAGTTTACACCCCTTATTGAAAATCCACCCTCACGAAAGTGGGCGTGTACGCTAAACGGTTAATCAAAGTTTCGAAAAAGTTACATGGATTTTTTGTTAAGCCTCTTTGAGTCTTATCTAACTTTCGATGTGCATTTTTTTTGGAACTATAAAAAATCGATTAGTATGTATACTCTTCTCAATAAAAGGGTATTTTGAGTATGGGTGTTGGACGGATGGAGTATGTGTCATGGACGGCCACACGTTTAGGGTGATTACAGATGTTGAGTATGAATACAAACCGAATATATGTAATGTTTGTGAGGAGATTGGTCATGATAATGAATAATTTAGGAAAAAGAATGGAACGAAAAGAGTATGGAAACCAAAGAAACCAAACAAATTAAAGCGGCACAATAATAATGAGAATGGAGGCCAAAGGAAATTAACGATGTTTGACAGCGAGATTGTCGTTAAATCTAGTCAAATTACCACAAAACTAACTAAGCTAGATAGAGTAAGTGGGTTATCGAACACGAAGAAGAAGGGGAAGTCTAATATGCGAATTTTATGCGGAAAATAAATAAACAATAAAAAGGGGGGTTTTTGATTTGAAAGTTGATTAAACGAGAAATTAGCGATTTATCAAATTAAATAAAGCGACCCTCGGTGATAATCTATTCAAACACCCTAATATAGTAGTTTTACTCCTCTCTAATTATGCCATTCATAGATAATCTCGGTTTTCACCAATTAATCCTCTTTTGTGGGGAATTTGGTAATTTGAGCAACCGCTACCAAATTCCCCTCCTTTAAGTCCTAAATTGCCTAGTGACCACTCAAACAATTCAAAACCAAAGGCATGAAGAGCATGGATTAATAAAAGATTAACAACAACCCAAATTAGTATCTAATTAGCCGCAACCGCGACACTAATCAAATCTAATCTATTAGTTGTCTAATTAATTCCCCAATCACAAGTTAGTCATAACCATACACTAAACATGTGAAAGTTGCTTCCTTTAGGGTCAATAATCAATAACCATAAATTAAAAACCAAGCATATGAAGTACCAAATTCAATCCAATTAACCAATTAGATAAAACAAGGATAAATCAAGCAATTGAAGAACAAGGAATTAATTACTATGAAATTAAAGGCAAAATAGAGAGAAGAAAATCTTACTAATACATAGGATGAGAGAATTTGATTACACCAAGAGTCTAGAAGGTGATTAGCCTTCCATACTAATTATTACAATAATGTTTGAGAATAAATTCATAATGAAAATACTAATTCTCCTTGAGTTTCCCTCTCTAAAATGAAAACTAGATGCAAATAATATGAAAGGTGATAAGGTGATCATTCTTAAGGAGGGGTTACAAGCCCCTTTTATTAAGATAAGTACCAAAGAAAAACACTAAAAGACGAAAATAAACATTTCTTAACAAAAAAAGAAACCGTCCAAAAGCCTCAAGAAATTTCCCGGAAGCTAGCTTCCTCGACTCGAGGAAAGAGATCCCCGAGTCGAGCGACGAAATCCTCGACTCGAGGGACACTCTCCTCGAGTCGAGCGAGGAAATCCTCGACTCGAGGCGCCTTCCTCTCGAGTCGAGGAACTTGAATTCCTCTTCATTTTGCTTCTATTCTCCGTGGCTTGAGCTCTTGTGATTCTCATTCCTCCGTGGCTCGAGCACTTGTGATTATCGTAGTGTACCAGAGCTTGCCTCTCTCGAACCCTGATCCGACTCCAACTCGATCCACGTTCCCTCCTAATTCACTCCAAAGGGTCTCGAGCGAAAAAAACCCGTAAAACCACCAAATAAGCTCCAAACAACTCCCAGTAGTGTGGTTCACGAATCACGATAACATCATGCTAAAATAGACCCTAAGGCGTATAAATCACGCGGATTAACACACTACTCTAACACCACATCAAACTCCCCCATGCTTAGACCATTACTCGTCCTCGAGTTCATCAATCCTCCACACTAACACCTAGGTCTCTCTTAAAGCACGGGGTAAGTTTCAACACTCAAGACTCCTCCAAAACAAAGAACCGCAAGCCAACTTAACACCCAAACGGTGCTAGGTAGAGTTGGAGTGGATGAAATGCTCGACACCCCAACTCCAACCATCTTATCCTCCCTTCTCACACACTCTAAGTTAGGGGAACTCACAAATCACACTTCCCCCAACTTGGCTCAACGGCTCCCTCAAAGTCGTGCTCACAATGACTTGAGCACGACTCACCTCAATCAATCCACCGGCGCCCCAATCATCATAATGCTAGAGGATTTCTAACCTAGGACCACCGATCCTATCACTGAACCTCCTTATAACTCCCGTAGTGATCCTAACCCTTTACGCCCCAAACTCCTCATCTTATGTCGCCCGCCATGGATTTCCTCAATTTTTTTTTTTAAGAACGGAAAATAAAATCACACTTATATTACAAAGTGACAGATTGCCAAACAAAATTACATAATTATGCCAAGCGTCTCCCCCATGCTTGAAACTCGTCATTGCCCACAATGACATCATCAACCAATCGAAAGATTGGGCAACTACGAGTTAGGGATGGGGAGAACCAACAAAACATCTGCAAGCATCCCATACAACTAGTGCAATAGAAATCGTCTCAACTCATCAAGTGAAGAATTAACGGGCTCTCGGGCCAAGAGACACCCTCTCTACCTCACTCCCCTATCTTCCTCGAAAAAGAGTCCTCCCTCGTCTCACTACTCCATCTCCCTCATGAATAATGACAATAACACGTCTTCCTCCAATAATAACTAACCATCCAAAAACAACCCAACCAACAATGAACCAAACAAGGTTATTTTATTGGTTTAAGGGGTAATATGGGGTGGGTAGAACAAGAATAACGGTGGGAACAAACGCGGTGGGGCACAAAGAGAGATGATCTAGAAACGGTTAGTGAAACGGGTGGGGTAGTAGAGGTTAGAATCGAGATTGAGAGAGAAAAGTAATCATCAATGCAAGTGGCTCATGGTCCAAAGACCGGCAGAAGAGCCACTCTCTCACCTCACAACCCCGTCTTCCTCAAGATATATGGCCTCCTATCACCTTACAAACTCCTATCCCCCTCTTGTGTTTGTTGGAGCATAATGACCCCACTCCTAAAGTTGTCCAAAACCCGAAAAGAGGCCATTCTGTGAATGTTTTGTGAGTTGCGGGCCAAATGTCAATGGTTTAAGGATCAACAAGTATGTGGAACAAACGGGGGGTCAATATCAAGAGAGATGGTATAAAATATTGGACAAAATAGGGCGATGGACCGACTTGGCTAGAGATGAGAAAAGAAGAAAGTGTAGGGAAGAATATATTCATACCTTGGCTTCTCCAACTGAATGGCAAATGTCACGATTGAAATAAAAAAGTAAAACTCAAAAAACAAACACACAAAACAAATACCACTCGGAAATTGGTTAGACAATATGATACAACTGTACAAGCAAGAGCAATAATCCTCCCCCATGCTCAAAATAGGTCAATAAATGCAAAACAAGGCATAAAGAGGGAGGGTGGAAAGAAAACTCACTGAGGGTGGCCGGGTGGGCGGAACTGCTGCCCACGAATGGAGAGATGCCGGAGGCGCTCGTCGATCTCAGTGAAGTCAGGAGACTCGTAGAACGGAGTCTGGGCTCTCATGTGGAGGTTGTGATTAGCCTCCATAAACATCATAAGGCGCTCCGTCTGGGCCTCATGGACCATCATCCTATGGTCCAGGCCATCCAACCGATGGCTAGCTCCCGTCCTCCAAGCCTCGTACTCAGGGGGAAACGCCACATGGGGTGCAAATCCGGGTCCTCCCACAAGCACACGTGGGGGTCCCGGGATCTCCTCTAAAACAGCCTGCCCCTGAGCGACACTAAGTCGCAGCCCCTCAACAAAAAGCTCCTCCGCGTCGTGACCCTCCTCAATCCTCAACCGATTAGGGTTAGGGAGCAACAAGTAACTCTGCGCGTCAGTCCCCAAATTCCAGTGGTAACGCCCCGCGTACTCTCGTAGTCTCAGCATGGGGGTAATCCATCTGATCTTCCAGAGAGCTTGGATGTTCAGAGTCGCGAGCCCCTCCAAAGCCACTTCCTCATCAACCCTCGCTACCTGACACCGACGGGCGATGAGGGTAATCATGCCCCCCAACCCGATAGATCGCGAGGGAAACATCTGGCATGCCATGCACGTCTCGGCGAAGAGCTGGGCCCACCGCGGCCTCCCATTCTCATTTGGTATGAACGAGGCGAGGCAACCCATCTCCATAAACTGTATGTTATTGGGCTCTCCATGCCCAAAAACACACATACCGATCACCCGGTAAATAAGCGTCATGGCCGGGTGGGGAACCATCGAAATCTTCCCCGAGGAAGGAACCACCGGCTCCCTCGTGAGCTTTGTCCACAACACCTTCGTCTCATATCCCCCGTACAAATTGTACGCCTTACCCTCCTCCTCCGGAGTGTGCCACCCAAAGCATTGATCAATGTCGCCATAACTCCATTTTCCGAGGCGATTTTCGATGCGGAATAGGATCCTCTCATTGTCCCGCTCGTGCTTGAGAGTGGACAAAAACTCGTAGGACCACCTCTCATAGGTGGGAGCTAACTTGCCCAAGAAGCCTAACATGCCCCCTACACCCAAATGGAAACGAACGGAATCGAGGAAGCCTAATTGGTCAAGTGTGGCCGCATCGAAGAACTTGGTTACCACGAGCTTCTTGCGCTCGACCATGTCATTGAATTGGGCCTTCTCCGTATCGTCCAGCCCCTCAACCCCCATTGTCTCCCAATGTTTAGGGTCTTTAACTTTCTTTTGCTTCTTAGAGGGGCCGGCTTCACCATCATTTCTACCCATTGTAATACAAACACAAATTTACCGCAATCGACTTCTAATTCACAATTCACCAACCAATCCCAAACAACCACTTATCACACAATTTGCACAAATTATCAAACACCCAAATACACACTACAAAGCCAAAATTCACTCTACCCAACTTGCTTCAAACCACGATTATCTTACACAAACATCAATCAATCCAAAATACCCTCACCAAGCCAACAACAAACAACCAAAACACCTACAAGGATCAAAATCGAATTTGGGGGTGATTCTTACCAAATTGGGCTCAAAAACAAATTTTTGAGCAAAGTCAATCCTCCAAATCGCTTCCAAAAGCTTCACTATCGTCCCAAGATGCAATTCCAATGTAGAAATCGACCCAAACTCTCCAAAAAAACAAAACCCCTAATTTCTAGGGTTCTTGAAAAGAAATTGAAAATTTTGAATGATTTTTGATGGAATAAGAGATTTTGTGGTTGATATGTTGTTTATGGAGTGATTTTTGTGAAGAAATTAGAAGTTTGGGAGTGATTTTGTGTGATTTGGTGAAGATTTGAGTGAGTTTGAGTTTGGGAGAAGAGGGGTCGAAAATGGGGAATGAAGAATGAAGAAAATGAAGTGAGGAGAGAGAGGGGAGGTCGGGTTTAAGAAAACTGATAAAAACAGATTTTTCAGAATCCTCGAGTGGAGAAAGTGAGCCTCGACTCTGTTCGCTCGACTCGGATGAAAAATCCTCGAGTCGTGGAATTTCCCCAAAAAACCTTCCTACTGCTCGTTTGCCTCGACTCGAGGGAGTTTGTCCTCGACTCGAGGAGCGCCTCGCTCGACTCGAGCCATGCTTCATCCGACTCGAGGATTTTCTCCCAAAACTGTTCCTTCTGTAAATCTTTCTCGAGTTGGGGATTTCTATCCTCGAGTCGAGGATCATTTTTTCTCTACTTCCTCGATCTCTTGCTTGATTCAAAAACTGAAACCAAAATTTCCTCGAAACGAAATACATCAAATAACCCATATATACACAAATGGCTCGGGTTGCCTCCCGAGTAGCGCCTTTGTTTAAAGTCGTTGGCTCGACATGAGAACTCCAATACTTCATTCTTCAAAAATTGGCTCAAAGATAGCCATTTCCTCTATGGTTTTCACCTTGAATCCTTCATAATACGACTTCAACCTATGACCGTTCACCTTAAAAGATTTATGCTCCTCTTTATCAAAGATTTCGATCGCTCCGTGAGGGTATATCTTAGAAACGGTGAATGGGCCAATCCATCGAGACCTTAGCTTGCCCGGGAAGAGTTTCAACCTTGATTGATAGAGCAACACTTTGTCCCCCACTTCAAAACTTTTCCTTGGAATCAATTTATCGTGTCATGCTTTGGTCTTCTCCTTGTAAATTGCCGCATTATCGTAGGATTCCAACCGTATCTCTTCCATTTCATGTCATTGAAGCTTCCGGTGCTCCCCAACCTCACCCATTCCCATGTGAAGATTCTTGATAGCCCAATATGCCCGGTGCTCAATTTTTACGGGAAGATGGCATGCTTTACCGAACACCAATCGGTAGGGAGACATCCCAATTGGAGTCTTGTAGGCCGTCCGGTAAGCCCAAACCGCATCATCTAATCTCAAGCTCCAATCTTTGCGGCTCGGGTTGACCATCTTTTCGAGAATAGACTTGATTTCCCGGTTTGACACCTCGGCTTCCCCATTAATTTGGGGATGATATGAAGTGGAGACCTTGTGAACAACACAGAACTTCCTCAAAAGAGCCCTCACCGTCCGGTTACAAAAATGCGTCCCTTTATCACTAATTAACGCCTTTGGAATACCGAAACGGGAGAAAATACGGGATGGGAGGAAATCTGAAACAACTTTGGAGTCATCAGTTTTAGTGGCTTTCGCCTCCACCCACTTGGAGACGTAATCCACCGCAAGTAAAATATAGTAATGGCCGTGGGAATTTGGAAAAGGGCCCATGAAATCAATGCCCCAAACGTCAAAAATTTCACAAAAGATAATGGGAGTTTGAGGCATTTCATTTCTTTGTGATTTATTGCCTACTCTTTGACACTTATCACATGTTTGACAAAATTCGTGAGCGTCTTTGAAGAGTGAAGGCCAATAAAATCCACATTCGAGCACCTTAAGCGCGGTTCTCTTGTAACCAAAGTGGCCACCACACGCATAAGAATGACAAAAAGTTAGGATAGAACGTACCTCATCGTCGGGAATGCATCGACGTATAGCCCCATCGGCTCCTTGTTTCCAAAGGTACGGATCATCCCACATGTAGAACCGTGAAACACTCCGAAGTTTCTCTCTTTGACTTTTAGTGAAACCGGGAGGGAATTGGCTAGACGCGAGAAAGTTGACAATATTTGCAAACCACGGTTGCGCAATCCTCTTAGTGCTCAAGAAATATAATGCCTCATCCGGAAACCTCTCTTGAATTTTATCATTGGCATAAGAGATTTCCTTATCATGCACAATACGACTTAGATGGTCCGCAACGAGATTTTCCGCACCTTTCTTATCCCGTATTTCCACCTCAAATTCACTCAAGAGCAACACCCATCGGATGAGCCGTGGCTTAGCCTCTTTCTTTGACATTAAGTAACGGTTGGCGGCATGGTCACTATAAACAATTACTTTCGTTCCCAAGAGATATGGTCGGAATTTCTCTAAAGCAAACACAACCGCCAACATCTCTTTCTCCGTGGTTGTATAGTGATGTTGCGCCTCGTTCAACATCAAAGAGACATAATGTATGACATGACTCGCCCTCCCCTCCTTTTGGCCCAACACGGCTCCGACCGCGTAGTCGCTTGCATCGCACATAATCTCAAAAGGTAGCGACCAACACGGTGCTCGAATGATAGGAGCGGAGATAAGTCGAGCCTTTAGCTCATCAAATGAAGCTTGACATTCCATGGAAAAGTTAAAATCCGATTCCTTCTGAAGGAGTTTGCACATGGGAGCGGCAATCTTCGAAAAATCTTTGATAAACCGGCGGTAGAAGCCTGCGTGGCCCAAGAAAGACCGGACCTCTCTCACATTAGTCGGGTAGGGGAGGGTAGAAATCACGTCCACCTTAGCCTTATCAACCTCAATTCCCCGTTCCGAGATCATGTGGCCTAGCACCACTCCCTCTTCTACCATAAAATGGCATTTCTCCGAATTGAGGACCAAATTAGACTCCAAGCACCGATCTAAGACCCATTCTAGATGATCCAAACCTTGCTCAAAGGTGTCTCCATGTACGGTGAAGTCGTCCATAAAGACTTCTACAAACTCCTCTATGTGATCGGAGAATATGCTCATCATGACACGTTGGAACGTAGCCGGGGCGTTGCATAACCCAAACGACATTCTTCGGTATGCAAATGTACCGAAGGGACAAGTGAATGTGGTTTTTTCTTGGTCCTCCGGGGAAGTTGCTATTTGGAAATACCCGGAGTAGCCATCCAAGAAGTTGTAAAACTTATGCCCCGCTAGTCGTTCCAACATTTGATCAATAAACGGCAAAGGAAAGTGATATTTTCTTGTTACGACATTGAGACGATGGTAGTCAATACAAACTCTCCAACCAGTTTGAAGCCTTGTAGGAACCATTTCTCCCTCCTTATTTGCAACCACAATGAACCCATCCTTCTTTGGCACGACTTGTGTGGGGCTCACCCATTGGCTATCCGAAATGGGGAAAATCATCCCCATTTGCCAAAGCTTAAAAATCTCATTCTTGACTACCTCCATCATCGGTGGGTTGAGCCGTCTTTGGGGTTGTCTTACGGGTTTCCCCCCCTCCTCCAACATGATACGATGCATACACGTGGAGGGGGAAATACCCCGTATGTCGGCAATAGTCCACCCGATAGGTTCCTTATGCTTCGCCAAAACCCCAATCAATCGTTCCTCTTGACTTTTGCTCAATTGATTCGAAATTATAACGGGGAGAGTTTCCTTGTCCCCCAAGAACACATACTTGAGCTTGTCCGGGAGAATTTTAAGTTCCACTTGTGGGGCCTCAACGGTAGACGGCTTAGGTCGAGCAAGCGGCTTCTCAAGAGTGATCGGTTTGGAGTTGTTGTTCATCCGAAACGGTTTACCGATCTCATGAGCCATTTCCTGCGGGTTAGTGGACAACGAACCAAGCAAATAATTCTCTATCCTACTACATTCAACTCGACCAAGCACGTCATCAAGAACATTGGCATGTGAGTCAAACACGTCTTGCACAATAGGATCAAAAACATCAATAGAAGAGATTGAATGCACATCCGAAGGGTATTTCATAGAGTTAAAAACATTAAACTTGACAACTCTACCCTCGAATTCCATTGTTAATGATCCACTTGCAACATCAATTTTTGTTTGAGCCGTTTTTAGAAAGGGCCGCCCTAAAAGAATAGGGGCCGCATGCAAGTCGTGTTCCATTTCAATCACATAGAAATCGGTCGGGAAAACAAGTTTATCCACTTCAACAAACACATCCTCAATTATTCCCTTAGGGTACACATTTGATCTATCGGCTAGTTGAACTATGATATCCGTGTCATGCAATTCACCAAGTTTCAAAGATTCGAACACAGAATAAGGCAAAACATTTATGCTAGCACCAAGATCTAACATGACCCTATCAAACTTAGCACCCCCTAATGTACAAGGGATAGAAAACATTCCCGGATCCCTACACTTCTTAGGCAATCTATGTTGGAAAACCGCCGACACATGCTCACTCATTTTCACTTTTTGTTTCCCTTTTTGCTTAGGTGATCGTCTAGGTGTGACTATGTCTTTAACAAATTTCGCCACCTTAGGAACACTCTTAACAAAGTTGAGGAATGAAATGTTTACCTTACAGTCTTGAAAGAGGGCATACATGTCGGAGTTGTGCTTGTATTTCCGATTATCCCTAAGTGCTTCGGGAAACGGAACATCAACCTCTATGACCTCATCTTTTGAAACGGGAGAAGGGCCAAGTAAACAATCCCCGAGAACAGAATCCTCGACTCGAGAAGGGGGTACCTCGACTCGAGGCGGATGTTTCTCGACTCGAGGCATCATGTCCTCGACTCGAGGCGTGAGATCAGTGAGGTTATTTTCAGGGGGCATTTCCTCGACTCGAGGAGCTTCACCCTCGACTCGAGGATCATCTTCCTCGACTCGAGGGTCTTTCTTCTCGAGTCGAGGGTGAGGAACAGTGCTATTGCTCTTTCGGCTTGGTTTCTCGAGTCGTGGCAAAGACTCCCTCGACTCGAGATTCACTCCAGTAGAGTGTTCTCCACTCCTACGTCCCTCGGCTCGAGCTGGACGCTCCTCGAGCCGAGGTTGCTCATTTCCCGACACATTGTTGCTCTCATATTCCACATCCTCAACCCAAGATTCATCCTTTCCCCGATCATCCGTCTCAAGTGGCTTCCTACCACTCCTTAGACTCACGAAACTCACATTCTTCTTGGGATTGGCTTCGGTTTGAGATGGGAATTTGGTGGAGCCTCTTGATTCTAGTCGGTTCACCGCACTTGATAGTTGGCTCATTTGACCTTCAAGGTTTTGAATGCTTGCCTTCGTTTTTTGTTGATTTTGGACCATAGAGGCTTGCATATTCGTGACATTGAGGGTCAATGCCTTGATCATTTCTTCCGCGGACATGGAAGATGAGGGACCACCTTGAGAATGTTGGCCGGAGAGAGGTGGTCTAGCTTGGAAACGAGCATTTTGAAAGTTATTTCCACCCCTTGACCTTGATTGAAATTTCCATGACCTCCTTGATTGTAGTTCCCGTCTCTAGACCCTTGAGAGTTGTAGTTTCCACTTCCTTGGCCTTGGAACCGGTTACTCTCATCCCCGGCAACGGCGCCAAATTTGATAGCGAGATTGTCGTTAAATCTAGTCAAATTACCACAAAACTAACTAAGGTAGATAGAGTAAGTGGGTTATCGAACACGAAGAAGAGGGGGAAGTCTAATATGCGAATTTTATGCGGAAAATAAATAAACAATAAAAATGGGGGTTTTTGATTTGAAAGTTGATTAAACGAGAAATTAGCGATTTATCAAATTAACTAAAGCGACCCCCGGTGATAATCTATTCAAACACCCTAATATAGTAATTTTACTCCTCTCTAATTATGCCATTCATAGATAATCTCGGTTTTCACCAATTAATCATCTTTTGTGGAGAATTTGAGCAACCGCTACCAATTCCCCTCCTTTAAGTCCTAAATTGCCTAGTGACCACTCAAACAATTCAAAACCCAAGGCATGAAAAGCATGGATTAATAAAAGATTAACAACAACCCAAATTAGTATCTAATTAGCCGCAACCGCGACACTAATCAAATCTAATCTATTAGTTGTCTAATTAATTCCCCAATCACAAGTTAGTCATAACCATACACTAAACATGTGAAAGTTGCTTCCTTTAGGGTCAATAATCAATAACCATAAATTAAAAACCAAGCATATGAAGTACCAAATTCAATCCAATTAACCAATTAGATAAAACAAGGATAAATCAAGCAATTGAAGAACAAGGAATTAATTACTATGAAATTAAAGGCAAAATAGAGAGAAGAAAATCTTACTAATACATAGGATGAGAGAATTTGATTACACCAAGAGTCTAGAAGGTGATTAGCCTTCCATACTAATTATTACAATAATATTTGAGAATAAATTCATAATGAAAATACTAATTCTCCTTGAGTTTCCCTCTCTAAAATGAAAACTAGATGCAAATAATATGAAAGGTGATAAGGTGATCATTCCTAAGGAGGGGTTACAAGCCCCTTTTATTAAGATAAGTACCAAAGAAAAACACAAAAAGACGAAAATAAACATTTCTTAACAAAAAAAGAAACCGTCCAAAAGTCTCAAGAAATTTCCCGGAAGCTAGCTTCCTCGACTCGAGGGAAGAAATCCCCGAGTCGAGTGACGGAATCCTCGACTCGAGGGACACTCTCCTCGAGTCGAGCGAGGAAATCCTCGACTCGAGGCGCCTTCCTCTTGAGTCGAGGAACTTGAATTCCTCTTCATTTTGCTTCTATTCTCCGTGGCTTGAGCTCTTGTGATTCTCATTCCTCCGTGGCTCGAGCACTTGTGATTATCGTAGTGTACCCGAGCTAGCCTCTCTCGAACCCTGATCCGACTCCAACTCGATCCACGTTCCCTCCTAATTCACTCCAAAGGGTCTCGAGCGAATAAAAACCCGTAAAACCCCCAAATAAGCTCCAAACAACTCCCAGTAGTGTGGTTCACGAATCACGATAACATCATGCTAAAATAAACCCTAGGCGTATAAATCACGCGGATTAGCACACTACTCTAACACCAGATCAATGTTGACTAACAATAACAACAACAATAGAAATGAGATCAGTTAACAACCCTTTACCAGCCCTAAATATACAGTGGTACCTCGATTCATTACTCCCTATTTTCGAACGACAGCTTACACAAAAGACCATTATCTCAACAAGGCTTGTACATAGTATGTCATTTGTTGATGTGCTATTACAAGGAGCATAAAAACAACACTAGAGTTGGAGAAAAATGTGATGGGCTAGTTTGGTCACACTAAATAGTGTCATTAAACAAATTAAATTAAGCAATTTATGAATATGCATCAAGTGAGCTTATATGGTCGATGAGTTTGTTGAAAATTAAGAAATTTATGAATAGCCCCCGATTAGGAATGTAGATATCAAGGAGTTTATTGATTGCTCAATGACTATGAATTACAAGGAATGCACACTAAAGTAGCAAGGTATACTTGGAATACCAAACAATTTGGAGGAAAATGAGTATGTAGTAGAATAGACTATATGTGATCCATAATACGAAACGGCTGTTTCAATAAGGTATTTTTTTTTTACCATTGCCCATTTGCTATTAAGTTAAAGGGAAATGAGAAAGAAAAACACATGTTTCAAGTACATACCATAACATATGAGAAAATGAGCCACACTTCAAGGCCATTAAGAAGCCTCTAAAAATGTCCAACAAGTACGTGAGACTACGAACAACATGTATCAAGCTTGGTCAATGTTACAATATGATCAAAAGAATGGCAATAAAACGACAATGAAAAAGGAAATGATGGAGATATATGTAACTCTTAATAAAGCCAAATCTAATTTCCAAGTCAGAAAAGCAAGATAAATTTGTTGAACCTTGAGGATAAAAATACAGCTTTCTATCATATTGCAACTAAGACAAGAAGGAGATGCAATAAGATATCTCAGATTAGAGACACTTCAGGAATTTGTGCACAAAGTAGAGGAGATTCCAAATGCATTCCTTCAGTTTTACACTCAGTTGCTTGGGACAAATCAGACCACGAAACCAGTCCATCATGATCTCGTGAAAGAGGTTACAAGAGAGGAAGTGAACCAAGTTCTTTTCTCAATCTCTAATGACAAATCACCAAGTCTATCTAGATGGTCACACAAGCGGTTTCATTTTGCAGTCATGACAGGTTCTAGGTGATGAAGTGACTGAACAAATTATGAAGTTTTTTAGGACATGGAAATTGGTAACTTAAATCAACATGACATCCTGACTTTAATTCCAAAAGTGAAGCATCCTCAAAGTATGATGGGCTATTGTGAGATGCCGTACCGGCGGATTGCCGATCCGCTCTCCCGAAAAGAGGTGTGAATTACACAGAGTCGCCAGCGGGATGTTTTTATAGGTACCCACGAACCTAGACTGGGGGTTCGATGCAAGGTTACGAGTTAGGAAGGTGTTAGGCACCCAACTCACCCATCGAGTTGATGGTCTCTACTAATTGATCCAAATTAAATATAAAAGTTGTAATTAACAACGAAAGCACGTACAAGTAGCATGCGAGTGATACGATAAATCATGCGACGAGAATAATATAATACATACTTACGTAGCCTGTAGATTAGATATAAATTAGAATTAAATTGTTACTTAGAAGACTGTCATGCATGCCAACTGAGAAACAGTGGATAATATTAACAATCATGATAATGATACCCTGCGCATGCCAACTCGAATCTTAGAATGAATGCCTTTGATTAACACATTAAAAGCCTTAACTTAGTCGCAATTTTATTAACATGCATAAGAAATCTCATTCAATATAGATGCAAGTTTCGTATGAAGATGATTTTAACATATGAAATTATATACGAAAAGTACTCCAAACATGATAATTTAGCATTATAATTAGATATAAACAACATGTATTACCCAACTTGTAATAAGTAAACACATACATGAAAATCGGTTTGTAAGAGAATTTGGGCCCTCAGGTGGACTTACTTACACGTATTGCAGTTCTTGGTTTTGTTTGTCAATTGAGTAGACCTCTAGTCTCGTACCGTTTCCGAAACTTACACCACACGCCTAACTATCAACTAAATTAGAAGAGTTAGTGATCATGTAGGTTTTAATGATTTTTACGTAGGATTTAGGCAGATTCTATACGGAGTAGGATTATGCTCCGAGTAGACGACTAATGCAATCGAGATGATAACATCTTCGACCCATTACACAAAGGCCGCCACATACTTTACGTGAGGATTCCTTTGGCCTAAATTATAAAGGATTTATCTAGACAAACCAGGCCCAATACACTAACCCATAATATCCAATCTAATTATAATTGGATAATTACGGCAAAACGGCCCAAAACTAGCAAATCGACCGAATTGGCAATCGTAACCTGTAACCGCAGTCCACTGTCCATCTCATCATCGGGGCGCTAAAATGGGTGCAAATGTAGGGTGTCTACAGAAGCCCCCTCTTTGACTGAGTCTTTGAAGAGACGAAAGTCATAGGTTTGAAAATCAGTTGTAACAAAACATGACAAAGAACATTACTCTAAGTCACATAGAATTGCAATAGATTTTACCGTAGCCATTTCGATTAATCGCATTAATCGAAACGTAAGTGTGTCGTAGATTATCTTGAATGGGCGAAGTAGTCATTCAAGACATGCATCGTGCATTTGAATAATCGATATTTTGAATGGGCGCAGTAGTCATTCAAATTTTCATACGATCTTTTGTAAAAATATCGGAAACCAATAATAAGAATTGGAATTTTTCTCAAAACTATTTCCGAAATCCAAAGAGCCAAGGTCATTCTTACTCAACGATAAAAATCAAGTAAGGGTAAATTCCCTTACTTAATTTACACTACCCATAAACCAAACCAACCGTCACTGTATTACTATATTCCTTGTTACCATACTTTTTCTACCACACAATTTCTCATCACTTCAATTTACTGCATCCAACAACTACTTCAAACTATTCCTTCGTCACTTTCATCTTCCCCAAGCCAAACCCAGAAGAAATCCATCACCATAACCACGCAACTCCGAGAGCTCGCGCATAAATCGCGACCCACCCAGAAAAACACGACGCCAGTAGCACTAAGCTCAGACGCCCGCAAAGCCAGCCTCCGTGCACTGCCATCGCGCCCGGTACTTCGACCAAAGATTCCGGCGACTCCTCCTCGGCTTCGACGTGATTGAAACGCCAGGTAAGCTTCTAATTGCTCCCTATTACCTCAATCCTTTCACCTTATCGAATAAATTGAAGTGGGAAGCATGTAATAGTACAAACCTAATTTTCGAAATTGGGGGTTTTTATGTTGATTCTAATTTCAATTGAATTGGACCAAGAAATCGCAATTGCATGCTGAAATTAGTACAAACTCACTTTTTGATGATCATGCATGTTGTTTTTAGAAGTACTTGATTTTTTGATGCCCCCGTTTTCGTGACCCTTGCCCTGTGTGCTTATGCTAGGAGGTAGGAGCATACTTCTGATTTTTGTGGTTGGATACCGATAAGTGATAAATAAATCGCGCGTGGGATTTTTGAGCTTTGGCATATTCACATGTTTATGTCCCCTTTTTAAATCAAACACACGCATACCCCAGTTCCCTTGGTCAATGCTTCTTTATCTGCTACGTACAAGGTTGTTGTCGTTTTATATGAGCATAATGATAAATTGGACCACTTAACTTTGGATTCAACTAATTGACAGCTCTACGAGTCATCCCAGTGGTTAGAAAAAACATTCTTATAGCCACTTTGACGTACATAAGCCGCATATCGTATTCAGAGGATAATTAAATAATATGGCCCCGAATAAGACGTAATAATTTTCCTGTCTCAGTTGCGTCTATTGTCGTGTTTAGCATTTTTTTTTGACGTTATTGCTTATTTGCCCACAGGGAACATGGTTAAAACACTGAATTTGGCGCTCAACCTGAAACGGAAGAACCCCACTTCTGACACGAGTGACAGGGGTACACCCCCGACTGTGCTTGGGCTCAGAGCTGGGACCATTGCAAAGACCACCCCTACTGATGCTGATGCTATAGCAGCACCCAGGACGACTAATTCTCCCGTAGCAGGAGAGCACGACAACCCGAGCAACAAGGGTAAGACCCCAACTGTACTGGGACTTAGAGCCACAACCATTTCAAATGGCACACCTCCCGACCACTCCAAGGGACCAGACGTCAATAATACAGCCAAACAGAAAAGAAAAGAGACGGGGGCAGAAGAACATGCAGGCCCATCCACCTCTAGACGCGACTGGATAGCCCCAAGTGAATGGAATACTCCGGATCTCCTCTTCGACTTGCAAAACCACGTCTCTCAAAGAGCTGTGCGAGGCTCGGTAAGTACTCAGTTGAATTATCGCGTTTTATTTCTTGTAGCGAGAAATTGGTGTCAACTCCGTAAACTAACAATCTGCTTGAAAACAGGACGCGTGGAAAATACGGGGATTTGGATGCTTCCACGACATATATGACATATACGAGGATCTCCAGAAGGACGAAGACACCAGACCCATTCTTAACCAGTGCGGCTTTAATGACTTTTTCGCCGCACTCAAAGCCATGAGGGACGCTCAGTCCAACTCTTACGTCGTGAAGGCGTTGGTAGAGCGCCTTTGGGATACGACAAACACATTCCACCTGCCCGTGAGTGAAATGTATTTCACTCCCACCGATGTTCAGGCGATACTTGGCTTGCCCGGCGCAGCAGAACCAGTCCCGTTTAAGGAAGAGTGGAAAGGGGACGACCTGAGACTGTTTGACCTTGTCGGCCCTATTAGCCACGACTTTGGTCATAAAGCTACTACTATCCTTTGCTCCACACTGAAGAATGCTCTGAATGACGCATCAATTCGGGAGAACGCCTCAATGGAGCAAAGAGTCAGAATCTTCTTGTGTAGTCTGTTTGGCCAGACATTATTCCCGAAGATGGGGTCTCGTGTTAACTTTTCCCTGCCTGAGCCATTAATTGATCTCAGCAAGGCTGCGGACTACGACTGGGCCGGGGCCGTGTGGGCTACTCTTACCACGTCACTGAAGGCAACTGTCCGTCCTACACACTTAGACCCTGATCACGAGGTCTGCCTTTGGGGAAATTGGCGGATCTTGGAGGTACATAAGATTCTGCGTATAACCATTTCATTATTACAGAGGAGCCCCCTGTCCCAGCTTGTAACTGTCTTTGTCAATGCAGGTTTGGCTGTACGAGCACATCCCGGCGCTTGGTCCTGAACCTAAAGAGGAAGCCTACTGCTACCCTGCCATGAGGAGATGGAAAACCTCCATCAAATTCAGCTAAGCCGAGGCAGTCCGTGTGGCATTAAACAGCTTGACCACTGATCAGGTAAATGGAGTTTAAGCTTTCTTCCTCTTAATGCTGTTCTCGGGTCAGAATTCCCATAATAAGCCTGACACCTTCTACTTGCAGGTAATATTCAAACCATGGCGCCGAATCAACCCTATCTAGGAGTTCACACAAGAAACAAACGAGGTTGAGCCGTGGCGTGTGCACCTGAAAGGCCAAACCAGCGAAGAATGGTTCTTACCAGAGAGAATTTCCAGGCAAACGTTCCCGGATGACTGCCTAGTAGTGCCTGACGACCCACCCCATTCCATGTTCAAACCTAAACTGTATGTGAAGAATAAGGAGCAGGCGCCTTTCTATCCTTACCTCGAGTGCGCGGCAAAGGCTGTATCAGCAGAGGATGAGAGTTACGAAGACTTTTGTCAGCAACGCCTCGCTCCAAACATAAATGCTTATAGGGTAAGGACGCCGAGAATCCTATGTTTCCTGAGAAAGCAATGAATACTGCTGCTCACACTGACACAGACACTTTATTATCTAGGTCAAGGTACCACTTCCGATCCCATCCTATTGCTTTGAGTACCGAGACCCGGGACAAGCGCGCCACGTGCTGGAAATTCTACCAGCCCCCGAGAGTGAGCAACATGGGCTGCCCCTGCTCCTGAAACTGTCGTGGTAAATTGACATATTCTTTTCCCTTATTATTTTAGTTAGAAAAGTTATTCTTCGACGTCCACACTTGCCGACTATGGAAAGTTACTTCGGGTTAGTAACGACCTTGCCCACGCGTTCAAGGTGTTGTTTGAGGAACGTGTCGCGATTAATCCAACGGCGCCTCAAGTAACTATCTTCTATCTGGGTTACGCAGTGCAAAAAGACACGACCGCTAGTGAACTAGTATAGATCATCCTCCTTGCAGGTGTTCTGTCGTGCTTCAAATGCCGTGAGGTACATTGAGCGTCAATCTCCTCCACCTGCTACTGAGGAAGACAAAATGGAAGACGCTATACCTCCTGCCCAACCATCTACCGAGTCTACTGATGCCCCTGGGAGTCTCCTGATGTCCCCAGACGACGATCATCGCGCCTGTCCCGTAGAGATGCGAGGGTTGCCTTGCCACGATGAGGGTAGAGATTGGGAGCCGTTCGTCCTTCACCCCACTGCCCGTCGATCAAAGCGCATTAGGACGTACCCCATTAGTACTAAAGAGAACCCGGCTCAGTTCTAGAAAGCGGGTATTACCATGTAGTGACCAAGGCACAACACATATCATGTATGTCTTGCGTATGTGTCTTTGTAATCATAACAAATTACCACTTCTGAGGAATGCTTAGTAATGGAATATCATCATCTTCTCATTTCGTGTCATCATTTTCTCATTTTCTCTTGTGTATGTTTTCTTTGTTTCTTTTAATTTTGCACTTACAGATATATTAGCATCAACCAGTCACAGCAGGAGTGGGAACAAAACAAACAAACAACACATATGCACACAAGCCAAGTACGTGTCCTACGCCAGGTGGGGAATTTCCTAAAGGTGGTTCAGCAGATCCTACGAGGAAAAGGAAGCCCAGGGCCCTAATTTCCTAAGTGGTGTGGAGCTGTGGACATCAGGACAGATTTAGGTGAGGTAAGAATAAAAAATAATTTTATCTGCCACTCCCCCCCCCCCGGTAAAAAAAAAGGAAACAATCAAGAAGGAACCATCTCCTAATTGTATCAAGAGTAGGGAAATTAATCCTACGATGTCTCGGAATTTCGCAGGTATAAATACATGATGAACCTAGCACCCTGATCATTCAAACACAACTCAGAGTATTACAATGTTGTCGCCAGATTTTTACAGAGCATTGCACTCTTGGTTGCATTCGTTAACAGTAGAGGAGAAGCTAGAGTTCGCGATTTATCGAATGAGAACGTTACTGCCCATGAGACAACTGCGGATTAGGTCTTCT
Source organism: Spergularia marina (assembly GCA_963680865.1). Taxonomy (NCBI): domain Eukaryota; kingdom Viridiplantae; phylum Streptophyta; class Magnoliopsida; order Caryophyllales; family Caryophyllaceae; genus Spergularia; species Spergularia marina. Next base: position 10,580,079 of record OY804550.1, on the reverse strand, counting down.
CGAAGCCGCTGCGACAAGATGGGATCCTCTGCACCATGTTTTCTGCTTTGGGGACCACGAGCTAACCCTTATGCCCGAGGAGTTTAGTGCAATTTTTGGCTTCCCGACAAAGGCCGCCCCTGCAATATCAGACATGTCGTCCGGATTACATAAGCAATTCGAGAGATTGCTGGGGTTGTCCAAGCTTGAAGTCACGAGTATGCTAGATGGGAGAACCGTAGATTTAATGTTGATCATTAAAAAGTTCGCTCCTCCCTCAGACGACGTAGCTGTGAGGCGTCACAAACGACGAGCTCTGTGCCTATGCCTGCTCCACCGTTACTTGTTGGTTAACTCTAGAGGGCATAGGGGTGATGCCTCATTGAGTTCGATTGTGGAGCAGCTGGAGCAAGATCGTACTCCCATGCCGTTTGATCGTGGGAGAAACCCTGATGGCCTTACACCGAATGAAGCAAAATCCACGAGCACCCATGGGCGGGAGTCCCTTCTTGCTGCAGGTAAAGCTGTAACCAATGTCTTGTTCAATTCTGCTATATATTTTTGTTAATGCGTGATATAGTACTGACGTGAAAAGGGCAGTAGCATCAGAGCTAGCATATCGCTGAAAACTCACATGTCTAAAAATTTTCGTGCTGCTGTTAATCGTTCTTGCTTTTTCTCAATACAGATTTGGCTCCAGGAGCATCTGTCCTTAGTGCACTGACCCCCGAATCCTCAAAATTACAACATAAGGAGTTTTGCTAATCGGCGAAAGTGCAATATGCAAACTTCCTTCGAGGACTGGAACATATTCTTGGGGACGTATGGCGAATCCAGTGTACGCTGGACGATGCCTTGGCTAAAACTGACCGAAGTGACATTGGCTCCGTATCGTCATAATCATGTCCGACTCATTAGCTTGTCTCGTACCACCTACATATTCCCGTGTAGGGTAATGAGACAGTTAGGGCGAAGACAATTGATCCCTAATGAGGACACCCATCCTCCGAATTCGGAAGCACAGTCACCACATGCATACATGGTCCGAACACTGGGTTAAACGCACCACGTTGAGTTTACTGTCAAATCCTGGAACGGTGAAGGTGTCTGCAACATACAAAAGTTGGATGACAGCACGTCATTAACAAGTACGAAACCGAGCGCGCGGAAAAGAAGAGCTGGAGCTGACACTGGTCTCGAAGAGGAAAGCTGATGCCATATCAGATTGTGGGGTGGTCGGTAAGCCAGCTTCTAAGGTAATAGTAGCCCCTTCCAAATATGAGAGGAGGGACAATTACACCATATCTTCTGCCTCCATGGAAAAGGAGCTGCGTCATCCCACTGGTATAGTAATCAACGAGAGGGATGACGTCGGGCCTGTACCGCCACTCATTGTATACAGCAGAGGCAAATCTGCAATGGCATTTCCTCTCCCATCTAGGATCCGTTCCAAACGGAGCCTAGTGTGGCAAAGGCATGTGCACGGGGAAACTTCAGGTGCAGGAACCTCAAAAACCCTCCCTAAGTTGGCCAGTATAGTAATTGCGGCTGCTGATATGGAAACAAATACAGATGAGATCCCGGCCATCAATCCCACGGGCGGTAATGCTGGTAAAGTGGCTCCTGAGGTGACGCCTGAAGTTGGTGGCGAAATTATGGGTTCGGAATCCAATACTAGAATGATTGAAGTGGTCCCCGGAGTGTCTAAGAATGTAGGTGAAAATCCTACCGAAATTTCTCCGGAGGACGCCTCTTTCTAAAGTGGTGACAAGGGTGGTCTGGGATCTTGGGAGGCGACTTGGGCTGACGACGAGCTCGACACAGTGATGTTCGAGGGTCAAGGCTATGATGCTGGCGAGAGACCTTTGATCGCGGAACCCGAGACACCTAATTCAGATTCCTCGAAGAATAAACAAGACTAGAAGTCATGTTAGCCTATTTAACTGCAATGAACTTATTTACTAGTAATAGTTAATTTTTTTTATTGTTTTTCGTGTTGTTTTTTTTAGTAATGTTGTTTAGGATTTCGGAACTTTGTATTGTTAAATAGTTCTTTTACGTTGGAGAGAAAAAAGTAATAAAAAACCCAAAAAAATTAGAGTAGAGATATCTATGACTCTTATCCCCCCCTGTTTTTTTTAATCTTGTTAATGTCGAAAACAAGTGTGAGGCAGACCCCGCGTTAGTCGTGTGTCTGTACACTATATTCTTGTTATTTGCACCATACGAGGCGAGGCGAGGAGGATAGTTGAGAGTTAGCATCTACGGGCTTTTAATTATATACATATAGGAGTCATGTCTTGTACGTAGGCCAAAGAGTCTTGTGGGCCGATATTGGTACCACGAGTACTTTGCTCGTAAAAGAAACTGTTTATGCGTAAAATTGTTTAAGTTTGTCGAGAATAGTGAGTTTACTAAACTCTATTCTATCTAAATCCATTAAAAGGACTGCTCCCCCACTCAAAATTGTTTTAACAACGTAAGGCCCGACCCATTTGGGTGCGAATTTTCCGCGAGGGTCGGTTATGAGTGCTCTGATTTCTTTTAGTACCAAATCCCCTTCTTTTATGTTTCGGGGTTTAACACGTTTATTGAAGGCGCGACTCATTCGTTTTTGGTATACTTGGACATGGTTCAGAGCTCGCAACCGTTTTTCATCTAAAAGAATCAACTCCTCATATCGAGCCCGTACCCATTCAACTTCTGGTACTTCACTTTCCAGGGCGATGCGTAAAGATGGTATCTCAAGTTCAATTGGTTGGACTGCCTCCATTCCGTATACTAGAGAGTAGGGAGTGGCTCCTGTAGATGTTCGGATTAATGTGCGGTATCCCCAAAGTACAAATGGTAACTTGTGTGGCCAATCCTTATCTTTTATTTTAAGAGCCCATTCAAGTTTCATCTTTTATTTTAAGAGCCCATTCAAGTTTTGTTGAGGTGAGTTCATCGAAGGACAGTTGCTCGGGAAGGCCTCGCCGAATACCTGCACAAAGGGAGCCCGGTTTTCACCAGGCGTCGCCCCTCCGACGCTCAAGTCAGTATGACGGCTCGAGAAGGGGTCGCAAATAAGGACAAGAGATGCCTTTTATGTGTAAATCAAGGAGAATAATCAGAGAATAAAGAATGTCAGAATAAAGAATGTCAGAATTGTTTCAGAACCTGAGTTTTGATGGGTCATAAAGGGGGTATTTATACTAAAAGAGGGAGTTCCTAGGAATAATCCTAGGTTTCCCCACTCAATCATGACCCTTTATCCCCTTCCATCCAAGGGCTGCCCTTAATGAGGCTTTATTGTATCACATGGGCCTTTACTAAGGTGCACTATTTTAAGGGCTATGGCCCATTCACAAAGTGGTACCAACAGAGCCCCTCGGAGCCTGTTCGCGCCCTTCGTTGTCGGCGAGGGCGGACTCAATAGTAGCGACTAGGGTACGACCCCTGGCCGCCCTTTATCGAGGTGTACTCTGTAGACCTTGGTAAAGCCATGCGATGCAACGCACCCTTCCGAGGCTTTTGTGCTGAACTTGTATGAGCGATTTCTTAATGTGTCGAGCCAATGACGGCTCGGAAATTTCACCCTTTTCGAGTCCTCGATCCCTCGCTTGGGAGAGCTCGAAAATTTCACCCCTCAGTCGAGGGAGGGATGGCTCGAACCAATAACGGCTCGAAAATTTCACCCTTTTCGAGTCCTCGATCCCTCGCTTGGGAGAGCTCGAAAATTTCACCCCTCAGTCGAGGGAGGGATGGCTCGAACCAATAACGGCTCGAAAATTTCACCCTTTTCGAGTCCTCGATCCCTCGCTTGGGAGAGCTCGAAAATTTCACCCCTCAGTCGAGGGAGGGATGGCTCGAACCAATAACGGCTCGAAAATTTCACCCTTTTCGAGTCCTCGATCCCTCGCTTGGGAGAGCTCGAAAATTTCACTCCTCAGTGGAGGGAGGGATGACTCGAACCAATAACGGCTCGAAAATTTCACCCTTTTCGAGTCCTCGATCCCTCGCTTGGGAGAGCTCGAAAATTTCACCCCTCAGTCGAGGAAGGCTTCCGAATTCAATTTACAACTTGCGATTAAATTTTGAAATTAAATTTTGAAATTTAACAACTTAATTTCAAAAATTTTTAATTTGAAAATTTAACGTTTGCAGTCCATGAATGTTCCGGGAATGTGCTAGGACTTGAACAGTTTTTCACGTCAGCCGCCCTTTGATTCCCGCGCGAGGTGACCTCGAAAATAAGCGAAAAACTTTTCGTTTCCCGCGCCGTAATGATGATAGGAGCGCGTGGGAAGTTGTGTAGGAAACTTTTCGTTTCCCACGCCGTAATGATGATAGGGGCGCACGGGTAGTTGTGTAAAAAGTCTCGGTTTTACCCTTTTGCCCTTTACCTTCTCACCCTTATAAATAGGGGAGGGTTTCCTCATTTTTCTCACTTTCCTCCTTTTTCTCGCTTTCCTCTCTTTTTCTGCTGCGGTTTTATTTTTTCTGGCAAGGTTTCCGACTCCGGCGTTGTTTCTTCTCTGCTTGTCCTCTCTTTCTTCTCCGATCACGGTATGCTCTCTTACCCTTTTCTCGTCGTTTTTTGCACGCTTTTATTGTACTTTTTGAACTTTTTGACTACCTCTTTGGTTACCTTTATTGTCGTTGCCGCGTCTTCGTTTACCCGGTGACGATCTCGAGATGTCGGTCCCACTCCGGCGGCAAGAAGATGCCGGCCGAGTGTGCTGGGATTGGGAACCCAGATAACATCCGATTTATTGCTCAGTTTCGAGGTCGGCGAAGAGGAGTGATCTGCCTTTGTGCCGACTCGCTTTTTTCGCATCGACCCTTCAATTTTTTCGACCTTTAGTCGACTCATCAAGTGTTGGGTGTTTTAGACCTGTCATCGGAGGAGGGGAAAACGAAAGGTAACGGCTCGCACGAGGCGAGGCCGTAACTGCCTTTCTTATTTTCTTTCAGATGGCGAGAACCAAACAAACTGCTTGCGAGCGGGCGGGGGGTTCGACAAATCCGAGAATGGCCCGAGCTGTTCATGCCCATCCTAACTCGGTTGTTCACCCCTCGCAGGAACCACCCGACGCGATGGCGCCTCGAGCTCCAGTGCGAGTTAGTGCCAATACATTTACCACGACGATGATAGGCGAAGGTTGGCGTAGATCCCAAACGCCTCAAATGGTCAAGGCGTTCAGGGATGCTAACCAGATCTACGACCCGCTTGCCCTGGTTGCCCTGCCGCGGGGTCTCTTTGCTCGAATCCTCCGGAGAATTGTCTCGGAGTCTACCCGCAGGCGTTCGCATATGGGTTTCGAGTACCCCTATGCAATTTTGTGACGAGGCTTCTTAATCACTACGACATTTGTCCCTCCGAGCTCACCGTCAATGCCCACATCACCCTGACGGGTTTTATCATGACGTGTCGAGCGGCTCGGATACCGCTGTATGTCAACCTCTTCCGCTACCTCCACAACGCTTCAAGCGATCAGTGGGGGTTTAAAAATTTTGCTGTCCGAGGCAAAACTGCGACATATACCATTGTTACTCATCCTCCGAAACCTGGGCGAGGTCCAGAATGGAAAAGCATGTTCTATTGGTTAACTACCAACGACGGCTCGCGGTTGGGCGATCACCTTAAGGTGTTACTCCGATCTCCTGGCGCTCGACAAGTCCACGACTCTCTGCCCAGGCTCAACAGCGTTGAGGATCCCTGTGCAGACTACTTCCTTCAACCGCATAATCCCTACCCGGAGGAGGTGACATGGGTCCCTTCAATAAATCTGCTGAATGAGCCACTGTGGCTCATGTACTCGGGCCTAATTCCTCCCGAGACCGAGGAGGAGCGAAGTATGTTTCGGGATGTGTCTCGCACTGTTCCTTTTGTATGTTTATCCTTGGCTGATCATCCTTTTGTAGGTGTCGTTCAATCTGTGGTGAGGGCTCAGTTCCACGAGTGGCGCAAGACGATGCCGAACCTTAGCCGACTGATGGCTCAGCGAGCAAAGAAGGAGAGTTCGAGCGCTCGTCGCAACACGGCTCGGCAGAAGATTGTTCGACCGCCTCCTGAAGGAGATGGGGCTCGAGCGAGTGCAGGTCGCTCAGCTGGTGAGCTGCCCTCCTCTTCGACTCGTCCCCCTCCATCGGGATCGGCTTGGACTCATCCTCATCAATGGGCTTCTGGGACTCCACTCCAAGCTACCCCTGTGAGTATGCACGCGCCGGCCAGACCTGCGTCGGGACCCCCGTCGAGGCCAGGAGCATCGGGGGTCACGATTCGGTCCGAGCCGACAGTTCCCGAAGCGGTCCCTCTCCTATCCTCGGACGGGGAGGAGGAAGAGGTAATATCGCCGTACTTTGATTGTTAATACTTGCTATTAATTCCTGATGTTAACGACTCGCTTTCAGGCTCTCAACCACCGACGTCGCGAGAAGATGCCGCTCGTGGAGGGCGAGACATCGGCTGCTAAGAGGTTGGATGTTGGTGCTTCGATACTTCCAACAGGTAACCTTTTCAACGTAGCTTTTCGCTTGTTGCCTGAGTAGCTTTTTCTAATCGTTCTTCAATCGTTCAGTCGAACAGCTCCGGGCCATGGCCATGCCTTCCATTCCAAATACTTCAAAAGCAGCCGAGGCGCTGTATGATCTTGGTCGCGAAATGCCTCGCTCCAACGACTGGGCTCGACAGGCGGTGGCTCAGATTCTCCAGGTATGCTCGTACCCTTTCGTTTCTTCCTAACGCTCCATTTCCCTTCAACCCTGTTTGACTCAACGCTTCTCTCGCAGGTTGCTGCGCTGGTATGTCAGGGCGAGATGCGGGAGGCGAAACGGGCCGAAGGAGGGGTCTGGAAAGAGAAGTGTCTCGCTGCTGAGTCAAGGCTGAAAGAGGTTGAGACAGCCAAGGAGGCGCTCGAGCAAGAGCTGGTGGAGGCGAAGCAGAACGTCGCTGACTGCCATGCGCAAAACGAAAAGGCGGTTGCTGCCATGTCCGCGGCGGACGCGAAAGCTTATTCGCTCGCTGCCGAGCTCACGAGGGCTAAGGTCGATGCTGACCAGTTAAGTCTCAAACTGGTCAATGCTTCGAGCCATGCGACCCTTTGGGCGAAGCGCGCTTGCTCGGCGGTTTCAACCTTCCTTGCTTCCAAAGGTTATGCCTACTTGAATGACCTTGCCGAGGCTGCTGCCAAACAAGCTGGCATCGAGTTGGGTCTTCGACTGGGATGGCAAGCTCTCGCGAAGTGTACTGAAGGCCGAGCCACTTCGAGCTGGACGAAGAGCAGTTTGAGTCTGCCTTCCGTGCTGAACTGGATATACACAACCAGGCCGAGTCTGGTGAAGCCCCTTAGGAGGGAGAGGTTGACGACGACATTGAGGCGCTCGAAGCTGCAGCAGCGGCGGAGGAGGCAGCAGCGAGGGAGGAGTTGTTCGTCCTGCCTGAGGCGTTCGACTTCACTAAACCTGCAGAAGATCCTGCACTTAACGCTAACAAATTATTATAATTTGGCTTTTTTCCATGTAACCGTATAATTTTTAATTCTGCTCGCTGACCGCCCCTTCGAGGGTTTATTGGTAGTCAACTATGGTCGGGACCGCCCATTATTCGGGGTGTTTTGGCTCCGACCTTTTAATTTTAATCGATGTGGTGTGCCTTCGAGTGTTCTAGCCGTTATGTGCACAACTTGTTTGTTTTGCTTGTTCTGGTCATCCATGCGTAGTCTCGCCCTCGAGGCGAATAATGCCTTGGGGTAAAGGGCTCGCTGCCCTTAGTCGCGAAGTTATTTGGCTCTTCACATGGATGACGTATAAAACAGGGATTTCAACCCAGTGCCATTTCGACGGCGAACTATAGTTCGAGGTGCCTCGGTTTTACCATGGGTTGTGGTATACTATCGAGGGGTTCCACTAAATACTTGGTCGAAGCCCATCTGGGGATGGAGCCATTCGAGGCGAGGCTTCCCACTGGCCTCTTTTTCCAAGCTGAAGTTTAGGGAGCTACGGGATTTCATCCTTCGTAGAGTGAATGTTCTCAGCTGAACTTTTTATTCAACGCGAGCCCTAGCTGGGAAAGCGTGTCGCTACCAAGATGGGGCAACTTCTAACCCACTCCGAGCGATTGTTATTTTTAATAAAGCCTTCGACCTTGGTAGCGCAATTTATACTTTGGCGAAATACCTCGGGCGACTCCCCGTATGGGCGATTGCACTCGGCTCTCGTCGCGCAGATGGGCTTTAAGGTGTACTTTTGTACCCTTCGAGTGACTTCCCATGTGGGTGATTGCGCTCGTCTCGTTTTATACAGAGTGGCTTCCCCTTTGGGCGATTGCACTCGGTTCCTTTTCGAGGAATATTGGGGCGCTTGGATCGCCATTGCGCTTGATTTGTCGACTTTTTTGCCGATTTAAGGAGGGGGAGGGTTGGCACTAAGTAATGTATGACATCATGGCCCTCGACCTTTCATTGCTTAAAATTAAAGATTACATACTACAGCTCGTGGCCACAAACTGGTTGCATGAGCGTTACTTGATTTCTAGATAACAAAAATAAGACTAACTGACTGGGTTATAACTAGGCATAATATTTTTTGAGGTTGTAGAGGTTCCACGGCCTCTTCACCATCTCACCTTCCAGGGTGCTAAGTCGGAAAGTTCCTTCTTTTACTTGTTCGACCACCAAGTATGACCCTTCCCATCTTTCCTTCAATTTTCCTCCTCGGAGCTTTTTTCCGGTTGCCTTGGCGTTTCGGAGTACCATGTCCCCTACTTCCAGCTTCCTTGGGCGAACCATTCGGTTGAATGCTTTGGCCATCTGCTGCTTTTGCTTTTCGGCCCTCAGAAGCGCATTTCCACGGTACTCGGGGAGAAGGTCGAGCGCGGCTCGCAGCTCAACTTCGTTCTCCTCGGGCTCGTAGGTACTTATACGAGCAGATTTGGCCTCACGTTCGATTAGTAAGACAGCGTCCGAACCATACACCAGTTGGAAAGGGGTTTCTCCTGTGGCTCGCTTCGTTATCGTTCGAAGGGCCCATAGGATTCCTGGCAGCTCCTCGACCCACTTTCCCTTCGCTCCTTCTACCATGGTTCGCAGCCCATGCAAGATTATCTTGTTTGAAGACTCGACTTGTCCGTTCGCCTGAGGGTAGGCTACCGAGGTGTAGCAGGTCTCAACACCATATTGAGCACTATATCCTTTGAAGTAGTTGCTGTCAAATTGTGTCCCGTTATCGAATGTGAATATTCGAGGGACTCCGAACTTGGTAAGGATGTTCCTCCAGATGAAGTTGGTCATGTCTCGGTCAAAGATCCTCTCCAGTGGTTCGGCCTCAACCCACTTGGTGAAGTAGTCGACGGCCACTATTATGAACTTTTTGCGTGAGAAGCTCTTTGGGAACGGTCCGAGAATGTCCAAACCCCATCCTGCAAATGGTAAAGGGGTGGAGATTGGCTTAAGCTGGGTGCGAGGCCTTTTACTGATCGGTCCGAACCGTTGGCACTTATCACAGTGCTTAATTAGTTTGGCCGCATCAGCTTGCATTGTCGGCCAGAAAAAACCGGCTCTCAAAGCCTTCGAAGCCGATGCTCGAGCCCCTATGTGTCCCCCACACTCTCCAAAGTGGATTTCCTTCAAGATGTAATTTCCTTTCGTCGGGTCGACGCATTTCAGAAATGGCTGTGAATACCCTTTCTTATACAGCTCGCCGTTGACCAGGGTGAACCATTCTGCTCTCTTTTCTACCGTCTTGGCCTGCTTAGGGTCGGTCGGGAGTTCTCCCTCCTTCAGATATGCAATTAATGGCCTCATCCATTCAGAGCTCCGATCGAGGACCAAGATGCGAGCCGTTTGATAAATGCTTCGGAACGGCAGCAGTTCCCACTTGACTACCCTTGGGCTATCATTAACAGAAGAGCTGGCCAGTCGAGCCAAAGCGTCTGCTTGCTGATTTTCTGACCGAGGGATCTGTTCAATTTGAAAATGTGTGAGCTGTTTAGCGAGGCTTTGAACCTTGTCCCTGTAATCAGCCATGTGCTCCTTGGCTTCAAATTTGTCATTAATTTGGTTTACCACTATGGCCGAGTCAGAAAATGCTTTTACATCCGTGGCTCCCGCCGCCAGGCACATATGAATCCCTGCGGCAAGGGCTTCATATTCAGCCTCGTTCTTGGTTGCCTCAAAGCCGAAGCGGAGCGTATATTCCATCCTCTCCCCTCCAGGGAGAATGACGATCATGCCTGCTCCGCTTCCAGCGGAGTTGGACGAACCATCAACATACAGCGTCCACTGTTCCTTCATCGGCCCTTCTGGCTCGCTGAAGGCTGCCTCGACTATGAAGTCGGACAAGGCCTGCCCCGCGAGGCGGCGTCTTGGCTCGTATTCGATGCCTTGACTTTTCAGCTCACAAGCCCATCGAGGCAGTCTTCCGTTTCCATCCAAATTGTTTAGTATTTCCTCCAAAGGGTAATTGGTTCGCACAACAATCTTGTGACTTTGAAAATAGGGTCGGAGGCGTCGGCTCGAGATAAGTAATGCTAGAGCGAGCTTTTCGAGCGGAGGGTATCGCAGCTCAGCCCCTGCGAGGGCGTGGCTCACGTAATACACGGGGCTCTGGACTTTCTCTCGTTCGACTACCAGGACGGCTCCGACCGCTTGTTCATTCGCTGACAAGTATAGGTATAACTCCTCTTTCTCATGAGGTACGGATATCTTTGGGATGTTGGCTAGGTATTGCTTCAGCTCTTGGAATGACTTCTCTGCCTGCTCATCCCATTCAAAATTTTTCTTCTTCTTGAGAGCGGCGAAAAAAGGTAGGCAGCGGTCGACCGACTTCGCAATGAAGCGTCCAAGGGCGGCCACGCACCCTGTTAACCGTTGCAATCTTTTAACGTTCTTGGGAGAAGGCATGTCTAAGATAGCTTTGATTTTTTCTAGGTTCGCATCGATCCCCCTCTGGCTTACAAGGAATCCGAGGCATTTCCCGGTAGTCACCCCGAATGCACACTTCTTCGGGTTCAGCTTCATCCCATATTTTCTTAGTGTTTCGAAGGTTTCTCTCAGATCTTTTTGGTGGTCGCCGGCTCAGACACTTTTGACAATCAGGTCGTCAACATATGCCTCCATGTTCCTCCCAATCTGCACCTTGAACAATTGGTTCACCAGCCTTTGGAACGTGGCCCCGGCATTCTTCAAGCCGAACGGCATTACTCGATACATATACACCCCCATTGGTGTGATAAAAGCAGTTTTCGGTCGATCCTCTTCATCCATCGGAACTTGGTGGTATCCAACATATGCATCCATAAAGCTCAGCAGCTCGTGCCCCGAAGTGGAGTCTACCAACCGATCCATTCGAGGTAGCGGCTGACTATCCTTTGGACAAGCTTTGTTCAAGTTGGTGAAGTCGACGCACATTCTCCACGACCCGTTTGGCTTCTTTACTAACACCACATTGGACAGCCAAACCGGGTATGTGCACTTCTCGATATATCGAGCTCCGAGTAATCGGTCGACCTCTTCCTTGATGGCTTGGGCTCGTTCCGTCCCAAAGTGCCGCTGCTTTTGATGAACGGGCTTCTTTGAGGGATCCGCGTTCAGCTTGTGAGTAATGACCGAGGGGTCGAGACCCGGCATTTCCTCGACAGCGAATGCAAACATATCCTTATATTCTCTCAGCAATGCTATCAGAGGGGCCTTAACATCTGGTTCGAAGGGCCTTGCCCACTCGAACCGTTCGGTCGGCTCTGTCCTCTTCTAGAGCTATTTCTTCAGTTTCTTTGAAGGGCTGGGTGGGCCTTTCGAGGCCGTGCCTGGCATCAATACTTTCCACACAAAAAGTTTCAGCCGCGCCCTTCGCTTGGCTTGCTTCCTTCTTTCTCTTTTTCGAGGGTGACTCTTCGGTCGGTGTTTCGCTAGGGTTCACCATGGGAGGCCTGAGTCCAGCGTGATAGCATTCGCGAGCGACCTTTTGGTCGGCTCGGACAATCGCGGCTCGGCCGTCATCTGTGACGTACAACATCAGCAGTCCCATGGGAAAAACTAGCCCCACAATATCGTTCAGCAATGGCCTTCCAATGACAATGTTATATGCGCACGGTATGTCGATAATTACAAACTCGACATTGGCTCGCCTCATATCGGCTCCTCGGTCGACGGCTCCCGGGAGGCGTATCGTTCCCATTGGATAGTTCGTTTGCCCTCCGAAGGCTACTATCGGCTCACGAAGTGGCGTGATGTCCTTTGATGTATACTTCAATTGTTGGAGGCACTCAAATGTTATTATATCCACGGACGAGCCTGTGTCAACCAAATATCTTCTCACTTGTTTGTTGGCCACCTGCATGGTGATCACCACTGGATCGTCATGGGGTGTCCGAACGTTTTTAATGTCTGATTGCTGTATCACCATGGTGGGAATTTTGATCTCGGGGAGCGCTGCCGCGACCGAGTTTACAAAAAGCCTCATGTTGGTCTTTCGACCTCGATGACTCGGTCCTCCACTCGCGAGGCCTCCTAATATGGTATTGATTACGCCAGGGCTTCGAGCCCTGGCTCCATTTCTCGCCTGACCACCACCAAGAGGGCCCCTTTGGTTGTTGTTTTGCCTGTACCGGTCCCTCTGCCCTTTCAGACGCTTCAAGTAACGGTTCAGTAATCCATTATCGGGCAACTTCTCAAGCACCTCCTCAAGGTCCTTGCAGCTCGCAGTGCCATGGCCGTTCTCCATATGGTATTCACAGAATGCGCCCATGTTCCTCCGATCGTCCTGTGTCATGGGTCGGGGAGGCCTCAGCAGGCCCGTCTCCTTGATCGCCATGAACACAGTCCTGAGCGAAGTGTTAAACCTGTATGGCTTTTTGCTGAGAACAGGGGGTCCGAGCCGATCCTGGACTCTGACTTGGGATATCGAGGCTTCATTGTGTCCTGCCCTGTTCACAAGGGAGGCAATAATGTGGGCGGTGGCTCGTTTGTATGCCTGCTCGAGCGTCTTGGGTACACGCTTTGCTAGGTCGTATTTACACTTCCCTTCGGCCATCCCTTGCACCAATGCGCTCACCCCCATTTCGTCGGTCAGGTTGGCAATGGGCGTGGCCGTCGAGCGGAACCTATGGATATAGTCGTCAAGGGACTCCTTGTCTCCTTGCTTTACGGCTGTCAAATGTATTGACGTTTTCTTCCTTGTTTTGCTGGTGACGAAGTGTCCGGTGAACTTCTTCTTCAGCCCAGGCCACGAACGGATGCTTCCGGGTGGCAATTTGTCGAACCACCGTTGAGCGATTCCCGTCAGCGTGGTTGGGAACAACCGGCATACCGTTGCCTCGTCCTCGGTCATGTACCCAATATTATGCATGTAAGATGATAAATGGTCAAAAGGGTCATCAACTCCATCATATTCCCTCATTTTAGGCTTCTTCACCCCGGGGATCCTTTCAGCCTCGAGAATCCATCTAGCAAAGGGTGACTCGAAGGCGAAGGTCTTCCTGATTCGGTGTGAGCGGTGCGAGCGGTGTCTCGAGCTTGCCTCGCTTTCCGAAGCAGACTCTGAGTCATCGCTCACTGAGTCCGAGCTGATCTCACGAGTCGCGCTTCTGGAAAGCTTGGATGGTATGGGCGCCCTTCGCGGGGAGCGTGATCCCCTTCTGCTTTGGGGTCGGCTCCCGCGAGACTTAGATCTCCTGGTAGGCTCTTCCTCAACCGAGATGCTTTTACCCTTATCCTTCGCACCGATCCCCGAGTGCTTTCTCTGCGAAGCCTGAGTTGCCTCTCTCTCTTCCCTTTTTCTCTTCAGAGCATTGATAGTATCCCTTAACTCAGGTGGGTTGTGCTTATCATAAATCGCCTTAATTCTTTGGACAGTCGCTGCTGTTCGCTGCGAGGGCGTCTTTCGGGGACCTCGCTTATGCTTACTCTTGGTGGGGGCTGCCTCGACAGCTGGCGTCTTAGCTTGGGAAGCTACCCGCTTCTCTAACTTGGCCATCCTCTCACCCATCTGGCGCTGTAGATCGGCCTGCACCTCAAGCCTCGCCCGCGCCTCGGCGAGCTCTTTCATCAAGGCCACAACTCGGGGATGCGGCTCACTCTCCTCATAATCTTCATATTCTTCCTCGAGATCCACCTGCTCCTCGGGATTCTCTCGGGAATGGGCTGCGCTCCCTGTTAGAACCTAAGGTGGTTTAGACACTCTAAACAACACTTAATAACTCTATTAAGTGGAACCTTAGGTGAGGATCGATTTGCATGTAGTTAAAAACAACTAAAAAACCGAGTTTAAAGATCGTATACCTTGTTTTGGCTCTAGGTTGTGCTCTCCTTTACTAAGGAGTGTCTTGAGCTGCTTAACAAGGATGATCCTCCTTCCAAACTTTGATTCTTGAACTCTTCTAATCTCCCACGGCACGTACCAAAGGATTCACGAGAAAACCGAGTTATTATGTACTAGTAATAACTCGGTTTACCCCAAAAACAAAATAGCCCTAATCCCTAACAATTAGGATCAATTAGGGTGAAGTATTTTTGTGTTTAGATGTGTTTTTGAGCTACATGCAAAGCTCAAAAAACTTGGTGGCTATGGTGAAATAGTTGGCTCTTTTTAGAGAGGAAGAAGATGATGATTCTTTCCTCAATTTTTTTTTTGTTTTTTTATTTTTGTGTTGAAAATGATTAGTACTCTAAGTCTAAACATGGATTAGACTATATATAGTGGTGGGTTAAATTAGTAAATCAAATTTACTAATTTGCCCCCACTAACATTAACCAACCTTTAAGGTATAACAAGGTTAATTTAGTCATTTCATAACTTAACTAATTAAGTTACAATTAACTATTATATATTGATATAATAATTATATCTAATCATATTTTAGCTAATAATTACAACTCTTGTAATTAATTCTAGCTAAATTTGTCACGACTGACAAATCACAACAATACCCGTATAATTACTAATCTCAAATTTAGCAACTTATACACTGATAAAATTTCTATTTTATCAGTGGTTTATTTATTATCAATTATCTTATAATCAATAATATAATAAACTCTACAGCCTGATACTAAACACATTGCCAGTTAACTATTAACTGGCTAACAGGAGTTCATCACGTTATCCTATATAGGTATGACCGATAGGGATCAGTCGATCTCCGCCATCTTACGACGACAATAACGTCAAACCCTAGACGGCCAATCGTTATTGATTTACGTTGATCAACTGATAAGTTCATCTTATAAACCGATCCCTGTTTATTCCATAATTGAGATTTATTAATCAACGCACTATTGTCGGAGGACACTAGTCCAACAATCTCCCACTTGTCCGAGACAAGTATGTGCGTGATCGACTCTCTTGCCCTTTATATCTCCCACTCAATGCAAGATGTCTTTCAGGTCGCTCCTGCACCCGACGTGAATCGTAAAGTGGTTTTCTCGATCGAGAGCGCAACTGTCTGACCGGAAAAATCTACCTTAGATTGCTTCCGAGCGTGGCCACGCATTTTCAATTGCTACTCCTCGAGTGGCCTAAAGATATTAACCCTGACGTGGGCGGACAATCCCTTCACTCTATTTTCATTGTTCCATACAACTCACAGTGACCCAAAATATGCCCTTATAGCCTCCTTTAACGGCACGACTTAGGACATAAATCAAAGCCACTATTTATTGCACAAACTCTGGCAAATAGTTTCAGGTCAAAAGAATCGACTCAATGGTATAATACAGTGCTCCTAGCTTCGACCCAGCAATAGGAATCTGTAGGTGGTCAAGTCCGACAGAGTGTCTCACATTCTGCTTGTGTAAACGACCGGTCATCCCATGACCTATGACTTTTGAACCAGTCATCCTAATCGACTTACACTCTAGTCACTTAGAGTCGTCACCTCACATTGTGACTAGGGACTAAATTATTCTGCTATTCCTGTTCACTTCATAGGGATCAAATCGTCTCTACGACCTATAGGAGTTTAACAGAATGTATTTTTTATTCAGCATATACAAAACTGAATAAATTTAAACGATAAAATCTTTATATATATATGTATGTAAAAAGTCAATACAAAGATCTAACTATTACATACCATATAATCTACAACCAATCAGTCATGCGTCTCAATCCCATGGACGCTACATGACTGTTGTGCTTGGCCAGTGTCATCGGCTTAGTCAGAGGATCGGCGACATTATCATCTGTCCCGATCTTACAAACCAAAATATCTCCTCGTTCCACAAAATCTCGTATTACGTGAAACTTCCTGAGTACATGTCTAGACTTGCTACTAGACTTAGGCTCTTTAGCCTGAACTATTGCTCCACTGTTCTCGCAATAGATGGTGATAGGATCTGCTGCTGCCGGAACAACCTTCAGCCCTTCTAGAAACTGCTTGATCCATACCGCTTCTTTTGCAGCTTCTGAAGCCGCAATGTACTCTGCCTCCGTTGTAGAATCCGCTGTGACAGATTGCTTGGAACTTTTCCAGCAGATCGCTCCACCGTTCAGAGTAAAAACATAGCCGGATTGAGATTTCATATCATCTCGATCAGTTTGGAAACTAGCATCTGTGTAACCTTTTACACGTAGCTCAGTATCTCCTCCAAACACTAAGAATGTATCTTTAGTCCTTCTCAAGTACTTTAGGATATTCTTTACAGCTATCCAGTGACTTTCACCGGGATTAGCCTGATACCTGCTCGTCATGCTCAAAGCATGTGAGACATCAGGCCTCGTACACATCATAGCATACATGACTGATCCAACTGCGGAAGCGTACGGGATCTTTTTCATGCGTTCAATATCTGCGGGCACAGACGGACATTGAGACTTACTCAGAACTATTCCGTGACCCATTGGCAGATATCCTCTCTTGGATTTCTCCATATTGAATCTCTCAAGAATGCTATCTACATAAGCTTCTTGACTTAATGCCAACATCCGTTTTGATCTATCTCTATAGATTCGGATGCCTAAGATGCGTTGCGCTTCTCCTAGGTCCTTCATCCGAAAATGATTTCCTAACCATCCTTTAACTGAGTTGAGGGTCGGAATATCATTTCCTATGAGAAGTATGTCATCCACATACAGGACCAGGAACGTTACCTTGCTCCCACTAAACTTCATGTACAAACATGGTTCCTCAACACTACGAGCGAAACCATTTTGTTTGATTACATGATCAAACCGATGATTCCAGCTCCTGGATGCTTGCTTAAGTCCATAAATGGACCTTTTAAGCTTGCAAACCTTCTCAGGATTGCGTGGATCGACAAAACCCTCTGGCTGTGTCATATACACTTCCTCTTCCAGAAACCCGTTCAGGAAGGCGGTTTTGACATCCATCTGCCATATTTCATAATCATGAAACGCAGCAATCGCTAAGATTATCCGAACGGATCTGAGCATCGCAACTGGTGCAAATGTTTCATCATAGTGAATACCATGAACTTGCGTGAAACCTTTCGCCACTAGTCGAGCTTTGAAAACGTCCTTGTTTCCATCCATGCCGATTTTGATCTTATAGATCCATTTGCATTTCAGAACTTTTGTTCCAACTGGCACATCTACCAAGTCCCATACTTGGTTCTCGTACATGGAATCCATTTCAGATTTCATCGCCTCCAGCCATTTTGTAGAATTTGGACATGTCGTGGCTGCGTTGTAGGTTGCGGGCTCGTCACTTTCTAAAAGTAACATTAAGTATTTATCATCATTTTCGACAATACCTAAGTATCTCTCAGGTGGGTGACTTACTCTCCCTGACCTTCTAGAAACGGAGGTTGGAACCACTGTATCAGAAGTTTCAGGGCTGTTTTCTCGTAAAACATCCTGATTATCTTCCTCTGTTTGTGACTCCTGAACTTCTCTAAGTTCAAAATTTCTCCCACTCTGTCTTCTAGAAATAAATTCCTTTTCTAGAAAGACAGCATCACGAGACACAAACACTTTGTTCTCCTGACGATTGTAGAAGTAATATCCTCGTGTTACTAAAGGATAACCTACAAATAGGCATTTCTGGGATCTGGGTGCTAGCTTATTGTCACAACGGTTCTTAACATAAGTTTCACAGCCCCAAACCTTTATGAAAGACAAGTCAGGAACTTTTCCTTTCCATATCTCGTATGGTGTCTTTGGAGCTGATTTTGTCGGACTCCTGTTCAGCAGGAAAACGGCGGATAGTAGAGCGAAACCCCAAAATGAATCAGGAAGCTCAGCCTGACTCATCATAGATCGAACCATATCTAATAGGGTTCTATTTCTCCTTTCAGCAACACCATTCATCTGTGGTGTTCCAGGAGGTGTTAATTGTGATACTATACCACAATCTCTCAGGTGATAACTGAATTCGTTACTCAGATATTCACCTCCACGATCAGATCGTAAGGTTTTGATCTTCCTATCAAGTTGGTTTTCAACTTCCCTCTGAAATTCTATGAATTTCTGTAGGACTTCGTCTTTGTTCCTCATTAAGTAGATGTATCCATATCTACTAAAGTCATCTGTGAATGTGACGAAGTAGTTGTAACCACCTCTGGCTGTGATGCTCATTGGACCACACACATCTGAATGTATTAGTTCCAATAGCTCACCAGCTCGAATTCCTTTTCCCGAAAAAGGTTTTCGTGCCATCTTGCCTAATAGGCAAGATTCACATTTATTAAATGATTCGTAATCAAGTGATTTGAGCACTCCACTGGATACGAGTCTCTTAATGCGTTTTTCGTTTATATGACCTAAACGACAATGCCAGAGATAGGATAACTCAGGATCACCTGATTTGAGCTTTTTATTTTCTACATGGTAGACATCGGTGGTTAAGTCTAAAACATATATTCCGTTGATTGACGGGGCTATTCCATAGACCATATCATTGTGCGAGAAGGAACAACATTTGTTTTTAATTTCAAAACGAAAACCTTCCGCGTCTAACATAGATACAGATATTATGTTTTTGCTCAGGGTTGGTACATAATAACAATTATACAAGTGCAATTCCAACCCTGACGCTAACGACAAAACATATGTTCCTACGGAAACAGCAGCTATCCTTGCTCCGTTTCCAACGCGTAGGTCCACTTCACCCCTTGCTAGCACTCGCACCTCCTGCAGCCCCTGCAAATGATTACAGAGATGAGATCCACATCCAGTATCTAATACCCACGACGTGGAACTAGCAAAGTTTATGTCTATAGTGTAGATACCTGAAGCTTTCTTCTCCTCCAGGTATTTGGGGCAGTTGCGCTTCCAGTGACCTACTCCGTCACAATGGAAGCACCTTTGATCGGGGTTCGTGCTTTTGGGCGGCTTAGTCTTTGCGTTTACTGGCGCTTTTCCTTTGCCCTTGCCCTTTCCTTGCACGGGTTTCTTCCCCTTTTTCCCTCGGTTTTTGAACTTGCCACCTTCCTTCCTCGCATTTAGCACTAAAACATCTCGTTTTCCGCTAGTACTCCCACTTGCGCCTATGTCTTTCTCTGCTTGGACAAGCAGAGCATGAATTTCATTGAGGTTTTTCCTCAAATCGTTCATGTTAAAGTTCAACCTGAAATTGTTGAACTCGTCATGTAGCGAGTGGAGTATACGATCTACCGCGATTTGGTCGGAAATCGGGCATCCCAGTCGTTCTAACGTCTCTACGTTTTCGATCATTTTGAGCACGTGGGGACCAACAGGCTGTCCCTTGATTAAACGTGCCTCAAAGAATCGACTGGCGGCATCGTATTGCAATATTCGCGGTTTTTGCGAAAACATATTCGTCAATTTGACGAATATTTGGTATGAGGAGGAATAAATCAATCTGCGCTGCAATTTTGACGCCATCGAATAGATCAAAACTTTTTTGATCGAGGTTGATTCCTGCTCGTACAATTCGTACGCTCGACGCTCGGCCATCGTTGCGTTAGGCCCTGGCGTCGCAGGTGGTGGTTCAACGAGGAACCGCTCCTTTCCGTCGCTTTTAGCGGCTAAACGTAGACTCAATTCCCACTCTGGGAAGTTGCTCCCATCGTCCTTCAGGGAGTGCTTCTCCATAAAGGCACGGAGCCATGAGTCTTTCGTGATACTCGGTAGAACTGGGTTCGCATTTGGATTTGCCATTGCGATTTACGATTCTACAAGTTTGGAAATAAAATTTGGTTAGATTTTATCGCATTATTTTACTTCACATTTTACACATAAAACGTGAATTCCGTTTATATAATTGATCTCCCTTAATTATATAACCGATTCCGAGATCCGTCGTACTTATAAATTTTGGGCACGCGAGAGGGCGTCTTTAGCTTTTTCCCTAATTTATAACACTCGGGTGAACCAATTCTTGGTTGATTCTAACTCTAAGAACTCTCGGTTGACAAATTTCTCGAATATTTGTCCTCTAGCCTCGAATTTGCATAACCCTTATGCCCAATTCGTCGAGATCAACCAAATCTAACGCGTTGTAACACTTACAACCCTACTCCCAAGGTAAAAAGGTCCCACCTCACGAGAGGGTGAGTGTGGTTCCTAATGAACAAGGTTGTATAGGTGTTAGATTTGGAAAAGCTAGCTCTCGATATTACGTTTGATTAAATTTTAGGAGATCTAGTCGTCTTATATTGTCTATCGCGTTTATTCAGTGAACTAAATATTTAGCGAATCGTTGACAATTTATAACGACTAAAACGTGTGCACAAATTTTAGTTTATATCGTATCCACTACGTCGGCGGAAAAAACGCAATAAACCAAGCATGCAACAGACGATTAAACTAATAAATCGATCACGAGTACTAGTATGGCCCTATCTCGCTTAAAAGAAACCTAAACTAGTCCTAACTAGTCTTTGACGGCTTCTCGTCTTCAAATGCAATCTTCGACTCCACGCCAAGGTTTGTAAAAGCTCGAAAATAGAATTACATGTAAAAGCCTATTATACATTCACTTTCTAAAAATAGAAAAAAAAAAATATTACAATCTGGCGATACGAGATCGCAATTAATTACAAACCCACCGATACCGTCCTTACATTACGGTACAGTACCGGTCCTATGAGACATCTTGGCCATACTGTACTCGGATTTTGGTCAAACGTATAACACTTATACGTTTGAACTCGGTAAATCACATTTACCGACTAACAAAAATCAAACAACGGCTAATTTTGGAAAACGATTTTAACAGTTAAAATCACGAATCAATCAAAACACTTTTGGAACCAAACCAACAACTAAACATTTTAGTTTATCAACCTTTAATCCCACTAAAGTCGATTCAATTAGTTTGATGGATTCGTTTTAGCCCTCTTTTTGCTCGAAAAGTGCCATAAATCATTAATTTACTCTAATTAATCATAACAATTATGAATTTAATTAGAAAAATCATTTTCTTTAACTAACATACCATACTGGCAGTAGCACATGCATGAGCAAAAATTTCCAGATATTTCTTGTTTTAATTCAATTAAGAAAACAATTTCCAAGTTAATCATTATTAACTCTTAATAACGATAAAAACCCAAAATTAACTTTTAATTTTAGAAAAATTCGAACCAATGCCATGGTGAACTTTATTACTGGAAATTTTAGTCCTCTTAATTTTCACATAATTTTATACATGCAAATTATCTAATTAACACTTAATTCGATAATTAAGCTAATTATGTGATTTAAACCGAAAATTCATGGAAAAATAGCTAAAAAATTCCAAAATTTCTACAATTTCGTCCTAAACCTTTTTAAGACCAGTAGAAGCCATGCATGTCGAAAAAACCCAGTGAAAAAACCATTTTATCATTAAAATTAATTAAGTCGATAATTCACCTAATTAACCAACTCGGTTTTAACATGCAATAAGACCAAATGCTCTGATACCAATTGTTAGAACCTAAGGTGGTTTAGACACTCTAAACAACACTTAATAACTCTATTAAGTGGAACCTTAGGTGAGGATCGATTTGCATGTAGTTAAAAACAACTAAAAAACCGAGTTTAAAGATCGTATACCTTGTTTTGGCTCTAGGTTGTGCTCTCCTTTACTAAGGAGTGTCTTGAGCTGCTTAACAAGGATGATCCTCCTTCCAAACTTTGATTCTTGAACTCTTCTAATCTCCCACGGCACGTACCAAAGGATTCACGAGAAAACCGAGTTATTATGTACTAGTAATAACTCGGTTTACCCCAAAAACAAAATAGCCCTAATCCCTAACAATTAGGATCAATTAGGGTGAAGTATTTTTGTGTTTAGATGTGTTTTTGAGCTACATGCAAAGCTCAAAAAACTTGGTGGCTATGGTGAAATAGTTGGCTCTTTTTAGAGAGGAAGAAGATGATGATTCTTTCCTCAATTTTTTTTTTGTTTTTTTATTTTTGTGTTGAAAATGATTAGTACTCTAAGTCTAAACATGGATTAGACTATATATAGTGGTGGGTTAAATTAGTAAATCAAATTTACTAATTTGCCCCCACTAACATTAACCAACCTTTAAGGTATAACAAGGTTAATTTAGTCATTTCATAACTTAACTAATTAAGTTACAATTAACTATTATATATTGATATAATAATTATATCTAATCATATTTTAGCTAATAATTACAACTCTTGTAATTAATTCTAGCTAAATTTGTCACGACTGACAAATCACAACAATACCCGTATAATTACTAATCTCAAATTTAGCAACTTATACACTGATAAAATTTCTATTTTATCAGTGGTTTATTTATTATCAATTATCTTATAATCAATAATATAATAAACTCTACAGCCTGATACTAAACACATTGCCAGTTAACTATTAACTGGCTAACAGGAGTTCATCACGTTATCCTATATAGGTATGACCGATAGGGATCAGTCGATCTCCGCCATCTTACGACGACAATAACGTCAAACCCTAGACGGCCAATCGTTATTGATTTACGTTGATCAACTGATAAGTTCATCTTATAAACCGATCCCTGTTTATTCCATAATTGAGATTTATTAATCAACGCACTATTGTCGGAGGACACTAGTCCAACAATCTCCCACTTGTCCGAGACAAGTATGTGCGTGATCGACTCTCTTGCCCTTTATATCTCCCACTCAATGCAAGATGTCTTTCAGGTCGCTCCTGCACCCGACGTGAATCGTAAAGTGGTTTTCTCGATCGAGAGCGCAACTGTCTGACCGGAAAAATCTACCTTAGATTGCTTCCGAGCGTGGCCACGCATTTTCAATTGCTACTCCTCGAGTGGCCTAAAGATATTAACCCTGACGTGGGCGGACAATCCCTTCACTCTATTTTCATTGTTCCATACAACTCACAGTGACCCAAAATATGCCCTTATAGCCTCCTTTAACGGCACGACTTAGGACATAAATCAAAGCCACTATTTATTGCACAAACTCTGGCAAATAGTTTCAGGTCAAAAGAATCGACTCAATGGTATAATACAGTGCTCCTAGCTTCGACCCAGCAATAGGAATCTGTAGGTGGTCAAGTCCGACAGAGTGTCTCACATTCTGCTTGTGTAAACGACCGGTCATCCCATGACCTATGACTTTTGAACCAGTCATCCTAATCGACTTACACTCTAGTCACTTAGAGTCGTCACCTCACATTGTGACTAGGGACTAAATTATTCTGCTATTCCTGTTCACTTCATAGGGATCAAATCGTCTCTACGACCTATAGGAGTTTAACAGAATGTATTTTTTATTCAGCATATACAAAACTGAATAAATTTAAACGATAAAATCTTTATATATATATGTATGTAAAAAGTCAATACAAAGATCTAACTATTACATACCATATAATCTACAACCAATCAGTCATGCGTCTCAATCCCATGGACGCTACATGACTGTTGTGCTTGGCCAGTGTCATCGGCTTAGTCAGAGGATCGGCGACATTATCATCTGTCCCGATCTTACAAACCAAAATATCTCCTCGTTCCACAAAATCTCGTATTACGTGAAACTTCCTGAGTACATGTCTAGACTTGCTACTAGACTTAGGCTCTTTAGCCTGAACTATTGCTCCACTGTTCTCGCAATAGATGGTGATAGGATCTGCTGCTGCCGGAACAACCTTCAGCCCTTCTAGAAACTGCTTGATCCATACCGCTTCTTTTGCAGCTTCTGAAGCCGCAATGTACTCTGCCTCCGTTGTA
The DNA here is from genome assembly GCA_963680865.1 of Spergularia marina. Taxonomy (NCBI): domain Eukaryota; kingdom Viridiplantae; phylum Streptophyta; class Magnoliopsida; order Caryophyllales; family Caryophyllaceae; genus Spergularia; species Spergularia marina. The sequence continues at coordinate 10,556,005 of OY804550.1, read as the reverse complement.
GAATCCGCTGTGACAGATTGCTTGGAACTTTTCCAGCAGATCGCTCCACCGTTCAGAGTAAAAACATAGCCGGATTGAGATTTCATATCATCTCGATCAGTTTGGAAACTAGCATCTGTGTAACCTTTTACACGTAGCTCAGTATCTCCTCCAAACACTAAGAATGTATCTTTAGTCCTTCTCAAGTACTTTAGGATATTCTTTACAGCTATCCAGTGACTTTCACCGGGATTAGCCTGATACCTGCTCGTCATGCTCAAAGCATGTGAGACATCAGGCCTCGTACACATCATAGCATACATGACTGATCCAACTGCGGAAGCGTACGGGATCTTTTTCATGCGTTCAATATCTGCGGGCACAGACGGACATTGAGACTTACTCAGAACTATTCCGTGACCCATTGGCAGATATCCTCTCTTGGATTTCTCCATATTGAATCTCTCAAGAATGCTATCTACATAAGCTTCTTGACTTAATGCCAACATCCGTTTTGATCTATCTCTATAGATTCGGATGCCTAAGATGCGTTGCGCTTCTCCTAGGTCCTTCATCCGAAAATGATTTCCTAACCATCCTTTAACTGAGTTGAGGGTCGGAATATCATTTCCTATGAGAAGTATGTCATCCACATACAGGACCAGGAACGTTACCTTGCTCCCACTAAACTTCATGTACAAACATGGTTCCTCAACACTACGAGCGAAACCATTTTGTTTGATTACATGATCAAACCGATGATTCCAGCTCCTGGATGCTTGCTTAAGTCCATAAATGGACCTTTTAAGCTTGCAAACCTTCTCAGGATTGCGTGGATCGACAAAACCCTCTGGCTGTGTCATATACACTTCCTCTTCCAGAAACCCGTTCAGGAAGGCGGTTTTGACATCCATCTGCCATATTTCATAATCATGAAACGCAGCAATCGCTAAGATTATCCGAACGGATCTGAGCATCGCAACTGGTGCAAATGTTTCATCATAGTGAATACCATGAACTTGCGTGAAACCTTTCGCCACTAGTCGAGCTTTGAAAACGTCCTTGTTTCCATCCATGCCGATTTTGATCTTATAGATCCATTTGCATTTCAGAACTTTTGTTCCAACTGGCACATCTACCAAGTCCCATACTTGGTTCTCGTACATGGAATCCATTTCAGATTTCATCGCCTCCAGCCATTTTGTAGAATTTGGACATGTCGTGGCTGCGTTGTAGGTTGCGGGCTCGTCACTTTCTAAAAGTAACATTAAGTATTTATCATCATTTTCGACAATACCTAAGTATCTCTCAGGTGGGTGACTTACTCTCCCTGACCTTCTAGAAACGGAGGTTGGAACCACTGTATCAGAAGTTTCAGGGCTGTTTTCTCGTAAAACATCCTGATTATCTTCCTCTGTTTGTGACTCCTGAACTTCTCTAAGTTCAAAATTTCTCCCACTCTGTCTTCTAGAAATAAATTCCTTTTCTAGAAAGACAGCATCACGAGACACAAACACTTTGTTCTCCTGACGATTGTAGAAGTAATATCCTCGTGTTACTAAAGGATAACCTACAAATAGGCATTTCTGGGATCTGGGTGCTAGCTTATTGTCACAACGGTTCTTAACATAAGTTTCACAGCCCCAAACCTTTATGAAAGACAAGTCAGGAACTTTTCCTTTCCATATCTCGTATGGTGTCTTTGGAGCTGATTTTGTCGGACTCCTGTTCAGCAGGAAAACGGCGGATAGTAGAGCGAAACCCCAAAATGAATCAGGAAGCTCAGCCTGACTCATCATAGATCGAACCATATCTAATAGGGTTCTATTTCTCCTTTCAGCAACACCATTCATCTGTGGTGTTCCAGGAGGTGTTAATTGTGATACTATACCACAATCTCTCAGGTGATAACTGAATTCGTTACTCAGATATTCACCTCCACGATCAGATCGTAAGGTTTTGATCTTCCTATCAAGTTGGTTTTCAACTTCCCTCTGAAATTCTATGAATTTCTGTAGGACTTCGTCTTTGTTCCTCATTAAGTAGATGTATCCATATCTACTAAAGTCATCTGTGAATGTGACGAAGTAGTTGTAACCACCTCTGGCTGTGATGCTCATTGGACCACACACATCTGAATGTATTAGTTCCAATAGCTCACCAGCTCGAATTCCTTTTCCCGAAAAAGGTTTTCGTGCCATCTTGCCTAATAGGCAAGATTCACATTTATTAAATGATTCGTAATCAAGTGATTTGAGCACTCCACTGGATACGAGTCTCTTAATGCGTTTTTCGTTTATATGACCTAAACGACAATGCCAGAGATAGGATAACTCAGGATCACCTGATTTGAGCTTTTTATTTTCTACATGGTAGACATCGGTGGTTAAGTCTAAAACATATATTCCGTTGATTGACGGGGCTATTCCATAGACCATATCATTGTGCGAGAAGGAACAACATTTGTTTTTAATTTCAAAACGAAAACCTTCCGCGTCTAACATAGATACAGATATTATGTTTTTGCTCAGGGTTGGTACATAATAACAATTATACAAGTGCAATTCCAACCCTGACGCTAACGACAAAACATATGTTCCTACGGAAACAGCAGCTATCCTTGCTCCGTTTCCAACGCGTAGGTCCACTTCACCCCTTGCTAGCACTCGCACCTCCTGCAGCCCCTGCAAATGATTACAGAGATGAGATCCACATCCAGTATCTAATACCCACGACGTGGAACTAGCAAAGTTTATGTCTATAGTGTAGATACCTGAAGCTTTCTTCTCCTCCAGGTATTTGGGGCAGTTGCGCTTCCAGTGACCTACTCCGTCACAATGGAAGCACCTTTGATCGGGGTTCGTGCTTTTGGGCGGCTTAGTCTTTGCGTTTACTGGCGCTTTTCCTTTGCCCTTGCCCTTTCCTTGCACGGGTTTCTTCCCCTTTTTCCCTCGGTTTTTGAACTTGCCACCTTCCTTCCTCGCATTTAGCACTAAAACATCTCGTTTTCCGCTAGTACTCCCACTTGCGCCTATGTCTTTCTCTGCTTGGACAAGCAGAGCATGAATTTCATTGAGGTTTTTCCTCAAATCGTTCATGTTAAAGTTCAACCTGAAATTGTTGAACTCGTCATGTAGCGAGTGGAGTATACGATCTACCGCGATTTGGTCGGAAATCGGGCATCCCAGTCGTTCTAACGTCTCTACGTTTTCGATCATTTTGAGCACGTGGGGACCAACAGGCTGTCCCTTGATTAAACGTGCCTCAAAGAATCGACTGGCGGCATCGTATTGCAATATTCGCGGTTTTTGCGAAAACATATTCGTCAATTTGACGAATATTTGGTATGAGGAGGAATAAATCAATCTGCGCTGCAATTTTGACGCCATCGAATAGATCAAAACTTTTTTGATCGAGGTTGATTCCTGCTCGTACAATTCGTACGCTCGACGCTCGGCCATCGTTGCGTTAGGCCCTGGCGTCGCAGGTGGTGGTTCAACGAGGAACCGCTCCTTTCCGTCGCTTTTAGCGGCTAAACGTAGACTCAATTCCCACTCTGGGAAGTTGCTCCCATCGTCCTTCAGGGAGTGCTTCTCCATAAAGGCACGGAGCCATGAGTCTTTCGTGATACTCGGTAGAACTGGGTTCGCATTTGGATTTGCCATTGCGATTTACGATTCTACAAGTTTGGAAATAAAATTTGGTTAGATTTTATCGCATTATTTTACTTCACATTTTACACATAAAACGTGAATTCCGTTTATATAATTGATCTCCCTTAATTATATAACCGATTCCGAGATCCGTCGTACTTATAAATTTTGGGCACGCGAGAGGGCGTCTTTAGCTTTTTCCCTAATTTATAACACTCGGGTGAACCAATTCTTGGTTGATTCTAACTCTAAGAACTCTCGGTTGACAAATTTCTCGAATATTTGTCCTCTAGCCTCGAATTTGCATAACCCTTATGCCCAATTCGTCGAGATCAACCAAATCTAACGCGTTGTAACACTTACAACCCTACTCCCAAGGTAAAAAGGTCCCACCTCACGAGAGGGTGAGTGTGGTTCCTAATGAACAAGGTTGTATAGGTGTTAGATTTGGAAAAGCTAGCTCTCGATATTACGTTTGATTAAATTTTAGGAGATCTAGTCGTCTTATATTGTCTATCGCGTTTATTCAGTGAACTAAATATTTAGCGAATCGTTGACAATTTATAACGACTAAAACGTGTGCACAAATTTTAGTTTATATCGTATCCACTACGTCGGCGGAAAAAACGCAATAAACCAAGCATGCAACAGACGATTAAACTAATAAATCGATCACGAGTACTAGTATGGCCCTATCTCGCTTAAAAGAAACCTAAACTAGTCCTAACTAGTCTTTGACGGCTTCTCGTCTTCAAATGCAATCTTCGACTCCACGCCAAGGTTTGTAAAAGCTCGAAAATAGAATTACATGTAAAAGCCTATTATACATTCACTTTCTAAAAATAGAAAAAAAAAAATATTACAATCTGGCGATACGAGATCGCAATTAATTACAAACCCACCGATACCGTCCTTACATTACGGTACAGTACCGGTCCTATGAGACATCTTGGCCATACTGTACTCGGATTTTGGTCAAACGTATAACACTTATACGTTTGAACTCGGTAAATCACATTTACCGACTAACAAAAATCAAACAACGGCTAATTTTGGAAAACGATTTTAACAGTTAAAATCACGAATCAATCAAAACACTTTTGGAACCAAACCAACAACTAAACATTTTAGTTTATCAACCTTTAATCCCACTAAAGTCGATTCAATTAGTTTGATGGATTCGTTTTAGCCCTCTTTTTGCTCGAAAAGTGCCATAAATCATTAATTTACTCTAATTAATCATAACAATTATGAATTTAATTAGAAAAATCATTTTCTTTAACTAACATACCATACTGGCAGTAGCACATGCATGAGCAAAAATTTCCAGATATTTCTTGTTTTAATTCAATTAAGAAAACAATTTCCAAGTTAATCATTATTAACTCTTAATAACGATAAAAACCCAAAATTAACTTTTAATTTTAGAAAAATTCGAACCAATGCCATGGTGAACTTTATTACTGGAAATTTTAGTCCTCTTAATTTTCACATAATTTTATACATGCAAATTATCTAATTAACACTTAATTCGATAATTAAGCTAATTATGTGATTTAAACCGAAAATTCATGGAAAAATAGCTAAAAAATTCCAAAATTTCTACAATTTCGTCCTAAACCTTTTTAAGACCAGTAGAAGCCATGCATGTCGAAAAAACCCAGTGAAAAAACCATTTTATCATTAAAATTAATTAAGTCGATAATTCACCTAATTAACCAACTCGGTTTTAACATGCAATAAGACCAAATGCTCTGATACCAATTGTTAGAACCTAAGGTGGTTTAGACACTCTAAACAACACTTAATAACTCTATTAAGTGGAACCTTAGGTGAGGATCGATTTGCATGTAGTTAAAAACAACTAAAAAACCGAGTTTAAAGATCGTATACCTTATTTTGGCTCTAGGTTGTGCTCTCCTTTACTAAGGAGTGTCTTGAGCTGCTTAACAAGGATGATCCTCCTTCCAAACTTTGATTCTTGAACTCTTCTAATCTCCCACGGCACGTACCAAAGGATTCACGAGAAAACCGAGTTATTATGTACTAGTAATAACTCGGTTTACCCCAAAAACAAAATAGCCCTAATCCCTAACAATTAGGATCAATTAGGGTGAAGTATTTTTGTGTTTAGATGTTTTTTTGAGCTACATGCAAAGCTCAAAAAACTTGGTGGCTATGGTGAAATAGTTGGCTCTTTTTAGAGAGGAAGAAGATGATGATTCTTTCCTCAATTTTTTTTTTGTTTTTTTATTTTTGTGTTGAAAATGATTAGTACTCTAAGTCTAAACATGGATTAGACTATATATAGTGGTGGGTTAAATTAGTAAATCAAATTTACTAATTTGCCCCCACTAACATTAACCAACCTTTAAGGTATAACAAGGTTAATTTAGTCATTTCATAACTTAACTAATTAAGTTACAATTAACTATTATATATTGATATAATAATTATATCTAATCATATTTTAGCTAATAATTACAACTCTTGTAATTAATTCTAGCTAAATTTGTCACGACTGACAAATCACAACAATACCCGTATAATTACTAATCTCAAATTTAGCAACTTATACACTGATAAAATTTCTATTTTATCAGTGGTTTATTTATTATCAATTATCTTATAATCAATAATATAATAAACTCTACAGCCTGATACTAAACACATTGCCAGTTAACTATTAACTGGCTAACAGGAGTTCATCACGTTATCCTATATAGGTATGACCGATAGGGATCAGTCGATCTCCGCCATCTTACGACGACAATAACGTCAAACCCTAGACGGCCAATCGTTATTGATTTACGTTGATCAACTGATAAGTTCATCTTATAAACCGATCCCTGTTTATTCCATAATTGAGATTTATTAATCAACGCACTATTGTCGGAGGACACTAGTCCAACAATCTCCCACTTGTCCGAGACAAGTATGTGCGTGATCGACTCTCTTGCCCTTTATATCTCCCACTCAATGCAAGATGTCTTTCAGGTCGCTCCTGCACCCGACGTGAATCGTAAAGTGGTTTTCTCGATCGAGAGCGCAACTGTCTGACCGGAAAAATCTACCTTAGATTGCTTCCGAGCGTGGCCACGCATTTTCAATTGCTACTCCTCGAGTGGCCTAAAGATATTAACCCTGACGTGGGCGGACAATCCCTTCACTCTATTTTCATTGTTCCATACAACTCACAGTGACCCAAAATATGCCCTTATAGCCTCCTTTAACGGCACGACTTAGGACATAAATCAAAGCCACTATTTATTGCACAAACTCTGGCAAATAGTTTCAGGTCAAAAGAATCGACTCAATGGTATAATACAGTGCTCCTAGCTTCGACCCAGCAATAGGAATCTGTAGGTGGTCAAGTCCGACAGAGTGTCTCACATTCTGCTTGTGTAAACGACCGGTCATCCCATGACCTATGACTTTTGAACCAGTCATCCTAATCGACTTACACTCTAGTCACTTAGAGTCGTCACCTCACATTGTGACTAGGGACTAAATTATTCTGCTATTCCTGTTCACTTCATAGGGATCAAATCGTCTCTACGACCTATAGGAGTTTAACAGAATGTATTTTTTATTCAGCATATACAAAACTGAATAAATTTAAACGATAAAATCTTTATATATATATGTATGTAAAAAGTCAATACAAAGATCTAACTATTACATACCATATAATCTACAACCAATCAGTCATGCGTCTCAATCCCATGGACGCTACATGACTGTTGTGCTTGGCCAGTGTCATCGGCTTAGTCAGAGGATCGGCGACATTATCATCTGTCCCGATCTTACAAACCAAAATATCTCCTCGTTCCACAAAATCTCGTATTACGTGAAACTTCCTGAGTACATGTCTAGACTTGCTACTAGACTTAGGCTCTTTAGCCTGAACTATTGCTCCACTGTTCTCGCAATAGATGGTGATAGGATCTGCTGCTGCCGGAACAACCTTCAGCCCTTCTAGAAACTGCTTGATCCATACCGCTTCTTTTGCAGCTTCTGAAGCCGCAATGTACTCTGCCTCCGTTGTAGAATCCGCTGTGACAGATTGCTTGGAACTTTTCCAGCAGATCGCTCCACCGTTCAGAGTAAAAACATAGCCGGATTGAGATTTCATATCATCTCGATCAGTTTGGAAACTAGCATCTGTGTAACCTTTTACACGTAGCTCAGTATCTCCTCCAAACACTAAGAATGTATCTTTAGTCCTTCTCAAGTACTTTAGGATATTCTTTACAGCTATCCAGTGACTTTCACCGGGATTAGCCTGATACCTGCTCGTCATGCTCAAAGCATGTGAGACATCAGGCCTCGTACACATCATAGCATACATGACTGATCCAACTGCGGAAGCGTACGGGATCTTTTTCATGCGTTCAATATCTGCGGGCACAGACGGACATTGAGACTTACTCAGAACTATTCCGTGACCCATTGGCAGATATCCTCTCTTGGATTTCTCCATATTGAATCTCTCAAGAATGCTATCTACATAAGCTTCTTGACTTAATGCCAACATCCGTTTTGATCTATCTCTATAGATTCGGATGCCTAAGATGCGTTGCGCTTCTCCTAGGTCCTTCATCCGAAAATGATTTCCTAACCATCCTTTAACTGAGTTGAGGGTCGGAATATCATTTCCTATGAGAAGTATGTCATCCACATACAGGACCAGGAACGTTACCTTGCTCCCACTAAACTTCATGTACAAACATGGTTCCTCAACACTACGAGCGAAACCATTTTGTTTGATTACATGATCAAACCGATGATTCCAGCTCCTGGATGCTTGCTTAAGTCCATAAATGGACCTTTTAAGCTTGCAAACCTTCTCAGGATTGCGTGGATCGACAAAACCCTCTGGCTGTGTCATATACACTTCCTCTTCCAGAAACCCGTTCAGGAAGGCGGTTTTGACATCCATCTGCCATATTTCATAATCATGAAACGCAGCAATCGCTAAGATTATCCGAACGGATCTGAGCATCGCAACTGGTGCAAATGTTTCATCATAGTGAATACCATGAACTTGCGTGAAACCTTTCGCCACTAGTCGAGCTTTGAAAACGTCCTTGTTTCCATCCATGCCGATTTTGATCTTATAGATCCATTTGCATTTCAGAACTTTTGTTCCAACTGGCACATCTACAAAGTCCCATACTTGGTTCTCGTACATGGAATCCATTTCAGATTTCATCGCCTCCAGCCATTTTGTAGAATTTGGACATGTCGTGGCTGCGTTGTAGGTTGCGGGCTCGTCACTTTCTAAAAGTAACATTAAGTATTTATCATCATTTTCGACAATACCTAAGTATCTCTCAGGTGGGTGACTTACTCTCCCTGACCTTCTAGAAACGGAGGTTGGAACCACTGTATCAGAAGTTTCAGGGCTGTTTTCTCGTAAAACATCCTGATTATCTTCCTCTGTTTGTGACTCCTGAACTTCTCTAAGTTCAAAATTTCTCCCACTCTGTCTTCTAGAAATAAATTCCTTTTCTAGAAAGACAGCATCACGAGACACAAACACTTTGTTCTCCTGACGATTGTAGAAGTAATATCCTCGTGTTACTAAAGGATAACCTACAAATAGGCATTTCTGGGATCTGGGTGCTAGCTTATTGTCACAACGGTTCTTAACATAAGTTTCACAGCCCCAAACCTTTATGAAAGACAAGTCAGGAACTTTTCCTTTCCATATCTCGTATGGTGTCTTTGGAGCTGATTTTGTCGGACTCCTGTTCAGCAGGAAAACGGCGGATAGTAGAGCGAAACCCCAAAATGAATCAGGAAGCTCAGCCTGACTCATCATAGATCGAACCATATCTAATAGGGTTCTATTTCTCCTTTCAGCAACACCATTCATCTGTGGTGTTCCAGGAGGTGTTAATTGTGATACTATACCACAATCTCTCAGGTGATAACTGAATTCGTTACTCAGATATTCACCTCCACGATCAGATCGTAAGGTTTTGATCTTCCTATCAAGTTGGTTTTCAACTTCCCTCTGAAATTCTATGAATTTCTGTAGGACTTCGTCTTTGTTCCTCATTAAGTAGATGTATCCATATCTACTAAAGTCATCTGTGAATGTGACGAAGTAGTTGTAACCACCTCTGGCTGTGATGCTCATTGGACCACACACATCTGAATGTATTAGTTCCAATAGCTCACCAGCTCGAATTCCTTTTCCCGAAAAAGGTTTTCGTGCCATCTTGCCTAATAGGCAAGATTCACATTTATTAAATGATTCGTAATCAAGTGATTTGAGCACTCCACTGGATACGAGTCTCTTAATGCGTTTTTCGTTTATATGACCTAAACGACAATGCCAGAGATAGGATAACTCAGGATCACCTGATTTGAGCTTTTTATTTTCTACATGGTAGACATCGGTGGTTAAGTCTAAAACATATATTCCGTTGATTGACGGGGCTATTCCATAGACCATATCATTGTGCGAGAAGGAACAACATTTGTTTTTAATTTCAAAACGAAAACCTTCCGCGTCTAACATAGATACAAATATTATGTTTTTGCTCAGGGTTGGTACATAATAACAATTATACAAGTGCAATTCCAACCCTGACGCTAACGACAAAACATATGTTCCTACGGAAACAGCAGCTATCCTTGCTCCGTTTCCAACGCGTAGGTCCACTTCACCCCTTGCTAGCACTCGCACCTCCTGCAGCCCCTGCAAATGATTACAGAGATGAGATCCACATCCAGTATCTAATACCCACGACGTGGAACTAGCAAAGTTTATGTCTATAGTGTAGATACCTGAAGCTTTCTTCTCCTCCAGGTATTTGGGGCAGTTGCGCTTCCAGTGACCTACTCCGTCACAATGGAAGCACCTTTGATCGGGGTTCGTGCTTTTGGGCGGCTTAGTCTTTGCGTTTACTGGCGCTTTTCCTTTGCCCTTGCCCTTTCCTTGCACGGGTTTCTTCCCCTTTTTCCCTCGGTTTTTGAACTTGCCACCTTCCTTCCTCGCATTTAGCACTAAAACATCTCGTTTTCCGCTAGTACTCCCACTTGCGCCTATGTCTTTCTCTGCTTGGACAAGCAGAGCATGAATTTCATTGAGGTTTTTCCTCAAATCGTTCATGTTAAAGTTCAACCTGAAATTGTTGAACTCGTCATGTAGCGAGTGGAGTATACGATCTACCGCGATTTGGTCGGAAATCGGGCATCCCAGTCGTTCTAACGTCTCTACGTTTTCGATCATTTTGAGCACGTGGGGACCAACAGGCTGTCCCTTGATTAAACGTGCCTCAAAGAATCGACTGGCGGCATCGTATTGCAATATTCGCGGTTTTTGCGAAAACATATTCGTCAATTTGACGAATATTTGGTATGAGGAGGAATAAATCAATCTGCGCTGCAATTTTGACGCCATCGAATAGATCAAAACTTTTTTGATCGAGGTTGATTCTTGCTCGTACAATTCGTACGCTCGACGCTCGGCCATCGTTGCGTTAGGCCCTGGCGTCGCAGGTGGTGGTTCAACGAGGAACCGCTCCTTTCCGTCGCTTTTAGCGGCTAAACGTAGACTCAATTCCCACTCTGGGAAGTTGCTCCCATCGTCCTTCAGGGAGTGCTTCTCCATAAAGGCACGGAGCCATGAGTCTTTCGTGATACTCGGTAGAACTGGGTTCGCATTTGGATTTGCCATTGCGATTTACGATTCTACAAGTTTGGAAATAAAATTTGGTTAGATTTTATCGCATTATTTTACTTCACATTTTACACATAAAACGTGAATTCCGTTTATATAATTGATCTCCCTTAATTATATAACCGATTCCGAGATCCGTCGTACTTATAAATTTTGGGCACGCGAGAGGGCGTCTTTAGCTTTTTCCCTAATTTATAACACTCGGGTGAACCAATTCTTGGTTGATTCTAACTCTAAGAACTCTCGGTTGACAAATTTCTCGAATATTTGTCCTCTAGCCTCGAATTTGCATAACCCTTATGCCCAATTCGTCGAGATCAACCAAATCTAACGCGTTGTAACACTTACAACCCTACTCCCAAGGTAAAAAGGTCCCACCTCACGAGAGGGTGAGTGTGGTTCCTAATGAACAAGGTTGTATAGGTGTTAGATTTGGAAAAGCTAGCTCTCGATATTACGTTTGATTAAATTTTAGGAGATCTAGTCGTCTTATATTGTCTATCGCGTTTATTCAGTGAACTAAATATTTAGCGAATCGTTGACAATTTATAACGACTAAAACGTGTGCACAAATTTTAGTTTATATCGTATCCACTACGTCGGCGGAAAAAACGCAATAAACCAAGCATGCAACAGACGATTAAACTAATAAATCGATCACGAGTACTAGTATGGCCCTATCTCGCTTAAAAGAAACCTAAACTAGTCCTAACTAGTCTTTGACGGCTTCTCGTCTTCAAATGCAATCTTCGACTCCACGCCAAGGTTTGTAAAAGCTCGAAAATAGAATTACATGTAAAAGCCTATTATACATTCACTTTCTAAAAATAGAAAAAAAAAAATATTACAATCTGGCGATACGAGATCGCAATTAATTACAAACCCACCGATACCGTCCTTACATTACGGTACAGTACCGGTCCTATGAGACATCTTGGCCATACTGTACTCGGATTTTGGTCAAACGTATAACACTTATACGTTTGACCTCGGTAAATCACATTTACCGACTAACAAAAATCAAACAACGGCTAATTTTGGAAAACGATTTTAACAGTTAAAATCACGAATCAATCAAAACACTTTTGGAACCAAACCAACAACTAAACATTTTAGTTTATCAACCTTTAATCCCACTAAAGTCGATTCAATTAGTTTGATGGATTCGTTTTAGCCCTCTTTTTGCTCGAAAAGTGCCATAAATCATTAATTTACTCTAATTAATCATAACAATTATGAATTTAATTAGAAAAATCATTTTCTTTAACTAACATACCATACTGGCAGTAGCACATGCATGAGCAAAAATTTCCAGATATTTCTTGTTTTAATTCAATTAAGAAAACAATTTCCAAGTTAATCATTATTAACTCTTAATAACGATAAAAACCCAAAATTAACTTTTAATTTTAGAAAAATTCGAACCAATGCCATGGTGAACTTTATTACTGGAAATTTTAGTCCTCTTAATTTTCACATAATTTTATACATGCAAATTATCTAATTAACACTTAATTCGATAATTAAGCTAATTATGTGATTTAAACCGAAAATTCATGGAAAAATAGCTAAAAAATTCCAAAATTTCTACAATTTCGTCCTAAACCTTTTTAAGACAAGTAGAAGCCATGCATGTCGAAAAAACCCAGTGAAAAAACCATTTTATCATTAAAATTAATTAAGTCGATAATTCACCTAATTAACCAACTCGGTTTTAACATGCAATAAGACCAAATGCTCTGATACCAATTGTTAGAACCTAAGGTGGTTTAGACACTCTAAACAACACTTAATAACTCTATTAAGTGGAACCTTAGGTGAGGATCGATTTGCATGTAGTTAAAAACAACTAAAAAACCGAGTTTAAAGATCGTATACCTTGTTTTGGCTCTAGGTTGTGCTCTCCTTTACTAAGGAGTGTCTTGAGCTGCTTAACAAGGATGATCCTCCTTCCAAACTTTGATTCTTGAACTCTTCTAATCTCCCACGGCACGTACCAAAGGATTCACGAGAAAACCGAGTTATTATGTACTAGTAATAACTCGGTTTACCCCAAAAACAAAATAGCCCTAATCCCTAACAATTAGGATCAATTAGGGTGAAGTATTTTTGTGTTTAGATGTGTTTTTGAGCTACATGCAAAGCTCAAAAAACTTGGTGGCTATGGTGAAATAGTTGGCTCTTTTTAGAGAGGAAGAAGATGATGATTCTTTCCTCAATTTTTTTTTTGTTTTTTTATTTTTGTGTTGAAAATGATTAGTACTCTAAGTCTAAACATGGATTAGACTATATATAGTGGTGGGTTAAATTAGTAAATCAAATTTACTAATTTGCCCCCACTAACATTAACCAACCTTTAAGGTATAACAAGGTTAATTTAGTCATTTCATAACTTAACTAATTAAGTTACAATTAACTATTATATATTGATATAATAATTATATCTAATCATATTTTAGCTAATAATTACAACTCTTGTAATTAATTCTAGCTAAATTTGTCACGACTGACAAATCACAACAATACCCGTATAATTACTAATCTCAAATTTAGCAACTTATACACTGATAAAATTTCTATTTTATCAGTGGTTTATTTATTATCAATTATCTTATAATCAATAATATAATAAACTCTACAGCCTGATACTAAACACATTGCCAGTTAACTATTAACTGGCTAACAGGAGTTCATCACGTTATCCTATATAGGTATGACCGATAGGGATCAGTCGATCTCCGCCATCTTACGACGACAATAACGTCAAACCCTAGACGGCCAATCGTTATTGATTTACGTTGATCAACTGATAAGTTCATCTTATAAACCGATCCCTGTTTATTCCATAATTGAGATTTATTAATCAACGCACTATTGTCGGAGGACACTAGTCCAACACTCCCCCCTTTGGTGCTGACCGCTCCGCCTCGAACGCCCTCGACGAACCCTCGCCAGGGTTGTCGGGTCGCGAGGGATTTGGGTCAACAAGTCCGAGGATGGGGTTTTCGCTCGTAGCACCCCCCTTGGATCGCACGGGTCTTCCTCTCGGGGCCATCTTATCACGAAACATTTTTGGTATTCTCGAATGACTTTTCCTTACTAACTAACCCCACAGACGGCGCCACTTGTTGAAGTGAGTTCTTCGAAGGACAGTTGCTCGGGAAGGCCTCGCCGAATACCTGCACAAAGGGAGCCCGGTTTTCACCAGGCGTCGCCCCTCCGACGCTCAAGTCAGTATGACGGCTCGAGAAGGGGTTGCAAATAAGGACAAGAGATGCCGTTTATGCGTAAATCAAGGAGAATAATCAGAGAATAAAGAATGTCAGAATTGTTTCAGAACTTGAGTTTTGATGGGTCATAAAAGGGGTATTTATACTAAAAGAGGGAGTTCCTAGGAATAATCCTAGGTTTCCCCACTCAATCATGACCCTTTATTCCCCTTCCATCCAAGGGCTGCCCTTAATGAGGCTTTATTGTATCACATGGGCCTTTACTAAGGTGCACTATTTTAAGGGCTATGGCCCATTCACAAAGTGGTACCAACAGAGCCCCTCGGAGCCTGGTCGCGCCCTTCGTTGTCGGCGAGGGCGGACTCAATAGTAGCGACTAGGGTACGACCCCTGGCCGCCCTTTATCGAGGTGTACTCTGTGGACCTTGGTAAAGCCATGCGATGCAACGTACCCTTCCGAGGCTTTTGTGCTGAACTTGTATGAGCGATTTCTTAATGTGTCGAGCCAATGACGGCTCGGAAATTTCACCCTTTTCGAGTCCTCGATCCCTCGCTTGAGAGAGCTCGAAAATTCCGCCCCTTCCGTTCCCGAAGCTTGTCCTCTTTAATGTCGGTGTCTGTAGGAGTGTAGCCCACGCCGAAAGGGTAGGGTTTGGAATCTAGCGTAGGGAAATCTATCTGTCCCTTTTCACCAATTCCTAGAGGCATGCCTGGGAAGTGTGTCCATTTTTTCATGATAGCATGTACTTGTGGATTGAAATCAGAATTGTAATCCTGACTTATGGCGTGTAAGCCTAGTTCAGGAACAAAACCCCATAAATCCACATCATTGTTGCTATGCCCAATTTTAAGTAACAATTTTTCCTCGAATTCGATTTTCACAGGTGATGCAGCAAGGGTGATTGGCACTCCCTTGACATACAAGTTTACCTTTTGATAAAGTGACGACGAAACAACCCCTAATTGATGCAGCCAAGGACGCCCTAAGAGTAAGTTAAAATTTGCGGTAATGTCTAGTGCATGGAATTCGACCTTACGCTCGACCGGCCCTGTAGTGATGTTCAAGCATATTGTCCCCACGACTTGTCGACTTATATTGTCATAAGCGCGGACGTTGAAATTTGCGGGCGAGAAACTTTCTAGCCTAATACCAAGATGTTGCGCGGTTCTCAAAGGTATGACATTAACCGCAGATCCATTATCAATTAGAGTCATGGGAATATTTTTCTGCATACAACCAACAGTAAGGTATAATGCCCTAGTGTGGTTGCGTCCTTCTAGAGGGAGGTCTTCGTCAGTGAACGTGATGACCTCTTAAAGATTGTTTCCGGCTAAGTAATTGACTAACTCATCCGGTGTTGTATTGACGAGAATTTTCGCTCGTGATAATGCGTCTAGAAGGGCGGCTTGATGGTTGCGGGATTAACATATGAGCTCCCATATAGTGACATCAGCCTTAGTTTTCTTGAGTTGTTTGACGAGGGGTTCGTCTTTAACGCCCGTTTTTTTTTCCAGTACTGGGTTGGTTGATATCGGGTAGGTAGACTCTACCAGATCGAGTTAAATTTTGAACGTCCTCGTCCTCCGAAGAGTACCATATGTCGTGAGCTTCGAGCTTCTTTGCGACGTTACTTATGCTTGGAGTTTTGATTTTTTCGTCTTCGGAAGCATACCATATGTCTTGCGATATACTTTTCTTGGATTTGTTGTCCCATGAATCACGTGTGTTCCATATGTCACACTCCTCGTCATACCAAATTCCTGCAATTTGACGTTCAAGGTGGGATTGGATTTAATTTTGATTATCGTGATTCATTGCTGGGCTATATGGCTTTGTACCCATTGGCATTACAGTGGCATCAGCAAACTGATTTAGATTACTGTGCGTATTAGCCTGTGGCATTTGAGTGGCATCGGGAGCAGGCTCAAATTGTCTCGCCTTTCTTTCTGGGTTCATGTTTCGAGCAGTAGTCAATTTGTGACGAAACGCCAAGCACTGATTGGTGCTATGACCGTGTGTACGATGGAATTTACAGTAAGCATTTCCCATCTCGTATTCAGTAAACGCTCTAATAATTTTTTCATTCGACTTCTCTTTTTTCTTTTGTCGAAATAAATTTTCGTCTTTTTGTTCCCTCGAGTGGCAGTCTCAAGTACGATGATCTCGTAGGTGATGGTACCCACAGTAGGAACTAGATAGAAGTGTCTTAGACAAGCTTTTACGTGGGCCAACAATTCGAGGAGTTATTAGAGCCTGCGGATTTGGGCTTGGTCCCTCTTCCTCTATGCAATGAATTCCGAGAGGGTTGTCATTGTTGCTGGGTTTTTTGGTGGCCGGAATCGGGAGCGTTCCATCATCAATTAAGTCTTGAATAGCATGTTTGAGAGCCCAACAATTTTTCAGTAGGATGGCCTTTCCCCCTATGGTAATCACATGTCACATTCGCATCGTACTTCGAGTTTCGCTTTTCTGGTGGGACGTCGGGAGTTGGGCCGATGGGACTCAGCGTACCCTCAGATGATAGGCGTTTGAAGGCTTGGGTATAAGAAATAGGCAGGTTGGTAAAATTTCTTCTGGATTTCTTAGATGCTTCTATGACATTCACATCCTCATTTATGGACATTTCAGCCTTCCTGTAAGTATTTTTGCTACTTTGCTGAAACCTATTCTGATGATTACCCTTGAGTACGTCATCTTCGATGTCGATTCCGATATCATACACCATTTTGAAGTCCTTCAAACCCAAATAGCGTAAATGATCTCGGTACAACAGCCTAAGGTTGTTAATAAAAATCCTCACTAGTTCTTTTTCGTTAGGTCGTTTAACCATTTTAGCCGCTTTTTCTCGCCATCTAGCTTAGCTAGGAAAGTCGTAAAGCGTTCTTTCTCACCTTGTTTTGTAACCTCAAGCTCACGGGTTGTGACTTCTATATCGGCATTGCAAGAGTAGTGACTAACAAATGCTTGCGTAATGTCCTCCCATGTAGCGGTTTTCTTAAGGTCTAGAGAGTAGAACCATTGGGTGGGGGCTTTTCCGAGGGATGTAGGGAAAACCCGAGGATACATAGCCTTGTCTACGCCTTTGACCATCATGGTATCTTGAAAGCTTCGCTAATGATTGATAGGGTTCTCGTTCCCTTCAAACTTAGGCACATCAATCGAACTCATGAATTTTTCGGGCAGCTTACCTGTGAATTCTTGAGCATGGTTATTCAATTCGAAGTAGTTAACGCCCATTTTCGCGCGACGGAAACTTTCTTCGAGTTGTTCAAGTCTTTTGGTTAGGGGATTGTCATCATCTTCTTCCTCTTCATAGTCGACACGGGGTCCTCTGTCCAGCTTCTCTTCAATGCTCTTGAATTTCTCCTCATATGTTTCCAAACGTGCAACTAGAGTATCCAAAACAACCTAAACTTTCTCTAATGTTTCATCTATAAGGAATAATATTCCTAGTAAATATTATTGTTAATATTGTATCTATAATTTAGGATGATATTTATTTGTAATTATCTTTACCTAGTTTGTAGGATTTACCCTAGCTAACTTAGGTAGGTTGTTATTAGCATTCACACTCTTGTACCATGTATTTATACTCATCTTATTAATGAGAATGATTAAGCTTTTCCACCATCTCCTCCTCAACATCTTCTACCGACATCCTGGAAGAGTAATGAGACGCAACTGAGTGTTTGGGTAAAAGGAAGATACTAACATTCTTAGGAAAAGGGGGAAGATGTCGTGGTGTATCTACGGCTGATTCTACAAAGGATTATTTAGGACCATAGGCGAAGACTCTTTGAGCTAATAGGAAAGTTGGCCTATCTAAACAAAAAAAATCTAGGAATCCTGTGTCCTATTGTTTTGTAAAGGAAACCTGTGGCAGGTAAGCTACCCTCCTAGGACACGTACTCCTAGTATGTATTAAAAGTTGGCCAAAGTAAAGGCAAATTGGAAACAACTAGCTGTCACATATTACAATCAGAACATGTGCACGTAAAAAGAAAAATAACACAACAAATCGACAAAGTCCTTATTAAATGTGGTAGACAGCAGGGAAAGTGATACCCACGACTAGGACAAATTTCATTAGGTTTCGATACGTCAGACCGTACTAATGAGTTTGTCCACTTTATACTAAATGCCGAGTTGACTAGTATAAGCGTCATGGGGTGAAAGTAGACCATATTTTCATCGCATAAACCAAATTGGTCCGATGAGCAATAGTCCGGTCAATTGGCTTTGTCCTAGGGCGCGACGTACTAACGCGGCATGCAAACTAGATGAAAAATGCAATGTTAATTACGCATAAAACATTTAAAACGAATCAATTTTCAAGTTTTGCAATTAGTCCCCGGCGGAGTCGCCACTGTGAGATGACGTACCGGCGGGTTGCCGATCTGCTCTCCCGAAAAGAGGTGTCAATTACACGGAGTCGCCAACGGGATTATTTATAGGTACCCCACGAACCTAGGCTGAGGGTTCGATGCAAGGTTACGAGTTAGGAAAGGTGTAAGGCACTCAACTCGCCCATCGAGTTGATGGTTTCTACTAATTGATCCGAATTAAATATAAAAGTTGTAATTGATGACGAAAGCACGTACAAATAGCATGCGAGTGATAAATAAAACATGCGACGAGAATATTAATTTAATACGTACGTAGCATATGGACAAGTTGCATGTATTAATAATGTAACACACATAGCCAAATCAAGACATAAATCAGCATATTGTAATTGAATTGGAGTACAGACATGCATGTATTAATTCAACACGTGCTACTGTTATGCATTAGCTAAGTACATGATGATATTAATTTGCGCCGTAACATACCACTTTCACAAGAGTTAACGTGCATATAAGACAAGTCAACAAACTTGGCACTTTCGACTTGCAACTCGAAGCCCATAATTTAACCATTAATTCACCGATATGTATAACAATAATTCTCGTAGTGACGCAAGGGAAGTAATTTGATCGAGCAACATGTTTGGCACAAGAAATCATAGGCGAATCATAACATATTAATTTAGCATTATAACTAAACAATAAGCACCCTATAATTACTAGACTTATAAAGAAACACATACTTGAAATCGGTTTGTAATAGAATTTGGGGCCCTCAGGTGGACTTACTAGCGTCGTATTGCAGTTATTGGTTTTGTTTGCCAATTGAGTAGACCTCTAGTCTTGTATTGTTTCCGAAACTTACACTAACGATCTAACGACTCCCGGATTGGTGTCTCGCTCGCCGTAGGTTGAACTATGTGTTTAGGCATTGTGTTTATTGTATTGAGTAACTATGCTAAGTTGTATGCAAAATCAACGTTCGAGACTCGTGTGCTTGTGCACGGGTGTCTCGTCTATATTTTCTTGCGTAAGGTTTAGAGAATGAAATTCAATTGTATTTATACTCCCGTAGGAAAGTATTCTTATGATAATAACTCAATGTGGTGATGTCAATGCACCAATGACCGAAATGTTTGAGAGCTAGTATACTAGAAGTGTCCTATTGCAAGTGATGTTTTTAGCTTCAAAAGTGAAACTCTTTACGTCTCACGCAAATTGCTTCCACACGCCTAACTATCAACTAAATTAGAAGAGTTAGTGATCAGGTAGGTTTTAATGATTTTTACGTAGGATTTAGGCAGATTCTATACGGAGTAGGATTGTGCTCCGAGTAGACGACTAATGCAATAGAGATGAGAACATCTTCGACCCATTACGCAAAGGCCACCACATACTTTACGTGAGGATTCCTTTGGCCCAAATTATAAAGGATTTATCTAGACAAACCATGCCCAATACACTAACCCATAATATCTAATCTAATTATAATTGGATAATTACGGCGAAACGACCCAAAACTAGCAAATCGACCCAATTGGCAATCGTAACCTGTAACCGCAGTCCACAGTCCAATTGGCAGGTTGTCGATCCGCTCTCCCGAAAAGAGGTGTGAATTACACGGAGTCGCCAGCGGGAGTTTTTATAGGTACCCCACGAACCTAGACTGGGGTTCGATGAAAGGTTACGAGTAAGGAAGGTGTAAGGCGCCCAACTCGCCCATCGAGTTGATGGTCTCTACTAATTGATCCGAATTAAATATAAAAATAGTAATTAACGACAAAAGCACGTACAAGTAGCATGAAAGAGAGTAAGTAAATCATGCGACGAAATATAAGTACGAAGATCGAACGTACGCACCTAATTGAATACAGCTTGAAAACAATCGAACACATGAACCGCAAAACAAGTTTTTAACGTGCATTAGATAAAAGTTGTCCATAATTATGCATGTTGAATTGCCAACTATTAAACTAATTTTTAGTTTAAGAAGCATGCATGCTAAACAGTTAGCAACAATCTATTAACATGCATGCACAAAGTTATATGTAAATTAATACGTGTGATCATATAAATATTGATACGGGGTACATGTACACTGATCACTAAGAGAGGCTACGAATAGAACATGAATTGTGAAAACCCCACTAACCTGATAATCACTTTAAGATCACAACAATCATGATAATAAAACACATATACTTCGAAAACGGGTTTCAGAAATATATTGGGGGCCTTAGGTCGACGTTCTTGTGTAGTCGTATCGCAGATCTCGGTGTTGTTTGCCAATGAACCCAAGGTACAATCTTGACCCTCGTATTCCACATAGCCTAATTGTCTTGTCTTGATTTATTTTGTTTAGATAGTCTACGGTCGTTGGACGTCGTAGGTAACGTGTATGGGTGTATGTGTATATGTGTTTTTGATGATAAGGGTGTTTTGTGTTCTTTTCCCATTCTCCGTTATTGAAGATGTAGGTCAGAGTTTTGTAGCTAGAATAATTATGTGTGACAAATATTCTTCGAGACTCATGTGTTGTTCATGGGTGTCTCGGATATTTTTACACACTAGTTTGAGAGGGATTTATGTGTGGTTTTTTGCATGCCAAAACAAGGCATTACGGAGGAGGCTATTTATACTAGGAGGTGAATGACATTCTACTGGCATTAGAACTCTCTTGGGTGACATGTTCGTACCAATCAGAGGAGTTTCTAAGAGTTTTAGTACGAGGTGTCTGTGAATTCTAGTGACAAGATGGCATTAGGAAACCATATGGAAAGTTCTGGATATCTTGGCCGACAATCAGTTGGTGAACAAGAATTCTATCTCGAAGCAAAGTCTAATGCCAATAGGTGACTGACACCAATGGGCTAAGTAAGTAAGAAACATGAATAACGGGGGGTTTGGCCCAAGCTAAATAAAGAATATTATAGGAGTCTAAGGCCAATCAACGCTAATCTTACATTGGTCCAAACTAGACACTTAACCCACACTATCGGTAACGACGCTATTTTTGGCTAAACGTGGTAATTCGGGTCTAAACTCATATATCAAACTCATTGGCAAATGATACCGTTCAACGCGTGTCCACTGTCCGTTTTCATCATCGGGCGCTAAAATGGGTGCAAATGTAGGGTGTCTACAGGAGCCCCCGCTTTGACTGAGTCTAGGAGTAGACGAAAGTCAAAGGTTTGAAAAATCATTTGCAACAAAATTATGACAAAGAACATTACTCTAAGTCACACATAACATCACAAAAGATTTAACCGTAGCCATCTTGATCGGGCGCAGTAATCGATCGAAATGTAAGTGTCATAGAGTGATATCTTGAATGGGCGATGTAGTCATTCAAGACATTCATCGTGCACTTGGATAACTTGTATATTCTGGATGGGCGCAGTCGTCATTCACAAGAAGCTGCTGCCGTTTGTAGTCCGTCGACTGCTGAACTTGATTTTATAGTCGTGCGACTGCTGTCTGCTAAACTTGAATTGTAGTCTAAAGACTGTTCAGCTTGAATATAGAGATTGATGGTTGCTGAGCTTGATGTTGCGGTTCCATTATCAAAGTTATAGCTAGTTGTAAATAACACGAGATCAAAGCATGGCTAGCCCCCGAGTGTAAGGATCGGACTTCGGGTTATAGTTTGCTATTTCTTTTGTACTTGACAAGTGTATGTTACTCCTGGGAATGCAAATTTCCATTTCGAGGATTGTTCTCCATGGTGGTTGCATATATGACTCATGAGTATGTTTTTGCTTGAAATGAGTATATTTTTGCTTGTCCTGCCTCTCAATTGTATCATATTATGGCTCATGTAGAATGCACTTAAATCGATACATAGATAACCATGTGTATGATGACCAACAAATGCACGTAGAATTTATGCCAGCAAAACACTCAAGGACGAACAAGTCAGTACGTACGTGGCCTAGGAAATATGGAAAAGACCGCCCAAGGTAGGGAGGACAGAATGTGGTGGACTAAGGATATGGGTACTCTACCCCTAAGAAAGAGACCTTGTGTACTAGAGGAACTGAATCGAAGAGACTTAACTCTAAGTGTTACAATGTTTTGACTTTGAAGTAGAAGCTGCATATTGCAATACACTAGATGTCAACTTTGTGATACGGGTGTCAGTTTCCGTATATGGTTAATTGGTTTCACCACATATATTCTAGAAGTAACTCAAAGTTTCAAGTGAAGTGCTATCTCGAAGTTGCTAAGGACAAAAGTGAAAGGTATACCGAAGTGGCTTCGATGGACATTGCTTCAATTGATAGTACCAAAGAAGATCTTGAATCGTGGGGAATAGCTTGAGTTGATTACGAAATTGACCCACTAGCTTGAGCGTAGCTACAATGATGTTCAAGAGTCTAGCTGGAAATGATTTGGATGTGAATGGAACCCTTTGTCTTTGGATCAAGAAATGTCAATACGTAGGGTTCGAAAGATAAGCAAGACTAAGATTCTCGTTTGCCAATTTGAATTGCAATGAACTCATTTACCTTTATTACTTAGACATTTCAATTTTAATTTTTGTAGCAATTTAGCACTCCATTAATGAATTGGACTGAAAGAAGTCAATAGTGTCGAAAAGCAAGTAGAACGTGCATAACCAAAGGATGTTTGGCGTCTGTGTGCATGATCTCGCTATTCATGTAAAAACTTTAAACGCAAGGGGTGGAAATGTTAGTGAGAATGTATGGCATTTGTTCTTGCTTCGAGGGAATTAGCAAATGCATGATAATGCCTACAAAACATTCAATTGGATATATGATAGATTATACTCGTAGAATGCATGCAAATGCTAATGAGCGTTTGGTATTAGTGTTCACTTTGACTAATTGATGGGCCAATGATATTCTCATGCATACTTGGCGCTCAGAGGATTTAAGTGGGTCCAAGATTTGCCTTGCACGTAGGGTTCTATTTTGGGACTTGCATGTTTAGTTCATCTAAAAAGAACAACTTCTTTTGAATGATTATTTTGACATTGTAATTTGAAAGAGAAGCCCCCGAGGCTTGTAATGAGTATTTGTTGAAAATTGGGCCCCTTGTGTGCAACACATGACATCATTTAGAGGTACAGTTTGTCTATATCTCCAGATTTTGAAATTCATTTGCTTCGGATAGAACGTAACCAATGAGATTCGAACTCACAACTGTGGAACATGAACAAAGTACAACAAAGTAGATTATGACTCAATTCTTGCAACGAGGACCCTAGGTAAGGGTAGGCTAGGTTTGACGGAAGGTCTTGTAAAATGAAAAGGCTTGAAGGTTCTTGAATTTTGGCTTGTGAAAAATTGTATGTGATATGGATATGCATGAAAAGGCTAGATGTTGGTCAGATTAGTTTGACATGGCTTGTGAGTCGTGACAGCAAGTTGAAAGCCATCTGGCATTGAAAGGGTATGGTTCTTGATCGTAGAGATTGTGATTGGAGTTTGATAAAATGTGGATCAAGGTGAGTTGAGAATAGTAGAGGGTTCAAACTTACAAGTCTAACCCTAAGCGTCACGGGCATGGCTAATTGAAAAGGTTCTTGGAGTCAAAATTGTTGACAATATGACTAGTACAAATTATGACATGCGCTTGATTGGGATGGTGCAACCATAACGTAGTCGAAAGAAGGTTTCTCAAATTCTCATGGTTTGATTCAAAATAGTTAATAAAATGACGAGCTATAAGAATGTGTGAACCATGATTGATTTCTGTGTTGGCAACAATGATGTTTAATGACGTAATTGCACAAATGCGTCTCTTTAGAGTGTTCACAAATGCGTGCCTCTTTCAGGCGCCATGACTAATTTCCTGAAAAAAGTTTAAAAAAACAGGAGTCCTGTTTTCATGTTACCGAAACCGTGAATTGAGAGCCTTAGAAATTGACCATTAGAAAAAATGGAATATGAAAATTGACCATGTTCTATATGACATGCTTTAGAGAGTCATGTATGTGATTCGAAAGTGGGAAACCATATTGAATCAATATGGTATGAATGGGATGATCATGTATGAAAGATGATAGGTATAATGGCCAAATTTCTAATCATTGGGATTGTGAACAATATAGATGCATCAAACGAACTCTCAAATAATGCTTTGAAAGCTTATTGATCGGTAAAAAAGTGGTCAAATGAGTGGTAGGGGGATGATATCCTACGTTAGACTTGGAATAGGTAATGAAAAATGAGTTATCGGATCCTCGTCACAAAACTTAAATCACACTCTACTTGTTGACTTTTTGATTCCAAGAATTTGCATTGTGAGTTCTTTTCTTTGGGTATTGATTGGATTGAGACCTATTATATAGACGAAAAATGTCCGCTTAGAAAAGTTTGAGTAATGAAATGCCGAGGTCGATCCCTTCTATTTCTTTTATAGAGTCCAATGTGAATTTTCTGTGAAGTCATTTTCTTGTTTTTTCATTGCTTTATTAGTTCTATTGGTAAATTTGTTCATTGCAATATCATTCGGAAGTGTGCAAAATAGGCAAATCAAAAGATAAAGGGTACATGTAATTCATGATCTCATCATTAGAAGGGCATAAACGTCCCTTGACTCTAGGACTAAGAATATTGTTATTGCTAGCTAGACTCACTAGGAGTGATAATTGCTAAACTTGGGTACAAACTCGTTGTATGAAGGTACTTAGTTGATCTTTGTGGTCCGATATTTGGTGTGCCCTTTTTTTTCCAGGGTATTCCAAATACCGTGGTGTATATCCATTGTATAAGATAATTGCAATTCGATCATTATACGCTTGAAGTGATGTGGACTTTGGCCTACGTAAATATCATGCATAAGTCTTTTCCTCCACTGGCAGAGTTGCTAATCAGAATTTTGCTATGATTCTAACAACCCTATGGAAAAGTGTGTACGCAATAGAATACAAGAAACATTAATTTGGTAGAACTCTTTTGACCTCTATAAGGAAACTTAGAAAGACGTAGGACTAGGATTGTTAGATTTTTGAAGTGGCTAAAATTTCTAGCCTAAGATACATGTCGTAATATAAAAATAAAGTGGAGTCCTTATTATGCATGGAAACAAATTGAGAGTATAGACTAGGTTCAGTGGCCTAAAGGACACCAAAAGTCTTAGTTTCTAATGATTCGGATCAAGTTGCCAGATTTCCTATCACCTTTGGGAGAACTATATTCTATTCAAAGTTAGGCCTAGAAGTGAAACATACAGACCCTTATCCTCTAGGACACGTACGTACAACATGCAAAATCAGGTTTCAGCAAAAGCACAACAATCACGTAGCGAGCAATACAATTAGGCAATAATGCACGTATATAACTACACAAATGCACGTAAATTGTCTTATGCTAAAAATAGGGTAATCAGAAGGGTAAGTGATACCCATGACTATGATGAATTTTCTTAGGTTTCGGTACGTCAGACCGTACTAATGAGTTCGTCCACTTTATATTAAAAGCCGAGTTGACTAGTATAAGCGTCACGGGGTGAAAGTAGACCATATTTTCATCGCATAAACCAAGTTGGTCCGATGAGCAATAGTCCTTCTTCCGAGGTTAATTGGCTTTGTCCTAGGGCGCAACGTATTAACGCGGCATGCAAACTATATGAAATACGCAATGTTAATTACACATTAAATATTTAAAACGGATAAATTTTCGAGCTTTGCAATTAGTCCCCAGCGGAGTCGCCACTGTGAGATGCCGTACCGGCGGGTTGCCGATCCGCTCTCCCGAAAAAGAGGTGTGAATGACACGAAGTTGCCAGCGGGATTTTTTATAGGTACCCCACGAACCTAGACTGGGGGTTCGATGCAAGATTACTAGTTAGGAAGGTGTAAGGCACCTAACTCTCCCATCGAGTTGATGGTCTTTACAAATTGATCCGAATTAAATATAAAAGTTGTAATTAACGACAGAAGCACGTACAAGTAGCATGCAAGCAATAAGTAAATCATGCGACGAAATATATATTATTTGCGAGATAGCCAAGTAAACGAGTAATCACGTCTAAAATATTAACATGTGAATTAATGTCAATAACTGTACCGCGCACCGAACAAGCAAGCACGTAATTACAAAACATGTTAACATGCTGCACACTTTTCATACATCAATTGTACCTTAATTTAATTGATTACATGCACTTTGACTAATGAAAAGCTACGTTATTCTTGATCATGCATGCATAATAATATGGTAAATCACAAAAACTAAGCTACTGTGTGTTCACACATAAAGTACAATACTCAAGATCATAAATCAATCGAAAACGTAATAAAAACATACTAGAAAGACGATTTTGATAAAGCTTTGGGGCCCTCAGGTGGACGTTGTTGTGTCGTTGTATCGCAGATCTCGATGTCGTTTGCCAATCAATCCAAGGTATAGTCCTGACCCTCGTATGCCACGTAGCCTAGTTGTCTTGTCTTGATTTGTTTGGATAGTCTATGGTCGTTTTATGTCGTAGGTAAGGTGTACGTGTTTATGATGATAAGGGTGTTTATTGATCTTTTCCCAATCGTCGTATTGAAGATGTAGGTCAGAGTTTTGTAGCTAGAATAATTATGTGTGACAAATATTATTCGAGACTCATGTGCTTGTTCATGGGTGTCTCGACTATTTTTACACACTAGTTTGAGAGGGATTTATGTGTGGTTTTTTGCATGCCAAAACAAGGCATTACGGAGGAGGCTATTTATACTAGGAGGTGAATGGCATTCTACTGGAATTAGAACTCTCTTGGGTGACATGTTCGTACCAATCAGAGGAGTTTCTAAGAGTTTTAGTACGAGGTGTCTGTGAATGCTAGTGACAAGATGGCATTGGGAAACCGTATGGAAAGTTCTGGATATCTTGGCCGACAATCAGTAGGTGAACAAGAATTCTATCTCGAAGCAAAGTCTAATGCCAATAGGTGACTGGCACCAATGGGCTAAGTAAGTAAGAAACATGAATAACGGGGGGTTTGGCCCAAGCTAAATAAAGAATATTATAGGAGTCTAAGCCCAATCAACGCTAATCTCACATTGGTCCAAACTAGACACTTAACCCACACTATTCGCAGCCCCAGTCAACACGATTGGAGCAGATTTTGAAGAACAGATGGCTGAGTTGCAGAGAACCGTTGAAAGACTCGCAAAGGAGAATGAAGAAAATGAAGCTCGGATGAAAATTAAGGACAAGCAAATTGAAGTCCTTATGAAGAAATTAAGCGAGCGTTCCCATGGCAACGAAAGTGACCACGAGAGCGAGAATTTTCAGGATTCGGTAAGAGGCATTCTCAAAGGCGCATCCAATATATCTTTGACTACCGAGCAACTACAAGAGTTAGTGGCGAACACTATCAAGACTCAACTGGGTATATGATTTCATACAAATCATCATTATGTGAAGCCCTACACAAAAAGGATTGATAATCTACGGATGCCCACTTGCTATCAGCCCCCCCAAATTTCGACAGTTTGATGGAAAGGGTAACCCGAAGCAACACGTTGCCCATTTCATCGAAACATGCAGTACGGCTGGCGCCGAGGGCGACCAATTGGTGAAACAGTTTGTCCGTTCACTTGGCGGTATAACATTTGATTGGTATACGGACTTACCATCAGAATTCATTGACAATTGGGAACAAGTGGAAAGTGAGTTTCTCAACCGATTCTACAGCATCTGGAGGATTGTCAGCATGACAGAGTTGACAAATACCAAGCAATGGAAGGATGAGCCAGTAATAGACTACATCAACCGATGGCGTTCCTTAAGCCTAGAATGCAAGGATCGATTGTCTGAACCTTCCGCAGTCGAGATGTGCATTAATGGCATGCATGTGGAATTGCTCTACATACTAAAGGGGATCAAGCCAAAATCATTCCAGATCTAGCTACTATGGCTCATGACATGGAGATCACGATCGCTAGTCATGGAGGTCGGCTATTCCACAACTCAGATGCAAGAGTAGAAAAGAAGGAGTACAAGAAAAACGACAAGACTTCTAAAAAGGAAGCCATGACGATCACCACTACTACAAAACCTGTCAAGATTTCGACAAATCCGAAGTATCAAAAGAAGGAAGACTCATCTACAAAAGAGGTAAAGAGAAGCCGACCGACCTTGAAGGAGCTTCTAGCAAAGAAGTATCCTTTTGAGAATTCAGAGCTTTCTGGAATGTTAGATGCTTACTTGAAAACAAACTCATCGAACTACCAGAGCCTTAGCGTTAGATGCTGGAAAGACTGATCACCCCAAATACTGCCGCTACCATAGGGTGATAAGTCATCCAATTGAAGATTGTGTGACGCTTAAAGATAAGATTATGGAGTTATTTAGAGATGGGAAGATATTACTGGAGGGCAAGTCTGTGGAGACCAACCAAATATCAGTCATTGATGAATCGTGCGAGCCCCCTACAAGAGCAGCACATCTTAAGGGTGTTAAAGGGGCCAACCATCAAAAATATTGTCATTATCACAAAATGACAAGTCATTCAACATAGGATTGTATGATGTTGAAAGAGAAGCTAACAATCCCTATCGAACAATCAACTAAGTTCTGCTTGATACAATTCGGTACTCTGGAGCCCGTCATGATAGATATTTCGATTCAAAATTGGCCGAAACATGAAGAAAAGTCTTCCTTGATCCCACACGAAGATGATGACCAATGATGGACTTTAGTTACAAGGAGAAGGTCGAAAAAGCAAGTCATGACTCGACCACAAGCTCTAGTGGCTCTACCTCGTGCCAAGGCAAATTAGAAAATCAAGAAGGAGTCTCGCGTCAACAACAAGCAAAGGGTAGTGAAAGAAAAAGAACAAATTTCACCAACCGACTTTCTTGAGCAACAACGCCCTGAAACCTTGCGTTTGGAGGATTTCTTCCCAAAGAATTACTTCAATGCAGTTGATGTCAATACAATCTCATTTACCAATGACGAAGAAGATAAGAATGAGGGTACAGAAGGCAACGAATCCTCAAAGGCGACCACTCATGTCCCGAATACCAAAAGGGATGCCAAAATCCTTGCTGCTCTTGGGTCAATCCCTTCACAAATGAAATGGAGACAAACTTTTGGACTTCCAGAAGACATTCGCCAATTGCTGGCCTTAGCCCTATCTCATCCTGAAATGTTTTCTGAAGAGTTAAAGGACGACAATGAAGGCGCTGAAAATTCAACAAAGTGTGCCGCTTGTAACGCAGCAGCTTCGGCGTTGGCTTTCACCGATGAAGATCTCTTGCTAGGATCTAAACCACACAACCGTCCTTTGTTTGTATCTGGGTATATTAGGGAACAGAAAGTCAAGCGCATTCTAGTTGGAGGATCAGCTGTCAAGATTATGCCGAAAGCCACCATGAGCGAGTTAGGCATTGACATTGAAGAACTTGCAAAAAGTTTTATGATGATCCAAGGATTCAACCTCAATAGTCAGCGTGCGGTTGGCATGATTCGATTGAAGCTTGACATGGGCGAACTTGCCTCAAGTACGTTGTTCCACGTCATTGATGCTAAAACATCCTACACGTTACTGCTTGAAAGGCCATGACTTTATGAGAATGGTGTTGTTGCTTCAACTCTCCACCAATGCATGAAGTACTATCGTGGTGGCGTAAAGAAGATCAACGAAGATGCCAAGCCATTTAGTAAAGCCGAATCTCACTTTGCTGATGCCAAGTTCTTTGCAGAAGGGGCCATGTCGGTCGAAATCCTACCATCTTCCATTCAATCAATGGGCAAGGGAAGTGCTGCAAAAAAAGAGTAACGATGTTATCCCCAATAAAGAGGAGCAATCTGACAACAAAGACGAAACAAAGTTGTTAATTGCAACTCCATCAGTCGAAAAGAACAAGTCATCAACAACTGTCATTGTTCCTATCTTGCGTTATGTCCCAAAATCTCTCCGTAAGGAAGGACAATCTCCACTTACAGAGTACCATAGAAAAGAAGGATCAAGCACGCAAGACGGCAAGAAAGGTCAACAAATTCTCAAAAATGAAGGCACACTCCCAATAGCCAAATCGACTGGAGGTAGGCTCATCAAGGCTCTCTTGAATTCCTCATTCTCCAAGACGAAAGCCGAAAGTGGTGTCAAAGGTGTCAACAAGGGTAGATTTCATGCCAAAGCTTATAATCTACTAGCGAAATCCGGATATGACTTTGACAATCCAATCCCTTTGGGCCAAGTCATCGACATACATCCACATGGTCTTAACGAGACGCAGAAAAAAGTCTACGAGTTTGAAGGAAGTTTGAGTTCGTCAAAAGCTGGATTAGGCTACAAAGCTCCTCCACCTGTCAAGATCTATGTTAGGAGAAAGGAGAATCGTTCAGCTGCACAGTATATAACCGCCGAAGAGATGGAAGAAAGCGAAGGTGAAAACAATGTAACTCACCCTCAATTTGTTTCCGTCTTCGACAGGATTCTCCCTTCGATCTGTGAATCTACATCCGCAGCCTTGAGCCGAGTTGGAGGTCCAAAATCACCTTCAAACTTCGATATATTGGGAGAACGAGAACCCTCAGTCTTTAATAGATTGGCAAGCCTTAAGTGTCGGTATTCACAAGACTAGGAGGACGACTCACCAAAGAAGTTAGGCCTCTCAAATAAAAGGAACAAGTCCTCACACGTAGAACGTCGGGCTTTTCTCTTGGTAAGAAGAAGTATCGTCGGTCCCAAAGGAAGGTGATGAAAAAGATTGTAGGTAATGATTTCAGAAGCTTTGTTCCATCCATGATGAAGCGCTTGGAAGTAGTAGAGATCACCAATGTCAAGCCTCTGCAAGCAAAAATTCGATTGGTGGTTTATACAAACCAAAAGAAGTTAGTTCAAGAAGAGACGTTGGAAGAAACGACGTCTTGTGGTCATGTTACAGCTCAAGTAATTCATGACCAAGGTTCTGAAATCGAGGAAGATGAAGCTCCAACAACTCTTGAAGATGGAGTGCAAACAATGGTCGACAATCTTAAGGAGTTGAATCTCGGAACTATGGATGAACCTCGGCCTGTTTTTATAAGTGAACTTGTCTCTGAAGAGGAGGAAAAACAATACTTCGAATTACTCTCAGAGTACAAGGACGTTTTTGCATGAAACTACACTGAAATGCCAGGGCTCGACCCAAAAGTCGGTGTCCATCGTCTCGCAATCAAAGGAGGCATTAGTCCCAAGAAACAATCTCAACGACGGTTTAGGCCAGAGTTAGTACCTGAGATCGAAGCCGAAGTCAAATTGATGCTGGTTTTTTTTTTTTTTTTTTTTTTTTTTTACGAACCATATATTTCAAATTTGAATCGGAATAGGAAAATTATGGTCCTTGTTTCTCTATACTTCAAGAATTGTGTAGGACTTGTAGTCGGCATCCAACTTCGAATAGGATTTGGAGAGTATATCCTAATTCAGATTGGGGTTGCACCGTACCATCACCTATAAATAAGGGTACCATGCTGAATTTTCAAAGAACACCAATCGTATGATTGATCCTGCACCAGCTAAATTGTGATCAGGTACGACAAATTGCACTTCACTTCGATTTTTTCCCTCGCAAAATTTCGACGTACTTTAGCTTTGCGTATAGCATAGGAATACTGATACTGCTTATTTACTTGATCGCACTGCAGCAAACTCGGACCAATTTTTGCAGCTCGCTTTCCCTAGTTTTGACATCAGCCGAGTACGTCACGTTTTTTTTTTATTAATCTATGCATTGATTACTTGATGGGGAACAACCCTTGTTTTCTTGTCCCCTGCACACTTGTTTTTATCCATGCATCACCTTTTCTTGTTTTAGTCCACGTACGCACACAACACACTTGCACAGTGTAGCATGATTGTTGTTTCAGCTTTTTCATGCGTTTTGTTTTCCTCCGTTCATTCGTGCATTATACGTACCTAATTCTTGGTTAGGCTACTACGTACGTAATTAGACTCACACAAAAGCACCCACTAGCCGACTTAGGCTCTGTTCGGCTACAGTAGATGTTTGAGTAGCATGTAGTTGTTCAAGTCGCAGGTAGCTGTTTTACTAGCGGGTAGCAGGTAGTAGGTAGCAGGTAGCTGTTAACTTTAAAAGTAACAGTTGATATCAGACGTGTTCGGCAAAAGTAGCCGTTGAGTTATTAAAACTATATAAAACATAGAAAAATAAATTATAAATGCTAGTTTTTTACATGAAATATTACTCAAAGTAGCATTTCCCAAATGCTACATAAAATGCTAACTGCTACTTATATTTTAGTTGCCAAACATGTACACTAGTAGTTTGACCCGGTCAAAATGCTACTTTCTACTTGTTAATGTTTTGCCGAACAGAGCCTTACAGTAGCCCTTATCATCATGGAATTTTGTAAGTTACCATACACTTTACTTTCATCAATTATTTATCGTTCTATGATTGTTTGAACAGGTACTCAACTTGGATTTAATTCCACTTCACCAGACGAGCATAGTTTGAATCTGGTCTTGTCATTCAGAATTGATGTCCTCAAGAATTTTCCAGTGGGTATTCCCCACTTAGCTTTTCTTTCATCTGATTTACTTAGACGATGCCCACGTAAATTGCGTACGAGACTATGGTGCACAACTAGATATGGACGAACTTCATCAGCAACTCAATTTCGATGCCCCCTCATTAATTATGAAGGTCACGGAATATATTACTCTTCAGATGCAGAATTTCTTCCAGTGTGATGCGCGTTGGCTCGTGTAAGGACGTGGAAGGAAATTAACTGGCTGACGTCGGAGAACTCTTCTTGGTGTGATGCGCGTTGGATCGTTTAAGCGCTAAGGAGAGTTCCACTGCTACAAGAATGAGAATTTCATCTAGCGTGATGCGTGTTGGATCGCGTAAGTGCTAGAGGGAGTTTGACTTAGCAACCGACGGCGAACTACACCAAGTGTGATGTGCGTTGGATCGCATAAACACAAAGTGGAGTTTGATTTGGCTGATGATGAATTATATTTAGTATGATGTGCGTTGGATCGCATAAACACTAAATATGATTCTAACTGTATCATAATTTGCAATTCTGCCAAGCGCAATTGACATCGACGAGTCACCCTATTTTTTTGAAAGGAGAGGAGCAACTGAATACTGTGTACCATATGTCCGTATGCAATTTGCTGGGGCGTCGAGACTTGTGTGTAGTTGCTGACCCCTTTTTTTTTTTTTTTTTTTTCAGGATGAACCCTGCTGAAGCGTCCCTTGTCCCATCGATGGAGATTGTAGACAAGTGTCAAGGAGCGAGACTTGCATGTGATGAAAGTGAAGAGTATCCATACTTCTCAAAGTGCTCGAAAGATGGGAAAACCGGAAGCATCAACTATCTTCTTGTCCGTGATCAAGAGGGCGAAGAAATTGAAAAGGTGACACGATGCGCCTACTATCCCTTTGTGATTGGGAGTTGCGCACTTTCCTGGCCTTTCGATATTGCTCATAGGCCAAGATTGGAGGAGTGGGTTCACGAGGAAAAACACGAGGTATTGACGTCTCGTAGCAAGACCCACATTCACCAAGGAGGTCTTTATCTTGCAGTCTACACTGCACACTGGGGCACGAGAGGAAAAGATTCCTTACACGCTCGGTCATCGCATTTACCACCATGAAGTCAAGTGGGGTGAATTGAAATTTCTTGGTGAGTTCAACCCTCCATCAGGATATTGGGAATGGGCAGAACTTATTCTTCATCAGAGCATATTGGTGGATGTAGGTATATATGGTGCCGTGAAAGCATCAATGTTTCCTTCTGATCATCGCCGTGATGTACTGAGGGAGTTTTGTGAATCCTGGTCATCGGCCACAAATACTCTGCATACAGTGGTTGGTGAGATGTCGATCTCATTATGGGACCTTAAGGAGCTATGTGTGTAATACTACGGAATATGGAAAGTGAATTATGGAGTTAGTAAGGCCTTCACCTTTTAGAGCCCACGAGAGGATTTACGGGCCTAATGGGTGACTTCCCATCTTATTGGGTTGTGTTGCGACGGACGGTGGTTCAGGCTGTTACAATGTGGACTTCCTATCTTGGGCGAGTTTTATGACGAAGTCACCCCCAGTTTTGAGGAAATCACCGGTCTTGACGCAAAAGGGGATCCTGTACTTCTTTTCAGCTGCGGGTTCATGTTTTATGCATACCATCTGGCGCGGACTTAAAACAAGGAGAGAGCGACGTCACAGCTGGTTTCAATTGGCGATTTGATAAAATGGTGGTTTAGGGGTGAGGTGATTTATGATAACCCTTTTACCACCAAGAAGCTTCTGAGGGAAATGATCCTTCCAACAGGTCGAGCGTCTTCACGAGACCGCACAAAAGAAGAGAGCGTTATATTTGGAGATTTAGGAGTTGGATGGCGTGATGAAGATGAGATTTATCTTACAGCCTTCTTATCTACCTGGCTATGCCTTTTCGTACTTCCCAGCAACTGCGGTAAGTATATACGTCCTGAAACCTTCAAGATCGCATCGCTTATGGCTCGAGGGGTCAGATTTTGCCTTGCTATTCCTGTTCTCACGAGCATCTATAATGGGTTGAATTGCATCGCCTTTGACGGGGACGAACTTGGGAAGTTTAGAGCCTCTCCTAAGCAAAATAACGTCTTTCAGCAAAATGATGGCCAATACCCGGAAGAGATGGGTCGACGACAGAAAAGTTGGCTCAATTGTTGAAACTGCAAGTCATAGGCTGGATGTTGATTCATTTGAATAGTTGGTTAGTACACGTACATGCTACTTGACATTGAGACGAGGCAATATGTACATGGTGGAACCTTATAGTCCGTACAGCTTTGCTAGGCATGACCTTCCGGGAGCTTTATTGAAAGACATGCGATCTACTACATTGCGGGAACTTGTGTTCTTATGGAAGTGTAGTCTTTACCGCTATACACCCTGCAGGCTTGACTACCCAGAACCTTTAAATGATGCAAGAATCTTTTCTATCATCGTTCCCAATGCGGGAGAAGGCGGAGCTGCCAAAGGCATTGGTAATACCCTTGAAACGCCAATAGATGGAACCATTGAGGATACAACTTCTTCACATGGAGAGGTTCCTCCACTTGTAAGAAGAGAAGTTGGTGAGACTAGTAAAAGAGCGACTACGACTGCATGTCCTTCCACATCCCGTTCCACTTTCCACCCTTCCAATGTGTATTGTAGAGGTCGAGAAAAGGCTCTAACAGCGCTGCAGAACTCTTTACTCGAGGATTTGATAAAAGCTCCTTATGCTGAAGTTGAGAAGGTGAGGAAAGGTGCTGACGAATCATACGGCCTTATTGAGCAGATTGGTGGAGATCCATCCTCTCTTCAAAAGACGGTTGACGATTACGCTGCAGATGTGCGAGCTTTTCTCTTACTCCAAAAAGGAATTTCAGGAAGGAGTACCAGTAGCCAGATAGCTCAAGATGTCTCTGTTGCGGAAGGTAATCTGAAATATGCACAGACTTCACTTGAGGAAGTTTTACGCTATGAAGAAAACTGTAAGAAGGAACTCGCCGCAATGAAAAAGGAAGAAACTGTCTTGGCGGAATCTCTTCGTACTCTTCGTGAGAAACAATCAGGACTAAAGGGACGACAACAAGAGCGCCTTGAAGCAATATCCTCATCTCGAGCGTCAATTGAATCTTCAAAGCAAAAGTTAAAAGAATTGAAGTCCACTCCTATCGTGCATGAGAGAGAACTAACCGTACTCCCCAGGCGGAGTGTTTCATTCAGCAGGGGCAGGGACTTGGGGTTCGACCAATCTCGAGCCCGCGGCTCCCCCTTGGTCAAGGGACAGCTCTAAGTTGCACTGGCCCAAGGGGGCGACTTGACTCCCCTCCGCGGCCCCCCCTTGGGCAACCGGGCCTGGGGGCATCAAGGAGTCAACCTTTTTCTTTCTGGTTCTTCTCGGGTTTACTGGTTGAAAACCTTCTGCTTCCTGTTCCTGAGATTGAAAAAAATACATGAGATATCGTAACCACGCCGCTTCCATCTACGTTTTTGCGAGTTTAGATGTGAAAAGCGTTTTTTTAATGGAAAAAAGTAGACCCGTGGATATCTTTGCTTTGGAACAAAACAATTAAAATTAGGCTCGATCAACTGGAATGTGTATTATCCATTATAGGGTATTTTCTTTCTATTTTATTTAGCCATTCAGTCAAACTAATGATTCGTTATTGGAGTAGATAGCAACAACCATTTCAACAGACATGCGTATTTTTTATTTTACAATGGATTTACATCTTTCATTAATCGAAATTTTTTTATGTAGTGAGTTTTTTATGTTTTATGTAGTGAGTATATAGGCTCTGGTTGCTCGCTGTTCAAGAATTATTGTTTAGGCAGTTCATACCATCCATACATAGTGTTTTGATCTAAGATTTCAATTCTTCCATGTTTCAGCAGTAGCATATTGTTCCATGGAGCTAAGGTCCGAAATAGGGAAAAACAAGTGTTTCCACACCTCTACCACCCAGTCAATTCTGTTCCACCTAATACCCCTTTCATGGCCACATATCTTTCCGGCTAAGGAATGGGAAATCTTTCTCCTCTTACATGAATCCAATTTTCATTTCATCCGGGAAAGGCCATCTTTTTCTCAGCAATGTCTTTGTCATTTGATCCAATATTGTTCCATTAGATAGGAACAAATTTGATAAATACTGATAACTCTCGGATATAGTATTAGAACGGCAAGATCCATTCGATAATGAACTATTGGTTCTAAACCATCTCTGGCGATTAATCAACAATTCAAAGTGATTTTCTTGCGTATTCTTGATAAACCAGCGTTTATATATAGATGTAGGAGTATCCTTTTGGGAAGTCAGAAGCCCCTTTGACATCTCTTCATCTGCAAAGAATTCTCGATGTGGAAACACAGATACAAAGGGGTGATCTTTGGATAGGAAAAAGAGTGGATCTGCAGGATCCCAAATGAATTGGCTTATTCGAAAAAAGCCCTGTTCTTTGTAAGATGTATCTCGTGTCTGGTACTGCAAGAACTCCGAATCATTCTCTTGAAGCTCATCCTCTTTATCATAAATGATCCGCTTGCCCCGCAATGTCCCGACCCAATAAGAAATCCCAATTTATTGGGCCTTTCGATACAATCAAATAGAAAGCTCCGGGGGTTACCCTGTAACGAACCCCTCTCATACTTTAAAAATGAATTCAAATGCGGAGGTCGAGACCATGGTTCAGAATTAGCGGCTTCTACCCACCAAAGAGCCACGACGCATAATTTTCAATAGCCCATTTTTCAGGCTCAGATTGAACCGGAGGATCTCTATCATTGGTTCATCAGAAGCCATCAAGCACGAAAGCAGGAAATCTTTCTCTAAGTATGGAAGCAGTTAGTTTTAGTCCTATCCAAGCCAATTCAAGTGCTAGGGTAAAGCTATCTAAAGTAGTCCATGTAGCTGCTGCGTCCGCCCCCTTCTTAGTCAGTCAATAGAACATCAGGTTTGGCAAAGACGACTGGAAGTACGCCCGCAACTCCGACATGTACGCTCTATTCCAAGATTGTAAGGTGAACATTCCTTTTCTCAATTTGTTAAGAGTTTTCCTAAGGTGGCAAAATTTGTTAAAGACGTAGTAACGCCTAAACGAGCACCTAAGAAAAAATCGAAACAAATCAAATGAGCGAGCATGTGTCGGCGGTATTCCAACGTCAATTGCCTAAGAAGTGTAGAGACCTTGGGATGTATTCTATACCTTGTACTCTAGGGGGTGCTAAGTTTAACAAGGTCATGTTAGATCTCAGTGCTAGTATAAATGTTTTGCCTTATTTCGTGTTTGAATCTTTGAAAATTGGGGAATTGCATGACACGGATATTATAGTTCAACTAGCCGATAGATCGAATGTGTATTCTAAGGGCATAATTGAAAATGTTTTTGTTGAAGTGGAAAAACTTGTTTTCCCCTCAGATTTTTATGTTATCGAAATGGAACATGACTTCCAGGTGGCCCCTATTCTTTTAGGGCGCCCCTTTCTTAAAACGGCTCAAACAAAAATTGACGTTGCGAGTGGGTCATTAACTATGGAATTTGAGGGTAAAATTGTCAAGTTTAACGTGTTTGATTCCATGGAATACCCCTCGGATGTGCATTCAATCTCGTCCATTGATGTCATTGATCCTATTGTACAAGACGTATTTGATTCTCATTGTAATGTTATAGATGACGTGCTTGGTCCAATTGAGTCTAGTAGGATAGAGAATTCTTCGTTTGTTTCTTTGTCCACTAACTCGCAGGAAATATCTTGTGAGATCGGTAAATTAAATCGTGTGAACTACAACGCTAAACCGATGACTCTTGAGAAGCCGCTTGAATGACCCAAGGGAGGTGCGATCTTTCTTGGGTCATGCGGGTTTCTACCGTCGGTTTATTAAGGATTTTTCGAAGATCGTCTCCCCCATGTGCAAGCTTCTTCAAAAAGAGTCGGATTTCGACTTTTCCATGGAATGTCAACCCTCATTTGATGAGTTAAAGGCTCGGCTTATCTCCGCTCCCATCATTAGGGCACCGTGTTGGTCACTTCCCTTTAAAATTATGTGCGATGCGAGTGACTACGCGGTCGGAGCCATGTTAGGCCAAAAGGAGGGGAGGGCAAGCCATGTCATTCACTACGCCTCCTTGATGTTGAATGAGGCGCAATGTCACTATACAACTACGGAGAAAGAGATGTTGGCGGTTGTTTGCTGTAGAGAAATTTAGACCATATCTCTTAGGGACGAAAGTCATTGTGTATAGTGACCATGCCGCAAATTAGTGTCGCGGTTGCGGCTAATTAGTGATTTGGGAATTAATTAGGCAACTAATAGATTAGATTTGATTAGTGTCGCCGTTGCGGCTAACTAGATACTAATTTGGGTTGTTCTTAATATTTTGTTAGCCCTTGCTCTTCATGCCTTTGGTTGTCATTTGTTGGAGTGGTGACTAGACAAATTAGGACTAAAAGGAGGGAAATTTGGTAGCGGTTGCTCAAATTCCCCATAAAAGAGGATTAATTGATTAAAATGGGATTACTAATGAATTGGTAATATTAGAGAGAGGTAAAACTTGATATTTCGTTTATTTCTCTTTTAATCAACTTTCAAACCAAAAACCCCCCTTTTAATTGTTTACTTCTTTTGTTTATTTCGTTTCCGCACTAGAATCGCATATTAGACTTCCCCCTCTTCCTTGTGTTCGAGACCCACTTACCCTATCTAATTTAGTTAGTGTTTTGTGGTAATTTGACCAATAATAACGACTTATTAGTTGTCAATTGCCTAGAAATTGACCTTGTGGGTCAATTGTGACATGACGACCTTATATTTTCTTATTAAAATGTTTTGAAAATTTAGGGTTGTTACACTGTGCGGTTCAAGTGTTCAACAATTAATTTATATAAATTAACACATAATTTAACTGATTTTTTTATCTGAGAATTTTGTTCCTGGGGTAATGGTATATGTTGAGGCGTGAAAGTCCGATTACACTAATGGGCCAAAATTAGATAAAGAGCCAAAAAGCCCAACTTGGGCCCAAAAGGCCTAAAGCCCGCCTGTGCCCTACACGGGTCATGGAGCCAATGCATGGAGTATTATAAATACCCCCTTTTGGGGCACAAGTAGAGGTAACACATGAGGGGAGGGAATTCTTCACTTTCTCTCTCTACAACAAAATACTACATTTAACTTAGGTATCAGAGGGGTCTTCCTCGGACACACCCTACATTTCTCTTGTAGGGGTCAGACCAGGGTCCTCACTCCCGAGGCAGACCAGGGCGTCTTCCCATCCTTCAACAAATATTGATTGTCCATTTTTCACCGGAACGATTTGGCGCCGTCTATGGGAAACGCCAGCTAGAAGCCATATCTACGCGTCTTCAACTCCTCAAGAGAAGGTAGCCACGTCAAGAGATAGGTAGAGGTACAGTTTCCATGTGTTTTAAGTTTTTCAGATTTACTCGCATAAGTGCGTTTGTAGACTTCTGAGCTCGCAAAATCTACTTGATCTGGTATATTCGAGCATCATATGAGTGAGAGATAGCCTGTCGTGGGATCATTAATCCTGGCGGAGCATTATCAAGTCTGGCCGAGAAGCCTGACGGAGCACCAGCCAACCTGGCGGAACAGCATACAACCTGACGGAGCAGCAATCGGCTTGGCAGAGTAGCTACGATCTTGGTGGCGCAGGATCAGTCCTGGCGGAACACCATCAAGCCTGGCGGAGCAGTGTGTGAAGCCAAATCCAGCCTAGCAGGTAGCATCGAGCACGGTAGGATAGCGTTCAACCTGCAAGACAGCAACTTACCGAAGCAATGTCTAAGAGAAAGCGCCGAAAAGTATCAAAAGTCTAACAGCTAGGATAAGACCAATAGCTAGGCGGATGATATGACTAAGGCCGATAATTAGACTAAGGCCATCGTGCATAAAGGAAGGATGCATCGAGAGGATAAAGCATATCTACAATTGAAAGCAAAAGCTAAGTGCTATTACAACGCTTACTTGATTAAATGTTTCGTTGTTTTTAGTAAAACTTTGGCAGGGTATAACTTTGTATTGGGATGTCCGATTTGCCACTCTTTTACCCTGGAAAAAGGTCTTTTAAGGCATGATTGCGACTTTTAAAGATTTAACGCTCCCAAATAAAAAGGAAAAGCGTGTTCAAAGCAAGCCGTGTTTAAAAACCTGTCTTATGCTTTACAAGTGCATTATAGAGTAAAGATTATGTTTACTTACCACACTTGAATTGGTTGCCTGTGGGCTTACCTCAATTTATTGTGTTGCTTGATATAAGCTTGACTAAGGGGTACTTGATAACGACAAGATCCGCTATCTAACGCTGCAAGGCCCAACAAAGTGGATTCAGACCAAGATTAAAGAAAAAGATCCGAAATTAGTCAGGCCGTCCAAGGTTGGCCCCTGACCTGGGTGAAAAGCCTCCTGAAGCCTAGATATCATTCGTTCTCATAGCACACCGTGGGAAAGGAGTGAGGGGCCGTAGCACGCCTAAGATAATAGCTCACTAAGGCCGAAATCCAGCCAGGGCTATTGTGAAACCAGGGCGGAAATGTGATGATCCATTGGAGAAAGGAGAAAACTCCAAACAATCCAAAAGAAATGATAAGAAAGAAGGAGCAATTGACAGAGCCAACACCCACTACCTAATCTCATCTAGGCCTCGACTCCGCAGATACCGCCCCCAGGCTCTGACTTTGCAGAAGTAGCCTCCAAGCCCTGCATCAGCAAAGGCAGCTTCTAGACCCTGCGGAAGCAAAGGCAGCTTCCAAACCCTGCGGAAGTGAAGGCAGTTAGGGCAGCCTCCAGGCACTAGCTCCGAAAAGGCATCCTCCAGACCCTAGCTCCAAAAAGGCAGCCTCCAGACCCTGGCTCCGAAAAGGTAGCCTCTGGCTCCACCTCCGAAAAGGGCAATCTCCATACCCTGCGGCGGTCCGAGCAGCCTCCAGGCCCTACATTAACAAGGGCCAAGGCCTGCATCATCAAAAATAGCTTCCAGGCCCCGGCGTCAACGCGACAGCCTCCAGACTACCTCTTCCAGTGTAAAGAGACCTAATTCAAGGACATCACCTCAAGTATCAAAGGAGACGAATCAACGTTAAAGTGAGAAAAAGAAATAAGGGGCATGAACCCAAAGATCTGAAGCTTATAATTCCTTTTTATGGCATTCGACAAAAAGAAATAAGGGGTAAGAGATATCAGGAAGGATATATTAAGGCAAGCTGCGAGATTATGCCCAGACTAAGGCGAGGAGCTAGAAAAGCTGCGAGATTACGCCGGACTAAGGACGAAATCCAGCCAGAGTTATTGTAAAGCCAGGTAAGAAGGCTGAAATTCAGCCAGGGCTATA
Organism: Spergularia marina; assembly: GCA_963680865.1. Classification (NCBI taxonomy): domain Eukaryota; kingdom Viridiplantae; phylum Streptophyta; class Magnoliopsida; order Caryophyllales; family Caryophyllaceae; genus Spergularia; species Spergularia marina. Next base: position 10,513,288 of record OY804550.1, on the reverse strand, counting down.
GTAAGGCCAGGAAAAATTAAGGCCACACAGGGCTAAAGTAAAGCCGTGATGAGGGAGTAGGTAGCCAAGCCTGTGACCCTGGCAATGGTCTAAAGCCCCGCTTGGGGGCGACCAAAGCCAACTTACGCGATTAAGGTCGAAGTAAGTAAGGTCGTGCTAAGACGGCTAAGGCCCAGGAAGGCACAACCACCCTAATCAAAGGACCAGATTGGCCATGGCTAGAAGTCCGGTTCACTGCACGAGAAGGGGGTGCTAAGAGATCCTAAGGGATAGCAAAGCGCGGTCATATCAGGGAAATAGAAAGAGTCAAAGGAAAGACAAATTAAAACATTAAACACATCCATAGTTGATAATAAGTTAGCCCTAGCAAAGTCCGCCGTGGTGGGCCAAAATAAGTACAAAGCAAAAGGTTAGATTACACATGGCATAACTCGCCAGGATAGGTAAACAAGATCAGCCTACCTGACATCCACTAGATCAGGCCAGTGCTGCCTTCTCCTAGTTCAGTCAAGCATCCTTCATCGGACCAAGACTGACATATCTTTACAAGATCAGCCTGCCTGACATCCACGAGATCAGGCCATGGCTGCCATCTACGAGTTCAGTCAAACATTCTTCAGCGGACCAAGACTGACATATCTTTACAAGATCAGCCTGCCTGTCATCCAAGAGATCAAGTAAGAGCTGCATTCTCCAAGTTCAGTCAATCATCCTTCTTTGAACCAAGACTGACATATCTTTACAAGATCAGCCTGCCTGACATCCACTAGATCAGGTCAGGGATGTCTTCTCCAAGTTCAGTCAAGCATCCTTCATCGGACCAAGACTGACATATCTTAACAAGATCAGCCTGCCTGACATCCACGACATCAGGCCAGGGCTGCCATCTATGAGTTCAGTCAAGCATCCTTCATCGGACCGAGACTGATATATCTTTAGAAGATAAGCCTGCCTGACATCCACGAGATCAGGCCATGGCTTCCATCTAAGATTTCAGTCAAGCATCCTTCGGGGGACCAAGACTGACATATCTTAAAAAGATCAGCCTGCCTGACATCTACGAGATCAGGCGAGGGCTGCTTTCTGCAACTCAGTTAAGCCTCCTTTAGCGGACCAGGACTGACCTCTCTTTATGAGATCAGCCTGCCTGACATCCACGAGATCAGGCTAGTGATGCCTTCTACAAGTTCAGTTTAGCATCCTCCAGCAGACCAAGACTGACACATCTATTTACAAGATCAGCCTGCCTGACATCCACGAGATCAGGCAAGGGTTGCCTTCTACAAGCTTAGTCAAGCATCCTCTAGTGGACCAAGACTGACATCTCTTTAAAAGATTAGCCTGCCTGACATCCACTAGATCAGGCCAGGGATGCTTTCTCCAAGCTCAGTCAAGCCTCCTTCAGCGGACTAAGACTGACCTCTCTTTACAAGATCAGCCTGCCTGACATCCACTAAATCAGACCAGGGTTGCCTTCTCCAAGCTCTGTCAAGTCTCCTTCAACGCAGCAAGACTGACATATACTTTCAAGATTAGCCAGGTTGTCATCCAAGAGATCAAGTAAGGGCTGCCTTCTGCAAGTTCAGTCAAGCATCCTTCAACAGAACTAGACGGACATATATTTTCAAGATCAGTCTGTCTGACATCCACGAGATGGGGCAAAGCTGCCTATTATGAGTTCAGTCAATCATCCATTAGCGGAGCCAGACTGACACCTATTTACAGGAATCACCCATCATCCATCCACGCGATCACGCCGAGGCTTCCTCTAGACGAGAAGCCTACCATCTTTACGCAGGATTAGGCTAGCTTCAGACCAGCCTGACCTTCATCCGACAAGGTCCAGGATGGCCCCTATTTACAGGAATCAACCACTTTCCATCCACGAGATCAGGCCGGGGCTTCCTCTAGACGATAAGCCTACCATCCTTATGCAGGATTAGGCTAGTTTCAGACCAGCCTAACCTTCATCCGACAGGGTCCTGGCTGGCCCCTATTTACAAGGATTCAGCCACCGTCCATCCACAAGATCAGGCCGGGGCTTCCTCTAGAAGATAAGCCTACCATCCTTACATAGGATTAGGCTAGCTTCAGACCAGCCTGACCTTCATCCGACATGGTCCAGGCTGGCCCCTATTTACAGGAATCAGCCACCGTCCATCCACAAGAAAAGGCCAGGGCTTCCTCTAGAAGATCAACCCACCATTCTCACACAAGATCAGGGTAGCAGCATCCGTAAGACCAGCCTAAAATTCATTCGACAGGGTCTTGGTTGGCACATATTTACAGGATGAGCCCACTGACCGTCCATGAGACCATGCTGGGGCTTACTCTATAAGATCAGCCTAGTATCCTTACGCAGGATCAGGCTAACTCTATTTACAAGACCGCCCTGGACCTTCATTCGACAGGGTTCAAACTGGCAATATTTACAAGTTCATCCCATTGTCCATACACGAGGTCATGCGAGGGCTTCCTGTATAAGATCAGGTGAATGTCAGAGGTCACGGAACATCCTTCTAGGGTGAAACCCTCACAAGAGACCTATTCGCAAGCTACAAAGCACAATGCAAAAGGAAAACGCTGATAAATATATGAAACTAGGCCACCGTTGCATGACGGTCGCAAGTATGCGTATGCCTTCAGAGGTGGTCATCACATCGGAGCCGTATACACGTATACAACTCCAATCGGGGCTATTGTTGGGACGTGAAAGTCCGATTACACTAATGGGCCAAAATGAGATAAAGAGCCAAAAAGCCCAACTTGGGTCCAAAAAGCCTAAAGCCCGCCCGTGCCCTACACATGTCATGGAGCCAATGCATGGAGTATTATAAATACCCCTGTTTGGGGCACAAGTAGAGGTAACACATGAGGGGAGGGAATTCTTCACTTTCTCTCTCTACAACAAAATACTACATCTAATTTAGGCATCGGAGGGGTCTTCCTCGGACACACCCCCGAGTCTAGCTACATTTCTCTTGTAGGGGTCAGACCAGGGTCCTCACTCCCGAGGCAGGCCAGGGCGTCTTTCCATCCTGAAACAAATCTTGATTGTCCATTTTTCACCGGAACAGTAAATATTAGGCTTGTTTTCTTAATCTAATATGAAGTATGATTGATATTTTTAGGGAGAAGTAAAGAAAATCAAAATGTGCCACAATGAATATCCAATATGATCATCACTATTTGTAAAAATTGAATAAATGTAGTTGTTGGTGTAATTTTTTTTTTTTTAAATTTTAATGATGCCGAAATAACTATTACAATGTTACAACTATATATAATGGTATTCATCCTTCCAAAAGCAGTTTTGAAGAAGATTGATTCTATTTGCAGGAGCTACCTATGGGGATGGTATGGAAAGTATGATAAGAAGCCCTCTACTAGCGTGGTCAGATGTTTGTACTCCTAAAGAGTCAGGAGGGTTGGGTTTAAAGGATTTGTTTGCCTAGAACAATGCCTCAGTTGCCAAGTATGTGTTTTGTATTTATGATAAAGCGGACACTTTGTGGATAAGATGGGTGCACATCATCTACATTAAGAATGAAGATTAGGATAATTATTCCCCACCTGTAGACTCTAGTTGGCACTGAAGGAAAATGTATAGGATTAAGCTGAGATTCAGTCAACTGAACTCAAGCTAGACTGTGAATGGTAATGGATATACTGTAGCTGCATGATATATGATGTTGGCAGTTGATCATCAGAAGGTGGATTGGGGCAAATTGATATGGAATAGGTATAGTTTCATAACCTAAGAGCTAGATTACAAGTCAAAGATCAGAAAAGCTCAAGAAGATAGGAATCTGCAGTGAGGATATGTGCTTTATGTGTCAACAGGAATCAGAAACGCATGAACATCTGTCCTTTGCTTGTGATTTTAGTGCAAAATGCTTGAGCCTATTAAGCAGCAGGATGGGGATTCAATTCCCTGGGAGGAACATAGTTGAGTGGTGTATCAAGAGAAGACGTAAGTCAAGGATTGGAAGACTAACAACAGGTGCTCTGATTTGTAAACTTATTTACAAAATCTGGTTAGCTAGGAATAAGTGTAGGATAGATCAAGTTATGTGCAGGCCTGAGACAATTGTGCACAGTGTTTGTGAGGAGATTAAGAATAGGACGAGACATTTGGCTTAAGGTATCAATGACAATGATAAGGACTGGCTCATGAAGAGAGGTCTAATGTAATACCTTGTTCAATTTTTTAGTTCGATAAGGGAATGCTTTGTAGGTGTTGTAGTTACATATTTTGCAATAAAATTACATTTCATAAAAAAAAAAAAAAACTATATAATGGTGGCATGGTCGATCTGGGCTGCGAGAAACAAGGAGACTCATGGGGGTACAGAGGTCGAGGCGAACTGTGTCGTAGCAAGGGCTCGTAGTTATTTTGAGGCTTATGGGGAGGCAAATGTAAAGGGTGCCAGAGGAGAGGGAAAGCTGGAGGTGGATGTGGAGGTGAGAAATAGAGACCACCTGATCCGGGGATTGCGGAAATTAACTCGAATAGGGGTAGTTATTAGGGACAACCAAGGGATGGTGAGTAGTGTGGGGTGTAAACAGGTGGGATCGAGGAGGGAACATGATGTCGTGGAGGCAAGGGCGGCGAAGTTCGAGCTCCAAATAGCATGGCAGCAGGGTTAAGAAGATGTTGTTCTTAAGTCGAATTCGCTGCGTTTAGTTAATGCACTTAATCATACGTGTTTAATTTGTCTCACAGATTAATTCTTGTACTTTTAGTCATATACGTCTTAGTGGTAATAAGGCAGCCCATGAGGCTGCACATATGAGCCCGATCAAGTATTCAGCTCAAGTGTGGGTCAATTGTCGTCCTTAGTCTGTACTAGATTTAGCTGCTACAGATTTAATAACAGCAACCACGAAATGAAAAGTTTAGAACATTTCCCTTAGAAAAACAATACAACGGTAATAAAATTTTCAGCAAATCGGAAAATGGCAAGTGGCAGCAACGTATTAGAAGAAAAACAAGATATTTCTCTCTCTCACCCCCACTGGTTGTTGCCCCCTTTCGTGCCCCAGGTTATCAACAAGCGCAAGACATGCCCTTCCATGCCTTTGTTGCCTCAATTAGTTTTATTTTCCCTTTTTAATACCAGTTGCCCTTGCCCCTTGGAGCTAATACACACCATTGTGAGTAGTCTAAAGGCTTGCCTTTTGGGTTAGTTTATCGGGTGGCCCATATGGCTGATTGGTCGGGCCCGTTTGGCTGACTGCTTGGCTAGCCCATTTGGCTAAGGTACTTGTGGTCTGGCCCGCGTCAAGCTTTACACGGGATTGGCATCTCGGATTACCCGCTGTATCCAATCCGAATTAGATCTAATACTACATATTTAAACCCGAAACCAAGTATTTCCTAGGAGGACACTTGACACCTACTAATTGGATAGCACAAACAAATTATATAATATGATAATTAGCTTCCCTCAAGAGTGTACAGACTGAAAGGTCGTCACATCTTAGCCATGGCGAAGAGAGGGTGTCCGCACAAACTTAAGCACAACCGGATCCGTCACAACAGGAGGATCAATCTGACACTAATTTGGAGGAGAATGAAGGAGAATCGGACCCAGAAACATCAACCCAACTGCAAGAAACACCTCGAACACCGATTCTCCTCAACAACATCATTGGAAGTGCAATTCAAAAATCAGGTAATAGATCAGGTAAAAATCAAATTGCTTCTAAAAGCTCAGATGTTCCTGAAATTGATGATAACATGGATACCCTGGGAGACCCTATATCACCGAAGATTAATGACACTGTTAAGAATGTTAGAACCTAAGGTGGTTTAGACACTCTAAACAACACTTAATAACTCTATTAAGTGGAACCTTAGGTGAGGATCGATTTGCATGTAGTTAAAAACAACTAAAAAACCGAGTTTAAAGATCGTATACCTTGTTTTGGCTCTAGGTTGTGCTCTCCTTTACTAAGGAGTGTCTTGAGCTGCTTAACAAGGATGATCCTCCTTCCAAACTTTGATTCTTGAACTCTTCTAATCTCCCACGGCACGTACCAAAGGATTCACGAGAAAACCGAGTTATTATGTACTAGTAATAACTCGGTTTACCCCAAAAACAAAATAGCCCTAATCCCTAACAATTAGGATCAATTAGGGTGAAGTATTTTTGTGTTTAGATGTGTTTTTGAGCTACATGCAAAGCTCAAAAAACTTGGTGGCTATGGTGAAATAGTTGGCTCCTTTTAGAGAGGAAGAAGATGATGATTCTTTCCTCAATTTTTTTCTTGTTTTTTTTATTTTTGTGTTGAAAATGATTAGTACTCTAAGTCTAAACATGGATTAGACTATATATAGTGGTGGGTTAAATTAGTAAATCAAATTTACTAATTTGCCCCCACTAACATTAACCAACCTTTAAGGTATAACAAGGTTAATTTAGTCATTTCATAACTTAACTAATTAAGTTACAATTAACTATTATATATTGATATAATAATTATATCTAATCATATTTTAGCTAATAATTACAACTCTTGTAATTAATTCTAGCTAAATTTGTCACGACTGACAAATCACAACAATACCCGTATAATTACTAATCTCAAATTTAGCAACTTATACACTGATAAAATTTCTATTTTATCAGTGGTTTATTTATTATCAATTATCTTATAATCAATAATATAATAAACTCTACAGCCTGATACTAAACACATTGCCAGTTAACTATTAACTGGCTAACAGGAGTTCATCACGTTATCCTATATAGGTATGACCGATAGGGATCAGTCGATCTCCGCCATCTTACGACGACAATAACGTCAAACCCTAGACGGCCAATCGTTATTGATTTACGTTGATCAACTGATAAGTTCATCTTATAAACCGATCCCTGTTTATTCCATAATTGAGATTTATTAATCAACGCACTATTGTCGGAGGACACTAGTCCAACAATCTCCCACTTGTCCGAGACAAGTATGTGCGTGATCGACTCTCTTGCCCTTTATATCTCCCACTCAATGCAAGATGTCTTTCAGGTCGCTCCTGCACCCGATGTGAATCGTAAAGTGGTTTTCTCGATCGAGAGCGCAACTGTCTGACCGGAAAAATCTACCTTAGATTGCTTCCGAGCGTGGCCACGCATTTTCAATTGCTACTCCTCGAGTGGCCTAAAGATATTAACCCTGACGTGGGCGGACAATCCCTTCACTCTATTTTCATTGTTCCATACAACTCACAGTGACCCAAAATATGCCCTTATAGCCTCCTTTAACGGCACGACTTAGGACATAAATCAAAGCCACTATTTATTGCACAAACTCTGGCAAATAGTTTCAGGTCAAAAGAATCGACTCAATGGTATAATACAGTGCTCCTAGCTTCGACCCAGCAATAGGAATCTGTAGGTGGTCAAGTCCGACAGAGTGTCTCACATTCTGCTTGTGTAAACGACCGGTCATCCCATGACCTATGACTTTTGAACCAGTCATCCTAATCGACTTACACTCTAGTCACTTAGAGTCGTCACCTCACATTGTGACTAGGGACTAAATTATTCTGCTATTCCTGTTCACTTCATAGGGCTCAAATCGTCTCTACGACCTATAGGAGTTTAACAGAATGTATTTTTTATTCAGCATATACAAAACTGAATAAATTTAAACGATAAAATCTTTATATATATATGTATGTAAAAAGTCAATACAAAGATCTAACTATTACATACCATATAATCTACAACCAATCAGTCATGCGTCTCAATCCCATGGACGCTACATGACTGTTGTGCTTGGCCAGTGTCATCGGCTTAGTCAGAGGATCGGCGACATTATCATCTGTCCCGATCTTACAAACCAAAATATCTCCTCGTTCCACAAAATCTCGTATTACGTGAAACTTCCTGAGTACATGTCTAGACTTGCTACTAGACTTAGGCTCTTTAGCCTGAACTATTGCTCCACTGTTGTCGCAATAGATGGTGATAGGATCTGCTGCTGCCGGAACAACCTTCAGCCCTTCTAGAAACTGCTTGATCCATACCGCTTCTTTTGCAGCTTCTGAAGCCGCAATGTACTCTGCCTCCGTTGTAGAATCCGCTGTGACAGATTGCTTGGAACTTTTCCAGCAGATCGCTCCACCGTTCAGAGTAAAAACATAGCCGGATTGAGATTTCATATCATCTCGATCAGTTTGGAAACTAGCATCTGTGTAACCTTTTACACGTAGCTCAGTATCTCCTCCAAACACTAAGAATGTATCTTTAGTCCTTCTCAAGTACTTTAGGATATTCTTTACAGCTATCCAGTGACTTTCACCGGGATTAGCCTGATACCTGCTCGTCATGCTCAAAGCATGTGAGACATCAGGCCTCGTACACATCATAGCATACATGACTGATCCAACTGCGGAAGCGTACGGGATCTTTTTCATGCGTTCAATATCTGCGGGCACAGACGGACATTGAGACTTACTCAGAACTATTCCGTGACCCATTGGCAGATATCCTCTCTTGGATTTCTCCATATTGAATCTCTCAAGAATGCTATCTACATAAGCTTCTTGACTTAATGCCAACATCCGTTTTGATCTATCTCTATAGATTCGGATGCCTAAGATGCGTTGCGCTTCTCCTAGGTCCTTCATCCGAAAATGATTTCCTAACCATCCTTTAACTGAGTTGAGGGTCGGAATATCATTTCCTATGAGAAGTATGTCATCCACATACAGGACCAGGAACGTTACCTTGCTCCCACTAAACTTCATGTACAAACATGGTTCCTCAACACTACGAGCGAAACCATTTTGTTTGATTACATGATCAAACCGATGATTCCAGCTCCTGGATGCTTGCTTAAGTCCATAAATGGACCTTTTAAGCTTGCAAACCTTCTCAGGATTGCGTGGATCGACAAAACCCTCTGGCTGTGTCATATACACTTCCTCTTCCAGAAACCCGTTCAGGAAGGCGGTTTTGACATCCATCTGCCATATTTCATAATCATGAAACGTAGCAATCGCTAAGATTATCCGAACGGATCTGAGCATCGCAACTGGTGCAAATGTTTCATCATAGTGAATACCATGAACTTGCGTGAAACCTTTCGCCACTAGTCGAGCTTTGAAAACGTCCTTGTTTCCATCCATGCCGATTTTGATCTTATAGATCCATTTGCATTTCAGAACTTTTGTTCCAACTGGCACATCTACCAAGTCCCATACTTGGTTCTCGTACATGGAATCCATTTCAGATTTCATCGCCTCCAGCCATTTTGTAGAATTTGGACATGTCGTGGCTGCGTTGTAGGTTGCGGGCTCGTCACTTTCTAAAAGTAACATTAAGTATTTATCATCATCTTCGACAATACCTAAGTATCTCTCAGGTGGGTGACTTACTCTCCCTGACCTTCTAGAAACGGAGGTTGGAACCACTGTATCAGAAGTTTCAGGGCTGTTTTCTCGTAAAACATCCTGATTATCTTCCTCTGTTTGTGACTCCTGAACTTCTCTAAGTTCAAAATTTCTCCCACTCTGTCTTCTAGAAATAAATTCCTTTTCTAGAAAGACAGCATCACGAGACACAAACACTTTGTTCTCCTGACGATTGTAGAAGTAATATCCTCGTGTTACTAAAGGATAACCTACAAATAGGCATTTCTGGGATCTGGGTGCTAGCTTATTGTCACAACGGTTCTTAACATAAGTTTCACAGCCCCAAACCTTTATGAAAGACAAGTCAGGAACTTTTCCTTTCCATATCTCGTATGGTGTCTTTGGAGCTGATTTTGTCGGACTCTTGTTCAGCAGGAAAACGGCGGATAGTAGAGCGAAACCCCAAAATGAATCAGGAAGCTCAGCCTGACTCATCATAGATCGAACCATATCTAATAGGGTTCTATTTCTCCTTTCAGCAACACCATTCATCTGTGGTGTTCCAGGAGGTGTTAATTGTGATACTATACCACAATCTCTCAGGTGATAACTGAATTCGTTACTCAGATATTCACCTCCACGATCAGATCGTAAGGTTTTGATCTTCCTATCAAGTTGGTTTTCAACTTCCCTCTGAAATTCTATGAATTTCTGTAGGACTTCGTCTTTGTTCCTCATTAAGTAGATGTATCCATATCTACTAAAGTCATCTGTGAATGTGACGAAGTAGTTGTAACCACCTCTGGCTGTGATGCTCATTGGACCACACACATCTGAATGTATTAGTTCCAATAGCTCACCAGCTCGAATTCCTTTTCCCGAAAAAGGTTTTCGTGCCATCTTGCCTAATAGGCAAGATTCACATTTATTAAATGATTCGTAATCAAGTGATTTGAGCACTCCACTGGATACGAGTCTCTTAATGCGTTTTTCGTTTATATGACCTAAACGACAATGCCAGAGATAGGATAACTCAGGATCACCTGATTTGAGCTTTTTATTTTCTACATGGTAGACATCGGTGGTTAAGTCTAAAACATATATTCCGTTGATTGACGGGGCTATTCCATAGACCATATCATTGTGCGAGAAGGAACAACATTTGTTTTTAATTTCAAAACGAAAACCTTCCGCGTCTAACATAGATACAGATATTATGTTTTTGCTCAAGGTTGGTACATAATAACAATTATACAAGTGCAATTCCAACCCTGACGCTAACGACAAAACATATGTTCCTACGGAAACAGCAGCTATCCTTGCTCCGTTTCCAACGCGTAGGTCCACTTCACCCCTTGCTAGCACTCGCACCTCCTGCAGCCCCTGCAAATGATTACAGAGATGAGATCCACATCCAGTATCTAATACCCACGACGTGGAACTAGCAAAGTTTATGTCTATAGTGTAGATACCTGAAGCTTTCTTCTCCTCCAGGTATTTGGGGCAGTTGCGCTTCCAGTGACCTACTCCGTCACAATGGAAGCACCTTTGATCGGGGTTCGTGCTTTTGGGCGGCTTAGTCTTTGCGTTTACTGGCGCTTTTCCTTTGCCCTTGCCCTTTCCTTGCACGGGTTTCTTCCCCTTTTTCCCTCGGTTTTTGAACTTGCCACCTTCCTTCCTCGCATTTAGCACTAAAACATCTCGTTTTCCGCTAGTACTCCCACTTGCGCCTATGTCTTTCTCTGCTTGGACAAGCAGAGCATGAATTTCATTGAGGTTTTTCCTCAAATCGTTCATGTTAAAGTTCAACCTGAAATTGTTGAACTCGTCATGTAGCGAGTGGAGTATACGATCTACCGCGATTTGGTCGGAAATCGGGCATCCCAGTCGTTCTAACGTCTCTACGTTTTCGATCATTTTGAGCACGTGGGGACCAACAGGCTGTCCCTTGATTAAACGTGCCTCAAAGAATCGACTGGCGGCATCGTATTGCAATATTCGCGGTTTTTGCGAAAACATATTCGTCAATTTGACGAATATTTGGTATGAGGAGGAATAAATCAATCTGCGCTGCAATTTTGACGCCATCGAATAGATCAAAACGTTTTTGATCGAGGTTGATTCCTGCTCGTACAATTCGTACG